>JASUUH010000051.1:1350000-2700000 GCA_030449925.1 Citropsis articulata | reverse complement strand
TCTGAAAAATGGCAGGGGACAGGAAGATCGGAGTGGCGCTGGACTTTTCGCCGAGCAGCAAATTTGCTCTATCATGGGCTGTTAATAACTTGCTTGATAAAGGTGACACTTTGTATGTCGTCCACATCAACCCCAATTCTCTTGACGAGTCTCGTAACCTCATGTGGGCTAAATCTGGTTCCCGTAAGTATCTTTCTTTTTGTTTATTTACTGACTAATATCAGTTTCTTTGATCTTTCGCCTTTCGTGGCTGGCCGCTTATGATTTGATCTGGGATTTTTTTTTTTTTTGGGGCTAGCTCTTATTCCTCTGACTGAGTTCAGAGAGCCTGAGACTATGCAGAAGTACGATGTTAAAACTGACATGGATCTGCTTGATTTGCTTGACACTGCTTCTAGACAGAAAGAGGTAAATCTTTAGCTGTTAGTTTTATTGGCCTTGGACAATAATTAATTAAATCGATACTTTTATGGTTGAATCGAATGTTTAGAATTGTCATGATGTGATTTTGCAGGCGAAGATTGTTGCTAAAATTTACTGGGGAGATGCAAGAGAGAGGTTGCTTGAAGCAATTGAAGATCTGAAGCTGGACTCTCTGGTTATGGGCAGCAGAGGACTAGGCACCGTTCAAAGGTATGAAATTTTCACTTGTCATTTTTGGTCCTTGCTTGTCACCTATGGTGATAAAATGCGACACAGACGCATATTGATGGGTGGTTGGTTGAAATGAAATGAAATGTAGGATCATTTTGGGAAGTGTGAGCAACTATGTGATGACTCATGCACCTTGCCCTGTGACCATCGTCAAGGATCCAAGCTTCGGCAAGCACTGATCAATGTTATCCGGGCTTTAATTTTCAACCAATCTTATGTTATCCCAGAGTGTATTCGGGTTCTTGTTTGGATTTGAGTATATTTATCGGTCTTGTCCTGAACTTGTTCAAGTTTTGGAAGCAAATGGGGCTAAGGCGTATTCACCTGACCCCTCCTGGATTATTATAAATAAAATTAGAACATATTTCTATTGTGAATTCATTGATGGCCATCCAAAGTGCCGAAACACATGGCTTCAGAAAACGTGTGTCCCATCCATAGTACAGGGCTTTTTTATAATTTTGTCTGCTACATTATATATGAACAGAGGAATCTCGATCTGCATGCCAGCACTGATAGCGCTTGAGAAATTTCATGTGCCATGCTGCATTTTTATTGGCAAGGTGGGATCTACGCACTACGCACGTACTGATTTTCGTCTAATAATGTTAAATAATCAATGATTCAACAAACACACACACATGGTTTGTTCATTTCAGAAACAGCCAAGCCTAATAACCATTTGTGCAAGCCATTGGGCTTTAGCCCAGTGGTGATGACAATCATGTGGTCACGAAGTTCAACCCCACAACGTGTGGGGTTTAATTTCCTTCCTCAATTGAGTGAAGGTAGTCTTTCCTTCGAAATGCGAGTGGAGATCCCTCGAATATTGTAGAGGGTTAAAATCTGGGCGTCTTCATGTTAATTGATGTAAACTCACAGTAATATTCGATTGTAAATATCAAATATGAGTTGTCTTTCTTGATAAATAATCAAAAAAAAAAATAACCATTTGTGCGAGGGGAAGTTTAAGTCACGCTTTCTTCCCAATGCAAGTTGCCAGTTGGAACCAATTTGCTTCGCAGGCCCTGTCCAATTTCATGTGTGAGAAAATGGAAAATAAAACAACACAATTTGTTTGACCTTTCACTATCATCACATTATTTTCTTTTTTTTTTTCAAAATTTAATTCATTACATGAAACATAGATTACAATATTACATCCATTACAGTATATAGACAAGATCGGTTTAACTAAAGATAATTTATTACAACGATCAATTAGTTGAACCATTGTACTTCCACACTGAAGATTGGGATGAAGGCTTGTGCATCACCATCAAATACTTATGCACATCAAATACTGATTCCGTTGTCTATCTTGTAGCATCCTCTTTCAACAGATTTGCTCCTTCAAATTAATATCGTGATCTTAAACTGTGACTTGTAAGAAAAAAAACCACATTATAACACACAAAATGCAATACGATAAATAAAACCATCACAGATTTGAAGATCTGAATAGACTAGCCAAGCCAAAAATAACTATTGTAAATTAAAAAATGTGTGAGTGGATTAACAAACCATTATAAATCTGAAGATTTGAGTGGAGAAAAAACAAATAATAAAAAAGTAAGAACAAAAATTAATTTCACTGGTGAAAAAATAGTTGTAAGAAAGAGGAATGATCGGGTCGAGGAGAAAGAGATGATATCTTTCATTGGATTTGGATTTTTTTTTTTTTTATAAAATTTATAAGAGATGTTAATACGAGTTATTCTAATAACTTTATGGATAGGATCACTAAGGTCAAACAGTTATTAACTCCAAATTTTTCTTATCTTATTACTGACATTTTTTTGTTACTTTTTGTGGTTTTTTTTTTCCCCTCTTTACTTCCTTTTTATTTCTTTACATTATTATTTTTTGGCCAGACCATCCTATCAGGATTTAATTTCACATCGTAGTCTCGACCATGTGCTCAATCAATTGAGGCGGGTTCCTTGCAGTTGACCTCCTCCTCACTAAAACCTCAATAATCATGAGAAAACTCAGTTTAACCCTTAGGGGTTCAGCCCTCTCTACTTTCTTAATAACAATACTTAATATTAGTAAAAGAAGACTTGCTATGACGAATATGGACAGTAAGTGGGCAAAAAGTGTAAATAGGCTTGTTATATAAAAATCAAATTGACCATTTATCTATATATACAAAAGAATAATAATTATCGCACAACTATGGAATGACTCTTTTGATTATATTCACATAACGTGATAAGTTTCTATGGACCCTTCGCATATGGTTACCGAACAAACCATAGATTTGAAAGAAAAAAAAAAAAAATTGGAGTTGACTGAAGTTGACTAATGCGAGCTTCCATGGCTACAATAATTCAAAAGCAGTTGGCTAAAACAGTGGCTACAATAATTACAGTTTTTCCCTTGCTGCATAGCGAGTAAAGAAAGAGCATTTGCAAACTTTATAAAAACAAATACTGGGGACCAAAATAGCTGTATGAGATTCTAGATAATTAGACCTATGAGGTGTGGAGCGTTGATATTATCTGTCCATCGATTATTCCGGACTTGATCATTCTGCTATATCTTAATTTAAAGAGAAATTATTCATGATTAATGTCATCTTTTTCTTAGATGTTTGCATATCATTTATTTCAATTATTTCTTTTAGGTATCCTTCATGTTTTTTATTGACTAAATATTTCCGAGCAAATATCATGTAATTTTGTTGTGGGGTTATTATCTTATCATGATGCTCGAACCACTGAAAACATACTGCAATTTCATGTGTTCCCATGTAGATAGATGTCCTTTGTAATGGGGAACTGCTTCATGTGTTCAATAAGGAAAATTAAGATTGGTAGTCTATGAGGGCTACTAGTATAAGTTAAACTTTGGCTTCATTTTGAAAATGAAAGTAATTAAACACCAAGCCTATAGAACAAAAAGAACCCGAATCAAGAGCAATCTGCCATGTTATTGTTATCTCACTGTCGTTAACAAGCATGTGTAGCTGAGATAACTGTAACATCATGTCTTAATTAACATCCTGATTTCTCACTAGAGAGTCCATAACGACGACGCATAAAGGCAATAAGTTTGTCTCTTGGGGGCAAACTTTCCTTGATAATACTGCAATTAACAAACTCTTCACTCCATCTGCATAATTTCGGAAACCTCTCTTCCGTAAACAGCTTGATCTCTAATGCTTCTTGCACGGCCCCGAGCCAAAAGCCTATGAAATTTGCAACAATATCAACCAGCCCAATCTTGTCTCCACCGAAGAACCTCCGATCTTTGAGCTCATTTTCTAGTGTTTTCAAGTGCTCACACGCTTCTCTTGTGGCCTCCTTCCCTCGTTCTTTCTCTTGGTACCCGTAGGCATTCCTCAGGGCAACCCTGCACTACATAAACGCAA
Organism: Citropsis articulata; assembly: GCA_030449925.1. Lineage (NCBI taxonomy): Eukaryota > Viridiplantae > Streptophyta > Magnoliopsida > Sapindales > Rutaceae > Citropsis > Citropsis articulata. Next base: position 2,695,970 of record JASUUH010000051.1, on the reverse strand, counting down.
AAAACAAGACCACTGTTTTTATACCATGTTAGCTTTAACCACTCGACTCAAAAGCTTAAGCTGTTATCGGGTTACCTTTTCATCGATGAACTGCGCCCAGAAACGTGCATTGGCCCGTTCATGGGGATTTTCTGGCAAAATGGGATGGCCCTTCCAGGTCTCATCGATGTATTCAAGCATGACACGCGACTCGGCAATTGGGTTCCCTTTGTGTACGAGAACTGGAACTTTTTTGTGAACTGGGTTGTACTGGAGAAGCAAAGGGCTCTTGTTAGAAAGATCTTCTTCTATGAATTCGTATTCAACGCCTTTCAGTTTCAAAGCAATCTCTATTCTGTGACTGAAGAAGCTTCCCCGTAGACCAAACAACTGCACTTCAGCCATAATAAATTTTGTCTTCTTATTTCACTTGCACTCAAAGGAGATATTGTTGCGTGCCCTTTTATGAAGTGATGATACTTAGCAAAATTGAAGCACGCTTGTCCACTCATTTATTTATTTATTCATTTTTTTGGCACCCCTCAATATCCTTCTACATATCACATTATAGTTTTGGCCACCATAGTGAAAGTGAAAAGAAAGACGATGAGTTTGTGGAGAGTCCACTGAGGTTCTATTAGTATAAACCATCCAGTTAAACACTAATAAGATGCTTCATTAAGCAATTGTTTTATAGTTTAATAAATAAGGGACCTGTGTAAAATTATGAGATAAATAAATTAGATGGATTGCATTTCCATTGTAGTTATACTTACGGTGAAAGTAATTTCGTTATGGATATTTAAGTCGATAATTTTTTATTTTTTTTTGTCTTTCTTCCTGTATTTGATAGGATGTTCCGTCTAATTGTATTTGCAAAAGCCTGTGTAAGATTCTTGGCTTCTATAAACATAGATTTATACGATTTAATGGGTAATTGTAATGCTTTTTCCTATTTCTGTTCTTCGAATGAAACTTCTGCAGAGAAGAGGGAAAAAAAAAAAAAGAGTTAGGATACAAAGTTGATAATGGCAAATTTAGAATTACTTACTAGCAGTGGCGAAGGGGCTACAGCCCGTCCAAAATTTTAAAAGATTTATAAAAATATCATATATTTAATTTATAAAATTATTATTATTATTATTTTTATTTACAATTATAACCACTTCATCCTTTACAATTTTATCATTCCACTCATTTACATAATAAATTTAAAAAAAAATCCTATTTGTGGAATAAACCGTCCATTTACGTAATAAATTAAGAAAAAGGGAATCTCACTTGTGCTTCTCTTGGTTTCTTCGCCTTTCTTCAATTCTTCGTCTTCTTTAATTCTTTGGCTTCTTCAGACTTCAATTCTTCATCTTCTTCAGACTTCAATTCTACGTCTTGTTCTGGTAAGAAAATTTATTTTTTTGTTTAATTCCTTACAATATATTTATAAACTGTGAGGTAGTAAAAATTAAATTATCTCAGTTAGAATAATTATATACTTGATTAGAAAAATTGATTGTATAAAATTAAATTATTGTTAGATTAAATGGACACCATAAATTCACTCCAAATATAATGTTAATCAATAATTTGTCAATTAAATTTATTGTTTGGCTTTTGAATTGTGTCAATCAGTCAATGTGTTATTGTAATGATTGATGAAGTAGGAACTAACGGTCTATGCTTTTATTAATTTGTTAATTAAATTTATCAGTGATTTTTTTAATTGCTCTTATATTTTTACTTCTTTATTTTTTAGGCGTTAATTAATGTCAAACAATCAATCATTAAAACCTAGAAAAACTCTTCTTGCATTTTTTAAGAAAAAAGATAGTGGTCAGTCATCAAGTGAGGTTGCATGTGATGTTGATGATCCTAAATTAGATGAGCAACCCACGTCTAAGCCTCGAAGAGTTGAAGCTCAAAGTGAAAATATTGCTTCATTAGAACGTGATCCGAAGTTACGTAAACCAATATGGACATATCCTGTTAATCAACAAGATGACATTATGAGAATGTATATTAGCATGGGTCTATATCAACCAAAGTTAGAAGAGTTTCCACCTTCATTTGGTGGGCAACAATTTCGTCAATTTCAATACATTTGGTATGCACAATTTCCTTGGCTTATTCTAATGAAATTGATGCTGCATATTGTTTTGCATATTTTCTTTTTGACCAAAAAAATGCAAAATATCCTAAGTTTACAATTGAAGGGTTTAGGAGATGGAAGAAAATTAATAATGGAGAGAGATGTTCTTTTTTTGCATCATGAAGGGAGGCTTAATTCACATCATACTAAGACTATGCTAAAGTGGGGTGGTTTAAAGAATCCATCTCAACATATAGATAGAGCCATGAATGCACAATCATCACAACAAATTTTACAGAATAGATTGTGGCTTCAGACCTCAATAGAAGCTGTTAAATGGCTTGCAAAGTAAGCATGTGCTTTTAGAGGCCATGATGAGTCCATTAAATCCTCTAATCTTGGAAATTTTATTGAAATGATAAAGTATTCAGCAAGGATGAATAAAGATATTGCTGAAGTTGTCTTGGAAAATGCTCCGGGCAATGCAAAATATACCTCATCCGATATTCAAAAGCTCTTCAAAAAGAGCTTTTGAATATCATTGCCAATAGAGTGCGGCAAAAGATTCGTGAAGAAATTGGAGGTGCAAAATTTTATGTTCTTGTTGATGAAGCACAAGATGAATCTAAAAAAGAACAAATGGCTATTATTTTGAGATATATTGATTGTGATGGATTTGTTCATGAACGATTTTTTGAAGTTGTGAGTGTGAAAGAAACTAGTGCATCAACTCTTAAAAAAGAAATATGTAATGTCCTTACTCGTTATAATCTTTTGGTTGAAGATTTACGAGGACAAGGATATGATGGTACTAGTAATATGCGAGGTGCATGGAATGGATTGCAAGCATTATTTCGAGAAGACTGTCTATATGCATATTATGTATATTGTTTTGCTCATTGCTTGCAACTTGCATTAGTGAAAGTTTCCAAAGATGTGTCTGATGTATGAGTATTTTTTTCAACTTTGAATTCCATTGTCAATGTTTTCGGTTTCTCTCCTAAGCGTCATTCTGAGTTGAAATCTATTAGGGAGGCCAAAATTATTGATTTGATAGCCTCTAAGGAGCTTGAAACTGGTACAAGAGCTAATAAATTTGTTCATTACAATGACCTGGAGCAACTCGTTGGAGCTCTCATTTTACTTCGGGCAGTAGGTTGATCAGTATGTTTGGTGCTGTTCATGAGTATCTTGAGAAGATGATTTGCAATGGATCAAATAATGACATACGAGGGGAAGCTAAAGGTGTGTATGATACAATGTCAACCTTTAAGTTTGTTTTCATCTTGCATTTGATGAATAAGGTTTTAGGGATAAGTGATTTACTTTGTCAAGCATTACAAATTAAATCTCAAGACATTTTAAATGCTATACATTTAATATCAACTACAAAATCACTTCTTCAAAACTTAAGGGAGAATGGTTGGGATACTTTTATTAAGAGTGTGATATCATTTTGTGAAAGTCATCATATTGATGTGCCTGAAATGAATGATCGCCATATGAAAGGTACAATGCATTCTTGTCAGCAGAGAGATTATGTTACAGTGGAGCATATTATCGAATTGATTTGTTTAATGCTGTAATAGATTTTCAGTTGATGGAGTTAAATAATAGATTTACGGATCAGACGATGGAACTTCTTACTCTGAGCTCTGCTTTGAATCCTGTTGATTCTTTCAAATCATTTAATGTTGATGACATTTGTAATCTTGCAGAGAGATTTTATCCTCGAGATTTTACTCAATTTGAGATACTTGCTTTGAGAAGAGAGTTAGAATGTTTTCAGATTGATGTGCTTCGTCTTGTTGAGTTTCAATGTATTTCTTCACTTTCTGAATTATGTCAAAAATTAGTTGAGACAAGAAAGTCTCAAATTTACTTTTTAATAAGCAGATTGATTCGTTTAGTGTTGACTCTTCCTGTTTTGACTGCAACGACTGAACGAGCATTTTCAGCTATGAAGCTTATCAAAACACCACTTTGAAATAAGATGGAGAAGGAGTTTTTATCAGATTGTATGGTTATCTATATTGAAAGAGAATTTGTAGACACTATCGATTCAGATTCGATAATAGATGAATTTAATTCTCGAAAGTATTGCAAGGCGCAGCTAAAATAATATTTGATTGTAATTGAATTACTTCTTGAATTTGATGTATTTTCTTATACATTAATGAATTTTTCATTAAGCTTTATATTTTTAGTTGGGATAACATTTGGACTTGGAAAAAAAATTTAGACCTCCCAAAAAAATTTTTCTGGCTCCGCCCTTGCTTATAAGCGACCCTCATGTTAATTAATCAACTTTGAGTAGAGCTATTGGCACCCCATTATTAATCTCTTAAACCTCTTTTCTAGACATACAGCATAAAATAATTTAAAAGATCATATTAATTCTAGGAAAAAGGACAATTACACCCTATAATTTGAGGTAATGGTCATGGGGACCTCCAAATGTTTTATAAAGGACATTAAGACCCCCTTTCGTTAACTTTTACGGTTAGTTTGGATGGAAAATGTTAAATATACTATTATATCTTTATGTTGCACTTACTTTAATATCCTTAAAATATAATCAATTTTTTAAATTTTATGCCAATTAAAATATTTTAAAATATAATCCATTAACGCTGGCTTGGTGATTGTGTTTTCCCATGAAAAATCAATTTTAATTCAATCAAGTTCCATTGTTCATTAATCCATTAAGTTCATTTCATGGAAATAAGATTCGTCAGTTTCAAAATCAATGGCAAATACTCACAAAAAGTCAATGGAGACATGATATTAAAAAACAAGTCATCTTGTTGCAATAGTTAAGTCGTTACAAACAAAATAACCTTAATATATCAGCTCAATTCAAACGCACCACAAAGTCTGATTAAAAAAATATGCCTACGACCTAAATGCCTCATATCCAAATCCCTTATCAAATTAATATAATTTCCTACTTGTTGCGGCTGTAACTGTGATTGTCTTTTTACTTGAGTTGCATTTAGTTACTTTATTACCTGCACATTACCATACGATCGGATGATAACAATCAGCAACTTATTTAAGTTAATAGAATAAATAATTTGAAATTTTAAGTTAGCATAATGCAAAATAAAAAATGTACCTGTGATGAACTTTTTACAGGGTTCTTACAAGTTACAAGACCTTTTGTTGTGCCTGATGCCACTGCAGTTACTGCACTTGACAGTTTGCTTATTTTTTCTTTTCCCTTGCAGTTCATTCGGTTCCTTCTTTCTTGCATGTTTTTTCAGCCTGCCAACTTGCGCTAGCATTTCTGGTGGCTCAATTTCAAGTCCTCGAACACTAGGCCATAATGCTAGATCTGGCAAAGGCTTTATAGACTCTGAATAAGTAACAATATAAGCTTGAAATATTAGATGTGGATCTATATAATTAGCAACACGTTCACGCCTCATTGCAATACATGGCATCCCATGCTTACAAGGGATGCCACTGATTTGATATGCCCCACAACCACATGTTCTTTTATCTACATCAACTACAAAAGATTCATACGTGACATCATCAATGATTTCAAAATCATAATCATTAGCCTCTAAAACCTTGCACGTCATTCCTTCTTCCCTATTCATATATACTTTCTTTTGGACATTAGGGGGTAGTTTACCCTTCCATGTCATAGCCTCTTTCATTCTCTTATGTAATCTCCTCATTACTTTCCTTATAATATAATCCATGAGAATTAGCACTGGACTACCCCTATGCTCCTTTAACCATCCATTCTATGACTGTCATATTGTTGGTCACGTGATCAGCCCTTGCAAGATGATTGAAAGCATGTCTAGCCCACTGAGTTTTGTCAATGTTGGCCAAATATGTAAATGCCTCAACTTTTTCTTTTTTAATCATTTCCACGTAGTTATAAAAATCATTTCCATATGTTGTTCTTGCTGCTAAACAAAACAGAGGTCTAAACACTTGTTCAGGCTATTTACTCCTCATATTTGCAAATAAATGCATAGCACAATATCTAACAATGGATCTAGGCTAGAAATCTGCCAAATCAGCCAATAAGCCCTTCTGCCTATCTGTTATAAAGGTAACAAGACTATCATCTTCAATTTCAAGCCACTCCCCTAAAATGCTAAGGAACCACTTCCAAGTCTCTGAGCTCTTTGTCTCACAAATGCACACAGTAATAGAGAAAATGCAACTATTTGTATCTAAGGAAATTGCTGACAACATAATTCCACCATAAGCCCCCTTCAAATGACACCCATCAATACTAATAAACCACCTGCAACCCTTAATAAACTCATTCTTCAAAGCCTGAAAACTAAGCATGAACATTCAGAACTTAACTTTGTTAGATTTACCCTCATCTATACATTGTAGCCTGACAAGTACACCTGGGTTTTTTTGGCTCAGGATTGCTTCATAGTTCTTTAACAACATATAAGACTTTGAATGACTTCCACTATTATAATCTTGGCAATTTTTTTAGCTCTATTAATCTTCTTGATACTACAATGTAATCCATATTTCTGTCTCATCTCTTTATGTATTGCTTTTGGTGGCATTGCAGGATTATTCTTCAATGAGGTCTGAAAATAATTGTCAATCCAGTGCATAGAAGCCTCTGCTGTCTTAGAGTTTTTGTCACATGTGTGCTTCTCATTAAGCTGTTGAATTCTAAAAATAGTTCCAGACTTTACCTTAGCTGTATAAATATACCATGTACATAGAACTCATTCTTCAGTTTTACCAATACATTTAGCCTTAAATCTCATCTTTTCATTCTTAAGTCTAACAATATCAAATCCCTGCTCAATTAAATAAGTTTTTAACACTCCTTTAAACTTAACTACAGTGTCAAACTTATCTCCAATTGACAATATCAGCTTACTATCTGGACTAACCTTACTTTTTTGTGTTTCTACATATTTCATAACCAAACAAATTCTCATATCTTCATCCGATTCAATTGCAAATCCTTTGTCTCTGTCATTAGACCCATAATTGGACAAAACCTCATCATTCTTACTATCCTTAGTATCATTATCACCTCGATCATCTATATTTTCTCCATCCTCTTCAATAAACACATCATCATCATTGTCATCATTTTCCCAAAATGCTTCATCTTCTCAAAATTCAACAACATCATCATTTTTAGTATACAATTGTATTTGAACTAATCCTTTATTTTGACTTTCTACTGGTTCACTCATTTGCGTCAGCTCATGGTTATTGGGTTCAAAAGATACTAGTTGTTGGCTGACATGTTCATTTGCTGGAATTGGGTCCCTTGGTGGGCTTGGAAATTTTGGGTCAATTGGTGGGCTTACAAACAATGGATTAGTGGTGGGTTGATGCTGTTGTATAGTTTTAGTGGATTGCATATGAGAAAGACAAAACATTTGCCATCAATATTTCAGACATACATTAAATGATCATCTAAAGCAATAATCCACAAAAAAACTAACATGACATCAATTAATTTCATGCACTTTTAAACCCAAAAGTAAATAATACTTCTAACCCACTTAGTATACAATTCCAACCTCCTTTAAATTTAATAGGCAATACATACTGTAACAATCAACAAATAAAATAAAAAATTGGCTTTACGCATATTAATATTTAAAATTATTTTATGTAAAAATATTTTTATAGGAAAGTGATCTGCTACTGCGACCGAATCATAATATCAATTCCTTACCCATTTTCAAATACATGCACAAATCAATCAAAACATACAAAGTTAGTGGATAAAATTGATCATGAATAATAAAAAAAAACACAAAACAAAACCCATAAACATTTGCCAAAGCCCTTGAAAACCTGTAACCCATAGATGAATTCTTAAGCCATGTGCTTGCAAACTAGTGTATCATCATTTACTTGGTTGAAATAAACAAATAAGTGAAAGCAAATAAAGAGAAAGTTCAATTTTTCTCACCTTGCATTACTAGACAAGTATTTTGTAAACTACAATAGTACATTGGTGATTGTGAAATCCTGCTCCAAAACCATTGATTATTCATATTCTATATATATTACTTTTAGTTCCGCCTAGATAAAAAATAACCTAATAAAATTGGTTAGGGTTTTTTTGTTTGTTTTGTAAAATTGTGTTGGAGAAGATGACAAATGGTAAAATAAGTTCTAATTGGCATAAGAGCGTATAAATTTTTGTCCAATTAAGTTATGACATGTGGCATTGATTGATACTTACATGTAATGTTCAATCAATATTTTTAAAATTACAAGTTAATTCAAAATAAAAATACTGAAATACCCTTTTTTCTATCTAAGCTAACAATAAAAGTTAACAAAAGGGGGTGTCCTACTGTCCTTTATAAAAATTTGGGGATTCCCATGATCATTACCTCAAATTAGGGGTGTCGCTCTCCTTTTTCCTTAATTCTATTAACACCATAATAGTTTTCATAAAAAACCCCCTACTCACTTTTGTCTAAAGGCTCATTTATATGTCAAATCTCAAATATTACGTGAATTAAACAAATTTATCTTGCAATTCATTTTCTTTAGTAGTTATATTCGTTAAAATTTGTCAATTTTTCAAGCTTCTCATATGGGTTTGACAATTTCAAAAGTACATGGCGAAAAAGAAGAAAGCTGAACATATTATCTTGGTAGAAATATTTGAGTGGTTTGATAACTAAACCGCAATTTGCTATATTAAATTCTAAAGTTAATAACTATATTACACATTTGTTAGTCTGCAAGTTCAGCATAAATCTTTTAAATTGAACGACAATCTCGCCGTGGACAAAGACAAATTCTCATCAACTTCTTCAGAAGTAACAGTTCAGGGGGTGTTGATGGCGGATCCTAGTTATTGTAGAAAATGGTTCATTGATTAAAAAAAAAAATTAAATAGCCAGCAATATAATGAAAATAGCGTCATAATAATTAGTTTCGAGAGACTACTCTGAAATTATTTTACTTGTTTCATGTTGATGTCAAAAGAGGGATACTGGGCCGTGAAAAGTTCATTGGAATGTTAGTGTCACTAGTACTCTCATTTTATACTTTGCTTTAGTGTAATTTGAATTGAGGGTCAAAGCGTAAACATAGAAGGGGGGTTTGATAGGAGATTAATGAGGTAATAATAGCTTTACTCATCAACTTAATTATTTGTACAAGAAGATAAACTTTTTTTAATTACCCATTTATTTTCAAGAATAGTGATAAGTGTTTTGTTAATTATCCACTTCCATCAACGGACTTATTATTTTAAAATTAATTATCCACTTTCATTAGTGGACAAACTCTTTAATCTGATTTATTTAAAATTAATGTACTGAACCTTTTTTGACACGGGATAAGAATTTTGTATAGATCTCAGTTAAGTGTCTTTTTTGGAAATGAGCTGTTGTGGCCTAAACTTTTAAGCCAGTGGACGAAGAGCTATAATTGTTGAGAAAAAGGTTTTGGTGTTTGGTAAAAATTATTAGGTAAGACTCAATATATAATTTTTGGTTTAAATAAAAATAAAAAAAACACAGAAGCAGAGGCAGCTAATTACCTGACGGCGGACGGTCTGGCAACTTGGGGCAGATTAAACAAACAGGCCATAAATCCCTGGAATATTTTTGGTTTGAAGCTTTGTGTAATCATTTCATATGCTTTAAACCAATTGTAGCTATCCAATCCCACAAGACAAATAAGATACCAAAAACATAAGATTCGAAGCTTTACTATGATAATTACGTTGAATTTGTCAAATGAGTTATCAAATGAAGTTGGCCGCAGTTCATGAGATTGTGCATGGATTTGTTATATGAGGAGAAAAGATGAATAAGCAATGCATATATATGTGTGTGTGTGTATCTCTAAAACATTCATTTATTGTTATTAGAGTAATGACATGTTTACAAAGTTGAGATACAAAATTTGTATCCCCAGTGAAGTAACCATATCATTACTATTGGTATGCGATATTATCCCTTCAACCTTCAATCCAACTCAAGTTACTTACAGTAAACTCTAGTGCTGTGTCATCATTTTCCATTTTATTTACTGCTAAGTCATCGGTGCTGAGTGGCGGTGTTTTAGCTCCAAAATTCCCTCTCACAGGCATTTCATCAAACAATTCTAAAAATTCATAAAACGCTTTACTTCTTCAACCAGTTATGAACATTGGATTCTCTCTTTAGACAAGTTTTTCTATGGTTTTGCCCAAGCTAAACAGGAACTGCCCTTTAAATTGTTTCAGTTTTCATTGCATTCTATCAAAAAACCTGAAGATAGAGAAATTCCAGAAAATATATTAAATACTGTCTTATTTCATGACAAATAAAAAACAAGAGCAATCTGCCATAACACATCATATTTCAGTGGCCTAACAGGTGTGGCCGACACTGTAAAACCAGACTAAAAGCGCCACCTGACATTACATATATGAGGAAGCAAAAACCACAACATGGGCAGCAATCGGTAACGTTAACACCACCCATATTCAGAATTAACATCCTAGTAAGTTACAGACACTCCATAACGAGCAAGCATAAAGGCAAGAAGCTTGTCTTTTGGAGGCAGATTTTCCCTGATAGCACTGCAATTGACAAACTCTTCACTCCATGTGTATAATTTCGGATATTTCTCTTCTGTCAATAACTTAAACCCCGTGGCTTCTTCAATGATTCCGAGCCAAAAGCCTATGAAGTTTGCAGTGATATCAGCTAGCCCGATCTTGTCTCCACCAAAGAACCTCTTATCTTTGAGCTCATCTTCTAGTGTTTGTAAGTGCTCGCAGGCTTCTCTCTCGGCCGCCTCCCTTTCTCTCTCTGCACTCCAGCAGGCTTTCCACAGAGCATAGATGCACTACATTCATAACCGCAAGAAATAAGCAAAAGCACTGAAATTTTATTCAATAAACATATGTTCGTGCATAATATTGTAAATCACATTAACCTTTTCATCGATGAACTTCGCCCAGAATCGCGCCGTGGCTCGTTCAAAGGGGTCGTGAGGCAAGATGGGATTGCGTTCGTTCCAGGTCTCATCAATGTACTCGAGTATGACAAGTGACTCAGCAATTGGCTTTCCTTTGTGGACAAGAACAGGAACTTTCTTGTGAATGGGGTTGTATTGTAGAAGCAGAGGGCTCTTGTTAGAAAGATCTTCTTCTATGTACTCGTATTCGACTCCTTTCAGTTTCAAAGCTGTCTCTACTCTCCGACTGAAAGGGCTTACCCATGATCCAAACAACTGCACTTGAGCCATATTGTATATGTTACTTTATTATTGTTTTGTGTTTGATTATCCATGCCTCATGCCTATTTATGGAGTGATGATCAGCGTTTTATTACTTAGCCACTAAGTTTCATTTAGCTCCTCTACATTATTTATGAGATTTTGATCAAAATTGTCAACGGTTGGTGGTTAGAAACTTGAATACATGAACATTAAAAATTAAAAATTTAAAAAAAAATATACAATGGGGACGGTGATTTAAATTTTGATTATGGATTGATAATCCTCATCGTTGGACACCTCTATATCTATACATATCATGAGAAAGATTTTTGAATTTGGAATTAAAGTGTAGGACGGATTTACAATGTCGTAAATTGATTTTTATAACATTATAAACTGATTTATGGTACTGTAAAACTTCCCTCAATTTTAAGCTCGGGTCAAGGATTCTTTAAGTTATTAAAATAACAGATAAAATTTAAAAAAAAAAAATACTTTAATACATTATAAGATAAAATATGTTACATTAAAATGAGTGTTTTACTTATTTTTAATTTATCTTTTATTTTAATAAATTAAGAGTTCCTTCATTTTATATATGTATATAAATTCTCACGTACTGACATCGTCATTTTTTTTTATGTAAACACGTTATCAAGCCATATTGTTTAAAAAAGTTAGTATTTAATTCACCCTAAAATCATATTGTTTAATAGTATGATTGTACTGAATAATATATCCGCATAAAAACAAAAAAAAAAAAAAAAGAGGAGGTAGTATAACAAACACTATACACACACACACATACCTTTTTTTAGTGTAGAGTATTCTGATACATTTAGTCTTTATTGTATATATAATTTTCTGGGCAGTTTTCAGTAAGTTTCCACGCACGAGTATAGAGCGAGTCCAAAAGACTTTGAAGATTCAGGGATCAAAAGATCACTGATGATGCAGGCTATGACGACTGTTCTGAAGTGGTATATACGCAGCAGTGATCCCGTACGTGGAAATGGTCAAAGTTGAAGCCTGTTTGACCACCGCCCTCTGAAACAAAATCTGGGTGGACTTTTTTCATCTTGGATTGGGCTCAACTCAGAGCCCTTTTCAGATTGGCCCTTCAAGCCTAAAATAGAGTCCATGAGAAACCCATTAAGATTCTGTCCTCAGTCAATTTCATCCGATCTTGGGCTTAAATCTCACACAACAAATCACAAGTCTTCCTGGCAGGACATAAAAACCACCCTACCATTTCTATCTAGCGTACGCAATGCTCCATTGGTCGAGTCATTACTGAAAATTATGGACTAACTTTAGAATGACCGCCATTAACGGACCAATAAGTAGACTTGTATTGAGAAAGACAAAAACGAAAAATTCACCATCCAAATTTCATGGAGTAATAACACCTGCAAATTTTTATTCAAATTTCAAAAACAGGATGAATTATGGAAACACTATTTCAAACATTCTCATTCACTTCTTTCACGGGCACCCAGGCGTGTAACGCCATAAATATTTTTACCCAACAGCTGGTAACAATATTTTTGAATGGATTCCAATTCCATGCACATTGTCTGATACGAGCTAAAAAGTTGTGGCTAGCCCATTCATTCGAATGTTCAGCATTCAAAAATTGAAATAAAGCCCGGATGAGAAGACTACATTTGGGCGTACACAAACACATATAAATACACTTTTATAAAGAAAATAGATCAGTCTTTAAAACAAAGTTATATACCATAACTTTACTCTGAAAAAAAAAAAAAAAAACCCAAAACTGAGCTTGCAAATGAAGTTTTCTGAAAGTTTCCCTCTAGGGTATTTTCAAATTAAATGTCAACATCGGCTTAACAAACCTGGCAATGGTAGCCGTTGGGAGGAGCCATCGTTTTCAAATGTGGTTAAGTTTGAACAACCGGCAGAATGATCACAGATGAGAGAATTAAGGGAGCCGAAAAGTATCAAATCTTGTAAGGAAAGTTACAAAAAGAAAGACCAACCTGACGGGAACCAAACCATTAGGAGTGTAAAGAGCGTACTTAATTAAATATTCCTGTTATGAGATCTTGATCTTGAACTACAGCTCCAATAATGTCACTTTCATTATCATTGTTGGTGTTTGTTATGAGATAATCATCAGGTTTAATTAGTTTGTTGCATTCATTAGATTCCTATTCATAAATTATTCTCATCTTTCTCTCACACTTTATTTATTTTTAATTGTTACTAGGAAACAAAAGTAATATCAAAACTAAGCATACAGCACAAGAAAGTAGCTTGTATAAAAACAAAAGTATAATTTTTTTTTTGAACACCCATATGATAAAAATTAGAATTTCACTCGTATCTTATAATGAAAAAAAAAATTAATGGAATCAATTTAAAACATTAACTCACATATCGACGACATATTTTTATAAATTTATATTTGTGACTTATTAAAAAGGTCATTTATTTATACCAGAATAATTAGAAGAGATTGCATGAACTCACCTGCTCAGCATTCATATTATTATTGTATAACTCAAGAAGTGATTAAAGAGCTAATAAATTTGAAAGTAACAAAATTGGAATGACTACAGTGCCATAAAAATATTGGATGATACTTGTAATAGAATAGCACCCTGCCCCCTTAAAACCCTAATGATGGTGGAATTAATTGAAGTAATTTGTTGGGCATCTCCAAGACAAGTGCTATTGAAAAACCCCTGTGCATTGATTAAATTACCAAACTACCCTGCCGTTCATCGGATTCTTGTTCATTGCCCTCCATGATAAAACATCCTTTTCTGTTATCTTTTTAGAACCCTTCAAACATAGGAACGATTATAGCCGATCAATTTCCGGGTATATTTTCCCACGGAAATAACTTGTCTGTGAAAAAATCAAATAAATTTTCATTTTCGATTACCATGCAACAGTTTGGCACTAAGGGAGTTTAATTAATTAGCAGAGGTTAGTTTAGTCCTTGAAGTTTAGAAATTAAAACCTAGCCCATTGTCTTGGGAAGTTCAAGTTAGAAACATAATGAAGGATAAATTGGTGGGCAACGTTGATAGATCCGTCGTTTACACGGTTCCCAATTTCCTATTGCCTTTACTTTATTATTATTTTGAACCAAACTAAGTGTTATTAATACATAATTATGATCATAATTAGGAGCCTTGTCTAAGGAAAAGCAAAGCTAAAGAAAGAGAAAAGGAGGCAAGGAGCCACAGATTTACAGGCATTTTATTTTTATTGACTCTCTCTCTCTCTCTCTGTGCTTTAAAAGTTAAAAATGGTGGCCTAAAATAAATCCAAGACTAAAACAGAGTTCATAAATATTCAAGGACAGGAGAGAGCCTCTAACTCTTCCTTCATATGTCATATGTTTTGTCAAGCATCAGTAATAATCACGACGAACTTCAGTGTGTAGTCTCTTACACATGATTTAAGCATAAATTTACAACGCTCCTTTCACAAGTAACACACAATTTTTTTTTTCTCCTTTCTGTTTTACCCTTCAAATAGAAGCAGAAATGGTTCTTGAAAATGAAACCTTATGGATAGCGCTTTCATTCACCAAGAAGAAAGAGAAGACACTCAACAGCTACAACAATGCTACCAGCTTAACCCTCCCGTACCAGCAGTGAAGCTTAGAAGCTTTGATAACTCAAGCCCATTTTCTCTTTTTGGTTTCTGGGTGTCAAAATCTTGGAAAAAGTTTTACTGCAGAGTTGGATTCCCAAGTGGGTGTGGCTTGAAACGGCTTGAAGGTAATGTTATGGTGGTGAACAATTCTGTTTTTTGTTCAACGCCTGAGCTGGTTGAAGAAGAGTTAGCGACAATGGAGGTTTTGAATGTAGAGAAAACTGAAGGCAACGAAGAGATTAAGCATGAAGAGTTTAGTGAAAATGTGAGCAGAGTGGAGACATTTGGGGAGTTGATTGAAGAGGAAGGTCGCGAAAGCAGTTCAAGTTCTGATTTTTTGACATCTGAGACAACAGGACAGGAGGAGCAGAGCCATAGTAGCTCTGAGGAATCATCTTCTCCTCCATTAGGGTGGCCTGTACAAAAAGCTGAGGCACAAGATAGTAGTCGTGCTGATGGTAATGAAAAAATAGAGAAACCACGTTTGCATGATAGGAAATTGGAGAAAAAAGGTTCAACACTTCCGGGTATTTTCTTTTCTACGTTTCTCTTTGGACTTTATAATTAATTTCTTTTGATAATGTATTTGATTATTTGTTATTGGCATTATAGAGGTTGAAATGATGAAGGAGAGGTTTGCAAAATTGCTGCTTGGAGAAGACATGTCAGGTTGCGGAAATGGGGTTTCAACTGCATTAGCAATTTCAAATGCCATCACTAATCTTTGTGGTACGTAAGCTAGCTTATAAATTTCTTTGCTTAAGATATTGCTTGATGAATTTTCTATAATTATTGTATGTGTTTGATCATGTAATTTTTGTGTTGGCTTTTCTATGATAGTGATTGCTCTTCATCTGATCAATATTGCAGCTACCTTGTTTGGGCAACTTTGGAGGTTGGAACCGCTTCCCCTTGAGAAGAAAGCCATGTGGCGAAGAGAGATGGAATGGTTCCTTTGTGTGAGTGATCACATTGTTGAGCTGACACCCTCTTGGCAAACATTTCCAGATGGTAGCAAACTTGAGGTAAAGCTATGTTTTTTATTTTCTGATAACATTGTTCACTTTTGAAATACCCCAAGTGCTAGCAATTGCTTAGCATTGTAATATTTGTTTATTTATTTTGAATTTGTAGCATCAAATTTTATATAAAACTCATGGAGTCATTCAATTTAATTGGATTGGACATCCTAATTATTTGCTTCTTAATTCACGACAGCTAACTGGATCAGTGTATGTGTCTAGGAGAAAAGCATTGTCTCTGAGGGTCAGAAAAATGATATGCTGTAACTTGTTCTCATCATCTATTTGACATTGTATGCAGGTAATGACTTGCAGGCCCAGATCAGATCTCTACATTAACCTTCCGGCTCTGCGCAAATTAGATAACATGCTTCTGGTAAGATTTAGCAACACTTTTTACTTTGTAACTTGTTCCAGGTGAATAAGGTCATTCTGAATTCAATCTTTTTTGCCAGGAAATATTGGACAGTTTCGAAAATACAGAGTTCTGGTATGTTGACCAAGGGATTCTAGCCACAGAGGCTGATGGGTCAACCTCTTTCCGAAGAGCCCTACAGCGTCAGGAGGAAAAGTGGTGGCTACCCGTGCCTCGGGTTCCTCTAGGTGGTCTCCATGAAAATGCAAGAAAGCAGTTGCAGCACAAGCGTGATTGTACTAACCAAATACTAAAAGCTGCCATGGCTATCAACAGCATTACTCTAGCTGACATGGAAGTCCCTGAATCATACTTTGAGTCTCTTCCAAAGGTAAAATTCTCTACATATATATCTAGTGTCATGAGATCCAAATAGACCGTGTTGTGAATCTTAGCTTTATTTTGGTTTCAGAATGGAAGAGTCAGCCTAGGAGATCTTATTTATAGATACATTTCATCAGATCAGTTTTCTCCGGAATATCTGCTTGAATGCCTTGATTTGTCATCTGAACATCAAGCTATAGAGATTGCCAACCGGGTAGAGGCTGCAATGTATGTGTGGCGCAAAAGAACCAATTCTAAGCCTGCCAATAGCACAACCCGGTCCAGTTCAAAGTCATCATGGGGATTGGTCAGAGAATTTGTTGTTGATACAGAGAAGAGAGAGTTACTTGCAGATCGAGCAGAAAGCCTCCTAATTTGCTTGAAACAGTGGTTCCCTGGTCTTCCCCAGACAACTTTAGATATGAGCAAAATTCAGTACAACAAGGTACACATATCGTGCGCCAGTCCAATAATTTATTCAGAATAGCACTTTTAAATTTCAATGTCATACCAGATTGTTAGTTTAAACTAACTATGCTACACTGTATTATTTAGGATGTTGGGAAGTCCATCTTGGAGAGTTACTCAAGAGTTTTGGAGAGCTTGGCATTTAACATTGTGGCACGTATTGATGATCTACTCTATGTGGATGACTTGACAAAACATTCAGATTCTTTCTCTCCAATGTCAAAAGGTGGTATGATTGCTCATAAAAGTGTCTCAATCCCATACTCAGTGCCTTTCTCGAGCACTCCATATAAATCAGCTTTCGCTACACCAACCTTTTCACCAGCACTCATTAGCCCCGCAAAGGGAGATCTATCTCCATTCCGCACGAGTAGCAAGATTCCCCAGCGTGGTATGGGTGTGAAAAAGGCATTGACAGATTATCTTAGCATTGAGAACAAAGGGGAAGATTACAGCAATTCAATTGATGAAGCAGATTCCACATTAAACATAATTCGAGAAGCATCCCCATCTCAAACTGAAACAGAATCATTTGAGTGTACAAAGAAAGCAGTAAGCTCACCAACAAAAGACCAAGTTGTGGAGGAAGGGATTTTGCGGATGGGATTATGAGCCAAAGCTTTAAGAGGTTTTCACTGTACTTAGTTATTTGATGTATACTTTTCATAGCAATTGGTAAACGTTTGGATTAGCAAGAGCTTATCGTGATGTTAAAATCTTTGTACTAATGAGATACCTGTAAGGATAATGAGTCCAGTACCTCTTGTTTCTCAATGGCTTATGGAGGAATGTGCTTATATATGCAGCTATTCCCTTAGAATGATAGAATCAGAAGGTAAAATAAAACAGTTCAAAAATAAAAAATGGGTAAGATGTTGAAGCGAAAGGACACAGAAATGGGGCATTCCGAGAATTGAACTCGGGACCTCTCGCACCCTAAGCGAGAATCATACCACTAGACCAAATGCCCTTCTTGTCGATTCAATTTGAGGGTTGTATAATAACAAATAACAATAAAATCAAAACCAGGTCACCACCACCACGACTCCACGAGCAATGCAAAAATGATGTCGCCGTTGCCGGGGATCGAACCCGGGTCGCCCGCGTGACAGGCGGGAATACTCACCACTATACTACAACGACTTGGGTGATGCGTGACAATTAATTGTTATTTCTATTAATTAAAATTTTACGAACAAACGAGTTCACCAAACTGCAACGCTCCTGTTCTTCCCCTTGAGCCGTCCTGGGTGACTAGGTCGGCCCACCTCGTATTTTAGGATGTGGTTAAAACTATGTTAAATTATCTGCCTTTAATGTCTTTGTTTACCCCTTTTATTTTTTTCGGTGGCTGTGCTCATCCTAGTACTAAAGTGACATTCATTTATTATAGAGCTAATTTCATAATATGTAAAGTTACTAAGTCCCATACGAAGCAGCTATGGACCAAGAAATTTTCACTTTAATTTGCGCATGGGAGTGCTGTGTTGTGATAGCCAAGCCATGCCATTGCGCAGCACTCCTAAACAAAGCCTTAATGCAGTACATCTTGTCATCTATCGAATGAATGAAAGTCATATAATGTGTTCTTTTGCATGCAAAAGTTGAGAAATGGTCCTATGAACAATATGAAACCTACTTTAGTTAAGAGTTTTAAAGTTGGTCTGCTCGTATCATGAACCTCAGATATTGGCCACGCAGCAATGTGGTCTGTGGTAGGTAGTAATAATTTGGTTACACGTTTCTAAAGAATGATAGCTTTATTGAAAGAGGCTCCCTAGTTTTTTCGTTGTTGGTGATTAGTAATGGAGTACTTCTAGATTTGAAGATGAGTTGGCTTCATACTGAGCTTTTGGAGGCCATCAACTGCTATTCAAATGGCAACATCTGGAAAGATATAAAAATGGGACCATATTTATATGCAAAATATATATCAACCCTTGATTGGACAAGAAGGACAAAACAATTAATGCGACTCACCAATCTTCCTGAAGCCAAGTGCTCCCAACTACAACGCTTTAGTGCCGTCTCCATTCTGATTAGTGGGTAATGAGTGTGACCACGAACATAGAGCTCATTTTGCAGTATAAAAACTCTCGACTACGATAGGGCTTTAGCATTGTGGGATACATAGTTGAGGATTTACCTTGGGCACTGTGAAAAACAGAGGATCGAAATGGCCGCAGCTTCGCTCAAATTCGTCTGCCTTGTTGGCTTGCTTCTGGTTGTTAACATTGCCACATTTGCAAGAGTCAATGGGGCAGGAGAATGTGGAAAATCGTCACCAGATGATGAGGCAATCAAGCTAGCTCCTTGCGCAACGGCTGCACAAGATGAGAAAGCTTCTGTTTCTGCAAGCTGCTGTGCTCAGGTGAAGAGAATGGGACAGAACCCGAAATGTCTCTGTGCCGTTCTGCTTTCGGATATCGCTAAAGCATCTGGAGTTAACCCTCAAGTGGCCATCACCATCCCCAAACGCTGCAACTTTGCAAATCGCCCAGTTGGCTACAAGTGTGGACGTAAGTGTTCTTGATCAGTTCTACAGCTTTTTTTCTTGGCCTATCGAATAATTTTGCCTGACTAATTACTACTTTCCTAACTTCATAACTGTTGGTTTTGCAGCTTACACACTGCCTTGAATTGGAATTAATGAATGGCCATGGATTGAAGTCACTGAGGTTATTGTGACTCTTACTAAATTAGCTTGTATGTACTTATAGCAATAATAAAAAGCTAGCAGCTTGTAATACAAAATGAGAATAACGAACGTTATCTATTTCACTTTTGTTTTTCTTTGTCAAAATCAATCATGAAGAACCAATCAAAGACGTCACAGTAATTAACGTAAAAACATTATACATCCAATACAATGAATGCAAGAGGATATAACAAAAAGATGACACGAAACTATTAGTGGTACGCCCTTTCAGATCCACAGGCCACATCCATGAAGAGAACCAATCGCTCAGATACCGTTTGGCATTTGCTGTCAATCCTCAACTAACTTAACTAACTTTTTAGCCACTCAACTTTGGCACGTCAGCATCCGCCATTTCCACTTTACACAAGAATTCTGAACCGTTTCTGAACCGCTTTTATTCAGTTCATTCATTCAAGAGCTAAGGTCGTTAAAAATTTGACCAATTATGACCAGTGGCCCATCCAAAGATTTTGTTTCGGTAGAGGCTAAATGAAGAGATTGTAAACTTAAGGAGGCAGAATAAAAAATCTATAAATTTATGTCAATGTAAAATTTTGAAAAGAAATTGATTAATTTTCTGTCAGCTTCCTCATCTTTCCTCTAACGCTTTCGACCTGGGGTCCTAGCCCCCTACCAGTGACCTTAGTGTTTCTTTTTTTTTTTTTTTGACATTGACACTACAATCACGCTATAACTTATATTATATAAAATGATGAGCTAGAGGAGAATTTTTATTAAGTTATATAAGAGCGTATTTATGTTCTTTAACTTGTGGAAGAAACTCATTATTTATGAGTATTTTTTTTTTAATTACATGAGACTAATGCTCAGATTACAACTCATATTATATGAGATTTACAACTGATATTTACAATCAGACAGCTACTGGGACTAGTTTATATTAATTCTTATACAGCACGCCCAGATTTTACCCTCTCTAATATTCGAGGGGTGTCTACTCCACTCACATTTGGAAAAGGAGAAGAATGCATTAACTTAATAATTAAGGAAGAAAATAAACTCCCACATACGTCGCGGGAACTCGAACCGCTGTACTCAGGGTTCTGACCACTGGCCTAAGGCCCAATGGTTATTTATGAGTACATTGTTGGAGGTCGATTAGGTGACTTAATTGTTGCTTTTGAATAAGGGCCTGTAACTGCAACCATCAGTCTCTCTCCTCATGAGTTTTCTCTGAAAGCTTACAAGGATGAAAGGAAAATGAAGACGTCATGTCTCATTTAAGTCACTCTTTTGCGGGTGGTTTTCTTGGCTCTTTTTCTTTTCATTATTTATGTCCTGAAAATGAAGCTTGGTGATCTGTGAACGGGTGTTGAGAGGCTGGTAGAAAAACTCTTGTTTCAAAAGGCTTCTCTTTTTTCAAAAAGGAAAGGTGCTTCTTTTTAAGGCATTAGATACTATTAAAACCCAGTAAAGCCCGCGAATTTTTGATCGGATGGATCCAGAGGAGTTAATAAAGCGCTGCAGAGCAATAAGATTAAGTGATGAGAAAAAGGGAAGAGTGTCTTTTAAGAGTAATATGAAGGCCAAAGGTGAAAAAATAGTTACAGGATGTTTGATTGGGAAAGTCCTGCATACGAGGGGAGTCAGTATTGATGGGTTGAAAACTGCTATGCAAAGGGTGTGGAGAACCTCACGTGAAGTAAAGATAGAAGGTTTGGGTAATAATGTGTTCATGTTCAAGTTCGACTCTGAGGCGGATAAAAGAAGTATATTAATGGGTAACCCTTGGCACTTTGACAGAGCGCTTATTGCGTTCACTGAACCAGAAGGCATAGGCAATGTAAAGAAGCAGGATTTCAATCATGTTCCATTTTGGGTACAGATACACGATGTCCCCATCATGTGTATGTCAAAAGAAATGGCAATTGAGCTAGGGAAGGTCATTGGAAAAGTTGAAGAGGTTGAAACAGATCCAACAGGGGAATGCTTTGGCCAGTTCTTAAGGTTGAGAATTTCAATTGACGTTACAAAACCTCTGAAGAAGATAATTGAGCTAGAGCAAGAAGGAGTAGATGAAGAAGACATCCCAATGCGTGCCATGTATGAAAGGCTGCCTGATTTTTTCTTTTGTTGTGGGCAGATTGGTCACCAATATAGAGAGTGTGTTCACTATAAATCTCAGTCCCAGGATGAAATGCCATATGGGCCATGGCTCAAAGCAGTCACTTTTAATAAGAAACTGAAGCAGAACAGAAGGAGAGATAGATGGGATCCAGACTTTAGAAACAATTATCCAAATTGTTCAGCTCAAACAACAACGGAAGTAGCAAATGATATGACGGAGGAAGGGAAGCACAGATCAATAGAGTTCGAAACAGAAAATGGATCCAGTAGGTCCAAACTGGATCCGGGTATGGGGAACTTGAGTGTAACGAAGAGTAGGGGCAGATGGGGGCTGAGAAACAATTAATGAAGGAGGCTAAAAAGGCTGCAGAGCTAGCTGACAGCCGAAACGTGAATGAAATTTGAAATGAGGGAGGTGCAGTGCATTGGGATATGGATAAAAGAGCGGGACTCACACATGGTATGGAAAAGGAAAAAGGGGGGGAAACAAAGTTCCAGAACAAAAAACCAAAAAAAATACAAATTTCTGGACTGGATAGCGGGGGAAAAGTGGAGCGGGAAGAAATAGAAATGAAGGGGAGTGTCGAAGAGTGGGGCCACCAACAAAACAAAGGTATGATTTCACCCCAAAAGGAATCAGAAGTGGAGGACGGAGACAATGAGCTTAGAATGGATAAAACAAAGCCCAAGAAAAAAAAGTGGAAACTTCAAGCCCGGAACGTGGAAAGGGATATGGACAAAAATGAAGAAGTTTTGGTGTTAAAAAGACTTAGCAGGTCAATGAATTGGGAAAGCCCAAAATCAAAAAAATGCAAAGTTAACAGCCCATAAAAACTGGAAAGTACCTCATGGTTTGAAAAAGCTTCAGCATTGGGAAAGAGGCTCAATTTCGAAAAAGAGCAGGATGAAGTCAGGGGAGAGGTACAGACTATCGGAAATGAGAGATCGGCGGTGGCTGGGAATCAGCCCCGCCGACAGCCATGAAAATTGTAAGTTGGAATGTTCGGGGGTTAGGGAATGACCGAACATTCCGAGAAACCCAGCAACTTTTGCGTGAGCATAGGCCTGAAATTTTGTTCCTTTGTGAAACGAAATTGAAGTCTAAGCAAATGCAAGAGAAAACAAAAAAGTTACAATTTCAAAACTGTTTCGCGGTTAGTAGAGAAGGGTTGGAAGGCGGTTTGGCTTTGTTATGGAGTGAGGAGGTAACAGTTGATATTAAGTCCTATAGTAAACATCATGTTCATGCTGTGGTGCATAGTGAGAATGGAAGCTACTGGAGATGCACGAGAGTTTATGGCCATCTTGAATCCGACTAAAAAATACATACGTGGGAGTTATTGAGCAGGTTAGCTAATTTGTCTTCATTACCTTGGCTGTGTTTTAGGGATTTTAATGAAGTTTTGAACTTAAATGAGAAAATAGAGGGAAAGGAGAAAAGAGTTAACATGGTAAATTAATTTTGGAGAGCCCTAAAGGATTGTGATTTGAAAGACATGGGAAGTAGCGGGTACCCTTTCACATGGTCGAACAGGAGATTCGGGCCTCATATAATTGAAGAGAAACTTGATAAATTCTTATGCAATAGAAAATGGGGAAGCTTTTATCAGGAAAATGTGGCTTCGAATTTGGTCTCGTGGAGTTCTGACCACAATCCAATTTTGATAGAAGTGCTTGAGAGAGGTAGGGGTATAAGATACATGAAGAGAACTTATCCTGGGCTACATTATGAGGATATGTGGAGCCCGTACGAGGTGTGTAAGAAGATTGTAGAGCACGAATGGAAGGATCTGTGTTGCTGGAAAAACAGCAATCCGATTGAATTGCTTAAGAAAAAATCGAAGGAGTCGTTGGCTGAGCTGAAACTATGGAGCAATGGAGAGTTTAATGGGAGGAAAAATAAGCTGGAGAAACTAGTAAACAAGCTGAAGAATATGAAGAATGCTTACTGCCACTTTGAAAGTGGGGATGAGATAAAAAGAATTGAAAATCAGATAGATAATATTTTGATTGATGAAGAAATTTTTTGGTAGCAAAAATTGAGAGCGGATTGGTTGAGAGAGGGTGATAGGAACAAAAAAAATTTCATGCAAAAGCTTCAGCAAGGAGGTAAAAAAACAGAATTCATGGCATTGAGGATGAAAATGGTGAATGGACTGAGGATGTCGAGGAAGTGGAGAGGATGTTTGGCAAGTATTTTACCAATATTTTTACTACATCGAGCCCATCTTCAAATCAGCTGACGGCAGCCCTTGAAGCTGTGCCGGTCATGGTTACAGGGGAGATGAATAGCCACTTGGACCAGTTGTTCACGGAGGAGGAAATTGTAGAAGCTCTAGCTCAAATGTGCCCCACGAAGGCTCTAGGGCCGGATGGCCTTCCAGCGGCTTTTTTCCAGAAGCATTGGAGCTCTGTCAAAGAGGGAGTGCTTACCACATGTATGCACATTCTAAATGAGGGAGGTAATCTTGCTCCTCTGAATCATACTTTCATTGCTTTAATTCCGAAAGTGTCAAAGCCTAGAAAAGTGACAGAATTCAGGCCAATTAGTCTTTGTAACGTCATTTACAGAATTGTCGCAAAAACAATGGCAAATAGACTCAAAAAAATTCTGGATGATATTATCTCCCTTAATCAAAGTGCTTTTGTTCCTAATAGGCTTATAACAGACAATATAATCATAGGATATGAGTGTTTAAACAAGATTAGGCAGAGCGGAGGGAGAAAAAGGGGGCTGATAGTTTTGAAATTAAACATTAGTAAAGCCTATGATAGGGTGGAGTGGAGCTTTGTTAAAGAAACACTGCTAAAGCTAGGTTTTTCCATGAGATGGGTGAATTTGGTTATGAATTGCATATCTACAGCTAGTTTTTCAATTTTGATAAATGGAGTGGCTAGAAGTCTCATCTATCCTCAACGTGGATTGAGACAACGATGCCCTCTTTCCCCGTACCTATTCATTCTGTGTGCTGAAGTCTTCTCAAACTTGTTAGTGAGAGCAGAAGGGCAAAACCTCATTCATGGTCTGAATTTTAGTAGAGAGATTTCTGTCACTCATCTTTTGTTCGCAGATGATAGCCTAGTGTTTATAAGAGCCTCTAGTTCTAATTGTAGAGAGCTAAAGAAAGTTTTTTATTGCTACACGGCAGCTTTAGGGCAGATCTTTAATTACGAAAAGTCTTCCATGTTCTTCAGTTCAAACACAAGTCAGTGGCAAGTGGAGGAAATAAGACGTATCTTTGATTTGACTGTGGTTCCCAAGCATGAGAAGTATCTTGGTTTACCATCCATGGTGGGGAGAGCAAAAATCAGTTTTTTTAACGACATAAAGCTGCGAGTTTTGAGCAAGTTATCGAGCTGGCAAAGCAAATGTTTCTCCAGTAGAGGGAAGGAAATTCTCATCAAAGCTGTTGCGCAAGCAGTACCCGCGTATGCGATGAGTGTTATCAAAATTCCTCAAATTCTTTGTGATGACATTGAAAAGGCTATAGCTAGATTTTGGTGGGGTTCTACAGGTGTTTGTAGGAGTATACATTGGTCAAGGTAAGATAGGTTGTGCCACGCAAAAAAAAAGGGAGGGTTGGGTTTCAGGGATCTTTCCTGTTTTAATCAAGCACTAATTGCAAAACAAGGTTGGAGAATTTTGCACAGCCCTGATTCTTTAATGGCAAAAATTTTAAAAGCAAAATACTTTAGATGCACTGGATTTATAGAAGCTAAGTTGGGGTCAAATCCCTCTTTTGTTTGGAGAAGCATTATTTGGGGAAGACAGCTGCTGAATGAGGGTTTAAGGTGGAGGATTGGGAACGGCAGGCAAGTCTCAGTTCACAGCAAAAATTGGATACAGAATTCTAGCTTAGGCACATTAACTCCTTTTTCAAGTTTGCATCCTAATGCTGTTGTGGTTGATCTGATAGATGATGGTCAGCAATGGAATGAAGAATTACTTGCTCAAAACTTCTCCAAGGATATTTCAAAAGAAATATTAAGAATTCCTCTCCCGAGAACTCCTCAACAAGATGCTCTGATTTGGCGCTTTGACAGGCATGGGAAATAATCAGTGAAGAGTGGTTATCAAGTAGCTGTGAAGGAAAAATACAAAGATGTTCCAAGCTGTTTGGATAGCTCCAAATCACGGTGGGATGTCATTTGGTCAACTGAGCTTCCAGAAAAGGTTAAAATTTTTATGTGGAGGGCTGCTAAAAATCTCCTGCCAACAGAGAGTAACTTATGGAAAAGAAAAATAGTTTTGGAGCCGGGGTGTCTAAGATGTGGGTGCTGTTGAGTGTTAGAAAGTGTATATTTATAAAGGAGAAAATCATCATTTTACACTTCAAATCTCACTAACATTGCTACTTTTATTTATTTAAGTATTTTGTTATTTAATTATGTATGTTGCATTTTAATTAGGTATTTTATGTATTTTAGGGGAATCACAATGAACGAGTGATTAGACAGCAAAACGGACGTCACATTTGAACTCAGGACGGTCGAAAACCTAAGGAGGAGCATAAAAGGAAAAATGTCACTGTTCACATATAGTGCTTGTTACGTAAATGCGTGTGCATCTTGTCTTGTCAAATAGTGTTCTTGTGCAAAAACCGGCTTACTGTGTAAATAGTAGTCAAACCGTGTGTGCAAATAGTATTCTTTGTTCAAATAGTCTTTGTTATTTGTTGATGATGGCGCAATCACAGGCGTCATCAGATCAAATCAGGTGGTCAATGATTAACTCGATGTGTCATAAAAAAAGAAAAGTTTATTCCTAAAGGTCATTTTTGTAATTTCTTTCCTTCTTGTATTTTCTATGTATTTTAATAAATTCTCATTTTACCCTAATTCAAAATGAGTAGCTAATTTTCTTTTAAGCTTGGGTTGAAGGTGAAATCTCAACATGTTCCATGGGCTTAATTTGGTAAATTTACTTTCTTCCCCTCTAATATTTGTGGTTGTTTTGACTTTTTCGACAATAATAATAGTCTTGTCTGAATCACTCGGTTAAACCCCAAGACACTAGACAAGGTTATTATTTACGATAAACTAAGACCATACTTATTTGAGCGTGGTTAAATGAGTGTGGAATCCCCTCATGATTTAATTAGATTAATATGGAATATTTAGCATCAGATAGATTTCGTTTAAGTTATTTCTGCCATTCTAATTTAAATTCTAGCATATTTTAAATTTCTTCCACCACAAATCCAACCATCCAATTAAGAAAATTAATTCTACACATAATTAAAATCCACCTCCTCGTGGGATCGACACTCGTCACCATTGATCTATTCTACAATAGATTCGTGCGCTTGCGAGTTCAATAAAATTTGCACAACATGTGCCAGAGAGAAGATGTGGTCCATGCTTTGCTGGAGTGTAAGGCAGCTTAAAAGGTCTGGAAGAAGACAGATTTGCATGAGGAGATAAAGTCAATCGTCCACCGAGATATGTTAAGTGTAATCCAAGAAGTAGCTTTGAAAAGAAGAAAGGAAGATAGAGAGATGATGATAGCAATCTGCTGGGCTATTTGGCACTCAAGAAATCTTCTAATTTTTGAAGGGAAATAAGAGGGTTCCTCTTATCAATTGCAAGAGCAGAAGCCATCGTGGAATCCTATAAGAGGGTTAATTTATCAAATGATCAAGCTACTCTAAAGAGTCGTAGAAACAAGCATCAGACATGGCTATCTCCCCCAGAAGGTTGGTACAAAGTAAATGTAGATGCTGCAACAAAAATTTCAGATCAGCAGGCGGGCCTTGGGGTAGTGATCAGGAATTCCAGGGGAAAGATCATAACAACAGCAGTTAAGAGAGTTCTCTACAGAGGAGATGTGACTTCTATGGAGGCTGAAGCCGTCCTGTTTGGCATTCAAAATGCTATTCAAGTAAATTGTGTTCCAATGATTATCGAATCAGATTCTTCAGAGGTGGTGGAGCTCTCGTACAGTAGAAAGAGTAGCTTGGCAGAGATAGCTTGGACAATTACAGACATTCAGTTGCTATTAAAGGGCCAAAATCTTTCAAGAATTCAATATATCCCAAGAGAATGTAATGCTATAGCTGACTCTTTAGCTAAATTAGCTTTGAGTTTCGAAAGACCTGCTCTGTGGCTGGAAAACTTTCCAGACGATGTAATGATGATGCTCTCTGAGTTTTTTTAATGGAAAGCTTTACTTTCCCTTCAAAAAAATAAAAATAAAAATAAGGGCCTGTAACGTTTTTGATAAGGGACCATTATTTTGAGTATTCAAAAGCACTATAGAGATATGGCTACTTCAAAGTCATCGATTGTTTACAACGCGCGTTATTTAATAAGGCAAGTGTCTTTTCCTATATTCCTTTGAAGACCTTCAATGGAAGAGCTTCGTTTTATTCTAGGACAGGTTTACATTTTCGGGTTTGGGACTTTGGTGGCAATTAATCCTATTCAAAATAAATTTTGCTTTAATTTCCTATTGGAAAAATTATCTCTGAGTGGGGTAATTTTGTAAATAAAATTTGATATTAGGGTCAATTTTAAAATTAACAATTTTAGCTGTGGTATTGCCCCTATGAATCAAGTTTTTTAATTCCTTAATTTAGGGACTGTTTGCTTTTTTTTTTTTTTAACTACTTCATGATATAGTTGACTTAATTCAGTAAGTTAAGACACTAAAGCGACATTTATTTTTTTATCTGAAATCTAAATGGGTCTGAATTTTTCTAAAGTCTGAATGGGTTTGATTACGAAAATCTAAATGACATGTTTGTTTTTCTTTTTTTAAATATCTGAATATAAGTGGCATCTTATTTATTTTTACAATAAAAAAAAAATCTTAAACTTAGTTATTTGACATTTATGTCCTGGTAAATTAAAACAAAAAAAAAGATGATTAGATTTGATAATTTAGGAAATAAGTTATTTTATAGAGATATTTTTAGAATATAATATTTATTTGTCATTCAGACATTTTTTCATTCAATAAAAGTCACAAAAGTTTACTTTTTCTATTCAGATGTAAATATCTGAAAATCAGACATAAGTTCCAAAAAATAAACAAGTATATTTTAAAAAATTTCTGAAATTAATAAAATTTCAGACTTTAGACATTTATCAAACAACCTCTAAGTTGTTTTTTTTAAATTAATGAGAACATTAGGTCATTAAGTTATTAAGCCAATTTTTTTAACTTTTTCACTTAATCTAAAAAATTTGAATGATATCATTAAAAAAATTCTCTAAAATTTTCTTATGTAATTATTTAATTTTCATCCTTATTTAAATAAAATCTAATAATTAGTACTATTGTCTTTCTTTACAACTTGTGATAATATAGTAGTAGACTATTATTATTTTTTATCTTTTTATTTTCTTCAAATTAGCATTATCTTCATAATTTTTTATGAATTTTTTCATATAAAAATATCATAAACTACAATAAAATTAATTAACAAATATCAATTTAAAATATTAAAGGATTGTATTTAATTGAAAATAATTTATGTTATAATAATATATTATCTTCTTTATGTTCTATGAGATGTTTATTATTTATTTAATATTTATAATTTTTAATGATACAAATGTAAAAATATTAGTTTTCAGATTTTTTAAGTTAAGAATTAAGACAACTTTATATTTGTTTTTAATAATTTAAAAAAAATCATGTAATATTTGAAATTCAAACTAATTTACATATATATTTAAATTTTAGTCAAAAAAACAAGCGCCTGCTTATTAATTTTATTCACAAGTTGGGAAAAGTGTCGCGCTATGAGAAGGCGATAAAACGCGTCACGCCGACACCTAAACATACCATTCAAATTTTTTAGTTCAAAAATTACCCTAACATCTAGTGCCAAGGCAGACGGCAGCTGAAAAACGCCAGGAATGGTGATGAGGAACCTCTTATCATTATACATAGTTTTTTAGTCATAAAGAATGTCGGATTTGCCATAGAGAATATTAAGTTTGATTCCTTTTTCACAGCGATGTGTTTATATAATCAAATCAACTCACATTTCGATCCTAGACTTTTTATTCATTGATAATTTATCCAATAAAAAGAGAAAAATTTGAAAAGTTATATAACATGAGTGAAAATTGGAGACCCTGTGCAACAATTTACGTCCAATTCACTTTCACTCTTATGAACTTAGAAAAATCAACGGATTTTGGAAGGAAACCATTCAAAGCTAAATAAATGCATATGATAATTAATCGATAGCTATTTTAGCTGAAACATTGCACGTTCGTTCATCAGTTCATGGGACAGAATTAAGTTCAAAGAAAAATATTATCCTTAATTGCACAGTTGGCCTGCTACTGCTAGTAATTAAGAGCACAATTCGAGTTATCTCAAGGTTGCTCGTACATTTCCACAAAAGCAAAATGTTAGCTTTATTGAAAAAGACTCTGTAGTCTTGTTGTTGTTGGTCGTGATAAAATTCTAGATATGTAGTGAAGATGAGTTGGCTGCGAATAGAGCATTTGGAGGCTTTCCATTGTTAATAAAATGGCAACATCTGGGTACTTATCAACTGGGCGCATTTTTATATGCAAACACCAACTTTTGATTAGACCAAAGAGAGCAAATTGGGCATCACCTACCAATTTTTATGCAGCAAAGTGATCGCAACTATAATGTGTCAGTTAGTGCAAGCTCCATCATGATTAGTGGGTAATGAGTGCGACCACAAATATAGAGCTCATTTTTTGCAGTATAAAAACTCTTGACTAAGAGGGTTTTAGCGTTGCGGGATTTATAGCTGAGGATTTAAGTTGTGCAGAGTGAAAAACAGAGGATCGAAATGGCTGCAGCTTCACTCAAATTCATCTGCCTTGTTGGCTTGCTTCTGGTTGTTAACATTGCGACGTTTGCAGCAGTTAATGGGGCAGGAGAATGCGGAAAATCGTCACCAGATGATGAGGCATTAAAGCTAGCTCCTTGTGCAACGGCTGCACAAGATGAGAAAGCTTCTGTTTCTGCAAGTTGCTGTGCTCAGGTGAAGAGAATTGGCCAGAATCCGAGCTGTCTCTGTGCTGTTCTGCTTTCGGATACCGCTAAAACATCTGGAGTTAACCCCCAGGTTGCCATGAGCATCCCCAAACGCTGCAACTTTGCTAATCGCCCAATTGGTTACAAGTGTGGACGTAAGTAACTAAATATGTTTTTTGGCTTTAATTATTATTTTTACATTGCTTTTTGTCTTTTAATAAAAGAAAACTAATAATATCATAATTGTTTGTTTTGCAGCTTACACTCTTCCTTGAATCGGTAACACGCTGGAATAAAGAATTAAAGGTCATGAATCCTAGTCACTAATCTGATGGTGACTATGTTGCTAATTTGGCTTGTATTTCTAGCAATGAAAGCTAGCAGGTTGTACGTATCCGTTATGAGAATAATAAAAGTTATCTGTTAATAATGAAAGTTACCTGCTCGGCCATGCTTCAGTAATCTTCTTGTTCTGAGTACATTAATGACATCAATATCTTTTCTTTTTTTTTTCTCAAGAAGTGATGACATCAATATCTAAGATTTTATCTTGCAACAAATAATTATAATTATAATGTGAAGTTTAATATGGTATATATTTTTTGCATTAAGTGTGAACATTCAAAAGGTCCAAAAATTTTAGTACATGCTATGAGATATGTTTATCTATCCCTTAATAAAAGTAACGTGCATTTCACGCTAATCACTTTAGCAATTGAATGGTAAAAAGTATCATTTGGTTTTTTTCCCCCCACACTTGCGCATTTGAGAAGTGCAATGCAAACCGCAACTTCTTTCACTGCTCAAAGCTGGTTGATTGCTTCCTATAAATAGCCACCAATCCTTTGCAATCTATTTAGGTCATGTTTGGATGTTGGATAAAAGATGAGATTACACTAATTTAAAGGATAAAAAATTAGTCCAATTATACTAATAAATTAGTAGAAATTTTAATCAAACATTCATAGGACTATTAATCCCCATCATCATATGGGTTTAGATAGGACTAGATATTTAATATTCTAAATTTGTTACTAATATCAAAAGTTTATTCAATAATTTAATGTTAACTTTTTAAAAATTTAATATTAAATAAAAATTTTAATTCAATAATTTTATTTTAACAAATATGTAATATATTAAACATAAAAAATTATTCATTAAAATCTAAATATTAAATTAAAATTAGTAATATAATTTAAAAAATAATATCTTATTTAAATAGTTATTTTAGCTTCATTAAATTAAATTTAACACATTCATGTCTGACATTATACCAAACAAAAGACAGTACTATATAATCAGGGCCGGCTCAACCAAAATGGGGGCCTTAGGCGAGTTGTTAAAATTAGGCTTCTTACAAAAAATTGAAAAATATATATATATATGAATGAATTATACGAAAACAAAACTATTTAAAATCAAATTTTCTATCTTTCTGAGATGCAAATTTGTTAATCAAATTTTTCTATTCTAATTTTGCTAATATATATTTCTCAATAGAAAATATAGCTAATTCATTTTTTTTTTCTTGTGACATGGTTGATCTAAAATAATTTTTTATCAGTTTTAATTTTGAAAAACTTCTTTCTATAGAAGTATCAGTTTCAATTTGATATGGTTTACCTTATTTAAAGTAAATTAATTATTATCAATTAAATTTAAAAAAATAAAAAATTAAAATCTCAAATTTAGGGTCTTCATCTGCAATGTGGCCCTAAAGAACTGCCTAGCTTACATGTTCTACCGCTTATAATCCAGTATAATCTAATCTAATCTTAAGAGTTAATCCAGTCCAATCTGATCTTCTAAACGTAGGAGAAAAGGAATGGAAAGAGGAGGGTTTGAAATTTTCTCTTATTAGTTATTATCGTTATGTCTCTTTAGCTTTTGTTCATTTAATGAAGCTATCTCCTTGTGCAACGGCTCCACAAGATGAGAAAGTTCCTGTCTCAGCAGGCTGCTGCAGAAATGCGCAGAGAATAGGCCAGAATCCGAACTGTCTCTGTGCTGTTCTTCTATCTGATACCGTTAAATTATCAGGAGTTAGGCCTCAAGTTGCCATCACCATCCCCAAACACTGCAACATCAAAAATCTTCCAGCTGATTACGAGTATGGACGTAAGTGCGTTTGTTTACCGGTCTTGGTTACTTCTGTCTCGTGATCTCGTCGCATTTATTATTCACTAATATCATGATTGTTGGTTTTGCAGCTTACGCAATTCCTTGAATTCGATGACACGCCGGAATAAAGGCCATGAATTGAAGTCACTAGTATGATGAAATGACTATGTTGCTTTAGCTTGTCCTTTTTAGCAATTAGAATAATGAAAGTGATTTACTTGACTCAGCTTCAGTAGTCTTCTAGTTCTAAATACTCACCACTTGGAATCTCACTTTGATTGTCGATTAAGAAATCATCCCCTAAAATTTCAAGATGACTCAGATATTCTAAAGCCCAGTCGATGTGGCAGCATTTTATACACTTAACGCCGTAACATCAAAACTCGGAATCAACATTGATAAATTGTGGCTGCAGAATCTTTGTCCGCAAACTATATTATCTTATATAACGGCCAGGAACTGACCACTATTGAAAAGCATTGTTAAATAAACTAACGGATCCAGGAACTGACCACTATTGAAAAGCATTGTTAAATAAACTAATGGATAGAGACTGCTTTGAATGGTGGGTCACATTTCGGACAAAGATAACCTTGACTTGCATTACCTTGACTCAGATAGATAAGACTGCTTGGAGACCAGCAGTTGGACGCATGGCAAGATAATTGCGCTTGCGGGGCCCCTACGCAGAGCGCGTGGCATCCTGAAAAAATTCAATTTCTGAGGTATGGAATCTGGATAGTTTCATATGGCTCTTACTGTTTCGCAGAGTGGGACCATTATCAGGAACCTCCAGCAAAACTGCTAATAATATTGCACAATCAACTGATAAAATGGATGAAAAGCGGAAGGGGAATAAGAAAAAACAGAAAGATGGAAAGTCCATCTATCCCCAATTGCCAGTCGAGCTCAAAAATGGTAATCCATTTATAACCTCTTCCCCCAAGAGGAAATGATTCATATGAACACGGAAGGGTGCTGTTAGATGAAATCTAGAACCAAAAGTGTCCATGAAACAGCGCGTTAAAAACTATTCTCACAGTCGAAAAGATTTAGACGATTTTAATCCAAAAGCTTAAGGGAAAATTTGATACAAATACAAACTGAGAGAGGCCAACCATAATAAGATCCTTAACATCGACCACATACATACACTCAATGGTGACTCAAGTGTCCGAACCATACATACTTTTACAGTAAAAACAAGAGGTTCATACCCTTTACAGTAATACAGGAAAAGGGCAAGGAAAGTACAATTATTATCTGTTCATATAAAGATGTTGCTGTTGAGCTGGAGGAATAATAACGACCAGCTCTGCCACCATCGAACTACTATAACTTATCTCCAATTTACTAGTTATAAGAGGTAGATAAAACTGCAAACTCTATCGTCCTATGTACCTGCAAAGCATACAGCACAATTCAACTAAACCAATAAAAAAGATTCAGGGGCCAAAAGAAATAAATAAATAAATATGTCCTTATTATCTTCGAACAGTAAAAAGCTGAGGATTTTGATCTTGAATTACAACTAATACAATAAATGTTGACCAAATTTTAGAAACCAGGGTGAGACAGAGCACGACAGAATGTATACTAGAATCAGCAGATAGAACTGGCAACAATCCCAACAATCAACAAAGTTTCATGGATATGATTCAATAAACAGCGCGTGACTAAGAAAGATATAATCAAGCAATAGGAAGCTGGAACAAAATTGCACTTCGGGAACATGCAAGCACAAGAAGAAAAACCATTTAGCATTCCCGATGAATTTCATTGATGTATGATACCTTGCTTGACGAGTATACAACTCTTCGCAAGTTAACTCTTAATAATAGAGAGATCCTGCACAAAGAAAATTTACAACAAAAGGTATTAGTTACAATCTGTGCAACTTCAGAATACTAATTCAAACATCTATTGAATAATTATACAATACAATACCTTGCCACCAATTTCCCCTGGAAGCACTCCCAGAATCATCTTCTCCATCTTTCTTGAACTGAGAGCATCACAATACATGTTAGCAGATTCCAAAACTAAAGACCAGTCAATTAAATAAGAGTAATGTGCTCCTATTGGTAGTAGTGCATGAGTTGCTCACCACAGAATTAATTCCAGGGCCCTGGGAATTCGGTGGTCTAGGAGAATAGACGTCTTGGCCACCATAATAGATTGATGAACTTAAATGGCACGGTTGCACTCTCTGGTCCTGATACATGGAACTCGTGTCCTTATATGCCGTGCCCTGACTTTCAGTTTCATAGCTTCTCGATGCATCACCTGGAAAGGAAAGTAAGAGAACTCAAGGCCCCCCCACCCAAAAACATTTTAATCAATATAACCCAAAAAAGAAAAATCACTTCAACATCTTAGAAGAAATTATGAAAATGCAAGAGCATATAACAGAGCATTTTCCAACAGAATTCAAACAGAATTTAGCATTGGCATGCACGAATTATAAGAACTGGGATATGTACCAGGAGTGCCGGGCTTGGTGTTCCATGCCTCCTTTGAAGAGTCATGCTTTTTCTCCATTGATTTAGAACGCAGAGACTCCCTCCCTAACACCTAAATCAACACAGCACAACATCCTCAATAAAGGGGGTGGTCCCGAAAGAACAACAGAAATGAAGATACCAGCGAGTCAGAATAAAAAAGAATCAAGCTTTAATGATATTATTAGCTTAGCATTCAATTACTTCCCATAAATATAATCGATAATTGATTCCACGATACCGTAGAGGGAGGCGAAAAGATAGAACCGAAAATCCCAGAGGAGGAAGACGACTCTTTGGAGCCAAACAACTCGTTGGTCAATGAAGAAGAGGAACCCGTTTGCTTTCTTCCTTCCATTTCTCTCTCTCTCTCTCTCTCACTCTCTCACAAGGCTGCTGTTTCTTGAAAGACTGAAACGCTTCTCTCTTTTTATTGAATCTTCCCTCAGCCTTAGCCCGCCAAGAAACAAACAGGGGGAGATACGTATGAAGTACAAACTGTTTTGTATATTCAAAGCACCCCCACCGTCAAAGGAAAGAAGCAATTGAAAAACTTTGAATAAAAACAAGAAAGCCTTTGCCTACTCGCAACTGAAAATTTTTAAACCAACACGTGAAGATCGCCCCGGGGTTAGAAATGAAACCGTCGCACGGCACACCAATTTATAAGCTCCCTCGTCAAACAAAACCAACAAAATAAGAAACAAACACTTTTTTTTTTTTTTTTTTTTTTACTTTTGAATTGTTACCAAATTCTAATAATTATTAATTAAATTGTTTCTTTACTCCCTCTTTTTTTTATTTTTTTAATAATATTTGCCTTCTAAATTCTAATATTTGCGCTTTCCCTCTGGTGGTTGTTCGTTCGTCCTCCTTTTCCACTGCTATTATACCTGTCGAGGGAATAAGCAGATGGGCGCCACGTGGAACAATCTGGACTGGGGAGTGGGGTCGGGGATTGAATCTCCAACAGCTTAGTGCCACGAGTACCCAAGTGGATAACAACAACCTCTGGCCTTTTCTCGCCTTAAGAGTTCGGTTGATGGAAGTTGAGACTTGAGAGTCGAAAAGTTGGAACCCATTTTTGACTTTTCGTCATTGTCTCTTTTTGGATTCAAAGACAAAAGAAAAGCCACGCTACAGGCGCACAGCGCAACAGGCGATCGAGAAAATTTAAAGACTCTTGAGTGAGAGAGAGAGAGAGAGAGAGAGAGAGAGAGAGCGCGATGAGACCCCGACCCTTCGTAATATTATGACCTTATCTTTTTATCTTGTCGGACCGAACATACGTATACACGTTCTGTCTTCTTCACTCGCTCCTCTTCGCCTTTGTTTTTTAACTCCGATTTGGTCCATACAATCAGAGGATTCCACTCCACCCAAGCGACCCACCCTTTTACTTCTATTTAGAAATCTTCAAAGACAATATCCAGTACAGTTAGCCACTAAATCTTTCTCTTTCTTTCTTTTTGACTAAATTTATCCGGTTCCAATTAACCATACGTTCGACGCAATTTTGTGTTAGAATAATTTATTCGATTACGTGATATCGTCGTTCATCATAGTATAAATAATTGTGATCAGCGCATAAAATTATTAGAACTCAGTAAATATCCGTGCAATGTTCATGATATCGCGATGATTGCTTGCCGGTGGTGATGGACTGTGGTTAAGAGGGTAATGGAAAGAGGCAATACTATGATATGTACGCGACAATGATACACACGTTACACTCGGATGGTTTATTAAAAGTACCTGTTTTTTGAGAGTTTCAGTTTGGTTGGTCCAAAATTGTTGGGTCCCAATTGTTTTTTTAATTTTTTTTACCCATTTTAGTGTTTGTGAATTGTGATGGCAACCCACGACGAAGATGAAGAGTGAAGAAAATTTCCGCCATTGACTCGCGGTTCCGGATAAGGGAGTTATACAGTTGAGGATATAATGAGGTGAAATTAAGAATTAATTTTTTAAGCATGTCGGCCCTTTTATCGATTTTCTTGGTAATTAAATAACGAAAAATTGATTAACTAAAGATTTAAAATTGGAGATAATGATGAGGGCAACTGCCGAGACGTTGGCGATGTGATATTAATGGGTCCAACCGTCCATGTGGAAGGTTTAGTCGTTGGCTTGGCCACTGTTAGTCGCCGCATGATCTATGTGCGCCCGGTTCTCTGACAAGTGTCTCGTCGTGGTCCCAGCATTTCTTCTTGTGGGATCTGGTTGGGTCTCGCTAGTGATATTACTATATTACCCCTGCCGTCTTTACAGCTTTTCGTGAGGCACTTGTTCTACAAATTGAACCAATGACATGGGAGAAAAGGTAGAGTCTCTATATACTTTGCAATAAAAATCAACTACAACTTGAATATTTGCCTCTTCTATAATCAATGATTATTCTAAATATTGAAAAGAAAATTAACTCTCACATACGATCATAAATTTGTTAAAGTTTAAAAAAATTAATAAGACATATAGTTCAATAATATAATAAAATCTAAGATTATGAACTAGAGCAGTACTATATATATAGATATAAATTCTCAGTTGCAGGCACTCTAATTTTTTCTTCTTCATGTAGACACTATGAATATAAATGACGTAATAGAGTTAATGTTTAATTCACTATAAAATTATATGGTTTAATAGCAAGTCTGCACTAACTCTATTAAATCACGTGATTTAATAAAATGTCCAGATGAAAAAAAAAAAAACTAGGGCACCCGTATGAGAGAAAGACTATATATAAATTGCAATCTAAGATCCTATATTAATTAAAATAAAAAAATAATTAAGTCCTATAGTTAAATAGTATAATAGTTAATGAAGTTATTAAGCTATCATTATACTATTAAATTATATGACTTAATAATTTTTTCCAAATTTTAATAAAGTTTAAAATCTTGAATCAGATGAGTATTATATATGTATGTATGTATGTATGTACAATAGTTGTATGCTAAAGTCCCAATTTTTTGTTTTTCGTTTACAAATGTTAAAAAAGGAAAGTAGTTTTACCATTATGCTATTAAACATAGTAATTCGGGCAACCTTATAATTAGATCTAAATTAATTGCAAGGTCCAACAAGTATTGGACTTAACATGTAAACACCATTTCTTTTTCCTTTTTTTTTTTTGGTTCCCTTTTATAATAATAATAATAACAATAACTTACATACCTTCCATCCACAAGCTCCTTATCCCTAAAATCACATGGAAGATAAGATAAAAATAAAGATTATGTTTGAAGAATTAGAAACCTCTAAGATAAGTTCGAAAGGGTGAACAATGAGCTGCCACTTGCCAGTCATTTGCTAATAATTTATTAGAATAGAAAAAAAAAATTAACAAGTGAAAAACAAATCTACAAACTATAGCAAGAAAATAACAGTAACACCATGACAATGACAAATATGTCAATTTTTAATGTCAATGCCAATGCCAATGCCAGTGGCTAGACATTACTTGTTAGTAGAATTAAGAAAAACAATCGACAAAATTGGGCCAACGCAATTAAATTATTTTGAATAAGATTTAATCAGAAATTAATGCTGAGGAGAGAGTGTGGCTGAAAGTGGAGTGGCAAGTGCCACCTAAACCTGCACCATGTACGCTAGAGATGACAAGAAATTAAAGAATTCCGAACAACATGTCAACTTGGATAAGAACGGAGAAGAAAAGGACACACGTTAATTATATGATACTCGATCGCTCTGCTTACGGCATCATGCGGCAAGCGCTTAAGATTGATTGCACCACCACGGGAGTCGCGTTTGTTTCACTGCTTCCTTGTCTCAACAGATTGCACTTTCTTTGTTTTTGCTTCGATGAAAACACTCGTCTAATTGATGTTATAAAGTAAAAACTGCGATAAAAAGTTCTAATAAACTCCCTCACGTGAAACGTGAAATAAAACTTGAGATAAGAACAAGTATAGATGTTTGCATGTGGAGGAAATTGAACTTCGTCCGTCAAAACTTTCGGCTCTAGTAGTATGTATGAAAAACTATTTAATCCACAAGTTTTAAGTTGATTTATAACAGTTTGTTGTTACTATTAAAGATAAGCCTTTCTTTTTTAAAAATAAAAAATAAAAACGATATTAGGTAAATGATGAAAGTAATTAAAATGTTTAAAAAAATTTTCACGAGAGAGAGAGAGAGAGAAGTTGGATAGACATTTTATCAAAGAATCAGAGGAGAGAACCATTAATTCTTTTGGATATAAATCTAAATATCTGAGCCGTTATCACAAAATTGATCTAAGAGGCTCTTGTACAAGGGCGAAGTTGCCACTTGCCGGGGGCCATAGTCCATAGAGGCTCTATATGACTTGTGGTATAGAAAAAGTAATAAATTTTCATGATCTGGATCCGATAACTTTAATATTTTATCATGGTACCCATAATTTAATACTCTTTGTTGACATTAAACCTTATCAAACCACTCCTTAATCAAGTAATGGGTACTTTTTTGCTTCAAACTTCAGGTATATTCTCTTCCTTCCTAATAAATTTTTGGACTGAATTGCAACTTCGAAGGATCGAGGCATGCCCCGACCGGCATTGGGCTAAACTTCGGTTTTGGATAGGACTTCTTATATATGCATCTGATTTGTAATATATACCATGTAAAAAAACGAATAATCTCTAAAACATTTGGCCACCCACCAAAGAATTTCAAAAGAAAGAAATGTTAATCTACTCGTGTAATATATTTGTAGATTTGTTAATGAAATGTTTACAAAAGAAAGAAAAGAAAAGAAAACTCTAGCCAGGATGGAATTATCAATTACGTAGGAGATGAGACCCAAGATTGATTGCATGATGAAAGGCATGGAAGCGCGCGCGCGCGCGCTCGGTGTGTGCACATCCATCCAAACAGAGGAAACGAAAATAAAAAAGGACAAAATTGACTCGGAAGCCTCATTTTCTCTTCTCTTATCACCGAAACGCATGCAAACAAAAGTGGGCACGTGAAAGGCATTTGGGGGGGTAACATGCGTTCAAGTTCGTGTCATGTGCCGCTTTGAGATATTGCCATCATTCATTTTTTTCTTATCAACATTGTTTCTGTGATTGGTATGTGTCAACTTTAGGCTTTGGCCGGCTGGCTCCCTTTCTTTTCAATCCATAAAATGGTCGACATCGTTTGCTTCTGCTATAATTATAAGGCTGCAAATATGTTTCTGTTTAACGTATCTTAAGGGGATAATTAGATCTTTTAATTAAATTCTCAACCAATTGATATTAGATAGCTTAAAGTTATTGGAAGTTTTAACATCATCTTTTTCTGAGCCCTGGACGAAAATG
The DNA here is from genome assembly GCA_030449925.1 of Citropsis articulata. Classification (NCBI taxonomy): domain Eukaryota; kingdom Viridiplantae; phylum Streptophyta; class Magnoliopsida; order Sapindales; family Rutaceae; genus Citropsis; species Citropsis articulata. The sequence continues at coordinate 2,655,136 of JASUUH010000051.1, read as the reverse complement.
ACAAATTTCGTGCTTGAAAGAGACGAACTGGTGCCCTTTGCGATCAATGGATGAAACTGGGGTTCGAAATAGTAACCGAGATGGGCCACACAGAGGGCGAAGGGTAAATTGTTTTAAACAACTAAGTACAACTCCTGTTTGTAATTTGGGCCGTGATTATTCTTAGAACTATGTCTAGTGTAAGAACTGTGATAGTTTTTGGGCCAGGGTGTGCTTCTAAGTGTATCCTGAAAGGTTGTCCATCCTCGAAATTTAAAGAGTAGATTAATGGCGGTTGTTCTAACCGAACCAAATCAAACCAAAATTGCTCATTTGAAAATATAAACCAAATATGAACTAAATTAGAGAATCAAACTGAACCGAACCAAATTAATTCAGTTCGGTTCGATTTGGTTTGATTTGGTTCGGTTTCAACATATACATTTATTATTTAATAAAAATAATATAACAATAATACACTATTACTACAACAATAAATTAATAATCCTTAGTCTATAAATTCGCAAATAATAAACATAATAAAATAAAATCCAACAATAATTAAAAAATCTACTACATATTACAAAATAAACTTCAATCAACAAATAATAAATATAATAATATAAAATCCACTACATATTACAAAATAAATTTCAATACACAAATAATAAACATCATAAAATAAAATCCAACAATAATTAAAAATTTCACTATATATTACAAAATAAACTTCAAACTTTCACAATTCCATAGCCAACGAACAATCTTTTTATCACACATTCTTCATACTTCTACATCCATAGTGCCTATATTATCTCTCCAAGTCAAAATAAGTCATTAACCAAGCACCAACAATTAAATAAAATAAATTAAAACATATGCTTTGACATATATAAATATAATCACATGTATTAACTAGTAAATAAAAATATTAATTTCATTACCTAATAATATTCATGTTAAACCAAAGTCTCGAACACCAAAATTAAAATGTTCTGCAGTTGTTGATTTACGAAGCTCTACATAAACAAAAGTTAAATAAATTAAAATTGTGTAAAACTACTAAAAATAAACTTAAATTTAAATTCAATAACGTACCTTTTGAAAGTTGGTCCATAAACTCATTTTCTTGAACTAACTGATTAAGATTTGTTGTCACATCCAAGAAAAGAAATGACCGCAACCAATTTTGTGTCAATATTAATGCTTCAACCATGTCAGGAGTCAAAGAGCTTCTATATTGATCTAGTATACGACCTCCAGTACTAAAGGCGGACTCTGATGCAACAGTTGACACGGGAATAGCGAGAACATCTCTTGCTATATTTGCCAAAACAGGATAATTCGAACTATTCACTCTCCACCATAATAAAATATCAAACTTAGTGCCCAAAATATTTTTTGGTGTAATTTTTTCAGTCTTCTCCATCAAGTATAACTCCAATTCATTTAACAATTCTGCACTACCTTCACTAACAGCAACTTTCTTACTAAATTGGGAGAAAGGGTCTTCGATCGCAACATCAGCAATATCATCCAACTCCCAAGAAGTCAAACCACCACCACTTGTAAAAGGTTGGCTCGCACTTGCATTTTCGTTTACACTTTCGCTTGCGCTTGTACTTCCAACTCCACTTGGTTTAGAGTACCGTGCACTATAAGACTCAAAAAGTTTAACAAACAAGTCTTTGACCATTTCTTTCATCTCACTACATTTGCCAGTATCCTTGCCATATAATTCCTCAAAGCAATGTGTTGTGAATTTCATTTTACCTCGTGGATCAAGTACACAAGCAACAATTAACATCTTGTTTATCTTAATTGTGCCCTCCCAATACTTGTCAAATTTATCCTTCATTTTAGTTGCCATTGCACTCAAATCAGAATCATTGCTTTTACACAAGGATTGCAAAGTAGATTCTATTTGACATATCAAATTGTAACAAAGATTTGATGTCACCTACGGAAAAAAAAAATTTGTTATTAGACATTAAAGCCAAAGTATAATTAATTTGACAAACAAAATTGTAGCATAAATTTGATATTACATTCAAAGAAGAAGAAAATTGCAAAGTAGCATCATAAAAAGTCTTCAAAAATTTGCAAATGCAGCAAGCACTCTCCCAATCACTAATTAATGGTGGCCCTATCCTTTTTTTCCCATTATCTTTTTCACGAAAATATGCATCATAAAGTTTATCTTCATTTGCCATTCGATCAAATGCTGACTTAAACTTCAACGCCGTACTCAACATAGAATAAGTAGAATTCCACCTAGTAGGACAATCTAAAATCACACTTCCCTTACAATTAATCTTCTCTTGATTCACACGAATTTGAAATGTTTGCATCCTCGCAGTGGAAGATCTTACATACTTCACGGCATTGTGAACACTAACTACACTCGCACCTTGAGTATTTGACAGCAGATCAGCAAGACCAGCAACGACACGAGTGAGTCACGGCTTGAGTACTTGACTGTAGTGAGGGATGGCGTTTGACGTCGTCAACAACGACACGAGTGAGTCACGGCTTCATCCGCAATGGAGTCCGTGACAGGCTGATGACGATGATGGCGTGAGCCCGAGCCGTGATGGATGAAAAGTGAGGACAACACGGACGGAAGCTAGACGAACTGGAGAAGCTAGACGAACTGGAGCTGCAGCGTGCGCCGTGATGGATGAAGGGCAGTCCGTGACAGGCTGATGACGATGATGGCGGGTCTAATGACGATGAGGATGAAGAGCGGTGGCTGACTGGTGTGTTATGCGGCTGTAAATGAAACTCAAATCAAATGTCGATGCTGAAATGTGTGTTTACTGTTTAGTTTCCTTAGGTTTTCATTTTAGTTTCACTCCTTTTTGTTTATTTTAATTTTAATTTCGAACCAAATGGTTCGACAATTTGGTTCGGTTTTAAACTGAACCAAATTAAAAACCAAATGGTTCAAAAAATTTGAACCATTTGGTTTTATATTACGAATCAAACCGAACCATATTACTAAAATTTAGTTCGGTTCAGTTCGGTTCGGCCTGAACCGAACCAAATGCCCACCCCTAATTTAAAGTTTTAATTCGACTTTAATTAAAATTACATTACAAATTTACAACACACAAAAATACCTTGTAATAAATCCTTTAATAAGATAACTAAAAGTTTTTCACACCTAGGCAGCCTAATTACACTGTTTCTTTATTTTTCCCTAATTCCAAGGTTCAAGAGATAAGTAGTCACATTTTCGTTGTAAGGTGCGTTTACCAGTTGAAAAGGGCAAAAAAAAAAAAAAAATAGAGAGTAATATTATACTTACATAATTAGGATGTTTAATATACATATAGATTGATGTGTCGCCTATAGAAATTTATTATTTGGATATAAATAATAAGACTTTATAATTAATTATCATTTAAACCAATCAAATAATTCTACATTTTTTTCCACATCAGTTACTATACAAATTAAGTATTTCATGTGACCATTAAAGCACATATTTGTACGGTACAGTTGCTACACCTTCTCATATCCTAAAAAGAAAAAAAAAAAATTCATATGACCATCAAAGCTGTTCGATGTTCCTGAACCCAGAAAGAGGGTGTGATCAAATAAATTTGAAGAAGTAATTTTCCAAATAAATAATCATGTAAACAACACGACTCCTGCTACTACAAATAGATGAATATTTTTTTAAAAAAAAGGTAAAGAGGGTCTATAATATTAATATCTCGTGTTAAAATTAAGACAAGTTCAATTTCTCCGTACAATTTCTATAAACAAATCAGCTATAAAAGAAATTGCTGTTGAGTTGCCGATCGATTGTGTCTCAAATATATTTATTTATTATACGTAATTAACATGTCAAGCTTTCTAGAAGGGTGATGAGGAGGGGAGTAATAAATAATAATTGAATATTCAGAATCAATCTTCTTTGTTAAATAAATGTTGCTTAGTCAAATGATTATTACAATTTTCTTTTATTTTAAATAAAATGAAAAAAAAAAAAAGCCCCGTGACATCGGATTCCAATCTAGAAGCCGTCTTCCGCACAGTCCAAAAATAAATATGATGCAAGCCGTTGCTTATGGGATTTGTAATGAAATGAACAAAAGTCTTGATCAATTGTCCAAATAATTAATTCAAAGCCATTTATTTGGACAGAGAAAGCAACAATTTTTTCATCGCAGAAACAAAAAATTGGAGTTAGAATTCAGAAGTTGGCCTTTTTTTTGAAAAAAAAAAAGAAAAAAGAAATTAGGGCTTTTTAAAATTAACATTTTTTTCTTTGACCCCCATTTGTTGTTACTTGTGACAAATTGACCCCAGATTAAATATTTGTATTGGCATATTGTGGATTTATTTTTCAAAGTTTGGATGGTAGACAAAGTTTACTCACTAAATATCAACTTTAGGTCTCTATTATTACTCAAATTTAAACGATGTCTGCCATAAAACGCGTGACGGCCAACCGGACTACGAGGGGCAAATCTTTTTGTGTAAATAGAACCATTTAATTTGAGCACAAATGCATACAAACAAGAGAAAAGCAAAAAAGAAAAAAAGGCAAGTAAAACTTTTACTGCTACAATCAACGAGTTAATGTCATCAATTAGTAGGGCGGAACAGAACCTACTTCATTTGTGTATGAGTATGTACAAAAACTAGCACCTAACTACTACAGCTTCCAAGGCAAGCACTGAAGCTTAGAGCAAGGCTCGGTCCATGTGCTTGTGCATTCATTTCCACTACCATCACAACACTTGCAAACAATCCCAAGAGTTGCAAAAATCTTAGCGTATCCTGCAAACAGTAATTGACAATACATAAGGAAAATAATAATAATAATAAGAAACTTGAATAATCTAGAACAATTGATCAGTTGTCATAAATGAAGGAGAGAAACGATGAATGAAGAAGGATCGTTGGATTCTCCTTACTCTGTTGAGGTGGGATGATTGAAAGTGGCCTCGCTTCTGCAACGCCACTTTGTGTATGCGACATGAAAATAAACGTTATCAGCAGAATCAGAGGCAGTACTGAAGGCTTAGCCGTGCCCATATCTCAAAACTTTTGACAAGACAAATGCAGGGTTTTAATTAATATGACAGTCGGGGTTTTGGATCTTTGAGGCGTACCAGAAACTAGATGCTAATTATAAGAAAACAAAGAGTCAAGAGAGCAACAGAAGCGCCAGTTCGATGGAAATTACAAAGTTGTTAAATATTATTATATAAGAAGCGTGGATTTTTCTGTTTGAATTAGATTGGTGAGAGCGAGAGGTTCTAGAAAACATGAAATGGACTTGCCCCAAGTTTCCAATTGCTTTACGTTTCTGATGAGGGTAGGTGATGCCATGAAGCTTCACTTGGACCCTACTCATTTTGTCCGTTTAATGTAAATCGAAGGAAAATAAATAAAGTGCATGCATCATGCATGGGTCGCTTTGGTTTTATGTGTGATTTGATCTTATGTCGTTGAATTTAAGGGAGATTCACACTTAATCCTGTCATTATCAGCTGACACTAGATGAAATTGGCTGGAAATTTTGATCTTTGTACGTTTTGTGAGTCGTCTCAAGAGTCCCTCATTATGCAATGACAACTTAAACCTTTCTCTTACTGTTTATTATGCGTCGTTTGATTGTTGAATCTACATGCTAGATGGATTACGATGTATGATGACGAATTGAGGTGTTATAATTTTTTTATCACATCTGTTGTGATTTATGAAGATAAATTACTACTTGCGAACGTCGTCAATACGTGTCGACCATAAATATTTAATTGAATTAAGCGATAACTATGAACAAAGCAAAATTGAGAGTACCGACGAAAGCTGCAACTTCTCCACTTCTAAAATGACACTGATGATGGTTATTTGCAGTTTACGAGGTCTAGGACGATGCCCACACGTGGGCAGTTTTATGTAACATATTGAAAATGAGTTCATTATGTTGAAAACGAAAATGACAAAGAAATGTACCGAAAGTTACCTAAAACACAAACCTATCTAACAACTATTGTCTATTTATTTATTTATTTATGACATGTAATGAATTCCCCTTCTAGATTAAGTGACTCCGTATTTCTATTGCGATTGCCAGCCAAATCAACATGATGTATAAAATAATAATCGTAAATCTTAACCACTTGGTTTGGTTGGTATACTTGAACGGTCTGGAAATGCAACCAAGTACAGTTAATGAAAGTTTCTTCCACTTAAACCACTTGGGTGGTTCTTGTTTGCTTGAGCCACTTGGGCAATTATTATTATTTTTATAATTTTCATTTTCTATTGTGATGATGATGATGATGATGATGATTTGGAAAGGTGTACGAAACAGTGAAATGAATAGGAAAAAAAAAATTTCTTTTCCCCCGGTTCCCAACAGCTCCTTATTTTATTTCATACGTCTATATCTGTACGATTATATCGTAGTTCCAGGGTCCATCAAGCATTGCACTGATGTGTTCGAGTTGCCTCATATTCACTGAAATTAGTCAAATTACAAACAAAATAGGGCAAGGTTTCACTTGAAAGTTTTCCAATGGGCTGGTCACAAGAAACCACTTTTTTCGTTATGTTGTCATGAAATTAAGAGTTATGTTACAATTACAAATTTTAGACACAAAATATGCTTATGCCAATAGACTTTTTGCCAATTCAGCAGTACAGTATAATTATCCATTTAAAGATTGTAAAAAATCAACAATGACCTAAAACAGACCGTCATTGATTATTCTCATGTTTAACATATAAATTTTGCATCTCTATACTCTACTCTGTAAGCCTAACCAACCATACTTGAATCAATAATCAATGCTATGTATGCAAAGTTGAAATATAAAGTATATACCCACGTGTTTCATCATAACTTGTCACCACTCACGAGTCAAAACTCTTGATCATTGACACACAGTGATTTATATAAAAGACCTAAATATTTGTTACATCAAATAAAATACAAAGTTTATATCCAAACTGTACAAGCGCAACACTACTCTAGATTAACGCCCTACTATAAATTAATAGCCACATCACATTTGATTTTGTTCAGTATATATTACTAGAGTTTTGATGTAATTAGGACATAAACCTTTGTACTGAACTGTTAGTATCATTCACAGCACTCAAAATGCTAAAATATTCCCAAGTCTTCTCCTAAATAAAATCGGAACCGTCTGGGCGAGGCGGCAGGTCTGGATGAGTCCCATCAGGCCTTCGTGGTGGGTTTCTGAAGAAAGCAAAGAATGTCAAATTTCAAACTCTAGGTTATTCTGATCTCTGTTTGTGTTCTAATGATGGTGCCTAACTTATTGAAAATCCCTTACTTAATGATTGGCAGTAAACCGAATACCAGATGATACCCCTATATCTGGTAGAATCACTAGATTGCGCTCGCTATTATCAGTATATCATCCTAGACCACAAATCAATTAGCCCCAATTGAAACACTGTGGCACTGCCTTAGGTAGTTAGGTTTCTAATTTCTACAGAGTCAATATAACAGCAAAAGTATGCTAAAATACGAGGAACACTACATTTTAACTCTTTCCTCTATTTGCTTTTATAAGCTAACAAGTTAGCATAACATAGGAATCTTAATTCACAAATACCTGATAAATCGATTAGGTTCCAAACCAGGAACATCTGGCGGGCCATAGGGATCAAAACGGGCACCTGGAGGAATAGGCCTGCACCACAAATCCATCAAAAATTATATCCTGAGCAGATGCACATTTCATACAAGAAGAGACATTTTCTTAAGTACCATGGGTTCCCTCTAGGTAAATCAGGTTCTCCTCCAAAAAAGCCAGGATGATTAGGTCCTGTATCCCAATGATAAAAGCCAGTAAGTCCAGAGAGATGATAAGCTTATTTAAACAATCTAGTAAGAACATGCCTTGTTTTACGAACCTATTAGCATGCCCCCACCACCACCAAATCTGCCCCTGAAACAGTAAAAGTAGATACAAGCATGTTACAATTAGAATGAAATAGCAATGACAAACAATCAATGATTTGCCATACTGACATACGTTGAAAATAGATAAAAACAAGTCACAATTAAAAAGAAACACCAATGACAAACATCTATTTGTTTGGGATACTGACATACCTTCTAGGATACATTCCAGCACCGGGGCCAGGATAGACATCACCACCAAGGTCTGGATTGATAGGAGGAACTGGAGTTCTACAAAGCAATATATTACACAAAAGTTAGTCTTTGGGGAAGCCTATGCAACAGTGAAGTCAAAGGATAATACCAATCCCAATTATTCTGTTCAAATCTATAGAATCTGGAAATCAGGTAAGTTTGGCAATATGATCATTTAAACTGCTGTAATTTAATCACAGGCATGTGCATAGCATTAGCACCATTATCTGTCCAGGCTTTCAATGAAATTTAACTACAATGATTATACACCATATGACAGTTCATTCTCTACAGAAAACCTAAGTCCTCAACAAGCAATGAACTTGATCTTCCTCTTCATAAGCTAAACCGCACATGATTCAATTTACAAATATCGGTCTCAACAACAGAGTTCATAATAACAGAAGAAATTATTGAATGAATCATAAAATTTATCTAGAACAATTGCAATGAACTCCATACTCCACAAGTCTAGAACTAGCGAAATGAGAATTTAAGTTAAATAGAAATACAGGAAAAAGAATGGGTCTGTGCAAAGTAAAACTTAGAGCTATACTGTAACATATACTCCATTGCCCCACCCCCCCCCCCCCCCGCCACAAAAAAAAAACAATAATAAAGAAAGTAAAAAAGAAGCAACAAGAAAGCAAAGGTTTACCCAGTAGGCAAAGCTTGAGGCCCTTGATGAACAAAATATCCAAAATCAGGATTGTTTAGCATTGATCCTTCACCTCTTTCCGAGCTGCAATTCACAATACAAAATTCTGTGAAAAGCTTATTCATAAGATGACATCCTTGTCATGCATCTCTGGGCAGTTTCAAAGTTAAACCAAAACCGCATAACAGCTCTAAATTTTGGCAAAACCAATATTACTCCATATTCAGCACAATTCTCCACATTGCAAAATTACATGTATGTTGAACCTTGACATTAATACCACATTCAAATGCTAAACTGATGGCGGAGAAAGAAGCAACAGTTATTTCTTTTCCAAACCATTCAAAAGTACATTCCAACACTTGTTTCACCTGTTCCAATCATACTGACACAATCAAACAAGATCAGGAGGGAATGCACAAACATACAGTGGACAGAAAAATCTGTCCTACATCTCTATGAATAATAACACCTGACCAACAATAAGTTCAATGGTACCCATAAAACATATAAAATAGCACCACTGACATCTAGTAATCTAGAACTTAGTTTGAGCACGAGCAAAACATATAAATTTGGTCACCGTCTACATATTCCAGACCAGCTAAGCATACTGTTTTCTCTGCGATAGATCAAAGAACTAGAAGAAAATTCATCAATCACATAAAAAAACTTAATATTATCATTCTTTCCTATATGCCTTAATTGCCTTCAGTAATTTGTTCTCAAATATAAGTAGCAACAAAGACACAACAAACAGGTACAGATACAAAGTGAGTTACAATTAGCATATATCTAACCGACTCATTATACCAGACGGTAGGGAAATCACCTTGCTGGTTTTGAGGAACCATATAATTGCAAGATAATCTCTTTATCAACATCTGTCACAAGCTTCTCCAAATTCTTGAACTGATCAGAGTAATTGCTTCCTTTTTTGGCAACAAAGTCCGCAACACTAGCAACAAAACACCAAAACATAAACAATAAAACAAATTACAAAATTTAAATAATAATAATAATAATATAATCTCTAATAAAAAAGGAACCAAAAGCGTACTTGATTTCGAGATGCACAGGCTCGGAAGCTCCGTCAGCCAATGCATCAACGAGCAACTTATTGTTCATCACGAGACACTTAACTAACACTTTCTTTGAGCCTTTCTCAGGGTTTACATACACGAACGAATAACTATCATCTAATTCGTTCCAGTGATCGATTCCTACTTCGTCTACAAACCAAAACGCAGCCGTTTAGCCAAGACTAAAAATGAATGACGCAAAAAATGAAACGAGTGAAAAATAAAATATTTTGATTGATCAAGTCATTGATTACCGGTGGATGGAGAGGTGAAGCCAGTGTCGGCGGAAGGGCCGGTGGCGGTTAACACGTGTCCGGACGCGAGGAAAGAAGCGTGAACGGCGAATGCGAGTTTATCGAAGTCGTTTCTGAAGGTTGGCCTCGCCGCTCTTATCACGGCCATCACCGATTTGTCGTTCGACATTGTTGCTGTTTTTGATTTTTGGTTTTAGAAGAATTTACGAGAGAGGTTTTTGTTTTTGGTTTTGCGAAGGGAAAGTGGGAAACCGCGAAAAGGTTAAAGGTTTCAAAAGGTATTTTATAGGTTGACTCTAGTCCACGTGGCAAGTCAAGATGCTGGGCTTGTTTAGCAAGAAATTTTTGTTTGATTTACACGTATTAGTCTAGTAGATAGACGAGTCCAGGGTCGGGTCAGGCCCATCAATTCTACATCCATTAGACTGTCGAATTGGAGCCCGGCCTCACGCGCCGCGCCTGCCCCACTGCCACACTGCCGCCGCCGCCGTCATGCTGCGGCACACATGCTGCTGGTCAAAAACCTACCACTAAACTTTTTTTCTTTTAGGAGCACATACCAAGTTGTTGTCTTATTTTTTTAAGCTTATGTATTTTTTTTAGATCCACGCGCCTTTATTTTACTTTAATAGAATAAAAAATTCAAAGCTTAAGTCTATATTTAATTATAATAAATTAATAATAATAAGAGAATGTAATATTAGTTGCTAAGTTTGACTCTATAGTATTAGAATTCTTTTTTAATACTTAAAAACAACAATAATAACACTTTTTTTTAAGGGTTAATTTAATTGTTAATTTGGAATTACGTAGAATCATATATCATAATTTATAATAGTATTAATATATATTTATAAAATCACGATATTTATAATTTTATTTATTAAAATCATGATGTCAATTATTTATTTAATAAATTATAAACATAAATTAATTATATTTTTTTAAAACTAAAAAATTAAATAAATTTAAAAAACTTGAGCCAATAAAATATATTAAAAGATTTAATTTCAAGTTATTTATAAAATCATAAAATTTTAAAGCTTTTACTTAATAAAACGAACGCCATTAAGCTTATCATTAAAATGGGAATTATTGCATGTCACAGCTGGACTCTATAAAACGCGCTTATCAGACGCTTTTTCTTTCACCCATCTCTAATTGTAGCGTACGCTAAAGTTCACTGCGTAACCCAACTCAAACTACGCACGCACATACCAGCAGCCGAATTTACTAATCCACTATTGGTCACCTCTATTATTGAGCCTATGCCCGACAAATTGATGGGCGATATTAGAGAGGTTTTTATGATTTTCAAAGCTCAACAAAATCATCAAGAAATTTAATATATCTCAGTCTCAGTGTTGTCTTTGCGAAGAACGTTAAATAAATTTATACGTTAATGAAATTCATCTAATTAATAAAAACTCCAGATTCAATATTACATATCTAATTTAATTTATCATATTTACTTTACAGAATTAATCAAATTACATAGATATACCACAGTAGCACTATCAAATATTGACCTGGCTATCAGCCTTGTGTCTCCCCGTGGCTCTTATGTAACAAAATACTGCTACCAAAAATGTTGTAGCCAGTCCTCCAAGAATGACACCACCTCCAGCGACTGACTTGTCAATTGAATGGTGATTCTTCTTCAGATGAATCTCTTGTTCGTTTGAAGTTGCCTGCTCAGAAGAATGAGTGGTTTCTTTTGAGGGTTGAGGTGACTCAGATGGGGTGAAAGCTGCTGCGGGTCGGTGCTTTCCGAGTTTCCTTAGTGAAGGCGCTTCAGCTTTGTATGAATCAGGGCTGATTGATGGACTCAATGCTGGTGGGTTTGAGTGAAGAATGCGTTGAGTGTTTGTGTTTTCACTAGCCATGGTCAGAGCCAGAAAAACTTCTGCCAAGATCAAGCAAAGAAGAAAAGATTGAGCCATTCTGAACAATGCTGATGGTTTACGGATGCTTTGAGTTATTTTGGAAGCTGTTGATAGCCGATTATGGAGACTATGCCTTGTGGGTCCTTTATATAAGTGCCTCTTTTTTTTTGGGGGGAGGGCATTAAAATGAGATCCTCCAATCGTGTGGTTTGATGGAAATTTCCAGGTGGGTAGGATTCCAGGATGAATTTAATTGATTTTATTAAGTTGGTGTTTATGGGGCTGTCTGTTGAATGGGGGAAAGTGAAGGAGGTATATATTAGAATAGTAGAAATACAACTAAGATCTTAATTAGGGGTACAAGATCTCTAATATGATTATTTGTAAGCTGCAACTGCATTTAATTGGAATTATTATAAGTGTGGATCATTGAAGAAAAATGAATTAAAATACGGGCTCAAGATCCCATAATTTCTCCAAGTAATAATAGAAGATTCTAACAAGTTGCTTAATGTGCCAGCAAGGTGTCTTTGAGGTTCCAAGAAATGCCAAAATTAATGATAATGTCTAATTAATTGTCAAGTGAACGATTGTTTCTTCAAATTTTTAAAGCTTGCAGCTAATCGTGGGACAAAGTATACGCTCATTTCCATGGCCTGAACATATTTTCCGTTCATTCACACATAAAGCTGTTATATTGTAGAATCTTCCTCTTTGATGTTATATGACTAAGATTTTATTTAGAATTAAGGTTCGGTAATTGTAAATTTTAAATTACAATACTAAAATGTCTAATTAATTATTTTTATTATTTTTAAGTTACTGCAGGTTAACACCAAAAATCACCTAAAGCAATTAAGCAAATATTTAAATTAAGGGTGACTACTCGTTAAAAGCTATCGACAAACACTAACTCTTTAACAAACTTGTTTTGTTCTTGTTTTTAAGCGCATGCCTGCCATATGCTGCAGCTTAATTTAATTAAATTGAGCGTGGCCCTGTTGATATGCAGGGTACAGAAGAGCATTGTGTAACTTTCTCGCCTTTATAATATCAGAATCAATGAAAAAAGAAGTGATCGTGTTTCCTGGGAAAAATTTAGACCAAAATTTTTCTATCCTTCTCTTGTCTCAGTTCATCCCTTTCAATTAATTAGTCCATTCTATTCCTATGGTTTAGAAATTATGATAACATAAAGAACATGGGTTAAATTGAAGAATCTAAGAAGTGTTTTCTTGTCTGCTAACTCTCACCGGACAGCATTTATACCCCGATTGCTTCTTGTATCGCCGCAGACTGATAATGCGTGCATATAAAGAACTAGTCATGTTATTGAGGGCAAAAAAAAAAAAAAAAAAAAAAAAAAAGGCTGGTGCTATGATATGGATTATGCATACTATGATACCATTTTGTTGAGAGTCAGTCAATGATGCTAATCTACGATTGCGGTTGAATGCCCCTGAAACTCGAGACACAACGCGTGGATGATTAATTCTTTAGATAGCACAGTCAGGGGTATCAGTTAGTAATTTATTTCGGATCCTGTCTCGTGCCAGCTTGCAAAATGCTGGTGATTGCACGGGCAGACCTCAACAAAACGCAAATTTGAAAATCAAAATCTTTGCACCAGCCGGGAATCGAACCCGGGTCTGTACCGTGGCAGGGTACTATTCTACCACTAGACCACTGGTGCCTGTTGTTTAATTGGACAAATATGTTTTAGTTAACAATTAAAAAATGATTGAATAATTAGAGCAGCAAGGCAAGCAGGCGGCCGTTTCTGCTTCTTCAGTTTGTGTGCTTCACGGGAAAATTGAGTGTCCTCAATTCTGCAGATGGCTCTCTCAATAGCAGCTTCCTCAGGTGGTGTGCTATCTTTCTCACAATCACTATCATCACCGACCCAACTCTTCCTCTCCAACAGGCCCTCCCACGTTTCTTTCAACAACAACCACCACCACCAACCAAAATCAACAGTAATCCGAATGGGAGGTGGGCCCCGCACGTATCCAGGCGGGGTCTCAAAGTGGCAGTGGAAGCGTATGCAAGCCAAGAAAGCCAAGCAGCTCCTCAAAGCCCGCCTCTGCCGCGAGAGACAAATCTACGAGATGCGAAAGAGAGCCGAACTCAAAGCCGCCGTTTCCGAGCTCGAGCGCCCCTGGGAGGCCGTCGAAAAAGCCCCCAACCTCTTCTCTGTCAGCGCCGACGAGCAAGTCAAAGTCTTGGCCGACCGGTTTCAAAGACCCGGCGGGTTTGACCTCTGGACCGAAAGCGACGGCCCGCAATTGTTTGAGACCCCGGACGGGTTGCCTTCCGCGAGGTTTTTCCCCAAAGGAGTTGTTCACAGCGTGAAACCCTATGGGCTTATTGCGTTGAAGCGCAATGAATTGCAGAGTGAAGAAGATAACGAAAATGAAAATGGGAATTTGCCGGAGGTTTCGAGAACTAATGAGTTCAACGGAAAGCCGCGGAAGAGATGGAGAAAGAGAGGAAATAGGAAGCAAAACAAAGATTAGAATGGATGAAACATTAGTTAGGTATTTCTTTTTTCCTTTTTAGGTTAAAGAGTTAGTTTAATTGATAATGCATTTGTTGCATGTGGTATGATAAGATGAGTAAAGGTGTATGTGTCTGTGAATTTGTATATTGGGGCTTTTATTCGCACGCGTTGTCCTTCTGTAATTAACAATCTTCGTTATGGACTTAAATTACTGTATTAATAGCTTCTATTCATTCGGTAGATTTCATTCTACATGATGCTTTCTGAGTACTGTGTAGTAGTATTACACATCAAGAAATAAAGCTAATAGATTGAAGGTGCTTTCCCCACACTTTATTAGGCTCGCGTTTTGTATACTGAGTTAATTTTAGCTAATAAGCTTCAACCTGAAACTCGCTGAGATGGTTGTGCATGATTTTCAGAAGTTTGATGTAATTGCTGGTTGCTGACGTTTGGTGGGAGCATAAATTAAAAGATAATCTGACTACGGTTGCATTCATCTTTTAATTGAGTGATCAACTAAAAGAAGTGGACCATGAATGTAAGATTCACAGACACCCATGTTTAATAATTTTTGGTGGATTTCAGTTCAGACCTCCTTAGTTTCCTTACATCTACTGATCTACACCCATGTTTACTTGGGTGTTAATGATAGAAACTGCTCAGCTGGTTTCTTATTGGAACTGTCTTTGAACCATGAAATTCCAAGCTTACATGCCAATGTAAAATAAGAATAATACTCTGCAAGATTTTCCTGTTGAATTGCCATTACCAGCGGTTTAGTGTTAGTCCGAAGCAGACTAAGGTTCTACAATGATATGTTTAATTTATGAAGTGAAATTGCAGAATTTTAGCTTGCTTTTCATGCCACACTTTTGGGACTGCACAAATGAACTTTTAGCTTTTATAAGAGACGCTTAATATCAACCCATTAGGGTACCTTCCAACTCTTGTCTTATCTCTCTCCCTGTCCACCAACTAGTTTCTTTTTCAAGAGAAAATATTTCTTTGCTATTATGTTCTCTTTTTTTTTTTTGTATTTTGTTTTTAATTTTTTGTTTGGAAGATGTAGGACTGTAGGAGGGTGGGCAAAGCCGAAATCAATAGTTTAGCCCCTTACTTCCCTCAAGATTCATCTCAGGTGGCTAGTGAAAGGTAGTTGCTTGAAAACCACTCGATCAAGCCCCTAGGGGCATACAATTATGTTCTGCTATATTTCTGTTAGGAAACAGAGACATAAATGGTGCATGAGGGTGTTTAAATAAGGTTATGACATGGAAACATGAGAGATGACTTCTGAGTTTGTTGGCTCTTCAATAGCATGGAAGTGTAATAAGGGTTCATAACTCAAATTGTTTGGCTTCTCTGGATCTTTCTGCTAACTGAAGTTCTGTTTCTTCACCAAGTTTCGATAGTAACCACACAGGGAGAGAAATGTATGGCATTTGTGTTATTGCATTTACTTGTAAATTGGTAAGCTTGGCAACTCTGCTAGAGGTTGTAAATGCTGTAGACCATTAGAACATCAGAAATCAAATCCCCCAAAGCTCAGATGGAGGCTTTATATATGGTCTGTTTATGTTAATGTCACAGAGAAATTATCTCAAAGGTCTTCTGTGAATTCTATGAACTGCAGCTCAATTTATTCCTGGCAACTACATTGAAATTTCATGACATCCCTGATTGTATTAGATTACACAAAAAACTGCAACTGAATTCATATGATGCGTTTAGTTGCAGGACTGTAAGGATTCTTGGCATCATTAGAAGCTCCTATGTGGTGCCTAATCATTTGTTGAGATATTTATTTCTTGGGCTTCCATGATCCATAAATTCTATGGTTTTTCAAGTCTGCAACAACAGGGCATGTAATTGTTTCTGTGTGGCCTTTTCAATTTAATGGATGACTTGCATGTTGCATTGTATCCCAAATGGATAGATGAATACTGAAATATTTAAGCCAAAAAAAAAAAATTGTAAATGTGAGCAACAGTGAGTATAAATAGCATTCAATTGTCTATTTATTTATTTATCTGTGGGGCGAGGCTTTGACCTATAGATAGTGCTTTGTATCTTTCAACATTGGATTCTGATTACTAAGGTTGTGTACCTGAATATTGACTTCAAAACTCTAAGCTTCAGCCTTCAACGAGAAAATGAAAACGAAAACTCAGAAATTTCAGAAAAGTCTTATGGTCTCAGAAAATGAGATTACTTGTTAATTGCTTACATCTTACCTGCAGAATTATCATTCTCAAAATGTAAATATCAGATATTTGCATATACATTATCTCTCATGGAAATGGTCTCAATCATTTGTTTTGAATTGACCGATGGTACCTGCTTTTGCTCTTCACTATCTCATAGGAGCAAACGTGCACGCCCACTTCTACAGACACAAACAGGTGCTGGAATAGGAGAATTCTTATCAGCATATGAGGTTTTCCTCCACCAGAAGATCTGTTTTATCTTTAATTTAGATGCATGGAGATCTTCTTCAGTAGCTGGTTGCTTTCACTTCTTTGATATCTGTCGAGTCAAAAGCAACCATACGAAGAAGCACCATTAGCCCTTTCTCTTCTATTTGTCAACAGGGTCACTTTTTCAACATTTTCACTTCCACATATATTTGATTTCTCCTCATTAGTGGTGTGGTGGGCTGTTTGTTGCACTCTTCTGATCTAAGCCACTTAAAACTCTTATCTATAATATCGCTGGCATTATTGGCCTAAAGACTCAGAAAGTATTGAAGGCTATGCGTTAAATTGTTGCTTGTTTGTTTGGTTGCACAACATTTACTTGCCTCAACTAAGGACTCATTCGTCTATGTCCCTTTTCACTGATATTAACTTTTAAGCTTGAACTTTCTTTCCACTTTCCCTGATTACATGTACTTTTATGTGTTTTCTAAATTTTTAAGACTTTTATATACATAGTGCTTTCCATATGGTTCATGTAAAATGGTCATGATGGATTCCATGATGAAGTTCCCTGTTTACTGCTATCATTTTGATTCATCTTATTTTCCCATATATCCCATCGATCCATCATACACAATTGAAAGATTTGTTACATTCAGTATTGCCTCAAGCATTATCTTTAATCCTGTGGACATGAAAATGAAGTGACTTGCAGAAATGTGACTCATACATTCTTATTGCCTTATATGATCATTAATAATTATATTATGTGATTAGTGTTAGTCAAAAGTTCTATCAACCGATTAACTAGTAGCTTTATGATAGCCAATATGACTAGGGGTGATTATTCGTATTGACCACTATCGCTGCCAGTATGATACCAGCTGATGCACAGGCCACAATTTAAAAAATTTCGATTCATAAGGGTGTTCAGAATTCAATCCAATTTGCTCAATCTACTTAATCCGTATAAATCCGATCCATAAAAATTTGATCTGTGGATTGATGGATTTAATTGGATTGAAAATTTGATAATTCACAATTGGTGGATTGGATATGAATCTATTTCTGTAAATCGCAAAAATATGTGAATCTGTAAAAAAAATAAAAAAATATTTATTTCATTAAAAAATAAAACTTGTAAATATGACATTAGTATTCACTAGTAAATAAATAAGTTAAAATATATAGCATTAGTACTTACTAATAAATAAATAAGTTAAAATATAGTTATATTAACACTATATTATATCTTATTCAATAATAATATAAAATAAAAAAAAATAAATAAATAAACAAATATAACTTCCTAAACAATTAATTTTCATGTAATGATCTAAACAAATGAGATTTTTTTTCTTTTTGGTATGTTATACTTTGAAACTTTAAATGTATTTTCTAACTTTATTTAATCAAATTATTTATTTAAATCTTATTTAATATTTTTTATTGGTATTAAAATAATTATTATATTAAAAATTTTAATTTGTTACTTCGTGGGTTAGATAGAATTAAAAATTTTCAGTTCGCAAATTAATCCGCAAAATGGTGGATTGGATATGGAATGGGTCAAATTCACATCCGATTCACAGGTGCATGAATTGAATTTAGATTGAATTTTGTCAATACATTGATTGGATTTGATTGAAAATTTATAATCCAAAAAATCGTGGATCAGATATTGATTGATGTTTAATCTAAAAAATCTGATTCGCGAACATTCCTAATTTCAAAGAGTAATTTCAAATCAGTCCATAGTTGCTTTGAATTTGTGATAGTGCCCCGGCTTAGTATTAAAAATACTAAAATTGTCTTAATAATTTTAAAGAGTTTTAAATTTAACAGTCTTAAAAAAAATAAAGAGTAATACTATGCGTATTCACTTTAGATACTTAATTGAGATACTTAATGATACAACATTTTATGTGTCATTCATTGAGTGGATTTTAAAAATATTGTCAATAATTAATAATAAAAGCAATTAATATTATACACATGGCATTATATAATTGGTAACACATTTGTGAGTGTCCCAATTAAGTATCCAAACTTAGGTGGCGTTTGTTTTTCTGTCTGAAATCTAAATAGACTTGAATTAATCTGAATTCTGAATAGATCAAAATGTCTGAATCTGAATAATATGTTTGTTTTTTTATCTGAATCTCTGAAAATGAGTATTAAGTTATTTGTTTTTTTCAACTTAAAAAACTAAAAATATATACTTTTACATTTGTATCCTCATTAAATTTGAATGTAAAATAAATAATATATTAAATATCATAATATTTTAATATATTTAAGTAAAACTACACTCAAGTGAATATATAATGATTTTGAAATTTTAATATATAAAATACCATACATTTCAAATTTTATCACTAAAAAGAGTAACAAACCTAGTTGATTAGTATATAATGAATGCTAGAAAATGTAATTGAAATAAAAAGAAAAAAAAAGGCCTAAGTCAAGTGCTTGCCTAGCGAAAAATTAATTGGAGATTCAAGAACTAGATGAGAGAAGCAAAGTGAGGAGGGATTCCATGGTGCTAAAAAAAAAAGAAATAAAGATGAGATTATATGGGGTAAATATCTATGGGTGAGTTTTGGGATAGATATGAAAAATAAATTATAATGCAGAAATATTTTTGACATTAGAAAGTAACTGAATTAATTAATATTTCTACATTTAGTAAAAAACTAAAAAAATTAGTTTATTTTATTAAGTCAAAATTATTTAAAAAGTCCCATTAAATTATAAAAACAAACACCTATAATTAACTTAATTAATTAAGTTAAGTCACTTTAAATTATTAAGTTAAAAAATAAACGCTACCTTAGTAAATATAGCATTATTGAAAAAAAAAATTTAATTTATCAGTTATTTTGATTGAACAAACATGAATTTAGCCACACTTAAATAAAGACAAAAGAAATCTAACAAAACAAGGTAATAGTTAAAAAATATGAAACTATAAAAAATTAAGTTTTTCTACTTTTTTTTTCCCCTCATCATCACCTTCTTCTTCTCAGTTGTATACATAAAAATATTGTATATTATTTTATTAACAATAAAACCATCATATATCGTTTCCAAAACACAAAACCTTATAGGGACTATGGTAATCAATAAAAATCTATCAAGAAATAATCATCTAATATAATTACAGTGTCAGATATTATTATTTGAATATTTTTAAATTATATTGTATATTTTTTGAATAAAAATAACAGTTTTGGATAAGAATGAGTAACCTCACCACTAAACATTCATCTTTACTCTCTATTATTAGTCTAACTGTGCAAAACACCTTTGTGTCAGTTAAGCTACACTCATAGTATATATTATGCGTTGAATGTGCCCTAGCGGAAGCAATTTTTTGGCTACATCCCTGGTATCGGTAGATCGTGAATCTCACGATCTGGTTATGTTTAGATGAGTAGTTTCAGGTTGTACATGTGTACATGAATGCCATGAGTTGAACTTTCGATGAAAACATATTAGCATAGAGTAGTGCTAGAAAGAGAGAAACACGAGAGAAGCACGAGAGAATTTTGCTCTTTCTCTTTATCCACTCACTCTTTCTCTACCATTTTCTTCATTATTTCTCTTATCTTTCTCTCGTGATTCTCTACACCGAGCATTTTCCATTAGCATATTACATGATTTTACAAAAAGCAACTATGGCTAGTGGAGAAATGTGGAGCAGAATATTTAGTTTCGTGAGTGAGTGAAACTAATCGACAGATGTGAAGGGACATGGTTCACACTGGAGCTCCGGCCAGGTGGGCATTATTAGCAAAATTGTAGTGGCTGATGATGATGCGACATCCCTTTCTGTATAGTTGATAGACAAAGACAGAACCCTTTTCTCTGGATGACCATTCGAATTCAAGCTAATTCTGACTCAACTACCAATTACGCATAAGTTTGAATCATTTGTATTCATCTTCTCCTGATTATCACCTCCAAATGCAAGCTAATTATGACTTAGCTACAATAACATTAAAGTTTGCATCATTGATATGCTTTTTACATCGCCTTCAACGGTATACTACCAATCTGCCACAATTTTTTTTTTTGTTTTGTTACGTTCCTAATTCTTTTATGGGTAAACTTCAATTCATCCCCTAATAGAGTGAAAATTTTTAATGTGTCCTCAAGAATACAAAAATCTCAATTTATCTACCATTTTTGTTTAGAAGATGATGGTAAATGTGACTGTATGGTTTGAATTGATCTTTTTTTGCCCTTTTTTGATGGTAAATTAATGTTTTCAGACTTTTATGGAGTTAATTAAAGGTTATTATTCTATGTAGGAGTAAATTGAAGTTTTACCCTAAACTGAAGTTTACCTTAATTGATATCTTTAACTTGAAATTAAATGTGATTTATCCAGCTTATATAACCCATTTAGTTTTAATGTTTATAGTTTAGGATTGTACAAGTCCATCACGCTCTGGAACCATCGTTTACGACAATCCATCACCTCTCCCAATTGGTTGACTTCACGGATTCTGTAGCTTTATTAAATCTCATTGTCAACATGATGCATTTGATATCATCATACTCGCAATTGTCATGAAGTTGTACATACCGGTTTGATCATACTCAACATGATACATTAGGTGACATTAATTGTGTATAGTATGAATTTATTGATAGGACTCACTCTTGAAAACTAACTTGTAGGAATGAGGATTCATAAGCTTATGTGTTCATTTAATTTTTATATTTTTAACCTATGTGGGGATCTAACATGGAAATATATTAGAACTCAATTAATGGTAGACTTTCCATTACGTTGGTTTGTAAAATCTCATAACATTTACTGAAATTTTATCTTAAGAAAGTTATACATATGGGAACTCTTATTGAAAAATATCTCTAAAACAAAGTATATTTTATCCATTTGAATCGGATGTAGATGTAGCGACGATCCTTTTTAACGCATGCAAGCTGTATTGATTAAGAAACCTGTTTTGATCGAACTCATTTTTCGTGGCTTGTGTTGTAGGCTTGTAGCTGATCATGACATAACTCACTATCAAAAGTTGAAATACAAGTAATTCTTTTTTTGTTGTGCAAAATCTGATAATTATAACACGTGGAGATTATGAGGAATCATGTGGAGATAGATATTGACGCATGGCAATAAAACAAATTAAAGTTGCAATTCGACAATTAAAGGATCATGTCGAAATGACTATCCACTAACTTTCAGTATGAACATTCATCAATGCCCTTTTTTTTTTTTTTTTAAATCTTTTGTGAAAAAGAAGCTAGGCAGATAAGTTTGAATCACATTTTACATCATTTTTCGTTTCCACCAATGCAAAAGCTTTAAATTGCCCACTCGAATCTTTGCAAATCTCCAAAATCTCACTTGTCTCATTTTCGTTGTTGAATTTTTTATTTCTAAGGAATGAAAAAGCCTCGAATGACATTGACATGTTCGTATACGTATGACGTTATTCATACATTCAAGCAATAAACTTCTTCAATACTACATGTAAAGGTGAGAAATAAAATTTAAACAATATATTGTGATGTTATGGGACCATCTCATAGTAAGTTTTCCACGTTTGGGTGCGCTTGTTAGTGGCCTACAAGCCCTAGTTATTTTGTGGTGCAATGAGTAATAATTGGAGAATGAAGAATCTCAACAATCCAAAACCCTAATTTCTTCTAAATATTACAAAAAGCAGGTGAATCATTTGTTGCCTATGCGTCTGGCGTTTTTAGTTGTGAATGCAAAGTTTCGAATATATTCATGGAAATAAGCCATTTACATCTTCAGATTCCTTTTTTTTTTATTTTACTATGAAACAACATGCGTTAATAAAAGTCATATGAAGCTGGAACTCATCGAATGGAATGTGTGGGCAGTGGCCAGTGTGTACTGGGCAGCTCTCAAGAATTTGTATTGACATTTTGGGTTTTGACTTTTAATAGGTACCAAATTGAAGATATGGAAGTAAGAAAATACGCCATTAATTAAAGAACTGAA
Source organism: Citropsis articulata (assembly GCA_030449925.1). NCBI lineage: Eukaryota > Viridiplantae > Streptophyta > Magnoliopsida > Sapindales > Rutaceae > Citropsis > Citropsis articulata. Next base: position 2,632,195 of record JASUUH010000051.1, on the reverse strand, counting down.
ATGAGAATCACGTGGTTCATTTTAAAAGAGAAACTTTTAAATTTCATCATAATTACATCCATGAAACATTTTAAAAGGAAGGAGAGGAAGGAGAGGGAGGAGTTATGAGAGGGGTACTTTCGACAAAGGAGGGGAGTTTTGGCTAATGTTGATAGGAAAATCTTTAGGGAGTTAGTTATGAAAAGAATAAAATTATTTTGGTTCTTTGTGTAAATTTTCCAAAATTCATTGCATGTCTAACACCGCTCATTAAATTATATATTTAAGGTGTTTTTGACATCTAGTATTACATTGTATTGAATTGCATTAAAACGTTGTTTTTATTTTAAATTTTAATCATTTATTTTTATTATTCAATAATTTTTAATAAATATAAACTTATTATTTTTATATTCATATCTAGATAAAATTTAATTTAATTTAGATAATAATAAAAATTAGTAAACCTAAATATTTAATGAATAAATGATAATACATTTATTTTACTTTAAATATGTAAAAAATATTTTAATTAATTAATTATTTTCTAAACTACTAAATTTAAAAATAATTTAAATTGAACAATTATATTCGACGATAATAAATAAAATTAAATTTTTTTTATTCAATAGCTACTAATTATATACTCCGAAAAAGTTAGTAACAGTATTGAATCAAAATCCCCTAACCGAACGATACTTATCCACATATTGGCACTTCATTTTCCAATTAAGTTTAGAAAAATTAATATAAAATCATGTTTCCTTGAGTGCCTTCCACAAACCCTAACCACCAAACTTTGATGCATTTTGGCATAACTAGCTGTCCCCCCACTATATTTTACGGGCTAATTAATAAGCTCTAAACACATATAAAATCACGTGACACTATTTGATCCAATTGTTAGGGACCTTGTTAAATTTGCACATGGCCAAAAATGGCCCATTATTTGTTGTAATGCTTGCTACTTTTGCCAGTGTGTCGTCACTTGGCATTACCTAACGCATGATAATAAAATTAATATCATCAATACAGATCAAACATTTTGACATCTTTTTCAAGCATATCTATCCAGCGATATTATAATTTAACAGCAGGATAAGATTTAATTATATTGTTAACTGTTAAGCCATTATCTGTCAAAACAAGAACCCTAAGCTGTTCGCAAGACCTAATCAATATTAAGGGACATATTATAAAAACTGTAAACGTGACGGGGTTAAAACACAGAAAAGGAAAATAAACTAAATTTCACTGAACGCTCAACGCCGTGTAAACTTCCATAGATTTCCTTCCTGCTTGTAGAGCCAGGAAAACTCCAGCCGTCAGCATAATTTGGCCTATATGAATGTGCATGCAACTGTAATGAAATTGCATTTTGATTGTTTTTTTTTTTTTTCCCACATTTGTTGCTACTTGGAAAATAAATCATGTGATCAGAATAATATATTGCTTATAAACTCCTAACGAATTGGAAAAAACTTTATAAAATTTCTCACAATATATACACCAACAATACAAGAAAAATACACGTTTAATTCCTATATTTTAATTTAAGTGTCCATTTAATTATTATTTTTTGAAAAAAAATACCTTAAGCCACCCTTACTGTTAAAGATGTTACAATCCTACCCTTACTTTTTCTTTTTCTTTTTTTTTACAATAATAATCTTGCAACAATATTCTTAGGGATATTAAATAAAAATAATAATTTATCAAATTAACTTTAAATGGAAAAAAAAATTACACTCTTTAATATTATTAATCTGGTAAATTAATTTTTTTACATAATAATTATTAGTAAGATCGTTGGAAGGGTATTAACTATTGCTTTAAGTTGATTAATATTAATTTATTTATAAATAACTATTAGTAAGATTATTGCACAAGTATTAAAAAAAATGATTCCTTTATAATGATATTTATTTGTTAATTTGTTAATCAATTTTTTTTATAGATAAATTAATTATGTCATGAATATTGTCGGAAGGAGATTATTGTAAAAGGAAAGAAAAAAGAAATGATAAGAATGTAATAACTTTTAATTACATGATTGTTTTAAGGTGATTTTTAAAATATAGAACTAAATAGATATTTCAGTTAAGATACAAGGATTAAACGAATACTTATCTAAATTTTTTTTGGAATCTGTGAACAAAAATTCTAATGTTAAAAAGCACTGAGGGCCTGTCCGATGAGTACCCGGAGCAATAATCGTCGGCTGATTTTAAAGCAAACCCGTAATAGAGTATATATTGGGATTTAAAATTGACAATTCAAGACCCCCTCTTCTTTTTTTGTTTATTTATTTATTTTTTCTTTTTCAAACTCATTGTAGTTGACATTTGAGTAGCAATTTATAGTAATAGGAATAGTTTCAATGTGTCATGGTAGCTTCACTATCAGGTCCAGCTACGTTGCAATGACTATACCAAACCGGTACCACCTCTCTTTGGAATATATAAACGGACTGGACCAATCTTTCACTGCAATGTTAGGCGGCGGCCTTTTTTTTTTTTTTTTTTAAATTTATTTACGTGGGTTTTGGTCCCCATTAAAAATAAAAGTCGATCCAATTTTAGCTCGGATGCCATTTTTCATCTTAAAAATGGACAGCAATCATCCCATGAGTTTTTCATGAATAAGAGAATCTAATATGTTAGATAAAAATATAAAATTGATGAAATTAATTTCAACAGTACATTTTACACTATAAATATGTCGGTAACACAACATTCTTAAAATTTAAAAAGGGCTCAAGTTAATATATATATATATGGGATAAAACTATGTTGCAATTGTTGTATGGTACAACAGTTACTTTTAACCATTAAATCTACGATTATCGATTCTGAAATGAATCCAAATAGAAACTATTGTATCTGATAATTCTGATATGTGGATCCATATATATATATATAGTATTTAACAAAAGGAAGACTCTTCCAGCTCTTTTCATAAGTCACGAGTCTTAGGTGGCGTTTGTTTTTTAACTTAATGACTTAAAGTGACTTAACTTAATTAATTAAGTTAATTAGAAGTGTTTGTTTTTATAACTTAATAGGACTTTTTAGATAATTTTGACTTAATAAAATAAGCTAATTTTTTTAGCTTTTTACTGAATAGAGAAGTCTGAATTAAATTATTTACTTTTAATGTCAAAAATACCCTTATTTTATAATTTATTTTTCATGTATGAAAACCCTCCCTACTTTAGCTCTCCCAATTAGTTCTTGAATCTTCCGTTCACTGTTTCATAGGTAAGCTACTTTTTTTTTTTGTTCACTTTTTAATTACGTTTTCTGATATTCACTTTTATAATAATAATCAATTGCTTTGCTACTCTTTTTTTATCTGACATGACCGTTCAATAGCTTTGCTCTTTGAGTCTTTATAATAATGAATTGATCTGCTACTCTTTTTGGATTTGATATGACGATTCAACAACTTTGCTATTTATAATAATCAATAGCTTTGTTACTTTTCGTTTTGCGTTTTGGGTAGTAATGTTTTATTCACATGACCGGTCAAATCTTTTTGTTTTTAAATATATTTGTTTAATCTGACGTGATTATTTTGGTAGATTTTTGCTCATCTGTTTGATTTTATTATTCTTTTTTATAACTGAGATGATGTTGTGTATGATCAATTGATTGAATGCGATTATGGCATTGCGTGTTTTTGTTTTCATAATTGGTTGAAGTGGTTTTAATAGAGCTATTTTGAGTGCTTATAAATTTTCCAGTATCTTTGAATGAAATTAATAATGGCAGAAATTAAGAATCGTTGAAATTGATAATCCACAATTGGTTCTATTTGATTGTTTTTTGCGGAACTTTCTCATAGATGTCGTCACAAGGGGAAAGAGCAAATTGGACTGATCCTACTTATAGGAAATATTTTATTGATCTTTGCATGCGTGAAGCAAATAATGGAAATAGATCTGGGGCAACCTTGAAGCCTACTGCTTGGAATACGATTTCTCAGGAACTGAAAACATTGACGGGAAAATCTATTACCCCTAAACAACTTAAAAATGGATGGGATTATATGAAAAGGCAGTACCTCACATGGCTAAAATTAACAATGGCAACGGGACATGGTTACAATTCTACAACTCGTACTTTCGATTGGCCACCTGAAAGATGGGAAGAATACTTGAAGGTAACACCTCTTTTTCTTTTATTTAAGTGAATTATTTAAAATTTTTACAATATAAGTATAATCAATTATTATGTTTTGATTGAACAGAAATATCCAGAAGCTAAACAATTTCGCAATAAACCTTTAGCAAATGCCGAAGAGTTGGAGGCATTGTTCTCAGGTGCAGTAGCAACAGGAGCTTATAATTGGAGTTCTGGAATGGAAGGGATACCAGAAATGAGAAATCTATCATCGATGCTATCTGAAACTCCAATTAACTTAGAAGATAATGATTGTGAGGTAAAAACACCTGATTCATACACCAATGTGGATGAACCACTTCCCGATGACATGCAAAGATGTAAAAAGAAACAAAAGAAAAGCAAATCGGATGAAACTCGCGAAGATATCAACAAATTGGTGGCTGTATTAGAGAAGACCGATGATAAAGGACCTTCAATTACTCAGTGCATGCCAATTTTAAGAAAGCTGCTAACTTATGATAATCCCATGTATTATGTGGCTACTAATGCACTCTGCAATAAAAGAGAATATCGAGAACTATGGATGAGCATGGAGTGTGATGAAGAACGAATTGGATGGATTTATAGCTTACCAAAAGGGCCTTAATATCTTTTTCTTAGTTCATTTGTCAATGTTTTATTTGGTGTCATATGAAATTTTTGGATTATATAGCTTTTTGTTTATGCAATAAATCAACGTTTTGATTGAGGTCATTGTTGAACTTTTGGTTTGTGTAGTGAATTGTGTGTTTTGGTTATTTGAATATTTAATGAATATTTTGCTGCTCAAAGTGTGGTTTACGTTGCTTATATATGGGTTTTTTTTTCCACTTAATTTTGGCCCTTGCAATTTCTTATAAATTTGTTTATATGATCAGGTTGTTATATCCTATCACAAATAAATTGCAGCCTAAGCAATACTTTGGACTTTAATAGTAGGTATGTCCAACTTCAATTAATATTAAATGTTCTTCTTTAAATGCTATATATATGATATATATTTGTTTATTTATTTTTGTATAATAGATATGTCTATGGCTGACGAAGAAGTTGACATAAAGATTGGGGTTAAAAGAATATTATGGAAACGATTGATTATTTTGGCAAAAAAATTATTGAAAGGGTCGACCAAAAGGCAACGAGTATCTACATCATCTCTGACAGGTTCTCTTTACATTCAAGAACTTTTAAATGGATCACCAATAGTCTGCTATGATCTTATGCGGATGGATAAGAATGGGTTCATATCTCTATGTCAATTGTTCAAAGAAAAAGGATGGCTTTCTGATAGTAAGCATTTAACTGTTGAAGAGAAAATGGCCATGTTCTTATTTACAATTAGCCATAATCTTCGAAATCGGTTCATTAAAATTAGATTCCAGCACTCAGGTCATACAGTGCATAGGTATTTTCATGAAGTACTAACGGCAATGATGAAGTTTTCGAAAGAAATGATCACTCCTCCGTCATTTATGGATAATTCAAGAGGCATCCGTAATACTCGATTAAGGCAAATTTTTAAGGTATAAAACTTTCTGTAAACTAATAATTTGAAGAATAAAATTTTTTATTTTGATTATTGAAAAAATTTAATTACTAATATGCAGGATTCAGTTGGTGCAATTGATGGAACTCTTATTCATGCATGTATTCCAACTGATAAACAAGTGCCATATAGAGGCCGCGGGAGGGGAGAATGCTTTCAAAATGTAATGGCCCTTTGTGATTTTGACATGATATTTAGATATGTTGTTGTTGGATGGGAAGGAACTGCACATGATTCAAGGGTCTTAACTGAAACCATTCGTAATCCAAGAAATAATTTTCCTATTCCACCGCCCGGTATGTTATTATTCATTATTTCGCCAATTTATTAATTATAATTTATAATATTTTATTTTATTAGTCACTCATGTTGAATGCTTTTTTCTAGATAAATACTATTTAGTTGATGCAGCATATTCACATACTAGAGGTTTCATGGCACCATACCGTCATGTGCGTTATTGGTTAGGTGACTTTCGTAATGGCGGTCGAGCTAGAGGAAGGGAGGAAATATTCAATCATGCCCATGCTAAATTGAGAAATGTTATTGAGCGTGCTTTTGGTGTGCTAAAGGCCCGTTTTCCAATTCTAAAAAGGATGGCACCATACTCATTTGATACACAGAGAAAAATAGTTGTGGCATGCATGGCGATTCATAATTTTCTTCGAAAAATATCAGTGGATGATGCATTATTTGCTCAATATGAAAATGATGAGGTTGAGCTAGAAAGTGGTCATGGCAATCAAAACCACACAACTGATGCTATCAACTCCTCAAGTATTGAAGATCAAAATTACATGCGACAACTTCGAGATGAAATGGCAAATCAATTGTTTCAAGCATCTTATTAGTTTTTTTTTCTTATATTATATACGATAAAATTTGAAATTTATGGTATTTTATATATTAAAATTCTAAAATCATTATGTATTCAGTTGAATATAATTTTACTTATAAATGTTAAACTATTGTAGTATTTGATATATTATTTATTTGACATTTAAATTTAATAAGGACACAAATGTAAAAATACATATTTTCAGTTTTTTAAGTTGAAAAAAACAAACAACTTAATACTTATTTTCTGAGATTCAGAAGAAAAAACAAACATATCATTCAGATTCAGATATTCAGATCAATTCAGAATTCAGACTAATTCAGGTCTATTCAGATTTCAGACAAAAAAACAAACGCCACCTTAGCCTCCTTGACCAAATTCATTTATTTGGACCATAATCGTGTAAAAAAATAACTAAAAGTAACTTTATCATAATTAATAAATTTTTCATTTCAATCTCGTGTCTAATGGAGTGTATGTAAGTCTTTGTCTAGCACTCTGTCATGCATACAAGTCTACGTCTTACTTTTGGTCATTTATATAAGTCTATATCTTACACACTTTATTGCATACAAATTTTTGTCTTGTAATTTATCATGCATACAAGACCTTAACTTGCACTTTGTATTATGTTACAATATGATCAGTGGCGTAACTAGTTTTATGCCCAGACAACCCTCCAAGATTTTAGAAAATTTCTTTTAATACTATAGAAATTTTTAAATATTAAGTAAAAAGTAAAATTTAAAAAAATGATAATAACTAGAAACACCTAAACTTTGAAAACACATAAATATGCCTTCTACTTATTATTTTACTTTTATTAACATAAACTCTAAATTATTTAATCTTTTCCTCTTCCATCAAAGAGGCGTAACTGTACCTCAAGTTTTCAAGACTGGAAATTGGCGTCTTCATATTCGATTTATTTTTTTAAGTTTATTTCACATAACATAAGTACATAACTAAAAGAACCATTCAACTTTCTTTCTAAATTCTTTGATTCTCTCCCACAAGACAAGGGCGACGGCCACCAGCTGTACCTTAAGGTTTAAGAACGTAAAGTTCATATAGAATGAAAAGACATAAAATTCGTTTTTTTTTTTTTTTTGGTTAACCTATCGCAGGAAGCATGACACCTTTAAACTCGTCTCACAACCTGCAAGTCACTTCGCCGAACCGGAGGCACAGATTCTGCCAACAAAGGCGACTTTCAACTCGAACCTAGAAACTCGGTCACTTAAAGAGACTTCATTACCAGTGGAACCAATACTTTGTTGCATAAAATTCGTTTTTCATATATAATTGAATTAAATAGTATAATGAAAAATTATATTTTATTTTCATTAATTTGAGGTTTGAATAGCATTCTTTTATTGTTGTTGCAATAATTTTTTTTGCATTTCGGCAACCCCCAAATCAAAATCCTGGTTACACCTCAGTACAGTGATGAGAAAACATAATCATTATAAGAATATAAAGGAAAATTAAGAATTTAGAGGTCTGAAAAAACATAAATCTAGGCATGGAATAAAAACTGATTACAGATTTCTAATAGTATCTTTAATCAAATATCTCAATCCAATCGATGATTTTTTATTTATTTTTAATTAATAGCACACTCACTCATTGAAGTTCAAACCCATAACCTGAATCGTAGGATTGCTGCTTCTCTCTATTGATGCTAGACATTTGCTTCAATCTAACTGATGATAACAACACAGCCGTTACACTTTCGTAGACGAGTGGACTTGTTGAAAATATTCTCTCTAACAATTATTATTCCAGGAAAAAATTTTCATTGACATCATATCTACCATTTACCTAGTAATCTAATTTTTTTTTTTTTTTGGTTTCATTACTTCTTTTTTTTTTTTTTATAGAAGATGTTTCACTAGTTCTTTAAAATTTAGAAAATAGAACAATCCTAACTGAGTACAACAGTGAGTCAATAAAGCAACTCCACTTACTGTTCTGCCTATAAAAGCAGGTACAAAGCAAAGGAGTGCCATCACCACATCAACCAACAATTCCTTCTTCTTCTTCTTATTTTCTCTTTGCTTAAGAAGTTGATAATTTTATAGTAGTATTTGTTTCTGAGTTAGCTAGCAAATTGAAGATGAAGCCAAAAAAGATGGCAGCGGCAGCTGGAAAAGATCTTGTTGATGATCAAGAGAAATGGGTTTGTGATTCCTCTATTGATCATAAAGGAAGGGTTCCTTTTCGCTCTTCAACTGGAGTTTGGAAAGCCTCCCTCTTTATTATCGGTATGGAATAAGCACTAGCTATTACTATCATCAACAATAGCTACTTTATTTATTCTTTATGCTTCATTTAGTTGGCTTGAATGCCAAGACAGTGAATTAGAAATTGTCCTGTTAGTTTTTCAGTTAATAATATAAAAAGTGCTTTAGTCTTTCACAAGGTTTTTGATGCCATCAATTCTGCTGCTTCTCTTCGTTTTTCTGAATGCTAGCTCCTCTGCGCATGGATAGGTATCTCTCACGTATAGAATTAATCCTTTTTCTTTTTCTTTTTTTTCCTCCCTTCTTTTTTCCTTCCTCTTCAAGACAAGATTACATATATGTATATAGATAGATAGATAGACACACACACACACAATTTAATTATTTGAATTTTTAAACTAGTGATCCTCGTAAACTCAAGTAACATCATGCCTCAAAAAAAAAAAAATGATAAATGTGCCATTCCTATTATCTTGGGAGTCCTTCAAGGTGTCTGTATTTTTATAAAGTTTAAACTCACACCACTATATAGCAGTATAAAAGTCTTTACAACATTATAAATTAAAAGCGTGTAAAAGACCCTTCATTATACTGTAACGGAGCGAGTTTACAACTTATAAAGTGTGAATGTCTGTGAATTTTGCACCAGATGATAACTATATCTTTGGATACTGGTGCGTGGTTCATTTTCCTTTTATCTTTCTTGCTTCAATCTCAAACTATTAACAAAAGCCTGTAAACACCAAAGGTACAAGGAGGGCTTGTGTCAAAAACAAAATTTAATCCTAAATAAAGTAATCTGAGAGGAGAATCTAGTAATTCCCTGTTAGCCACTAATTAAGATTTGTTAGAGGGGTATATCACTGAATTGTTATGAGATTATAAAATAAACATTGATTGATTAAGTTCCTTTTTTTTTTTTTGGGTGTTCTTTAGGGAATAAAATATCGTGTCTGTGTATCAATATTCTTATTACCGTATGATAATTAAACATTTGTGGGTCATGAGAATGAGAATGGTATCAAGTGTAAAACATTATTAGCCATACGTTAGTAAATAGTATGAACTAAGTGGGAAAATGGGGGCCGGAGGGGTCATTTCATCACTTAGCTTGTGAGTGCTGCTGCATTAAATAGCGCTATCCTATTCACCTTTATGTCCCATTTTACAGAAAATAAAATATCCAATAAAGAGTCAACAGGCTGCATGTGGATTGAATTAACTCCATATAGTGGATCAATCTGTTATGAGTTGGGTTTACTATATATTTCCATTTCGATAAATAAATGGTACATAAAATATTTCTTTTCTTGAGAATTCGAATCAAGGCATATATACTCGAAATGGGGAACTAAAGCTTTAGCCTAGTCCAATTTGTAACCCTAGTCTCTATTTGTTCAAATGAATGATTATATTCCTTCATCAACTTTGTCGTCCATAGTCATAAAAAGAAAAGTTACAAGGGAAGATTTTCTCCACCGTCAGTTACTTCCCCTACACAAATATTTCTCTGTTGACGTTTATGGCCCTACAACTTTCTAACGTAAATAATGATCCTCCAATGGCCATGTAGATACGTGCCCAACAGACCCCAAGGTCCAAAATGTCAGCAAAAAGTATAAAATTATTGGGCTCTCTTCAAGCTACAAAACTCGGGAGACAAAAATATGTAGTGCTTTAATATTTTTTTTTTATATAATTTCTGTTAAAATTAATGTTGTAGTATATATTTACAATTATCATTTTTTGACTGTATTGAGTTTTGGATTTGAGCAGCAATCGAGTTCGGTGAGAGACTGAGTTACTTTGGAATAGCAACAAGCCTTATCCTTTACCTTACTAAAGTGATTCATCAAGACTTGAAGACAGCAGCAAAGAGTGTCAATTGCTGGTCCGGTGTGACTACACTTATGCCATTACTTGGGGGATTCATTGCCGATGCTTACTTGGGCAGATTCTGGACTGTTCTTGTATCATCCATCGTCTACCTCCTGGTGATTCTCTGCCCATTAGTTTAAATTTAGAGTTGTACTATTGGCACCTCTTTAAAAATCTACTCAAACCCCTGTTATATATTTACATTTTCACCCATAACTGAAAAAAAAATGAAAATTATGACCACGACACAACAGGCTCCAGTGAAACAAGCCAGACTTCACCTTAACTAATTTCGTAAACTTTGTTGAGACAATTTTTTATTAAACCATTGGTTATGTCACTCTTAACCATATTTCTCTGATGTTTAAAAACAGGGGTTAGGCCTCTTAACAATGTCCTGGTTCGCGCCAAGTTTAAGGGCTTGCCATGCCGATATGTGCCTCGAGCCCAGAAAAGTTCATGAAGTGGTCTTCTTTCTTGCCATATACTTAATCTCCATGGGAACTGGAGGCCACAAGCCCTCTTTAGAGAGCTTCGGAGCAGACCAATTTGACGATGATCATGCCGAAGAAAGGAAGAAGAAAATGTCCTTCTTTAACTGGTGGAATTCTGGCCTTTGCTCTGGACTTTTACTTGGTGTGACTGTAGTCGTTTACGTGCAAGAACATGTAAGCTGGGGTGCAGCAGATGTTATCCTCACAATAGTTATGGCTGTCTCGCTGCTCATATTCATCATTGGAAGGCCATTTTATCGCTACAGGGTGCCCAAAGGAAGCCCCTTAACGCCAATGCTTCAAGTGCTTGTCGCCGCTATTGCCAAAAGAAACCTGCCTTATCCTTCAGATCCTGATCAATTGTTTGAGTGTCCAAAGGTAGTAGCCAAGGGGAGGCTCTTGTGTCACACCAAGAAGCTCCAGTAAGCATGTTTTGATGGATCAATAATTCTCTACTCAACTTGAATTGCAGTTTGTGAATTTTCTCATCCTAATCAGATCAAGTACCAAATTAAACTTGCAGATTTCTTGATAAAGCTGCCATTCTTGAAGACAACGAAACTCCTGTCGATCAACAAAGTCCCTGGAGAATTGCAAACGTGACCAAAGTCGAGGAAATGAAGCTCGTGCTTAACGTGATTCCCGTTTGGCTAGCTACCTTACCATTTGGAATTAGTGTAGCACAATCCACAACATTTTTCATCAAACAGGCCACCACTATGAATAGAGATATTGGCAACGGATTCCTAATTCCCCCGGCCTCCGTTTTCGGGCTGACTGCAGCCGGAATGATCATTTCCGTCACGTTTTACGACAAAATCCTAGTACCAATATTAAGAAGAGCAACAGGAAATGAAAGAGGAATCAAAATCCTCCAGAGAATCGGCATTGGAATGCTTTTCTCAATTGCTACGATGGTCGTCGCGGCCTTGGTCGAGAAAAAGAGACTCGGAGTCGTCGAGGAAAACCCGACAAAGGGTTCACTTTCGATGAGTGTCTTTTGGTTGGCTCCGCAAGCCATCATCAGCGGAGTTGCCGATGGGTTTGCTCTTGTGGGCTTGCAAGAGTATTTTTACGACCAAGTTCCTGATTCCATGAGAAGCCTAGGCATAGCTTTCTACCTCAGTGTCATTGGAGCAGCAAATTTCCTTAGCAGCCTTCTGATAACAGTTGTTGATCATGTTACCGACAAGAGCGGGCGCAGTTGGTTTGGGAAAGATATGAACAGCAGCCGCTTAGACAATTTCTACGGGCTACTAGCAGCCCTGGTTGCGGCCAATTTGTTCGTCTATGTGGCTGTGGCTCGACGGTATTCTTACAAGAATGTGCAAAGGAGTGTGGCTGTGGCTGATTGCTACCAAGGTGATCGGTCACAGTCACATGTTTAATATATATATATATATAATGGTTCGTGTACTCTTATGAATAACCAATAAGCATGGCTGCTAAAAATAGTTCATATTTTTAACTTATTTAGCATTCAAGCACGTGTGAATCAAGTTGTAGCGCATGATGTTCTCTTTTATGTGTGCTTAATTTTATATGTTAATACAGACTAATATTCTCGGCATCCATTTCATTTTTGTCCAGATGTAAATAGACTTACAAGTCTCAAATTTCATAGAAGTTTCATTGTGAAAAATATATATCTTCGAAGGATTTTAATCACATCCACCCATGAGCATTTGCTCTCTATTGCAAATCAACACTTAAATATAGTATGCTTATAATTCTGGATATTAACTTGGATGTGGCCGAAAATCCCCCAATAATTGGTGGTAACGATTAGCAATTATTTAATAACTGAAAGGTAAATCACCATGTTTTCAAGCATGTAGAAAGGAGTTTGAGTCTTTTATTTGTATTCGTGGATATTGATTTTTTTTAAAAAAAATATTTGTAAGTAGATCTAATACGTTTTTTAAGTTGAAATTTGAATCACAATATATATCACATATTTAACTTAGGAAGTTCTACTCATTTATCTATATAAAATAAAGTTTGTATATTTAAATCTAATTGAATCAATTGAAAATGGAAATAAGGTAGTGTTTGATTTTTTAGATTGTATTGGGAATCATAAGGAGTGTGAATAATAGGATTGGGAATGTTGAGTAGAAGTGAGAGTAGGACATCTACTTACATTAGAATTGGTGTGTGAAATAGGAGTCAGAATCTCATTTATGTATTTCCTATGTCTTGGATTAGGAGTGAATTGTTTCAAATTACATATTTATTCTTATATAAAGAATTGTAGTTATTAATCAAAAGTGAACAAAAAATATATTTCTAAAATAAACTATTTATTGTATTACTAATTTTAGTCATAAAAGTTAATAATAATTATTAATATTCTTAATTATGTAAATCACAAATTTTTTTATTAATTTTAATTTTAATAATGTAAATTAACAATTATTGATAAGAGCAACGTAAATGAGATATTATTATAAACAATATAGCAGAAAATTAATACTTTCTTAGAATTAACTATTTATTATTATTATTATTAATTATTAATATTAAATAAATATAATAATATTATGTTTTCAAATATTTTATACAGTAATATTATTAATTCTTTGTGAATATACTAATATTATTTTAAGTAATTTTTTCTTAGAATCAGTTTAAATTATTATTTTTAATAAATAAGTAATATAAATAAATAAAAAATATAGATAAATAACGTAAATAAATAAATGAGATAGTATTAAACAATATAATAATATTGTTTAAATAAATATGATATTATTGTTTTAAATAAACATAACATTATTTTATTTTAATAAATATAATTATATTATATTTAATATTTTATTGCAATAAATATAGTTATGTCATGTTTAAAGGAAAGGGTAAAAAAAGAATAGACAAAAGTGAATTCTCACTGCCACCTCCACTATGGAAGTGGGAATCTCGCTTCTCATTCTAAAAGTGGATGGGACTCACAAAGTAGGATTCTCACTTTCACCCTTAAGTAAACATGTAAACATTATAGCCAGAGCATTCTATACTCTCCACTCCTACTCCACTAAGCAAATAGTGGGTTGGGTTTGGGTTTAGGTTCCAATTTGAATTAGGCATTATACTACTCCACTAAGCAAATAGTGGGTTGGGTTTGGGTTTAGGTTCCAATTTGAATTAGGCATTATACACACACTCCTACACAAAACACAAATGCACGCTTGTATATATACTAAGTTGGATATATATATATATATATGCATACATATTCACTTTACTTTTTTGTTTTGTGTGTGTGTGTGTGTATGGATATATATATATATAGAGAGAGGGAGAGAGAGGCACACACACTCATATATAATCCTTGGGCCTTATATGAGAAAATCATCTCTTAGCCTCTCATTAGGCTCATTCTGAATTTAGTCCAATAATGTAAAAATTGTACATGTTGTGTATAATACGTTTTGTTTAAAATACTTATTTTTTTTCATAATATTTATATATGTGAATAAAGCGACCATTTATAAAATAAAAAATTAAAAGCCCATTAGCTAAACCAAAATAAGATCAAAGGTAGCCAATTTATCATGAATTGCACTTCAAAAAAAAATTGCACTTTGCAAAAATTTGAGGAAAAGACACATTCAACATTGCTTTTCAATTTTTTTTAATAAAAAATGACTATTTAAAAATTTACTATATACATAACAAGTTGTCTATTTTTCAACAATATTATATCCAATATTTTCAATTTTAATTTTTAAGCATGCTAAAGATGACTATTTGTTTGTCAATTTCTTAAGATGACGACAAGTAGGTTCATTAATTCAAAAATTGAAAAGCACTAGGTAGTATAAGCCGACTCATGCGATGTCATTTAGGTAACTAACAAGCAAACAACAAGACATATGAATTTTTCATTGATCAACGACATGTCATCTACTATGTTGAATTCCACATGATTTTAATGAAATTAAAGAAATTGTTTCTATTTTAATAATTAAATAAAATAATTAACTATTTCAATTATTCATATATTTTTACATGTTTGTTTTCTCCAATACTGAAAATAAGTTATTTGTATATTTGAGTAAAAACTAAAACTTTAACTTAAAAATCACGCTTAAGTACAAATATATACTATTTTTAGTGTGCGCGCACACACACACACTCTTTATGCCTTAGAAAAATCATCTCTTAGCCTCTCATTAGACTCATTCTAGATTTGGTCCAATAATGTAAGAATCATACATGTTATGTGTTATGCATTTTCTGTGAAATATTTATTTTTTCGAAATATTAATACATGTTGTGCATTTTATATGAAATACCTTTTTTCATAATATAAACAATAAAGCGTAAATAGTATGCCACCAGCGCATGGTCATGACATACACTTGCTTTGTTTTGTAATGACATGTCAGCATTGAATTTTGCATTAGTTAACTGAAATTAAAGTGATAGTTTCTATTTTAATAATTAAATAAAATAATTAAATATTTCAATCATTCATATATTTTGCGTGTTTGTTTTCTCCAATACTCAAACTAGCTTATTTGTATATTTGAGTAAAAACTAAGGAAAAAACTTTAACTTGAAAATCATGTTTAAGTATGAATATATATTATGTTGAATGTATATATACGTATATGTACTCTTTTTCATTTATATATATCTTTATACACACACTTATTTTGGGCTTATATGAGAAAATCATCTCTTGGCTTCTCATTGGACTCATTATAAATTTGGTCCAATAATTTAAAAGTTATCCGTGTCATAGGTGAATTTTTATTTAAAATATTTATTTTTTGCATGATATTAATATATGTCGATGGAGAGACCATTTATAAAATTAAAAATCAAAAGACCATTTGCTAAACTAAAATAAAATCAAAGGTATCCAATTTGTCCTAAGCGCACTTTAAAAAAAATTTACACTTTGCAAAAAAGTGAGAAAAAAATATCTTCATCATTATTTTCTATTTTTTAAATAAAAATGAATATTTTAAAAATTGAGATTATCCCCAATTTCTTAACCCAAGTGTATCTCAACACTTATAATCACTTGAAACAAAATATTACTAAATGTTTTTCTCTCACACAATATTTAAGATTACAAATCAATGTCCAATATGTGAATAAATGAATCAAGAAAGTGTTTAAAGCTCTATGAAAATTGTATACTCAAATATAAGTTCAATGGAAGTGTTGTGATCAACCTTTGTAAATTCAAATGAGCTTATTTATAGTTGGGGCCGAAAACTAGCCGTTACAGACTGTCTGTACACTGTCAGATCGCTGTTAAGTAGATGTCGGATCGCAGTTTGATTGGTCAATATGACCGTTAGGCTGAAATTCAAAAATGTCGGATCATCGTTATCCGAGATGTCGGTTAGCCGTTTGTGTCCAGAGGCTAATCTCTAATTCTGCTCGATGTCGGCTAGCCGTTATCCAAGATATCGGTTAGCCGTTAGTATCCAGAAGCTAATCTCTAATTCTACTTAATGTCTGCGCCAGCGTATCCTTGAGATGCTCTGCTTGCTAAGGATGTTATATTTTATAAAATAATAGTTTGGCCCTAAAACTTTATAAAATTATACCATGACCTAAAACTTTATTAAACTTGTCAAATAAGTCCATTTTTCATAATTTGAAGTAATATTTACTAATTTCAAAATTCTCAAAACTTTTCAATTTAAAATATCATAAAACCATTTTTCATTGAATCTAAAACTTTTATAAAATGAGAATAATTATTTAAAAGTATATGAAAAATATTTTAAGCTTTTAAAAGATTTATCACTTTTAATCACGTTTGTTATCATCAAAATCAAAATTAAAGAAATATTTATGTTAACAGATTGGTGGCCCCTGGCATTTAACATGGCACTTATTGTGCTCACTGAACCAGTGGGGATAAGAGATGTAAAAAAGTAAGATTTTAGTCATATTTCATTTTGGGTATAGATACACGATGTCCCTATCATGTGTATGTTAAAGGAGATGGCAATAGAGCTCGGAAAGGTCATTAGGAAAGTTGAAGAAGTCAAAACTGATGCAATAGGGGAATGCTTTGGCCAGTTCCTAAGATTGAGAATTTCAATTGATGTCACGAAGCCCTTAAAGAAAATAGTTGAGCTTGAGCAAGAATGAGAAGATGAAGAAGACATTCTCATGCGTGTCATGTATGAAAGATTGCCTGATTTTTGTTTCTGTTGTGGGCGCATAGGTTACCAATATAGAGAGTGTGTTGATTATAAATCTCAGTCTAAAGATCAAATATCTTATAGTCCATGGCTCAAAGCTATTAAGATTAATAAAAAATTGAAGCAGAGCAGAGGGAGAGATAGATGAAAGTCTGATTCCAAGAAAAATAATCCAAATGCTTCAGTCCACACAAAAATAGATGCAACTAAGAGCATGGTAGATAAAGGGCAACACCAATTAATCAAGTCTGAAATGGAAAATAGATCCAACGGGTCTAAACTGGATCCAGGCAGGGGAGGCTTAAGTGCAACAATGAGTAGAGACTATATGGGGGTTGAAAAATAATTAATGAAGGAGGCTACAAAGGATGTAGAGTTATCTGACAGCCAAAATATGGATAAAAATCAAGTTGAGAGGGGTACAATGTAATGAGATATGGACGTGAGTGCGGGAACTAAGGATGGGAAAGAAAATTAGAGAGAAATGGATCTCCAAAATAAAAAATTAAGAAAAATAAAAATTTTAAGGCTTGATAAAGTGGGAAAGGTGAGTGGGAAGAAAAGGGAGTATAGAAGTGGGCCATCAACAAAACATGTACGTCTTCTCTCCTCAAATGGAATTAAAAGTAAAAGATGGAGATAATGGGCTCAGAATTGATAAAACAAAGCACAAGAAAAAGAAGTGGAAATTTCAAGCCCGAAACGTGGAAAAGAAACTGGAGACAAATGAAGAAGTCATGCTTTTAAAAAGGCTGAGCTACTTAATGAATTAGGAAAGCCCAAAGTCAAAAAAATGCAAAGTAAACCGCCAATAAAAATTTAGAAGCACACAACAGTCTGAAAAAATTTTTGCAATAGAAAAAAAACTTAACTTCGATATAGAGAATCTTATACTTATGGAGGTAGTAAAGAATGCTGGAACTGAGATATCGGTGGTGGCTGGCAAGAGCCCTGCCGACAGTCATGAAACTTTCAAGTTGGAATGTTCAGGGGCTAGAGAATGAACGAACGTTCCGAGAAGCCCAACAACTCTTGCGTGAGCATAGACCTGAAGTGGTATTCTTATATGAAACAAAATTAAAGTCAAAGCAAATGCAAGAGAAATAAAAAATGTTACAACTTCAAAACTGTTTTGCAGTTAGTAAAAAGGGACTGAGAGGAGGTTTAACTTTGTTATGGAGAGATGAGGTAATAGTTGATATTAAATCCTTTAGTAAACATCATGTCGATGTCGTGTGCACAGTGAAAATGGAAGCTACTAAAGATGCACAGGAGTTTTTTGCCATCCTGAATCCAACCAAAAGAGGTACACTTAAGAGTTATTGAAAAGATTAGTTGTCTTATCTTCACTACCATGGCTGTGTTTTGGGGATTTTAATGGAGTTTTGAATTTGAATGAGAAATTAAGAAGGAAAGACAAAAGGGTCGGCATGGTAAATGATTTTAGACAAGTCATAAGGGACTATGATTTGAAGGACTTGGGGAGCAACGGATATCCATTCACATGGTCAAATAGGAGGTTTGGGCCTTTTATAATCGAAAAGGAACTTGATAGATTTTTATGCAATACAAATTGAGGAAGTTGTTACCAGGAAAAATCAGCTCTGAATTTGGTTTCGTGGAGTTCGGACCATAATCCAATTTTAATGAAAGTTTTGGAGAAAGGCAATGGTAATGGATATATGAAGAGAACTTTCTCTAAACTTCATTATGAAGATATATGGAGCCAGTACGAGATGTGTAAGGATATTGTGAAGCATGAATGGAAGGAGACATGCTGCTAGAATAAGAGCAACCCAGCTGAAATTTTCAAGAAAAAATCAAAGGGGACCTTAGCTGAGTTGAAGTTTGGAGTAATAGGGAGTTTAATGGAAGAAAAAAAAAGTTAGAGAAACTTGTAAACAAGCTGAAGAATATGAAAGAGGATTACTATCATTTTGAAAGTAGGGAGGAGATAAAAAGAATTGAAAATCAGATAGATAATATCTTATTGGATGAAGAAATTTTTTAGAAGTAAAGATCAAAGACGGATTGGTTGAGAGAGGGTGATAGAAACACAAAATTTTTCACTCGAAGGCATCTGCGAGGAAGCAAAAAAACAGAATCTCTGTTATTCAGAAAGAAAATGGCGAGTGGATTGAAGATGCTAAAGAAGTGGAAAGGCTGTTTGGCGAGTACTTCACAAAGATTTTTACCACCTCAAGCCCATCGTCAAATCAACTTAATACAGCACTCGAAGCTTTGCCAGCAAAAGTCATAGGGGAAATGAATAGTTATCTGGACCAGCCATTCACGGAGGAGGAAATTGTAAAAGCTCTCACTCAAATGTGTCCCACAAAAGCACCAGAACCGAATAGACTGCCAGCGGCTTTTTTCCAGAAGCACTGGAACTTTGTCAAGAAGGGAGTGATTGCTACATGACAGCACATTCTTAATGAGGGAGGTAATCTTGCTACCTTGAATTATACTTTCATTGCCTTAATCCCGAAAGTGTCAAAGCCTAGGAAAGTGACAAAGTTCAGGTCAATTAGTCTTTGTAATGCCATTTATAGAATTGTCGCAAAAATAATGGCAAATAGACTCAAAAAATTTCTAAATGATATTATCTAACCTAATTAAAGTGCTTTTGTCCCTAATAGCTCATAACTTATAACATAATCATAGGCTATGAGTGTGTAAACAAAATCAGGCAGAGCAAGGTAGAAGAAAGGGGCTGGTAGCTTTAAAATTAGACATTAATAAAACCTATGATAGGGTGTAAAGGAGTAACATTGCAAAGGCTAGGTTTTTCTGTAAAATGGATGGATTTAGTTATGAATTGTATATCCACAGCTAGCTTTTTAGTCTTGATAAATGAAGTGGCTAATAGTCTAATTCATCCTCAATGTGGATTGAGACAAGGATGCACATTTTCCCCTTATCTGTTCATTATATGTTCAGAAGTTTTTTTAAATTTGCTGGTGAGAGCAGAAGATCAATAACTCATTCATGGTTTGAATTTCAGTAGAGAGATTTCAGTCACTCATCTCTTGTTCGCAGATGACAGCATAATTTTTACAAGAGCGTCAAGTTCGAATTGTAAAGAACTGAAAACAAATTTTTGATTGTTATGCTGCAGCTTCGGAGCACATTTTTAATTATCCATGTTCTTCAGCTCAAGCATAAGTCAGAGTGAAATAGAGGAAATAAGTAGCATCTTCGATTTGACTATAGTTTCAAAGCATGAGAAATACCTTGGAGTATCTTTCATGGTGGAGAGAGCAAAAATCAGGTTCTTCAATGACATAAAGTTGAGAATGTTAAGCAAATTATCAAGCTGGCAAAATAAATAGTTTTCCAGTGAAGGGAATGAGGTTCTCATTAAAACAGTGGCGCAAGCAGTGCTCACGTAAGCAATGAGTGTCTTTAAAATTCCTCAGACCTTTGTGATGACATAGAAAGGGCCATAGCAAGATTGTGGTGGGTTTTTACCGCAGCTCAAAGAAGGATTCACTGGTCAAGATAGGATAGACTGTGCCATGCAAAAAAAAAAAAGGAGGGCTGGGGTTTAGAGATCTATCTTGTTTTAATCAAGCTCTGGTTGCAAAACAAGGGTGGCGAATTCTGCATAGTCCTAAATTCTTAATGGTGAAAATTCTAAAAGCAAAGTATTTTAAAAGTACTATGGCTTAATAAAAGCTAAGTTGAGGTCAAATCCCTCTTTTGTTTGGAGGAGTATTATCCGGGGAAGACAGCCGCTGGAAGAGGGATTGATGTGGAGGATTGGTGATGAAAGACATGTATCAGTTCACAACAAAAATTGGATCCAAAATTTTAGCTGTTTCAGATATGTTACATGCTCAAATCTACATTCTGATGTTGTGGTGGCTGAATTTATAAATGAAAGTCAGTAATGGAAAGAAGATATAATAGCTCAAAACGTCCCAAAGGAGGTTTCAGAAGAAATATTAAAAATAACTCTCTTGAGAACTCTTCAGCAAGATATTTTGATTTGGCATTTTGATAAGTATGGAAAATACTCAGCTAAAAGTAGTTACCAATTGGCTGTTAAGAATAATTTCAAGAATGATCTAAGCTGCTTTGATAGCTCCAAGCCTCGGTGGGATGTTGTTTGGTCCAATAAGATTCTAGAAAAAGTAAAAATGTTTATGTAGAGGGCTACGAAAACCTTCCGCTAACAGCAAGTAATCTATGGAAAAAGAAAATTATGATGGAGCCAATGTGTCTAAGATGTGGATGCAAGTGTGAAGATGTGGCTCATGCCCTATTGGAGTGTAAGGTTGCTCGAATAGTGTGGAAAAGGACAGATTTTATGAGGATATAAAGTTGATGGCCTATCAGGATATATTAAATGTGATTAAAAAAGTAGCTTTGAAAAGAAGAAAAGAAGATAGAGAGCTGATAATTGCAATCTGCTGGGCTATTTTAGCACTCAAGAAATTGTCTCGTTTTTTAAGGAAAGCAAGAGGACTCCCAATTATCAGTTGCAAGAGCAGAAGCTATTATGGACTCTTATAAGAGGATTAAATGTTAAAATGATCAAACTATTTCAAAGCTTATTAGAAAAAAGCAACAGACATAGGCTCCCCCCCCCTAGAAAGTTGGTACAAAGTGAATATAGATGCTGCAATAAAAATGGCAGATCAACAGGCAAGCCTTGGGATTGTGATTAGAAATTCCAGGGCAAAGACTATAGCAGTAGCAGTTGAGAGAATCACTTTCCAAGGTAATGTGACTTTTATGAAGGCAGAAGCTACTTTTTTTGGTTTACAAAAGGCTATTCAAGTTAATTGTGTGCCAATAGTAATCGAATCATATTCATCAAAGGTGGTGGATCTCTCCTTGAGCAAGAAGAATAGCATGAGAGAGTTAGCTTGGGCAATTGCAGAAATCCAGAAGTTATTAAAGAGCTAAAACCTTTCAAGAATTCAACATGTCAAAGAGAATGTAATGTTATAGCTGACTCTCTAGCTAAATTAGCCTTAAATTTTGAATCTTCTGCTTTGTGGCTAGAAAATTTTCCAAATGATGTTCTGATGTTATTTTCGGAGTTATCTTAATGGAAAGCTTTACTTTCCCATTAAAATAATAATAATAATAATAATAACAACAACAAAAACAACAAAAACAGCAGCAGCAACAACAACAACAACATAATAATAATAATAATATTAATTGTGATTTAAACGAGAGTATTTAGAAAATATAAAAAAATTATAGGGATACAAAAGTAAAATATGGGTTTCATTCTCATTCCCAACCTCCCCATGGGAATAGGATCACCATCCCTTATTCCCAAATTGTGTGAGATTCACACATTTTATTTTCATTCCCAAATTACATTTTGCTGAGTAAACATGAGTTTTATTCTCATTCTCTAAATTCTCGAGTAAACACACCATAAAGGGAATATATACTATGTTGAATGTGTATATAAACTCTTTACTCTTTGTCATTACACACACACACACACTTTGGGCCTTATATAGGAAAATAATCTCTTAACCTCTTATTAGATTCATTTTAGATTTGGTCTAATAATGTAAAAACTATACATGTTATGTGTAATATATTTTATTTGAAATATTTATTTTTTATAGTATTAATATATGTTGATGCAGAGACTAAAACTAAAATAAAATCAAAGGTAGCCAATTTGTCCCAAACTGCACTTAAAGAATTTTAAAAAATTGCACTTTGCAAAAATTTGAGAAAAAACACTTCTAACATTGTTTTTCTTATAAAATAATAACTATTTTAAAATTTCACTTTAGATATAACGAGTCGTTTATTTTCAAGGACATTATATTCCATATTTAAATTTTAATTTGCAAGCATGCTGAAGATGATTGGCATTTGTCATTTTCTTACCTATACGCCAAGTCGAGTCTGTCATGTGTTAAGAAATGAGATGACATCCACTCCAATTTCATAAACAACCAAGCGTAAATAGAATGTGTTGGCACATGCTGTTTACTAGTCATATTTGGATTCTGGAACAAAAAGACATGTCAATCTTACAACTAATAGATAGACGGCATGACATACATTTTTTTTTTGTTGGGCAACGACATGTCATCTACAACGTTGAAATCCGCACAATTTTAATGAGATTAAAGAGATCGCTTCTATTTTAACAATTAAATAAAATAATTAACTATTTCAATTATTCATATATTTTTGCATGTTTGTTTTCTCCAAAGTAAAAACAAGTTATTTGTATATTTGAGTAAAAATCATCACTTGGACTCTCATTAAGTTGATTCTAAATTTAGTCCAATAATGTAAAATTTGTATACATTTTATTTGAAATATTTTTTTTTTCATAATATTAATATAAAGGGATAGAAAGGCTATTTATAAAAATTGAAAATTGAAAGACCATTATCTATACCAAAATAAAATAAAAAATAGCCAGTTTGTCTCAAATTACACTTTAAAAAAAGATAAAGAAAATTTTGTACTTTGTAAAAAATTAAAAAAAAAAAAAGAACACTATTAACAATGTTGTTCTATTATTTTAATGAAAGATAACTATTTTAAAAATTCACTTTAGACATGATGAATCATCTATTTTTTAGTGATATTACATCTAGTATATTAAAATTTAATTTTCATGCATGCTGTAGATGACTTGATCTTTTGTTATATATAATAGTTTTCTAGTTCAAAATTTTAAAGTGTGAGAAAGTCCATGAAAGCATTAAAACTATAGAGTTTGAGAAGATTAAAACTTAAAGCGCATAAACTATATGATTATGCAATTTTTTCAAAACTTTTCATACTCTAAAATTTTAAGTATTGAGTGTTATATGTCTTAACATTAGTATTTATTGCGAATAGGCTAAGCCCGCTGTCCCGTGCTAGGCTTGTTATTTTTCGTTTGTGGTAGATGTAAAGCTTTCTAAAATGTCCATAGAGTTTGTTGCGTAATTATACTCAAGGCCAAAAGCCCATGATCTCCTCAAGACAAATCTGCAAGTCAACAAACTTGGTCCGGTCTCAAACCATCAATGTAACCCATCTTCCTTCAATAACATGAACAGCAGCTTGATCCATCCCTTGTAAATTGGGGGCCACTCTTTCAACTTGTAATTCATCTTGATTGCAATGAGAAATTTCACAGGCATGACGTCAATGTTCTGCGAGCCTAAATCCAAAAATTAACTAAATTTTCATTTGTTGTAATCTACTGATTATTGTTTTACTCGCACTACAAGAAAAATGATATTTTATTACAAAAAAAAATTGTCATTGAAAATAAGAAAATAGTCACTTTATATTTTTTATGACAAAAAATAAATTGTCACATGTTAGTCGTAGAAAGACCGTCTTAAAAGGTTCTAGCGACCAAAATTATTTTCGTCATATTAACAATACGTTTTTGTGACAAATATAGTTGTCGTAAAATTAAGTTAAAACTGTCACAAATGGTATTGAAAATGGTCAAATTAGATATTCGAACATGCATTCGATGACACTTTATATTTGTCACAATATGTAATTTATAGTGACTATAATATTTGTCTCGTGAGAATGTAAATAGAGTCACAACAATTACTAAAAATCGTCATTTTAGAGGTTTGAAGATACAATTAGTAACGCTATTTCTTTTGTTGCTGAAGTTTACATATCGAGATGTTACATAATCGTCCCAAGTAGTTGTCTTTTGTGACAATTTCTGCAAATACAATTAGTAATTAATTTAGTCTCAAATTTGTTTCTGAACAATTTATATTGCTATTTCATGACTAATTAAAAGATCAAAACATTTTACGTGACCATTATCTCTTGTCATAAAATGTAAGCATTCACAACTATAACATTTAGTCAGAAAAATTAACATGTTGTGACAAAATCTTTTGTTGGAAAATATATCTAATATAGTCTCACATTTATTTTTAATGACAATATATTTTACTATTCAATGACTGTTTATATCGTATTAAAAAAGTTGAAGTGACTACTCTAAATTGTCATTGCAAGAAAACATTCACGACGACATATGGTAGTCACATAAATTGATATCTAGTGACTAAAAACTTTCGATTAAGAAAATGTTATTTTATGACAATTACTTTCATTTCAAGTGACAAGCAATATTGTCTCACATTATTTTTAAGGACGGTATTTTACTATTTAATGACTATTTTTATCGTATCTAAAACGTTAAAGTGACTTCTCAAAATTGTCATAAAAAGAAAACATTCACGACAACATATTGCAAGTCACATAAATTGATATCTAGTGACAAAAAAATATCGATTAAAAAAAGGTTATTATATGACAATTACTTTCACTTTAAGTGACAAGCAATATTGTCTCACAATTTATTTTGCTATATTGCAACTAGTTACATTGTACTACTTGTGCGACTATTAAATATAGACATGGTCATTAATTAATAAACCAACAATAATTAGACTAATATAAAAAAAAGACTAATCAATAACAATGAGACTAACATAAAAAATACTATAATATCTTTATTTATAATCTAAAAGATTCAAACACAAGGCATGACACTAAAATCCAAATAAATATAGTTCTTGTTAAAGAAATATAAATATAAAGTTCACAAATCACTATCAATGACCTAAAAGCAAGAAAATTAAAAGTAAGATTTCATAGTAAATGTGTTTAAAAAAGCCTTATTGGGATTAAGAATCAAAAAATACAGGATCATCAGAAGGTGTAAATGAAAATGATGGTTGCTCTTTCATGAATTTCATGAAATCTTCAACTACATGTAGTCTGTTGTTTTGTTCCTCAATCTTTTTTGCTTGCTCCTCAATTGTCTTCGCCATCTCCTGATTTTGTTGGGATAATAATACATTAGATGCTAACTTTGAAGAACCTATCATTTTCTTCACAAAATTGGATTTCTTTCCCAAAACAATTTCACAAATTTGATTATCAGTTAATGGCTCAACATTTTCCTCGGTATTGGAGTTTTTCTTCATTTCTATCATTTGGTCCTGTATAATTAAGAGTTGAATAATTAATGAACCTTTAAAAATAGTACTAAACATATATACAAAAGAAAACGAGTCATACAAACTTATTGAATAATAAGTTACACTGACTAAGAATAAACAAATAAAAAACAGTAAGACCGATAGTACTGACAAAAATATCAGTAAAATGATAAACACGAAGTCAGAATAAATTTTTCAAGCAAACATGTTCTCAATCCCAAATATACTTTCAGCTCGAAATAAATATATAAATTTAATTTTTGCAAGTACATGTAAATATATTAGAATTACTTATGTATTTAGCTTTTGCTTCCATACTACTCCATCCTTTGGCCTCACTCCAGAACATCTTTTTGAACAAAGCAATCAGCCCAGGAGACTCTCCAAGCATTTCCGTCTTTCCAATACAAAAGAATAAAATCATTTTAATATTGTTAAACATGATACAAGC
The DNA here is from genome assembly GCA_030449925.1 of Citropsis articulata. Taxonomy (NCBI): domain Eukaryota; kingdom Viridiplantae; phylum Streptophyta; class Magnoliopsida; order Sapindales; family Rutaceae; genus Citropsis; species Citropsis articulata. Next base: position 2,605,443 of record JASUUH010000051.1, on the reverse strand, counting down.
ACATAACAAAAAAAAGTTAAAATAAAGTCTCCATCATTCAAATACCATTTCATTCAGATGTTGTGCATGAGACTTCGATCCACCACGATGCACAGAAGACACTTTACTACGATTCTGTTTGTTTTTTTCTGATCGCTTCTGCAATTGATTTTGTTAGAACATGTTATTAAGCATTAATTAACATAGCAAAGTTGGCAATTGTTACTTGAAATCAATTTCACCATGTAAAGTAGGCAAGCTGACCTAAGTTAAAGTCATTAAAACACATTAAAATTGATTCATATACAGGCCATTTTACTTGTGATGCCAATGAATAAGTCTAGCAAATACATGGCTTTTAATTTTCCAACTGTATATATCATTGCACAGCTTTTACAGCAGCAAAAAAACATGCATAACAAGTTAGCAATTGTTACTTGAAATCAATTTCACCATGTAAAGTAGGCAAGCTGACCTAGGTTAAAGTCATTAAAACACATTAAAATTGATTCATATACAGGCCATTTTACTTGTGATGCCAATGAATAAGTCTAGCAAATACATGGCTTTTAATTTTCCAACTGTATATATCATTGCACAGCTTTTACAGCAGCAAAAAAACATGCATAACAAGTTAGCAATTGTTACTTGAAATCAATTTCACCATGTAAAGTAGGCAAGCTGACCTAGGTTAAAGTCATTAAAACACATTAAAATTGATTCATATACAGGCCATTTTACTTGTGATGTCAATGAATAAGTCTAGCAAATACATGGCTTTTAATTTTCCAACTGTATATATCATTGCACAACTTTTACAGCAGCAAAAAAACATGCAGAACAAATTGATCTATAGAAACAATCGCCCACAAAAGAAATAAAACATGAAGTTAAAAAAAGTTTACAATAATGTACAGCACCTACATGAACCATAAACTTCAATTTTCCTAAGTGCTTTAACAGAGTAGTTTTACCTTAATATTTACAACATAATACAATTCATGGACAGAATCCTTAGAAATATATTTTACTATAAACATTAATCAATTCTTTGGGGAAATTCTGCTACATTAAACGTATGTATTTTTTTAAAATGTTTTGAGAGTAATGGATAAAAAGATTGATCTGCATCTACAGAACCTTAGATATAAATTAAGGAGTAGATTTAATATAAAACAATCAAGAATATGCATATATATGGCAGCCGTGCATGTGAATGGAAGGAGTACATGCACCAATCTCCATCTATAAGTCAAGAATATGAATATGTATGGCTGCCGAGCCTATTCAAACTTTATAATTATCGATATTCATTTAATGTTTTGTATTGAATTACCTTTTTTTTCTTGAAAAGATGGCATGAGTTCGCAAACTAATTAAAGTGAATCCACTTATTAAACACAGAGAAGAATTCCACCAGCAATTAGTAATTGATTATTTAAAAGTGTACCTTAAATGCTTCACTTGAGAAATAATCACAAAGACTCTCCCATTCTGCTTGCTTGTGACGAAGATCCTTTGGTGGATTTCGCTTTGCCTCTTCAACTGTAGGATATTGTTCAAACTCTTTCTTCAATTGGTGACGAAAATTCTTGAACCTCGTCGCCAATTTATCCAGTAAGTAGTTTCTAATAATTGGATTATGGACATCAATGACAAATTTGCTCTGCAATGTAAACAAGGAAAAAAATACCACAACGTTACTAATATTCAATGTATACAAAAAATAAAAGGCTACACTAATCCATGAACTATTGAACATGAAATGAAATAAAAGAGTACAGCAATATCATCTATCATCAGTATCCTTTGAGCTTCTGGCACATCTTTCCATTTTTTGCCCCTAATGGAGCAATTTTCCTTAGAACAACACCGATATCAGAAGCCAGCGCCGCTGCATTAGCACCAATAGGCACATTCATTGTGTCACAAAACTCAATTGGCAATGGTGCTTGGGACTGGTGAATAAGCTTGTCAAGTTTTAAGCCTCGGGACTTGGATCTCGTGTTTTTCTTAGTATTAGCAGCTACCAAAAAAAATGATGATGATGTCAATAATATTAGCAACTAAAAAAATAATAATATCAATAATTTTAAATGACATGAGACTAGTTTAAAAAAAATTAAATATGATTAGATAAAATACCAAGAGGGGTGTTAGAGCTAGAAATAGACAATGAATTAGTTGGCACAACTAATCCATCACGTGCTTGTGCCACCGCCATCGAACGTGATCGAGAACCTCCAGGAGCCATGATCCAATATCCTACAAGTTAACACAATATAATTAAGTCAACCATTATAATTTATTTTAAAAACATGCGACTGATAAATAATAACATAAAAAACAACTTAAAATAAATCATACGTAGTATATGAAAATATATATATATATATATATATATATATATATATATATATATTACCAAATTGTAATGTGTGCATGATTAATCGACGTCGCTATCATTATCTTTCGATGAAATATTTTCATTATCACTGCAATAATTTGCAATTGTTTCATCCTCTTCCCCAACATCAGAAACCTCATCTTAAAGCATTAGTCCTCATCATTGTCAACTTCTTCAGGACTCACATCATGCCGATGGAATTGTCTACCATCCAAATCTTCTTCTTCAACAGCCAATTGAGTATCAGATGATTCATTCTCTTTGTAAACAACACCTACACCTTCAATGCTTTCTTCTGTCTCATCTATTTCTGGGACATTCCACACATGTCGGTGTTGGATTTTGTTTACCACTTTCCAATTTGATCCTAATTTATAGTCATCAACATAGAAGACTTGTTGGGCTTGAATTGCTAAAATAAAAGGATCATTCTTGTACCACATTCTGCCTACATTAATGCTCAAGAGATGATAATCCTTTTGTATTCTCTTTTTGTTAAAGTCAGTATCAAACCAATCACATTTAAATAAGATAACCCGATTTCTAAAAATATAATTTAGCTCTATAACGCTAGATAAAACACCATAAAAGTCAACATCGACGCTGCCATGTTGACCTTGTACCATAACCCCACTATTTTGAGTTTTTAGATTCTTATCACGAGAGTGAACATGATATCGAACTCCATTGACATTACATCCAGAGTACGAGTACGCAACAGGATATGGACCACAAGCCAATGAATAAAATTGGTTAGTGGCATCTATCGACCCTTCACAACGTGTAGTCATCATCTACAAAGAAATAATGAAAAGTAATTTAATCCTAAAGTTTATTAAAGTATAAATATTAAATTACTAAATGAAATTCATTACAAACCCGATTTTTAAACCATGTTGGGAATTGCTCCTCTTGTCTTTTGGATATATTAGAAAGACTTTGTACCTCCAACTCTGTAGCATGCTCACTATATAAAATTTTTTTATTAAGATTAAAAATTTAAAAAATCATATAAACAACATGTGTGTGTGTGTGTGTGTGTTCAAAAGATTATAATATACTTATTAGCTTCTTTGCACAACTTATACCAAAACTTTGAGGCCACAAAGCGAGTTTAACTAAAGAATGGATCCACGCTTTATGTTATAGTCAGCTTCAATCCAGGCAATTCAATATAGTTTTAAAGACTGAAAAATTCATTAGAGAAGCTCAAGATTATAGGACCCAAACACATGTGCGTAATAATCATATCACAGTATGATGAGCTCTTTGCCTTTGAAAGCACTTGCTTTGAGTGAAAGCTAAAGAGTCCAATCATCCTCCTTGTATGCTAGTGCAATCATTCTGTTTTCCACTTAAAAGTTATTAGCATTTCATCAACTACTATGATTTGATTTCCTTAATCTAATCATATCATAATAACTGCAGATGAGTTAAGTGAACATTTTGCTTCTTTTTCCTTCATCTGGTAATGCTATATAACAGGTACAGAGCTCCATTCTTTTTTTTTTCCCCTCTCTCTCAGTGGATGAAATACTAATAATTTAAAGACATATGTAATCATATCTCAGACGTCTTTCATTACTTTGATGAAGAAAATAACAATTCCTTTCCTCTTATATTCATTTACCTATTAAAGATCATCTGGTTTGACCACGAATGTTTTTTTCCAAGTCCATTCCAAAATCAAAGAATATGGGATCCACCGAAGCAAGCTTCATTGAGATGATCTAAAAAAGAAAATGATGAAAACACATTAAGAACTAAATATAATCAGATATAGAACAACTGGCTAACTCTGTGATTAAGAACAAGCCCAAAACTTGGCATCATTTTGAAACATGCAGATCATCCCTAAAAATTTTGCCTTAATTACTAGTTGAAATGAGAACTGTAAAATTCCTCCAAAATCCGACCAACAACAATGTTCACTTAAATTTAAATTTATAAACAGTGCCCGACAGCTTGCAACTCATTTGAAGAATATAACATCAAAATCAGGAAAACTTAACAATTGCAATTCCACAATTTTAACTAAGTCTCTGTCCCAACAAATACATCAAATTAAAAAAAGAAAAAGAAAAAGTGATCCAAGTCGAGGTGTCAAAAAGATAAAGCATAGAAGAGTTAAACATCAATTTTGGCATCCTCTTGACAGAGCTCAAAACTTATAACCTTCACTCCACTCATTCCCTAAGGAATATATGGATGAGCCAGTACATGCTTTTCATTTCAATACAACGGATTAAATAGCTATGACTCAATATAACTAAATCATGCTTTAATAATGGATCTCCTTTGAGCCAAAAAAATTTCTTAATATTCTCTTTAGTTTTCTATTAGCCTTGCATTTGTCAAGAGGCATCTTTTGAAAGGAATTGTGGGATCAACTATTAAAACAAATAATACATAAATGTAATGATAATCCATACATGACAGTGATTTGCATCCATGCTTTTTAATTTTTTTGAGTAAAAAATTAAGTGCTTTTGAACGAAATAAGAAATTAAATATGATATTCATGCTATGTACTGCTATGTTCCAAGGGAAGTTGGTACATTTCAACAAAAAAAATTAAAATTTCGTTACCCCAATTCATGAACATGTCTATCCCCGGAAATAACAATCAAATCCTGCTATATATGCCCCTATAGTGGAATTCCAGTTAGTATTATTACCACTAGAAAGAATATTGCAGCATTGAATACCAAAGCACAAAACTGGAATGATATCTGATGTTCCTAATTTCTAAGTACTAATTTTCTAAGGAGAGAAAAATGAACAAAAAATAATCAACAATTTTGAGAATATAGAAATCATATGAATTTATACCTTTCACTTCCACTGACCTAATCTTGCCATCAGTAGCTGAACTGTGTCTTCTTAGATATTCAACCAAAAAAATAGACTTGCTACCATTACCAAATTCAATCTTCACCTAGCAAGCAATCAAGTTCTATACAAAAATTATAAGCACGATTCAACTTCCTAATAATTTATGAAAACATATTAAAAACTACCCAGTCAAGTCAAGTGTTTTCCAAAATGGGCTTTTCACCTTCCATTAAAAAAATTGGCTCCTGCCATGAAAACTAAGGCTTCATGAAGGTCGAGAACAAGAACAAGGAATGGAAGAAAAAAGAGATTTTCAGAGATGGGTTTTGGGTTTAAGAGGAAATTCTGAAATGGCGACTTCAAATTTGATAATTTAATAAGGGAATAAGACGAAGATGGAGTTGTTTTTGTGGAGGCATTGGCTGCCAAAACTTTCATCGAAAGGATGTGAAGAAATGGAAACAAAAAAGACAAGTGGTGGACAACCTGCTGACAAAATGTCATTAATAAGTGTTTTTACGATTAATTGTTTATATATTTATTAACTTATTTAATTTTGTCTAACCTTCAATTTACATCTCATTACAAGTAATTATGTGTTAACTTTACAAGTAATTATGTGTAAACTAAAGTTAGTATGTTATATCCATTTAAAAAAAAAACAAAACAAGTGCCCTAAACATATGATAATACTAGTACTAATAGAAATAATTATATTAGTAAATAGTTTTAGCTACTAAATAGAAATAATTTCTTTTTTAGCTACTAAATAGTTTTGTCAAAATAATTATATTTTCCCACTATATATTTTGTCATAAAAGATTATATGTTGTCCCAAAATAGCTAATTTTAGACCCTTTTTTATGTCCCAAAAGAACATCTTTTTCAACTATTAAAAGCAAAAAATATTTTATCCTATTTTTTAGCTACCAAGTAATGTGTCTCAAAAAGGAAAAATTTAGATATAAAATATTAAATTAATCAAGACAAAACTTTCAACTACTATTTCTTAGTTTTGTCATTATAAGTAATTATATATGACAAAAAAACATGGTCTTAAAATTAAGTAGCAAAATAGTTTTGAAGACTAATATCTTGTGTCACAGATTGTTTGGACAATTTTACACCCTTCTTTTAGTTACAAAATAGTTTTGTCTCTTGTAATTGTATTTCGCGACCATTTATTTTGTCATAAATGGTGAAATATTGTCACAAAATATTCACTTTTGGAGGGAAATTTTTGCGCCAAAAAAAATTTGACTTTTTGCAACTAAAATAATTTTGTCATAAAAAAGTTCAATTGGTGACCAATTAACGGGTCACAAAATAAAAATTATTGGTGACAAAATATATTATAAGCCAAAACCTGACTATTAGCTACGATTTCAAAAATTTGTCATAATAAATACCATTTTATGACCAAATTTAAAAATGTTGTAAAAAATATCGTCTTAAAAAGTTAAATTTGTTTTAGTGTCTACTAACATTTTTATATATTTAAATGGGTTTGGCTCTCAAGAAAATGTCCTGATTTTGCCAAACTAAAGGCCATGTGATTAGAGATGGCAAAATAACTCGTACCCGGACAAACCGGATAATCCGGACCGGGTTGAACCCGTACTGGAGTAGAAAAAAATCCGAATCCGGAATAGGTTTTAACAACCCGGATGGATCCGGATTTAGAGTAACCCGTATATCCGAAACCCGGACCCGAATTTTTTAAATATTATATTTATTGGTTAATATAAATACAAACTTTTAAAAAAAAACCCTAATCTATCTTTTATTCTTTCTACTCACGGCCACAAACACAAGTTGAAGGCTTGAAACTGTGCCACCTGAAGTCAAACAACCATTGGCTGGATTCGCCACCGTCACAAGGTCGGATTTCCCACAAATTGAATATGTGCCGTCGCAACGTCAAATACGCCACCGTCACAAGGTCGAGTTCGCCACTGTCACAAGCTTGGGTTCCCCGTTCGGCCGTTCCCCACCATCGCAACTCATTTGGTCCACCACCGTTGCAGGCTTGTAGATCGGTAGCTCCTCTATTCATCATCATCGACGGTCTTTTTTAAGCTGTGATAGCTCACCTTCACCATCGGCAGCCGTGAACACCACTGATACGCTGGCGTGAATTGTGAGTTTCTCTCCTTTCGTTTTGATGTTGTTATATTTTGTTTTGATTATGTGATTTGTGCTACGTTTGCTTTGATATTGATTTGTGTTGTGTCATGTTTTGTTATTTGATTTATGCTTAAAATATTGTTGATTGTTGCTGTTAATAGATTCAAAATTGGATCTTTAAAATGTTAGAATGCTGTTATAGTTAAAAATAAATTATTATTGTTAGTAGATTCGTTGCTGTTAATAGATTCGAAATGGCATCTTTAAAATGTTTGAGTGTTGTTATAGTAAAAAGTAACCTATAAAATGGAAGAAATTGGAGGAATGGTGGGTTAGTTTAATTTGTTTTGACATAATTCTCGTAGGGTGTTAAATTCGTAATGGAAAATGAACAAAGAGTTGATTTAGATGTCTCCGAGACTGATGAAAGTGTGGGTGTGAGGGTTGGCATGGATATGGCAGTAGAAAATAATAATCCAGCTGCTGAATTAGAACCTGATTCAACAACAGTAGAGCAGGTATGGAAAATTCATTTATTACATAAAATAATTAATTTGTTCTAGTATCAATTTATCACTAACTAGCTGTTTTGTTTCTTATGTTTATGATTTATGCATGTTTTTTAGATGAAATTCCAGAGGAAGCAATACTTTCTGCAGAACAACTGATTGATGAAAGTTTGATGGGTGAGCTGTGAACATCAGTGAGTCAAGTGAAGAAGAATAGAAAATGATAGAGAAAAGTTTAGACTTTAGATTTGTGGTTTTTAATTTGAACTTTGAATTGTAGACTTGTGTTATTATTTATATTTGTGGCTGTTTTGTTACTTGAAACATTGAAATTTATGGATTTGAATCACTTGGATGTGTTATTGCTGAGAAATTTGTATTGATTATGAATGATTTACAATTTAGATGTGTTATTGCTTAGAAATGAGTATGAAGATCTTATTTCAATATGCACTTTGCAGAGTTGAGAGTTGATTAATTGTGAGCATTGGACTGGTGTTATAGGCTTTAACTGTTATGCTATTTCAGTTTGTTCTAAATTTCCATTTATAATAGGTTAGAATTGAATTGTAGAAATTGATTTATTGATCCGGGTTCAAAACCCGGAATCCGGGAACTCGGATTTTCCCGGGTTGAACTCGGACCGGACCCGGATGGAAAAAACTGGGTTTAAATCTGGGTCCGGAAGAAAGAAAATAACATCCGGGTCCGGAACCGAGAAAACTAAACCCAGACCCGAACCCGGATTTTTCCATCCCTACGTGTGATGCTGATGTGTGCAAACTTTATAAAAATTGATGTTTTAATTTGGGGTCACATGTTATTTATTGTGCAGTACAGTTCTTGGTCGATGGATTCGATGAGTGCTTTGTGGTGTTATTGGTATGTGGGAATGGCAACAACTGTTGGATCTAATATAAGAAAACTTGAAGAAGCTTTTTCATATATTTCAACTTCATATATATATATATATATAAAATGTGTGTGTGTTTGAAAGCAACATTCCTGCTATTGTTAATGGAAGCTTATGTGCGCCATTACTTTCAATCAATTTTAGTTCGGCTCATGCTCATCTAAAAGTGACAATGGGGTCCCCAAAGGAATCTATAGCTAGAGTGGCAAATTATATCTTATGCCCACTTGACTTGTATGCATCCATTCAATCTTCTCCTTCCTCTCTTTGTTCAGCATATGCCACTAAATATTCTTTCTTATATTGAAATGATTTTGCAATTCTGATATATATTAAACTAATTTTGGGCAAAATGAGCACTTCCTTCTAAAGTTAAAATAAATATTTGGACATCTTCTCATGGTAAAGTTTACCCTTTATTCCCAATAATTTTTGTCTTATCAACCATTAACTCTGAACCTTTTATATATTTTGTCATCATAGGGTCTTAAATAAAAAAATGGAAATCTTAGATACAAAATTAAATTAATCAAGCAATTAAATGCACCCACCGTGCCACACTTGGCACACCCTGATTGACTACAAAAGCCATGTAATAACCAGGTGGAGCAACGGCACCGTTTGGAGGCGCTGTACAGCCGATCCGGTACCTCCCATTTGCGTCGGGTACCGAAGGCGTCACGGTTAGTTTGACCAATCTTTGACCTTGTTGAAACGAATGCGTAGCAAATGGCGCGTTTCCCAAATTGACCTCCAAAATTCCCACCACGGGCAATGGTACCGTCACAAACACGTCGAAAGCCTCACCATAACGTACCGTTTCGGGAATTTCCTCGATAACGGGTCGGAGGTTTGCCCGATCCGATGATAAATACTCGGGAGAAAACGCTTCGATCCGTAGTTCAGTTGGAAATTCTGCGTTAAATTTATACAAATAATGGGGATTGCTTCCAGCTATCAATACCCGCCCGTCCGGTAACAGGTTAGCAGTGGAGTGATACATTCTGGGTACGGTACCCGGGTTCAAAGTCATGAACCGTAATCCAGCGGGTTGAGCCGGTCGATAAAGAACCGGAAACAAGCACGGATTCGAAGCCATTTCAAATCCTTGAGTCCCAGCTTGAGCTCCGTTTATGATCAAAACGTCGCCGGTTGGGAGCATAACCATGTCACCCATGATCCGCCCGAATGGCATGTCCTCCATTTCCCAACTCGGGTCAGCTGACGTGGCAATTATTCTTCCGCAACCACCGTGCGCGGGGGTGTCGGTGCTTCTCTGGATAAATGCTCCATACTGGGCCCCACCACAGACGACAATCACAGCCGTCGAGAAGTCCTCTTCGAGAGCTAACATTGCTGATGATCCAGCCGATGGATAGTTACGCGGGCCACCATCCAACGGTGGATACTCTCTTGCTATTTTATTTGTCTCGTAGTCATACATCACTGCCTTGTCGTTAGCGAAAATGAAAAGGTGGCCGTTAGGAAGAAGATGAACGTACGGGTACAAATTGTCCATCTGCTTATCCTCGACGTCAGCGAGAAACGGGAATGAAACGGCACCGTTTCTCGGCGGATAATACTCGACTGTGTTAGCTCCTTTACCTCCAAGAATAATCACTGAACCGTCCGGTAATATCTGGTCCGTACCGTACCACCTGCCGTTGACTAACTCCACGTCATCAAGCTCAACCCAGTCACACGACCCGTTTGCTTCGCACGGGCTGAACTTTCGGATCTTCTTATACCCGTCCAAGTCACCACCGGTTTGTAACACCGTTCCGTCGGGTAAAATCTGACCCGATGAGCACCAGGTGTCGGTGAGGATCATTAAGGGGCGGATTTGATTGGTTTGTAAGTCGAGGACGGCTGAGTGGGCATAGCAGTCGCGTTTGAGAGCGCGGTCGTTTCTGTCGAAACGACAGCGGCCTCTGCCTAGCATTTTGCGGGATGGGCCGATGTCGGTACGGTCTAGAAGGAGGACGGTGTTGAAGCGGGTTACGGCCGTGTGCATGGAGGAAATCCCCGCGTCAGCGAGCAGGAGTTCCCACGTGCCGGGGAGGTCAGCACGTGTGGAAATGGTCCTGGAGCATGCGAACGTGAAAGCGAAGAGCAAGAAGAGATTGAGACAATCCATGAGGAGAACTGGAGAAGTGAAGACTGAAGAGTGTTGAATTTCGTTAGAGCACTTTAAAAGGACTTTCAAAACGACGATGTAGAGGAGGGTGTCCGCAAAGGAGAAATCAGCACTGTGAAATGTCGACCGTTGATCATCAAATGCAAGTGAAGAATTTAATGTGATGGTCTTAGAAATTCAACGGCAACGGTAATACGGTGGGTCCCGGCTAAATGAAGTGTCGGTCATTGGAGCATTGGACCGACACGTTGGCAAAAGAACATTTTGGTATTTTGTAGATGTAGAAGGTGGCGAACGCAAGCAAGGAATGCAGGGCCAATTAGTTTAACTGTCTAATATCGAGTTGGGCCACCACGTGCTGATTGTCGTTGTTTTTTTTTTTTTTTATAGGCAATTGTTGCGGGTATTATCCGAAGTTGGTCCAAAATAGGGTAATTTTTAGGGATCTTCCTTGAAGTTTGACGTATTGACACTTAAATAGAAAGTGTTACTTGGGTTGATAGTGCTGTAAATGCACCTACATTATTCACTCATGCTGCTTTTTTGCTGCATTCTATCTAGTTGATGGCCACTGATAATTATTATTAGCTATTCTCTCTAAGATTTCATGACTGTAATTTTAAAGACCTCCCCTGCCGTTTGTATTCCATTTGGTATCTTGTCAATATACGAGGGTAATTTCGTAAAAAGATATTTTAAATTGAAAAATCAAAAGCAACCACGTGATACAGATGTGACCACTGCAGCACTTCATCATCCATTGGTTGCAAGAATAGCTTGGACATATCTTCTCTTTCATCTACCAAACCCAAGGCAATTAACAATCTCAAACCAGATTCTTCTCTTTTTGCCTTGGACCTCGCCGAATGAAGCTCAGATCTGAAGAAGCCCCAGTTGCAAAGAAGAGTTATGAACGTGTAAAGTGACAACAGCGGGAAAATGGTGTCGTTGAGTGACCATTGCCGGCGATCGATGAGGGACATGACAATAATTAAATCTTGTAGTAGGTGAAAAATCCAAATAACCCAATGCATGTCAAATTTAGAGCCTTTTGGTTGATTCAATGTTGTGTTTGAAAATGGATTTAATGTTTTGTTTGATTTGTTGAAGAAGTTGCTGCATGTATCAACTTTGATTCGTACTAGCTAAACAAACCATTGCATATATATAATTTAGTTGTGTTCTGTGATTTATATGTTAAACAAAAATGGGTTTTAACTTTGTAATTGCAAATATAATTCTAAATGTTTATAATAAAATTAACATGAAAAAAATTGAGATTTTTTTAAGAGAAATTAATTTTTGGGATCTTTATTTATGATTACAATTTAAGATGTAGGTGGGTATGAACTGTTTGAAGCAAATACGATTTTGTTAATTAAAGTTTAGAAATTGTTAAATTTTTTCAGCAATATTTTTTTTTAGGTAATGAATATGTAGTTAGTTATTTTTATCATTTCATGAGCGTGCTGGGAGCAATACATATTTCATACTATTAACGAACAGCAACCTACCGATTGCCAGTGCCACAAGCGTGTCTTTTTTGGCTCAGGGTAGTTTGGTTATTTTGTTGATCCACTAACAGTTATTGGACGAAATACAAACGGTAGGGGAGGTCTTTAAAATTACGGTCATACTTTCTATCTAAGTGTCAATACATCAAACCTCAGGGGAGGTCTTTAAAAATTACCCGTCCAAAATATTATGCTAAGTAGAGATGATTAATAGGTCGGGCGGCACGTGGCACGGTACGGGTACGTATGGTACGGTACGATACGAGCACATTTCGATAAGGCACAAGACACGGCATGGCAAGCACGTGGACCGGGCCGAACTTAGAACGGGCTTTTAGAGGCGTAATTAAGATTGGTCAAAAAGCGGCACGAAAGAAAAAGCACGTTGTTGGTGTGAGTTCGTTGTACTGCGTAAGCTTAATATACGTAAAATATTTAAATTTTTTTAATAAAAAGTAAATATAAAATGTTATAAAATTAAAGTAAAATATTTTAAAATTAAAGTTATTATGATCTATGGAATTAAATTTATGTATTGTTGTCTTATGATTGGTTATTGTGAAATAAAATATATAGTTGTGAAATTGTGATAAACTAATAATAAAATATTAATTGCTCTCCTAATAAAAATTAATATGATTATGAATTTATTATTATTATTATTATTATTATGTTGGTGGGCTTAAAAAAATACACTAGGCACATGAGTTTGAATAAAGTACGTCAAGACTTTTAGCCAGAAATACATAAACTTTAAAAAAAAAAGGTGGTGGCGGCACGCAGGCTCGTGCATGGGCGTACCGTCTGCCCACAGACCCTTGTGGGCCCGATGGTTGTCCTTAATCGTATTGTAATTTAAAAGTTATATTATTGTAAAAAAATTATAATTATTAAATAAAAATTAATAATAAATAATAATATAATTTAAAAAAATAAAGGTATTATAGGTTTTTTATTATATAAATAGTAAATTAAATTATCATAATTTTTAAAACCACAGTCGTTAATATTTTATCAAATATTTTAATGTGGTACCTTAAAATTACAAAAATCTAATTTTAATACTAAATAGGACTTGAATCAATAATATAATTTTTTTACTAATGCTTATATGATTTACTAATGCTTGATTGAGACTATTATCATTTGTTTGGAGAAAATTTTTATTGAATCCTCAACACTCAAATTATAGGGGACATGAATCCACCATTAGCCCAATACTTTAGTGGCACTTTGTCTTATAGTTTTTGTATTGCTCATAAATCACCTATAACAATTAAAATTTTGTAAGAACTTTTTAAACAAATTGTTATAGTACATCAGAACGGAAAGTGATTTATAATCCAATCACGAGTGATTTTCTTGCTTTTGAGTTAAATTCTAAAAGTTATGAGATTTTAATTGGATAAATATACAATTCATATAAGTAACATGGAAAAAAAAAAATTTATTTGTTTGGAGTTAGAATCTTCTCTTGCGGTTTTTGCTTTAAGGGTGTGTTTAGCACGTCTCACAACATGAGGTAAATAGCATTATTTAGTACATTCTTATGTTTGCTTGCGATAGCTACTGTATTATTAGTGCATTTGGGGAAGTGCGCAGTTGTTTTCTATGCCATATTCTAAGAAAATATTCTCCAGAATATAGAGTGGAGAGTATAGTACAGCCCCCCCAAATACCCCTTATGATGCATTGTAATGCACCATATTGAGGTTGACTAAAATGACAGTATACCTCATTATTTTCTTTTAATAATAAAAATAAATTTGTAATTTAATATTATATTATCTAATAATAATATAAATATTAATTTTTTTTGTTTTTATTATAATAATTAATAAAAATAATAATTTATTATTCAATAATATTACATATTTATTTTTATATTAGTTATATTAAAAATATAATAAAAATATTACATTATGCGATTATATTACATTAATTAATATATAAGAATTAATTATTTTTAAATATTTTTATATAACTAATAATAAATTTAAAATTATATTAATATAAATAATGATATAAAAATATTATTACATATAGTACAGTCTTTGTTGCACTAAACATGAAATTGCGTTATAACTTAATACAACCTAACATAATATATTATAATATAATACAATATAATATGCCAACGCTCCCTACAAATATTATGGCACATGTATGTTTGTAATGGTATATGATTAAATTTAATAATTTTATAGTTATTTATATCCTAATCACACACACGCATATCAATTTTCTAATGAGGGACCCCCTTAAGTTATTAAAATAAGGAATAAGTTAAAAGACTAGATAAAAATATTGTTTAAAATATTATATAATAAAATACACTGTACTATAATATGTGTTTTATTTATTTTGGAGTAATTTTAATAATCTAAATGATCTCTTATTAGATAATGACTCATTTATGTGTGAATGAGTCAGTAGTTATGAAGCGTGCGATAGCAAGTGTATCAAGATCTGAAACAGAGATTTGTGGGACGCAATAAGGTGTACACCTTATTGTATTTTATATTGTGTGTGTATTGCATTTTACTTAAACTCATATGAGGAGAGATCAAATTAACACAGCCTATAATTACAAAATAATCACACACGAGCTTTGAAAGTGCTGAATAGTAGATGTTCTCATTCACTTTGACCATGCCCTTTACTTTTCTTAGACTCTAGACAACTATTTTTTTATAATATTTTTTTTAATAGATTTTGATAAACTTATTAGACTGTAGACTAGAGTGGAAAGAGTGGAGGAGATATTTCGTTACTCCATTTACTGATACAAGCTCCACTATCTCTGGTGTAGTGGCACTCATCTAACTAAACCAAACCGCCAGTGACATCCATGTACTGCGATTGGCTTGAAGAGAAGCCAGTGAAGTTCTTTGTAATTGACCTTACCCATGAAGCAATTAATTCATAAGATTTCCATTTCAAGATTCATGATTATATTCATCAACATAAATATAAAAAGCAAGCTTTAGAACTTTCATCTTGTAATTAACTCCATCTGAAATAATTAGTGGTGCCAAGTTATACATCAAGTGGCGTGTAGTTGATGAAATGCAAGAATCTAATTTGCGGTCTTTTCCTTAACCCTGCCATTTTTTAATATATCTTTAGGTTTGGTCATTATCTTGGTGTTATTGCATTATGATTTATTATTTTGCTTATTACCCAACTCTAATCAGCTGCAACAACGATCATGCAGCGATAATTAGAAGTCACCCTGAGCAACCCGGTGAAGTTGATCACAAATATTAATACTAAACAATAAATACATATAATGTCACTGGGCAGTGACCCTATCATCAGTTTCCTATAAACGACATATCTTGAACTGAAATAAAAAAATTTCATTTTTTTTTTCCTTTTTATCTTTTTCAATAGTAATTGTCTTCTGAAAGTCCCTTTTAATACAGCTAGAGGCCAGATCAAATTTTGAGATCACCTGATCTCTTTAAGCAAATTCGGAAGCATCTGGGTCTTGTGTGGGGGCCTAATTTAACTGCTTTGACTATATTTTAAGTTCTTAAATTGCCATATTTTTACATTTAAAAAGTTTGAAAACGAAGGAAAAAAGATGCTTTCATGCTTTTTAAATGATTCCTTGATGATTGCAAAGCCAAGACGAACGCTAACACGGGTATTAAATAAATATCACTTAAGTGAATCTTTTTCATCAGAAATTATAATTTACAAACATTTTGGTGAACCTTTAAGTACACTTTTGTCCTGGAAAATAAAGTAAAAGGACTACATTATAATATTGTTAAGCTTTGCTGCAATCGTAAAGCCAAAGCGAAATTGAGAAGGAAAGAGTGTTACAGAAGAAGATGCCTTATCATTTTGATGTTGCGGCTTGTGTTAGAGCTTTCGCTGCAATCATATAATTTCTTTCAGGTGCATAATTGAGCATCGTTGTGTTGGGAAAAAAGGTAAAGCGATCAAGGACCTTAGAAAATGGTAGCCTTAAAGCCAAGAAAAGATTTAGAAATTTACAGTATTATATTGATGTAGAAGAACTTGACTCAATTCGACACCAAAAAGTCGATGGGCGTTATTGGGCCTGAAGGACAAGTTCTATCTTCATCTTTAAAGCCCATTGTAAGTATGCTGCGTTGGGCAAACTAGTGAACAATCTCCTGCATGCCCTGGCTTTGTTTTGTTGTGCCGTGGGGCTGAGCTATAAGCTGACACAAGTTGTGGCAAAAAGGCTAAAGCTCAGGCACTCAATGTCCGCTTTGCAGCCAGAGTATCACTACCCTAGCAGCCAGACAAGTAATCTTCTCTTACAAGCTTGCACTGTATAAAGCTTGAAACATGATAGCTAAAATATAACACAACGACCAGGGACAAACTTATCCAAGAGATTTTACCCTTTAGAGATAACTTGATTGGATGTGAAGGTTTACGCACCCACAGTCACAAGAGTTCGATGAACCACGACAAACAAGGTTGGCCCGTAGAAATTTCGGGCCGCCCTGCCCAAATAGCTCCAAGAAAACGACGAAATGGAGGCAGCAAGAGTCGAATGGGCCCTTAGGATAAGGTTGACAAATTGATTTTGTGAGAACTACGTCTAGTTAGCTCCATGGCTACGTAAAAATCGGAGGTCTCAGAGAGACGTACAAAACAATACAAATTGTGATTTTTGTTTCTTGAAAAAGTCAAGCCTAATACCCCCCCCCCCCCCTCTTGCCAATTTGCCAGTTGCATTGTTATTATTCTGATTGGTGAATGAATGCCAAACGTCAAAAAACAATTTCTTTTCTCTTTCTAGACCCAACCAACGTTATCTTTTCACCCTTTTTTTTCTTATAGGTCATGTGGCATTTTCATGGCCACACTAAAAAGGATATTGAATAAATGACATGTAACATATTGTGTAATCTTGTCTGCGCTACTTGGAGCGATTGTATATTCTCATTACAGGTAGTTGGGAATCAATCACTTTAACCTTATGGCTTAATTATCGAAATACAATGTAAAGTCTTTCATTATTATTTGGTGTCTATATCTTCTTGATTTGATGTGGAAACATTGAGGGAGTGAGATTTTCAATATAATGACAGAATTACTTCATCTTTACGCGATTATATATGGACCCAATTAGGCTGGACATCTCCTCCATTATTGTTCTCACTATTCTTGTTATTTTTTGTTTATTGCCAATTACTTGAAGCTAACAACTCTCTTCATTTCCCGGGAATATATCAGCAGTTCCCTAAAATTATACATATTTTTACACTAATTTATAACTATAAGATTTAAGACATATAAACGGTCAAGATTTTGTGAAATTAATAACATGAATGCTTAATAACAATGATAATTAATATACTTTTCCACTCCTCATTAATGTCCTTGTAAAACATGATATCTCTATCCTAGGTTTTCTTAACAATTTTTTTTTCGCTTTTCTATTCTCATGGCCAGGCCTCTAAGTTTATCCATTGAATGTAGGGATGGCAAGAATCCTTGTTGGTGTAGGGGTCCGTTATGTGAAGATTGGATATGGGGTCTAATTTTACCTCCATTTTATAAAAAAAGATTGGTTACAAGTATAACACTTTATGCCCATTGATTGGACGGGTCAGGTTCGGGTGTAAAACACTAGTACTCGTACCGCTCACTAAACATATTTGGCTATTGACTTTTTTTTTTCAATGTCTTAAAAGTTAAAATCAAATAAATATTAAAGTGAAAATTTAAAACCCTAAAACGTTGATACTAGCACTTAGCAACTTAGCAATAAGAACATCGATCTAATATGATATTATCCTGAATTTTTCCTTAGAGATTTTAATCATTTAGTGAACTAGACATTACTAAATCATCTAAATCTTCACGTAATTAGAAACAAATGACAGTAGAACAATGCTCAAACTAAGGTTAGTTGAAAAAAGTGAAGGATGGATAAGGAAATACTAAAGTAGAGTATTTTGTTCTCAATCTAAACATTCAATAATACATTGATTAAAATTAAACTTAACGATCATCAAATTATAATTAATATTTACCTAAAATTATTTTTTTTTATAAACATTTTAGTATAAAGTGCTGTATGTTCATCTAAAGTTAAATAGTTGAGATATCATTTTTTTTTCTTTTTTAAATATATGTAGATGCTAAAAATAAAAGGGGATATAAAGGATAGGTGAAGGAGATGGGTATTTCTAATTTTTATTAGGGAATCCAAACCCACACCCGTTTAAGCCCACAATGGGTAAGGGTTAGTAACGGAGATATTTTCTACCAAATGAGTATGGGTATAAGTACGGGCATCTCCACACAATACTCGATCTGGTACCATCCCTAATTAAATGTATCATAAAAGATCCAAACAGGAATAGTTAACCATAGGATGCTATTGCACGTCAAGAACGTATGGATCATCAAATCATTCACAATGGATATTATTATTTCATTAAATTGGTATTCTTATATCTTATTTATTGCAAGTGGTTGATTGCTTACAGATTCAGTGATTTTCTTCAATATTGAACAAATAAACCAAAAGGGAGAAAGAGTAAATAATTTTTGTAGAAAGAGTAAATATTTTTCTTAAGTTAAATAAATTATTGGAATTTTTTTCAATTCCCATAAAGTAAATAAACCCTAATTTGAATAAACTTTAATCCCTAAGGTGGTGTTTGGTTTTAAGAAAAGGAAGGAGAGGAGAGGAGAAAAAAGGAGAGGAATTAAGAGGTGATGAGAGGAAAAGAGTGCAAAAATTAATTGTTAATTGTTATTGTTTTGTTTCATATTAAATTTGAAAGGAAAAGAAATTAAATATTTTTTATTTAGACAAATATACCTACTATCTTTAATGTTAATATTGTTAATAAATTAAAAAATAATAAAACTATAAATTAATTTAATTTAGAAATTATCTAATTAAATAAAAAAATTTATTTTTTTAAAATTACAGCATTTGGCCATGGACTACCACCAAGTTGACCTCCGTTGACCGTTGTTGACCACCGTTGACCGGTGGTGTTGACCATTATTGACCGCTATTTTTCATTGCGTTTAATGTATAATAATGATCAGAAATGGACAATTTACTCATTCGAAATGTTACTTTTGCAAAAAAATACACTATATAGTTGGAAATATGAGAGTTAAAATTTTCCCAAATATTTAAACAAGACTTGAGGTAAATAACAATGTATATTAGCATTTCTAACCACTTAGAGTTGTAGATCGGCTCATGAGGATTTCATTGGTACCGGTTTTATGGTAAAACGCGTCTCCGACGACTTTCTGGTGAGTCACTTTACTGTTTTTTATTTTTTTAAATAAGTTTATCATATTAATTTAAGAAACAAATATAAATTATTTGTATTTTAATTTATTTAAAATTGATTTTGTTTAGAGGATAATATTAGAATTTTGTGTTTAAATACATAACGAATTTGAAATCCTTAGTCATTGATAAGGAATACAAATTCTTCAAATCAATGGAAATTCAATTCCATAAAACTTGGTCCAACCAAACAATGGAAAGTAGAGAAGAAATCAAATTCTTTTCCTCTCCTCACTTCTCTACCCCCAAGCAAACATGGCCTAAGATAATAGAATATCATGATTTTCATATCATTATAATTGAGAGAAAACATACCTTGATCTATAGCAATTTTTCTTAATCAAACCTCACTACCAAAAGTTAAATATTAGTAAAATTGATTTCTCTTTCTTGACTCCTTTAGAGTGACTCACTTTATGGAGAGAAAATTAACGTAATATTCTTTTTTATATATTGGGTGGAGAAGGAAAAATTTTAATAAAATCTTAATTTTCACTTTCCATCAAAATGAACAGTTAGTTTTTCTCAATTGACTAATAAGATTCTAGCCCATAATTTATTTTATTATTACTAATTTAATAACGTGGCACGTGGGCCACTACAAATATTCCAACATAAATTTCTTGTTGCTTCTTGTTTGCTTCTTGTTTGCTTCTAGTCATCACCATTTGCACCCACGATCTTTAAGAGTAATTTTGATTTTGATTTCGAGAGAAAAAAAAAATTAATGATGAGAAAAAATAAAAGCAAAAAAAATGTTGGTGTGGGGGAAATAATAAATAAGAGACAAGAAAGATCTTAATAAAAAATTTATTACATCCCATAAAATTTTAGCCATTGATATGTTTTTAATCTAATGATCATAAATTAATATAAAAATAAATATAATTTTAGCAGCCGGTGATACCATCCCTAGTTTCTTAATGTAATACTAATAATAGTATGAAACCCTTGAAATTAAATTCCCTGGAGACAGATAAGACCCATAAATTGAATGCACTAACTAAATGAGAAAGTGCTTCCTTTAGCAACTGTTACTCTATCACAGCACTTGGGGAAAAAAAAAATTACACTTCGAACTTTTTCAATCAAATGTATAAAACAATTAATTTGTTATCAAATTTATCAGCTTGTTTTTTTTTTAATTTTTTTTTTTTTTTACGACACACAGACATCGACAACAGATGTTTATAATCGCTATTACAGATCACATCGATATTTACAATCAGATATTTATACTTGGGACTTATATTATTACATTTTCATGCTATTGAAGTACATGCCCAGACGAATGACCCCTCCATAAGAGAGGAATATATCTACTCCACTCACATTTCGCAAGGGAGAGTCACAAACTAATATTTGCCTCACAACGCTTTTGTGAACCTCGCCTCACACTTGTGAGGCAAAATTAACCACTCGGCCTCCTAGGCCGAGTGTTCAGCTTTAAAGTCAAATAAGAAGCTAATCCTAACTCTAACATGAAGGCAGTGGCTAACATAAATTAATTTAAGATTTGGAAAATGTTTTAACATGTGTGCATTATTATTTAAATAAGCCTTAAAGTTGAATAAGAAGATAGTCCCAATTATAACGTAAAACCAATACTATAAGCCTTAAAGTTGATAGACTATTATTACTTATCTATTCGCTGCTTTTGGTACATGTAACATTTTTCTACTAATTAATTGTTATTATTATTATTTTTTTTTTTTTAAAGGTTAGATGGTGAGAAAATTTTAAATTGATTAATTTTTTTGTCCCGATCTCATCTAAAATTTAAGCACATATAGTCAACTTTAAAAATACTATTTAAAAACTATTAAGCTAAACCTGAATAAACCAAACATCATTAAGTCATTAACTAGGCGTCTGGATTCATGAATAATAAGCTAACCCAAGCTTCATCAATTCGTATATAACCTAACTCACTTTTTTATTTTATTATATATATATACATATATATTTCTTGCCAAATTCTACTTAACTTCATAATTTATAAAATGTAGTTAAATTACGTGATAATGTAACTTATATTCAACCAATGGTTATTTTCAAAATCTTAGAGTGTGTGTGACACTTGAGTTATTGAAAACAACTCTCTTGTATGAATGTAAGTTAAGGCTATTATATAACTTACCAAATTGCTCGGATGATATGTCATAGAGTTGTCTTTTATCCTCAAAAAGGCATCCTTTGGTTAAAACCAGAATCCTTCAAATCTGATAGTGCCAATTATGAAGGTCGCTGAATGAGGGAACCAAAGTCTCATCAGCGACTTTCGTCCATGGAGTTCAAAACCTGCATTATTGCAGGCTGCACATGTTACCCATTCCCTTATTTTTCTTGACAGTATTCACATAAGCTTAAAATATCACTACAGTACAGGCACAGGCATTTACAATGGTTCGATTAAATTCGATTTTCTTTTTGGGGCAAATTACAATGTCCGTTCGTATAATTTGTCGTGCATCGGCTTTTGTTTTATTAAATTATTATGCCTTTCAAAAAGAAAATCATATTAGAAAAAAATTATATGATTACTTCTTGTTATTTATGACGAATCAGACGTGGGCCATTTGGACCCCGACAGTGTTAGCAGCAGGCTTGATTTTGTTTTTTCTCTGTTCTTTCAATGACTTTTTTCTCTTGCAAAAGCTATCCATTTATTTTCTCATCCGCAACCTGCGAGTTCGGCACAGAATTAATATTATCGTTCTGATTTGTTTCTGTGAAATTAAAATGCTAATAAAACTATGACGAGACCAGTCTTGATCATTAAGATTGACGACTTTAGTCGATAAGTTGAAGAGAAATATACATCATCATTTGTTGGAGCAGATGTCTTGGGGATTCGCTCGTTATCACTAGAAGTGGGCAATGAATCGGACGGTACGAGGTGCGGTACAACACTAATATATTTTGGTAGAGCGTGTGGTACGGTATGGCACGTACGTGGGTCACGACAGACTTAGATTTTAAGTACATGAGTCTTAAAAATACAATACGATTAGAGATAGGTCAAAACACGACACACGAAAAAGCATACAATAAGTAAGTTTTATTTTTTAATAAAAATAAACTTAAAATTTTATGATTTTATAAATAAGTTAAAATTGAATCCTTTAATATATTTTATTGACTCAAGTTTTTTAAATTTATTTAATTCTTAGTTTTAAAAAATTATAATTAATTTATGTTTATAATTTATTAAATACATAATTGATATCATGATTTTAATAAATAAAATTATAAATATCATAATTTTATAAATATGTATTAATATTATTATAAACTATGATATATGACTATACGTAATTCCAAGTTAACAATTAAGTTAATCCTTAAAAAATTTATTATTATTGTTGTTGTTAAGTACTAAAAAAGAATTCTAATATCATAGAATCAAACTTAGCAACTAATATTATATTATCTTATTATTATCAATTTATTTATTATTAAATATAGACTTGTGTTTTGAATTTTTTATTTTATTATATTTAAATAAAGACACATGGATCTAAAAAAAGTACATAAGTTTGAAAAAAAAAAGGCAATAACTTGGTATGTGTTCTTAAAAAAATAAAAAAGAAAAAAAATTTAATGGCCTATTTTTCCTACGCCCGGCATGACGTGTGGGCAAAAGACGCAAGACACGGCGGGTTTATGACATTTAAACGAATAGTAGACGACACAACACAAAGACATGCGACTTTCTTTTATGCCCTGACCTACACGTCTATTCATACCATCTCTAGTTATCACTGTTATGCTAATGCAAATCATTTCTAATAAATTTCTGATTTTAATATCACTAAATTTAAATTTTTTAAAAAACCTTCTTCTTTCTTTTTTTTTTCCCCTTCCCTTTTCTGGTCTTAGATAAACACACACAATACTTTTAATATGAATATTATTATCTTACATAATTATATAAGGTATATAATTCTTCTACAACCATTTAATAAAAATCTAACTATTATAAAAATAACAGAATTTTGTTATCTTATATTTCTACGATCGTCGGATTTTTATCAAACAGTTATAAAAGAGTTATATATCTTATATAATTATGTAAGGTAACTAAATCTATTTGATATAATATATCTACAATCTTGTGTATCTATCTCTGGAAAATCAAAATTATCAAATCAGATTTGAAAAATGCAATACTCTATGTTTAAAAAATATTTTCAATCGATAAATCATATTTTACCATATGAATTTGTGGAAAAAAAAAAAAGTTCAACTGTTGCGTAGCTCTATAATTAATTATTCATGTTTAAGAGGAGCTAGAAATTTAAAAAAAATGAAAATCGTTGTTGAATGAGCAGCAAAAGTTATAAGCAAAAGTTGTTAATGACGAAACATCACTTTCATTCGTACTAGATAGAGGTAGGCCTAGTAACACGTAGCAGTAGCTGAAGCGTTAGGATCCTGCAGGGGGCCAGGCTGCGGACAGACACTTGAGACAGCAACAGGTGATCAGGTTTGAATACTACATTCGAGGCGCATCCGACGGTGCTGCTAACGTAAGGTGAAAGTACTCCACTTTCTCATCACCTCTCAGATAGATATATATATACTCATTTCTTTTTATCTGTTAATTTCACCTTTACTTTAGCTTTTACTACAGTACAGTGACGTATCTAGGAGGAAAAAAAAAAAAAACAGTACAGTGACGCTATGGTATGTTTGGTATTATTATTATTATTATTAGGAGCTTGTTATGTTACATCATCATACATGATGATGTAATAGTAAATTCAACAGTTATAAAAATATGAGATGAAAAAATTATATTATTTTCACAACCGTTGAATTTGAATTTTATCGAACAACTGTTACATCATCATATATGTTACATGATGATGTAACTTAATAAAAATTATTATTATTATTATTATTATTATTATTATTATTATTATTATTATTATTACATGCTGTGGAAGCGCTAGTGTAATACAATGTACAGATCTCTCCTTCACGCAACAGGTGACGCCATTAATCAGTTGCAGCAGCTCTTTGCTAGTCAATAAGTTGTGTTTTTTTTGTTTAAGTTGTGTACGTTGTACTTACGTATGCATACATAGTCCAAAAAGTAGAGAGCAAAAAGCTCCCTCGACAGCGCGTGTGCGTCACGAACCATTATTATGGAGAGAGTGGGCTTCACTCGCCGGATACCGTACGGTGATTATGCAAATCCGTTTGGTCAAGTAGTGGCGGCAAACTCGGGGGAGTCTGTCTGGGTCTGGCGCCTGGTGGCTGGTGGCTGGTGGGGAATGCTTTGACGGTGTGTGTTTGGACTTTGGATGAAGCAAAAGATTTTGTACAGGAAATTGAAGATGGCTAAAAAAAAGGAGCGAAAGAGATCGATGCCATGACGACGTCGTATGCTCCTGCTTTAGCATCCATCTATCAATCAGTAATCAATCAATCCATCAAAAAAAGAAAAGCATTTTGCACTGTTGGATCTGCGATCTCTTGTCAGAGTGTATGATCACCACGTGTCACCACTTTAACTCATTTCATAACCAATCCCATTACCCAAGATGTACTCCTAATTTTTTATTTTACTTTCGCGTTTTTATTTTTCCAAACCGTATGCCTGAATTTGGAGATGGCAAATTCGGACATTACCTATGTACCGGAAATCAATAATAATAAATGGGATTTTTTTGGTTGTATTTATTGTAATTTATAATTAAAATTTTTTAATTAAAAAACGAGTAAAAAATCAGTGGAATCAAGTACGTCAGTGAATGAATTAGACCTAAATAAATAAACAATTTATTAAGTCTGACAATTTATTTAATATGTTTTACGCATGATATGATTATTAAATAGAAAATTGTCTTATATCAACCCGTTAATCCTCAAACTCCCAGAAAAAGAAAAAAAGAGAGAGAGACCGTGTCAAATAATATTTGACAATATATATGTCATTTCATTGTTTAAATTTTAAATTTTCATTATGTGAATTTTGATGTGATTAATCACTTAAAATTAAGTAGGATTCCTATAATTTAGAATGCATATTATATAATATCATCGTACAAAATTGTTTAAGTATATAAATGAATGAAATTTGTGTTAATTGGGCTAATAGATAGGTGATATTTATGTAAATTGAGTTAAATATGTATCAGCAGATTAGTGAATCGTGTTATATTACATGATGTGATTATTCAATTACTAAATGGGTTCCGTTGTATCACCTATTTATATATTTTTGAAATCGAATTTGAAATTTTAATTTTTTAATACAATTATTAAGTAGGTTTGACACAAAACTTACATCACACAAGTTAATCATGTGTTGTGCATGTCGACTTTTCGCAACCTGAACTTGAATTTTATGTCATCACGTCCCACGTATAAAATCATTATCCTAAGACTTTCATGCAAATTTAAAATACTTTTCAATAACTCGTGAGAGCATGAATTAATGAAGCTAGAGTTTGATTATTATTATTAGTGTTTTAAATAGATGGAGGTTTGATTACCATCGTATACAGGTAGATAGCCATCACTTCTAATAGTACATCTACACATGGGCACACAGTAAGCAGCCATGCGTCCTTTAATCTTTTTGCAAACTAGAGCCGATGATTTTCCACTTAAAACAAGAGCTGATAATATTTTGTTTTGTCTCCTACCGTGGACTTATCTAAATATTTGACGAATATTCTTAATTTACAGTAAAGTTAATATATATCTATTTGGGCTTTCTCAATTACATTTTTTCTTTACTATCAAATAAAATTCCTAATTTGTTTTGAAGGTACTCTGGTATGGTAGATGCAGGAGCAACTATAAGTTGTAATCCATATTCTAGAGGCTCAAACTATCTGATTGAATAAATCTTCTCCTATCTGTTGTGGGTTGAGAACTCCTTCCTCCTTTTCTTCAAACTTTGATTCGTATTTTTCACATAGAGATCTATGAGCGATTATAAAATAAGTTTCTTTTTGTATCATATCTAATGATTCATTGGTTCGGGTCGAAGAAGCAATGCCACTTGATCATTTTCAAATCGACTATGATCTTTTTCTGCCTGCAATGACCCCATCAATGTACTTTCTACTTCTAACAAGTCATGAATTAGGTCATAATCATTCTGAATGAGTTCATAAGAAATGGTATTATATTTTTCATTGGGTTTGAGTAGAGATCAAAGGTCTTGAACAACCGAACCGGCGGAACAACTCATAAGATAAAAAAGTATCACTAATTTCTTCATTCTCATTCCAAATTCAAAGTACCAATTGTATAAGTAAGAATCCTCTTAGCTACACGATTTCTTTATATAGGAAACGTAAGACCAACTACAAGTTGTACTTCCCAGCCCCAATTGAAAGGAAAATTTTGTAGGCATTATCATAAAAAAGAAAAAATCTTAGAGAATATAATGTAAGGAACAAAAAGTTTTAAAATTTTAATATATGTCAAGGATCAAAATGTTTGTGTGTTTCATTTAGGATTAGTTTAGGATTGCAATGATTAATGAAATAAATTGTTTATGTCGTGGAGATGAAGTAAGTTGATTGAAAAATGAACTTGGTGTGTGATAAATTATGTTATTGCAATTGCTGGAACTCTAAAAAGCGGAGTACATGAATATAGTAAATTTTATTACGAAAGTGTTGTTTTACTATATAATAACCAAAATAAATGTAAATGTAAATTCTATTTTATTTGTATATTAGGATTTTTGGAAAAAAAAAAAAGAAGGAAAGATATAGTTATCTTTTTTGTTAGAATATTAAGATTGTAATAAGAACTTTAAAAGGTATAGTGCCTAGTAAGTGGTTTATAAAAAAACAATTATCTATCTACTTCTAAAATTTACTATCAAAATAGAGAAATTTATTAATTGAGCAACTTTTAAAAATTTTATCAAAAATCAATCTTCTCAAAACTTATTAAATAAACTATTATAACACTTCAACCTCAAATCCTAAATGAGACCTTGGTCTATCTGTGAATAGAAGTGATTTAAGATTCTAATTTTGCTCATATTAATTAAATTTAATTACAATTTTTTTTTTTTTTGTGTTTCTAAAAACAAAAAAGTTAGGGATCAAAAAGAAAAAGTTCCAAAATGAATTTCAATTCAGAAGACAAGTGGGGCGGATGGAATTGATGGTTTGATGTCAGAACATTGAGCTCATCATCGATTGGGTTGCGAGTTGTGCGGCCAGGCCAGCTTAATTTGCACGCAATTATGGGTGGGAATTAGATACAAATTTCATTAATGATGAAACTAAGGTAAAATGGAAAGTCAAAAGGCTTGAAAGTTATGAATAAAACCCTTTCGCCCCCTTTCACTGCTGAAAAACGAATAGCTATAATTTAAACGAGTCACCACCAACCATATTCATAAGTTCAGCTCAGCTAGCTAGAATATTTTGTTAGTTAAAAATTAAAATATGGTTACTGAAATTATGATCACGGAAGATTGTATTGAATCAAATGATGCCTTGTCCCTTGGATATCATTAAATTCTTATTGGTAATTGCTGGTGCATTGCTATGAATGAGTAAAATTTATATTAAACAGTGAAGGTACTTTTTCGGCTGTGGAGTTTTCCTCTTGAATCGATCACTGTGTGTATCTTCACTGTTCAGACCAAAATAACAGCTGGAACTTTGTTATAGTACAATGATTTAAAGCGCTTTTAATTTCTGAAGTAACAGTGATGTGCGCCCGAAGCATATATAATTTTGGGCAAGTTACAAAAGGTAAAATAAAAAGAAAGGTATATTATCATATTTTCACCTAAATTTTTCTAACAAATCAAATCAGTATTATAATTTAGCAAAAACTCTATTTTTTTTTTAAATTTATGGGGGCTCTAAAAGAGCTAACAAACAATTAAGCGGGGATAAATTACCCCATACATATCATAAGTTATAAAAGATCTTATTCCTATGGGAGGGATAGAAAGAAGATGAAAACCAAGGGAGAAAGTCAATGCAAAGTTGGCGAGAAAATCCGCAGCAAAGTTAGCTTCACGATAAATATGACAAAGTGTGACATGCCAATCACGTTGGAGAAGTTCTCTAATGGAACGGACAAGAGGGGTACACTCATTTATGGTCTCCAACGACTGTTGTACCAGCTGAACCACACACTGGCTATCAATTTCCACCATCACCCTCCTAATCCCATGTTGCCATGCTGTGTTAAGCCCATGAAACAACCCCCATAACTTTGCTAAGGTAATTGAACAATGCCCAATATTGATGCCAAGCCAACGATCCAAGTTCCAGTATGTTCGCGAAAGCGAAAACTCTATTTTATCGCCAAACGTTTACATTATTAGCATTTTATTACTATTTCGTTAAAAATAAGTTAATAGATAACAAAATATGAGTTAAAATTCAATTATTCCCTTGGACCATAAAAGACAATTTTGTCTTTCGAAAAGAAAGAAATTACAAAAGAAAAAATTATCAGTTGTCTGCAAAATTTTTTTTGATATATCAATTCAATATGGAGATTTTCTAAAAATTATATTTTACCATCTAATGTTTAAGTTGTTATCACTTTGCTACAAAAACATATAACGAAATATTTAACATAGAGTATAAAAGATGATTTTGTCATTTGAAAAAAAATTATAAAAGATAAAGTATCCAAGAAAAGTAACCGTTATATTAAAAAAAAAGACTATTTTTTTATTATACAAACATGCTGTTGTGTATCCAAATATGAAATCTTAAGTAGTACATGCCAAACACTTTAGTTTTGATAATATCATTCAACATCGTCAATCCTAAGCTGTTTCAAACAATATAATGACAACCAAATACTTCAAATTTAACATTCATCATTCAAAAACTGCATTAATAATTTTGCTTTAATGTGAAATTCCTTAAATGTGCATATGATATTAGCAAGTTTTTTACTGTGTTGATGTTTTTGGTGGTAAAGTGATAACAACTTAAACATTAAGTGGTGCAATGTATTTTTTTTTGGGGAAATTTTGGTACTGAATTGATATGTTAGAAAACTTTGGTGGAAAAATAATACTATCTCTTTTACAATTGAACAATGCGCTTTGGTTTTAATATGAAATTCCTTAAATGTCCTTATAACATTAGCAAATTTTTAACTGCATTAACATAATGGTAGTAAAATATTAATAGCGTAAACATTTGGTGATAACATACAATTTTCACTAAATCATAGTACTAATACGACCATGTCAGAAAAAGTTAGGTAAAAAAGTGATAATATCCCAAAAGAAAAAGATGAAACAATAATATTAGAGATCATAATAATTGAGTCCTAATGTTCATCACTCATTTATTAGATGATGGATTATATAAATTATAAATTATTTAACTACCATATAATAAATGAATGACACGTCAGTTGGAACTCAAATTAAAATTTCGACATTGAGATGGCTAGCATTGCTCAAAATAAAAAAGCCATGCAGCTAATACCATGTCAATTGATGCTAAATATTAAGAGGGCTTACCAAAGATTAGATGCATATATATAATGTTGGTGATGAGAGTAATCAAAACGCACATTAAGTTTGGAGAATTGCTTTTGATTATATTTTAATTTATTACGACAAGGATTGGCACTAACAAAATTGAGAAATTTTATAATGCCTACAAAGTATTATGTCAGGTAAGTAAATGATATTATTATATATGTGCATTTACTTTAAAGAAACTAACATGTAGTTGGTAGCTATTGGGTTTTAGCCTGGTGGTGAGAACTCATAACCTTACAATTGTGAGGTCATGAGTCCGAACCCCCACAACGTATTGTGGGGGTTTAATTTCCTTCCTCAATTTGAGTGAAGGTAGTCTTCTTCCTTTTGAAATGTGAGTGGAGTAGACATCCCTCGAATATTAGAAAGGATAAAAATCTGGGCGTGCTTCATAAGAATTGATGTAAACTAGTCCCAATAATATTCTGATTTGTAAATATCAGTTGTAATCTCATGTAATATGAGTTGTACTCTTGAGCAATAGTCTCATGTAATAAAAAAAAACATGCAGTTGGTGATTATGTAAAATTTAGCTACAAATATTATACATGCATTAATTAATTGGATCATTTTTGATGTGTTCTAAAATAAATAAAATTAACAAATGATTTTAAATACCTGTAAAAAAATGATTTTAATAATTCCAAATTTGATATATAATAGATCTAATTGAAATAATTGACAGGCTTACAATATAAGTTTCAAAACGATGATGAGTCAAATTAATCTCGTTAATATGAGATTAACAAGAGGAAAAATTCTCCAATCAATAAATAATATATATATATATATACACACACACACACACAAAAGTTTCGAAACTCTTAATTGGGACCTCTGTGCTGACCATGGCAATTGATAATAATTAAGGGAAAGAATTACTGCTAAAATTAGGTGGCTTTTAATTCATGCATTGATCATAATTACGTGATCACTGTTTGGAAATATTACAAATCCATGCTTGATGAGCACCTACAGTGGTACATCTTAAAGTGCAATATTGTTATTAACTTTTTATAGCTTACTTTGTTATTAAAAGTAGCGTTAGCAAAAGGGATTTCTTTTCATTATTAAAAAAAAAAGTGTCCAACTTAGAATCTAATTATAGAGGACATGTCCATGCATGCATTACAAAGAATAAATTAATTAAAAAGGCAAAAACACGTACAATAGTTAGCTAATCCACAGCTGTAATAATTAGGTATAATTTGACAACAGCGATAATTCACCTAACTCATTATCAACGTATACATGCCCTTCAGTTACCAATCCAAAAGCTGCCCCAGCCCCCAGGTGTCATTTGAATTGGTCCATAATTTACAAAATGAGTATTTAACTATTTATCGATGGCACTTTTAACCTAGAGTTGTAAAATGTAATTAATATTTTGCTCCTTCCTCTTTTGCTCAACCTCATCATTTACGTTAACTTTGACCTTTTTTTTTCCTTGTTTCTAACGAACAGTAATTTCATTTTAGCCAACATAGCATTACAGCATCAAAAGCACATTTAGTACGTGGAATTAGATAGAATTAAATAAGATAAGAGTGCAATTAACATTATTTTATCTTTTTTTGGTACAATATAAAAATTGACTTAGATATATTTATTGATTCTTAGTTGGCAAAAAAACGAAGACTAAAATTGTTAGTTGATCAATAAACAAAATATGTTATTAGAATCGGTGATAGCCTGAGTGATAGGTGGTAACCCATTTCCTAATCAGGACCTTAAAGTCAAGAATTGGGTCAAGCCTTGCAAACATAAGAACTCCTGCTCCTCCCTCAAGAATGAATTCTATGCTCATATCAGCTTTCTTTATAAATCATTTAAATGTATATTTGATTCGTTTTTTGGGTGAAGTTCAGCTAGACGTAGAAATGTGCCTGTAGTCACTTGAATTTAAGTCAAAATAAAGGACAATGATTAGTATTTAATGTTAAGATTTTTCATCCGCCTAATTATTTAGAAAAGGGGAAAAAAACAGCACCTCACAAAAAGAAAACTTACAGGGAAATGAATAAATATTATTTTTATTAGGGGGTCTACATGATATAAAATGAAAATAATTATGCATGTAATTAAGTAATTAAGATCCTGTTTAGTATCATGGGTGGACAAAAAGTTAAAAATTATAATAATAAAATATTTGATGAATATAGATAGTAAAAATTCAAAAGTTAAATTAATTTTAATTCACGTTTAAACCTATAAAATTAAAATTGTTATTATTTTTATTAAAATTATTACCGTCATTTTTTTGAATCCGTTATATTGAAATTATTCTAAAGTAGAATATAATTTTATAACTGTATAATTAAAATTATAATAAATTTTTTATTATTTTTTACTTTAAGTATACAACAGTAGTTCGTATTCTTCTTTAAAACAATTCCGAAATAATGATCGTCTTTTTTTTTTATTACTAACAATTTTGATTTTAACATTTTTTTAATAACTAAGGCCGTTCGTATCATACAGAAATTAAAGAACACACAGATTACAGAATACATCTGCTGATATAATCAAAGAACATAAAAAATACTCTTAATTTAAATAACAATAAACTAAAAGAAAAGAACCTCGTAAACCGAGAATCAAAAGTGGGAAGGATGAGTGTTGAGAACGGCAAAACTCAATCAGTCATCAGCCTTCCTTTCTTTCTTTCTTTCTTTCATCACACTCTGTTTGCCTGTTCTACTAGCTCACGTGCGTCATCACATCCCCTGCTCACATAATAACACTATTTTAACTGCAATTAATTGATTAAAATAATTAAATAAGCCCCCAAAACCTGTCATATATATATATATATATATACACACATTTGAGAGAAAAGGACAAAAGGCCCCAAAACCTGTCAGAAATATCAGCAGCACAGTTCTAGTTCAATTATTACCGGATATAGCCGGTGTTTTTACCCGGTTGCTCGAAACCCTATGCTCTATCTGTCATCACTCATCTCCAGCTCCAAACTGAAACCAAGAGTTTGTGTAGAGTAACAAGCGTGGGCGATAGAAGTGAAGAAACCAAGATTTTGGTTTGTTTATTATTTTATATATGCAATTGTATTGTGTTGTGTGTACGCAGTATGCGAGTGAGTGTGAGTGATATAAGTAAAGTAACAAGTGTTGTTGTGTTGTGCTGTGTTAAGAAGATGCGTGGTTCACTTCATTCATCACGTATCTCTGCCATATTTTCAGTTCAGCCTCTGAAATAAGATCATCATAACCACATCTCTTTCACTGTTCCCTTTCTTTCGCCATCTCTAAGTATTATCTATTTTTTCTTTTCTTTGATAACCCACTCTGTCTGTCATTCTTTCTTTCCTTTTCCTTTTTATTTTTTTCTTCTCTCTCTCTCTCTATGTCTCTTTAGAAGAAGTAAGTAGTGTGTTAA
Source organism: Citropsis articulata (assembly GCA_030449925.1). NCBI lineage: Eukaryota > Viridiplantae > Streptophyta > Magnoliopsida > Sapindales > Rutaceae > Citropsis > Citropsis articulata. The sequence goes on along the minus strand of JASUUH010000051.1, from coordinate 2,571,789 downwards.
AGATTTGATCAGGGTTTGTTATGGCGGAGGGTTTTGAGCCCTACCATGTCCCACAACAAAGCAGAAGAGATAAGCTACGAATTGTGGCTCAAAACCATCCATCTGTAGTTTGTGTTGAATCGTCGTCATCAGCCCCAGCACCTGCAGCTGGGTTACTCCCTTTGTATGATGCTTCCTCACTTCTTTCTTCATCAGATTTGTTAACTGCCCACGAGTTTCAGCATCAGCAACAACAAGATAATAAAGCAACGAACTCAGTTTGTGTTGTTAAAGAAGAAGGTGTCAATTTGATGGGTTTTGTTGGTGGTGCTTCAACTTCATCACATCATAATCACCATCCTTATTTGGATCCACACTCAACTTTGCATAATTTAAACCCTAGCTCCATTCTTGATATTAACAATAACAACAACCCCTTTCTTTTTACTGCTCCACATAATCTTCAAAACCAGCTCAGAGACTTTGATCAATCCTATAATGGTGGTGAAGGTAGTAGTGAAGTTGTTTTGTTCAAACCAGAACCGTTAGCTTTATCTCTATCTTCTCATCACACCACTCAGAACAACAGTCTCCCTCTGGAGCTTAATCTTCAAAGATATGGCTCTGCTATTTATGGAGACCATAGAGTTACAAGCACCGGATATGTAGTTCCAAGCAGCAGCACTGTTGCTGCCGGCGCATCTGGCTCGACCTCGAATGAGGTCTCGAGAAGCAGTTCATCACTTCCCTTTGGGCCATTTACGGGATATGCTTCCATTTTGAAGGGATCAAGATTCTTGAAACCTGCTCAGCAGTTGCTTGAAGAGTTTTGTGATGTGGGTCAGGGAGTTTTTGCTGAGAAAAATTATACTGTTGATTCTTCTTTGATGGACCCTCCATTGGTGAATTTGAACGCCAGTGGAATTGTTGTTGATGATGGAGACGGGAGTGATAATCGAAGAAAGAAGTCAAGGCTAATTTCAATGCTTGATGAGGTTTGCTTGCTTAAGTCCTCTACTTTAATTTTCACTGTTCATTGTCTCTCCTGTCCCCTCTCATTGCATTTTTAGCTTGTTTGATATTTTTCATTGTTGATTATTGTTTGCTTTGTTGATTGGTCCGTGCTTAATTTTGTCACTGTAGAAGCTATATTTTGTCATAACTTGTCCTAATATTAAAAAAAAAAAATGATTATTTAATGTGTTAGGCTAGTCATTGATTCTTGAACCAGCATGCAATCGGCTGTGATGCATGGTTGCAATAAAGCATGTCAATTTTTGGCGATTTGTTTAAGAGATTGTCTAATTTGTGGCTTCCTCTGCTATAATTAATCTATATGAATTTGATTCTTATGTGGCTGGGGAGTAAATGCCATCCGGCGATTACAAAATCATCTTTTTGTAAAAGGTGATATAGTAGGGAATATATGCACAACTATTAGTGTTATAAAGTGTCTGACAGCCATAGAAAGAGCTCTATTAGGTGATAATGTCGCCAAGTTTGGAGCCTAATGTGCATAAAGTGATTGAAGGAATCCATTTGAAAAGATTTATACTCGAAAAAAGCTTGTGGAAAGCATAATTGGTATTCCAAACCTAAAGAAGAAGAAATGAGTACATGACAAGGTGTCTGGCCTTTTTGTTGGATAGTCCTTAGTTAAATTCAATTTTTCTAATTGCTAACTTGTTAAAATTATCTAGTTTGAGATGTGAGTCTGGCCTCTCAAAAGGTATTTGAAAAAGGATTTGTGTGACTTATTTTTTCTTTAATCTTTTTTCATTTCCCTTCTTGATTGTTGAAATTGATCGTCCCTTCATACCTTTAGATCCATCATCCATGTAGGATAAGATTGTGCATTGAATGATTGACCATGCTCAGTTTTGACTGAGAGATATCTTTGAAGAGGTTGAATTGATTCATTTGGCTATTTTTGATAATATTGATATTTTATTTAAGTATTTATAGTTTTTGAGAAGTTGACAAGACTGCAATTTATTTTCTTTTCTCAAATGCTTTCAATAATGTTACACATTATTGCTATATCCTGAAGTGGGAAAGTTGAGTCATGGGATTTTATTGGCCACAAATATAGTTTCTCTTATGACTAGAGGGAGTCAGATGGGGGAACAACAGCAGTTAAGAGTCTTTCCTGAGGTTGAATGATTTGACACAACATAAGCAGCACCTTGGGACTGGAACAAGTTGAAAAAGATAAAGGAAATCAGAACCTAGAAGTGCTATTTTATTGCATGTGAAATGTATACTTATGTATACACATCATACAAATGGGTTGAAATTGACAATGTTTGATAATGTACTATAGTGTGTTATTAACCACATTAATGTTGTTTTGGCTTTGCTCCTTAAAGTACTGGCTTCTTCTGATATGATTATAATTGAGAACTTGTTGCTTAGTTCAATACATGTTGATACGCATCATTCTGTAGTTGAGTTCATTACAATTTTAATGAGATTGTATCTGGTTTGGCCAACTTAATGCACCTCAATTTGACTGGTTTAGGAGAATTGGGTGTTGTCCTTGAGTTTGTGGTTGTCATCTTCTTAGATGCATGGTAATGAAACCCTAAGTCTTGAAGAAACTAATTAGTTAACCGAGCGCAGGATCAAAACTTGAGGGTACGATGCAAGCACAAATTTTTTTTCAGTTGTTAAATAATCACAGCACTCATTTACTTCATCATATGCAGAAGTTGGGTTACCGATTATCTCCCTTTAGGAATTGGTGTCACTTTGCTTTAATTTTATATTAGTTGTTATAAAAAGAAATTAAAAAAGGAGTGTTCATCTTCTAGTATAACAACAATGTTTGGTTTAGGGTATATATGATATTTTAAGTTCGAACATTTGGCATGCACTAAGGAATGCCCATTTGGTTTGCCTTGGAATATCATAAAGTTGCAAGTGTATCTTTGGTCGGCCCGGTGAACAAAGTCATATCAAAATCCTAAATGCTACCCATACTCCCGTAGCATGTATAAAATAATTAGTACCACTGTCCTTGAAATCAATAAGGCGTTATGACTTGAAAATCTAATGCAATTCAAGTACCACCTTTCTCTACAACCAGATTCTTCAAAAGAAATACTTGAATATGGAATGATTAAGAAGGTCTGGTGTGAATTCATATTGTTATTTTCCCTTATTAATACATGATGCATGAATTGCAGAACTGACCACCGCCACCCACAGTTCCACTATTAGTATGATGATAATGATATATTGACTAGATGAATGAGGTCAATGATTTTGATCTTCATTTTGATTGCTTTCCTTTTTTCTTTCATTGCAATGCTTAGGGGCCTCTGGGGTGAAAAATAAAGTAATCTTGAAATTTTATGCTTGTCCTTTCCTTATTAATAGAGAATTTAACTTTGCTCAGTTCCTATTCTTGTGAGCATGTGAATCTACTAAATTTCTTTCTTTTGCTCATTTTGCTTGATATGTGTATCAATGCTGCAATCTGCTTGTGGACTGATGTTTGCATTGTGTCACTTAATTGCTTTATCCTACTGTGCACTGATGTTCGCATCATGTCACTTAATTCCAATTGAATGGGATTTCTTTCCAGAATAATTTTGTATGATTCTTACCACGCTTAGCTGCTTTAGGTATACAGGAGGTACAAGCAATACTATCAGCAGATGCAAGCAGCAGTGGCATCTTTTGAGTATGTTGCTGGGCTTGGCAATGCAGCTCCCTTTGCAAACCTGGCTTTGAAAGCCATGTCCAAACATTTCAGGTCCTTGAAAAATGCAATCACAGACCAGCTTCAGTTCACCAATAAAGCTCAAATTCAGGCAAACCGTGGGAAAGATGAAGTTTCAACATTTGGAAACACTGATAGAGGTCCTTATGGCCATAGACCTGTCCTTAATTCTGGATTCATTGAGCGCCAAAGCCAACCTGTTTGGCGACCCCAAAGGGGGCTTCCTGAGCGCGCCGTTACTGTTCTCAGGGCTTGGCTGTTTGAACACTTCCTACATCCGTAAGTACTTCAATAACTGTGGTCCTCTTATATTGTGTTGCTAGGAAATGTTGCATGTAACTTGTTATGCTTTTTCTAAATGGAATAGAAAGGCCTAATTCTTCCTTGTTTGACTCACGTGTGGGTGTGGCTGTTGTTTGACCTTACAGTTATCCTACTGATACAGAAAAGCTAATGTTAGCAAAACAAACTGGTCTATCACGGAGCCAGGTGTGTCATTTAACTATGATTGCAATTTCCTCATTTACAAAATGAACATGAGTTTTAATGTTCCTATGAATACTAGGGCAGCATTAATCAGTTTCTGATGATATATCGTTTGTGAAACAGGTTTCTAATTGGTTTATCAATGCTAGGGTAAGGCTTTGGAAGCCAATGGTAGAAGAGATACACATGCTAGAAACACGGCAAGGTCATAAAGCTACCCAAAGAGAGGAACAAAGTGCCAACCGATCAAGTGATCATTTACCTTCGTCAAATTCACTTCCATCAGAAAACCCATCAACCTCCACCCAAAGGGTGCAAGAGACCCCATCCAAACGCTCCAGAGATGAGTTCCCTGATATACCTGTCGGCAACGAGGAACCACCAAACTTGTCTTACAACAGCTTATCAAACCATCCACATGTTGGTGTTGGTGTTGGTGTGAGCATGGCTGGTGGAAATAGTGGTGTTTCCTTAACACTAGGTCTTTATCAGAATAATGGAATAGGCTTGTCAGAGCCTTATCCTATAAGTGCAGCTCAACGATTTGGCCTTGTCCATGAGACAAGCAGTGAGGGATTTGTTTTGAGTGGTTATGAAGCCCAAAGTCGGATTTTTGGTCGGGATGTTATCGGAGGGCAGCTGTTGCATGATTTTGTTGGCTGATTTTATCTTTGGATTACGAAGTGTCTGGGCATTATAATGTTGCATATAATGTCCAAAGCTGTTTCCTGTTGATGTGCTTTATAGGGACAACCAAAATCAAGGCCGAAAATAGAGTGGTCGAAATGATTGCTCCAAGGATATAAGAAGGTAAAGTTCAGTGTATATGATCCCTTGATAGGTGCCTATGACATAAAATGATTGGTGTAAAAATTTTCTGTAAATTTATAATTTATCTGGTAAGAATTGGTACATGTTGAGGCCAAACAGATTAAGGTTAGTGTGGCCTGAGAATGTAGTTTTCAATTTGAATCAAAGCCTTGGAATGAAAGTTTTTGCTATAGAGTCGCGGATACTGAGAGTAACCCGATGAACGAATTGAGTCATAAATTTCGAAACTATGCAAAACCTTTCTCCCAAAATTCTCGGTGAGTGGGGTTACAGCTGGGGGTTTCGTCTTGGATTTTTTAATTTTTTTCCAACCCTATTAATGGCCGGCAGCCGCTAGGTTATGTTCAGACATTAAATGGGATTTTTTGCTACTAATTATCCTAGGTCGTGCCTTGATGAAGTGTAATTGATTCTAATAAGCCTACGTTTGATATGATTTTTTAAGTAGCCTTTATTTAAATAAAGATTTTAAAATTTATTTAAATAGAGATTTTGTTAGTAGAGTTTTTTTAAATATAGTTTTTATTAAAAAAAAAGTTTAATTATTTAGTTGTCAATAAGAGTTTTTATTAAAAATTTATGAAATTATTTTAATAGGTAAGTTTTTAAAAGTTATATTATGAAAACAATAAATAAGATTGTTAAGTAGAAGACGGATTAGATATTTTAACATTGAAAATTTTTTTTCGATCTCTGCCTTCAAAACCTCAAAATTTGAGTTTTTTATTTAAACTTTAAAACATTTATTAGAAAAACAGTCAAACAACAACAAAAATTATAATAAAAGCTTATGAGATTAAAAAAATATTCATTTTTATTAAATAAATCATACCAAACAAGCACTAAAAGGCAAAACAAGAAGTTTATGTAGTGTTAGTACGCTTTTGTAGTATGTGGTTTTTGGTAACAGTCCACAAATTTTAGTACTATCTAAATTTGAGAATTATAGATAGAGACATTTGTACTATAGTCCATGAGTTTACCAAAATTTGGTCTATTTTAAAATACATTAGAGATATCATATTAGGCATATAATAAGCAAATTATGTTATGACATATGTGTATTTATTTTGAAAAATCACATTACAAGTGAGGATTATATCAAATTCAAGTACACATATTATACATGAATATAAAACCTGGAACTTTGCTCCCTTTAGTATTGGGGTAGATATCTATTATTATTATGAGAATGCTCGAAATTTTATTATAACACTTCAAAATATACAACAATTGTTTAACCATTAATTTTGAATTAATATGTTGAATTATGAGATGAGAGTTACAAAAAATTGAAATTATTACGTGTTCATGTCCACCGTCTTGAAAGTTACAAACTTACAATATCTATATACTGACATTTATGTCTAATTTGTTGATGACCTATAGTGGTGGTGGTTATGATTTGAGCTATATATAAAACAAGACTAACAAGCTTGATAGTGGTGGTAGCAGAGATGAATAAAAGGATAAGAAAGCACTCTCATATTCTCATGAGATATATTGTTATGCAGTTGTTCAAGGGTTTTGTATCTAGGAATACACTTGTACAAAACCAACCAATTAATTGCATTCTGGAAGATAGACCACCGAGCGTGACTCATTTTTACACCAAGGAAATGTCTTTGTGGGGTGGTACTTTTCCTTGATGACAGTTCTATTTAGCATGCCTTGACTTCATCAAATTGAGAGAGACTTCATCTCAAAAATTTTCCAACAAAGAGAATGAGACTCCAATTCATACCCTCAACATATGTTGATCTCGAGGGCATGAGCACTATTGGGCTACAAGCTCAATTGGATGATGCGTTAGTTCATTAAATTGATTATTGTTTGAATTGTCATGAAGGCAAAAAATTGGTGAACTGTTCTTGTATTATTCTGATACAATTTTCTTTTTTCTCAACTTATTATATATTCTTATGAGAAAAGCAGCCATATATTTTCTGCAGCATCAGAAAAAGTTCATGAGGCAGAGACTGGTGATTTGTATGAATTCATCAGTACTGAATGAGTATATATACTATTCCTTTTAGGAGATACTGGGACTGAAAGTGTGGTTAACACGAGCAGGCTCGTGAATCTGTGAAGAGACCAATCTCAAAAGAAGGCTTTTTTTTTTTTTTTTTTTGGTTCTGGTCTCCTTTACTTCTTCAGCTTTTTGCAGTGGGAATCAGAACTAAGTTTTGTTGCATTAAAATAATTGCATGGATGGCTGTGAGTCTCTACTTTGTTTATTCATAGGATCATATTCTTTTTAACATTGATTCTTCATCAATACATAGGATGAGTGAGAGTGTTGAAGGGGAAAGAGCAAACGCTTTGCAGATTTAAAAGTGTTACTTTAGCTCTGAAAATTGCTGTCTTGCAGATACCCATTAGCCATAACCGAAAGGAATGCTATCCTTTTCAGAGTAAATTCTCAAAATCTCAAAGCTCAGTGGGTTGTTCCAAACGGATATTGGGCTGCTGAGACTGAATAATCTGAAAAGAACTTGGGCACGGAAGTACATACTCTTTCCAAATCCATGTTGAGGATTTGGGCCGCTGTGATCCATTGAGTGATGATGATATACATTTTAATTTCACGGCCCCATTATTTTTTATTTGAACGGAGAAATTACATTAAAAAAAAGAGAAAGAAATGACGGGTAACGCTGTTAATTTTACATAAAAAATAAAAAAAAGGAATAGCGAACCCTAAAATTATTGAAATATAAATGGGAGTGGCATCCTTCATCAAGTCTCTCTGGGGGACTACTTTTTATCTTCTAAAAAAATTATAATGATTTACTTAAAATTGATTCTCTATTAATATCATTTGTACCAGTTGTATGTCTGCGCCAAATGTGCTACTATACTGGAACTTGGAACTTATCTTTGATTAAATGATAATTTTAGTTTTATGAAAGAATAAAAAAGGTAGTTTAAAATGTTTGAAAAAAGAAAAAAGTTCGTCTATACATTTGTTAATAAAAATTTTGTATCTATTATAAATATTGATTCTTAATATAATATATATTCTATTTTTTAAAGGTTAGTTTTAAATTACCTGAGAGGATAATCTTCAAAATAACTCTTTAACTATTGTAAATTTTAGCTTACTTTTGTTTTTATTAAAAGATTACAAAAAAATTCATCAATCCATCTCGATTTTTCTTTATCTTTTAAATAAAAATGAGAGTGAATTAAAGTTTATAATAATTTAAAAGAGTATTTTAAAAATTATCATTTTGTGAGAAAATAATCTGAAATTTATAATTGAAAAAACAGAAAACAACTATAAACTTCGAATTCATCGTTACAATTTTTTTTTTTTTTTTGGGATGTGGTTGGGCAGACGAAATGGATCAAGAAATTTCTCTCATGTCACATGCCATTGCCTGTCTAGCGTCTACTAATTGATGGACCAAACTTATAATTTTTAATGCTGTTCCGCGGATCTGTCAACAGCACGTGTTTTGTGAATCAAAAGGTAGCCGCAGAACATGGAAATCGGACCCCCTGGCTGGTTTTTCTCCTCATTTAACATCGTGATAAAAATGCATTCAACAAACAGCTACAATGTGTAAAACGCCAGGTTTTTTTTTTTTTTGAAAAGAAAGCAGAACTTTCATTGAAAAAACTAATTGAGTACATGCAAAGTCGGGGGAGGGGGGGGGGGGGGTGGGAGCTCCCCCACCAAAACAACAGAGCTGGATCTTTCTAATGCCAATTTGGCAATAAAATGAGCACAAGAGTTACACGACCGAGGCACATGTTTTGCTTCAGATAATCTGAAATCCTTCAACATGGCTTGGATTTCCTGAATACGCCAAAAAATCTCAGTGCTGCTATCTGTCCTTTTGTTGATCAAATTCGCCACCTCTTGAGAATCAGTTTCCAGAATAATTTCCTTTAGACCTGCCTCCTTAGCAATACATAGGCCCCATGCAACAGCTTTTGCTTCCACATAAGAAACATCTCCCTTAAACTTGGATTTCTTTATGGCTGCAACTATATACTTCCCCGTACAGTCCCTTATTACTACCCCAAGCCCAGAACACTGTCTTTCCTGGTCAGTTGCTGCATCCACATTGATTTTCAGCCAGCCTTGAGGTGGAGGAGTCCATACATTTGGCTTCTTTTGCAAGCTTTCCCCAAGCATCAAATCTGGAAATTTTGTTCTGCTAAAAGCCTCATTTACTGCTGCAGCTTTGGCTAGCAGAAGGTTTGGATCAACCTTCAGGCCTTCAAAAACAAACTTATTTCGAGCATACCATATCACCCACAAAGTACTTACCAGAAGCTCTAAATCAACTCGACTCAAATTCTTCTGCAGCCTCATCAATTCCCCCAGTATGTCTGTACTTCTCGTATTCTGAAAATCACTTGCCAGAGCCGAGCTTTGCCACACTTGCTTAGCTGCTTTACAGGAGATCAAAGCATGCCAGGTGTTTTCCATTCCAGCTCCACAACGGTTGCAAAGGGCCTCTTGGATAATTTTCCGTTTCCACAAATTCTCCGCTGTCGGTAGTAAGTTCTTTGCTGCTTTCCAGCTGAAGATCTTGATCTTCTCTGGAATACTGAGCTTCCATATAACACTCCGCTGTTCTCCGCCATCGTAATGCAGGAGGTCTGAGAATTTCAACTTAAGAGCCACTTGGTAGCCACTCTTAACATGATATCTCCCATGCTTATCATAATGCCAGATCACCTTATCCTCCATTGCTCTTCTTGGAAGCGGAATGCTCAGGATTTCATCTGCATCATCCATTGAAAAATTCTGCTGGATAACCTCTGTCTTCCAGCTATTTTCAGTATCTATCAGCTCGGCTACAGAGGCATCAGGAGACATTTTTGGGGAAGAATAAGGTTTAAAGGTGGATGGCCTTGGGAGCCAATTGTCTCTATAAATTGAAACATTCCTTCCGTTGCCAATTCTCCATCTATATCCCTTCAGAATCACTTGCCGACCCCACAGCAGACTCCTCCAAATGTAAGAAGGATTAGAGCCTATTGAAGCATTAAAAAAATTCCCTTCTTTAAAATACCTAGCCTTCAGAATCCTGGCAGCTAAAGACTCTGGATTTTGAATCAATCTCCAACCTTGTTTTGCCACTAAAGCTTGGTTAAAGCTTGATATGTCTCTAAACCCCATTCCGCCCCTAGTCTTTGCTTGGCTCATTTTCTCCCATTTTGTCTAGAAAATACCTCGTTTTTCTTTCTTTTTGCTCCACCAAAATCCAGCTATGGATTGCTGGATATCATTACAAAGTCCCATAGGTATCTTAAAGACACTCATGGCATAGGCTGGGACAGCCTGAGCGACGGCCTTTATCAAGACTTCTTTCCCTCCACTTGAGATTAATTTCTGCTGCCAGTTAGAGATCTTGCTATGAACTTTTAATTTAATCTCATTGAAAAAAGCCTTCTTCTTTCTTTCAATCATTGAGCTAGATATTTCTCATGTTTAGTCACCACATTAAGCTGAAAAATTCTTTTAATTGCTGAAATCTGGTTTTCAAGAATCTTGCCGCTGAAAAACATACAGGACTTTTCAAAGTTGAAGATTTGTCCAGAGGCCTTTGCATAACAATAAAAAATATCCTTAAGATGATGGCAGTCTTTGACTGAAGCTCTAGAGAAAATCAAGCTGTCGTCTGCAAAAAATAGGTGAGAAATCGAGATGTGCTTTCCAAATCTCAGCCCCTGAATATGATTTTTTTCCTCTGTTAGCCTCAGCAAATTAGAGAAGGCTTTTGCACATATTATGAAAAGGTAAGGAGAAAGAGGACACCCTTGCCGTAAACCCCTTTGGGGGGTAATTAAACCCTTTGGAGAGCCGTTGATAATTACAGAAAAGGATGAGGTAGTAATACAATTCATGATTAATCTCACCCATTTGTCCTCAAAGCCTAGCCTAATCATCACTTGTTTTAGAAAGCCCCATTCCACCCTATCATAAGCTTTGCTGATATCGAGCTTCAGAGCCACCAGCCCCCTTTTCTTGCCTTTACTATGCCTAATCTTATGGAGGCATTCATACCCAACAATGATGTTATCAGTTATCAATCTGTTGGGAATGAATGCACTCTGAGATAAATCAATTACATCATGTAAAATGGATTTTAAGCGATTGGCAATAGTTTTTGCAACAATTCTGTAGATTACATTGCACAAGCTTATTGGTCTAAATTCGGTCACTTTCCTAGGCTTATCAACTTTCGGAATTAAAGCAATGAAAGTATGATTCAAGGGGGCAATAGTACCTGCTCCATTTAGGACATGTAGGCATGTATTAGTGACTCCTTCTTTGACCGATCTCCAATGCTTTTGGTAGAAAGCAGCTGGCAGTCCATCAAGCCCTGGTGCCTTAGTTGGGCCCATTTACCTTAAAGCTTCTGTAATCTCTTCCTCCGTAAATGGCTGTCTGAGATGCTTATTCATTTCTGATGACACTTTAGGAACCATTCCCTTTAAGGCCTCTTCTATTTGATCACGGGTCGGGTTGGAGGTTGAAAATAGCTCGGTAAAATATCCGCAGATTTCTGTTTCTATTTCTTCATCATCCGTCCTCCATCGACCATGTGTGTCTTCAACACCCTAGATTTTGTTCTTCCTTTTCCTAGATGAAGCTTTTGAATGGAAGAACTTTGTGTTTTTATCTCCCTCCGCAAGCCAATCTGCCCTAGATCTCTGCTTCTAGTAAATCTCCTCGTTCAGCAAAAGGTGGTGAATCTGTCTCTCGATACTTTTAACTTCCTCTCCACTCTCATACTGTTTTTTCAGCTCCTGGAGCTCCTTTAGCCTGTTCCTTAGCTTCTCCAACTTCTTCTTGTTGCCTCCAAACGTTCTCTTACTCCAGTGCACTAAATCCGCTAATGAATTTTTACTTGTCTTTTTGAAAAGCTGGACTGCATTGCCTTCTGACCAGCTTTCAGTATCCGCCCAATTTCTCTGGACTATATCTTTGCATTCCTCGTATGAGCTCCAAAAATCCTCGTAATGGACCCTTGAAAGATTTCTTCTGTTGTACTGCCCTCCATTACCCCTGCCTATAATGTCTAGCAAGATTGGGCTATGATCCGAGCACCAGCTGATCAGGTTTTTTGCCGCTTGATCTTGGAAGCGTTGGGTCCATTCTGTGCTGCATAAGAATCTATCCAACCGCTCTTCAATAAAGTGGGGGCCATATCTCCTATTGGACCATGTGAACGGGTAACCCGAACAACCTAAGTCCCTCAAATCACACTCCTGGACAGCTTTTCTAAATTCACTAATCATGTCAACATCTCTATCGTTTCCACCCATTTTCTCTTCTAAGTGCAGAATTTCGTTAAAGTCTCCAAAACACAACCATGGAGAAGAAGACAAACCTGCCAATCTTCGGAGCAAAGTCCATGTGTGTTTTTTCTGACTCGTCTCGGGGTGTCCGTAAACTCCAGTACATCTCATTCGCTTTCCGTCTTCAGTGTCGACTTCAGCATCAATATGATTGTTACTGAAGGATGTGATGCTTACCCTTATATCAGAGTCCCAAAGCATAGCTAATCCACCACTCTTGCCATTGCTACTAACGGCAAAACAGTTTTTAAACTTCAACTTCATTCTCACATTATTCATATGTATAGTCTTCAACTTGGTTTCGCACAAGAACACCAGCTGAGGATTATACATCTGGAGGAACTTTTTAAGAGCTATGAACGTCCGGTCGTTCCCCAGCCCCCGGACGTTCCAGCTTATTGCTCTCATGGTTGTCGGCGGGGCTGATCATCAGCCTCCGCCGCTTGAAATTTATTCTGAGTGAAGTTTGTTTCCTCATCTGCGCCTGCACCATCCCAGTTTGGTGAATATCTTGAAGAGAAAAGATCACAGGAGCTGGTTTTAGCTGAACAATTTCTGTAGGGGCTTTGGAATCTTGTTCGTTTGTTGCTTGGGCTTAGTTTTATTAAATCCCCACCCGGCCTTTTTCTTGCAATAAGACCCTCTTTGCTATTTCCTTTGTTACTTCCACTTCTTGCCTGTAGCTTCCACCTTCGTCTTTTGGGCTGGGAGACATTTGTACTTGGCCCATTATAAATCACCTCCTCTGGGCTCAAGCCTTCGCTTTCTTGGCTCAAGCTAGTATTGGAAACTTGTTTTGGCGCTAAGCTGAGCGCCAATTTTTCGCTTGTGCCCTCCCAAAGCTCTTTTCCCGCTTCTTTTCCCCTTCTTTCGTAACCATTTGTGCTGTCAGCTGCGTTTTTAGAGGCCTCTAAGCTAGGTTGCTTCTGACTATTATCCTGCTGCTCTCTCGGTTTAAGAGTCGTCTGCATTAATAGCTTATCTGTACCCGCCACATGGCCTTCGGTTTCTTCAGACCCGGCTTGGTTCATCTCGGGTTTATTTGCATTTGGGTTCAAGTCAACTTGTTGAGGTTGATTTTTTCCATGATGCTCTGTTTCTCTGAAATCCTTCAATGGCTGCTCTGCCCTTCTATTCCATCTCTCTTTCCCTCGATTCAACTTTGTTTTCTCGGCTTTGGACAATGCCCTCATGTAAGCTCCATAAGGCATTTTTTCTTTAAGTTGCCCATTGTAGGCCGAGCACTCCTTAAATTGATGCCCAATAATTCCACAGCAAAAGCAAAATTCAGGGAGCCGTTCGTACAATACTGGCAACTCCACTTCATCATCATCATCCAGCTCTAGAAAGACCATTTTCTGTAATGGTTTCGTAATATCAATGGACACTCTAATTCTTGCATATGGGCCAATACATTCCCCTTCATCATTGGTTTCTACTTCTAGCACCTCTCCCAATAATTCCCCTAGCTTCTGGACGTTGAAATGAAATGATTAAGATTTCTCAGGATTTGAGATTTTCGTAGTAAAATTTTAGGAGTGATAAGCAGTTAATAAATAATGATAAAAAAATGTTAAATCTTACATATACATAAATATTAATAGATTCTTTTAAGTTAATCGAAAAATTATTACTATTTATTTGTGTAAGTTTTTTTTTTAACCCAACTCTATCTACTCGGTCGACTATAAGTTTGCAACCACCCCCCCCAAAATTTCTATTAAGATCTATTTACATTGTTCTCCATCTAATTGTTTTTAACTAAATAGTATTTTAGTGATCCTCGTAGGACCTCGAATCTTGTATTCTCAAGTAATTCATAATTTGTTGGGGGACGTGAGTTAACTAACACTCAAGGTCATCTTTACAAAAACTACGAAGTAATATAACTTTTGAGATCATTGTATCTTACATAAAATGCAATTCAATATAACAGGGGTTAAGTTCAAATAATAATATAATTTAAAAATGATCAATAATTAATATTTTTAATTTAATATGTTTGTAACGATATATTTTTTATATGTTGAAAATATATAAGAATAATCTCATCATTAATATATCTTTTTTAATGTATACAATTAATGTATCCCATTTAATATCACTGACGATTCATAAAATTCATAGCTGAAATTGTCATTTTTACTATAGTGAGTCAATTGATAAAACCAATACTAATATCACCAATAGACAAATTAGTAAATATAATTTGTCCTTAGTATTAACTATTTTTCTTACTAACTCTCTAATCCCTTTCAATCTTGAAAATTTATTATTAGAACTCACATCCATAATGTAAACATTAAATTGAATTTCAAGTGCCGTAAGAACCATTGAAGAAAAAAACAATTGGATAAAACTCGATAAGATGAGCAGTTTTGTTCTTTTGTGCGAGGAGAGTTAGGACCTTAGGCATTTCAAAATAATAATATTTATTTATTGGTTAGAAAAGTAAAAGTAAATATATAATAATTTAGTTATTTTTATATTTTTACGGAGCTTTTATAGTAAATTAAATTAAATTAAAAATAAGACAAATATTAAAATAAATTTTATAACTTCTGAAAAGGCAAGTAGGGGCTTCAACTTGCTAGCTCCAATGTGGCACTGCCACTGCACACAACAACTCCTGAGTTATTATTTAAAATAAGGATTTTCTTATCTTACATGTAATGTAAGATATACCCTTACACATGAATAGTATGCAGGGCCCACACATGCACTGTTCATGTGTGCGGGTGTATCTTACATTACATGTAAGATAGGGATTGCCTTAAAATAAAAAAGTTACGATGTGTGAAATAATTAAGTTGTCATCCATGAATGAGAAATCATGGGTTTGCTGAATGCAATATAATCTGGACCTAACTTTTGATTCCCAAACGGATAATAACATCTTGACCTTGATTTTATATTTTTGAAATTACATAGTTTATATATTTACATGAGATTTCTTTTACTCATATTGAAATGACTAAATATCATTTATGCTTATGTTACATACTCTATTCTACTCTCACACAAGTGCAAATTAAATAATTCTTATAAAATTAATATGAGGAGCAGCATACAAGTCTTTTTTTTTTTTGAGGAGACTATTGCTAATGATATTTACAATCATACAGATACTGAGATCAATTTATATCAATTCTGATATGACACCGCTCAGATTTTAAACCCTCTCAAATATTCGAGGGACGTCAAACTCCCATATTAGGAGAAAGACTGCCTTCACTCGAGCTCTGAGGCTCCAATGAAGGAATTATAAATTAACCTCCGCATCTTGCTGAACCCTTTCCTCGCTGAGGAAGGGTTCACACTTTGTGGTTAGCATCATACAAGTCTTAAATCTAGCGTTTTCACTTTTATTGACGCGAGTTATTCTCTTAAAGACTTTTGAAAATTATAAAATACCAAATGACAAGATTAAGTAACTAAAATCTTTCATTAGGGTTGTTGAGTTGGGAATATTTAAGTGAATATTTTATTCGTTAATCATATTAAAAATATGGTAATACATGCAAGTATTATAGAAAAATTATCATATTTAATTTTGAAAAATATTTTTTTAATATTATAAATTTAACATTGGCCAGACTTGGCTTGATATGTTATAGTGAAAAAATAACAAATTTATTGACATCAACTTGGATAGAAGAAACATTGTCAAAAAAAAAAAACTTGGATAGAAGAAACATTTAATCCTACTTATTTTGTGGGAGAAAAGATATTTTTGAGTACTTCTAAATATTTAGATTTGTGTCTTTAATTTAGCCTACCACTAGGACAAGGCCTTCATCTATTTTTACTTGCACACACATATATTTTTTGAAAACAAAATATATATAATTTCTTTTTTGAATAACTAACTCTCATTAAATTAAGAAAATACTTAAAAATAACAATTTAATGACTGTAGAAAATCTTCTAGCAAAAGATGTTATATATATATATATATATATATATATTAAGTACATTATGGAAAAAGAGAAAAATTAAAAAAAATGGCTGACCGCTAAATGGCTAATTAGAATCCAAACAGAAAAGAATTTGTGACAAAGTTGCAACTTTCGTCCAAAGCACGCGAATAAAAATAATATTCCAAATGCCAAACGCATCTACGCTTTGATTCACCACAACTCAGGCAACTAGTTTTTAAACCACAAACAAAAACCCTAAATTAAATAGGACAGTCACAGACAAACCTTTCTCCTCTCTAGGGTTTCTTCAAGGGTTTAAAACCCAAATCACAAAATTCTCAATTCATTGTTATAACCCATGTTTGATCGAACCCAAACTCTTCGCTAGATTAAGAAAGTTTGGAGCTTTTTGTTATTTTAATTACCAATGAACATGGAAGCGAGAGTTGGCGTGGTTGTTGAAGGAGGCCAAAGGGCTTTAAATACCGCTCACAGCAGCGTTGTTGACGCTAGCGCTAGAAAATTCTTGCAACAGCCGCAACAACCGCAGCATCCGCAGCATAATTTAAGTGTCCCAAAGCGGTCGTTAAATCCGCATCAAGCTCAGATTGGAACCGTGCAGCAGCTTCTTGCCGGTGGTATTGCTGGTGCTTTCAGCAAGACTTGTACAGCACCTCTCGCTCGGCTTACTATTCTGTTCCAGGTTTATTTTTATTTTTGTTTTTTTTTTGGGGTTCGGATTTGCTGCTTTTTCATTTATTTTTATTTTTATTTTTGTATTTGTGGGTTAATTCAGAGTTTTTTTTTTGGTTAGTTTAATTTGATTTATTTCTTTAATTTTTAATTCTTATTACTTTATTTGTAGTACTTTTTGAATAGAATGTCAGAAATTTGCATGCACTTATTTTTTTCGTATAAATGTAGAACTTGAAAAAAAGTAAAAAATATATTTACATCAGTCATGAAATGTATTTGATTGTATAGTATGTTTACGTCTTGCCATGACTACCCTTTCTTTTGAAGATGAATTTGTTTTAAACTTTTAATCTGTCAAAATATTGCAGATGTTTTACATCAAGCAGAAGAGTTAGCATTCCATAAGCCAAACTAATTCGTAATCCTGTGCAATATAATCTGGATGAGATATTTATCATGAAGGGTCCATATGCTGATTATTACTTAGTTTTATTATTATGGATTATTTGCAGAGCGTTTTATTTTTCATTAAACTTGTAATTTTCTTGACTGCGGGTGTTACTTTGTTTTATTAGGTGCAAGGCATGCACTCGGATCTTGCTGCATTGAGTAAGCCTAGCATATTGCGTGAGGCTTCTCGTATAGCTACTGAAGAAGGGTTTAGAGCATTTTGGAAAGGCAATCTGGTTACCATTGCACACCGTCTTCCATATTCTTCAGTCAACTTTTATTGTTATGAGCACTACAAGAATGTCAGTGTACCTGCTCGTTGAATAACTTATTTTCTGTTAAAGTAGGATAATAAAATTTTCATTGCAAATTGCTCATTATTATTTCATGTCTCCCTTTGCAGTTTTTGCAATCTGTTCTTGGCTTGGATAATCATCGGGAAAGTGCAAGTGTCAATCTGGGCGTGCACTTTGTAGGCGGTGGGTTAGCTGGAATGACTGCTGCATCTGCTACATATCCATTAGATCTTGTGAGGACACGCCTTGCAGCACAGGTACTTTTTGGTTAATTAGAACTGGGTGGTAAATTTTTACATAGTCTGCGTGTGTTTTGTTATTTTTGCTTCCAGTTTAAACTCTGTCCTTAACTCAAATAGTTTTGGCACTTTGCAGAGACAAGCAATCTACTACAAAGGTATTTGGCATTCATTTCAAACAATTTGCAGAGAAGAAGGATTTTTGGGCTTGTATAAAGGACTTGGAGCGACATTATTGGTATGTTTTACTGTTCTTCCTCAATTTTTTTTCCCTGCTTTGTGTTACCGTCTTTAATGTTGTTCTGTTACTTAATGTATTGCAGGGTGTTGGACCTAGTATAGCAATAAGTTTTTCTGTCTATGAGTCTCTGAGATCTTTTTGGCAGTCTTACAGGTGAGGGCCATTAAACTGGAGTCTTATTATCTGCTGTCATTGGCCTAATATCTGTCCATGCGCTAATTGAAATAGCCTGTTATAACTTTTTCTTCAATTGATATCAGGCCCAATGATCCCACTGTCATGGTCAGCCTTGCATGCGGCAGTCTTTCAGGCATTGCCTCATCAACAGGTCAGTCATTTTTGAATGACATTCAAAGTCAATCCTTCTTTCATCATTTGAGCTAGGAATTTGCTTAGTTTTCTGGAAAACAACGTTTTGTTAATAGTTCCCACTGTGATTATGCAGCATAAATTTCATGGTTGCTGTTGATTTTTCTTTTTATTCTTCTATCAATTACACTTTCTATCTCATGCCGGTATCATCAAAATTTGAGAAGCAGATATTTTATTTATTTATTTTTTTGAAATAGTTTTTTTTTTGAATTAATACCCTTAATATCACTTCTTAGGATTCCTCTTTTTGTAATTTTTTGCTAACTGATGCCTTTTAATAACTTTGAATATTGGGTTGCACTCTTCTTTTTTTTCCATTATTGCTTTTTCTAATTGTAGGTCAGTCATTTCATGAAAACTTCTAGTTGCTTTCAAAGGTCTTCTTTCCACTGACTTGTTGAGATTAAGTTTTAAAAGATGTATAATCGGCTTATTTGCTCATTTCTCTTCTGTGTTTCTAATTGATATGTTCATTATGGACAGGAAATTTGAGCTGCAGACTTTGCATTTTGTTTGAATCAAAACTTTTGGTTGGATATTTTTTTCGATTTGACATGTCTTCGTTACACCGTAGCACTGTGATAGTACTAATTTGTGGTCTAAATTTAAAGTTGGCATTATGACAAATATTTGTTGAATAGTTGATGCCCTAGGGTGATTTTTGGATTGCAATGATATGGTTTGCCATGTCCTGTAGTCTTTGCAACCTTAGTTATAGGAATGATCAAGCAGGGCTGTATGAAACATACCAGGCAACACAACTGTCTGAAATACATATTTATATATGGGGACAATTTGGCTCTGATGTTGTCTTCCTTCGTGTTTGTGTCACATACATTTACAGATATACTAATGATATCTTGTTATAAATTATTTGGATAGATTTCCTGTTCTTTGCTTAGACTTAACTCTATCCTTTTGATAATTTGCAGCAACTTTTCCTATTGATCTTGTGAGGAGAAGAATGCAGTTAGAAGGGGCCGGTGGTCGAGCTCGTGTCTACAATAATGGGTTGTTAGGGACTTTTCGGTACATAATTCAGTCTGAAGGTCTGCGGGGCTTGTATAGAGGCATTTTGCCAGAATACTACAAGGTGGTTCCCGGTGTCGGCATTGTTTTCATGACTTACGAGACATTGAAGATGCTTCTATCAAGTGTTCCTACCAGTTTTTAGTTGGTTATCGCCGGCATATGTTATGCTATAACTTGTCCAAGAGTTCAGAAATTATTAAACTCACTTTGACATGAAAGAAAATTCTGTTAGTTGGATATACTAGGCAGCTAGAACAAACGTCTGGCATTTGCTCATAGAAACAATGGTGGTAAATTTTGTCGTTGCCACTCTATGATTTCCCCTTTTTCCTTCTTGTCGGTCGATTAATGTATAGGTGGTTAGAAATGCGAGAGTGATATCAAGTGTATCCTGTTTCAACTGATTCGAGTCCTGACGTTTCATAGGTGTTAGCATTTATCCTAACAATTTTGTTCTGTATCTTGAAATACCTGCTTTTATAGGCCATGGATTCCGGCTTCTATTGTTTCCTTTCTTTTGAACTGGTGATTGCTTCAGCAACAAAAGATAATACATGGATGAAATGTGTTGTATTATTCTGGCCCTCCGCTTTTGAGCCGGTAAGGATACATTTATGTAAGTTTGATTCAGGAAATACAATATTATTTGTTATATTTGATTCTTTTTGGATCTTGGTTGATGAAATACTGAATGCCCCCGTAAGCTTAGCCTCATCTAAATGAGGGTTCATCGTTGGAGCATGCCATTTCCCTTAACAGGGGGAAATAGTTGGGGGACTAAGGCTTAAATTGGCATTGAGTTGTTATAGTTGTGGAAAAAAATAGTAATTATAAAATAAAAATTAGTTGTTTTAGTAAATATGATTTTTTTAATAATAATATTGACAAAAATAATAAAAATATTATATAAATATAGGATAAAATTAACATAATTTGCAACCAATGGTAGCAAGTAATTTGGTATAATTAATTTAAAATTAACGTAATTTGCCATATTTCAACCTTATTTAATTATCAAATGTTACCGGATAATTGTGTGTACCATAATGCCCTTATCTTGATCTATCTGGCAAAATTCACTGACTAGAGGGAGTACGAGTATCCAATTATGAAATAAAAGAGATCTATAAGGTGCAAATCTTAGGGTTTGAGTGCCATTCATTATTATTATTATTATTATTTTATTAATATGATCTTTGGATGAATTTAAACTCCGAAGAAGGAGATACTTTATAATGTAAGGTACGATATACCATTCGAATAGAAACTTAATAAAATTTAGGGAAATTATCACTACACTAGCTTTCTTTTATCTTATGTTCATTTAATTACCATAAAATTTTAACATGTTCTTTGCACCACTTTTCTTTTAAATTTTGTATCAATTAGTCACTTTTACATTAACACAGTTAAATAATTTAAATGAAATGACAAATTTATCCTTAAATAAATTAAAAGACCATTTTATTTAATAAAAAAATTTGAAAATAAAAATTATAATAAAAAATCTCAAATTTAATAAAGAAATAAATCCCAAAATAAGAATTTTTATTTTTAATAAAAATTATAATTATAAAAATGATTGCAAAATTTTGGGATTTAATAAAAATCTCTAAATTATTAAAACTTTGGGATTTATTTTTTAATAAATAAATTCAGTTATTTTAATAAAATTTTGTAAAATTATAACTTTTTAATAAATAAATTCCGTTATTTTAACTAAAATTTTGCAAAATTATAAATTTTTAATAAAAATAATTATTAAAATTTTGTAAAATCTAAATTTAATAAAAATCAGCTGAGCACCTCTATTGTGGATTCATTTTTTAATTAAATTTAGGGGTATTTTTATAATAAATTTTTTTTATTTTTTAAAGTTTTTATAAGATAAAATATTCTTTTAATTTATTTAGGGGTAAAATTATTATTTCGCATTAATTATTTAACAGTGTTAGTGTAAAAATGACTAATTGATACAAATTTTTTTTAAAAAGTTGTGTAATGATAATTTTCATAAAATTTATCATATTTCATTTACATTGTACATTGAAAAAATAAGGGGGATCTTTACATAAGTAGCCATATAATTTTTACGAATTTCAGATTTAACCGTTGCAACTTTTTTCTATCATCTTTAGCCAATTTATGGGTGTTTGGACTAAAATATCCTTGATTATTTTAATATTATTTTTAAAAGTATAGTTTTAATTTCGTTGTAGTCCCTATATTAATTTATATTATCTTTATGGTTGATCATTTCTTCTACCATCGTATCTACATCTATTTTTCATTTTTTCAAATACCTTTTTTATTTCTTTGTATAAATATATATGTTGATCTAATGCATATAGATCAATAAATCCTTCATATATATGTTCTTCCATATTAATTAGATTGGCTCTATCATGCTCTATTTGATCAATCTTTTGATTTAAGAAATTTATGTATAAATTTATTCTGTTTTCTCATCCTAAAAAGCGTCTATACATCATGAATTTAATTAACATATTCTATCAAATGCCTGATCTATTAAAAATTCTTGATGATTCATATTAAAGATTTTTTATTTTATTATATATTGCAGTGTTACTGTTTTGAGATTCCATGAATCTTTTCTTTGGCTCTGATACCATTTCAAGGGCGGCGTAGCCTTTTAACGAATTTAAACAAATATTATTACTAAAAAAAAATTAAGAATTTTATAAATTTAAATTAGCATTTAGATGTTGACTATTTTCATCCTGAAATATACTAAAGTCTTCATATATATTTATAATATCTTCTATTTCTCGTTCTACAAAATTTTGAGTTATTAGACTTTTTAAATTATCCCATTCTATTATTTGTATAATTTTTCTTTTTATTTCAGGTGGTAGGTTTGTATTTATAATTGCTTTTAATTCGTTAAAAGCAATTAACGAATTTAAAACAAGTTATTCATATTAGAATCTATAAAACAAGTTACTATAATCCTGGTACTTTCAATTATAATTGGTACTTTTACTTCTTGTTTACATATATGTTTGTTCCCATTAGCCTTTTAACGAATTTAAACAAATATTATTACTAAAAAAAAAATTAAGAATTTTATAAATTTAAATTAGCATTTAGATGTTGACTATTTTCATCCTGAAATATACTAAAGTCTTCATATATATTTATAATATCTTCTATTTCTCGTTCTACAAAACTTTGAGTTATTAGACTTTTTAAATTATCCCATTCTATTATTTGTATAATTTTTCTTTTTATTTCAGGTGGTAGGTTTGTATTTATAATTGCTTTTAATTCATCTTTACTGGCTAAATTTTTTGTTTCGAATAATATCTTTGGTAGGTTCCACATTTGAATCCTACCATTAAATTTTTATTACTATAAATAATTTTTGTTTCACTGTTTAACCATTTTAATTTTGTCATACCCATTTGTTTACATAACTTTTCATGATATTTTTCCATGACTGATCAAGTACGTGAATTGTTTACCAGAAGTACAGAGGGTACTACTGTCCATTCGGAATCAGCTACCCAATTTACGTCACTGGTTTCCATCGATATACTTTGATCAATCAACATCTGATATATATATATTAAATTCTAAAATCTGTTTTATTTGACTTAGGATTCTTTTTTCCATTATCAGTTGTACTTGGTTGACAAATTTTTGATCTATGTTTGTTGGATCTAGGAACCAACATAGAGTCTGTATTTTATCGTCAAGTCTATTTACAATTTCTCTTAATTGATTTGTATTTTCAAAATTTATATTTTCTACAGATTTAATAATATCATTTGCTTTCTCCATATAAAATAATTCTCCTCCTCAGTAAAACAATAATCATCAACAAACTCCCACCAAAAGATATAGATTAGGAATTATTACCCTCAAATCTTCTGGAACTTTTCCAGATCTAGGTCCTTATCTTGTTGACTGGTCACCTTTTCCCTGTAGCTGTGCCCTGCTCGCCTCCACGCCTTCCTGGCTCAACGGCTTATACGGGCTGTTGCAATTGGGATCACTGTGCGTCACTAAGATCTTAGAGTTTTGATCTTTTAAAGTTCTGGTTGATTCTCTAGGTTTCCTCTTCTATTCTTATGGTTGAGCTGTTTTTGATCTTTGTTTTACGATTTGGAGAGAAGTGTTTTAGTTATACAGAGACATACAGAGTTGTTTGAATTATAGGGCTTTCAGAAGTTCTTCACAAAGAGTTGATCTGAATAAAGCTCTCAGAGATTCTGAGTCTTTCTTCTTTTCTCTTTCATTTATATAGAAAATTTACATCCTCCCCAGAGGTTTACACGCGTCTAACCTGATAAGGTTACATGATAAGTTTTCAGACTGATGGCCGACAGATGGCCAACATACTTTTGACTTTTGAAAAAGTAAAGTTTACATTATTATTGCTATTGACGTAAGTGCTTACGCAATTGAGGCTTCTGACGTAAGTGCTTACGAAAGACATGCCAAGTGTTCCATTTTCTCACATGCTATACGTCTCAGACCGGGCCCATATGGAATGTGATGTCCGTCATGTCATCACGAAGTTCTGCAAGTACTCGATCCGCCGACACTAGTGCTGTGTACAGAGATGAAATTGTCTTGTTGTATAAGAACTTTATATCCTCGCTGATATAAGTCGATGCAATCGACTTGATGATGTTGACTCACCGCTTCCTATACCGGCCCAATCTCATCAAGATGGGTTCTTTAAGTCTACTTTGGCCTACTTCCAGTTGAAGTCGTGACAATATTGAGGTCTGAGGTGTATGGCTTCATATTCGACTTCATCATCATACTCGTGGATCGATAGTGTAAAATTTAAGGCATACATTTTTCTTTTGACCATACCGACTTATTTTGCTTATGCTGGATCAAAGTTAAATAATTCACCGAGGTCGACATCGTGATATATTAGGTCAAGATACCCATAATCCGCTAATCTTTAACAAATTCGGATCGATCCTTTGATACATACGACTGGGTATACAGATTTACCAAGGTTTAAAAATGCTTTCCAATATTCGCCTACTATAGATATATCTTAAAACTCCTATATTCTTTTTCTTTTGTAGAAATATTTACAATTTCAACTCCACCAATTTTTACTCTTTTACCGCAGCCACGACATGATCTTTAGTGACTGCATTAGGGTTTCATCAGATTACTTTTTTCTGAGATGGGATTTCTACATAATCCTCATCACAAATGGATTTACCATGTGGTTTAGGTCCACCACTGCTTCCACTTAAGGAATTTACACCAGGATTTACCGGATTCCCACTTAAGGGATTTACTTTTTTATTTTCTTCGAATTCCTCTCTCAGATGTTTTATAGAGAGTCGAAGATTGTTGACAAAATTGCCAAGGATGTTGACAACTTCTTCAAGGTCTACGAGATCTGTTTCCAAATCTGCAATCCTTTTCTCCATGCTTTATTCTCAAATCTACGTTTCTACTGAGAAAGTCAGCTAGAAAATTGTTAGCTCCTTTTATATGAATAATTTTGAAATTATAATGAGATAAATATGCTTGCCATCTATGCAATCTTCTATACTGTGGTTCATTAGATAAATTTTTACAAATTAAAGAACTAACTGGAATATTGTCCGTTTCTATTATAAATTTCTTTTGTAATAAAAATAAAGAAAATTTCTTTATCCCTTTGTAAATGGCTAATAATTCCTTTTCATGGACTGGATAATTTATTTGAGCTTTATTAAATGTTCCACTAGTGTATCTACATATTTCATTAATATCAGTTTTAAGTATTGCTCCCCAATGTAAATCAGAAGCATCAGTTTGTAAAACTAAATTATCAGTTTCATTTGGTAATCTTAATTCTGGTAAATTTTTACAATGTTCTTTAAGTTCTATTACAGCTTGTGTATGTTCTTCACTCCATCCTTTTGTATTATTTTTTCGCAATAATTTTTGGAGTATACTTCTCTTCTTAGATAAGTTTTCTATAAATCCTTCTGCATAATTTAAACATCCTAAAAATTTTTGGATTTGTTGTTTATTTTCTAATTTATCTGGAAAATCTACTATTTTTCTTGCTATATGGCTTTGTAATTTTATTCCATTTTTATCTAGAATCATTCCTAAAAATTCTATTTTCTTATGTTCTATTCTTGCTTTCTTTTCTGATAAAACTATTCCTTCTTTTATACATTTGTTGACAAAGTCTTTTAAGTGTATTCTGTGTTTTTCTAATGTTTCAGAAGCTATTAATATATCGTCTACATATACTATGATATGATTATTTTCTTTGAATATGTTATCCATTTTTCTTTGAAATATTTGTGGTGCATTTTTTAAACCAAATGACATTACTAACCATTCATATCGTCTCGAGGTGTACTAAAGGTCAGATATTGTATAATCGCCTTTTTCCATTTTTATTTGCCAAAATCCTCGATTTACAATCAAATTTGGAGTAATAATTTTTTCCTTTACCAAGTTTATTAATACTTTTTATTTGGCAAAAGTATCCATCGAATTTTGTATATTTGTTTAATTTTTATAATTTATTACCATTCTAGCTTTTACCTCTTACTTGTTCAAATTTCTTTTTCTAACCATAAAAGTCGGACTATTATGGGGCTATTACTATGTTGAATAAGATTAAAATATAATAATTATATTATTTGTATTTTAAATTCCTCTTTATCTTCCATTGTGTACATCATTGGTTCTACCCTGATTATTTTATTTTCTAATAATTCTATTTTGGCTTTTGGATGGTCTGGTTTCCACAAAGCTAAAGGATTTTCATTATATACTTGTTTTAATTGTTGTTTTATTGTTTCTAATTTTATGTTGTATATTTGTCCTTTCTGTATTAAATAATGTTTTCATATATCACATCACTTGTCTGGTTGGTACTCGAAAGGTCTAAATTTCAGTGATGTAAGGATATTATTACATGAGGTTTTTAAAGTGATTAAAAACATTGTTTGTTGATAATATTGAAATTGTTGAAGGAAGTCATTTCCTAATAGTATGTCACAATCCATGTTATTGTACTGATATATGTATTTTACAGAGATATTTTTACTTCCTAATAATAGCTCATAATCTGTAACTAGATTATTAACTTGATGTTTATCTCCTGTAATACCAGTAATTTTTATATTTCCATCTGGCTTCCATTTATGAGATAAGAATGTTTTCATTATTGTAATTTCACTCTCTGTATCTATTAAAGCACATGTATGTATGTCTTTTTCTATAGTGTGTACTTGGATATATACCGATAAAGGATATTTGAGGTATGCTTTATTTAACATTTTTGGCAGAATATTTCATTCTCATTTATTTGTATAGTTATTCCATGTTTTTCTATTTTATAATACTCTAATCCTTCTAGAAAACTATTACCTAAGAGGATATGATTATTGTTATTCATATTAGAATCTATAAAACAAGTTACTATAATCCTGGTACTTTCAATTATAATTGGTACTTTTACTTCTTGTTTACATATATGTTTGTTCCCATTAAAATCTATATATTCATATGGTGGATCTTTTTCTTTTATTATTAATCCATTATTTTTTATTGGGTTTATATGATTATGGGATGCTCCTGTGTCTATGGTTATATAAGGTCCTTTTACATAATCTAATCCATTAAAGTATTGTCCCATTATTTTCATTACTTTAGCTGTTGGTTTAGTTATTAATTGATTATTTTCTGAATAACTTTTCCTTGATGAATTTCCTCTAAGTAAGGTTTTACCCGAAAAACTAATTGGAATTATTGATGTTTCTTGGGTTTCTGAATTTATTATTTCTTTCTTGTCATCTATACTTAATCTATAATTTACTGGTATCTTAATTTCAGGTTTAATGGGTTCTATTAGTGTAGTTATCTCTTCACATTCTTTGTTTATTTCTATTAATGGTTTATCATTATATATTTCTCCATAATTTGAATTACAGAAACTATATAATGCTGAGTAATTGAAGGTCATTAATCTATTTCCTTCTTTCATTAAGTTATTTTTTAATAGTTTAAAATGTAGGCTTAATGTTTCATTAATATTTTTATCTTTTATATGTACACAATATCTGGGATAACATGTAAATATTAATTTTGTATAACATAGATTTCCTTCTATTGTTCCTAAATGTCCTATCATAGGATCGTTAAATCTTTGATCATGTAAAGATAGTATTATTGGACTATCTATTCCTTCCTTGAATAAGGATTTTACTAGAATTTGTATTTCTGCTAGGTAAACGTATTGTATCTTTTCTTTTATTGTTTCACTTTTTATTTTTCTGAGGGCTAAATCTATAGTTCTTCTGTTTATTAATCCTAATCTTATATTTCCTTCAGCTTGAGTGACTTCTATGGCTTTTTCTTGTTCATAGTATTCATGTAATATTACCTTTTTTCTTTTAAAGATATCTCTTAATCTATGTAAAATTCCATAATCTGGTTTTTCTAATTTTTCTTTTAAGAGTTTATTATATTTATTTCTATTAAATGTTGCTACTAAACTATATCCATGGACATTTTCTTCTTTTTCTACTTCATAGATCTCTTCTTTATTTACTTTTTCCGAATCTATTTCTTTATTCTGACTCATTGTCTATAAGTTCTTCATATATATATATTTCTTCCCATTCATGATCAGATGGATTACTTACTAATTCTAGTTCCTCTTCTATGTCCTTAAATTCGCTTTTAAGAATTCTAACTTTCTTTTTGGTACATTCTGTACTTATATGTCCTATTTCTCCACAATTCCAACATTTGCATTTATTTTTATCAAAATTTCTCTGTTTTTTGTGTTTTCTCTTATAATATTTTCTATAGGGTTTGATATATTTTTTCTTAAAATGATTATATTTTTTATATTTTCCTTTTCCTAATTTTTTATAACTTCTGTGTTTTTTATATGGTAATTGACATCCCCACTGGGTTGGCATTTCTGTTTTATTACAACATATATCTCCAATTGTCCTACTTCTTTTTATTAAATTACGTTGCATACATATTTCACTTAATCTATCATTTAAGAATCTTATTCTAGATCCTAATGTTTCAGGTACTGTATTAGTTATTTTATACTTCTCGTATTCATTTACAAAATATGTACTCCATGGTATTGGTAACTTAGAGTAGTATAAGTTAAGATATATATTTTGATCTTCATTACTAAAGAATTGTGAATAATAATATTTACTAAATTCACAAGTGTATTCTTTGACATAACACATATTACATATACTTAAATTGATTAACTTCATTCTGTTGTTTAACTTTTCATTTTTTATTTCTTGATCTCGGTTTAATCTCCAATCTTCTCCTAGAAATTCATTTGAGATGTATTCTACCATTGTTTCTATTCCTAATTCTTTATTTCTTAGGAATCCTGCTTTTATATTATTAGTTATTAATTCTTTTACATTATCTGTTAATCCTCTCCACCAGCTAAATACATTTCCTATAAAGCTTGCTATTAAGATTTCTGTGTATACTCCTGCTTTTTGGTCTTCTGTTTCTACATTCCAGTCCTCTTTTGATCCATTATACATAAAAAATAGACGCATTTGTAATGCCCATTCTACTAGGGTTTTGTGTGGATTTGTTCTACAGTCTAAATCTAGAAATACTCCCGCATTACTTATTATTTTTAGTTCACTTTCTTGAGGAATATATTCATTTTTCCAAGGTTGACTCCTAATTGGTGGTTTATATTCATAGAAGTGTCTTTTTCTTCTATTTTGTCTACCAAAGTTACTAGGTTCTTCAACGTGGGGTTTAAATCTCTCAGTCATATTCATATTTATTTTATATTCTTTTTCAATATCTTCTAAATCACTTAGATTTATTTCACTGAATATTTCAGTAAGTTTTTCAATTTCTTCTTCCATTAATCTGATTCACTACTTTCTTTTTCTTCACTTATTTCTATTTTTTCTTTACCTTTATCTTTTATTTTTTCTTCTTCATTTTCTAATTCTTTTACTAAATTTTCAGTATCTTTTATAATTTTAGGATATTTATTTTTCATAAACCACTCATCAAAGCTTCCTGGTTGTGGTTTTTGGGTTAAATTTACATTAGGTTTCTTTATTGTTTCCGATTTTAAAGTTTTATATTTTTCTAACTTCTTATTTTTCTTTTTACCAGCATGTATTAATGTTAATTCTATTTTTAACTTTTCTATTTCCTGTTTTATTTCTTTGATTTCTTCTTTTAAATGTATTAGTAATTCTTTTACTTCTATTAAGGTTGTTTCCATATTATTGAACTCTATAGGGGCGTTAATGTATATTTTACAGTTAGGGTATTTTAGGAATGACAGCCTTTATTTGGCTAATCTTGATAGAAAAACTTGAAGTTGTTATTTTTGGAAATCTAAAAATTTTTAAGGTTATTTACGCACATTTTCCCAAAATAAGGTAACATTTGCGTTAAATAAAATAAAATAAGGTACGCATTATGTTACCACTCTTTTCATATTAAGACAAAAATTTTATGGGCTGCAAATGTGGTGTACTTGACCATGAAGTACTTGTCATTTACTTTTGCATAATTATTATTAATTTAGTAGATCTCATAATATTAAAATGCGGATCACGCTAAGTTGCATTTACAGTAACTTTTACAAGTAATATTTTCATTTTTGTTTTCATAAAACACATATAATACATGTTCGGTAAATTATTTTCAAAATACAGATTATGAAACACAAAATCCGGATTCACACTTATAACTAATAACTTGAAAACAACTTATACACGTTCTCTGAAGAATACAAACCAAACCCAAAACTGAATTAAAATACAAAAGAAACACCGTGCCCCTCTTCTTCCTTATCTCTTCACTGCTATTCTCTCTTCCCCTGCATCTTTCTCTCTTCCCCTGCAGCAAATCCACACTCTCTCCCTCCCGTTATCTTCATCCAGCATCTTTCTCTCTCTCTCTCTATTTCTCCCGATCCACTCTCTCTTGGTGTGCCGCTGCAGATCCGACTCACGTAGCCATTGTTGCTCGACTCCAGTAGCCGTTCTTTGCTCGACTCCGCCCGACCACTGCTCAGGCTCCGCCCGATACCGCTCCCACTCTGTAGCCAGCTCGCTCGACTCACCCAGCTTGATAGGCCTGTTTGATGGCTTGTGGAAGAATAGAAGTCGCGAGGAGAAAGCTCTGGATATTAATGCTATATTTATGGCTTCTGAGAAAAGGTTAAAGGTCTCCAATTGAATTCAATGTTTTGCCTCCTAGGTACATGGTATTAATTGACTGGAATCTGGATGTGAAGTTTTTTCTCCAGAAGGTTTTATTGTATCTGGTGATGTTTGAGACCATTGCGAAATTTTCTTTCTACAAAAATAGTAGTCTTGTTGGAAAGTGGAAACAATCTTGAATGTTCCAATAATAGCATTTGAAGTTAAGTCATGTGCCCTGACCAATAGGATTATTAGATAAATTTCTAGGAGGGCATAGGTGAGCAAGACCGATATTTTGTTTAGGGAATATACTTCGTTATTAGAGAGATCTAGCTTCCTAACTTTTGTGAATAAAGCTCACTTTGTGAATATACTTCATTTTGTTTAGCCAACTTTGTAAGCATACATATAACATCGAAGTTTTCTCACATCTTCTCTTGACTCGTTCGATTGCATGATCAACATAGAGATGATTCCGCTCACAATTCAATCAAATAGATATAAATTTCTAAATGATCTTAACGGTAACAATCGGAAAGAGAGAAGTACAAATTAATTTTGAAAACACACAAGTGGTCGAATGGAAGCCGGATGACATCCCGAAATTTTGGCATTCGGCCCATTTATTAAGCATCATATAAACAGAATCAAATATGTTACAACATCCAGCAAATTAAAGTGCGGACACATCTCATGGTCAGCGAAATAAACAAGGCTACAACAATTATCACCTTTTAATTAATGTTAATTCTAAAACTTTATCATCATGTAATTTCTTTTATAATAAATTTGTTTATGTTATTGAAATACAAGTGTACAACCCAAGCGGGGGGGTGAATTGGTATTTTAAAACTTATCTTAATCGTTATACACGTTTTTGGCCCAAGCGGATCGCGTTGTCGTAAAGCAGTTTCTGCTTTCATTAACGTTTACCGTTTTCGGTTAACAGTTCTGGTTAATTTCGAAGACACCGCAAAATCAATTTGGCTTAACCGTTCTTACTAAACGGTTCAAGGTTAGTAAACTGGAAATAATCCGTTCACCGTTTTCTGTAAACGGTTTACCGTTAATTTCCAGAGTCCTGCCAAACAAATTTGGCTTAACCGTTCTAACTTAACGGCTCGAGTTATAGCTGAACTAATCGGTTCACTGTTTTTGGAAGCAGTTCACCGTTAATTTCGAGATAAACGCCAAACCTCATTTTAACAACCGGAAATAATCGGTTCACGTTCTGATAAGCAGTTTCTTAATTTAAACATCATTTGAACAAACCTTTGTAGAAACATACTTGGGACATAATCGGTTAAGCTTTGACATTAAGCCGTTTGATCTGATGTCTTGTTTTGAAAACGTTTACCGAACGTATTCTCTGTTTTATCGTTTTGATTTTATCTACCGAACGCGTATTCGCTTTTCGGTTTTAAAATACTGGATATAAAATGATACCAAACGCGTATTTAAATTAATCTGACTGTAACAATTTCGTTTTATTTTTATTCTCAAAAAATACAAATTCAGAAACAATAACAAACGGTTCTAGTATATTATATTAGTTACATTCGTACTAATGCGACTGATTGCAAGTTATGGAAATGCAACTTAACAAGTGGGCCCCACAAAAATTATTCTTCGTTATCCACGTGCTCTCGGGATTAGAGAGTCCTGCGCCGCCGAGGAACTTCTTTGTTATATAAAGTTTTGGGGATGGCAGAGATTAGACGACAAGATCATCTCAGTTAAATTACCTTAATACCTTGAACCGACGCGTCTCCAAAACCCGTATCCGCGACCATCACGACGCACAGACCAAACAACAAAACACGTTAGAATCCTTACACAACTGGGGAAGGGTTTTACTTTTTGACTCGGGACTCCCGAGCCCGATTAACAACAAGTGAGTCTTATATTAAATAATTTTCTCGATCAAATTTATTTACGTTTCTTATTTATGGTTTCCAATTCAAATTAGTAGCTTCTCGAGCATACAGTTTTCACAATTGGGTTTCCACAAAGTTGTTTCAGGGCATGGGGGCCAAAAACAAGAGACAGAAACTGAATCAGCCAAGCCAAAATTACAACAAATCAGGGCCGATTATTCCTGATGAGATCATATACGACATACTGATCAGAGTCCCGGCACGGGATCTTGTTTCTTTTAAAAGGGTATGCAAGTCCTGGAAAGATATCATTTCCGGTCGTGAATTCTCGGCAGCCCACTTGAAGTATTGGAAATCAAGGTTTGATGTCATTCTTTTACAAGGAGTTTTCCCTCATCAGGACTTTGCTGCATTGGATATAAGAACAAAGACTACTCATCCGCTATCCTTGAGAAATTTAGTACGTGAAGACAATGTCATTGTTTTAGATTCTCTTGATGGGTTGATTCTCTTTCGTGTTACTTATAACAAAAGCCAGCTTTACGTCTGTAACCCCTTGACCAAAAAGCTTAAGCTGATATTGCGCGTCACGCCCTTTTCGCCTTTCTATGCACCGTTCCGTACGTTTTATAAGTTAGTGTTTGACTCCGCCTTGCAGAAATACAAGGTCATAGGGTTTTGTTATCAAAATGAAAATCCTGAGTTTGCTCTCCGGTATTGTGTAATTGAGTTGGATGGTGATGATCGTCAAGAGGCTCAGTCCCCAGTTTGGAGAAATGTTGAGACCCGGTTTCAGCACCTTTTGAAATGGGAGTTTAACACAGTTTTGGTTAATGGCTTGTTGTGTTGGTTAGCTCACAACATCATTGTGAGTGTTGAAGAGAGACTGGTTTATGTACAAGCATTGGATATTGTGGGGGAGGAGTTTAAGGAAAAGATAAAGTTGCCATGCCAACCTGGGGATAATTACGCAGCAAATTGTAAAATGTTTCAGATGGAAAATGTCGAAGGGTCTCTTTGTGTTGCAATTCCTGAGGATCAGAATGAGCTTGGAATTTGGATCTTGAAAGATTGGGATGAGCATATTTGGATTAAGAAATATAATATATGTAATGGTCAAAAGCTTGGCAGTCCATTTCATTTCAGCAAAAGGTTCAGTATTTTGTTTGTGATGGATGCTGATGAGACAGAAGGAGTGAAGTTCATTGTTAGGATTAGTGGCAAATTGGGTTCATACAGCCTCAAGGGTCAACATCAGGAAGAAAATTCTGATGGTTCACCAAAATTCACATATGTTCCTAGCCTAATATGTTGGGATTGATCAACTGAATTGAATACAGATGTTTTGGCCCTTTTTTTCCCCCCCTTGACTGTATAAATTTGTTCCTTTTGTTGATGTTATTGTATATCACCAAAAACTGATTATGGTATTGATTAAGTTCCTATCATTAACGCCAAATTGTTACTCTTCCCTTTATTCAGTGAATTGATTTAATTCATATTTGTTAGTGCCAGGTACTTTTTTTTTTTAATATTATAAACCGTGATAGTGACTTTTAAAACTTCAGATTATACCCCACAGGGCGGTGTAAAAGCAAAATACTCGAGACATGAGTTTTCTAAATGTGATAGAAATCCTTAGGAAAACAGGCCATAATTTAATTAGAAATCCTTGCGAAAGTTTCCTTATGCCATCCCGAGAGTCTTGAGAGAGACAAAGTGAGAGTATTATATATATTTTGCTCCAAACACGATTCTGGCTTCTTCACATTACATTACAGAGAAGCATGAGGAGGAACTATAAACGCAGAGCAAGTTGCACTGATAACCGCGACAATGGCTTAAAGCCCTATCTTCCTAGTGAGATCACATTTTACATATTGATTAGAGTCCCTCCACGGTACCTTGTTTCACTTAAGACTGTTTGTAAGCAATGGAAAGATATGATTAGCAGTCGCGAATTCTCTGAAGCCAGCTTGAGGTACTGGAGATCCATACAAGTGGTCACCGGTATGCGTGTGTGTAAAAGTTCATAACTTAAATTAATGTAGTCATAAAGAGTGCGTTTGAGATTGAGTTGTCGTGGCTTTTAAGCTACAGCTGCTATGGAAAAAAATTATACCTATAAAACAAAAATTAGTGATATATAGTAAATATAAATTTTAAATAATAATTTTGATAAAATTATTAAAGATATAATAGATTTTCATTATATAAGTAAAAAATCATATCAATATAACTTTTAAGCTATAGAATGCTGTACCTTTTAAACTACAGCTGTCCAACCTTAATTCCAAATGCACCTAAAGTTTAAAAAAACTATACTTGTAA
This sequence comes from Citropsis articulata, assembly GCA_030449925.1. NCBI lineage: Eukaryota > Viridiplantae > Streptophyta > Magnoliopsida > Sapindales > Rutaceae > Citropsis > Citropsis articulata. The sequence goes on along the minus strand of JASUUH010000051.1, from coordinate 2,536,797 downwards.
ACTAAGTAATGATGTTTTTTGAAGAGCAGGTCGGGATCGTGCATATGCTGTGATTGTACCTGCAAAGGAGAATATTGATGCAATGAAGAAGTGGATTAAGGGTGGGATAAAAGGGATAGAAAATAGCAGGCTGGTTCGGGAACACTTGTCGTGGTGTGGATGGACATTTTCGAGACCTCCAAAAGGGAAATATCGGATACCAGAGAGATCACCAGATGGCAAAATATATAATAGTTTAGTACGCGCTTGTAAAGCACAATGTGGGTTTCGAGAACTTCCTAGCTTCAATGTAATGTTATGCTTCCTAGCTTCAATACTTCCTAGTGTCTGTATATTTCTGCATAAATATACAGACACTAAAGCCAGACTGTTGCTTCATAAAAATTAAACAAAGATAACAATAGAATCAACTATTAAATTGCTGTATTAATAGACCAGATGTTACAGAAACTATAATTGATTTTCGAGGGCTAAATTGATTATTATAACTGTGGAAGATATGTATTAACATGTTGGATTGTCGAAGTTGAATCCTAGCATTTCAAATGCAAAGAAAGTTTTGGAGAACTTGTATGGACACCCTTCCATTAGATTCTTGCAAATTTTTAATTGATTACAATAACTTGAACGAGACTTCAAAAAAGAACATAATAATCCACAGCGCTCAGCTTTAACTTGGATGCATAAAGAACAAGATGGGATTCCATTTGCTTAATTTCTATAATGATTGCCATATTTAGCTAATTAACCAAGGTTCTGACTTGTGACGAACAAACTATCAGTATCATTAAATAAACAAATGAAATATAATATAAGATACGAAAAAATATCGTTAATCACATAACCCACTTGTTCAGAATTTGATACATGCGCAGTATAAGTTAAAAAAAGCCGCTCGCAGCTGGAAGAAGGTGATTTAATAGCCAACGGAATAGAATATGCTACTGATTTAAAGCCAATGGTGACCATCAAACGAGATATATAACAAGTAGACAAAATTTGGGCATGTGGCGAGCATTTTCTTTTCAGTTCAGTATCTTTGCTTGAGAGATTTTTATTGAGCTGAAGCATTCAGAAAACTTTTAATGGATTCTTCATTTACAGAATTAAGCTTCAAGCTCACTGAACAGCTCTGTTTCATGGCGACAGCTTATTGATGTGCTTTCTTTATTCAGTATTTTCAACAGTTCCATAATAATTTGCAGAGAATGTAAAAATATGTAATTAGCAAGTGAAGATCTCAGTCTTCCAGGAAAAAGCAGTCAAGATCAATCCATCATTGTCCACAGAAAGCAAGCTACTGATTGATTATTGGTTTTTGAAGAACAGAATCAAATGACGATGATTCCAAATCAGAGCACCTTATCATCGCTTTATACTGTATGCACTCCTTTACACCAAATCAGCCCCTACTTAGGGAATAAGCGTGCGTTTGGGATTGAGGTTGGATAGTTATAGTTTAAAAATTACAGCACTAAAGTGTTTGGTAAATACTAACTGCTGTACCTTGAAAGTTATGTTGCTATAATTTTTTACTTGTATAACGAAAAATTTATTATATCTTTAGTAATTTTATTAAAATTGTTATTTAAAATTTACAGGTACTATATATTACTTACTTTTATTTCATAGTTCTGTTTTTCTACGATGGTGGCTTAAAATCTCTACTCGACCCAAATCATGTTTGCTTTTTGTGCAATTATAAATTCCTCTCATCATGCAAATGAAACTCAACCTCCCCTTGCTACAAAACTTCTTAATACCTATCGATTGTTATGTTTCCCCTTTCCTCTACTGTCTGTTCATTACTCTCTCTGAGGTATATTTCATCTTTGTTGTGTCGATATTGGTGAGGATCAGGTAATCTGCATCCTGAGGTTTGGATCCGCATGTGCGTTTGTTGTATCTAGACCTCAGGATGCGGATTACCTTGTCCTTACTGCCAATATAAAACTTTTTATTGTTGAAGCTGTTAGCTAATATAAGCTACTTACGGTGGCTACACAGCAAAGTAGCACTTGACTGTTGCTCCTCTTTGTCAGGTAATTTTTTATCATTGCGCTTCCATGTCGTTTAGCTTCAGCTATCAGAGTTCACGCGTTGGTTGGTTATAAGATCCAGCCATGTCTAAATATTGGCCTCCCAATCTATTGTGGAGGCTGCAAAATTTTTTAATGAAATATTCTTAGCTCTATTCCTCAAAGACCAGCACTAGGATACCGCTTTACACATAATATTCAATCTATGAACATAATATAACATAATATTGGTAAAGATTGCTATTCCAATATAAATTTCATGCATGCTTAAATTCTAAGGACTATGGATCAGCTTTTTGGGAATTTTGAAGCACTCCAACAGCCTCTTCCTTGCTTTCAGTGCAGTCCTTGCCATCCTTGAAAACAAGAAACTCCATCATCTCCACGCGGAAGAAAATGAAACTTGCGCATAAATGTGTAATGCAAGATCCATAATCTTTGCCTACCACACAATGCCATGCTGGCCTGTATGCTTCGTCGAATTTCTGTTTAGTCAGATGAATATAAGCTTAGACTGTAAATTATAGAGTAAAAGCTCCGCGAAAACTCCAGTACTCCAAAGTTCTTGAGTCAATAACATTGTGCCAGAGATCTAACGGTACTCATTAAAATCTTCCATATATACATGAATTCTTCTCCCTTCATTGTGGGATTCAAGTCTGCAGAGAACGTTTTGCACTCAGAAACAGAGTTTTTAGGGGGCTTGCTATGGTCATGACTGCTTGCTCATTTATTATTCATTATCAAGGTAAAGAAGCATATATAACCTGTTTATTTTTCCAATTTTTAACATCCAAATTGATTGGATTGTATGATGCAAAGTAGATGACATGAGTATATGGCATAGTTTGTTATAGATTACATAATAAGGTCAAGATTTGAGATTGGACGGTAAAGTGAGACTTTGAATCTTTTAGTGTGTTGTTATTTTAAGAAAATCATCTTTCTAAATTGCCTGACTATGGACATGTACCTTTTTTATCACTTTCTTTAACAAACATATATCATCATTCACTCATGTGCTGGCAAGGATTCTAAAGGTTAATATGATACCTGTTTGATGTAATGAGCTATGGATTGACAATCAGAGACCTCGTGGAGATCAAGAGCCTTTCAAGCTAACTTCATCACATGGCTTTGCAGCTCATCTGGCATGTCAGTCTCTCGTACCACAGCTTTTCCTTCCAGCATCTCAATGAGCAAAAAAATGAAAAAACAAAAAAAACAAGTGAATGCGCATGAAGGCCTCTAATTGTCTTTTGTATATATAGCACAAGTTCAAGAAAGACATAAGAAGAAGCTCGTGGTGGAGGTTAAAAGTAAAGCGATGATATTTTCTCTGTCAATTTCACATTTTGGCCTATAAAAATTGAAATTTGTACGCACTAGGAAATCAAAACAGTTGTAATAAAAATATCTTTCCTAGTCATTGATTGCATACCATTGCAACTTTCTAGTTGCGACAAATCTCCAACAAGCAAGTTAATAAAATCTGGGATTTCAACAGAACATGAGGTGGTTTTTTGGACATCTTGCGATTCTGTTTTTCATCATGTTCTAATAAGAGACATGATTTTTTGTGCTGGACCCTGCTTGACCTTTATTGACTCAAACAAATTTAGCCAAGTCAGTCAGCAAAATTTCACTGCGGTAGAACCACAGGAGATTGCTGCCTTCTACTTTCTGGATTCCCAGCTAGTTGTTCTAAAGTGGTCCATATTTACATTGAAATGACCAAAAAAGTTAACTCTAATATTTTGTGGCCGCTAACTGTCGCGTCCAAAGACACCATTGTCGAGCAATAAAGTTTCAGCATTCTTCTTTGGTAGCTTAATTGTCATATGTAAATTATAAAAGATTTAGCACAACTGACATCAAGCACACCACTGCTGATAACAAACCCAGAGATCCAATTTCAAATCAAACTCATCAGGCAGTTAAAATTTCTCTTGTTCGAAATATGATCATCAAAATTTATCAAAAGCCATACGAGGGAAAAATAAATGAAATTTCAAGTAGTCAATTTCTCTATTGAGCTGTGATTATAATACTCAAAAGGAACTTCCAAGTCCTCAAGTCACACATGTTGAGCCAAACCCTTAAGAGAAATCATCAGTACAGTCAACTACAATTCTTGTCTGAACAAAGTTACCCAACTCTAAAAGTCCTAATAATCCCACAAAACCTGATAAAGCATTCATCAATCAAGACAAAGTCAAATTCAAGAAAACGCACCGTTTTCAATCCCCAGCAAAATCCTAATTTTCATTTGCCCGAAATCGTCTCCTAAAACCCATAAATAAACCCTTTTATTTACCAAGAAACCCTTCAATTAATCACCTTGATCTAAGCAAGAACACGCTGAATTCTTGACCCGGGCACTCGTCTGGATTAATCAAATGAAAAGACTCCGAATCAGCGCTACCAATCACGTGCTCGTAATTAGCCCTCATGTATATAATCTGCTCACCCGAATCCGGACCAGAAGACCCTAACCCGGCAGGAATTACACCCGCACCAATGGTAATCGATTGCATCGTCTTTAACATCAGACGATTCTGGCCGCTCGCTTTTCTCCGAACCGCGAACCCCACCTTGCGCCCGTTACAATACATTATCCAAACAGGCACCAAACGGAGCGGGCAAGAAGTGACTTCAATTCTCTCGGTGCTTTCGGGTCGGGGGCATTCAAGGGCGATCCGAACGAGTCCGCAGCGCATTTCTTTAACGAGTTGGTTAGTGGGCATCGATAATTCGAGAAGCAGAGTCGGTTTCATCGAGACACGGTCTTGTTGGACGCAGAACCAGACGTGGCCGCGGCGGTGGCCGAAGATTGTGCCGATGACCATTGATTTCGACGGACGAGACGGAACAATCAAGAGTGTCGTGCTGTTATCTTCAGGAGAGGTTGGTTCTTGATCTGGGTTTTGGGCTTCTTGATCAGCGGCTGCTGATGTGGTGTTGGTGGGTTCGTCGATGTCGTCTCTTAAAGAGGTGCTGAGGCGTTTCTTGGGTACGGGGGTTGTTTGGGAGTCTGCGGCGGTTGGGAAGATGCAAGGGAGGAAGAATCGACGGATCTTGGACATTGTTAGAGTCTCAAGATTCGTGTGACTGGTGTGATAATTGTGAGGCTGAGGGCTATTGTGGTGTTTTTTCTGTTTTCTGGGGCTTATTTATAAATAAAGAAATATCTATAAGGGCGGGAAGTGAATATAGCCGTTGGAATTTTAGTCGTGTTGGTTTGGCAGGTTGGGGTTCGTTAAAATTGCTGACACGTGTATAAATAGGTTTGGATGGCGTGGTAACCAGAGAGGTTGGTCCTAAGAGGGCCCGGTCCAGTTGCATTCATCTTGTGTGCTATTAACCAGTGAATTAACTATTGGGCCTTAGTTTAGCCATGAATCCTGACTCATGATTATGTGTGATTCAACTCATGACGCACGTGTAAAGTTTATTTCTTTCTTTAATTATTAAGTGAACGCGTCTTCTCCCTTTCGAAATGTGAATGGAGTAGACACCTCTCGAATATTAGAGAGGGTAAAATCTAGGCGTGCTATATAAGAATTAATGTAAATTAGTCCTAGTAATTGTCTGATTGTAAATATCAGTTGTAAATCTCATACAATATGAGTTGTAATTTGAGCATTTGTCTCATGTAATTCAAAAAAAAAAAAAAACAAAGGAATTGATTTATTTTTTTTGCTTTTTTTTTTAATTTTTTTTTAATGCTGTTTGTCTGTTTGATATGTTATTGACAATATTTTTAAAAACATTTTATTCTTACAAAATATTTAAAACATTTATTTACAGAAAAAACATTTCAATTTATTGTGTCATTGATATCTGATGATTCTTTACTCCTTAGGGAAGAATGTGAGAATTAACTCGTTTTCATTTTCACATGAATTATTGAAGACTGCCAAAATTGTTTAAATGCACATAAACTCCTTTAGTTTATGAAATAATCATAGATACCATAATATATATATATATATATATATATTCAATTGACCAAAAGAAGTCTACATGACTATTTGTGAAACCGTGATTTTATTGTACATTTAAACAAATTTTGTGATTCTTAGTGCTTTTTCCCGAATTTATTATGAACAAAATATAATAAAGAATAATGTTAGGGATTAAAGTGTTAACAAAAAAAAAATGTTTGGTGTAGAGAAACACGAGAGAAAGACGAGAGAAACAATAAAGAAAATGGTAGAGAGAGAGAGTAAAATTCTCTTGTGCTTCTCTCTCTCTGGCACTACTCATTAACAAATGGACAAAAAATCTGAGATATCATAAAGTAACTTAAAATACAAAAAGAAGAAAAGAAAAAGGGAATTGAGCTTACAAATGGCTAACGGGAGGCATAGGATTGTACATGCTGGTAAGCAGATTCTTTGTTCTGACTTTCCTCTTCACTTTGAGATTCTTTCTTCCCAATGGCATTACTTGATACAAAACGGCATGCAAAGAAATTAAAATACAATAAATTAACAACTTCAAGTGCAGCAATGGTGAAATAGAAGTAGTCAAGGGTATCCTTGTTAAGGTCAGTGCCACCAAGCCACGGTGCTTTGGCGTACTTTTTCGTTAAGCCATGAATAATATTAACAAGAGCTGAGTTTATGTAGCTTGAAATTGATAAACTGAGAAAAAAGACTGCCCCAGAAACAGTCCTCATTGATTCAGGCAACTGTGTAGTTAAGAATTCCATCACGGCAACCGCAGCAAATCCTTCTGTCAAACCCGAAAAAGAAAATTGTGGGACAAGTACTAATATACTTATGGGTGATTCAAATGAACCATGTTGCAGTGCTGATAGCCTACGCTCTCTCTCAACAAAGCCAGCTACCAATAAGCTGAGAATTGCCATTAAAATGCCGATAGTAATCCTCTGTCTCATTGTCAATCTTATCTTTTTTCCTGTCATTTTCTGTGATAGAGGTACAAAAACACGCTCATAAAAGAAGATCCATGTTGAAAGTGTAAGCATTGATACTAGTCCCATCCAGCCTGGTGGAACATTAAAACTTCCGAATCTTTTATTAGTCTGGATTGCTTGAAGGATCCCAATTGTATTCTGCTGGTCCATTGCTAGGAAGCAAAATATTCCTGTTATCCAAACCGGGAACATTGCGACTAGCAGTTTTAGTTGTTCCACTTGTAGCAAACTGCATAGTGTCCAGCCATTCTTGGCCTTCCCGTAGTCGTCTAATTCATTTGAATCAACTATCACAGCAGCCTTATCAAGGCATCTGAATCTGTTTGTGTGAGGGAGCTTTGTTGTTTGTGATTCTATTTCTGATTGTGCCAAAGGAGGATCATAGAGCGAGTTTCCGGAGGCTTGTCCAGGAGTTTCTTTTCGCTTTCTACAAGCAGCTGTGATCACTTTGGCCATGTCAACAAAAACACTTCCTTGTGGATTCTTGACTATATACGTGTGATAACCGATCAAGAAAACGACTATGGAGAGGAAAAAGCAGCCGGTCGGAATGGCAAAGCCGAGAATCCAGCTGACATTAGTCTGAATGTAGACAACAGCGGTGAGTGCTGCAACAAGAGCCACAGTAAATGAGAAGTACCACCAATTGAAGAAGCTCTCAAGTTGTAATTTCCCCTTAGGCGTACTGGTATCAAATTGGTCAGCCCCAAAGGCAATGTTGCAGGGTCTAATTCCTCCTGATCCAATGGCCAGCAATGCAAGACCCGCATAGAGAATGCTAAGCTGCCAACCTTTAGGCTGGGGGCATTGAGCTCCTGTGCAATCCGGCGGCCTTAGTTCAGGTATGCTTGCTGTCAAAGTCAAGATTCCCATTCCCTGTTGATTGAAATGCACAGAATTCATAAATTCATCAACAATAATGTGATTAAGGTTACCAATGATCATAATCATTTTCATTCACTATGAAAACTTGCCCCGTTCCAGATTATAATATATGAGCATCAAAAAAAAAAAAAAAAACTTAAACTAATTAAGGCTCTAGAAAAGAGAATATATGTTTACCAGAAATGAGGCAATGGAGCCATAAAGAAGAGTCCGGAACCTGCCGAGGCATGTATCAGAAAGTAAAGCCCCAGGAATTGCCGTAAGGTTTGAGGAGCCACCCCAAATACTGACCACATTAACCAAAAGTATACCGTCCATGTTGTATTTTGTACGTAAATACACCGTCATATTCGCAATCAAGCTCATGGAAGCCAACTTTTCGAAGGTTTCGTTCCCTAACAAACCAACCCATCAAAATCATTCTATATAAACTCCAGTGAAAATGTTATGTTCGAAACCAATATGAAGACCATGAATTAAATGCTAATTGCAGAATGAATTAAGGAATTTACCAAGAATATATTTGATGGACCTCCATCCTCCTTTAGGTCTTTGAGAATCAGGAGGAGGGGAGCGAGAGTTTTGATCTACTAATGTTGAATGAATCTCATTCTCCATCTCTCTCCTCCTCCTTCCCTATTGCTTCCAAAGGTCAAATGATGTTACAAAAAGTTTTTATATAATTTTTAAGGTGACATTTCTGTTTGTAACAGCTGAAGTTTTGTCAAACCTGCAACCTCTCTTTTTTCAGGGCATGAGTTGTAACATTTTAAGAACTGTTATAACTGCTGTGTAATTACATGTTATATGTCATAAAGTCAGTTAATTCTTCTATTTTCATAAAAGTTTACATGCAGTGTGTTCTCTTCTTGTTACATCAAAATTGATAAATTATCAAAATCAATTAATGAGTTCTCATGTGCATAAGAGCGCGTTTGGCAGGTATATATTTATAGTCTACTCTATTGCGTTAATACATTGTTATTATAAAAACTCATGTTTGGCTGCACAGTTACATTGCACTATATTGAAAAGATGGTTGATACAAGCGTTTGGTTGTCCGCTTAACCTGGGATAAAAATATTGTTTACATTAATGGTGTGTTTACTTGTAAGAATAAGGAATGAGAATGGAGGAATGTGAATCAAAATTATGTTTACTTGATAAAATTGAATTTGGGAATGGGAATAAATTGTGTGGGTCCCACACAATTTGGGAATAAAAAATAGGTACCCCATTCCCATAGGGGGGGTAGGGAATGAAAATGTGAGAATGGGAATGAAAGATGAATTTACTTTTGTACCCTTCTAATTATTAATTTATTAATATTATTATTATTAACAATAAAAATAATAATAAAAATTATTATTATTATTATTATAGTTATAATAATTAATAATAATTAAAATAATAAAGTTAATAAAATTTAATAATAATAATAAATGTTAATATTAAGAAAAATAATAATAACAATAATTAATAATAACTAAAACAATAAAGTTAATAAAATTTAATAATAATAATAATAATAATAATAATAATAATAATAATAATAAATGTTAATAATGATAATATTAGTGAAAATAATATTAACAATAATTAATAATAATAAAATAATAAAGTTAATAAATTTTAATAATAATAATAATAATAAATGTTAATAATGATAATATTAATAAAAATAATAATAACAATAATTAATAACAACTAAAACAATAAAGTTAATAAAATTTAATAATAACAATAATAATAATAATAATAATAATAAATGTTAATAATGATAATATTAATAAAAATAATAATAACAATAATTAATAGTAACTAAAATAATAAAGTTAATAAAATTTATTAATAATAATTATTAACATTTATTATTATTATTATTAATTTTATTTTTAATTAATATCATTTTTATAATAATATTTATACATGTATTTAGTTAATGAAAATTATATTATTTAATACTGTGAGTATTTTGGTAAATTAATTCTCATTCCCATTCCTCGTTCCTATTTATTTTGCTAAGTAAACACAGCAATGACATTCCAGCACATTTCTATTCCCATTTATTTTTGCCAAGTAAACATTAGAATCTCATTCCCATTCCTTATTCACATTCTAGCCCATTCTCATTCCCTGGAAGTAAACGCACCATAAGCTAATACTAACACATGTTTGGCTCTTAAACTGTATCACATTAACTTATAAACTTATGCTGTGTTTACTTACCGGATTGAGGAATCGGAGTCTGGAATCGGAATGATTGACGCGTTTACTTCACAAAAATGAGGTAGGAATCGAAATCAAATTAGTGGGGCTCATAACTATTTGAGAATGGAAAATGGGAGACTCATTTCCATGGGGAGGTGGGAATCAGTCGTGTAATCTGAGTTGTCTGACCCAGAGGGGTGGTGGGATTTTAAAAATATCTAATAAATCGCACCAATTTAATCTAATGCCTTAATCAAATCAAACAATAAATTCAAGCAAGCATAATAATAAGGGAGTAAGGAAGAAAACAAACACGAGGATTTTTCGTGGTTTATCCCTCGTCACGCCTCCAAAGCCAAGGGCAGGATTTCACTATCCAAGCCTCCCAAGGCTTTAAATGTTCTACAATTGACTTTCAAGGTGTCAATGAACCTTTACAACAAGAGTTATATCACGTCCAATCTCTTGTGTTCACTTATCTGTTTCACAAATTTGGTGAGAAAACAATGAATACAACAAATAACTCTCTTTTAGAGTAGATATACAAAATATAGCTCAATAATGATTCAATCAATAATGATTTATGAAATGGAAGCTCAATATACGTTTTATAAACTTGTTTTGGCTTGCTAGAGTAGTTAAAATGAAGTTGGAATTGAGTTTTTATAGTTAAACCCGAAAAACTAGCCGTTATAAGCAAATTCCAGCGACCAATGATTGGCTTGATTTAACTTGGCCGGAATGAGCGATGATATTCTGTTATTTTTGAATTTTGCTACAGTAACACTGTTCATGAAATTACAGTTTTGCCCCAATACTTTCTGTAATTATACTATGGCCCAGAAGTCACAAAATTTTTTAAATAGGTCCAATTTTGGACATCAAAAATATTTGAATTACATTTGGGTCCTCCAACTTTCATAAATTATAGTATGGCCCAAATTGTTTTAAACCTTTGCATATAAGTCCAAATCCGAATTTATAAATAATACTTATCATTCCCAAAACTTTTTGAAATTATGCAATGGCCCAACATGTAATAATATTTTTCATGAAAGTCTTTTTAAGTTTTAACATAATCAACATAAATGTTAAAGTTCTCAAAACCTTTCACTTAAACCTTCAATCTTTTATAAGTTACAATATGGCCCAAAACATTTCAAATCTTTGCAAATAAGTTTAAATTCAATTTCAAAATAATATTTATTAAAATCAAATATTGTAAAACATTTTCATTTTAATTCAAATTACTCAATTCCACAAAATATTTTTATCTTAAAAATAAAACATTTTGGTTTATAAAAAGTAATAATTTATTAGACAAAACTTGAGCTTCTCAAATGCTAAATCATGCATCAATTAAATCATACCGGCTTTACAAGAAATTGTCGCACTAGATTTATCCGTTGAGCTTCAATTCCTATTCTTGATTTCGCCGTTGTCCTTTGAGTGTCTTGAGCTTGATTTCACTTGATTCACTTGCATAAATATTATCCTTCAAAAACTAGTGAACTTGTGAAATACAATATTTATTAACTCATTTAAACACATGTTTGTTATCATCAAAATTACATAATGTGTAGCCCTTTAGGCTAACAATCTCCCCCTTTTTGATGATGACAAACATCTCATGTATACTCCCCCTTAATACATGGCATACATGATTCAACAAATAAATCAAATTTAAAACATGTAAGCTCCCCCTTAATATTTCAAAAACATGCATGAATGTTTTAAGGAATTCAAAATACATGACTTCTCCCCCTTCATCATCAAAGTTAATGTGAATATTTGAAGTCCAAAAAACATGTTACCCTTATCCGGGAATTCAAAATACATGATCTCTCCCCCTTCATCATCAAAATTACTATAAATTCGATGCTCATACTAATAATATGTCAATGGTTAATCAAGAAACATATAATAACCAAACATTCAATTAACCATAACATGATCATGAACCACCATTCCATCAATTGCCAAAACAACTCCTCATAACATAAGATCATCATATGAAAAAAAATCATGTAATTAAATCACCATCAAATCTTAAAATCATCACCATAATCATATATCAACTAAAAAAAATGCTCAAAGTGCATGATATTCTCCCTATTTATGAATCATAAAAAATGATATAATACTTTGTCTCCCCCTTTAGACAATAAAAAAGTACAAAATGCATATTATCCAAAATCATATTGTATGCTCCCCCTAAATATATGTTCAATTTAAAATTTTAACCAAAATGATTTTAGCCAAAAAAAATATCACATTTATTTCCCCCTTCATCATAAAATAAATAATAGATGCAATCAAAACAAGATCATCAAAAATAATTCGATGAAGATATTACCCATTTTGTGCGAGTAAAAATTTCGGCAGAGTCTCCCCTTAAAAATGAGCAAATCCTTAAATACACAACATCGTTAAAAACACTTCCATATAAGCTTAAACAATTATAACAAACCAACAACTCCATCAATTTATCAAGCCACACTCATATAATCATCAATCATCAAAATCATCAAGAAATTAATATTGATAGTATTAATAACAAGATTAGAATTTTTTTGAAAATTATTCTTTGCAATATCAAATTCAATATGAATTTCGAATTCTCACCATAATCTTCCTTGCATCTCTTGGCTACTTGTTTCCCCTTGGACTTGTCACCACTCACCATTTGTTGAAAAATCAAGAACAAGCTTAAATACCAATTTCAGATTTTTAAAAACTTGAGTGAGATGGATGTGTTTCAGCCAAGAAAATCAATCTTAGAGATGAATGAAGATGATATATGATGTAGATTGGATAAAAAATAGGCTAAAGGGAGCTTGAAAATGTAGAGAGAGAAACGGCCAAAGCTAGGTTTTTGAGATTTGGGATTTTTGTGAAAAGGTAATGAAATGGTGTTTGGAGGATGAAAATTGAAAGAGTAATAGATGGGTAATGGATTGAATGATTGATTTGAACAAGAAAATGAGTGAAAGATGAAGAGATTTGAGAGAGAAATTGAGAGGTACTGTTTACTCGTGAGAGATGATAAAGAACAAGTGAAGAAATGATTGAGAGATGTTTAATGGAAGTTAAATGGATGGGTAATGATTTGAATCATTGATTTTGACATGAAAATGGTTGAGAAATGAAGAAAAATTGAATGGAAATGGAGGAGGAGTTCACGGTTTGGTGAGAGAATGAACAAGTGAGGAAGAAAGCCAAAATGAAGGAGAAAAGGGGTGTCCAACCCGTGACCAAGCGGCTAGCCGCTTGCTCTCGGGTTCTTGGACAGATTCCAAGCGGCTAGCCGCTTGGAACAGGCGGCTCCAGCTACACCGAGGTTGCTTTTCGGCCATTTTCGATCAATCCCGTCATCATTCTTGATTCCGAAACATCTCAAGAGCCATCTTAATGCATGAATCATGCTTTTAAACATTTAAAAACATGATTAATTCAAGCAAATAATTCATCCATCAAGCATGTATCATGAAGCACACAAGCATTCGAAATGAATAAGTCACAACACTTTACATATCTATCATGCTCAAACTCTTCATAAATATCAACAATCATCAAGCAAGCAATTTTAATAGATTCAATAACATAATTAGAGATGTTAATACGAGAATTTTATCATGCATATATTTTACATAATTATGAAACATATAAGCATTCAAGAATCAATAAATCAAACATATCACTCATTTATCATGCTTAGGCATTACATAGTCATTAAAATTAAACAAATCCATTATGGTGAGTTGACAATCAATCATCATATAAATATAATCATACATCATGATAAAGCACTCAATGTTATACACAATGATAAATCAATCATGTAAACATACAAGTATACTTTCGCAAATCCAAGTTATTATCCATTCATCATGATCTATTCAACAAGATAAATGGGCAAGAATTGTTACCAAAGCAATTAAAACATCTTGCCTCATTATTTTTGCTTACACCATGATCAAGTGATTATCCCCACAAGCTTCATCAAGGAACTCTCCACCATTCCTTGTTTATGGTACCTACAAAAATTCAAGTTGTGTGCTTTGGTACCCAAATATTCTTGGGTCCTTGAATGTTAGCAATAGTTCCTTTTGGAACCCAAATATATTTTGCTCCATAATATACATTTCTTTTCACTGGACATCTATATTTCATATGACCATTTTGATTGCAATAATGACAAACAATTCTATGATCATTTGTGGAGGTAGCCTTAACAAAATAATTCTTATAATATTTTTGTTTCAAGTAAGGCTTATACCCAAGTCCGCCTTTATCGAACACACATTTTTGTGTATTAAGCAAGTTATCCAACATCTTTTGCCCATTTGTAAATTTTAGCACAATTTCATTTAGATCACTGCTCTTCTTTTTAAGCATTTCATTTTCTTTCATTAATTCATCAACACGTGATTTCTCATGCTCGTATGAAGTACTTTGTTTACAAGTAAATGATGCAATCCTATCATGTAGCTTTTCATTATCTAATTCCAATTCTTTGATCTTTTCATTTAATGAAACGTTGCATTTTTGTAAAGCATCATTTTCATTTTTCAAGTCATCTACATGTGATTCTAGATGCTTGTGTGAAGTGCTAGAATTTACAATCTTATCATGCAATGCTTTATTCTCTAATTCTAAGCATGTAATCTTTGCACTTAAAGATTCATTTTTATTTGTGAGCTCGATAATTTTTCTTTTAAGACATGCATTCTTTTTACCAATTTTCATTAACTCATCATGCTTTAAAAGCATCATGCAATTCATCATAGGTAGGATCACTTACCTCATCAAGCTCATCATCCGATTCATCTCCAATTGCCATAAGTGCCAAATTTGACACTTCATGATATTCCTCCTCATTTGTCGTCTCCTCATACATAAGTTCAAGTTTTCTCCATATTTCATAAGCATTAGAACAACTTGAAACTTTATAAAATTCCTTTTTATCTAAGGCACAAAATAAAGCATTCATAGCTTTGGAATTTAAACACATCATTTTCCTATCCAAATCACTTAAAGCATTATTCCTAGGAATGAATGAGTCATCACAAACTATTTCCCATATTTCATAGTTTAAGGCTTGTAAAAATACTCTCATCCTAGTTTTCCAATAAGGATAGTCATTACCATCAAAAAATGGAGGTCTAGTGGTGGATTGGCCTTCCATGAAGGTTGAGCTAATTTGGGTTGCAATTGATCTTTAACTCTAGACGGTTAAGTCTACACAAGAGCACCTTGCTCTGATACCAATTGAAATACAAGTTGTGCAACCCAAGAGGGGGGGGTGAATTGGGATTTTAAAAAATATGCTAATAAATCGCACACCAATTTAATCTAATGCCTTAATCAAATCAAAACAATAAATTCAAGCAAGCATAATAATAAGGGAGTAAGGGAAGAGAAAACAAACACGAGGATTTTTACGTGGTTCGGCTATCCCCGCCTACGTCCACGCCTCCAAGCACACCGGGCTTGAGGATTTCACTATCCAAGCCTCCCAAGGCTTTAAATGTTTACAATTGACTTTCAAGGTGTCAATGAACCTTTACAACAAGAGATTATATCCCCAATCTCTTCACCCAAGTGTTTCCCACACTTATACACTCACAAATTTGGTGAGAAAACAATGAATACAACAAATAACTCTCTTTTAGAGTAGATATACAAAATATAGCTCAATAATGATTCAATCAATAATGATTTATGAAATGGAAGCTCAATATACGTTTTATAAACTTGTTTTGGCTTGCTAGAGTAGTTAAAATGAAGTTGGAATTGAGTTTTTATAGTTAAACCCGAAAAACTAGCCGTTATAAGCAAATTCCAGCGACCAAGCGGCTAGCCGGAATGAACAGTGATGTTACCGTTATTTTTGAATTTTGCTACAGTAACACTGTTCATGAAATTACAGTTTTGCCCCAATACTTTCTGTAATTATACTATGGCCCATAAAGTCACAAAAATTTTCAAATAGGTCCAATTTTGGACATCAAAATATTTGAATTACATTGGGTCCTCCAACTTTCATAAATTATAGTATGGCCCAAATTGTTTCAAACCTTTACAAATAAGTCCAAATCCGAATTTATAAATAATACTTATCATTCCCAAAACTTTCTGAAATTATCAATGGCCCAACATGTAATAATATTTTTCATGAAAGTCTTTTTAAGTTTTAACATAATCAACATAAATGTTAAAGTTCTCAAAACCTTTCACTTAAACCTTCAATCTTTTATAAGTTACAATATGGCCCAAAACGTTTCAAATCTTTGCAAATAAGTTTAAATTCAATTTCAAAATAATATTTATTAAAATCAAATATCAGAAACATTTTCATTTTAATTCAATTTAATAAATTCCACATAATTTTTTTAACTTTAAAATAAAACAATTTGGTTTATAAAAAGTAATTATTTATTGTACAAAACTCGACTCAAACGCTAAATCACGATCAATTAAATCATAATGCTGAAAATCGTCGACTAGATTTATCCGTTGAAACTTCAATTCCTATTCTCGATTTCGCCGTGTCTTCGAACGATTTCACTCACTGATTCACTGCATAAATATTATCCTTCAAAACCATAACTCGCGAAATACAATATTTATTAACTCATTTAAACACACGTCATATCATCAAAATTACATAACGCAGAAATTTTGCGCCAATGCCTCATATTCCCATAACTCCCCATTTTACCCCAATCATATTTAAATATTCCTAAACTATCCTTATTTAAATCTAAAATATAAATACCGAAAATTAAAAAAAAAAAGCAAAATCCCTAGAACCCGTGACACGTGTTCTCCTCTTTGAAAGCTGGATGCCATCGCCTGATCGTGGTCGGTGACTCGTCAGTTTCAAAATCACATGCCGTTGCCGTCGGTTCTGAATCGCCAGCGGTCGTCGTTGCAGCTGGTGCCGTGTTCGCGATTTGCTACTGTCGTCCGTCACGATCTACTGCTGTCGCGACCTGCTGCTGCGAGTCATCGCGATTTGCCGCCGTGGTCGTGATCGATTTGTTGCCACCGTGGTCGCACTCATCCTGCCGCCATTTGTCGTCGCGATCTGCTACCTCTGGTGAAGAGGAGCATAATGTTTGTTTTGGAAATTATAATTTTATATTTTAAATTATTAATTTCTTATATTGTTTGGCCACTGATTGTATATTAAAATTATATAGATTGGTGTTTGTATTATTTCATTGTTTGCTTATCTGTTATTAATGTTATTATTGTTTTATTATGATTATTATTGTTGTTGTAGTAGTAGTTGTTATTTAATTTCATTATTATCATTAATTATTACTATTATTTATTTATAATGTTATTATTAAATTTATTATTATTACCATTAATACCAAAGGATAGTTATTATTATTATTATTAACAACTAAGGGCGTTTTAGTAACTTAAAATAATTTAACTTATCCTGATTTCGATTCTTAGATAAAGTAAACACATCAATAGAGTTCTAACTCATTTCGATTATAATTCTTACAGTTCAAATAAACAACTTATTCTGATTCTCATTCCTCATTCTGATTCCAACCCATTTCGATTCCAACCCATTTCGATTCAGCTCATTTCGATTCAGCTCATTCCGATTACTGATAAGTAAACGCACCATTAATGCGGTCAAATCCACATAAATCAATCCCGAAGGGGGTGATGGGTTTATGCCGATTGCATTACAGAGAAAAAAATTAAGAAATTTTTGCAACATTTTTCACTCCAATCCTTCACGACGAACTTCATATCACCCGGTCCAGCACCACCGAATCGACCTGTCAATCGTTGCTCGATGCCATCACCGACGCTTCACAGTGCCACGCGACACCACAGCCACTGGTGCACCACCATTGGCTTACTCTGTGGAGAAGATGATATGAAGACGCCTTCATTGTGGAGAAGATGAAGCCAGAGAAGAAGAAGAAGAAGAAGAAGAAGGGGAAAGAAGGAGAAAAAGAGGAAAAAAAAAGAAAAAGAAACTGAAGAAGACGAAGAAAAAAGAAGAAAAGGAGGGGAGAAAAAAAGAAAGCTAACTGAAGAAGACGAAGAAAGAGAAAAAAAAAGATGGAGAAGACGAGGGGAGGAGATAGGGGCAGCAGATGATGATAAGAAATATAAAAAGAAAGAAAGAGAGAGAGAGAGAGAGAGAGAGAGAGAGAGAGAGAGAGAGAGAGAGAGAGAGGAAAATTTAAAAATAAATAAATAATTATATTTTTAATAAATAAACAAAAAGTAAAATAAAGATTATTTTAAAAATATATAATTCAAATTAATAAAAAAATTAATAGAATCCAATGTAATACCAAACGTTATACAATATTATTATAATTCAGTGTTAATGCAATATAACATATTATAATATACTTGTATTAAAATAATATAAAACAACATATTATAATATATTGTGCCAAAGGAGTATAAAATAATCCCATAGGAAATAAGATTTACATTAGGAATATGGTTTAGATTATATTGTATTAAAATATTATTTATATTTTAAATTTAATCATTTTACTTTTATTATTCAATAATTTATAATAAATTTAAATTTATTAAATATTAATCTATGTTTATATGAAATAAAATTTAATTTAAATAATATAATAAAATATTAAATATCAATTAACCTAAATATTTAATAAATAAATGATAATATATTATATTAATTTTATTACATAAAATCATCTTACTTATTTTAATTTAAATATGTAAAAATTATTTTAATTATTTAATCATTTATTATTTAATAAAATACTGAATTTAAAAATAAATTCAAATTAAATAATTATATCCAATATTAATAAGTAAAAAATAATTTATAATTAAAATAAAATTTTAATATTATATTTTCTTATATAATATTATATATTTTATTTTATTTTATTTGTATTTATAATATTATATTGTTATATTATTTGATAATAGTATATTATTAAATAATTTTTATGTTATAAAAATTAAAAATAATTACTTAATAATTAATTTGAAAATTTAATAGTATAATACTAAAATATTAATATATTTAAATAATACTAATTTAATTTTAATAGTACTATAAATAATATAAAAAATAATATTATATACATAATATAGTTCATAGTACACCAAACATTATGTTGTATTGCTCCTTAATACAATACACCATTAAGCAATACAATTAATATAACGTAATGCCATACAGTGCGAGAAACGCCTATTAACGTAATAACTCAGTGAATATTTACTATTATACCATGTCAATTGTTATCAGTAGTAATGTGCCTACGGTTAAACTAACCGTCACAACTGATCCCTTTAGTCTTCCAATTTTTTTCATGATTCACTGGACTGTTTAGGGGTGGGCGCGGTTCGGTTCGGTTCGATTTTTTACTAAATTTTTCATAATCGTTCGATTACGATTATTTTAAAATCATAATCGCGATTAATTAAATTACCGAAATAATCAAACACTCGATTAATTGAAATAATTTGATTCGATTCGGTTCGGTTATTTCGATTATGGGCCTATTGGACCTATTTTGGGCCTTTTTAATTTGAGGCTTTAATTATGACTTGGTTTTTGGATATGGGTTAGGGTATTCAGGTTGCGGGTTTGGGTTTGATTACTAGCAATCGGGTTGGAGATCGGGTTTTGTGATGTTTGGGAAATTAGGGCCGGCTGCATTTTTTCTTTTCCTTTGGCTGAGTTGATGATGGCTGGGGTTTGGTTGGAGTGGATCTCGGTTTTAGGAGGTAAGGACGATGAGGATCTTGACCAAAGCATAGTGCCAACGGCGGCGGCGGCGAGGAGAGTTGCTGCCAAGCTTGGAGCTTTACCGATTCGGCCGGGATTTTCTGCAGTTGCTGTAGTCGCAGTTTCGGGCTGCAGGGGGTTGTAAGGCTGCTCCAGATCGTCATTAGCAATATCCGGAGACGATTGGTGGCCGTGAGTAGCTGCTGGCTGCAGATCGAGACTTTGTTGACAGTGAGCTCGCGTCGTTCAATCCGATGGTGGAAGACTTCGGTAGAGACAGATCGTTGCTGGGCTGTTTTTCCAATGAGGTAGGCTGCAATTTTGAGACGTCCAAGGTGGACAACGAGGAAGTTGCAGCAACGGGTTGGATGGACAGTGAAAACCGAGAACTGGACTTATTTTTTGATTGAGTTTTTTTTTTGTTTTTGTTTGCGGGTTTGTGTCAAGGTGGGGAGGGGAAGGTTTCTGCAACTTGGAATTGGTCCCGGATGTGGCCAAATTGATGGCAGTTTCCGGGAGGGAGTTGAGGGAGGATGGCCATGAGTTTGACGACTTGTTTTTGGTTAGAGGTGGTAGATCTAGCTTCGGCCGCTGGGTATGTTGTTCGCCGGGATGTAAGGAAGGTTCTGAAGGTAGCCGATTATCACCACCATCTTCCAGGGAGGCCATAACAGCCGGTCAACGCCGGTCACATTAAGCTTGAAGATCACGGGTTCGGCCGTTTGGGTTTAATCAAGAATCAAGATTGAAGAGAAGTGTTCAGTTTAGATTTAGATTTTAGGATTTGGTTATTAGAATTTTAGGCATTCGGTTTAGTTGAGAATCGGTTCGGTTTTTTGGTTTTTTTAAAAAATCAAAAACCGAACCGATTAGTTTTATTACTTTTACTATATTTGTTATTCGATTTTTTAGAAGTAAAAAAACCGCATAAAAACCGAACCGAACCGAACGGTTCGGTTCGATTTTTGATTAATCAGATTTTTTTGCCCACCCCTAGGACTGTTTGGTTTTTTTTTTTTTTTTAAATTTTTTTAAAAGGGAAGGGGGGCAAGTCCAAATTTATTTTTAACCCTCCTTTTCACCCCAAGGATCGAACCTGTGATCCAAAAGATCATCAACAGACATAGCCATCCCGACCATAAAATATTGGACTGTTTGGTTTACTTCTCACACATTTAAATATTTAATTACATTACCAGGACAATAAAATCAACTATAAAAAATTTAGAAGAAAAATATTCTCTTTGTGTGAGGTCATAAAACCAATTAAACCAATGGGGGAAAGAATAAATAGAAGGTAATCATCTTTTTGCATATGAAAAATAAATCTTAAGGAGTCATTCTCACACGAGTAATGATAAGAGTTACTCAAACCTTTCTTTTAAACAACCTGATATAACAATACAATATGATTCAATTGATTGAAAGAAATAACCCCCGCCTCACATGATTTAGTTTTATTATTTCGTACTTCCATTCGCAAATGCCATTGAAACAAAAATCAAGAATTCAATTTGTTCCATATAATTGAGAACGTGAAATTCCTCACTGGTGCTCTAGTGGCGGAAAGAAATACAAAATTTCTCTGGCAGAACAAGCCAGAATAAAAAACTTATAATGGTGGCAGCTTCTCCCTCTGCCAGTGCCTGTGAATTTGAAGGATTTTTAAACATCCAATTGACTTTTAGAGAAAACCAAGGAGTCTACCTCAACTCAATTTAAGCAGTCAGTTATTGCACCCCACTCCATCTGGCCCAATCCACAAACTGCATTCCGCCGTAAATGTTGTTGGCAAATCGCACTCCAACTGTGAAAGCCATTGCAACGGGTGGAACCTGCTTTGCCAAGGGTGATGCTTCTACCAAACGTTCCAGTCCATTGATGACTTGATAACGGGTGTTGGAAGAAACTGCAAGAAAAACACCTGCAAGTTTGGAGAGGAAGGAGATTCAGTTTTGGAAGAAAGTTGACTCCAAATAGGGTGACAACATGAATAAATAAGCAAGTATACCCCAAAGGGCTGCACTTTTCAGAAGAGGCGGCACGGGTATGTCCTCTTCTGATTTATTTATGCTCCTGAGATAGAAAGATACAATGAGCCATTGAATTCAAGAAGACAGAAAGATGTAACGTTAACAATAAGCTGTCACTTCATTACAGAAAAATATCATAGCAGCTCAGTTTCTGTAAAATATACAAATATAAGGCATGACATGTGAAAGTCCAAACTATCATACATACTAATTTAGAGCTATACCATCTCTGCATCAAGATGGAAAGGTCTCAAAGTCACTGAACTACAAGATAAATAGTTGTAGCAAAAACATGACAATTCTTCTACTTTCTAATATGAGTCTTAGCAGGAATATAGTAGTACAGTTTAGCATAATTTTACACTGGCGATAGCAAGCATATCCTTTATCGATTTGTTGAATAATATTTGTTTTTATTGATGGCTTCCTTGTTTTCAAAAGAATTTGTCATGTATCAATAGAACAAGAATGTATTGTAATTACTTTGGCAGTTATTAGCAAGAATTTCATTGGTTCTCCATTCAGACAAAGTTTTGTCAATAAAAATGAAAAAGCATCTGGAAGAACCTCTTAAGAGGCAAATATCAGGCCGTAGTGCCGTACTGACAAGGCAACAAAAAGATTTTTGAATAGTGAAAGGGAATATCCATTCAAATGACTTGTTAAATATCAGAGCAAGAATAAGGTGATACAGGACACATCTGAAAAGATAGTAGAAGCAAACCTCTTGGCAGTCATAATTACATTTGCAATGCCTTGGCCTATAATACCACATCCAAACCCAACTGATCCGTACAAAATACCCTGAAAACATAATCTGTAAATCAATAATGACACTCCACCAATATGTCCACTATAGTTCAGTTGGCATACACTCCAATCTGACCTTAAAAAAATATGTTGCAATTCTCTGGTTCACAGAAAATCTACATCCTGGCCTTTCAGCTTCAAATACGCTGCCAAAAAATGATCACTTAAGAAACTGAACTAGTATTGAAAACATATTACGAGGCAACCTAACCATGTCAAGACACAAGAGGATTGAAGATAGGACTAATTGTTATAAGCATGAACTATTAACCTGCTGGGAAGAGCTCCATAAGCATGTTGGATGCGTCCAAGGAATCCTTTAGAAACAGATGGTTGCCCAATACGCACATAAGGTGCCAACATACCAACCAAAGCAATGTTAACCACCACACCAACCAAAAGATCTGCAACATACAACTCAAATTCTGCCCAGAAATCTTTGCCCCTCTTTTGAACTTCCGCAAGTGTAGCACAACAAGAATCAATGACAATCTGCATCAAGTAAATACCAGTAAGTATCCAGATAAATACTGGCAATAAAATCCGCAATATAAGTGCTCTTCGACATTACATTACATAGGTGATCACAGCTTCAACAGGATGAGTAATTTCTTTCTTTCTTTCTTATATTTGTTCTTAGCAAATCATATTCCCCAAACAATTAATACTCACGTAATCATATTAATGCACGGGTTGGTGGAAACATAAAATAATTTTAAAAATAAACCACAAAAAAGTGTTCTACCACTTGGTTACAAACAGTTTGCATGAAGCATATATCGAAACAAGGTCAACAAACCTCAGTTCCAATCTTGAAAAGGAAAGATGGATCAGCCAACATTCTGTTTCGCAGCATAGCCCATGACTTCATCAAAAATCCCAAAGGCCAGCTCGACCCCTAAAGCCGAAACATCAGGTCAAAGCAATCACAAAAACAAATACAAAATGCACATACAATTCAAACTCTTGAAATTTAACTAACAGTACCTGCAGGTCAAAGTATCTAAGTAGAAGCAACTTACGAATCCCCACACTCTTGGCAGCCTCAAACATGTCTGAAGGAAGACTAGTCCCTCGAGCTTCCACCTCTTTCATAACCTCCTCAAATTTCATAATGGGCCCGAATTCCCTCTCTTCGTAATCATTTTGTTCGCTGTCATCCCCATTTCCACCCCCACTGCCTCCTCCTCCTCCTCCACCATTGTTAAATCTTCCATTTCCACCATTACCATCACTACCTTTTTTTATCTCATAATGATTCTCCAAAACTTTTACATCCTTTCCTGCACTACCAACATTTCCTTCTTTTGTTTCTACACTTGAAGCCACACCAGATTGCGGCTCAGCTGATGACTCTGACATATTACTACTCATCGCAACAAGCCGCATCTCTTTTCCTTTCACAGAGGCTTGTCGGAAATACACCTCTTTTACAAACTTTTTGAATCTAACCTTACAAAAAACCGAATTCTGACTCCATATCTTCCCCAAAACGACCTCTTTTCGGACATTCACGACGTGAGATAATCCAAAACCCGATACACAACCAGCCATGCTTGCTTCTCCAATATTTGAACTCAGAGAAAAAGGCAAGTCGACGAATAAAGATTCAATTCTTCCCTACGACACAATAAAAATCTAATAAAAAAAGAAAAATCAACTTTTTTTTTCTTTTTTAAAGTGGACTTTGAGTGATGTGAGGCTGTTTGGTGTTTGATTTCTGGAAAGTATTTTTTTTTTTAATTTTAGGGTTTAAAATGGACGCGGCGCAGCGACTCAGAGCGCAAGTGATTCGCCCTAAATAAAGAGACAGATGTTAGCGTTTGGGTTTCTCTGGCTTTCGAGCTTCTGTGAGAGTGAGCGGAGTTGTTAACCTGTTTCGAAGTCTCAAGTTTTAGTGTTCCGTTGTCGCCGTACTAATAATGTTGCTTTTCGTTTCGTTTCGTTTCACTTGACACTGTTGTCTTGTCGTCGCACGTGCGCTAGATATTTCTCGCGCGTGTGGAGATCTTTAGGGTTCTGCTAAATTGCGCACCATGTGCACGAAGCGAATCATTTCCTGGTTCTTGGGAAACGGACAAGTGAGAATTCTGCGCGGCATGTTTATTTTAGTACCGAACGCCAGTGACAGTGTGGACTTTCTTTTGAGTGAAAAAGGTCAGCGCAACTCGACAGTCTAGACCACCAAAGGTCCGCAACCACAGTCCTCGAGTTGCTTTTTTTTTTTTTTTAATTCTTTTTCATAGTTGTGATGGTCGAATTATTTATTAAAATTATTATTTATTTTTTTGGTTTAAAGCTTGTGTCGACATGTCGAGTTAATGCCTTTTTGACCATCAATAGCTATTATATTGGCAAGTTCATGGTGTCAATTTCTAACACGTGAGGAAGATGTTGGTTTGTTTTTTCTCATTTGAATGAGTGAAAAAAGGCCAAAAAAAAAAAAAAAAAAAAAAAGAGAGAATAAGTTGCAAAGTCGTTTCATGCTCAAGTTTCATGCATTAATAATCCAATAAACAAGCAGTACAGTAAAGTGTAATGAGGGTAAAAAGTTCAGACGTCCAATTACTAATACATTACAATTACTCATCAATCGCTAATGCTCTCATCTTGGCTTGATTCATGATCATGTGCTGTGAGAAGCCTCACCACTTTGCTCATTGGAGGCCTTGTATCACGATTTTCTGCAACACAAAGGAGAGCAACTTTAACTATTCTGTCAAGCTTCTCCATGTCAACTTTCACCATTCTTGGATCAATTATTTTCTCTAATCCTTCTTGTTCCATCTGCTTGGCAACCCATTGCACCAGATGGTTGCAATAACTACTATCCGAAGCTGAAGTTGAAAGATAGTCAGAAGCGCTTTTCCCAGTCAGTAGCTCCAACAGAACAATCCCATAGCTGTAAACATCTGCTTTTGCATCAATCTTCAGGTTCATCATCCACTCAGGAGCCAAGTATCCCCTCGTTCCACGCACTCGCGAAAACTTTGTGTCATGCCTTTCCTTGAATAGCTTTGATAAACCAAAATCCGCCACTTTTGGTTCAAACTGATCATCCAGTAGTATGTTTTGAGGCTTCACATCACAATGCAGAACCCACTCTAAACATTCTTCATGTAAATACGACAAGCCCTTTGCTGCTCCTACCGCAATGTCGTATCTTTGATCCCATTGTAATATGCTGGTTGTGCCTGAATCATTGAACAATAGTTTATCTAAGGAACCATTCTCAACATACTCGTAGACTAACAGCTTGTGTTCATTATCAGCGCAAAACCCCTGCAGTTTGACCAAATTCCTGTGATTGATCTTCCCAATGATGCTAACCTCTGCCCAAAATTCTGCATCTCCTTGCAAGACGCCTTCTAGTCTCTTAACAGCAACTCTTTCGTCATCAAGGACCCCCTTGAAAACGCTCCCGAAACCACCCTTTCCAACCTCTTGTTTGAAGTTCCTTGTCGCCCTTTTGAGCTCTGCATAAGTGAACCGTTTGAAGCCCAAGGCAAGTACAATGCAACCCAGATTGGCCAATTCCTCATGAACGTGCCTTCTGAAAACATACCACCATCCTAAAGAAATGAAGACCGTTTCAATGACTGCAAACGAGCCCGCAAGTGAAATTAAATACTTCATGTACCGATTCTTAGTGGGTTTTTCTCCATTAGCATTATCACCTCCAAGAACTACTGCTGCCGCCGAGCAGTTCAAATCATTTATCCTTGCCTTTTCGAGGTCTGCGGAAGAGTTAATTTTTCCTCGGGGAATCTTGATATGCATACTGACATATTTACCGGGCATATTGTGACCATTCAGGAGATTGCCTTTAGGAAAACATTCTCCTTGTCCATCTGTTGAATATCCAAATCCCTTGCATTTGCAATCACTTAGACATCGATTCCTGCATTCTTGAAAGGAAATGCCAATGCCATAGGTGACTAAGTCATATCCATAGTAATCTGTGCTAGGAAGCTCCATGAAGTCCAATTCATTTCGATCACAAGACAGATTAAACAGAGGAGAGCAGCCCTTGATCCAATCTGAAGGATCATTCCATCTGAAACCACTAGGGCAAATGCAAGTTTTTTGCCGCGGGCGATTAACACATATACCATTTGGACCGCACAATCCATGAACCGTGCAATTATCTAAGCCAGCAGGCAACCATGAGATTTTCCATAGCCTGGTTGACTCATCCAAGCTATATAATCTCAGGATCCCATCATAATCTAATGTTAATCTCCTTTTTGGACCAACTCCATAGTCGGATGCATTGAATTTGAACGTATCACTTGATCTAAATAGTCCACTACCATTTACATATGCTCGTCTGGAGCTATTGTAAGGCGTTCTTCCATTTAAAAATACGGTAAAAGCTGAGTTTGGCCAGTAGATACTTGATATTAAAGGACCATTAAAGATGAGATCCAAAATGTTATTGTCATCAAATTTCAAGTTATAGAATCCTGATAAGTATGTACCTGGACTTCTCATGGAGACCAAGGTTGTATTCTTGGTAAGCAGCTGAGATGGAAGCAGTGTATCTGTAGGGGAATCAAAACTCTTCCAGATGGTTGTATTGGCTTGATTGACCAATACTAAATTTCCCGTCTCAAGAAGTTGAGCTTTGACGTCTTCATCTGTGAATGTGTTGGTTGACCAAACCACAGAACTATCTTTATCAGTCAAGACCAGGTTTCCATTTCTTTGAAGGGTTAGCTTGGAACGCTTTCCATTAACTGGCCGGTCTCTGTTGGCCATCCAAACCACAGTTCTGTTGACAGAGTTTGTGAACCAGATTGAGTAACAATATGCATTCGTGCCAACCTTGTAAAATCCACAAGAGAATGTACCATTTGGTGAAACCAAGAAATCATTCTCTTTTTCAACAGCCACGGAGTTTCCACGGGTTAATCTCGGTATCCCCTGAGACCATGACACAGTGGGTGCAAGTATCAGCAGAACGAACAAACAAGGAGATTCCATTTTTGGATTCTGGAAGAGATATAATAGATTCAGGCTAATGTTTCTGGTTTCTGAAGTTCGGTAAGGGAAAGTGAGAGTGCTTGTCTTGTGTCCAAGTCTAGAAATATATACAGACGAAATTTTATTTTCTGACCAAATAGCAAGTGGCTATTTATCTTTGCATTATCATTTTCAGCGCATAATTCTTGCAAGTTGCAGCCGGCTTTGGCATTCAATGAAAAATGGACCACATCTACTTTCCCGTTTCGTTCCCTCTCTTCACAATTGGAGGCTTCATTTTATCAATAATTTGATTCGAAAACATGGGGATGGGGTCGGTGATTGATTGACCACTATTAACTAACTGATTTATGAAACAACTGTTTAAATCTTCAAGAGTTTTTTGCTATGACTCGG
The DNA here is from genome assembly GCA_030449925.1 of Citropsis articulata. Classification (NCBI taxonomy): domain Eukaryota; kingdom Viridiplantae; phylum Streptophyta; class Magnoliopsida; order Sapindales; family Rutaceae; genus Citropsis; species Citropsis articulata. The sequence continues at coordinate 2,508,723 of JASUUH010000051.1, read as the reverse complement.
TCTATCAATAATGCAATGCTAATGCATCAATTCTACCTGTCTATCCACATGGGGTCGGTGATTGATTCTGTCAAGATATATGATATGATTTTGGTTTGATATTAATTAAGTGAATCAATTACTTAATAATCTTTTATCTAGGTTACGTGGTTGGATCATCATTATATATTATGTCGTCTCTCTTTTATTTACAATAATGATTTTTTATTTGAAAAGTGTAAAGAAAACAACATTAATAAATGAAATTTGCAAAGCATTTTGTCAATTTCGATTAGTATTAATTTAATATTCTAGTATAATTATTTGTTAACTACTTATTTTTCAATTTCTTCGCGGCAGATGCCATTGTGTTGTTTGAGGTTTTTTGACCGTCGATGGTCAATTTCTCTCTATCTGCATGGTGAAATCCTCCTTCACTGGGAAATGGTGTCTATTTATTCCTTTGATTAGATGAAATGCCAATAAATTTATGTTCGCGGGATTCCAGGTAACCAACAAGCATTTATTTTGATTCCGTCTCGTTTACTTTTATTATTTTGCCTTTTTCTTTTGGATTTTGCATTTCGATTTTACTCTTTTTTGTGGCAAATGGGTTTAGACAGCGATACGTGGCAGCAAAACGCAGCGATAAATGTTCGGTAAAGCATCGCAGATGCAACAGCATGCGGCACGGTACGGCACGCACATAGGCCGTGTCGGACCTAAAATTTGCAGACGAGTAATGCTTTGATTGCAGTAGTATCGCATCTAATGCGATTGTATTTTAATCGGCAGCTATCGGCGTGACGCCGAAAAGACGCACAAACACGTTTGTCACTTTTTTTAATCGAAGCAAATTTAAAATTTTATGATTTTATAAATGACTTGAAATTGAATCTTTTAATATATTATATTAAGTCAAGTTTTTTAAATTTATTTAATTCTTAGTTTCAAAAAAATTATAATTAATTTTGTTTATAATTTATTAAATAAATAATTAATATCATAATTTTAATAAATAAAATTATGAATATCATAATTTTATAATTGTGTATTAATATTATTATAAATTATGTTATATGACTCTACGTAATTCTAAGTTAACAGTTAAATTAACCTTTAATTTTTTATCGTTGTTAAGTACTAAAAAAGAATTCTAATACCATAAAGTCAATCTTAGTAACTAATATTACATTCTCTTATTATTATTGATTTATTATTATGGAATATGGACTTGAGTTTTGAATTTTTGATTCTATTAAATTTGAATTTATTAATTTATTATTATTATTAATTTACTATTATTGAATATGAACTTGAGTTTTGAATTTTTGATTCTATTAAATTTGAATTTATTAACTTTTTATTATTATTAAATATGGACTTTTAAAGCCGAAGAAAGTTAGTGCTTTTTTCCCAGGCATGACGGCGACGACATCACAAGACGACACGACGCAAGATAAGACGTAGCTGTGTCGCCTACAAAATTAGCCAGACGACACTTATTACCAAGACGAAACGTGACAAGAAACATGCACTTATTATCAGCATGCGAAGTCGCGGCTTCTCGCTGACGCGCCTCACGCAGCATTCCGGGAGCAAACCTGCTACTACCCCAGAGAACAGTTCCTGGTTGCCTATACCCATTTTAAATAACTACATGTGCCTTCTATTGATGGTCACTACAATCAAATGAAAATTGTTTCATTGTAGAATATTAGTGAAGGCAAATACTAACCATTCTATTATTAATTCGTCTATCACCTGTAGAAATGCCATCAATTGATTTTACATATTTATTCTGTTTTTGTCCTGAAGGCACCAAAAAAAAAAAAGAGCTCAGATGCTATCAATGATGGTCTGTGATGTGGATTTTAGACTCAGTTTCACATTCTAACAGGGATTAGACCACTGAATCCATTGTTGGTCTTTTGCTTCGACCTTTATCCACATAGGATATCCTAATTCCAATCAGAGTTGCAGCCTAGTTCGTGTTTAAAGTTTCCTTTCAATCTTGGATCCATTATTTCTTCTATCTTTCCTCTCCATATATAATTTTCTTTTTCACTTCCTTGACAAATATTTTTAACTTCCTGCCCTTCACCATCCTCTACCACCAAGTTTGAAAGCAGAATTCCTTTCACCATCATAAGAATCACAACTCCATAAATGTACACATCAACTTTGGTAGTGATGGGAATATTTGAAGCCCACTCTGGAGTAGGGATGGCCAGTTTTTCTGGACTCGAACAATTTGGTTTAAGTTAAGCCCGGCCCGGGTGCATGAAAAATGGGGAATCCGGCAGTATTTTTCAAACTTGAATATACACAGGTCTGATTGCGGGTTCAGTTGAACCCAGATTCCTGGAACCCGAACCTAGACAACAGTGTTTATAATTAATTAATTAATATTATTAAATATAAATATAAAAGCAAAAAGTAAAGGAAAGAAACCCTATAGCCCCCACCCTGGCCGCCACCTATATTTTCTTCTTCCTCAACATTAATTCAATGATTCATTATTCACCATTGTCAATTCATCATCAACAGCAATAACAATTGAAATCTTCCTTAACATCAATTTAAATCATTGTTAATTCATCATCGATCATCATACAAAGCAACAAACAATCGTTGGCACTGTCAAATTCGATCTTATGTCTTATCTCTTACCAAATTCGATCTCATCTCTCTCTTGTTCGGGGATGCTGGGTCTCAAACCTTGCTCGTTGCTCTCTTGGCTACCACCTCCTGGACTCATCGGTGCCTCAATTGACATCTCAAAGAAACCGATAATTCCCTCTTGCAAGCATTTCGATAGTTATTTAATTTTTGTTGTTGTTGTGAAGTGTCAAATGCAACATTTTAACACATAATATGGATGTAATTGTAAATTTTATTATTGAAGTAGGCAAATTTAGTTCAGATCCCATGATTTTGTTCTTCCTTTTTATTGTTTCTGCAAATTCCAAAGAGTCAAAAGGGGCATGCATAGAGGCTTCATCGTTCTAGCCTCCATCCAACTTTCCGGGCTTAAAACCCGCAATCTAGAAACCTGAATTTTTTCAGGTTGAACTTGTACCAGACTCAGAGTTAGAAAATCTGAGTTTTTATCTAGATTTGGGAAAAAGAATTGTCATCCGGGTTTGGAACTGGAAAGGCCAAACCCGGATTCGAATTTTGCCATCCCTACTCTGGAGCCATGTAACGTTTTGTTCTTCAAGTCTGAGAGAATTGAGAACTATTGCTACCCCTCTAAGACATCTTACTTAGACCAAAGTCAACAGTTTTAGTCACCGGCAATTTTACATCTATGCTTTTCCAATTGCCACACGAGGTTTGAATGTTTGTAATATGTTTTCTCTTCTAGGAGTTTGACATGAAGTAATACTAACATGTGTCCTTTGGATTATTCCTCAGCTAATAGAAATTCTTTATCTCATCGACAATAAGCTTACATTTCTTCCATAATATAAACAAACCAGAAAGCACCCTTCATCTATTTAGGTTGAGCTGGCCAGGAGCCAAATGTATTCTACCCAACACCTTCACAAAATAAGGCTAAAAGGGTAACCTAACACCCAACTTAAAATACTCAAAATATAGAGTCACACTTCCTTTGAAAGGACGACTAGGGGTGTCTTCTTTACCAAGAATCATTAGATAGATATAATCAGGAATGTTGTAAACCTTTCTTAGCTTATCTAGGTCCTTCTGAGTGGTGCTACATCTTATATAATTTATGGAGTAGGACTCGGCTTCAGGTCTATGGCTAACTTTCTTTTTCTTTGCTAGTTTGATCTCCTCGGGGGCATCTTCCTTACTACTACCTTCATCATTGATGTTTTCTGCTCTACTTAAACTAAAAGTTCCATTAGAGTTAGATACTCCCTCATTATTATTTGTTGGTTCTTTATTTATTGCTATAGGTGTCAATGTGCAAGTGTACACAACAAGTAATGTAATGATGAATATTCATATTATCTTTATAGGGATTGATGTTATAAGATTTGCTATAGCAATCTTAACAATGCAATTTCAGGCTAAATTAAAATAAAATAATTAATGAAAGTAATGAACTAACTAAATTAAAAATGCAATAAGGAAAATCTCAAATCAAGATAAAGGATGTATTTAATGGGAAATGAATAGTTGAGTGATTAAACTCATTTATTGGCATTGATTATTTTTCTAATTAAAGTTATGTTGCTACAACATCTATTACAACACTGGACATAATCCATCATGCATTCTCAGCTGTCGCTTGTTGGATATTTTATATCTAAATGCAATATAACAGTGACCAGTTGTTATGCTAATATTAGATATAATATTATGCATTCTAGGTTCCAATTGCCGTATAAGGTGAATCCCTATATCTAGTTATTTACTATTTTTATATCAAGTATGACCCTATTCAAATCGAGATTAACTAAACTTGGAAAACTTAATCTGAAACCATGTATTGTCTTAATTTGTTCCACTAAAACGAACCTTTTTAAGGTTCTTTTTTAGTTAATATCCACTAAATGAGTGGTCAACTAAAATAAAGAATTGCAATAAGTAAAATCAAGACAAAATCATACTGCAGATTCAAAGCAACACACATATAGCAGTCAAATAACCATTAAGATTGTTTTAACACTCAACCACAACAAAGTTTAATTTATGATGAAAGATAAATTAGTAATAGAAATTGCTTTAGCCATCAAATGCATTCCCATAATGAAAAGAAAACAAGAAAACACAGATGAAGAATTGAGTTCCGTTAGGTCTTTGCGATCTTTCTTTTTTGTTCTCCCTGAATTTTTTACTGCAACCCTCAAATCTCTTTTTTTCTCTATTTTCTTTTCTTTTTCTCTATTATTTTTCTTAAGTGATGACCTACCCTCTTTTTCTTTCATGTGTGCTCTTTTTATATTTTGAAATTAGAGCAACAAAAAATATGTGGCCGCGTATCTCCCACTTTTAGAAACCTTGGATCACAGTCTTTTTGTGCATGTCCCTGTCTTATCAGTTAACACATGCATAATCTCATCTATAGTTGCTATAGGATTGCTGCAGTAACAATTACAACATCTTCTTTGTTCCAGACTTGTTTTAGTTCCTCTGAAGCCAAGTTCTTTGTCATCTCTGCAAGTCTGCTGCTGTAGCATTCTGATAACTTTATGAAATGAGAGTTATCATGACACTTTTAAACTTAAATCAAGATTACTTAGAGAGTAAATGACATATTTTTATTGCATTTTAATTATATTTTGCATGAATATCCATTTTAGTTTGTTTTTAATAAATTGTGTTATTTTACAATAATTTGTGTGCTTCGATCGTATGCATAATTGTAGGTGACCGGAAGCTTAAAGTTTAAGGGAGGAATGCTGTTGTAATAGGCTTGCAAAGATAAAGAAAGAAAATGGTTATAGAAGAATTGAAACAAGTCTAGAATAGTACAGGTACTGAAGCTATTGCTATGTCACTCTTGCTTTAGCATCATTGCTGCAGCAATTCTAGAGTATTGATAGAGAAAATTTCGCACAAAATACCTTGAAGATTGTAATCTAGAGTCTCCTAAAATGGAAGATACACACCCTAGACTTTTGGTTGCCGTAATTATAAGCTATAAAAGGAGCACACACGCAAAGAAAAGAGGAGAGCCGTCACCCAAGGAGAAAAACCGCAAAGAAACAAAAGAAAAGCAGAATTCAAGAGAGATTGAGAGCTGCACTAGAGGAGAAAATGTAGAGATCCATTGAACATTAGTCTTTCTTGTTTTTTTCTTGTCTTCTATTTATTCATGGGGATGTATTTGATGGCTAAAACTCTTTGACTTATTTTTCTTTCGCAAATCATAAATTAAATTTGATTATGGTTGAGTGATAAACACTCTTAATGGATGTTTGACTGACATTTGCGTATCTGTGTTTACTGTAGCAGTTTATCTTAATTGTAGTTATTTTAATTCCCTATTTTAGTTGATCACCAATTTAGTTGATATTAGCTAAGAATGAGCCTAAAAAAGGTCAGACTTAGTAGAACAAATTAAGACAATACTAATTTTAGATTGGGTTTCCCAAATTAAGTTAAACCTGATTTGAATAAGGTTATTTTTGATCTAAGATTAATGAAGAACTAGACATAGGGATTCACCTTGTAGGATAATTGGAACCTAGAATTCATAATGCTATATCTAATGTTAGTATAGCAACTGATCAATGTTAGATTGCATATAGATATAAGATATCTAACAGGAGACAACTGAAGATGCATGAGGGATTCTGCCCAGTGCTATAGTAAATGCTGTAGCAACATGTTTTAATTAGAAAAATAATCAAAACCATTAAGTGAGTTTAATCACTCAACTACTCCTTTCTTATTGATTATATATTCGTGTTTGATTTAAGATTTCCTTTATTGCATTTTTAATTTAGTTAGTTTATTAGTTTCTTTAATTATTTTATTTTAATTTAATCTAAACTACACTGTCAGAATTGCTATAGCAAATCCAATAACATCAATTCCTGTAGAGATGATCTTGAATACTCATTATTAAATTTCTTATTGTGTATACTTACACATTCACACCCATAGCATTAGAATTTACTCACAACATTCCATCTATGAACTTGAGCTTTTTGATCACCTACAATCATGTACATAATCAGAGCACAAAATGATCTAAAACACAATTAATTTATTAAAATTAAACTTAAACAACTGCTAATGCAAAATATAACTAAAAATGCAATAAAAACACATTATTTACTCTTTAAATAATATTGATTTAAGTTTAAAAATGTCATGATAACTCTCATTTCATACAATTATCACTATTTTTATTTGATTTGCTCTCACTAGATGAAGAAGAAACCTTGATGGGTCTTCTCTAATACTAGATGTACCTATGTTCTCTAAGGGAGTCTGAGGATTGAAAATCGGTCCTCTGAGCATATCGGGCAAGAAACTCAACTAATCCCTATTATCAATTTCTATTATTTTTTCTTTGCCTTTAGGCATCATAGAGATAAAAAAACTAGAAATCCAAACAAAAACAACCACGCAAGATCTAAGCAACAACAATCAGTGATAAGTTCAGGAAGTAATACTTGGGGTGACTTGCAAGCGGTAAAGTAGTAATCGCTAGTAGTGAGAGTAGGAGAGAAATTTCTTACTTTTTAAAAGATGAAAAGAAGGCCGATTTAGGAGAATGGGAAAGAAAGAAAAAAGGAATGAGGGATTTAATGAGAGAGGGTAAGACGCTTTGAGTAACATACATGTTAGCTGAAGAGATGCATCTCGAGAATGTAAAAACCGCCATTTTAAAGTTCAAACGCTTGGCTTTAAATAAGCCACATCACTTACATTTAAAGCGAGGTAACAGGGGTCAGGTCAGTAGAGATAGTTGAAAATAAAAATATTTGCTTCTGGTCGTATTTTCTTTTTATGGCCAGAAACAACAAGAAATTGTGAAGTAACCTTTGAGTTCATTTTTTGGTCCTGCGATATTAATGACCTCGACCAGCCAGGTCGCTATAACTAGCAGAACACATTTTTAGTTTCTAGTTTCATCTCACTTCACTCATAATATTAGAAACCGGGGGATTAGTGTTTAGTTGGTTAAAATACCATTGCTCGTTATACACCCGAGTAGAATGTGGTCTCATCGTTCTAAAAGCAAAAGTAATCCTTGAGGGAAGTGGCATCTTATGGAAGTAGTCAACTGGTCATATACATGAGCACAGTTAAAGAACCCGCGACAAGAAGCCAAGATCAGGTCGGTCCAAAGACTGGGTCAAAGTTCAACTAGCGGATTGTTTTAGAAAATCCAGGCACGATGCCTACACCCAGACAGTTACCATACTAAACCCAACCTCCAACCGTCTCGTAACTGGCGCACTCATCCAATACTCAATCGACATATTCAACCAACCTACTAATATCCACGAATTAATGGTGGTGTAACATATTTAGTTGCTTATAAAAGCCCTTTAAAATTAAAACTGGGACACACTTTTTTCTACAAGGAGGAAACTCTGTCTCTCTAATTCAAGAATTTATTTCTCTGAGTTTCATTTCTTTTGGGAAGGAAATTAAAAAAAATCTTTACTTGAAATAGTTATAATTAAGCCACGTAGATTTGTAGCACAAGTTTATCCTAAAAACCCAAGGATTAACTTGAGCGTTTGAGAGTTTTCACCAGAAAAACATCCGGTGCTCCTTAATTGTTCTTTATAATTGTAGGTAAGATTAATGTGGAGTGTTTGTGGTCTTCAGCATCTGCTCAAACAAAGCAAGTGTAAATAGTACCGTTTCCTATCAAAATAAATTCAAATGTTGGCGTAGTCACCTGCTCGTGATAACAAGCTCAATTAGATTTCTGCATCAACATGATGCCTTAGAAAATTTTGAGTCTTGAAGCCATTAAAAGGCGCACGTTTTTTGAAACAAAGCCCTTCACCTGTTAGCCTATAACTAAATTTTAAACACCGAAAGTCATCTAAGCACAATTTTATACAAGCCTCTTTTGATATAGATTGACTGTACTTGAGGTCAAAACCATAAAAATCTACTTATAGAGCCTTTATGAATTTCGCTTCCATCAAGCTTGAAACTATAGAAATATACTTTTATTAAACTTAGACTTGCAACCTTTGCTCTAATCACCCAACTCAGTTGCCTCATACACCGGTGGGCATGAGCACTTCAACACAGGTGTATAAACATGAATCCTGTATTTACCACAAACACCATGTACTTTACCAGGTTGCATAAGAGCTTACTAAGAGATTATCCATAATCTCGTCACCTCTTTATGACTATAAAGCCTGAGATTTCTGTCATAATCTATCATCAATTTTCTTTTGATCCCAAAACCCATGCCTGTAGTATTCAATTTAAATTTATCACTTGATGAGAAGTTGCCCATGTTATTTATAACAACTATTTAACTAGTGTTATATACTTTGTTCTTCTAATTCGAAACACATCGAAGTTAGGATCAGGCTAATACACACTTGCAACGTCAATGTATTATCATTGTCATTGTCAAAATATAAAGTAAAATACCCATATGAATACGTTCCATTACTTACTCTAGAATTCATCTTGGTGCTATCTATAAACAGTTGATTAGAAAGGAGTGTATTAGTACAAAATCACAACTTTACTATATAATCTTACCATGCATGTCCTTTTGGACAAGATGTCCGGTATCCAAAAGTTCTACTCTATTAGCACCAATAGAGGTCACTTTATAATCGATATCAATTATGACCATGGCACCATTTCACCTTAAAAAAGCCCTAGAGCGCTGGCATTTGATCTTTCAGTCACATTTAACTGTCCAAACAACAATTCATTCTTTAGTGTTAGTGAACCAGATTGAGATAAATAGGCATTTTCAGTAAGAATGTTCTATGCAAGCGAATGTGTAGAATAAATTTATTTAAGAATAAAGTTTGTTGTTGAAAAGCTTTTAATTCATTGCTTAATTCTCCTCTATTATTTTTTAGTACAACTAGTGTTCATATTTGCAAGTTTAACAAACTCTAAAGATTACAATAATCTTTTAGATTTCCCAAGGCATACTGCAAGCATAAATGCTACTCTTTAATTCATGTAGAAAACAAACATAGAACCCTTCAAACTTTTTGCTTAATTTACTAGATTACTAATTACATCTCAACACCCCCTTAATTCGTAATCTTAAATTGCTTCTTGAATTTTTCAAACTTTTTAATAATGATTGTTTTGGTCAGAAAATCTTTTGGCTACTCATTAGTGCTAATGAACTCCACGTTAACTTCTCGTTTGCTTACTAAGTCATGGATGTAGTGATAACGCAGCTCAATGTGCTTAGACTTAGCATGAAAAACATGGTTCTTTGTCATAGCAATGGCTGATTCAGTTGAGAATTGAGAATTCTTCTAAGCCAAACAACTTCACAAGTTGATTCAATTGCTGCAATGTACTCTGCCTCGATTGAGGATAAAGTTACTAACTTTTGGTTCCTTGACCTCTATGAAATAACATTTGTGCCAAGACAAAATAAATATCTTGGTGTACTTTTTCTGTCATTAAACGAACCAACCCAGTCACTATTAGTAAAACCAACAAGTTTGCAATTATTATTAAGTAAACATTTTCACTGAGATTTGTTATTAAGTTTTTCAGTTTGAGATAATAAGAAATAATAATAGATAGATCTGGAATATTCATTTTCTTTCCATTTTCTCAGTATCCAAACAAATCTATCAGCTCAGTTTTTAACATTTCAACATGGTATCAGAGCCAAACAGAGCAAGCTCTAGTAATCAGCAAACAACTAATACAAATCCATACACTCAAATCATTTTTTCTTTCACTAATCCAATCAAGCTAGATCGCTCAAACTATCTGCTATGGCTTTCACAAGTTCTAGCTTCAATTAGAGGCAATTGATTTGAGGACTTTATCGCTAGAGGCAAACCAGCACTTGAGAAATATCTCATTCTTACTGGAGCTAATGCATCTACTCAGAAAATTGATAATCTAGAATATCAGAATTAGAGATCACAGGATCAAATTCCAATTGGATGGTCGTTATCATCAATCAATGAAAGTACTTTAAGTTTTGTTATAAACTATGCCAGCTCTTTTGATCTTTGGAGAACTCTAGAAAGAAACTTTGGTGTGCAGTCTGAGGCTAGGGTTCTTCAACTTAGATATCAATTAAATACTCTTAAAAAGGAATCATTAAATGTTGAAGATTACTGCATCAAAATGAAATCTATCGCTGACAAACTTGTTAGTGCTAAAAGTCCTATAAAGGAAAAGGATCTTTTGCTAACCATACTGAATGGACTAAGACCAGGTTTTCGTGATATTGCTACTTTCATAACTGGATCTAAAATGAAGTATGAGGATGCATATGCATTGTTACTTACACATGAAATTAGGCTATAGTAAGAATAGGATGATAAAAGCATGTTTAATGCAAATTATGCATACTATCCCAAGGCCTTTTATGCTCAATCTAGAGGTAACTTTAGAAGATGATGATATACTAGTGATAGTTTGGAAATTTTGGTGGTAAAAATCATTTCTTTGGTAAAGGCCCCAATCATCCTCAGAGATTACATACTGAAAGTGTCAGAGGTGGATATGGTAAAGGATACTCTCCTGGACAAACTAATGCTTTCAATTCTTTTCAAGCACTTAGGAATCCATCACAAGTTAGTAGAGGTGGATTCACTAGTACCAATGGAGCACAAGGAAGTTCTAGAAATGTAGAAGAGCATAATATGCCAGATATGCTTTAAATCTGGTCACACTGCTGGTATCTACTGGCATAGGTTTGTTGAAGATTATGTGCCTACACCAAGAGGATTTAGAAAGGGTAAAGGACCAAAAGCAGTTTATTTCAGTAATTTTGATGTTTTACTCCTCACTAAGGCTATAAAGACTACGATAATCTTAGTTACATGTCACTAAATTTTTATCCCATCTTTACTGCTAACTGTTACTCTAGAGTTGATTCTTATACCCCTGTAGCAGTATTTGTAGCTAATTATGAAGGAACTGCTGATGATGGCTAGTACTTGGACAATGGAGTAACTCATCATTTGACCAACAACATGGATAATCTATACTCAAAGAGGAATATAAAGGTACAGATCAGTTTATTATTGGAAATGGTCAAGGTTTGCCCATCTCTCATATTGGAAATGCTTTTCTGTCATATAGAGCTTCACACCATACTCATCCATACAACCCACACACACTATTGTAGCACTTAAAGACATGTTACTTGTTCCGCCAATCACCAAAAAGCTGTTGGACATTTCTAAACTAACTTCTGACAACCCTTTATCTGTTGAATTTTATGGCAATGTTTGTCTTGTAAAGGACATGAAGGGACAAGTTCTTCTACAGGGCTTTGTTGAGAAAGGTCTGTACAAGTTGCTGCTGAAACCTAACTACTTCTCACCTACATCTCATATATCTCATTTTCAGTTGAATAAACCAATTTCTATATTGTCCTTTTTAAATGTGTCTCCAGTTTCTCAAAATTATACAGCTTTTGCTAAAGCTTGCTATCATGATGTTCAAAATAATTGTAACTAAAAACCTGATGATAAGATATTATTGCATAGAAGGTTTGGTCATCCAAGCTCTATAATATTGATGCATTTAATTAAATCTTGTCCAAAGTTTAAAGTCCCTTAAAAGACTATCCTCTATTCTGCACATTCTTTATGCAAAGCTTGTCAACTAGGTAAAGTTTATAAATAGCATTTTTCTACCACTGAAACTAAACCCAAAAAGGTGTTAAAACTAGTACACATTGATTTATGGGGACCCTCACCTACTGTGTCAAGAAATGGTCACAAGTACTATACGAGTTTCATTGATGATTACAGCAGATATACCTGGATTTATCCACTTAAACTCAAATTTGAGGCCTTTGAGGTTTTCAAGTTGTTTAAACTTTAGGTTGAAAATAAGTTCAATACTCGAGTCAAGACGTTGCAATCTGACTGGGGGGAGAGAATATAGAGTGTTCACTAATTTTCTTACTCAAAATATGATTCTTTTTAGACACTCATGTCCATACACTCATCATCAAAATGGTTTGGTTAAAAGAAAACATAGACATATAGTTGAGTTAGGATTAACTCTTTTAGCTCAGCCAAATCTCCCTTTCAAATTTTGGTTGGATGCTGTCCATACAGCTGTATATCATATAAACAGACTTCCAACATCTATACTGAATTTTACCTCTCCCTATGAAAAGTTGTTTAACCATAAACCAGATCACGCCTTTCTGAAATGTTTTGGGTGTCTATGCTATCTATATTTGAGAGACTTAATAAATATAAATTTGATTTTCATACAATCAAATATATCTTTATTGGCTATAGCCCATCTCATAAAAGCTATAAATGTCTAACTAGCTTATGTTAAGTTCATATACTTAGACATGTGATGAAATTGTGTTTCCTTACTCAACTGATGATGTCTTCACTTTGTCTCAACAAAATAAAAATTCTGAAACACCAGTATCAGTGTCAAACTTGTCTCCACAGCAAGTTTATCATTTACCCATATTATCCTTACCTCAGAGCAGCTTTGAAGATGTTTACTCAGTAAACTTAGCATGATATCAACAAACACCTTTTATACCTGCACATATAGACATTCTATATCAACGAGAGCAAAGTAACCGTACTTTATCAGAATCATCATCATTCTCTTTATTGTCACAAAATCCATAACCAATTCAAACACAACTTGAAAACCAAACAACTATCCAACAAAACACAGAACAAATCACAAATAGAAATCTTACTTCACAGCCTTCTCATAAAATGGTTACCAGATCAAAATCTAGAATCTTCAAACCTAAACTGTATATTGCAACTTTAACTAATAAGGAACTTGATACAATTCAAGAAGCTCTTTGTGATCAGAATTGGCACCAAGCAGTGAGAGATGAATATCAAGCATTAATTAGAAATAAAACTTGGTCACTGGTTCCACCTTCAGCTGAGTACCAAATTGTTGGAAATAAATGGGTGTTTAGAGTTAAACAGAACACTGATGGTAGCATAGCTAAGTATAAAGCTAGGCTGGTTGCAAAAGTTTTCAGCAAACAGAATGAGTCAACTATTCAGAGACATTCAGTCCTGTTGTAAAACCATGTACTACGAGGATTTTGTTGAGTTTAGCTATGATGAACAAGTGGATGATAAGACAAGTTGATGTGAATAATGCTTTTCTAAATGGGGAGTTGGTTGAAGATGTCTATATGTGCCAGCCAGAGCGATTTGTTGATAGGCAGAAACCCAATCATGTCTGTAAATTGAATAAAGCACTGTATGGCTTGAAACAGGCTTCTAGGACAAGTTAAAGGACTCTTTAACCACAACCTGAAATTTTTAAAATTCTAAAATTGATACATCTTTTTTCTTTAATGAGATACATGGGTTAATAATACTGATTCTGATATATGTTGATGATATTTTAATTACTGGTGCAAACAATAAAGAGTTAGAAAGATTCATCTTTGAGTTTAGCAGAATGTTTACTTTAAAAGACTTGAGGACATACTTCCTTGGAATAAAAGTTGGTTATGCCAAAGATAGTCTGTATCTGTCACAGAGGAAATACATTAGAGATCTGCTGAATAAAGCTAATATGTTGGAATGCAAGGGCTGTGATACTCCAATGGTTATAGGTTATAAGATTCAAAAAGGAAGTTAAAGGTCATTTGGGCCAGTATATTCAAGATGCAATAAGTTACAGAAGCTTAGTTGGAGGCTTACAATATCTGGTTTTGACAAGACTAGAAATTGCTTTTGCAGTTCATAAACTGAGTCAATATATGGCAACACCAATACTTCAACATTTATTATCTTGCAAAAGAGTCCTCAGATACTTGAAAGCAACAACAGATTATGAACTAAAGTTTTCAACTAAAGGAGAAATACGAATCACAAGTTATACTGATGCAGATTGGGTATGTGATATTGATGATAGAAAATCGATAGTAGCATACTGCATTTATTTTGGAAACAACCTGGTATCTTGGTCATCAAATAAGAAAACTGTGGTCACAAGGTCAAGTGTAGAAAGTGAGTATAGAGCTCTTGCTCTGCAAGTGCAAAAATCACTTGGATACCGTCATTGCTTAAAGAACTTAAGATTAAATGCACCTCTTTACCATAATTTGGTGTGATAATGTGAGTGTAATAGAGTTGGCTAAGAATCATGTTTATCATTTAAGAACAAAACACATTGAGCTAGACATGCATTTTGTTAGAGAGAAAGTGTTGGCAAGAGAACTATAAATCAATTATATTCTAAATGAAGAGCAGATTACAGATATCTTGACAAAGCCTCTTACATTTACTCATTTCAAATATTTTAGAGCCAAACTCAAGGTGCATCCATGCCTCTTGAGTTTGAGGGGAGCTGTTAAGGAAGCACACTAAGCATACAAAGAAACTGTACATTTGGCACGTGTGGTTTAATGTCCAGTCAACATTGCAGTTAGGAGTATAAGTGCTAGCTCAGAAAAGTTTGTTAAATATACTCTGTATTCTGTAAATATTGTTCTCGTTCTGTTTTGTGTAAGTAATATGTATATATAAACATTTTCACTAAGACTTGTTATTAAGTTTTTCAGTTTGAGATAATAAGAAATAATAATAGACATATATGGAATATTCATTTTCTTTCTATTTCTCAGTATCCAAACAAATCTATCAGCTCAGTTTTTAACATTCAACATGCTTGGACTTCCATCCATAGCCCGACAGCCTACTTATGCCAAATATTTAATGCTTGCTTCCAAAATTGCAAGAATCACAAGCTAGATCTTCTAGATGCTTAGCTGCCTTAATCTATTTAGGAAAGAGAAATGATATCAAAGATCAAAATTGAGCTTTCAAGAGACATCACCAAAATTACGATCCACAACGCTTTCCACAAGGCTAAGAGCATCTAAACTAAGCACATATGACACACATGCAACCATCAATTATTCTGAATGAATTTAAAAGATTTCCAAAGAAAAGCTTTTTAGATATTTATTTTGTGTAGTCGTCTCATTGCAGTACATTTTGTAGGTTAGATTGCATCTTAGGACATATTTATTGCATTATTTGCACATGCTTACATGAGAATCTAAGTCTGATATCATAAAATATGATAGAGGATGATCTACCATAAGAACAAGGTTACCTTAAAGAGGAAGTATGAAATAGCATGAGAAAAAAAAGGCAAAAGCAAAAGCAAACCCCAAGAGGAGAAAAAAGAAAAGAAAAGAAAGACATTACCTACTTGCTTCAATAAGTTTTAATTCGATCAAGATCACAAGATTAGCTTGATTTGTTCATTCTATTTTTTTTAATACTAAAGTTGTTGATATTGAGAGATTTGATAATGAGTCTTGAACGATTTACTTTTCACATAAACGCAAAAGTTTAAATTTCTCTAATCTTTAATTAGTTTGAGTGATTAAAGTCTAATTCTCCTGATTAATATGTAAAAGAAAATTATAATTGCTCTAAAAGTTCATTTTAGGCATTTCACATATAAAACATTGATTTTTCATATTCTTGCAAGATCATTATTATCTTAGCATTAATTTTAGTTTGACATGTATATTCATTACTCATTAAACCTTAGATTGTTTTCTTTAATTATCTTTTGGATTCTTTTGCCAAAAAAAGGGGGAGTAGTAATTCTTTAGGAGAAATCCATTTGTTTTTAAAAGAGAATTACTTGATTGAGGGGAAATACCGAATTTTTTCTCTTGAAACATAGTAAATTTTTATTCATGCCATGTTTATTTATTTTTGGACTAAAGTGCTCTAGTGTTTATGTTTTGGTTAGTTCTTTAATTTAATTATGTGTAGATTTTTGCTCCATCGCCATGATATGCTTTAAAGACTATGTTCGATAAAAGTTTTTACCACAAGGATACCAAAGGAAAAGACTGTTAAGACCTAAACGTCTTATATAAGTTGACATCTTATGACAATTTAGGATTTGTACCCTTTTGAATTGTAATTTTCTAATTGAAGTGTACATTAATTAGGAGACTTCTTAGTTTAGGTTTTTTTTTTAAATTTTAGGAAGATTATTTAGGACAGAAGGATTTTATTTTGAAAGTAAATTAGAATTGAAAAAGAATATGTACTCTATTATGATGATTGGTATCACAATTTCCTATAAATAAGGATGTATTCTACACATTGAATATTAGTCCACCACGAGTTGAGAAATAGAATTTTGGTGAGCACGAATAGTATTGGGTGAATAGTGTCACTGAATAGTATTGCTTGAACTGTACTTGTTGAAACTATTCATGGAGTTTTTATTTTCATGTTTTGTATTCATCTTAGTCTACTAGTAGAAATCATTTATTGATTGGTCTATTTAGAGAAAGGGTCATTTGCAACAGTGAATGGATTTCGCATTAAAGTTGCAGATAAAAGACCAGTGGTGCTAACTAAGTGGTATGGTAGATTCAACCAAAGCGGTGGTAACAGTGAAAGGGTATTTGAAATTGTGTAAGAAACTAAAGGCCTGTTTGGTATTGTTTTTGAATTTGTATTTTCTGAGAATAAAAATGAAAATGAAAATAGCATTTTGCAGTTGCTGTATTTCGAATTTAAATATGCGTTTGGTATCATTTTTTGTATCCTGTATTTTAAATTTGAAAACAGTAATATGCGTTTGGTAAGTAAAGTTGAAAATTATCGAAACAGAGAATATGCGTTTGGTAATATTTTTTTCAAAAACAGTTTTTACATTATACTTATAAAATAATTATTTGATTCGGCCGCTAATCGATTTTTTAACCATTAGCCGGTTAGTTAATTAATGTAATGGCAGCTCTTATTCGCTAGGTTTATGTAACCGGTTATCCGGTTTTAAAACAGAATGGAAGCTTTGCACAAACGGCTAACCGGAAGCAGAAAACCGGTTATCCGGTTTTAAACAGAATTGAAGCTTTGCACAAACGGGTGTCGGGTTTTGAATAACCGGTTATCCGATTTTAAAACAGAATGGAAGCATTGCACAAACGGCTTCCGGTTTTGAATAACCGGTTAGCCGGTTTTAAACAGAATGGAAGCTTTGCACAAACGGCTTACCGGAAGCAGAAAACCGGTTATCCGGTTTTAAAATAGAATGGAAGCTTTGCACAAACGGCTAACCGGAAGCAGAAAACCGGTTATCCGATTTTAAAACAGAATGGAAGCATTGCACAAACGGCTTTCCGGTTTTGAATAGCCGGTTAGCCGGTTTTAAACAGAATGGAAGCTTTGCACTAACGGCTTACCGGAAGCAGAAAACCGGTTATCCGGTTTTAAAACAGAATGGAAGCTTTGCACAAACGGCTAACCGGAAGCAGAAAACCAGTTATCCGGTTTTAAAACAGAATGGAACTTTGCACAAACGACTTTCCGGTTTTGAATAACCGGTTAGCCGGTTTTAAACAGAATGGAAGCTTTGCACAAACAGCTTACCGGAAGCAGAAAACCGGTTATCCGGTTTTAAAACAGAATGGAAGCTTTGCACAAACGGCTTTCCGGTTTGAATAACCGGTTATCCGATTGCCTTCCAGAAAAATTTCAACACAAAAATATGTAATTTGTTATCATCAAAATCAATATTAATAGTCATGTAGGCTAACAAACATTAATTTAAAAAAAGTTTGACATTGTCATTGTCATTGTTTTACAACACATGATTCAAAGAAAATAATTAAAAAAAAATTACATGAAAGACATTATGCATTACGTATGTAATCATGCCACATATAAGCTGCAATTCCATCTCTTATAGCATTCATCTCTGCGACACTTGCTGGAGATAAATCAATGTTAGTAAGTGGCCTACTAGTTTCTCCTTCTTCATTGATAACCAAATCTTGCCCAGCAAAGTCCTCAAATAACCTATCACTTGCATTTTCTCGTCGAATAAAATTATGTAAAGCGCAACATGCTATTGGAATTAGACGTTGCTTACGTAAACTGTAATTATGCATATCTCTTAAAATTGAAAATCGCGCTTTTAAAACACCAAAGCATCGCTCAATTACATTACGCAATGATGAATGTCTATAATTAAATAATTCTTGTGGACCTCTAGGTGCTCGACCTGATCCTCTATAATCACGTAAATGATATCTCTCACCTCTATATGGTGTCAAAAATCGCTTCATATTTATATAGCCAGAATCCACAACGTAGTAATATCCTAAAACATAGAAACAATAAAATCTAACTTAATTAAAAAATAAACGCCAAAGATATTAACATATATATATATATATATATGTGTGTGTGTGTGTGTGTGTGTGTGTTCTTACCTTCTTCCGGAAGTGGAAACCCAGATTCTGGTCTATTTAAGGCATCCATAAATACCCTTGAGTCATTGGCAGTACCTTCCCAGCCCGTATACACAAATGTAAACATCATGTCAAAAGAACATGCACACATGACATTTTGAGTCACCTGAGTCTTTCTATCTCGATATGATATCTGTTTATGTGCCGGTGACCATGCAGCAATGTGAGTTCCATCAATTGCACCGATACACTTCTGTGAAAATATGAAAAAAAATAATTTATTAAACAAATGTTAAAGTCACATAAACATTGAGGTTACGTGTATTGAATTTCTTACCTCAAAATATGGAAAAAAATTTGGATTGTTTCTAATCTCTGATGGCGTTTCCCCTTGAGGTTTTGGTTTTATAATATGATTTGCCAAGTAACAAAATGCTTTTAACACACGTTTAAAGTGTGTAAATACAGTATCCGCTGAACGTTGAAAACGCTCGGATACAACACGTACAACAGCACCATGAGACAATATATACAAGCACATTGCTACAGCTTCTTTGATACAAACATGTCTATCATCCTCTAATAACTGTAAATGTTCAAGTGTATAACATAATCGAATAAAAACTTCTTTATCCATTCGAAACATGTTATACATCCTGTCCGGATGGCCATTTAATAACTCTTGAACAAATTCAATGCCAGACAATTGTCCTGTATAACATTGTCTTCTAATAGCACGCTGTTGTTTCTCATACATTTTAATAGCAATGGCTACCTCTAAAACCTCTTCTTCAATATCTGTTAAAGTGTCAATATCATCATCTTCATTGTTGTTGTTGTTCATAATTTTGCTCTGATTAAAAAAAAATCCTAGATTATATTTCAAGAATACGATAATTGGTAAAAAAAAAAATGTCACCTCACAAAAATAAAATAAAATAAAGTTCAACAAACACATTTAAACTCATAAAAATAACATAGAGTTCAACAAATAAAAATACTACCAGTTTTTACATAAAATAAACAAGCACATAGTTCACAACCAATAACATCCAAACTAAACAGATTACATCTTCAAAAACAAACTACAAACTAGTTAACCAATATTTTTTCCTATGCTCCGGCATGCTCAGAAATGCTTTCCTCCACTCAATACTGGACACTAGCTTATCCATCAATTTGTTGTATGTATCTCCATCAATGTCCCCCAATTTCTCCACAGCTTCAATACACTCTTCAATAGACCATTTTTCAACATATTGAGAAGTTGACTCCGCACTTTTGCTCTTAACCATCTCCATTCTAGCATTCATCACTGAACTAGCCATTTTAAAGTAACTATCGAACTCACTCTTACTTTTTTTACCCCGCTCAGTTGAAGTTCTCATTGGCCGACCAGGCCTTTTCTCTGTCCTAATATCAGAAACAGGTTCCATTGACTCATCATCATCAATATCAACATGAACTCCATGACTAAGAAAATTCTCTTCCAATTCACGATCCTCGTCTGAGGACAATGGAACTTGACTAGATGAAAAACGTAATTGGCGGAAGGCATGGTGGTGTTGAATATCTCCCCAAGGTTTGGTAGTGCTCTAATCCTTTTTACGATATGGCTTCACCTGTGCACTCTGTGGAAAAAACAAATAAGTGTATAAAACCATAAAATAATACTTTAATTTTATACAAAACTATTTAATATACTGTGAATATAGTGTTACCTTAATATATTCAGCCCAAACAGCTTCCGATGCTGTGACCGTATTTGAAATAGGATCCCACCCAAACCCGGTATGAGCTATTAAGTCAGAAAATTCTCGATGTTTTTTGCGCAACCTATTAAACTTGGACTTAAGTTGCCCTACATTGTATCTTTTTTTGGATTTCTCAAATAACTCATCACTTATAGTGGTCCAAATTTTCTTAGTAAAGGTTGATGTTTGTAAATCACCTTTTTTAACATGCTCATGCACTATACCAATAAAAATATTTTCTGTCCCTCTAGACCAATCAGCCTTATCATCACCGTCAACATCACGTGGATCCATATCTTGAAAAATTAAAAAAATAATATATATCAAATATTAATCAAATTCAACATAACACGAAAGCAATTTTAGTAACATGTCATAGATTAAAAACTGAATGTTACTCCAAAGAGAAGTGCAATCAAGCAGCTGTAGTTAGCTTTTTTTTTTTTAATTGGCTGCAGTTAGCTTGCTAAAAGCTCTTTCAGGCTCACCCAATGGTCTAAACAAACAAAATCCTCACTTCAAGCTCAGTTGGTTGCAGAGAAAATTTCAGGCAACACATAGCTTGAATAAGGTGGGCTCAATTATGCTATACTTTTAAACAAGTTTTTGACACAAAGATTTTGCACAATTCAAGAACAAAAACACATACCAATTAATTCAAAAAATCATGCACACTTTATTCAGCTTCCAGTGGTATGCATTCAATGGAGCATGCAGCAAGCTTTACACACACACACACACACACACACATATGTATATTCTTAATTAAGGCTTCAATATTGAATATAGAGATCAACGGTGCAAATATTCAAACTACTACATTTCATAATCCTACATTATTGTCTCTCTAATTGCATACATAACTCTGAGGGTCACTGGGCAATAAGCAAAGACAAAGAAATATGGACAATAATATTGTAGCTAGCCAGCGTTGTGTAGCCTCGAATATGAGCATATATATCATCATTAATGCATAACGCAAATACCATATCTCACCCAAAATCTCACACCATACTTTCAATCAAGATTTACTCAAATAAAAAAAAAATCCAGCAACTCACAATAATTAGCAGTTAACTTTTGATATTTTTTCTTCCAACAATTGTCAACCAAACTTGAACAATAATTAGCCAAATAACACATGAATAATGCTTATGAATATATAAAAATCATTACTCAAATAACAACTTAAGCGGTCGAAAGAGAGGAGGTGGGGTCGGGACAGAGTCGGGCGGCATCTGCGGTCGGATCAGCACGCCAAGAGAGAGTGGATCGGGAGAAATACCGGCAAGTGACAGAGAAGATGGAGCAGCAGCGGCTAAGGCGGAGTCGGATCGGCGGTGATCGCAGTCGAGCGGACAGCGGCAGGTCGGATCAAGAATGCACGCCAAGAGAGAGTGGATCGGGAGAAATAGAGAGAGAGAAAGATGCTGGATGAAGATAACGGGAGGGAGAGAGTGTGGATTTGCTGCAGGGGAAGAGAGAAAGATGCAGGGGAAGAGAGAATAACAGTGAAGAGATAAGGAAGAAGAGGGGCACGGTGTTTCTTTTGTTTTTTAATTCAGTTTTAGGTTTGGTTTGTAATCTTTAGAGAACGTGTTTAAGTTGTTTTCAAGTTATTAGTTATAAGTGTGAATCCGGATTTTTTGTTTCATAATCTATATTTTGAATATAATTCACCGAACATGTATTATGTGTGTTTTATGAAAAGGAAAATGAAAACATAACTTGTAAAACAAAACCGAACGGGCCCTAATAGGTTGTAATTTTCTTTCACTGAGTGAATTACTTAATATCTAGAAATATCTAGGTTAGGATTGTTCTTTGAAATAGGTGAAAATTATTTCCTTAAAATTATTTAATTTAATTAATTTAGGTTTTTAATAATTAGCCTACATCTATAAAATAGATATAAATTTCCCAAGAATAAGGATCAACATCAATCTTTTACCTAATGTTAATCATTGAAGTCTAAGTAGCTATATGGTTTCTGTCATGCAACAAAATGAACTTTGTTCCTTCTGATTTAATAGAGAAACCAAGCTAATGATGAGATCCCACTAGCTCTGTGAGCTCCCTATTGTGATTGACTACCTCTTAGATACAAATTGATAGGGTCTTTCAAACAAGGCCTTTTAAATTGTTCTGAAAGGGTATAACGAATGTCGAAAATAAGACCAGCCGTTGCTACTCTTGTGCAAGTATTCGAAAATTTGGACATCAATCAAACAATTAGACGAGAGGAATGAAGGCACATACTAAGCATTCTGCTAGTAATTCAAAAATCACATGCGGAAATGCCATGAGTTGATTTTACAATTTAAACTGTTCAAGCAATGAAAGCACAAAATATAAGCTAGAAAAAGAAAGTTACTTAGAGCTTAGATGCAATCAGTGATTGTTTGTCATGTGGAATTCAGATTCAGCTTCACATTCTCATTAGTGCCACATGTCTCTCCATTCAGATTTGGAGGCTTCAGTTTATCTATAATTTGACTTGATAAATTGGTGATTGATCGATCACTATTAACCAACTAATTTATGAAAGAACTGTTTAAATCTTCAACAGTAGATTTTTGCAATGACCTCTCACTGTTGATTGTCAATTTCTCTCTACCTGAATGGTGAAATCCGGCTCCTTCACTGAAAGGCGGTGTTCTTTGCCAATCGAAACCAAGCAACAAGTAAGCAGACTTTTTAGAAGATCAATTTGCCTTTGCCTCTGTATTTTGTTACATCAGGTCTGTGCTAATTTTTCTCTTCTTTTTTGGAGTTCAAAAATTCAATGGACAGTGGTTCCAGGGTTTTGCTACATAGCTATAGTGTATCAAGAAAAACAAATTGCCTGCGGAAGAGGACTTGGCAATTAACTACATGTATCCCTTCAGTTGACGATATTTCATCATCCAATACCCCCAAAAAAAAAAAACAAAATTGATTCAGGAATGCTAGTGAAGTCTCATACTATTTATTCTCTTATTAATTCATACGTTACGCGTGCAAATACCATCAGTTGATTTTACGTAATAAACATTGTTTCCTAGTCGTGGGAGCACAGAAAATACGGAATATATAGCTAGAAAAGAAAACATACTTAGACGCCATCAGGGATTGCTTGTACTGGGACTTCAGATTCAGCTTCACATCCTAACAGAGTCTGGACAACTAAATCCATTGTTGGTCTTTTGTTTCGATCTTCATCCACACAAGATATCCCAATTCGAAACAACGTTGCAGCCTGGTTCTTGTTAAAGTTTCCTTTCAATCTTGGATCCACTATTTCCTCTATCCGTGCTTCCTGTCCACATAGAATTTTCTCTTTCACTTCCCTGATGAACCCTGTCAGCTCTGCTTCTTGCCCTTCACTATCTTCTATAACCCAGTTTGAAAGCCGAATTCCTTTTAACATCTCAAATATCACAACTCCATAACTAAAGACATCGACTTTGGAAGTGATGGGAAGATTTGAAGCCCACTCTGGAGCCATGTAACCTTTCGTTCCTCGAATCTGAGAGAATTGAGAACTATTACTGCCCCTCTGAGACAACTTGGCTAGACCAAAGTCAGCAATCTTAGGCTCAAATTCGCTATCCAGAAGTATATTTTCAGGCTTCACGTCACAGTGGATAACCCATTCCAGACACTCATGGTGAAGATAAGCTAGACCCTTAGCCGTCCCCAAGGCAACTTTAAACCTCTCTTTCCATCCAAGAAAATTTGAAGAGAATAGATGCTTGTCCAGCGATTGGTTTTCAACATACTCATAAACTAAGAGTCTGTATATGCCTTCTGTACAGAATCCCCACATTCTCACCAGGTTCATGTGATAGATTTTTCCAATAGTACTCACTTCTGCCCAAAACACTTCTTCTCCTTGATGTGAATCTCCTAGTCTCTTCACAGCCACTACCCTTTCATCAGCCAAAACGCCCTTATACACAGCCCCCGAGCCCCCTTTGCCAAGCTCTTCCTTGAAACGGTTTGTTGCTTTTTTGAGTTCAGCATAACTAAATCTCCTGAATTGACTTGATAATGCTCGATATCCGTCTTCTAAAGAGGATGGTATACCTTGTCTTCTAAAGAGCAGCCACCAACCTGATACAATGAAGAGAACTTCTATTGCACCAATTGCAAGTGCAAACCAGTAAAAATAACTCCATTTCACTCTCTTAGTATTTCTGTCGTACATAGATGGAGATCCAACCAATATATCAGATTTATTCGACTGGCATGCAGGATTGGTGCCATTTAAAATAGCTGGTTCTGATGCCTCCACTGTCACTGGCAATTTTAGATACATGTCTCCTGGAAAATTGGGAGCCTTGTAGCCATTAAACAGCTCACTTTTTGTAAAGCAAACCCTTTCACCTGTCAGCCTATAGCTAAATCCCGAACACCGAAAGTCATCCAAGCACAATTTCATACAAGCCTCTTTTGATACATGTTCACTGAAGTTGAGGTCAAAACCATAGAAATCTACTTTTGGAACCTCGATGAACTTCACGTCTGTCAAGCTTGATGAAGAAGTTCTATTAAACTTAGGCTTGCAACCTTTGCTCCAATCAGCCGGCTCAGTTGCCTCATACCCAGGTGGGCATGAGCACTTTGGCTCTGGCGTATAAATGCAAATCCCATTTTTACCACAGACACCATGCACTTTACAGGGCCGCATAAGAGCTTGCCAAGAAATCATCCATAATTCTGTCACATTGTTAAGACTATAAAGCCTGAGGTTTCCATCATAATCCATTGTCAACCTTCTTTTGATCCCGAAACCCATGTCTATAGCACTGAATTTCAACTCATCACTTGAAGAGAAACTGCCAAAGTCATCTAAAACAGCTATTCTGCTACTGTTATAATTTGTTCTTCCATTTTGGAACACATTTAAATCAGGATCTGGCCAGTACACACTTGAAATTTCAGGCCCATCATACATTAACCTCAATACATTATCATTATCAAAATACAAACTAAAATAACCTGACGCATAAGTTCCATTTCCTACTCCAGAAATCAGCTTGGTGCTCTTTCTAAATACTTGATTAGGAAGGAGTGTATCAGTAGGAAAATCAAAGCTTTGCCATAGGATTTTACCATGTCTGTCCTTGAGAACAAGATTTCCAGTATCCAGAAGCTCTGCTCTATCAGCACCAGTAGAGGTTGTGTTAGTCATCCAAATGACTGTGCCATCAACATCAGTTAAGACCATGGCGCCATTTCTCCGCAGAGAAGCTCTGGAGCCCTGGCCGTTGACTGGTCTGTCACGGTTAGCTGTCCAAACAACAGTTCTGTCTTTAGAGTTCGTGAACCAGATTGAGAACAAATAAGCACTTCCATCAAGGCCATAAAATCCACAACTGAATGTTTTGTCTGGGGAAGTCAACACACCTGTATTATCTTCAACAGATAGAGAAGAGCCCCTAGGCAAGAAGTTTTGGCTTTCTGAAGTTTGAAAGCAGAAGAGAAAAGTTATGAGAACAATGAGAAGGGACGGAAAATTTGGAAACATTGAAGCCTGGGAGTGGGAAATGATGCTAACAGAATTTGATTTAGAATTTTTGATTTATGAAAAGATTGTTGGCGTTCAAGTTGCAGAGGTCGAAGAAGAGATTAAAAAGAATTCAGGATTTATGTCATTCTTCGCTGATTTTTGAAGAGTCGAATCAATGGTAATGTACAACAGAAATCTTGTAGTCAATGGTACTGATCTGGTTGCTTGCATTTCCCGTGTCAAGGAGAGGTCGTCGCAGCCCGTGATTATTGTTTGAATAAATGTGGTCACAGAAAGATAACTCTTGTGGTTTGACTACTCGGTCAAAATGACCAATTGTTGTCGTAAATGACCCACCAGATTTCTTTTTCTTTTAAGCCTAAATGAAACAAAATTTGGTCACTGTTGCCGAAGGATAATCCTAAAGATTTTAGGCGATTTTCAAAAAAATAATGAGATTTTCGGAATCATTTTTTTCAACTCACAGGAATACTACTGTTATTTTCCCCAAATACAAGTGGCCACTTTAGTTTCGTGAAGCGAAGTCTAAACCTAAAATATAGTTTATAAAGAGGTGTGGGAAAATTACCCAATTTTGGTCGTAGGAGAAGACTTGACGGACGTTTTCTAGAAGCTGCCTCAGACTCCATTGCAATCTCCCCAGCGCTCAACACAATCAAGCACTTTGTGTGTCATCGAGAATATGGACGGTAACCATTGAGAATATGGACGGTAACCTATTTTGTACCATCCACGAGCAATTGATTTTTCCGTATGATTATACGTGCCGTACCATACCTCACGCCTCGCTGAAATGTGTTCAATGTTCATGCCGGAAATGTGTTCATGCCGGTGCTATGTTGTAGTAATTTATACTCTGCCTCATGTTAGTGGACTGTTAGCCATCTTTAATGTTTACCATTCCAAACTCGCCAACCCAATTCCAAGTCACTGGAAAGGAAGAAATATTTATTCCAATCATCAATGTTATTCATTGGGAGCTTGCTACAGCTGCTGTAAGGTGCAACTCTCTCACGAATTTAGTCGTGAGTCCCACTTGGACTGATGGTGGATACTGTTCACGTGAAAGGACTATACCTTACAGCAGCTATAAGTAGCCCTCGCCTATTCATCGGGTCTAATATGGTATTTCAAGTGGATAATATTTTAAACCACCAAAATTTAATATTAAAAAATAATATATCCCAGAATGGGACCGGTTGCCGTGTCATTTTATCTAAGAGAAGTGACTAGCTCCACCACTTCAACCTTTTCTCCTAAACAGAAAATCTGTGCAAAGTGTGACAGGCCAAGCCATCAGCAGGACATGTTCAAAAATCGTAAGTTATGCTTGATCCTGGGATCTGAGCAGAGCCATTCTCTGGTCTCTGCAATCTCGATTGATGAAAATACAACATTACGGAGTGAAAACATAGAAGCCACTTTTTTATCTTATATTTCAACAACATTAGTGATTAGGTACATAGAGATGTCCTTTGTCAGTAGCAATCCAGGAAAGGTTCATAACCTCTTATTTAAAGATGAATAAAATTATTTGATAAACATATTATATTTTGGATATTAAGTGCATAGTAGCCGAAGGCCTAAGGGAAACAGCTCTATGATGTCTATAGATACGTGAGAAATTTAAAAAAGAACCAGTCCGCAATCGTTTTATGTAGCAATTCGGACACGGACTAATCGATTCTCAAACCTATCCTACACAAATAATAGGTAACCTCCAATAATAAAAATTATTATTTAGTCATGTTAGGTTTTGATTAACATTCAATTTCGGGTGTTAATGATGAATTTGTAAACTCTCAGGGGTCTTTGTAAAATCCCAGCGGCTTATTTGCTTAAACTCTTAACTTGTGCGTTTTGGCAGAAGAAGCATATAGGAAAACTATGGCTAACAAAATCCATTTGCTTAAGAACTTAACAAAATCCATTAGCTAGTTTTCAAGGGCTTGTATCTTGTCGAACACTGAGAGTTACGGAATGAAATTTAGCTTGTTTTAAAGCTTGTAATTTCCTCAATAAAATTGGTTAAGTTCTTTAATACAGGACGTGCATGAAGAGCTCTTTGTGATTGTCACAATTTGGTGCTTGTGCTCTGTTATTGAGTGTTGAATATTTTCTAGTTTTCTTCGATTGCTGCGATTGGTCTTTTTTTGTAATTAAAAATCACCAAAAAGGTGGGGGTTAGGCAGGACCCTATTTCCATAAATCAATATAGAAGTAATTATATAAGGAGAATAAAATAGCCTAAAACCTCCTAAAACATATGTAAATACATAAGAATAAAAGAAAAGAATACACTATCAATTGAAATAATAAACCAACAATCCTATCGTCTGATATGAGGAAAAGTTTGTGCATTCAAATGAAGAATGCCAGATAAGGCCATAGGTAGATCCCAAGCACACAAGAAATGTCGTCTAACCCGATAAGTGTAAGCCCAATTGGCCAGGAAATCAGCAGCAGATGTAACCTCCCGAAGCACATGTCTAATCAAAATATGAGAAAAAGATATCAAAGCACACAGCCAACGTAACAAATAAACATAATCCCAAAGAATAAGGCCTTGGAATGAATCCAAGATACCACCATGGTTGAGTCCGATTCTATCTCAAGTGCAGAATATCCAAGATAAGTAGCAAGCTCCAACCCCTCACAAATAGCCATACGCTCAGTATAGATAATTGGTTGGCAACCAAGAAAAGATCCAAAAACAGCCAAAATGTCACCCTGATGATCACGAAGAATACCACCCGCTGTAGCTATCCCGGGGTTACCCCTAGAGCAACCATCCACTGTTAATTTTGTAACCCCAAAAGGTGGTCGCATCCAAGAAACTAAACTAATCAGCCTTTTGGGTGGAATTATGACATGCAAACCTTCTGTAATCTAAGAACCCAAAACCCCTTGTTTCTAAGAGGGCTTAAATCCAAAAGCAGAGCTAGCAAGCTTGAGGTTTAATCCCACCTAGTGGATAATTGCATCCATAGAGAAGGTCTTCAAATCATACTTGGAAGAATTACGAGCTTTCCAAACTTGCCATAAAATAAAGAAAGGAATGAGGACTTGAATATGACTCCGAGATGGTACACACCGACGCCAATAACAAAGCAAAGCATGCATGGTTAAAAAACCACATGTCGTATGTCTAACTTTCACAAAAAATGAGCCCAAATTGGGCTAACCCGTGGGCAATCAAGGAACAAATGTCGAGAAATCTCAACAGCCCTGCCACAAATACAACGGGAGACTATACAAAATCCTCTTGACCATAAGGTATCATCAGTAGCCAAATAACCATGTAACAACCGCCAGAGAAAATAGAAACCTAAGATGGGATATTCTTCTGCTAGATAAGTGAAAAAAACCTTATCTTTTAGCCTATAACAATGTACAAACTCCTACATTGTCCGCAAATGAAAGACGTCATCATGACCGAGAGCCCACTGAATTATAGCAGGTTCTATGCTAGAGATACGAACCAATAGAATTTGTGCAACAATTGAAAAGAATAACACATCTTGGAGTTTACCTTGATTCCATGCTGTACCTCGCTAATAAAAAGAAATCGGCACCCTAGAAGTCTCTGCAAGGTTGTAGGAGGCCAAAAGGCAAGAGTCCAACCAGTAGTCATACCGAAAACTACACTCCCTCGACCAACCAACTGGTGCATATGAGGTTCCGCAACCCACCGAACCAAACACAGTCGTATCCAAAGAGAAAAGACGGAATAAAGAACCTAAACCTAACTCGGATGCATAGCTCTACAATACTTAGACTTTATGAAATTAGCCCATAAAGAATTTTGCTCCTGAAAACCCCACCAAAGCTTATACTCAAAAGCTTGAGATAAATCTTTAAAAGATCGGATACCCAGGCCGCCCTCCTCAATTGGATAACATATAGGCATATAGTCGACCATTTCACCAATGAAGTTGACGCCTTGACTCAGAATCACCCCATAAGAATCGGTTGAAGAACTTTTCTAATTATTAAAGTAGATGTAACGACATAGACGACAACAGATATCGAATAAGCACTAGTTTCCCACCAAAAGAAAATAACCGAATAGTCTATCCCAAAATCTTATCTTTAATTTTTAGGACCATATCATCAAAATGAGAAATCTTGAGATGCACTGTAAAGATTAGGCACTCAAGATAAGTGAATGGAAGTTGACGCCCCTGAAAGCTAGTGATCGAATAGACAATAGCCTATCGTAAAGCAGAAGCTGAAGTTCCAATGTAAAAACAATTTTTGGCTTGATTAATCAATTGCCCCGAAATCGCCTCATAATGATGTAAAAAATTTATAACCCGCTAAATACTCGATCGGCTCCCATTTAAAAATATAAGAATATCATCTGCAAAACTCAAATAGGAAATAGAGATAGACGCAGCAAAACAACATCACACAGAAGGATACTGAGCATATATAGAGTCTAAACTTCAAGATAGGAACTTGAAATACAAATTATGCAACTCAAGAGGGGGGGTGAATTGGGATTTTAAAACTTATGCTAAGCAAATCGCCCACCAATTTAATCTAATGCCTTAATACACACAAAAATAATAAATCTTGCAACAATTAAATCAAATACAATAAATTAAACAATGCTTAAAAATAAAAGTGTAAGGGAAGAGAATGCAAACACAGCAATTTTTACGTGGTTCAGCAATCCCTGCCTACGTCCACGCGTCCAAGCCAACCAAGCTTCAGGATTTCACTATCCAAGCCTCCCAAGACTTTAAGTTCTTTACACTTGACTTCAAGGTGTCAATAGACCTTTACAATGAAGATATTATCACCCTAATCTCTTTATCCCAAGTGTTTCCCTCATTTGAACACACTCAATTTGATAAGAAATGAAAATTACACAATAAACTCTATATAAGAGTGGATTCACAAAATGATTTAATCTATGATGATTTTGCGAATTGGAAGCTCAATATATGTTATGAGATCTTTTTTATGTTTGCATTAGTCTTTAAAAAGAAGTTGGAGTTGAGTTTTTATAGTTAAAGCTTGAAAACTAGCAGTTATAGTCAAAATCCCGAAATCAAGCGGCTAGCCGCTTAAATTAACCAGATCCCCGCTCGTAACAGTAAAGTTACCGTTAGATTTGAAATTTGCTACAGTGATACTGTTCATAAAATTATAGTTTATCCCAAAACTTTTTGTAATTATACTATGGCCCAGAAATTCATAAAACTTTTCAAATAGGTCCAATTCTGGATATCAATGTTTGGATTTTCAATCAGGTTCTCAAACTTTCATAAATTATAATATGACCCAAAATGTTTCAAACATTTGCAAATAAGGCCAAATTCAGAATTTACTTATATTCCTAAAACTTTTTGAAATTACAATATAGCCCAAACTATAGTAAAACTTTTTCAAAGAAATCCTTTTCAAGTTTTAACACAATTATCATAAAATTTAAAAATCTCAAATCTTTCACTTAGGCCCTCAATCTTTTATAAGTCACAATGTAGTCCAAAAGGTTTAAAAATTGACAAATAAGTCCAACTCCAAGATTTAAAAACTTTTTTATTTTAAACCAAATTTCTCAAATCCACAAAATAATTATTTACTAAACCATCTATTGAGCTTCTCAAATGCTAAACTAAGCATAAAATAAATCATACCGGCTTTACAAGAAATTGTCGCACTGAATTTTTCCGTTAAGCTTTAATCTTTATTCTTGATTTTGCTATTATCCTTTGAATGTCTTGAACTTGATTTCACTTGCATAAAAATTATCATTAAAAAATTAGTGAGCTTGTGAAATACAAGAATTATTAAAACACTTAATACATATATTTGTTATCATCAAAATTATAATATGTATAGCCATTTAAGCTAACAATCTCCCCCTTTTTGATGATGACAAACATCTCATGTATTTTGACATATATACTCCCCCTTAATATATGGCATACATAATTAAACATATAAATTAAATTTAAGACACATATGCTCCCATTAATACTTCAAAACCATGCATATGTATAAAAAAAAAATACTCGTCTTCGAATACAATTCACAATTCAAAATTACATGACTTCTCCCTCTTCATCATCAAAATTAAACTAGAGCAAGGCTTACACAAAAAAATAATATGTCAAGAAGTCATAATATAGCATCCAAATACGTAAGAGATATGAGAATCTAGCAACCAATTAATCAAAGATTCATAATATGTCAAGAAGCCATAACATAGCATCCAAATACAAAATATCCAAACAACTCAGAATAATCATCCTCAATCCAGACATAAAACATAAATGCATAAGACAAATATAGTGCAGACTGACATAGGACGGAAAGAGAATAAAAAGAAACAAGATGCTATAGGGATGGTGGATGACATGAAGATGATGGTGGTGAAAACCCAAGAGCTGCAAAAAGCTGCTGCTGGCCATCAAGAATCTACTGCTGTTGAGCAAAAAGCTGATGTTGTTGATTAAATAATTACTGCCGTTGCTCAAAGTGTCGTTGGTGCTCCGAAATGGATTGAATTTGAAAAGCCTCAAACTGAGATTGAAGTTGGCTCTGCTGTGTAAAAAGAGAATCCATTTTAACCAACATCTGCCGCATCAGATCCTCATTGGCAGCTGAGGAAGGTTGAGAAGGACCCGCAGAAGGTGGATAATAAGAGCGTTGTGGAACACTAAGATCAGGGAGCAGCTTTGGTGGAAGGATATCGTTAAAGAAACTATGATATGTAGGAGCAAGTTCAGCAACCTTGGTCGAGTGTCTTCTATCTTTAGACCATTTATTCTCCTCCCAAATAAATCCTAGATTAGCAATGACATCATCTCATTGTTCCCTTGTATTTGAAAAGGTGGGTTCGGTAATGGGTACTTTGAAAAAGCGAAGGATGCGAGTAATAATACTACCATAAGGGAGGGATCTCTTGGCTATACAAGGTGTGCTAAGCATATGATGAAGTATAATATAACCAACATTGATCTTCCTACCCTCTAAAATACAATCCAACAAAGCCACATCCAATCGGTTAACTTCATCCCCATGGCCATACCTAGAAGTAATAACATGGTGAAGAACATAATGCAGGATTCTAGTTTGAAGAGGTAAGGCTTGAGATTTTAAAGATGATCAACAAAACTCAGGGGACAAGTCACGACGGCAACAAATTTTCCAAACAGTATCTACAAGAGAAAACCATGGATAATCTATTTTGGTTCTTGGACTATATAATTCCAATCCATCATTTGGAGTTCCAAGAATACGATTTAACTCTGCAACATCAAATTCAATTCAAACTCCCCCAACACTTGTAACAACTCTATTCGAAGTTTCTATGTCTATATTCTAATAAAAGACTTTGATTAAATTCTCATAATATGGTTCTTGAATAACTAAGACATTTTTCCAACCCATGGCAATAAGAAATTTATCAAGAGATTTATTACAAATTGCCAAATTTGCTAAATTCTTAAGATTAACAAAATGAGGAGGAACAACCGACCTCGGCATGAAGTTGTCGAGAAATCGTTTCCGAGGAGTGAGATGCTGAAAATGGGTTGACAAGAACTCCATATTATCTCCATAATTGTCCTTTCGTCTCTTGGCCGTGTGTTTGCTCTTGGATTTTTCACTACCCACCATTGTAGAAACTAGAACAAGCTTAAATAACAATTTCGGCTTTGAGTGAAACGGATGTGTTTGAGCCAAGAGAATTGATTCTAGAGATGAATGAGGCTAATATATGATGTGGATTGAATCAAAGATGAGCTAGAGAAAGCTTGAAAATGTAGAGAGAGAAACGGCCAAAGTTAGGTTTTTGATTTGGGATTTTTATGAGGAGGTGATGAAATGGTATTTGGAGATTGAAAATTGAAGGAGTAATAGATGGGTAATGAGTTGGATGATTAATTTTACAAAGAAAATAATTGAAAGATGAAGAAATTTGAGAGAGAAATGGTGAGTTACTATTTACACGAGAGAGAGAAAGATGAACAAGTGAAGAAGAAGTGAAGAAATGATGATTGAGAAATGTTTAATGGAAGTTAAATGGATGGGTAATGGTTTGAATCAATGATTTTGACATGAAAATGGTTGAGAAATAAAGAAAAAATTGAATGAAAATGGAATAGGAGTTCATGGTTTGGTGAAAGAATGAGCAAGTGAGGAAGAGTGCAAAAATGTGGAGGAAAAAGGGGACAAACCTGGTGACTGCTCTCATAGTCACTGCTGTCAGGGCCCAGCCTACACCAAGCCCGCTTCCAAAATTATTTTTTATCAATTCCGTCATCATTTCTTGATTCCGAAACATCTCAAGAGCCATCTTAATGCATGAATCATGATTTTAAACATTTAAAAGATGATGAATTCGGATGAATAAGTCATCTATCAAGCATATATCATGAAGCATGTAAGCATTCAAAGATAAACAAACTAAACACTTTACATTTCTATCATGCTCAAACACTTCAAAAACATCAACAATCACCAAGCAAATAATTTTAATAGATTCAATAACATAATTAGAGATGTTAATGCGAAAATTTCATCATCCTAAGTTCATGCCGAATTTTTGAAAATTGATCTTCGCAAAAGAGTTTTGTAAAAATATCGGCAAGTTGTTTTTCCGTAGAGATAAATTCTAATGCAATATCACCCTTTTGTACATGATCTCTTAAGAAATGATATCTAATCTCTATATGCTTAGTTCTAGAGTGTTGAATGAGATTCTTTGATAGATTAATAGCACTAGTATTATCACACTTGATGGGAATTTGTTCAAGATTAATGCCATAGTTTCTAAGTGTTTGTTTCATCTAAAGAGCTTGTGCACAAGAACTACCTGCGGCAATATATTCCGCCTCAATAGTTGAGAGTGCAATCGAGTTTTGTTTCTTACTAAACCATGAAACAAGAGAATGACCTAGGAAATGGCAAGTTCCACTAGTACTTTTCCTATCAACTTTATAACCAACAATGTAACACCCCAAATCTAACACGTGCAGAGCACATGAAAGAAGGAGGTTACTCACGAAATCGCAATCTCTACTCACAAATACCAAACTGGTATACCTCAAGTTCTTATAAGAATAATCCACAAGTTCATACATCCAACACTAAAAAAAATATAAACTCTCCAGAAATATAAAATAAAAACAAGGAAGTCTCAAAACCCAAATTACAAGTTCATGATCGAAATAAACTAAAAATAAACATGAGTCTGTTCTTCTTCTTATTCGAATGGCGAACAGAAACGAAAATCCCTAACACCAGGGCTAAGCATACCTCTCAAAGGAACTTAATCTGCAAAAAGTAATGAGGGGCGAGTCAACTCGGTAAGTAAAACCATTCCTAACACACTAGGCCTATCGATACCCAAAAATATATATTGCAAGCCTTCTTTGAGCAAAACATATTTCATAAATCCATAAATTTCATAAAAACTATATATCATGAAGGAATAACGTATTTTAATTAGATAACGTAATTCCATAGAAATTCAGAATATCAAAATCAGAGTTACTTATTATGGCAAATCATATTCACATGTACAGAAAATGGAAAGTTAGCTCATGTCACATAGTATCACCTATAGTCCTTGACCCGCATGTAATCGAATATTGTGTGCACATTCAGAACTTATACCCGATCGGTCCGCAGATATATCGATATTACGATCGTAATCGTAATCGTAATCAGAATAACTACGGACAATGAGCCAAAACATAATGATTTATACGTGGCACTTTGCACTATATGTGGCACTTTGCGACGCTTTGGCCTTCAAGAGGTGGCCCCCATATAGTCCCAAGAGGTGGCCCCCGTACAATCATAAATAATTAAAATCATATATGGGTACAAAACATTCGTATCAATTTCATAAAAGTCCATAACAACAATTTAGGCTCGCAAACTATTTTACAAATAAAATCATAAAAGGTAGTCATGTCATTAAATAATTTACATATTGAAAAGCATTTATAAAATATTTTGCCAAAAGAATTTATATTTAAAAACATTTCCATAAACTGATTTTGTTACGAAAATCCTTTAATCTTCTAAGTAGTATAAAGACATTTATACTTATAATAATAATATCAAAATACTTATACATATCCAGTATACTAGGAATGAAGTTACTTACCTTGATAAGAAGATCTTGAACTACACACTTCTAAATCCCTAAGAGCCTTCAACACCTTAACAAATCAAAACATAACTATTAATAACTCACTCTAAGAATTTGTCTTTCTAATTCATTCCCGCACAGGTCTGATCTTAGAATTTTTAACTCTTAATCTAAACCTCGGAATGACATAATATTCTACAAAACTATTCTGGACATCCATGAGTATCTCATATAAAATTTTGAAGAGGCTCCGAGATCAAAAACATTTTTAAAACTATTTATTTCCCAACAATTCCAAAACTGTTTTCTCATAACCTTAACCGAACAGAACATGTTATGAGAATTTTATAAAATGAAATACTTATCAGAAAACTATGAAATTAAAACTGGAGATACTAAACATGTATAAAATTGCATAATTGTCCGAGTTCATTTGATAGTGAAAATAATTCTGTAAACCCGATTGGACTGTTGGAATTACAGTTTTCCAGTGCAGTGGTTTCTAATTCGAAAATACATATTAAATTGAAAACGAAATCAAATTTGATGAAATAAAATTTATTAAGGAGGTTATATATGTCTATTTTCCAGAATATAAATTTCTAAGAAAAATTCGTTCACAAAGTATCAGTCAAAAAAATCAAGATATCATGCTGTCCAGAAATCATCCTACATGCTTATTATGCCAAGGGTTGGTTAACCAAACACCCAATTAATCCAAACCCCAAACAAAACCCAAACACATCCTATATCATGCATCAAGATCTAAAACAAATCTCAAATCATGTCAACATAAACCTTACATAGAATAATTTAAAACAAATCTTGAAGGGATTGAAGATGGTATACATACCGATTGCTTTGATTCTCTCCTAAACAAGAATTGAATCCTATGGTTTGAGTGAAGAAAAATTATGAACAATTGATAAGAGAGGAAACAAGAATATCATAGGTTTTTAGGGTTATGAAAAAGGGAGATAAAAGATGAATTTATAGGGAATGGAATTTTGGAGAAATAGGCCTTTTTGCAAAACTAACTTATAATTAACCTCATAATAACTTAATACCCTTTTCTACCCTTTTCTAATAAAAAGGCCTCCATAAATCCTAGTGAAAGCCCAATTCCATAATGGAATTTTTTTTTTTTTTTTTTGGGCGTTACAAACAAAATCAGCATCCGAATAACAGGTTAAATCTATATGAGTTCCTCTAGGATACCAAAGGCCAAGATCTATGGTTCCACTCAAATAACGAAAAATTCTTTTAACAGCAAGCAAATGAGATTCCTTGGGACAAGATTGAAATCTTGCACACAAATATACACTAAACATGATATCGGGTCTACTTACAGTTAAGTAAAGTAAAGAGCCGATCATACCTCGATATTTTTTAATATCAACTTCGTTACCTTTTTCATCTTTGTCAAGCTTGATTGTTGTGCTCATTGGAGTGCTCTTGGTGTTTGACTCATCAATTCCAAACCTCTTGAGCAGATCTTTGACATATTTAGCATGATTGATGAAGATGCCCTCATTGTTTTGTTTGATTTGTAGTCCGAGAAAATACTTCAATTCTCCCATCATGCTCATTTCAAATTCCTTACTCATACAAAATGAAAATTCTTTGCACAAGGACTCATTAGTAGAACTAAAAATAATATCATCAATATAAATTTGAACAACAAGTATATCTTAGTGTTTATACTTAACAAAGAGTGTAGTATCCGTTTTTCCCATTGAAAAACCATTATCAAGCAAGAAATTTTTAAGCCTATCATACCATGCTCTAGGTGCTTGTTTCAATCCATACAATACTTTTGATAACTTATAAACATGATCTGGAAAATTTTCATTTTCAAAACCAGGTGGTTGTTTCACATAAACTTCCTCCATAATATAACCGTTTAGAAAAGAACTTTTAACATCCATTTGAAATAAAATGAAATCTTTATAACATGCATATGCTAATAACATTCTAATGGATTCTAATCTTGCTACAGGTGCAAATGTTTTATTAAAATCAATTCATTCTTCTTGGTTGTATAATTGAGCCACTAATCTAGCCTTATTCCTTATAACCACTCCGGATTCATCCATCTTATTTCTAAATACCCATTTAATACATATGATGGATTAATGTTCCGGTTTAGGAATTAATTCCCACACATTATTTCTCTCAAATTGATTTAATTCCTCTTGCATTGCTATAATCCAAGATTCATCATTTTCCGCATCCGCAAAGGATTTTGGTTCAATTTGAGAAATAAATGCAGCATGCTCACAAGTGTTCCTAAGTGATGATCTAGTTGTAACACCCCGTGATGGATCTCCTAAAATAGCATCCGTAGGGTGAGAAGAAACATACCTCCACTTTTTGGGGAGTGTTTGAATAATACCTTCTTGTTGCTCCATATTTCTTTGCTCTTCTTGATCATCCTCTTGATTTTCTTGTGGTGTATTCTCTTGTTTATCTTTTGATAATCCTTCTTGTAACTCTCCATCTGCATCATCATTAACAACTCATTTCTCCGCAGAGGAGGGGTTAGACTCATCAAAAGAAACATGCATAGACTCTTCCACAACCAAGGTTCTTTTATTATAAACTCTATAAGTTTTGCTTGAATTTGAATACCCAAGAAAAATACCAACATCAGATTTTAGATCAAATTTACCAAGATTGTCTTTTGTATTCAAAATAAAACATTTACATCCAAAGATTTTGAAATAACCAATGTTGGGTTTTCTATCTTTCCAATGCTCATAGGGAGTTTTGTTGAGATGAGATCTAATCAATACCCGATTTAAAACATAACAAGCGGTGTTGACGGCTTCGGCCCAAAAATACTTAGGTAAAATATTTTCATTTAACATGGTCCTTGCCATTTCTTTAATAGATCTATTCTTTCTCTCAACAACTCTATTTTGTTGTGGAGTTCTAAGTAATGAAAATTGACGCTTAATGCCAAAATCATTACAAAAAGATTCAAATGCATGATTTTCAAATTCTCTACCATGATAACTTCTAATGCAAGAAATAGGATAACTTTTTTCATTTTGAACTTTTTTACAAAAAATTCTAAATGCATCAAAGGCATCATCCTTATTTGCTAAGAACAATACCCATGTGTATCTAGAATAATCATCTACAATTACAAATGCATAATATTTGACATTCAAGCTAGCATATCTAGATGGTCCAAACAAATCCATGTGAAGCAATTGAAGTGGTTTTGAAGTAGAGATATGATTCTTGTTTTTTAAAGAAGTTTTGATTGGTTTTCCAAATTGACAAGCTTCACAAATTCTATCTTTTTGAAAACTGATTTTTGGAAGTCCTTTAGTCAAATCATTTTTCAAAATTTTTGAAATCAATTCCATGTTTGCATGACCTAATCTTCTATGCCACAATCATCCATCGTCATGCAATGCCGATAAACATTTATCAATAGTAGATGCACAATCTATATTAATGGTATAAATATTAACACATCTATTTCCTACAAACAAAACTTTTCCATCACATGCATTTTCAATAACACATCTAGATTTATCAAAAACTACTTTATAACCCTTATCACATAATTGACTAATGCTAAGTAAATTATGTTTCAAGTTTTCAACCAAACACACATTTTCAATAAGAGTAGAAAATACATTACCGGCATTGCCAATACCAATGATCTTTCCTTTTGAATTATCTCCAAAGGATACATCTCCACCATTTTTTATCTTGGTAAAACTCGAAAACCAAGAATAATTCCCAGTCATGTGTCTTGAACAACCGCTGTCCAAGTACCATTTGTTCTTCTTCTTCTTTAAGCCCTGCAAAGAGAATTTCAAGTCTTAGGTACCCAAACCTTTTTGGGCCCTTGAGTGTTAGCGATGGTTCCTTTTGGAACCCAAACACATTTCACACCATAATATATATTTCTTTTCACAGGATATCTATTTTTCATGTGACCATTTCCATTGCAATAATGACAAACAATCTTATGATCACTTGTGGAAGTAGCTTTAACAAAATAATTTTTATAACACTTTTGCTTCAAGTTAGTCTTATACCCAAGTCCTTCTTTGTCAAATACACATTTTTTAGAGTTAAGCATATTATCCAACATCTTTTGCCCATTTGTGAATTTTAGCATAATTTCATTTAGATCATTGCCCTTCTTTTTAAGTAATTCATTTTCATTTTTCAAGTTATTCACATGTGATTCTAGATGCTCATGTGAAGTGATAGAATTCTCAAATAGTGCAATTCTATCATGCAATATTTTATTCTCTAATTCAAGGCATGTAATCTTAGCACTAAATAATTCATTTTCATTTTTAAACTCTACCATCTTCTTTTTAAGGCAAACATTCTTTTTACCAATTTTCATCAATTCATCATACAATTCTTTAAAGGCATCATGTAATTCATCATAAGTAGGAAGATCATTTACCTCATCTAATTCATCATTTGATTCATCTCTAATTGCCATGAGAGCTAGATTTGTCATCTCTTGATGATCTTTATCATCACTTGTTTTTTCATCGCTATCATCCTACGTGGCCATCATTGCTTTCTTCTTAAACTTGTTAAAAAGAGGGCATTCCGATCTTATATGGCCAGGCTTCTTGCGCTCATAGCATTTGATTGCTTCCTTCTTTTCCTTTTGAGTCGTGAAATCTCTAAATTTTCTTCGTTTACCGGTCTTTTTGAAATATTTTCTGAACCTCCTTGCTAGCATAGCCAACTCCTCATCATCTGGTTCACTTTCTCCATCACTCTCATATTTTGTAGCTTTGAGAGCAATGCTTTTCTTCTTCTCCTCATTTCCTCTTTCAGCTGCCAAATCGTCCTCATAAGAAATAAGAGAACTGATTAGATCATCAATAGGTAAGACATTCAAATCTTTGGCTTCCTCAATGACAGTTCTTTTTTGTCTCCATTCCTTAGGAAGTGATCTAATGATTTTCTTGACTTTCTCGCTATTTGAGAAGGTTTTTCCTAGGGCTCCTAGAGTGTTCACTATGTCCGTAAATCTAGTATACATAGAATATACACTCTCATTTTGTTCCATTTGAAACAATTCATATTGTCGAGTGTATCTACTAATTTTAGACTCTTTCACTTTATTAGTGCCTTCATAGACAACTTCGAGTTTGTGCCAAATTTCATAAGCACTTTCACAACTAGACACTCTATGAAACTCTTGCTTGTCTAATGCACAAAATAAGGAATTCATAGCTTTGAAATTTAGAGAAGTTTTTCTCTTTTCTAATTCATTCCATTCTCGTGAAGGTTTTGGAATATCTTCCCCAATTTCATTTTTAGTCAAAGGCATAAAAGGACCATCACATACAACTTCCCAAATTTCATAATCTAGGGCTTGCAAATAAATTCTCATTCTAGTTTTCCAATATGGGTAGTCATTTCCATCAAAGAACGGTGGTCTAGTTGTGGACTGTCCTTCCCTAAAGGTTGAGTCACTTTGGGTTGCTATGGATCTTTTAATCTAGACGGTTAAGTCCTAATAAGAGAACCAATCTCTGATACCAATTGAAATACAAATTATGCAACCCAAGAGGCGGGTGAATTGGGATTTTAAAACTTATGCTAAGCAAATCGCCCACCAATTTAATATAATGCCTTAATACACACAAAAATAATAAATCTTGCAACAATTAAATCAAATACAATAAATTAAATAATGCTTAAAAATAAAAGTGTAAGGGAAGAGAATGCAAACACAGTAATTTTTACGTGGTTCAGCAATCCCCGCCTACGTCCACGCCTCCAAGCCAACCAAGCTTGAGGATTTCACTATCCAAGCCTCCCAAGGCTTTAAGTTCTTTACACTTGACTTCAAGGTGTCAATAGACCTTTACAATGAAGAGATTATCACCCTAATCTCTTTATCCCAAGTGTTTCCCTCACTTGAACACACTCAATTTGATAAGAAATGAAAATTACATAAGAAACTCTCTATAAGAATGGATTCACAAAATAATTTAATCTATGATAATTTTGCGAATTGGAAGCTCAATATATGTTATGAGATCTTGTTTATGCTTGCATTAGTCTTTAAAAAGAAGTTGTAGTTGAGTTTTTATAGTTCAAGCTTGAAAACTACCCGTTATAGTCAAAATCCCGAAATCAAGCGGCTAGCCGCTTGAATTAACTAGATCCCTGCTCGTAACAGTGAAGTTACAGTTAGATTTGAAATTTGCTACAGTGATATTGTTCATAAAATTATAGTTTACCCCAAAATTTTCTGTAATTATACTATGGTCCAGAAATTCATAAAACTTTTCAAATAGGTCCAATTCTGGATATCAATGTTTGAATTTTCATTCAGGTCCTCAAAATTTCATAAATTATAGTATGACCCAAAATATTTCAAATATTTACAAATAAAGCCAAATCCAGAATTTACAAAACTTTCTGAAATTATAGTATAGCCCAAACTATAGTAAAACTTTTTCAAAGAAATCCTTTTCAAGTTTTAACACAATTATCATAAAATTTAAAAATCTCAAAATCTTTCACTTAGGCCCTCAATCTTTTATAAGTCACAATGTAGCCCAAAAGGTTTAAAACTTGACAAATAAGTCAAACTCCAAGGTTTAAAACTTTTTCATTTTAAACCAAATTTCTTAAATCCACAAAATAATTATTTACTAAACCATCTATTGAGCTTCTCAAATGCTAAACCAAGTATAAAATAAATCATACAGGCTTTACAAGAAATTGTGGCACTGAATTTTTCCGTTGAGCTTTAATCTCTATTCTTGATTTTGCTGTTGTCCTTTGAGTGTCTTGAACTTGATTTCACTTACATAAAAATTGTCCTTCAAAAACTAGTGAGCTTGTGAAATACAAGAATTATTAAAACACTTAATACATATATTTTTTATCATCAAAATTATAATATGTATAGCCCTTTAGGCTAACAGAACTCATCAGCAATGATAAATAAGCATGGGGAGAGAGGATCGCTCTGTGTAAGACCTCCTTTAGACTAGAAAAAAAACATGGTTGACTCCCTTCACTAGCCCTCAGAATCAAAGATCAAAGACGGCTTGTCAAATCAAAGAAACTCACCATTCTGAAAACCCAAAACACCGTAACATCTGAATAAAGAAAGACTATGACATCCTATCACAAGCCTTTGCCATATCAAGCTTCAGTACCATATTATTTCCCCGAGCACGGTGGTTAAGGTCATGGGCCAATTTCTGAACCAAGAGCACATTATCATTTATCACTTTACTGGGGACAACCACTTTGAAAGGCAAAAATTAGACGAGGCAATAGCGGGGCCAATCTCAATGCAAGTAGTTTAGTTAGAACCTTGTTAATGACATTGCATAAGTTGATCGGTCTAAAATCTGCCCAAGATACTGGTGACAACTTCTTAGGAAGAAGAGTCAATAATATACTCTGAAAACGCTTAAGCCTAATCGAACCTCTGAAGTAATCAAGGGCAACCTCTAATAAATCATTACTAATAATATCCAATAGTACTAATAAAATTTGCTGCAGAACCCATAAAGACCGAGAGCACTGTCAAGATCAACGGAGAAAACTACATGTCTGGCCTCATCTATATCTGGTTTCTTGAATAGATT
Organism: Citropsis articulata; assembly: GCA_030449925.1. Lineage (NCBI taxonomy): Eukaryota > Viridiplantae > Streptophyta > Magnoliopsida > Sapindales > Rutaceae > Citropsis > Citropsis articulata. The sequence continues at coordinate 2,464,898 of JASUUH010000051.1, read as the reverse complement.
CACATCATTTTTTGCAGTCACTAGAGATGGAATAAAATCAAAGTCTGATAGCTAAAACTAATTAATACCACTTGTCAATAACCCCTCAAAATAGTCAACTGCAGAAGCAGCAACAACTGATGGCTCAGACATCCAGTAAGAAGAAGCATCCTGAATCTGATGGACATGAAAAGGTTGACGTTTCTTCTGAATTATCGAATAGAAAAAAATGAGTATTAGCATCCCATTCCCGGAGCCAACAAACGCTAGACTACTGATGTAAAAAACTCTCCTTACAAAGAAGAGTGTGTTGTAACCAAGCTCTAACCTTCGAAAAAATAGTTATATCCGCAGCAGAACTAAAAAGATCATAGGAATATTATCATTCATATACCCTATAGATGCGCTGCTATAAAAAATACTACAACACTTTAAGGGTGATCAATTGTCTGCCCTAAATTGACAAAAGTTATTTGCCAACCACCAAACCGTTAACTGTCGTTTGAAAGTTAATGGAATTATAGCAAATTAACTATTTTACCCTTAAAAATTATCATTTGTATACCCTTAAATTCTTTTATTATCACTTGTATACCCTTAAATTATCACTTGTATTATATGAAAAGACCAAATTACCCCTCCAGCGTTATCCTATTTAAACGGCAAGTAACTATTTGGTGGACGGCAGATAAATTTTGTCAACTTAAGGTGGACGATTGATACATCCTTAAAGTGTTGTAGTATTTTTTATAATAGAGTATCTATAGGGTATACGAATGATAATTTTCCAATATCATATGATCTCTTTTTCTGATCAACATCCTTTTCCGCCTCCTTGACTCGATGAAGATGAAAGATATTACCGAATACATCCTTATTCTAAATTTTCAAGCAGAGCTTCAATCTGACAAGTTTATACTGAAAAGCTCTCATCACATAATTAAGTACATAAGTTGACAACATCCATAAAACTTGGATGTTTAATCCGAGCATATAGAAACTTAAACTTGGAAGGCCCTCTGGCTACAGTCCTATCACAAGATAAAGGCAAACGAGAATGGTCTGAAGCAGTACGATTCAAATGAGTGACCCAAAACAATAAGAAAAAATTATACCATTGGGCATTGCCAACTACTCTGTCCAATCGTCTCTAAGTGTGACTATTAGTCCAAGTGAATAGACTTCCAACAAACCTTTCATCCTCCAAGCCACAATCTAATAAAGCTAAATTAAAAGTGTTAATCGCTATTTAAAGTTAGGCATGCCCACTAGGAATCTTTGATGCTAACTGTACAACATTAAAAAATCCCCTCTTATAATCCAAGCACATCATGACAATCATCAAAAGCCATAAAAGATTTCCATAAATCCTCTCGCAACCGAATCAACTTTTGCAGTTTGCAGACTATGAAGGCCTTATGATTGCCTTGTATATTTCAAATCATAGAGTTAATCATTAAGAAGGAAAATATTTAGAAGGTGGTCTAGGCTTTTGATTTTTATGAGTTTTCGACCACTTACAAATGAGAATTCTTGAGTATGGGTTGTTGAGGTATTAGAAAATATATATTTGTATAGGAAAAAAATCGTCATTTTACATTTGAAATCTCGCTAGCATCCCTACTTTTATATATTTAAGTCCCTTTTGATTTAATTATGTGTGTTTTATTTTAATTAAGTATTTTATGTATTTTAGGGGCATCATGGTTATTTCATAATGAACGAAAGATCAGAGAGCAAAACAGATAGTAATTTTGGACTCAGGACAGTCGAAAACCTTAAGAAGAGTATAAAAAGGTAAACGTCACTGTTCACATGTATGGTACTGTTCATGGTGCTCTTCACGACATTGTTCACATATACAGTCCGATGACATGGCGTTGATCAATGACGTAACATTGACCGATGATGTGGCATCGACCTATGACGTGCTAGCATTCGATTGAACGAATGATATGGCATTGACTACTTATATAATGTTGACCGATGAGTTGGTGTTGACTGATAATGTGTCACGATCCTATTGGACTAAAATATTGATGTGGTGTTGACCAATGACATGGCAGTATGTCAGTGGACCAAAAAATGTGCGTACAACACATGCATTACACTAAATGACAGCCCTGATGATGTGTTTTATCCATTCATAACTTGCCACGTGGCACAATCATGAACGTCCAAATTGTGTTAATCCGATGGCCATAATTTACTCATTGTATTTATAAAAAGGGGGCTCCCTTTCCCCCCAAATTCGACCCCCCTGAATTCATTTTTTAGCTCGATTTTTTGTAATTCATTTTCCATCTTATATTTTCTACGTATTTTGATAATTCTAATTTTACCCCTAGTTCAATTATGAGTAGCTAATTTTCTTTTAAACTTAATTTTTCATCGATAGATATTAATAATCTTATCTAGATACTGCACTGGTGTAACCGGCTCCCTAGTACAAGATTATTACTATTTAGCAGGATAAGCCCTTAGCACCATATTTATTTGAGTGTGGTTCATGAGGAGTGGAGACCCTTCTCATGATTTTATTGGCACTAATAAGAAATATTTAGCCCATGGAGCATGTTGATGCATATTCAAATATCCAAGCGCTTTCATTATAATAGTTTCCGCTTTAAATTAATTCTGTCATTCCAATTTAAATTCTAGGCAGTCTAAATCACTTTTACCACAAATCCAACCACCAACTTAGAAAATTAACTCTAAACATAGTTAAAATCCACCACCTCGTGAGATCGACACTCGACACCATTGATCTATTCTACAATAGATTCTTACACTTGCAAGTTTAATAAAATTTGCACAACAAGTTTTTAGTGCTGTTGCCAGGGAGATAAGTATTTTAATTCGTAAAATTAATTTTTGTAAATAATTTGTTTTATTTTTTAGTTATTTTCTTGTAATTCTTTTCTTATTTAAAAAAAAATGAATCTGTATTTGAAGGTAAATATTTCTTTTCTTTTTCTTTTTTTTAAATTTCTGTAATTTAATTTTCAAGTTATTTTTTTCTTTGTAATTTTTCGTTTATCTTGTTAATTTATTAATTTATTTTAATTTTAGTTAATTTAATTCACGTATTTTTTAATGTATTTTCATAGTAAGGTCGTAACAGCGTGATAAGGTTAGTATTGTAATTTCTCATTCTTCTTTATTTTTATTAGTTTTGTTTTCATTTTTTTCTTTACGTGCATGGTCGAAGGTCGCAATTACCTAATCTTGAGCCTATAGACCTTGAACTAGAAAAAAAAAAACATTTCGCATATATAAACACATTACAATTAAAAATAAAATTGAAATGGATTTACAAAACCAACAACCAAAACTACATGAAAGGCCATTTAAGAACTATTTCGGTCGCTTACCTAACTTGAGCACATCATGCATAAGATATCCAAATGTAACTGCTAGGAATTTTAAGTTAAAATCCAGTGTGCTAAATTGTTTCCTAACATTCTATGACCTAGAAATAAAGGACTCATATAATCATCTGACTGATTTTCATGTTGTTTGTCAAACTTTTAAATATGAGAATTTTTCAGATGATGATGTTAAACTTATATTATTCCTATTTTCTTTAAAGGATAGAGCTCGTTCATGGTTCAATACATTGTCTGCTAATAGCATTACATTATGGGAATAAATGGTAACAAAATTTTTGAATAAATATTTCCCAGTGCATAAAACCAATGCTATTCGCAGGAAAATTTTAGAGTTTACCTAGAGAGAAGAGGAGCAGTGTTTCAAAGTATAAGAGCGATTCAATTAGCTACTTTTGAAGTGTCCACATCATAGGTACGAGAAATAGCATCAATGCCATTATTTTTTGGAGGGATTATTGCTGCATGTGTAAGAATGACTAATGGCAACAAGTGGAGGAGAGCTAATGTCAAAAAGTGAATAAAAAATTTAGGATTTCTTCCAGCAACAAGTGGATAATTCCCAACAATGGAGTCGATCACTCAAGAATACTGAGAGAATTAAGGGAGTAAACGAGGTTCACATTGACGAGTCAAGTTCGACAATTAAAGAAGTCAAAGAGATGGTTGAAGGTCTTTCGTGACAAATAGCATCGTTAACGACTGCTAAATCAACAGAACCACTTGACCACGACTCATACTCAGATCAAGCCAATGCCATAAGTGTAATGAGAAAGCCATCAAACTACAACTTTTACTCCAACACATATAATCCTATAAGGAGAGACCACTCCAATTTTTCATGGTCTCAAGGGTTCTAATAGAATAGACTAATAGCTCCAGGTCCACCAATGCAACGAATTTCTCAAGTTCCTTAAGCCTTTCAGCCACCATTTAGACCATACAATCAAAACCCAAACTACTCAACTCAAACCATGGGAGGATGCATTCTAGAATTTCAAGAACCTTACTCAGTGCATGATCTAGCAACAGAACCGGACAATTGATGAACTATGAAATGAGATGAGAGCAAGCTTCAACTCACAAACCCAATCAGTTTTAAACCTCGAGAAGATGGTAGAACAATTTACCTCTTCAGTTCAAACCTTAGAATGACTGTGAAAAAGACAAATTTCCAAGTCAACCAGTGCCCAATCCTAAAAGAGTGTATGAAGTAAGTATCAGTTCACCTCAACAACATGGAGAGGTCAAAGTCGTCGTGACCTTGCGAAAAGGAAAAGAAGTTGACAATAAAATGGAGATACCGATGACAAAAACAACTTAGATTGTACCTGTAAATGCTGAGGACTCATCATCAGAGCAGAAAGAAGAAACTAACCCACGAGAATACGTTCTTAAAGCTCCATTTCCCCAAAGATTAGCTAAAACAAAAAAGGAAAAATCTACAAGTGAGATTTTTGAAATCTTTAAATAGGTAAGTGTTAACATCCCTTTGCTTGATGCTATAAAATAAGTGTCATCTTATGCCAAGTTTTTTAAAGACCTTTGTACTCAAAAGAGAAACATTCATGTTCAAAAGAAGGCACTTTTAATAGAAAATATTAGCTCTATACGCCAACACAAAATTCCTTTAAAATACAAAGACTCAGGCTCCCTTATTATCTCATGTCATATAAGAAACCACACAATTGAGAATGCTTTATTGGACTTAGGAGCTAGTGTAAATCTATTGCCTTACTCAGTTTCTGTGAAACTTGGACTAGGAAAATTACACCTAACTCCAGTAGTGTTACAGCTTGCAGATTGGTCAACGAAAATGTCTCGTGGTATTATGGCAGATATGCTTATCCAAGTAGATAAATTTTATTTTCCTGTGAATTTCATTGTAATTGACACTCAACCAGTTCAGGATCCAAGGAAGCACATTCCCGTTATCCTAGGCTAACCTTTCTTGGTAGCTACCGATGCTCACATTCAATGTAGGACTAGAAACATGTAGTTGTCCTTTGGTAATATGACCATGGAGCTAAATATCTTCAACATTACCAAACAACCTCATAAAGCAGATGATGAAACTGTTGATGTGGAATTAATAGAAGTATTAGTTGATAATCTTTTCTTTCAAACTTTAGTAATGACCCTTTACAAACATATTTAACTCACTTTAGTTTAGATTTTGATATTCATAGATCAGTCGATGAAGTCAATGCCTTATTAGATTCAGCACCATCTATGGACATAAATAAATAAAAGTCAAGAGTTGAACAACTAGCATCATCAGAGAAGAAACTCAACCCATCATCAGAATCACCACCAAAACTCGAGCTTAAACCATTACCTAACATTTTGGAATATGCGTTCTTGGGAGAAAAAAGCACTCTACCTGTAATAATTTCTTCTTCTCTAAATGACGAACAAAAAGATAAGTTGTTGGAAGTTTTAAAAAAGCATAAAGGAGTATTAAGATGGACTATAGCTGACATAAAAGGTATAAACCCAATAGACTGCATGCATGACATTCACCTTAATGACAATACTAAACCTACTAGGGAAATGCAACGTCAGTTGAATCCTAACATACAAAAAGTTATTAGAACTTAAGTCTTTAAACTACTAGACGCAGGTATCACTTCCCTCATTTCTGCTAATTCATGGGTCAATCCTGTCCAAATTATCCCCAAAAAGTCAGGAGTCACTATAGTTACAAATGCTGATAATGAATTGATACCCACTAGAGTGACTACATGGTGGCGTGTATGCATTGATTTTGATTATAGAAAGTTGAATTCTGTCATACGTAAAGATCATTTTCCTTTACCATTTATCGATCAAATGCTTGATAGATTAGTAAGGCATGAATTTTATTGCTTTTTAAATCGCTATTCAGGATATAATCAGATTCTTATAGTACCAAAAGATCAAGAGAAGACCACCTTCACTTACCCTTTTGGCACTTTTACATATAGGAGAATGCCATTTGGATTATGTAATGACCTGCTACATTTCAGCGATGCATATTAAGCATCTTTTCTGATATGGTTGAATAATTCCTTGAAGTCTTTATAGATGACTTTTCTGTCTTTAGTGATTCATTCGATCAATGTTTACATCATCTAACACTAGTTTTACAGAGATGTATAGAGAAGAATTTGGTCTTAAATTTGGAGAAATGTCATTTTGTGGTAAAATAAGGTATTGTTCTCGGTCACATTATTTCGGACAAAGGTATTGAGGTTGATAAAACCAAGTTGGATCTTATTTCCAATCTTTCTCCACCTAAAACAGTCAAAGAAATAAAATCTTTCCTTGGGCATGCTGATTTTTATAGATGTTTCATTAAAGATTTTAGCAAAATTTCTAGACCTATACAATCTACTTGCCAAGGATGTACCTTTTGTCTTTGATGATTTATATCTTGTGACATTTAAAAAACTAAAAAGTTGTTGACATCATCACCCATCATTCAGCTCCCAAACTAGAATTTACTATTTGAGCTCATGTGTGATGCATCTGATTATACAGTAAGTACAGTATTATGATAAATAGTTGATCGAATTCCCTATGATATATACTATGCTATCATGACATTAAATTATGCACAATTGAATTATTCAACCACTGAACAAGAAATAATAGCAGTAGTGTTTGCATTAGAGAAATTTCTATCTTATCTCATTGGCTGTAAAATAATTGTATTCACAGATTATGCTGCTTTTAAATATCTTCTTGTTGAGTGTTAGAAAGTGTATATTTATAAAGGAGAAAATCGTCATTTTACACTTCAAGTCTCGCTAACATTGCTAATTTTTTTTATTTAAGTATTTTGTTATTTAATTATGTGTGTTTCATTATAATTAGGTATTTTATGTATTTTAGGGGCATCAAGATCGTTTCACAATGAACGAGTAATCAGACAGCAAAACGGACATCATAATTGAACTCAGGACAGTCGAAAACCTTAGGAGGAGCATAAAAGAAAAAATGCAACTGTTCACATATACGATACTGTTCATACGTACGATACTGTTTATGGTACTGTATAAATAGTGTTATTGTGCAAAACCGGGTTACTGTGCAAAATCGTGGTCAAACCGTGGTCAAACCGTGTATACTGTTCAAATAGAGGTCAAACCGTGTGCACTGTGCACATAGTATTACTGTTCAAATAGTGGCTGTTGACTGTTGACTGATGACGTGGCGATATCCTGAGCGTCCGAACTGTTTTTAATCCGATGGTCATAATTCACTCAATGTATCTATAAAAAGAGGGCTCCCCTCCTAATTTGATACCTCTGAATTCATTTCTAAGCTTAGATTTTTGTAATTCCTTCTCCTTCTTGTATTTCCTATGTATTTTAATAAATTCCCATTTTACCCCTAGTTCAAAAATGAGTAGCTAATTTTCCTTTAAGCTTGGGTTGAAGGTGAAGTCTCAACATGTTCCATGGGCTTGATTTGGTAAATTTACTTTCTCTTCCCCTCTAATATTTGTGGTTGTTTTGAATTTTGAATCACAATAATAATAGTCTTCAGACACCGGTTAAACCCAAGACCCCAAGACAAGGTTATTATTATTTGGCACGATAAACCCTTAGCACCATATTTATTTGAGCGTGGTTCATGATGTGTGGAATCCCCCCTCATGATTTAATTGGCATTAATAAGAAATATTTAGCCCATGGAGCATGTTGATGCAGATCCAGATACCCAAGTGCTTTATCTCAATAGTTTCCAGTTTAAGTTATTCATGCCATTCCAATTTAATTTCTAGCACAGTTTAAATTAATTTCACCACAAATCCAACCACCCATTTAAAGAAAATTAATTCTACACACAATTAAAATCCACCTTCTCGTGGGATTGACACTCGTCACCATTGATCTATTCTCCAATAGATTCGTGCGCTTGCGAGTTCAATAAAATTTGCACAACACTTCTCACAAAGAAATATGCAAAAGCTAAACTAATTCGTTAGGTGTTATTTTTACAGGAATTTGACTTGGAATTAAAAGAAAAGAAAGGCATAGAAAATATTATGGCTAACCATCTCTCTTGTCTTCATTTTGACATGATTATAGAACCACTACATTGAATGAATCATTTCCAGATGAATAATTAATGAGTGTGAAAGTATTACCATGGTATACTGATATCGTTAATTATCTTGTTATAGATCAACTTCTAGAGCATTAGACTAAGCAAGACAAGACCAAATTTTTTACAGAACTGAAGAATTTCTTTAGGATGACCCTTATCTGTTCAAGTATTGTGCAGATTAAATTGTCAAACGATATGTCCCAGAAAATGAATTTAAAAAATATCCTTTCATTCTGCCATGAACAAGCTTGTGGAGGCCATTTTAGCTCTAAGAAAATAGCTACTAAAGTTTTATAATATGGTTTCTATTGGCCAACTGTATTTCAAGACGCTGACATTTATTACTCTTCATGTGATAGGTGTCAACGAATGGAGAGAATTACACGAAGGAATATAATGCCACTAAACCTAATTTTAGTAGTTGAGATTTTTTATGTATGGAGTATCGACTTCAAGGGACATTTTCCCCCTTCTTTTGGCTATCAATACATATTGGTTGCTGTTGACTACGTATCAAAATAAGTAGACGCAATTCTATGTAGAACTAGGGATGACAAATAAACCCGGACTTGAACCGAATCCGGACAAACCCGGTTATCCGGTCTGGGTTAAACCCGGCCCGCACATTATATAATGTGGAATCCGGAAGCAATATTTTAAACCCGGATGAATCCGGGTCTAGTTCCGAGTTTAGGTAAACCTGGATATCCGGAACCCGGACCTGGATATTTTTATTTTAATGTTAATTAAATAATAAATTTTAAGTATAAAAAGGACAAAAAAAAAAGGAGAAAACCAAAAGCCTAAAAAAACTTACTTCAGCTGCCAGTATGGTTTCTTCATCGCTCAACGTCTGAAGCAGCCGCTGACTATTGAAGAGCTACAAATCTTTGCTTCGACGCCACTATGATGGCATGCAAAGAACGCCGAAATAGTTGGAAAGCATGGTACCCGTTATGGTGTCAGTTTGAGGAAGCAAATTAAGAAGATAAAGGTTTCTCCTCTTTCTGCAAATTCTACAGGAAGTATGCAATGAATTGCAAGGACTTCAAGAAAGTTAAGGCGAGCGTGCCTACACTTCCACCAACTAACCTAAAATTTTTTACTGTGTTTTCCTGTGAGATGTTCATTTGCCAATAAAAAAAAAAATCAGCAGCCAATAATCCTTTCTTCTATTTTTACTTAACCCCACAAAGCCCAACTTGTCATTATTATCACCAATTTTGTTTGAAAATTCACTTTGTATGCTCGATTATCTTGGGCTTTATTTTTAATTATTTGATTTTGAATTATTTTGAATTATTGTTGTTAATAGATTTAGCTGGAAAGCAATTCATTAAAAGAAGAGATGGAAATCGCATCTCTTTAGTAATCATCTGGGCTCTAAACCCAGAATCCAAAACCCAGATTTTTCCGAGTTTAACCCGTACCGGACCTAGAGGATAAATATCCGGGTTTATATCTGGGTCTGGTATTAAAAATTGTCATCCGAGTTCAGAACTAGGAAGGCCAAACCCGGACCCAGAACCAGGATTTGCCATCCCTATATAGAACCAATGATCACAAAGTGATGATACGATTTTTGAAAAGTAATATTGTTCAACGCTTTAGATTCCCTCGAGCAATAATTAGTAATGGTGGTGCCCACTTTTGTAACAAATCATTTAAAGCTCTTTTGACAAGATATTCCATCACTCATAAAGTGGCGACCCCATATCATCCGCAAACAAGTGGCCAAGTTGAAATCTCCAATCGAGAAATAAAGTACATATTAGAAAAAACAGCGAGACTAGATAAAAAAGATTGGTTATTGAGACTCGATGATGCATTATAGGCATATAAAATTGCTTTCAAGACTCCGATTAGGATGTCACCTTACAGGCTAGTGTACGAAAAAGCTTGCCACTTCCCCGTGGAACTCGAGCATCATGCGTACTGAGCCATCAAGAAATTCAACTTTAACATGGAGCAAGCTAGCTCAGAAAAAGATTACATCTGTACGAAAATGCCAAGATTTACAAACAGTGAATGAAAGTCTTTCATGAAAGTAAATTATCAGAAAATCTTTTATCCCAGGTCAAAAAGTACTTTTATTCAATTTCCGCTTGCACCTATTCCTAGGTAAGTTACACTCTCGATAGTCTAGCCCCTTTATTATTCACACTATTTTTCCACATGAAGAAATTGAAATTAAGGATCCAAAGAACGGTGTCATTTTTTAAGTTAATGGTCAAAGATTAAAGTCATATTTAGAGAACTAACCACATGGAGAATGTACCGAAATAAATTTTTGTGGCCCACCAAGTTTGAATTGAGATTTTTCTTTGTTTTGGTGATTTCATTTTTTCATTTTTTCATTCTTTTTACTATTCTTTTGCTAATTGAAATTATTTTTATATAAGTGTGTTTGTTAATCATCAGGTAAACAGATCCTCTTGAACCTTGTTAGACAACTTCAACGTGTAAAATCTCATCTCAAAGGCCAGATACGATTTCGTAAAATACATCATATTAGGGATCTACAAGTTAGTATCCTATGTTGAGGATTTAGAAAGACAACTCAAAGACATATCTAGAGAACTAACCACATGGAGAATGTACCGAAATAAATTTTTGTGGCCCACCAAGTTTGAATTGAGATTTTTCTTTCTTTTGGTGATTTCATTTTTTCATTTTTTCTTTCTTTTTACTATTCTTTTGCTAATTGAAATTATTTTTATATAAGTGTGTTTTTTAATCATCAGGTAAATAGATCCTCTTGAACCTTGTTAGACAACTTCAACGTGTAAAATCTCATCTCAAAGGCCAGATACGATTTTGTAAAATACATCATATTAGGGATCTACAAGTTAGTATCCTATGTTGAGGATTTAGAAAGACAACTCAAAGACATTGAGGGAGGTATCTACGACATCCAATTGGAGCTTGAGGTAAATTCAATAAGAGGACGATTGTAATTTTTCTTGTGTGTTTTAGTTTGTTACTCTGTTTGTGTGCTTTAGTTTGTTACCCAGGTTAAGTGGCAGATAACGGTACTCTATAACAATCAAGTTGGTTACTTTAGTTTTCCATAATAACTGATATTCTGAGGCGAAGGTATGGATAGAAATGAGATTTTAGCAAAGCTTCACAATCAATTACCTTCACTTCTTCAGAATACCCTCCTTACAATCTATAAAGCTCAGTCCGATCGCATGCAATTGTTTATGAGGAATAACATATCTGCTGACATTCGTTAGTTAATCAAGGGCAAAGTACGATTGGCAGGTGAGTTGCCTCCCAAATTTATTACATACATGTCTGGTTGTAGTAAAGTAAATTACGCAAGAAAATGAAGAGCTCGAAGATTTTCTGTTGTTTGTCATCAGTATGCTAGAATGAGATGCAATAAAAATCCATGTTCTTCAGGAATGGTGTCTAATAATATGGAAGATAAGATTCAATTCATTAGGGATGACTTGAATAAAGAGTCCTTAGATGATATCCTTTTATCTCTTGAAATGCATCCCAATGGATACGTACAATGAGCTATTCTCCAGTTATAGCCATTATTCCAACAAGAGCGTGCACGATACAGTCTAAAAAATCTAACATAAATGACTATGTTTGCCAGTTTATAAGAAAACTATATGGGAAGCCTATCCTTGACCCATAGAGGGTGTTCAAGCCGTTTCTGCATATAAAACTAGAGAAAGATGTGAGCCACAGTCACAACTACCTGTAAATATCATTTTACTTCACTGTTGCTTTATCATTTGTATTATTGTTTTTAATAATTTTATTTTTTAATTGTTTACTTTTTCTTTTTACTGTTTCTTTTTTTACTCTCGAGCCAGGTGCTTTACGCGTTAATTGACATAGACATATTACCTCATACACAGCTGTGACCCACTATTATGAAGATCCTTAAATATGATTTTTTCCTAAGCACTCAAATTATTTTTTAGAAGTATCCTAACGGCAGCTACTCCCAATAAATAATTCAAGAACATTTGTATACTCTTTGGGCTCAACTATGGCAAATATAAAAAGCTCGTTGAGGCAGCCATAGATCTTGGTCGAAGCATAGCAGCAAGGAAATTACACTTGATATATGGAGGAGGTGACCAAGGGTTATCAAAAGTTAAAACTGGTCCCAGAAGTTGCTCATGTCAGAGGGAGCCAAGTGTTAGGCATCATCCCAAGAACCCTAAAACCTTGGGCTGTTTGTCTAACTCATCAACTGGAGAAGAGTTAGTCGTCTCAGGTATACAAGAAAGAATAACTGAAATGCTAAATCATGCTGATGCTTTTATTTTCCTACCAGGAGATCTTACAACTCTAAAGGCACTAGCCACATTAGTATCTTGGGCCCATCTGAATATTTATGATAAATCCATCGGTTTGTTAAATGTCAATAACTTTTATGATGACTTTATAGCATTTCTTAATCATGCAATAAAAAATTATTTCATTTCTTCTGCAGCGAAAAAAGTTTTTATTTGTACACACACTACTAATGAGAAACTTGATCTGTTACAAGCTTATCAACTAGAGCCAGATCCCATGACCTTTGTATTAGAGTGTTCAAATAATAATGGTAACAGCAGCTGCAGTAAGAAGTGCAAATTAGAATTAACTCTCTACTTGTAAATATTTTCTTTTGTGTTGCACTAGCCAGGTGATGTCTTCTAAACTCTACTTCTTTCCTTTAAAACATTGAGGATAATGTTTCGTTCTAGTTGAGGGGAGGGAATAGTTGACAATTGTGGAATATTGGTTAAGTTTTTACTAACTTTTTGTTGTTAAGACTAACTGTGGCTAACTTTTTGAGTAAATGATAGTTGAATATGAAGTGTAGTGACTCTAGAAAGTTATCTTCTTAGTTTGGAAGTAAAAAAAAAAAATTCCAAACACTTTCTTTTTCTTTATTAAGCTTTGACAATCGTTTTTCCTAAATTCTTCTTTCTAACTTCTCCTTTATAAAAATACACTTTCAAATTTTTTAGCCCAAAATGGCTAAATATGGAGTATAGTGACTCTAGAAACGCATCTTCTTAGTTAAAAAAATTTTCCTGACATTTTCTTTTCTATCATTTTAAATGTAACCTTTCTAATTAGTTTTTCTGTATTATTTTCACCTTTTTGCATGTATATTTTCTTTTCATATTTAGAATAGGTTGGGGGTAGAATGTCGTTTAAACCAAAAAAAATTGTGTGATCTTTTAACATTGGATAACATGATGACTTTCAAATTTTAGTATTTGTATTATCTTTGGCCTTGAGTTATGTTACACCATATTTGCTACTCTACATGTTGATGTCAAAGACAAATATGAGTTGCTTAAAGGAATGCACATGTCATTATAAATTTCAAGTGAGTTTTTGAGCCTGTCATTTTTCTTGAAGAGCAACCTTTTTTGTTTGTTCTTCACACAGCTTAGCAGTTTATTATTATATACATGATCTTTAAATTTCCTTTAAGTCAACTCTCTAAAAAAACAAAAACAAAAAAATGTGTATTGCTATATCTGAAGGTCCATCTAATTAGTGGATATGTAAGATTATTTAGAGCCCTAAAAGACGATGGAAATGCCATCTTTAACTCGTTTGAGCCTTTCTAGCAATCTCTTTTATGAAATATCTATAGTTAACCCTTTTGAGCCTTTTATTAAAAAAAAAAAAATTCTTTGTTAACTTATCATCTTGACCCACTCATATTTGGAGTATTACCTGATATCTTACAAGTTCCATTACCTATTCATGTTTGAGAAAAATGTAAATAATTATTTTATTTAGTAAAGTTATGTCATACCCAAAAAAATTAGTTCAAAAAAAAGAAAAGAAAAAAACTATAATAATAATAATAATAAATAAGTGAAATACACCTTATAATTTTCAAAAGATCTCTACTTTTTCTCAAACATATATTTTGTTTTCCCTATTTCCCCACTTTTGTTAGCCATGTCCCTAGCCTATGTTATGTCATAATAAAAGTCCTTTTTTATTTTAGGGATCTATAGTCTGAAGTAAAAACTAGTTATATTAGCTACAAAGGTGTAGTGATGCATAAGAAAAAAATAAATAATAAAAAAAATAAATACATTAGGTTGACTAGCATTTTGTTCGACTTAAGATCGTATTATTTCTAAACTGTGGGTATAACCCTTTCATCTTGGTGAGAGTGTGTAATAATATTTCTTATTACTTTCTTTCAATTTACTATTTATTACAGTGACTATTTTTGTTGGGTTTAATTTCTCTATGAGAATGTCACTATTACAGGTGAGATTTTAGGATTTGACATGTCATTTTTGAAAGTGGCTTGATTACTATAGCAGTGACAAAGTCTAATAGATCGATTCATGTGGATGGTTGATGTAGAAGTGATATTTCTTTAGGCTGGAGATAATACTTATACTTTTATTTGATTGTTATCATTAGTCTAATTGAATAAACATGACTTTAAAAAAAAAATCATTTTGGGTTTGAATGTTAGAGACTGTTAGACTAGCAATTGGGCAAAAGTTCCAAGCTGCCCCGTACATACTGAATATGGGCTTAAAAATTGTAAGGAACATATAGTTTGGGCCTGGATAAGGGCTTGGCAAAAAAGCCCGGACCTTTGTTAATTTATAAATAAAAAATAAATTTAATTTAAATAAAAAAAGAAAAAACTCAAAATATCTAATTAGTTTAATTTTTTATATTAGTATTTATTATTTATTAGGTTATATTACTAATAGTTTATATATTTGACTATTATTTTATTATATATTAGATGATTATCTTTAATTTAAATATTTTTTTCTTAATTAAAAAAATAGCCAGGCCGAGCTCCTCTACTAAGCAAGCCAAACAATTTTGGCGGGGCTTGAGCCTAGACCTTGATGGGATGATGTGGCCTTGAGCCTGGGCTTTGAAAAGCCTAGCCCAAGCCTATAAATAGTCATCCCTACTAGCAATAAGCTGATTGGAGGATGTGTTGAGTACTAGAAAGTGTATATTTATAAAGGAGAAACTTGTTATTTTATACTTCAATTCTCACTAACATCCCTACTTTTATATATTTAAGTCCCTTTTGATTTAATTATGTGTGTTTTATTTTAATTAAGTATTTTATGTATTTTAAGGGTATCATGGTCATTTCACAATGAACAAAAGATCAGAGAGCAAAACGGACAACAATTTTGGACTTAAGACAGTCGAAAACCTTAAAACGAGCATACAAGGGTAAACGGCACTGTTCACATGTACGATCCGATGACATGGCATTGATCGATGATGTGGCATTGATTGATAACGCAGCATCGACTTATGATGTAGCAGCATTTAATTGGACAAATGATATGGCATTGACTGCTTATATAACGTTAACTGATGAGTTGGCGTTGATCGATAATGTGTCATGATCCTATTAGACTAAAATGTTGATGCGGTGTTGACCTGTGACGTGGCAGTATGTTAGTGGACTAATAAACGTGCATACGGTACACGCATTACACGAAATGATAGCCATGATGATGTGTTCGATCCAATCAGAACTTGCCACATGGCACAATCCTGAGCGTCCAAATTGTTTTAATCTGATGGCTATGATTTACTCATTATAGCTATAAAAAGGGAGCTCCTTCCCCCCAATTGGACACCCCTGAATTCATTTTTGAGATCCATTTTTTGTACTTCCTTCTTTATCTTATATTTTTTATGTATTTTAATAAATTCTTATTTTACCCCTAATTCAATTATGAATAGCTAATTTTCTTTTAAACTTGGGTTAAATGTGAAGTCTCAACATGATCCATGGGCTTAATTTAGTAAATTTACTTTCTCTTTCCCTCTAATAATTAAGAATGTTTTGACTTTTCGTCGATAAATAGTAATAATTTTGTCTAGATATTGCACATGTGTAACTGACTCCCTAGTACAAGCTTATTACTAGTTGGCATGATAAGCCTTTAGTACTATATTTATTTGAGTGTGGTTCATGAAGAGTGGAAACCCTCCTCATGATTTAATTGGCACTAATAAGGAATATTTACCCCATGGAGCATATTGATGCTGATCCAGATACACAAGCACTTCAATTATAATAGTTTCCACTTTGATTTAATTCCGCTATTCCAATTTAAATTCTATGATAGTCTAACTTACTTTTACCACAAATCCAACCACCCAATTAGAAAATTAATTCTGCACACAATTAAAATATATATCCTCGTGGGATTGACACTCGACACCATTGATATATACTACAATAGATTTGTATACTTGCGAGTTCAATAAAATTTACATAACATGGGCATCCTCGGGATCTGTTAAAACCGACCCTCATCATCACCATGCTCTTCATGACCAACATATATATCTGACTAGGAAGCACCACTCTTGTTCTTATCACCAAGATCTGTTGCTTGATTATTTGTGCAGTGGTCATTCAAACCCATCTGTAACTGAATGGAGTCATCAATTGGTATCAGGTTAATGATCGGAGCATCTAAAATATCACAATCATTAATAATTGTTGAAAGTTGAGATCGATCAGACTATCTCAATAAAGAAAGAGGAGGCTGAAAAGAAGGTTCCAAATTTTGGCCCTCTACTATAGGAGGCTAAAAACTAAGTTCTTAGGGCTGCTTATCAACAACAATATAATAATCAGGACCATTTGCCTTAGGGCGGGTGTCTGCATTAGACATTAGTAGTTTGCCCCTTTCTCTTGGCTGTCGATCCTAAGATTCCCCTTGTTGGGGTTTACGAAGCCCGAGATTGGTAATATAACAAGCGTCAAAAGCATGATCTAGATGTTTACACGAAGTACAATAAGAGGGTACCCGCTCAAATATCACTTCTTGCTAAAACCCGAAATTACCCTTACCAATCCATACTCGTGATAATAATAGACATGAGACATCATACTCAATCAGTACACGAGCAACAGATGGCCTATTAATAGATGTTGTAGCATGATCAACTCCCAAAGGTTTGCCAACAGTTGAATCTATCAAAAATAGAGTCGGTTTATTGTTAATAAAATGAATAAGGAAATAAGGCAAGGATACTCATACTGGCACAATTGCGGACTCCTCAGAACATCGAAAATCCATAGTCCATTTGAAAATCCATATACTCCTACCATTAACATACTATGTCTGGTGAATCCATATTTGGGAATAATCTTCCTCTAATTCAAGCTTGATTAACACATGTCTGTTATCTAATAAAGATATCTAAGAATGATCTTTTAATCTAAGGGAGACAAAGAATTTTCTAATAACATCCATAGGAGGCCGCCCAAAAGAGAGCTTACCAACTAGAGAAAACCTAAAAGGTTCGACCATAGCTTGCACCTCCTCAGTTGAGAAATGGATAGCAGGCTCTCCCCGTACCAATGTAACCGACTTTATCGAAATTGAAGATGTTATGGAGCTAGCAATTGCATCAACGAAAGATTTTTGAGGCCTTAGTGAAGCATTTGGATTAAGTATAGCTGCAGAATTAGTAACATTTACATAAGAGGTTTTGACAGGTAGATGAATATTACGATTGATCTTTGTTTAATCTTGTTAAGTTTGGATTTGTTCTTAAACAAGGGTATTGATTGGTCATCTACCAATCATCATGGAGTCCAATTGAATCTAATCTCGCATCAGCTTTGCATTGACAAACTGGCATCGTCATTGTTTATTACTCAAGTATTTCCCGTCTCCATGAGATCTCAGAAGATATAATTTATCATTATGAAGATTCATCACTCACTTCTAGCTTAGAAAATAAAGTGAGTTATCAAAGAATAGGAATCATGTGATCTTACAGGCTATTATTAATTATGCAGTAATGCTAAAAAAACATAAGAAAATGGATAAGTTTTCGTAACCATTTAAAATAGTTGAATAACCAAAGCCTCAAGCCCTTGAGTGTTAACACTAGGACAGCTTTCTGTATTAGGTGTACGTGCTTCTTCCTGAAGTTCATCAATCTAGTACTCTCTCCGCTTTCCAAATTCTGAGAATCACAAGCTGGATATTCCAGGTGCTTGCCTGCCTCAATCTATTCAGGGAAAAAAGGCAATATCAAAATTTCAAAACTGGGCTCTCCAACGGACATTACTAAAATTATGATCCACAATGCTTTACAGAAGACAATGAGAATCTAGACTAGCACGTGTGTTACAAATGCAAGCGACAACCATCATTTATTCCGAGTGAATTCAAAAGTTCACTAGATCATGACCACTTACGAGTTTCTTCACCCAATAATAAAGATCAACATCAGTGTTTTACGTTATGTTGATCATTGA
Source organism: Citropsis articulata (assembly GCA_030449925.1). Classification (NCBI taxonomy): domain Eukaryota; kingdom Viridiplantae; phylum Streptophyta; class Magnoliopsida; order Sapindales; family Rutaceae; genus Citropsis; species Citropsis articulata. Next base: position 2,446,154 of record JASUUH010000051.1, on the reverse strand, counting down.
AGTCTAATTAGCTATGCTTGCAAGTAAACGTGTTTAGAATCTAATCCGATCTGTTCAATCCGTCTGATCCACAAAAATTTGATCTGTATAAATCCGATTTGTAGATTGATTGATTGGATCGGATTGAAAATTTGAAAATCCGTAACAGGATTGGATATGAATTACTTACAACTGTAAAAATCCGTAATTCATAAAAAAAAAAAAAAAAAAAAAAAAAAAAGTAATATTTATGTAATTAAAAATAAAACTTGTAAATATAACATTATTGCTGACTAGTGAATAAAAAAGTTAAAATATATTTACATTAACACCATATTATATCTTATCCAATAATAATTAGATAAACAAAAATAGCTTCTTAAATAATTAATTTTCATAATTTTAGTTAATTTTCATGTATTGACCTAAACAAATGAGTTTTTTTTTTCTGTGTGATATTTTAAAACTTTGAATGTATTATTCTACCTCTATTTGAACAATTAATTTTTTTAAAATTTTGTTCAATTTTGAATTTGAACGATAGTAAAATTATTTTTATATAGGATTTTTTATTTAATTAGTTCGTGGATCAAACAAAATTAAAATTTTTAATCTACAAACCAATCCACAAAAGGGTAGGCTGGATGTGAATTGAGTCAAATTCTCATCCGATCTGCAGATATATGGATTAGATTTAGATTGAATTTTACCAATCATGGATTGGATTAGATTGGATAAAAAATTTATAATCCATAAAATCTTGAATTTGATATGAATTGATATCTAATCTACAAAATCGAATCCATAAACACCCCTACTTACAAGATGAACCTTTTTCCTCATGATTTAATAGACACCAAGACAATGATGAGATCCCACTCCCTCTGCGAGCTCCCTACGGTAATAGTCTGCCTTCAGATACGAATTGCCAGGGTCTGTCAAACAAGGCCATTTAAATGGTTTAGAAAGAGTAAAACAAATGTGGAAAATAAGACCAGCTACTGCTGCTCTTGTGTAAGTATTTGAAAATTTGGACATTAATCACACAAACTGACAAGGAATAAATTCTCTTAGTAGTTTTAGCACTGAGCCAAATTGTTGGGAAAATACAGTTTTTAAAAAAAAAACTTTAAGGACCGATCTCATATAATATATATGAATTCGTAATCTAGAAATCGTACCTTGAAAATCCAGTTTGGATTTTTCCGCTGAAGTGATTTAGGCTCCCAGATCACGATCCGTCCTCACCACTCCCGTTAGATCACGATCCGTTACCACCACGCCTGTTAGATCACGAACTGTCACCAATGATCTTCCAGGTTATGACTCAGGTTTGATCTGCACTTGACGTGTGGGCGCATTTATCACTACTAAAAGCAAACTAGCACGAGAAATTTTTTCTCTCAAAATTAGAGAGAAAAATCTTTTTCTAACTGTATGACTGCTTTTTTTCTTTGGGAGAAATAAGCCTTTATATTATTTCTTTAGTGAAACCCAGCCCCAAAACTAAAGTTACGTTACTTTCCTTTTTCCATGTGACCACCAGTAAAATAACATAAAGTTCCCTTTATACAAAAAGTATATTAATGAGCTCCCACTAAATAATATAATTATGTTTTGACCCAAATTGCTAGTTATCTGCTTATTAATCAAGTAGTGCACCAATTAAATGAGCTAACCCGGGGATCATTTGGGAACATACAATAGTAGCTACAACAATTAAGCCTGTAATTAAACAAGCCTAATCATTTAATTCCAACTCTACTCCACTATAAGATTGGAACTGACCTCCATAATTGTATGTTCGAAAAAATTCGTCCCAAGCCACATTGATTTCTTTACTGCTCAATCCTTTATACCACATCGTTAATTAAATCGATATCTCAACTGTCCATTCGATTTAATTACATCTTATTCCTTGATACTTACTGGTTTTCTCTAATGATCATTTTCAACATACTAAATATGTTGATACACTCTGGCCAGAGAATTCTATGATCAAGTACCGAAAACCCATCAAGAGATGTGTCATACAAATTCTATATTGTTAATCTATAACTTCAATACTCATAATTGCTCCTACCAAGATACCGAGTAATCTTGACCACAAGTGTGTGTCGTGCCCATTGGTAACTCAAATGGAATAACAATTACAATCATGAAATCATAATTAACTCAAGATTAAGATTACAGTAAAATCAATGCCTATGAGATTTAATAAGTCTGACAGTCATTTCAAGGTTAATTAAATCTCATATGTGATCCATTAAATGCAAACTACATCAAGAATTCATACATGATTAAGACAAATCATTCAATGAATTTACTACAGTCTAAACATAAATAGAGCGTTCAACTCTATTTATCAACTGCGAACTTAATTTATTTAATCATAAGATAACTTGTATTTATGTCTTCTGTGAATCCATATGATGATCACATAAATACATATAATATGATTAAACAGACCTTATTCAATATATTTATACAATTATAATATCTCAAATATTTCATTAATCAGAAAATAAATTAATATGCTTTAAAAGAACATATTATCCCAATACACATTTCATCATATTCCACATGAAAGTGAAAAGCTGTTAATGAACTCGTTGCATTTTCAAATTTCAAAGTGTTACTTCCTTTCGTATTTTGAACCAATCGTAAAGACAGATCAGGTTGCCCACTGTACCTCAAAATTCATCTGGTTGAGTCTGAGAAAGGAATGGATGATCAAAAATCCTTCAAAAGTTAAGATTCCACCTAGAGACAAGAGTCATACTTATGACTAGAGTATAGACTGACAGCAAGAACATTGATTGAATTTTAGTAAGTTTTGCTATTTCCACGCTACCTTGCAAGAAGACAAGACGTTTCAATTTGAACTCAACTGAAAAAACTTAGTTCTTATCTCAACATCTTTCAATATCTATTTTTTATTTTTATCATTGTTATCATATTCATGATATATATATATATACACACACATATATACATACATATATATAAATAAAATAATGATGATGATAATCACTAGTTATAAAAAAGTAACCTCAGTGATCACTTGTACTTTTGATAAAAAGGAGGTGGCTTAGACTATGTGCCTTTACATTCTGAATGGAAGTCTGACGAGGTAAAATGGAAAGAAAAGGAAACTTAAACCCATATGCTATGGAGCTTTATATCTTCATACAATTTAGGAAGATTGATCTGCAATATCTAATTCGTAACCAGTCACATGCTGTGATGCAGCATACACATCCCTGATTTGTCAGTCTTGATGGTGTTAATAATTTCAACCGTGTTTCTATTCAGATTTGGAGGGCTTTATTTATCTATAATTTTACTTTATAACTTGGATTTTTGATTGATTAATCACTATTAACCAACTCATTTATGAAACACTGTTTGGGCCTTCAACAGTTGATTTTTTCTATGATCTCTCTCTGTTTCCATCAGTGATGCAATGCTTATGCAAGAAATATATATGTGTGTGTGTGTGTGTCACTCTCTGCAGAATATATGGTCAGGCAGCATGAAAATTATTGTACTCCTTATTTCTCAATTTCTTCGAGGGAGAGGCAACCGTACTTTTTGAGGTGTTTTTTTACTGTTGATGGTTAATTCATCTCTACCTGAATATCGAAATCTGGCACCTTCACTGAGAGATGGCGCTCCTTGCCAATAAAAAACAAGCTACAAGAAAGCGAAATTATAAAAAGATCAATTTTGCTTTGCTTCTGAATTTGTTAGTTCAGATCTGTGCTACAGATTTCTGTAGCTATGACATCTAAGCTCAGTTCGTATCAGATATTCTATTCCTTTGACTGCATGAAATGCTAAAGAATTTCCACTTTTAATTTCTTTTCTTTTTCGATTTTAAATTTCTTAGGGACAGCAGTTCCTGCGCTTTGTTACATATCGATTGTGCATCAAGCAATAAAAGCTACCTACTGGAGAGGACTTGGCAATGAACTATTGGAGAAAAATCAGTTTTTTAAATTTTTATAAAAAATTTTCAGGATCGATCACATACAATGTATAAGAATTCGTAATCAAAAAATTGTACTTTAAAAATCCTAAAAGATGAACAATTTTTGCTTTTTCCGCTGAAGTGATTTAGGATCCCACATCACGATCCGTCACCACCACGCCTGTTAGATCACGATCCGTCACCACCACACCTGTTAGATCACGATCCGTATCTACCACGCCTATTAGATCACGATCCGTCACCACTGATCTTCTAGGTTATGACTCAGGTTTGATATGCACTTGACGTGTGGGCGCCTTTATCACCACTATAAGCAACTAGCAGGAGAAAATTTTTCTGTCAAAATTAGAGAGAAAAATCCTTTTTTCTCTTATCTATATAAAGTTGCCACATTTTTTTCTTTTGGGAGAAAATAAGATTTTTTATATCTCTATCTAGTGGAAAACCTAAGCTCCAAAAAATAAAAGTCACGTTACATACTTTTTTCTTATCATAGGGGCTCACCTTGTAAAATAACACAATGCTTCTTAGACATAATCATATTATATGGAGTCTCCCACTAAATAATACATTTAGGCTTTTAATCCAAATACCTAGTTATCTTACTTATTAATCCAGTAACGGCGTAGTCAATAAATAAGCTAACAGAGGGATCATATGGGTACTTATAATAGTGGCTATAATAATTAAGCATGTAATTAAACTAACCCAATTATTTAATTCCAAATCTACTCCACTAAAATATTAGAACTGATCTCCATAATTACATACTATTCAGGATAGTGTTCTCGAATAATAATTCGACCTATATCACATTGATTTCTTTACTGCATAATCCTTTGTACTACATCATTAATTAAATCGATATCTCAACTGTCCAATCGATTTAATTACATCTTATTTCTTGATACTTACTGATTTTTCTCTAATGATCATTTTTAACATACTAAATATGTCGACACACTCTGGCGAGAGAATTCTATGATCAAGTACCGAAAACCCACCAAGAGATGTGTCGTACAAATTCTATGTTATTGATGTATAACTCCAAAACTCATAATTGCTCATACCAAGATACCGAATAATCTTGATCACAAATGTGTGTCGTGTCCATTAGTAACTTAAATGGAATAACAATTACAATTATGAAATCATAACTAACTCAAGATTAAGATTACAGTAAAATCAATGCCTATGAGATTTAATAAGTCTGACAGTCATTTCAAGGTTAATTAAATCTCATATATATGTGATCCAGCTCAATTTAGTCAAACTACATTAGTAAATTCATACATAATTAAGACAAATCATTTAATGAATTTATTACAGTCTAAAGCTAAATAAAGTGCTCAACTTTATTTATCAACTGCGAACTTAATTTATTTAATCATAAGAAAACTTATATTTATGTCTTCTGTGAATCCACATGGTGATCACATAAATACATATAATATGATTAAATGGATTTTACTCAAAATATTAATACAATTAAGATATTTAAATAAAATACCTTATTTATTTTATTAATCAGAAAAATTATTTATTACAATTAAATATACATATATGCTTTTAAAGAGCATATTTTTCCAAGAATTACGTGTGTTTTTTTTTTTTCTGTTGATGATATTTCATCATCCAATCCAACAAAAATTGTTTCATCATGGAATATTAGCGAAGGCAAATATTAAGCGAATCTCATTAATTGAAATAGTACAAGTGAAATGCCGTCGGTTGATTTTACAAAATAAAACTGTGTCCTAGTCATCAAAGCACAGAAAAATGCTGTAGCCAGAAACGAAAAGATTACTTATCACAGATCGTCTGTAATGTGGATTTCAGACTCAGTTAGATCGTCTGTAATGTGGATTTCAGACTCAGTTCCACATTCTAACAGGGATTGGACTACTGAATCCATTGTTGGTCTTTTGCTTCGATCTTCATCCACACAGGATATCCCAATTCCAATCAAAGTTGCAGCCTGGCTCGTGTTGTAGTTTCCTTTCAATCTTGGATCCACTATTTCCTCTGTCCATGCTTCCTCTCCATATAGAATTTTCTTTTTCACTTCCCTGACAAATCTTTTCAACTCTGCTTCCTGCCCTTCACTATCCTCTACCACCCAGTTTGAAAGCCGAATTCCTTTCACCATCTCAAGAATCACAACTCCATAACTATACACATCAACTTTGGCAGTGATGGGAAGATTTGAAGCCCACTCTGGAGCCATGTAACCTTTTGTTCCTCGAATCCGTGAGAATTGAGAACTATTGCTGCCCCTCTGAGACAACTTGGCTAGACCAAAGTCAGCAATCTTAGGCTCAAATTCCCTATCCAGAAGTATATTTTCAGGCTTCACGTCACAGTGGATAACCCATTCCAGACACTCATGGTGAAGATAAGCTAGACCCTTAGCTGTCCCCAAGGCAACTTTAAACCTCTCTTTCCAGCCAAGAAAATATGAAGAGAAAAGATGTTTGTCCAATGATTGCTTTTCAACATACTCATAAATTAAGAGTCTGTGTCTGCCTTCAGAACAGAATCCCCACATTCTTACCAGGTTCATGTGATAGATTTTTCCAATTGTACTCACTTCTGCCCAAAACACTTCTTCTCCTTGACGTAAATCTCCTAGTCTCTTCACAGCCACTGCCCTTCCATCGGCCAAAACACCCTTATACACAGCCCCGGAGCCTCCTCTGCCAAGCTCTTCTTTGAAACTTTTTGTTGCTTTCTTGAGTTCAGCATAACTAAATCTCCTGAACTGACTTGATAATGCTTGATATCCTTCTTCCAGTGAAGACGGTACATCTTGTCTTCTAAAGAGCAGCCACCAACTTGACGCAATGACAAAAACTTCAATTGCGCCAATTGCCAGTGCAAAAAAGTAAAAATAACTCCATCTCACTCTCTTAGCAGTGGTGTCATACATAGATGGAGATCCAATCACAATTTGAGATTTACTTAACCGGCATACAGGATTAGTGCCGTTTAGAATAGCAGGTTCTGATGCCTCCACACTCACTGGCAATTTTAGATATATGGTGCCTGGAAAATTTGGAGCCTTGAAGCCATTAAAAAGCACACTTTTTGTGAAACAGAGCCCTTGACCTGTTAGCCTATAGCTAAATCCTGAACACCGACAGTCACCCAGACACAATTTCATGCATGCCTCTTTTGATACAGTCTTACTGTAGTTGAGGTCAAAGCCATAGAAATCTGTATTTGGAACCCCGACGAATTTGACTTCCGTCAAGCTTGATGAACAAGTTCTATTAAACTTAGGCTTGCAACCTTTGCTCCAATCCCCTGGCTCAGTTTCCTCATACCCAGGTGGGCATGAGCACTTTGGCTCGGGTGTATAAACACAAATCCCATTTTTACCACAGACACCATGAACTTTACCTGGCTGCATAAGAGCTTGCCAAGAAATTATCCATGATCCCGTCACCTTGTTAAGACTGTAAAGCCTGAGGTTTCCATCATAATCCATTGTCAACCTCCTTTTGATCCCAAAACCCGTGTCTATAGCACTGAATTTCAACTCATCACTTGATGAGAAACTGCCAAAATCATCTAAAACAGCTATTCTGCTACTGTTATACTTTGTTCTTCCATTTTGAAACACATCAAAATCAGGATCTGGCCAGTACACGCTTGAAATTTCAGGCCCGTCATACATCAACCTCAATACATTATCATTATCAAAATATAAACTAAAATACCCTGATGCATAAGTTCCATTTCCTACTCCAGAAATCAGCTTAGTGCTCTTTCTAAATAGTTGATTAGGAAGGAGTGTATCAGTAGGAGAATCAAAGCTTTGCCATAGGATTTTCCCATGTCTGTCCTTGAGAACAAGATTTCCAATATCCAGAAGCTCTGCTCTATCAGCACCAGTAGAGGTTGTGTTAGTCATCCAAATGACTGTGCCATCAACATCAGTTAAGACCATGGCGCCATTCCCCCGCAGAGAAGCTCTGGAGCCCTGGCCGTTGACTGGTCTGTCACGGTTAGCTGTCCAAACAACAGTTCTGTCTTTAGAGTTAGTGAACCAGATTGAGAACAAATAAGCATTTTCACCAATGCCATAAAAGCCACAACTGAATGTTTTGTCTGGGGAAGTCAACACGCCTGTATTATCTTCAGCAGATAGAGAAGAACCTCTACGCAAGAAGTTTTGGCTTTCCGAAGTTTGAAAACACAAGAGTAAAAATATGAGAACAGTGAAAAATGATGGAGAATTTGGAATCATGGAAACCTGGGATATCAGCTTACAAATTTTGTATAGAAGTTTTAATTGGTGAAAAGCTTTTCGGTGACCAGGTATCCAAAGAAAAGTCTGGTTCCGGGCTTCTTGTTTAATTTAGTTGGTTTTTGAATCAGAAAATATTTTTTAATCATCGTCGTCATGGTCGGTTTGGCTACAGCCTCGACGAAGTCGTATCAGCCCCAACTACATCATTTTGCGGCCAGGTTGGTTCCTAAAGCGAAGTCTAATGATAATTTGAAGGGAAATTTCCACCACCTTTCTTTTATTATATGTATATTAAATTATTATAAAATTTTGACATATAGTTTGTATCACCTTTATTTCTAAATTTGTATCAATCAATCACTTTAATATTAAAAGATGACTATTTTATTCTACAAAATTTTAAAAAATAAAAAATATATATAATTATAAGGATATCCCTAAATTCAATAAAGCAAATAAATTTCAAAATTTAAGATGATAATTTTTAAATGAAATTATAATTTAAAAGACATCTTGTAATTATAATTTTTTGTAATTATAGTTTTATTTAATTTTTGTAATTAAATTAAGTATAAGGAAGTTTACAAAAATTAACATGAAGAAAAAAATCTCCCTATAATTATTGTAAACTTCTCAATAAATAATATTAAGAAACTTCCCCATACAAATTAAATAAAATTATGATTATAAAAAATTAGTAAGATAATTTTTAAATAAAATTATAATCATAACAAATTAACATATTGAATTTAAGATTTATTTCTTTGATTAAATTCAGGGACATTCTTACTGTTATAGTTTTTTTATTTTTTAAAATTTTATATAATAAAATAGTCTTTTAATTCATTTAGGGATAAAATGGTCATCTTTTAGTGTTAAAGTAGTTGATTGATACATATTAAAAAACAAAGGTGGTGCAAAGTATATATTAAAATTTTGTGGTGATTCAATATACATTTGACAAAAAAAAAGAAGAATATAGATAATTTCCCTAATTTAAAAATATTTGGGTGTGAAAATTAACCCTTTCCGTCCTAGGAAACTAACAAGACGACTTCTGGAAGCCAACCTTAGCCGGCTGTGGCTATCTCATCAACGCGGAACACAATCGACGATTTTGTGTCGAATTGACCAAGATGGACAGAAACCCATCTTGATTTCAGTCAAATAAAGCCATCCAAATAGAATTTTGCTATCCAATCACCATGGATCCAAGCAACTGACCAAATGAAGCACGATTTGAAGAAAGAATTTATAATTTGTCATTCTTTAATCAGAGAAATGAGAATATTCCAACACCAACCTTTACAACAACCCAATCCAATTCCAAGTCACTAGAAAGAATATCTGTACAAATAAATACATTTTACAACGTAAAATAGGCCAACCCATGAGCAAAACAGGCACGAAGCACAAAAAAATTTTAGGTTATGCTTGATCCTGGCATTTGAGAAGAGCTATTCTCTGCGATCTTGAATGGCCATGTCGGTTATTAAGGATTTCGATGTAATTTCGGAGCCTATATCGGTCAGAGTTTGTAAGAGAAAAAGGTGGGTTGAGGATGAGAGACGGCGCTTCGACTAGAAGGAAGACTAATAATCGCACTGCTTTTGAATACAACAAAGTTGCACTTTCCATATCACCCATGAGCTCATCAACCTGACAAGATATGCAACAATTCAAGGAATTACTAGTGTACTTAATATCTATCAACTTTATTTAAAAACATTTTCAGGAGGTGCAGTAATGTGTTACAGATGACATAACTTTAATCCCATTTCAGAATAACCAATTTTTACAACACCAAATGGAGAAAAATAAAAATACAAAACCTTACTTCATTCTAGCATCATATTAGAACATCTATACATAAACTTCAGAGCATCACCTCACCACTAAATAGTAAAAGAAAACAGAATTAGTTTAATGAGGAAATGCACGCAGATAATGGCAAATGGAAAATCTCGTGTTGAAAACCCAAGAGGTCTTATGTTTAAACCTCGCTCACATGAGAGGGAAGGAAATTGGGTTCCGTCAGGCTAAATGAAAAAAAAAATGACAAATGGAACAAAATGCAAAGAACACTCACTCCCCCATGTCGGCCAAAAGCAAGGGCAGCTTGAAATATTGTCTCCATTGCATCTGGCATCTCTGTACTTCCTGCAAAGATGAAAATACAACATTAAATGAAAACATACACAAGCAACCTTTTTATCTTACATTTTAACAACATTAGGTACATACAGATTTCCAGTCAGCAGGGATACCAGAAGGATTCATAGCCTCTGATATAAAGATGGCTAAAATTATTTGATAAACATATAATATTTTGCATATGAAGATATTATCCTCGCGAATACAGCTTCACGATGTCTATGGATACATGGAGTTTAAACCAGAACCAGTCAGCACCAAGTGCTCCTTTTCTTGGCATGTAGAACTTTTAGCACTAACTAATGGATTCTCAAACTACAATTCTACACAGATAATAGGCAACCTCCAATAATAAAGATTACTCTCTATTTATCTAGTATCCTCTTTGTTAATGACTTTCAAGTATTTTCATATACACGAGACCCCAGAAAAGATATATTTACTATTCTGAATATTTATCACTACTGGCTTAAAATAAGCGGCAAAAAAAGAACGTTAGTTGTCAATGTATAGGAATCATACAGGCTTGTTAATCATGCAACAATGCTAAAACATAAGAAAATGAGGTGGTTTATGAAACCATTTTAAATAGTTAAATAAACTAGGCCATACCAGGTTCAATGACCTTTGCAAGTTCCTCGGCATGCTCAACTTCCCGGAGAAATTCCTTCCCGATCTGAGAGGACATATCCTCGAGCCCTTGAGTATTAACACCAGGACAATCTTCTGTATCAGGTGTACCATGCTTCTTCCTGGAGGTCCTCAATCTAGTACTCTCTCCGCTTGGACTTCCATCCATAGCTGAGGCAGCCTGCGTATGGCAGATATGCAATGCCTGCTTCCAAATTGCAAGAATCACAAGCTGGATAGAGAATCCTTCTAGATGCTTACCTGCCACAATCTATTCAGGAAAAAGTAAAAATTTCAAATTTTGAAAAATGATCTCCCCAACAGACCACTAAAATTATGATCCACAATGCTTTATAGAGCTATAAAAATCTAGATTAGCACGTATGGCACAAATGCAAACAGCATCCATCATTCATTCTGAGAGAATTTAAAAGCTACTTGATCATGCCCGCTTACAAATTTATTCACCCAACAATAAGGATCAACATCAATCTTTCACCATACTTTGACCATTGAAGTCTAATTAGCTTATGCTTACATTGAACGGTTTCTGTCATGCTACAAAATGAACTGTTTTCCTTACATCTTACAGAGATACCAAGACATTGATATCCCATTCCCTCTGTGAGCTCACTATAGTGTATAGTCTGCCCTTTAGATACAAAATACTAGAGTCTGTCAAACAATCATTTAAATGTCAAGATCAGCTATTGCTGCTCTTGTGTAAGTATTTCAAAATTTGGGCATCAATCAAACAGAGACAGGGAGTAAATACTCTGACTAGTTTTAGCACTGGGCCAAATTTGATCATGTTCCCAAAGAAACTATGTTTTGTGGTACTTGCGCACGTGCGCCCCGGGGGGAGGGGCGCTTGGATGTCAACAGTGGGGGAGAGAGGAAGGAAAGAAGATTCCAAATGTAGTTTAGTGTTGTCATTTATCATCCATCAGACCCTGATGGACCTGTTCAATTACAAATGGGCATGCCATGGCTCACCTTTTCATTCACTAATTCTGTGATGGCAGATGCACACCGCTTCAATGACTTTATCCTTGTCATGCAGTGAGTTGATGGCTGCTCCAGAGCATCTCCCATATCTGTAGATCCAAGAGAAGTCCCAGGAGCAGAACTCTGACTTTCCAAGCTTCCAATATGGCTGATATTACTGTTTGTGGCACCAATGATTGGCACAGGGGCACTAGATGTAGTATACTTAGGAACAGATATTAGGGGTCTCTCTGAAGTTCTTGGTATATGGCTTGGCTTGGAAACACTTGTTGAAGAAGACGATGTGTCCATAGGAGGTCCCGAAACAAGAACATAATCTTGATCAACTAAGTCGAGTAAATCCCCAGCTGTCGAAGCCATAATGAGAACATTAAAACAAAAAGTTTTGCCAGCACATGTTTGGTCACAGAAAATATATTTAGCAAAATGAAAAGAGGAACAGATTGGGATTCTTGGTACCTTTCGATCGAGTGTTAGCCAATCTTTGGTCCAAGCATTTCGGAGGTTCATTCAGGTTTTCATCTGAAAGTTTATAGCTATCATGTCTAAGATTAGTATTATCCAATTTATTGCCATATCTAAGGTCCAGATTGTTTAGAGCGCTTGATGTTGCTTCCCTTCCATGTTTTGCATCAACAGAAAATCCATAAGTAGACTTCATTGAAGATCTCCTTTTAGAAAAGGAAGGGCTCCCCTCAGGACCACTGGAATCATCATCCAGAAAGAAAGGTAGACAATCATCTTGAGAACTTTCCGCCACATCCCTCACAGATTTACTTTCATAAAAGGGAAAATCATCAGCTGATCTAGAAAACATCCTATTCCTGCAAGTAGTCTTCCATCGTTTTAGAAATCAATAAGAATCTTATATCAGTATCATAAAGATAGATAAGGTTGCCCAGTTTACCTAAAAACTTGATCTGGTTGCGTCTGAGAAAGGAATGGATGATTAAAAAATTCTTCAAATGTTAAGCGTTCCACTGAAAATACCAGGATAACGAGAAGAGTCATCAATAAGGGATTATACATTATTAGATGATTAAGAAAAAGCAACAAAGATTCCACCTAGAGATAAGAGTAATACTTATGACTATCTTGTATCATTCTGTTTATCACTTGTCTTGAGAAAATTGGTCAGTGCTTAACCTTTGCATCAGAAGCAAACTTAAATCGAATGGTTAGGAATCTAAATGATTCAGAAGCAACAAAAACTAACATCACCATGAAAAGCATTATCTCCTACTAATGACTCAAATGTCAACAAATCTTGTAAGCTTCATTCAGAGGAAAGTAAATTAAATTAGGCACGCTGAAACATCATAGGAAGTTTAGCAGCCCAACTATGTTTATATGGGTGCGTTGCTACTTCTATTAAGAAGCTCTAACTCGGATCAAGGTATGGGAAACAGAAAGTTTCATTTCAGATTTTAGCACTTCAGACCAAACTTTGACAATTGTAAATGAGTTAGTAATTTGATCCTTTGAATAATTCTATATATTCATCCTGATGTTCAAAAATAACATAGAAAATAAAGTGGGGTTGTCTGTCTCATCTCTAACACATATTACACCATTGCATTGAATTGTTGATTAACAAACACAGAATGAACATTTAGCACCCAACTATGATCTATTTTTTCTTCAGTCCTATTGTCACAGCATAAACATGTGCAAAATCAGTTGCACACATTCATTTTCCAAATACATCTTTTCTTAGAACATTAGGTCAGATAAGACATTCATCCATTACATACCTGGATTACGCCTTAACAATTTCTGGCATAAATCTTTGCAGTCAGCACTCAAGATTTTCGCATCTGGCGGAAAAAGCAATTCAGTTGCTTTCACAATGTTCTGGAGCAACTGTACAACACAACAGAAATATAAGATAAGGTAAGGCAGCCGTAACAGCATAGAAACTCACTTATCACTCTAAGAAATCAATGAGAGAGAGAGAGAGAGAGAGAGAGAGAGAGGGAGAAAGGTGAACTAAGAATACCTGTATTTGATTGCTTCCTGTAAATGGGGTTTTCCCAGTTACAAGCTGAAATAAAATAGCCCCAACACTCCAGAGATCTGCCTGTCCATTTAGTCCAAGGTTAGACATAGGCAATTCAAGCAGAAAAGCTAACGAATCAAAAAATTTCAACCATCACCTTTGCATCATATTTTTGAAGTTGCATAATCTCAGGAGCCATGTAAAGGGGTGAACCACACAAGGTTTCTGCAAGTCCTCTAGGTTGCAGAGATCTGCGAGAAGATTAAAATGAACTTTTATTCATAATTATCTATGGGAAGAAGCACAAGTGGGCTGGGGGATGCCTGTATGAGAGACTGAACACGCATGGATGAAGGAGAAAGGAGTAAATAAATAGTGACTAACAGAAAGAGATGAATATAACAATATTATCAGTAATACCTTGCAAATCCAAAGTCTGCAATCTTCAGAGCTGCATTGTCATCATCTGTGGAGAGAAGGAGATTCTGTTCCAAAATGAAACACATTATAAATAAAATGCTTCACCTGAATTTTTTTTTTTTAATTAAATGGACAGGTTTGATTGATGTCAAAGGATATCCCATGTCAGCACCAAACTACTTCCTTAGCAATTCACATTCTTTAGCCTTCTGCAATCTTTATTGAACTATATCATCATCATGGATAAAATTACTACAATGCTCGAAACAAATCATAGCTCTGGCTCAAACATACTATACCTGGGGCTTTAAGTCACGATGTATGAGATTATTATCACGAAGAACTTGTAAGCCAGCAGCTGCAAATGACACAATTTTCCAAACATCACTACAGGACTCAATCATCGAAAACGCAGCATAAACAACCAGAAAAGTCTCAGCACATGCCTAGCTGCTTCATGAAATGCTTTGCAGTTTCTTCGGGTACACATCCATGCCGTTGAATATACATAGATAGATCACCACCTTTGCAATACTCCAATATAAGATGCAACTTCCCAGGAACCTAGAGAATTTATAAGCGCACATTTTATTCATGTTCCAAAGCAATACATGCAAAAGTCAACATCAGTGAAGCTAAGCTAATTTTTGAGCAGCGCAAGAAAATCAATGAACATAATAATTAATCTAATTAAGGTAAGGTGATTAATAAATTGACAAACCTCAATTATATCGTGCAATCGAATTATATGAGGATGGTTAATTCTCTTTAGAATAAAAATCTCTGACATAAGACTGTCTTGTAACTTCTTGTTGAGTCGACCCATGGCTATCTCCTTTATCGCCACTTCCGTTCCATGGACTCGGTGCCTCGCGTGCCATACAACCGAGAACGAACCCGACCCGATTTGCCGACCCACCAAGTAATCTCCAACCACCCTGCCCCTCCCCGTCGCTTGCGCCATAGAAAAAAAATACTTTCTAAAACCCTAATATCCGACCCGAATTAACTCCGAATAGCGGAAAAGTAAACCCGGAGCTGAATTATTGGATCCTTTGATAAATGAGACAAGAGACGGAGGGGGAGGGGAAATTAAGAAAGCTTTGTTTGAAATAATACCTGATTTTTTTGAATTTAATGAAATAAAAATTTAGTGTAATTAATGTGGATTATTGAAAATAATTGAGGATTAGTAGTATTTTTGTTTTTATTGCTTCTGTGTAGAGAGAGGTTAAAAAGGAGAAGACAGAGCCGATGTTAGCATGCGACCGGTGCTACGGTGCACCGTTAGTGCCTTGTCCGGTTGTTGTGGCACCAACTCGTTTGTTTGCTTCAATCTTGGCTTGTCATTGGTCAATTATATTTCTTTGGTTTCGGTGGGTGATGGTGGAATGGGAGCTAGTTCAATTATTGTTAGGATTTGGTACGTGTCATGAGATCACTAGTCAAGAAATTTAAAGCACTTTTCGGCCTTTATTTGCTCCAGTGCACCCTTTCTTTTTTGAATTTTGACTGCGGGATCCTAGATTACTTCTTTATTTCTATTTTAAAAGGATTAAATATTGTTTTGTACTCTCGTTTCGTGCTGGTTTAATCATGATATAGTTAGTATTAGTATTAGGATATTCTATTTTGCTGATAAGGAAAAAATATATAAAATTACTAGTCTTTGTAATTTACAAAAATAGTATGCCTCTGATACCAGTGTAGATAGTCGTAAATTTGTTTTGACTTCAAAGTTAAGTAAATTTAAGCTAAAGGTTGATATCTAATGAATGGAATTTAACATCATCTAAATTGTTTTAAAAAAATTATAAAAATTATAAATAAATTTTACCATGTATCATGTTATTTTTAATTTTAAAAAAATAAAGAATTAATTTGATAATGGTACTTAAGTATGGATGTCTTAGTGAACAAAACCAAAATACAAGGAAAATACAACTCTAATACACAAATTTTGTTTTTTAGTGTACTAATTTTTTTTAAATCTTTTTAACTCACTTCACACCAAAACAAATAGTCAAATACACACGAGAATGACTCAGTAATTAAACAATATAATATGTGCAATTTGTTTTTCTCATTTTTCTTGTGGGGGCTGGCCAAGGTCATAACTGCCTTCCACCTCTATTTTTGGTGGTCGCCGAATGACGGCTAATTTTGTTAACACTGATGTTACAATTTACGACTGGTGTTTTTTCAATTTTGTTAACTTGATGTTAAATCGAGCCTTTTTTATTATTTTCTTTTTTCTAAATTCTAATGAAATTATATGGTAGTTAAGGTGGCAATTTCGGCTAGGGTGTCACGTTTAAATAAATTTTTTTAACTGTATCTTAGATTGACAATTTATTTAATAATTGTGTCCAGCATCTGAATATTAATTTAACATGATTTATAGATGAGTGAAGCATGTTGTAATCTTGCCGCTCATTCAATTATCAATTTTTTATATGGTTTTATATTTTGGGTAATTTTTGAAAACTACCCCTGAGGTTTGCCTTTGCTACACCTAAAGAGAATATATGCATATATTGACAACATCCCCCCTGACCGTATATAAAGGTTAGACATCCGTTAAGTAGTTGAGGGTAATAACGTAAATGACTAATTTTTTTATTTTTAAATCTTACAAAAGCTGATTTGTAGTAGCTGATAAGACAAGAGCAGGTAAAGAATGGACATGGCTTTGAAGCTAGTGAAAGCCCACGGGGTAATAACCCATTTTCAAGCACACTTACGATGCTTATCTTCATTTCTTCTTCTCTTTTTTTTTTTTTCCTTTCTGAACATAACTTAGCACCCACTGAATTTAGCAATAACAAAAGCGCTATGTCATACACTAGGCGATCAACTATGTTTCCATCTGAATTCCGGCGACGACCGACATCTAAACAAGCCGTGATTGAAGAGCGTAACAGGTGTGTATTTATGTGAAAGCTTGAAATTGAAGTTGGGTTTTATTATATTCTTGGATTTTGTTGAATTGCTGCTAGTTAGATACTTGACTTTTTGATATAGATAAATAAGAAAAATGTGTAAGATTTTTACAAATTGAATCAGTGACCGAAAATGAACTGATTTTTAAGTTGATAATCATTAAATATATTATGTAAACTATAAAAACGGATTAATTCTTGATGACATTGGACCATGCTCTGTGAACGTTTACTGAATTTTGCTTAATCGGTTCTTCAACTTGCTTTTTCTGAGAATGCATAGTTGTTGCTGAGAAAAATTAGACTGTAGAAGTTTTCTTAGTTATTATTTAACAAATGTGTAGCTCATGTAAATTTCAGCCACTTGTTGATTTTTTTTTTTTTTAATCTTTTGTATAGATTGAATAATGAGGCTGACAACGGAAATGAAGAGCTGCATTCTGATTATGCGGGATTTGCAAATGAAGTTGATGAATTTGAAAATGATTATGAGTATGAGGCTGTTATAGATGGATCAGATCCAGATGATTCTGATCTGAGTTATTCATTCAGAAGTGAAAGTGACAGTGATAGAGATCTTGATGATTATGAATCTGGGGATGACAGTGGAGATGATTTTGAGGATGATTTTGAAGAACAAGCTTGCATTAGATATGAAAAAAATGCAGGTGGCTTTGAGTTCAATTCTGTTGGTGATGAGATAGTGTTGAGGCCTGGACAATTGTTTGTTAGTGTGTATGAGTTTAGAAAGGTTTTAAAAGTATTTGCCATTAGGAATGGATTTAGATTGAAGAGGCTGAAAAATGAGAAAACAAGAGTGACATGCGTTTGTGCAGCAGCAGGATGTACTTGGAGAATCCACGCAAGCCTTAATTGGAATAAGAAATCATTTCAGATTAAGACTCATTGTCCAGACCACACTTGTCGTAGAGTTGATGATACTTATGAAGCCTCTTCAAATTGGATAGCAGCTACATATCTACATCTGTTCAAAGCCAACCCTGACATCAAGATTTCTATTATTGCGGCTGGTTTAATGCAAAAGTATGGGATTAAATGCAATAATCAGAGACTGTATAGGGCTAAAAGAAAAGCACTTGAGTTACTTGGTCAAGATCATAAGGCTAGTTACAATAAACTATTTAGGTACATGCATGCCTTATTGAATTCTAACCCTGGTACTACTGTATCTCTTGAAAGGGATTGGTTTGGTGGTGCTGAGTTTCCAACATTCAAGAGGTTCTTCATATGTTTCGATAGTAATAGAAGGGGATTTTTTGAAGGATGTAGACCAATAATTGGGGTTGATGGCTGTCACTTAAAAGGACCATACAGAGGTGTTCTTCTGGCAGCTGTGAGCATTGATGCAAATTATGGCATTTACCCTTTGGCAATGTGTGTGGCTGAGACTGAAAACAATGACTCATGGCAATATTTTATGGATAAACTATATGATCAAGTGGGTTGTAATGGTGGTGAAGGATTATGCTTTATTAGTGATAGGCAAAAAGGTGTGCTCAATGCCTTGGATAGAGTATTCCCTTTATCATTAAAGAGGTATTGCTGCAGACACATTTACGCAAATTTCAAGCAAAAGTTTCCTGGATTGTTGCTGAAAAAAATGTTTTAGAGAGCCTGTAGAAGTTCAAATGCTGCTGACTTTAACTCTCACATGGAAGAACTAAAGACTATAACTCTTGAAGGGTATGAATGGCTCATGAAAATCCCCACCGTGTGTTGGGCAAAGCATCTATTCCCTCCACATACTAAATGTAGCCATGTTACCAATAATATGACTGAATCTTTTAACAATTGGATCAACAATTTCAGAGGTTTACCAATTGTAAGGATGTTTGAGGAGATACGAAGGAAAACAATGCGCTTGATTCGTAGGAGGCATGAGGCAGCCCTTGGATGGAATAATGAGCTTCCACCAGTGGTGAGAAGAAAGATTATTAAGGGAAGAGAAGAGGCAAGATCACTTTCTGTCATTTTTGGGCATAATGAGACATTCGAGATCCTTGAAGATGTGACCAAGATCGTTGTTGTTGATTTGTTGAAGAAAAAGTGTGACTGTGGTGAATGGGCTATTTCTGGAATGCCTTGTGAACATGCCCTCTGCTGCATAGATGCAAAGAGGTATAATGTTGAAGACTACGTTCATCCATTTCTGAAAAAGACCGTTTATATTGCCACTTACACGCATCAAATCATACCAGTTCCTGATAAGAAGAAGTTGCCACTTTTACTTCATGATAATTTACAGCCACCAGCAACTATAAGGTCTGTTGGCAGACCTCAAACCAAGAGAAGGAGAGAAGAGAGTGAATCTTCAACCTTCAAGCGAAGCTTGTTGAGTGTTAGAAAGTGTATATTTATAAAGGAGAAAATCGTCATTTTACACTTCAAGTCTCACTAACATTGTTATTTTTATTTATTTAAGTATTTTGTTATTTAATTAAGTGTGTTTCATTATAATTAGTTATTTTATGTATTTTAGGGGTATCACGATTGTTTCTGAGCAGTGATCAAAGAAACGGACGTCACATTTGAACTCGTGACGATCGAAAACTTTAGGAGGAGCATAAAAGGAAAATGTCACTTCACATATACGGAACTATTCATACGTATATAATCTTTGCCAGATCTGCATAAATAGTATCGCAAAAAACCGGTTATCTTGCAAATAGTGGTCAAACCGTGTGAATCGTGCAAATAGTATGCAAAAACCGGTTTACTGTGCAAATAGTGGTCAAACCGAGTGAACTGTGCAAATAGTGTATTCTTTCAAATAGTGGTATTGTTGATTGATGACGTGGCGCAATCTCAGCGTCAAACTGTTTTAATCCGATGGTCATGATTCACTAATTTATAAAAGGGGCTTCCCCACAATTTGATAGCTGAATTCATTTGTAAGCTTAGATTTCTGTAATTCCTTCTCTTTCTTTTATTTTCTATGTATTTTAATAAATTCATTTTACCCTAGTTCAAATATGAGTAGCTAATTTCTTCAAGCTTGGGTCAAGGTGAAGTCTCAACATGTTCCATGGGCTTTATTTAAATTTATTTTCTTTTCCTCTAATATTTGTGGTTGTTTTGATTTTCATTAACACAATAGTCTCAGACACCGCCCGGTTAAACCCAAGACACTAGTACAAGGTTATTATTATTTGGCACGATAAGCCCTTAGCACCATACTTATTTGAAGGTGGTTCATGAGGTGTGAATCCTCATGATTTAATTGGTATTAATAATGAATATTTAGCCCATGGAGCATGCTGACGCAGCATCCCGATACCCAAGTGCTTTATTTCAATAGTTTCAGCTTAATTTATTCTTGTCATTCCAATTTAAATTTCTAGCACAATTTAAATTCCTTTCACCATCAATCCAACCATCCATTTAAAGAAAATTAATTCTGCATATAATTAAAATCAACCTCCTCGTGGATCGACACTGCCACCATTGATCTATTCTACATAGATTAGGCCATGAGTTCAATAAAATTTGCACATGTTTTTTTTTGTTTTGCTGTAGGTAAGTATTTTAATTCATAGAATTAGTTTTTTTTCCTAATATTTATTTATTTTAGTTGTTTTCTTGTAATTTATTTTTCCTTTTCATTTAGAAAAAAAAAAATTTTAAGTTAATTTCATTTTCTTCTTTAAATTTGTGTAATTTAATTTTCCTATCATTTTCTTTGTAATTTAATTTTGTTTATCTTGTTATCTTTCTTTGTAATTTATTTTAATTTTAGTTAATATTTGTTTCACGTAATTTCTTTTTCTTATAGCAATTGAGTGTGTTTTCATAGTAAAGTTATAACAACGTGGCAAGGTTAGTATCGTAATTTCTCCTTCTTCTTTATTTTTATTTGTTTTGCTTTTATTTATTTTATTCTTTGCATGCATGGTCGAAGGTCATTATCACATAATCTTGAGCCTTTAGACCTTGAATTAGAAAAAACACTTCGCACACATAAACACACCGCATTTAAAAAGAAATTTGACATGGATTTACAAAACCAACAACCAGAACCACAAGAGAGGCCATTTAAGGACTATTTTAGTCCCTTAGCAAATTTGAGCACATCATGCATCAGATACCCAAATGTAGCTGCTAGGAGTTTTGAATTAAAACCTAGTGTGCTAAATTGTCTCCCTACATTTTATGGCCTAGAAAATGAGGACCCATATAATCACCTGAATGATTTTCATGCTATTTGTCAAACTTTCAAATATGAGAATTTTTCGGACGATGATGTTAAACTCAGATTATTCCCATTTTCTTTAAAGGATAGAGCCTGCTCATGGTTTAATACATTGCTCGCTAATAGCATTACATCATGGGAACAAATGGTAACTAAATTTTAAATAAATATTTCCGATTCATAAAACCAACGCTATTCGCAGGAAATTTGAATTTACCCAAAGAGACGAAAGCAATTTTTCAAGCATGGAGCGATTCAATGGGCTACTCTTGAAGTGCCCACATCATGGGTACGAGAATGGCACCAATGCCAATACTTTTTGGAGGATTATTGCCACATATGCAAGAATGGCTAATGGAGGAGGAAGTTAATGTCCAAAACCGCATCAGAGATTTGGGAATTCTTCTAGCGCCAATCGGATAATTCCAAACAACGGAGTCGATCACTCAGAAATACCAGGAGAATTAAGGGAGTTAATGAAGTTCACGCTACAGTCAAGCTCGTGAATTAAAGAAGTCAAAGAGATGGTCGACGCCTTCTAATAAAGCATCATTAACGACCAACTCAATGTAACCACATGACCATGACTCATATTCAAATCAAGTCAATGCCATAGGAGTCATGAGAAAACCATCAAATTACAACCCATACTCCAACACATACAACCCTGGATGGAGAGATCACCCCAATTTTTCATGGTCTCAAGGATTCCAACAAAATGAACCAACAGCTCCACCTCCACCAATTCCTCAAATTCCTCAAATTCCTCAAGCCTCTCAGCCACCATTTAGACCATACAATCAAAACCCAAACCACTCTCAACCCAGACCATGGGAGGATATGTTCCAAAATATGAAAAATCTCACTAATTCCAGAATCGATCAACAGAACCGCACCATTGATGAACTGCGAAACGAGATGAGGGCGCTTTCAACTCACAAGCCCAATCAATTTCAAATCTCGAGAAAATGGTGGACAACTGCTTCTTCGCTCAAACCTTGACAATGACCGCTGAGAAAGGTAAATTTCCAAGTCAACCGCCTAACCCTAAAGCATTAAGCAAGTTCCAGCTCACCACAAAGAATA
The DNA here is from genome assembly GCA_030449925.1 of Citropsis articulata. NCBI lineage: Eukaryota > Viridiplantae > Streptophyta > Magnoliopsida > Sapindales > Rutaceae > Citropsis > Citropsis articulata. The sequence continues at coordinate 2,423,477 of JASUUH010000051.1, read as the reverse complement.
CATGGAGAGGTCAAAGCCATCACGACCTTAAGAAAAGGGAAAGAAGTTGACAACAAAGTGGAGATGCGGTGGCGAAATCAACTCGGATTGTACACCGTGAATCACGAGGACCCGTCACGGAGGAGAAGAAGAAACCAACTCACGAGAATATGTTCCAGCTCCGTTTCCTCGGAGGTTAGCTAAAGGGAACAAAGGAAAATCCACGGTGAGATTTTGAAATCTTCAACAGGTAAGTGTAAACATTCCTTTACTTGAAGCTATAAAACAAGTGCCATCATATGCCAAGTTTCTTAAAGACCTTTGCACTAAAAGAAATATTCATGTTCGAGAAAAAGGCCTTTTAACGAGAAAATGTTGATTACTCCAACGTAAAATGCCTCACAAATTCAAAGATCCGGGCTCCCCATCTCTTGTAGTATAGGGAACCACACAATTGAGAATGCTTTGTTGGATTTAGGAGCTAGTGTAAATCTGTTGCCTTATTATGTATTTGTGAAACTTGGGTGGGAGAATTACACGACTCAGGTGGTGTTACAACTTGCAGATCGGTCCAAAAATCCCTCGTGGTATTGTGGAGGGCGTGCTTATTCGGTAGAACAAGTTTTATTTTCTGTTGATTTCATTGTAATTGACACTCAACCGATGCGAGTTGAAAACACGTCCAGGTTATCTGGACCCTAGCCGAGCTACTGTCTCGCCATTGCAGAATGCTCGGGTTGTCCTTTGGCAATATGACCATGGAACTCAACATCTTCAACATTGCCAAACAACCTCATAATGCGGATGATGAAATTGTTGATGTGGATTTAATAGAAACATTAGTTGATAATAATTTTACATCGAATCTAAGTGATGATCCTTTACAAACATGACTAACTCACTATGGTTTGGATATTGACATTTACACATCAATGGAAGAGTTCAATGCACTACATGACTCAGCACCATCCATTGACACAAATAAATGGAAGTCGAGTTGAACAATGGTGCCATCGGAAAAGAAACTCGACCCGTCATCAAAATTACCACGAAACTCGAGCATTGTGCGTGGTGGCCCAAAAGGCGATTACGGTGGCAAAACTTGAAAAATTAAGCCATGGCGTGCGAAAATGCCAAGATTTACAAGCAACGAATGAAAGTCTTTCACGACAAGCAAAGTAAGTCACGTTCTCGATGGTTTGGCCCATTTGTTGTTCACACTGTTTTTCCACATGGGGCAATTGAAATTAAGGATCCAAAGAACGACGTTACTTTTAAAGTAAATGGTCAAAGATTAAAGCCATATCTAGAATACCAACCACATGGAGGAGAGTGAAATAAATCGAGTGACCACGAGTTTAAATTGAGGTTTTCTTTTCTTTTCGGTAATTTGATTTGATTAACTTTTCTTTCTTTTGATTATTCTTTTCTTGATTGAAATTATTTTTGTTTAAGTGTGTTTGTTTAACCATTATAGTTTTCTCTTATCATTTTAATCATGAGACGATTACCTCTTGTACACAATAAGAACACTTCAACGTGTCCAAACTCATCTCGAAAGCGGATACGATTTTGTAAATTTCATCCTGTCTGGGATCTGGCCTTGAGTTAGTATTCCACGTTAAAGATCTGAAAGACAACTCACGAAATAGGATGGTATTTTGATCCGGAATTGGAGCTTGAGGTAATTCGATAAGATGGCGATTTTTTTTTGCTTTGTGTTTTTTAATTTGTTTTTCTGTTTGTGTGTTTTAGTTTGCTTTGTTTGTTTAAGTTTGTCACCCGGTGAAGAGGCGGATAACTCCGTGACAATCAAGTCAGTTACTTGATTTCCGCATGATAAGCGATATTAAGGGCAGAATGCATGGATGAGGCGAGATTTTAGCAAAGCTTAAGCGATTCCTTGACTTCCTCGCGATGCACTCCTTTCAATCTATAAAGCCCGATCCGAGCAGCGTCGATTGCTTATGAACAATGACATACCTGCGACATCCATTTGGTTAATCGAGGCCAAAATCGTTTGGCGGTGGTTACCTCTAAATTTATTGCATACATGTGCGGTTGTGGTAAAGGAAATTATGCGAGAAAAGCGACGAGCTAAAAGACTTTCTGTTGCTTGTCGTAAGTGTGCGAGCGATATGCAATAAAAACCATGTTCTTTAGGAATGGTGTCGATAGCAGAAGATAAGATTAAATTCATTAGGGATGGCTTGAATAAAGAGTCATTGGATAATATCCTTTTGTCTTTTGAAACGCATCCCGGTGGATACGTCTGAAGCGATTCTCCGATTATGGCCATTATTCGAGAAAGAGCGTGCGCGTCTGATCTCGGGAATCGACTATAACGACCACCTTGCGGTTTGTAAGAAAAGCGGATGGGAAGCCTATCCTCGACCCATGAAGGCGTTGGCCGTTACGGGCGTAAAACCGAGGAGGAAGATGTGAGCCGCGATCCTACTGTGAATATCCTTTTACTTCTTGTTGTTTTATTTCCTTTGTTGTTTTACCATTCGCATTATTGCCTTTAATAATTTTTTGTTATCATTGTTTTCTTTTCCCTTTTTAACTGTTTTCTTTTTTACTCTCGAGCCATGTGCCTTACGCGTTAATTGACATTGACATAACGCCTCATACACAGCTGTGACCTGTTGTCACTAAGGTTTTTAAATATAATTTTTTGTTATTGTGCACTCACAAGTTGTTTTTGAGCAGTATCCTAATGGCAGCTACTCCCAGCAAACAATTCAAGAACATTTGTGTGCTCTCTGGATTTAACTATGGCAAACATAAAGAGTTCGTTGTGACCATAGATCTTGGTCGAAGAATAGCGAGAGAAACTGCACTTGTGTATGGAGGAGGTGACCGAGGTTATCCAAAATGGTCTCGAGCTGCTTATATCGGAGGAGCCAAGTGTTAGGCATCATCCCAACAATCCCACAAAACCTTTGGGCTGTTTGTCTAACTCATCAAGCGGAGAAGAGTTAGTTGTCTCGGTGTATGCAGAGCGAATAAGCGAAATGCTAAATCATCTTGATGCTTTTATTTTCCTTCCGGAGATCTTGCAACTCTAGAGGCACTAACCACATTAGCATCTTGGGCCATCGAACATCCACGAAACCCATCGGTTTGTTAAATGTCAATAATTTTATGATGGCTTTATCGCATTTCTTAACCATGCAATAAAAACTATTTTATTCCTTCCTCGATTAAAAAATCTTTATTTGTGCACATCGCTAATGAGCTACTTGATACATTACAAGCTTATCAATCGAGAGGATCCGGGACCGTTGTGTTGGAATGTTCAAATAATGATGGTATGGTAACATGGCCATGATTAGATTTAACTCTCCGCTTGTAAATATTTTCTTACGTATTTGCACTACCCGGTGATGTCTTACTAAACTCTACTTTTTCCTTTCAAACATTGAGACAATGTTTCATTCGAGGTTAGGGAGGAATAGTTGACAAATTGTGGAATATTGGTTAAGTTTTTACTAATTTTTTGTTGTAGAACTAACCATTTTAAGTAGAAGATGGCTGAATATGGAGTGTAGTTACTCTAGAAACGCATCCTCTTAGTAAAAAAAAAAAAAAAAAAAGAAGAAATTTTATTTTTCTTAACTTTTCTTTTTGACTTCTCCTTTATAAATATACATTTTCACGTTTTTGAGTCGAAGATGGCTGAATATGGAGTGTAGTGACTCTAGAAACGCATCTTCTTAAAAAAAAAAAAAATTCAGACTTTTTTCTTTAATTTTTCTGCATGTATGTTTTTCTTTTTATGTTTAGAATAGGTTGGGGGGTAGAATTTCGTTAAAAAAAAAAAATATTTGGTAATTTTGTGTGAGTTTTTGATATTGGATGATATGATGACTTTTAAATTTTAGTATTTGTATTATCTTTGGTCTTAAGTGATGTTACACCATGTTTGCTATTCTATATGTTGATGTTGGGGACAAATATGAGATGCTTGAAGGAATGCATATGTCAAAATAAATTCCAAGTGAGTTTTGAGCTATTAATTTTTCTTGGAGTAACCCTTTTGCCCATTATTCATGCGACTTAGCTATACATGATCTCTAGATTTCCTTTAAGTCAACCCTTTAAAAAAAAAAAAAATGTGTGTTGTTGCATCTAAAGGCCCACCTAACTAGTAGATATGGAAGATTATTTAGAGCTCTAAGAGACGATGGAAGGCCATCTTTGATCCGTTTGAGCCTTTCAAGCCATCCCTATTGTAAAATATCCATAGTTAGCCATTTTGAGCCTAAATAAATAAATTTTAAAAAAAAAAAAAAAAAAGCTTTTTCTTTGTTAACTTATCATCCTGACCCACTCCAATTTGGAGTATTACCCGATATAATACAAGTTCCATCACCTATTCATGTTTGAGAAAAAGGATAAATAATTATTTTGTTCAATAAAGTTGTACCCCTATAAAAAAAAAAAAAAATTCAAAAAGAAGAAAAAAAAAATAGAAAAAAAAAGAGAGAAAAAAAAAAAAGGATATACAATAGCAATAAATAAGCAAAACGCATCTTGTAATTTTCAAAAGTTCTTGAAATTTTTCTCAAACATATATATTTTGTTTCCCTATTTTCCTTTCTTTGTTAAGCCATGTCCCAACTACGTTACGTCTAATAAAAGTCCTTCTTGATTTTGAGAACTATAATCTGAAGTAAAAGCTAGTTATATAGCATTAAGATGTAGTGATGCATTAAAAAAAAAAATTGGGTTGACTAGTAATTTATTTGAGGTCGTATTATTTCTAAGGCGTATGGGCATATTTCTTTCATCTTGGTGAGAGTGTGTGGTATTTCTATATTATTTTCTCTCAATTCACCATTCATTGTAGTGACAATTTTATTGGGTTTAATTTCTTTGTGAGAGTGTCACTACTCTTTGGTAAGATTTTGGGGTTTGACATGTTATTCTTGAAAGTGGCGATTCTATAGTCTCTTTGGATGCATGTGGATTGTTGATGTGGTTGTGATATTTCTTTAGGCGGAGATAATACTTGTACTTTTCTTTGATTCTTTATCGTTAATCGATTGAATAAACACGTGTGTTAAAAAAAAAAAATTTGGTTTTGAATTTTATCTTCGCTTTATTGCTGGGGATTAGCGATAAAATTTGGTTCGGTGTGTGTTGAGTGTTAGAAAGTGTATATTTATAAAGGAGAAAATCGTCATTTACACTTGAGTCTCACTAACATTGTTATTTTTATTTATTTAAGTATTTTGTTATTTAATTAAGTGTGTTACATTATAATTAGTTATTTAATGTATTTTAGTGGTATCACGATTGTTTACATGATGAGCAGTGATCGAGACAAAGCGGACGTCATTTGAACTCGGGACGATCGAAACTTTGGGAGGGCGTAAAAGGAAAATGTCATTTGTTCACTGGGAACTATTCATACGTATAAGTCTTGTTCATGGTCTTGTCTGAATAGTATTCTTGTGCAAAACCGGTTTCTTGTGCAAATAGTGGTCAAACCGTGTGAGCGTGCAAATAGTATTCTTGTGCAAAAACCGGTTCTTGTGCAAATAGTGGTCAAAACGTGTGATCTGTGCAAATAGTATTCTTGTTCAAATAGTGGTATTTGTTGATGGCGATGGCGCAATCACGGCGTCAATGTTTTAATCCGATGGTCATGATTCACCAATGTACCTATAAAAGGGGCTTCCACAATTTGATAATACAATTCATTTGTAAGCTTAGATTTACGTAATTCCTTCTCTTTCTTGTATTTTCTATGTATTTTAATAAATTCCCATTTTACCCTAGTTCAAAAATGAGTAGCTAATTTCTTTCAAGCTTGGGTTGAAGGTGAAGTCACAACAAGTTCCATGGGCTAAATTTGGAAAATTTATAATCTTTACCACTCTAATATTTGTGGTTGTTTTGACTTTTAGTCGACAAATAATAAAAGTCTTGTCTGAATCATGCCAGTTAGCCGCGCACTAGTACAAGGTTATTATTATTTGTACGATAACTCACCATACTTATTTGAGCGTGGTTCATGGTGTGGAATCCCCTGATTTAATTGGTATTAATAATGAATATTTAGCCCATGGAGCATGTTGATGCAGATCCGGATACCCAAGTGCTTTATCTCAATAGTTTCCAGTTTAATTTATTCTTGTCATTCCAATTTAAATTCTAGCACAATTTAAATTCCTTTCACCATCAATCCAACCATCCATTTAAAGAAAATTAATTCTGCATATAATTAAAATCAACCTCCTCGTGGGATCGACACTCGTCACCATTGATCTATTCTACAATAGATTCGTGCGCTTGCGAGTTCAATAAAATTTGCACAACAAAGCTCAAGCGTTAGGTGCTCTCGATGTGACCAGTGGGGCCATAACAAGAGAACTTGTCTAAGAACAACTTATGATCAAATGAAAAAAGACAAGGTACATGTTACAAATTATATTTAGATTTATTCATAACTAGTTAAAAATTATACTTAGATGAATTTGTAATTACACTTTAACTTGCAAAATATTAACCTAATTATATGATTTTCATTCCATTTTGCAGACACCAGTTTCTGATACAAGCTCACAACATATAGACATTCAAATAAGCCAAACACAGTCATCTGCCCAGAATAATGGTATCTCTTGAATGCTTAAAATACTGTCAACTGATCTAATATTCATATTTGCATCGCTTTGTTTTATTTTGAATATGTGTTAAGGTAACTAGAATGAAAAACCTCAGCAGAATCTAATTAGTAGAGATTGTTGCTGCTGCCTACCTCACTTACCTAACTAGTCCTAAGTTAGTTATATTGTTAGCTTAACAAATGCAGCAAGAGTATATACTGTGTAGAAGATTCAAAATCATTAGATATAACTTGTGTAACTAAAACCAATTCATTCAGTTTTAATTCACATACTTCAGCTCATAACTATATTCTTTTCCTTTGTTTTTTTAGTTACCAAATGAACATTCCAGAATTTGAATATGTGCAATATGTTTGTAGGGCATTTGACTGAAGAATGAAGTCTGATTTGAAGCTTAAAGCATCCAGCAGTTTCTAGGACATTACGTTCAAAATTTATGACAAGACAAAGCACATAACCTAACCCCATACACTATTTTTTTGCGGGGATCAGATGATGCAACACCTTTGAAGAATCGGGACGTCGATAGATGGTGTATCATCTTTTGCTCACCTAACACATAGGTTTGAGTTTTTTTTAATCACATTTTGTTTAAAAATGTAAGCTAACGCTGTGAAGTTACTGCATTCATCATGTATGTAGCAATTGGCTTAGTTATCGTAAATTATTTCCATAATAGTTGCCTTTTTGTAAGTATGCATATGGTGTGCTTTCTGTCTCTTGTAAGGGCTAAGTGTAAGTTAGCCAAACAATGCATGTTCAAACTTAAATTCTGCTGGAATGCAATTTATCCATTTGGTTATGCCTAATTAGTCACTTTCAATTTATACGTTTTCTTTTAAATATTTGATAATTTAGTTGCGATGCTTGTTGTTTCAATCCTATGATAGTATTGAGATTATTTTGGGTTGATTTGGAGTTGAATGGAAACTTTTCTGCACAGTTTCTTTACCATCCAGTAGTTTAACAAGTCTCTGTTGTACTTTGGTTTGATTGTATTATGATTATTTGTTGTTGAAGTGGGTTGGTGATACAAGTTAGTTTCAAGTATGTTGGTTGATGATGGTGAGATTAAGTTAAGCTAATTTGGAGTATAATGGAGACTTCACTGGGCAATTACTGCATTGATACACAAAAATGTTACAAAAGAGCATTTGATAATCCATTTTTTTGCTAATGCATATTCATTTAGGTATTACTACATGCATTTATTGACTAGACAGTTACTTAGCAGCTATAACTACACCCATTATTGAAACTACAATAGCACAAATGAAAAAAATCATATTCAAGAGCAAGATAACCTTTAGACCACTGCATTTTACTCTATTTTGTTGTGTTTTTTGCATCATTGACTTCAATTCCTTCATATCCTTTTGCATAATCATCAGCAGCTCATAATTTGCTTGACATGTTCCTATCCATCAAATACATCACCTCTGTTGAAATCCTTTGGAGATGGAATCCAGAATTTAAAATAGCCACAGCCATGTTTAATATCCATACAGCAATAATAAAGCTTGTTTGGGTTGTCATCTAATTCTGACACCTTCAAAGTAGCTTTTTTGTAGCATCTACATATCTTGTTTGAAAATCGTATAAGGTTGCCATTAATCTCATCCCTCCATCTTTTGCTTTCTTGGCTATTTGATCCAATTGATTGTTGTGAACTTGCTGAAGTCATGACATGTATGAGAGACTGAGATGCTTTGCAAACAAAGAGAGTATTGTGCAAACAAAGAATCAAATGATGCCCGTTTAAATAGAGCAGAGCTGCACTGATATTACCGTTGGTTGCCAACGGTAATATCAGTGCTGCTTTTATATTAATTACTTTAAAATATTTTTATCTATTTGTCTTATTATTACCTAATTGTTACTGTTAAAATACTTGTTTTACATAGCATTTCAATTTTTTTATTAACACTCAATTCAGTTTTGTTTTATATATGATTGTCTAATGTCAAAAAAAATAATTCATAAGGGTATAATAGCCTTTCCACTACTCTAACCCATTTGGCGCCAAATGTAAAGACCAGCTACAGTATCAAATAATCATGTCAGTTCTTGAAATGTGTTGAGAAGGGCATTTTTGAACATTCCCTCAACTACTTAACGGATGTCTAACCTTTATATACGGTCGGGGATGTTGTCAATATATGCATATATTCTCTTTAGGTGTAGCAAAGGCAAACCTCAGGGGTAGTTTTTAAAAATTACCCTTTATATTTTTTAAAATTTTTATTTTTATTATTCACCAAAATTTTGGTTCGAATTCAAATAAACCTTATAAAAAGAAAGTGCTAAGTGGCCAAATGGACAAGAGAGGGATCAGAGTAACGGCAACATACGCTGCTGTTCTTGTGGCACATTCTCTATCTTCATTTTACACATTAAAAAATTTAAGAAATTAAAAAAAAAAAAAAAACTCAGAGGGAAATCGAGGGAAAATTCAGTGCCTTATCCTCATCTTCGTACACCGCATCCCATTTAGCATCACACCCACGAATGGCAAAACAAAGAACACCTTCACAAACGTAGCCGCTTCTTATCATCAACATTGCTCTCAACACCTCTGACGACGATGAAACTATTTTTCCTTTGCTTTATAAGTGATTTGTTATCCCAAAAAAAACAAAGAACATTGATGAACAAAGACGCTGGTGTGGTACCGTTGCTGACGAAATAACCGCTGCCACCATGTCGACACAATCATCACCAAAGCTCCCATTTAACGATCTCTCTCTCATTCTACATAATTAATTTGTGTTAAATAATTAAAAATAAAATATGTGAATTCTGTGATTTATGATTTATAACAATTCTATAAAAAAAAATTCAACACAAATTTATAACTACTTTCATCATCAGCAGTTATGTCTACAACCTCAGTGAAAACAGTACATATTTTGTCGAATCTCTCTTGCTGAATGGATAAATTCTACATCATAATTAATTTTCATCTTATTATAGCATCTTCTCATGTCTTTCCTCCACCTTGATAAAATATATATTTTTTAAAGTAATTCAACACTGTTACGTATCAATATTACAAAGGCATGACAACAAACAATTCCTTAAACTTTGAATAGATATAGGTAACTTTACCCTCAGCTTCGTAAAAAACAACTGCAAAGATTCTTTTCTTACCTTGTTCATATGATTCACTAATTTCATACATTGATTCTAGGGAATCCAGTATACTACAATACATCAGTGCAGTTAATTCTTGGTGAAATTATTTAAACCTAGAAATGATGTACACCTCTTCAACTTACTTCTCCATCTCATATTTTGTTATACATGGAGACTTTGTGCTTATCATTTTAATTCAGTTTTCCTCCTTAAAGCATTTTCATATTTCTTCATATACTGCTTCAAATTTGTTTTCGAGTTAACAAACTCATCAAAAATTGCATTCATACTTTCACTTCACTTAGTTGTTAGCATTCCTATTAAAAAACTGTCTTTCAAATAGCATAAAATCCAATGACGCCTCTCATTATATAAATCATTTATTGAATCATTATCCTATAAATCATATTTCATAACCATGTCATGCTAAGGTTCCTCAAACACAGCAAAGCCTAGTAAATCATAAATAATAGAAAAGCAACAAAAAAATAATACATTCACACTCATTAAAACTCATAACTTCTCAAGTACCTTATTTATTATATGCCACAAACACCATCAATGTCTAGTCGTAAAAAAAAATCCTCAGTTGCCTTTTGTATTACCTTATCTTTATCTGTAATGATGTTAATGTGAGGAGAATTGGACATGCATGATAGTTATGCCTCAAATAACTATGTAAATGTCCTTGTATCCTTGTGTGAAATCAATCTGCATCCTAACAAAATAGAGTGGCCATGATGGCTAACTCTAGAAAATGGAGCGACTGGCATGTTACTTGTTGGTGAGATATGTGGTGTCAAATGTGATGACGCCTCTAAAATATTTGTAACCTAGCTTACTTCTCAAATCTGCCAAAAATACATTCTTTAATCATTCTTGCTCATCCAAATCAATTTTTTTTTAAAAAAAATTACATTCTGCTTGTTTTTTTGTAAGTATTTCAGAATTGTCATAGCATCTTCTTCTCCAAGTTGTAATCACCTTACTTTGTCAATAAAATTTCTATAATTTTTTTTCTAAGAATGAGATATTTTCATATCCACCAGCTTCAACAACAATAGAATTGAAATTCTAGAAAATGTTAATCTCTATACAATTATTCATTTCAATATGTTTTTCTGCACTTGCACTAATTTTGCGATTGTAAGAGAAATACTTAGCTTGTCCAGATTCAATCCATGATTGTGCTAGAGATTTAAAATTTGAAGAACTAATTTTCCATCTTCATTTAGACAACCTCTAATTTTAGAATTACAACTATTTTTCACAATATGTTTTGACTTCAATACATTAGCAGATTTACTTCCTAACTTGCCGCTGCGGCCACATGCAAATGTCACATATTCAACAATCACATCACTCTCTTTCTTACTAGTTCGCACCTTCACAGGAAACCTTTCATGTTTATCATGGGGCTTACAAAATACAAACATTTTCTCATGGCTATCAAATAACATCATAATAATTGGCTCATATTTTTTCAATTGCACATGATCAATTGCACGCTCATTTTCTAAAATTTTCATTTCTATGAATATAATTAACATTTGTATTAATAATAAATTATTACAAATTTTTATAAAATTTCTGTCCAGTGAAAATTTAATCCATTAATTTTCTAACAATTTAAATTAAAATTTTTTTAAATCAACTAAAACTTAAAATGAGCCAAGATTGAAGCATTACTTACTAAAAAAGCAACCTCAGGTGTAGAAATAATATTCTAGAAGAATTAAATTTTTGTTTCGCATCCAATATTTCAAGTTATCATACACAAACGTATCATAAATCACAAAATTAAAAATTTTGTACAAAATTATCATATATCATAAATTATAGAATTCAAAATTTTATTTTAGATTATTTGAAACAAAATTGAGTATGTATGAGTGAGAGAGAGATCGTTAAATGGGACCCTTGGTGATGACCTTGTTAGCGTAAGTGTGTCGGTGTGGTGGCAGCGGTCGTGTCATTGTCTGTGATGCCGCATCGACGGCTTTGTTTGTCAGCGCGTAATTTTTTTTAGGTAAAAAATCTTTTGTAAAGCAAAGGGAAAAATAGCGTCATCCTCGTCAGTAGTGTTGAGAGCAGTGTTAGGATAAGGTGCAATTATGTTCGTGGTGGTGTCGAATTATGAGTGCGATGCAAAATGGCATGTGGTGTACGAGGATGAGGATAAGGTGCTAGATTTCCTGTCGATTTCCATATGAGTTTTTATTTAAAATTTTTTAATTCATAAAATGGAGAAAAAGAATGAGCAACAAAAAACGACAATATGTACTACTATTTCTATCGTCCCTCTATCCTCGTTTAGCCATTTAATAGCACTCCTTATAAAAAAGAAAGGAGGCATTTGATTTTCATTCACTTTAAAAATTTTAAATAATTCTCGATCAATTTAATTAAAATACATCTAAATACTATTTAAAATATGAAAAAATAATTAGATAATGACAAGTCAAAATAACATTAACTAGGATAAATAATCATACATAAGTCAACATAATGAAATATCTAAACATGACTAAAATAGTTTAATAAATGTGACATATTGTACATTTGTACATGACACTCGTGTCAGTCTCAAATCAACCCGAGTCCGCTATAAATCTGTGCGTAATAGAAATAGCCACCTCTTGTTGGAAGGGCGCCAATGAATTTATTGATATCATTTACATTAGATTAAATTATATTTATATAAATATGAGAAAAAACCTTGCATGCCCGTCTGGGTGGTGTAGTTGGTTATCACGCTAGTCTCACACACAGGGGTGGCAATATGGGTCAGGATTCGCTTATTCGATTCGATTCAATGTGAATTAAATGGGTTTAGGTTTGAAAAAATTGATTCGTTTAATAAATGGGTCAATTCGATTCGATTCGCTAATTAAACGAATCGAATGCGGGTTTGAAGATTTGGATTCGTTTATTCGTTTAATAAATGGGTCATAAACGAATCGAATACAGTTCGATTCGTTTATTATTCTTTTAATTAAATTATTTTTTTGTCCTTAAATTTATTTGAAAACATTTTAAAATTTGAAGGTCAATGCTGTAATTTATTTGTATTTTTTATATTTTATTTTGCTTAATTTTGTTTATTAAATATATTTTTCTAAACGAATTGTAAATGAATCATGATTCGATTCGTTATGGATTCGTAAAGAATAAACGAATAATAAACGAATCCAGATTCGATTCGTTTATCAATTCTATTAAACGAATTAAACAAATCGAACCGAATATTCGTTTAATAAACGAATCGAATCCGAATCCTGAAATTTCAATTCATTTAATAAACGAATCGAATCCGAATCAATGTAATTTGGGTTCGTTTACGATTCGATTTCGATTCGATTCGTTTATTAGTTTTTGCGCGTCTACACACATGGGTCTCCTCAACTATTTACTAATAATTATTATTAGTTTTCTTAATTTAACCGAAGATTCCTTCGTTAAGAAGGCTACATTTCGTAGAAATTTCACAACCGTCCCTTGCCGTTAAGTCATTCACTGCCCAAGTCCCCATTCAATTCAATTCACTTCTCTTCATCACATCACATCACAAGAAACCCACAGCCATAGCCTCGACTCTCTCTTAATCTGCTTAGGGTTTCGCGCTTCATTTTATTTTGCACAAAATAAATCGTTTTTAGGGTTTCGGAAGAGCGGAATATTATTATAATAATAACAATAGTATTAATCAAGCGATGGATTGGGGAAACGTAACAGCAGAAGATCTTATCGACGCGCTTCGTGAAGTTGACTGGTCGTCGCCACCGCGTCCTCTCTCCGAGTTCTTCTCCAGGTTCACCGTTCCTAGATCCTCCGCCAAATGGAACAGCCGATTGAAATGCAATCTTTACTAGTAAGATCAATGGTCTCCTTCGTTTGTCTTCTTCCTTTGTTCTTTGCTGTTTCTTTTTGTCTTTGTGATTGGATCGTTCTGTTTCGGAATTCTGATCGTCGTTTTACTGCCTCTGTTTGGTTGCCGAGAAAGTTTGGGGAAAGGAAAATAATATGTTCAGTAATTTGACGGTTTTTGTTGTCTGTGTTCAAAAGTAGGCGTAGACAACTCAATTAGGGTTGTGACAGGCGTTTGCTAATTGATGTAAAAATTGCTCTATTAGGTCATCTACTAATTCACACATAAGTGAACTGATTTTAGATGATTTCTGATCACGAGTATGTAAAATCATTCTGTTGCTGAAATTCTCATGCAGAAGAATTTGAAAAAAATCAATCCATGCTTATTCTATAGTTATATATTGGGAAATGTGGGAAAAAAATAAAGAAAGAAAGAAATTGTGACTTTATTTGTAGCCAGTTTGTGTAATACTAGTCATAACTAAATGCAATATGAATATTAGCATATTTGAATGATGAATAACCCTTGGTTTAAGAATATTTCTTGTTGCTGCAATCAAAGAGATGGATGATTGCAAACTGTTGGATGAAAATTACACTTCTATGTTTTACTTAATATTTGATATATGAGCTTGCATGCTTTTGCAGCTACCGAACAAACTACTTCATCATGATCACTGTCATTCTTGGTGAGTGGACAAAATATCTTTAGTTCATCTTTCTTTGTTCGGTGCATTTGTGTACTTTGTTCTTAATATTTTCTTTTCAATTGTAGGGTTGGGTTTCCTAAGGAGACCAGTTGCTATTATTGCTGCTCTTTTGACAGCCCTTAGTATTGTATTTCTCAATGACAGGTAAGCCGTTTTATACCTACTATGTATGTGTGTGCGTGCACCCACACACAGAGCATTTTAGTTCTGATTCTGGGTTAAGTAACATTGAAACAACTTGGTGAAATTTTTGGATTGTAAGAATATTTTCTAGTCATATCCATTTTTCTTATCCTTTTTAATAAAACGAACTTTTGCTGCCTAATTGGTCATTTGAGCTCTCTTGTTTAATAAACTGCCATAACTCTGCAAAACATTTGGTTGTGGATGAATTACGCTTTCGGGATTATAAAGTCTTCTTACAGTTCAAAATTTCCAATTGAGCTGTCTCAAACTATTTTTTGACTATTGTTTCCTTTTGCGGGTTTGAAAACTCAGCAGAAATTGTCATTTAAATTTGGGTTTTGTTTCAGTTGTGAAATCTGACAGGATTTATTATCCTTCTCGGGTTAATTGGATTATTAATTTATTTTTTAATTTGTGGATTCCCTCATTCAAGTCAGTATAGTGTCTTGAGTTTCTACTAGGTGTCAGGCAGTTGTACTGTTTTGAGGTTTAATTTGATTCAGCCTGATTTGGAGTACAGCGATATAGATGTGATCGGGGTAGCTGTTAAATATCAATTGTGGGAAACAAACGTGTGGTTTTAGCGGATGCGTTGGAGAATTGGCATGATGCTAGCGCTCCTGATCTAGAGTAGAGATAGCTTGAATTTATTAGCCTTTTACATAAAATAAAAATATTGTGCATTATTAACTCTTTTTGTAGTGTGTTTCTGTGGGTGTAGTTCTTAAGCTTAAGGTATAATAAGCCTTATTTTCCAGTCAGTAACCATGCTATAATCTTTAGGACATGGTTGTTGAGAATTCTTTCTACAGCTTTGCAGGTACTTTCAGTGAGAAGGTGACAAGAACTGTGAGGCAATTTTCTCCCCATCTAGCTGCAAAGATGAGGCCGCCTCTTACGTAAGTTTCTTTTTTGCTTATCATATTTCATCTGGAGCATTTAGAATCACCAGCTTAATTAATGGAATTATTATTTCAGGCCTGTTATTCGTGGGCGTCCATCAGCGAAAAGAGCAATCTATATATGTGGTCGGCCTCGTTGGGTGTTTGTCTTAATATTTTCTTGCGGTATATGAAACATTTGAGTAGTTTCTTCTTTGAGTTACTGGTGCAAATTAATCTAACTGGTGACATATTCAACTAATTTTTCTTCTTTCCCATTATTTTTGTAGTGAGTTTCATCCTTTGGTATGTTTCCTGTGGTCTCTTGACTGTTCTATGGGCACTTGCAGTTGGACTTCTTGGTATGTGTACCCCTTCCATTTTTCAAGTTTCTTCCCTTTCAGTTCTTTGTATGTTTTTTAGTTAATATATTCTCTTTTCCTCGTTCTGTTTCACAGCCACTATCCTTCATGCAAGTTTTCGAACTCCCAACTTGAAAGCACGTCTGAATACATTCAGAGAGGAATTCCGTGCTGTTTGGCGCAATTATAGTGAGCTGTAGCTGATACGCCTCTGTAGGAAGTGAGTAAATCTGTTTTGCAAAAATTTGCTTTCATACTAGATTTAGACTCATTATTGTTTTTTGCCTAGTGTCCACATGTAGGGCGCAAACACTCTTCTTATGTTGTCATATTGTCAACAGCTGCTGCAAATACAATCTGCTTTTAGCTTGATCTGTAGTTTTATGCTATATTATTCTTGTTATTTTTTCTTGTTTTTAGCTATTAATGTGTTGTTCACTTTGATTATTTGTCCTTAGTTGGATATCTTAGTTTATTTTTCTGTAACTTTGGAGGTAATTGTTTACTCAGAGTGGAAAATATTAGAAATTTACCTGTTGGAAAATATTAAAAATTTATCCCTACTATCTTGCTCATAATTGTGGCTATTTTTCAATTTTTGTAATTTATATCAATTTATAATTTTTGTGGGCTTGCACAGTTGCTGTATAACACTAGCAGAGCTTAAAGTTTTTGTTTTAGACTCTTTCTCCTTTTAGATGAGTTTTATTGCTGACAGGATGGAGTTTGATTCTCGCCTGTTATGCATAATTAGCTTGTTTCAACTTTGCCGCCATAGTAAAAACAAAGGGGGGAAAAAAAAAAGGCTGTGTCTATTTATTCCTTTTTCTATCCCTTTCACACCGCTGGCAAATTCAACCATTTCCCCAGCTTGAATTTCGTTCAATCCATAAACACGTGCAATCCCATCTCCAACTGAGACCACTCGACCGATCTCATCCACTTGAAAATTCGTGTAAAAGTTGCTAATTCGACTTTTGAGTGCTGAGCACCGAAATGAGGTATTAATGGTGTTTTGTTAATTTGTGTCTTTTATGTATCTGCTATATTATTATTCTACTGAATAATTATTATTCTTTTTAACTTTTTTATTGCCTCTACTTGTAATTTTGGGTTACGAATTATTAAATATGATAAGGTAATGATGTTCATGTGTATTAAGAATAATGTTTTGGATACGAACTGTCGTACAAATTCTTTTTTGTATATACCTATGTGGCTGTGTGGCATCATTGCCAGTGCCACATCCAGATTTTCAAGGAAGTAAAATGAAAAATAAACATTAGGAGATGACACATGGCATTGCATAAGCCAGACTTTTGGGCTCTCACTTGTTGGATACATTAGTAATATATTTTGCTTGAACATTAATTTTTTGCCTCTATCTGTTATTGTAATAACAACGTTTGCCCTTGTGCAGGAACTGCCTTTTTCGTTGCGAGGTTCATACAGCCTGTGTGTTCTGGATTGGCCTTAATTGCTTCTTCTGTTTGCTATAAAATAATTGCATGTCTTTAATAGAATTCTCAGGTGAAGTTGCTAATTTTTGCTCCTAAAAGGTGTAAATTGTCAGGTCTTGTTTTTTTTTGTAAAGAAAAATGGTTTCATTGGTAATTGATATTGGAAGGAACTCTGAAGGACCAAGTGGAGAAAAAGGTTTATATCTGAAGATTCTTAGAAATTCTGAGCAAGTTCTTATTGCCCCATCCAGATATTTTAGAATTTTACAAGGCAGAACTGTTATGTATGCATGACTTCAATGACTTAATAGTGTAACCTTCTTGTTTCCTTGACCTTATATTGCTCATACGATTCCACGTAAAAATTTTTCTTATTGTTGCGCAAGTATTGTTTTATGTCTGCGCAATTGTAGTTTTAATTGGTTGCTGCATTTCTGAGGCTATTATGGTTCTGGTTCATGGATCATTGTGTTATTATGGTGACGCATTGAGAATGGCTCGCGCTCTTGTATAAATGTAACGGGGGCTTATTTTCCTACCAAGAAGCTCAATGAAGAGACAGGGTTTTGGATAACTAAAATGGTTGCTGCATTTCTGAGGTTATTAGAGTTCTGATTGTTGATGGATCATTGTGTCAATATGGTGACACATTGAGATTGGCTCATGTGCTCATGTGCTCATGTATACGTATACTGGGGGCTTGTTTTCTCACAAAGAAGCTCAGCGAAGAGACATATGGTTTTGGGTAACTAAAGTGGTTGCGATCGATCGATAGAGCGCAAAGCAGGACCTAACCTTTGACCAAATCCAGAAAGGTGGGCGATTTCTTATTAGAGTATCAATCAAATTTGAATTGGGGATGTCAGGTAAGATATACTTCACGGCACACAACAGTCGACATTTTAAAAGTGATAACTTGTGGGTCTTAAATCATAAATAAATAAATAAAGACGCCCTCATGTCCCCGACCCTGAATTGTTTGCCACATTATGACAGGTCTACGAATGTGTGAAAGAAAAAATATTGAGCACAGCTAACGAATATGAGAGTGAATAGGCTGCCGTGAAGCAACTTCTTTAGCATCTTTTGAATTCTCTGTACGAATGTGTGAAAGAAAAAATATTGAGCACAGCTAACGAATATGAGAGTGAATAGGCTGCCGTGAAGCAACTTCTTTAGCATCTTTTGAATTCTCTGGTCCCAACCAGTTTGCTCATTATCGTGGGAAATGAGAAAGTTTCTCAATGAATACTGATGAATTGATTTGTGCACCATCATCGGTATTTTTTCAAAGGTAAATTATTATTCACCCATCTTTCATTTGTCTTATGTTTATCTAACCACCACAAAATTTTAACATTTTCTCTGCACCACCTTTCTTTTTAAATTTGTATCAATTAACCACTTTTGCACTAACACAATTAAATAATTTAAATAAAATGATAATTTTATCCCTAAATAAATTAAAAGACTATTTTATTTTATAAAAACTTTAAAAAATAAAAAAAATATAATTATAAAATATGTTTAAATTAAACAAAAAATAAATTCAAAATAGAGGTGCTCAGTTGACTTTTATTAGATTTAGATTTTGTAAAATTTTTATAATTATTTTTATTAAAATTTTATAATCTTGAAATTTTTTTAATAAAAATAATTGTATTTATTTATTAAAAAATTATAATTTTTTAAAATTTTATTAAAATAAATGAATTTATTTATTAAAAATAAATCCCAAAATTTCAATAATTTAGGTGATGCTTATTAAATCCCAAAATTTTGCAATTATTTTTATAATTATAATTTTTATTAAAATAAAAATTCTAATTTTGAGATTTATTTCTTTATTAAATCTAGGGTATTTTTATAATTATATATTTTTATTTTTTAAAATTTTTATAAAATAAAATAGTCTTTTAATTTATTTAGGGGTAAAATTATTATTTCATTTAAATTATTTAATGATGTTAGTGTAAAAGTGACTAATTGATACAAATTAAAAAAAAAGTACAAAAAATATGTTAAAATTTAATAATAGTTAAATAAATATAAAATAAAAAAAAAATTGGTTCAATGATAATTTTTCATTTTCAAATGTTATTCTTAAAGCTCAAAAAAGATTTCGGAGCAATTGCAATTAATGTACATGGTGCGGCGGGTACCTCGTAGATCGTACCCAGAAAGGGAGGGGAAAAAAACAAGAACGGTGTGGTTCCAATCCAATTGGTGCAAGAGAGGAATAATTTCAAAAGGAAACTTTTTAGCTAATCTGGCTATAATATCTCTGTATTAAATTATTACAGGATACGATCATGAAAGAAAGTGTCTGGTGTGTGCGTCACGTGGTGCATTAACATAAGAGAATTAATTCTCCATCCCGTTATGCTTTCTTCTCAATTATGGTTTGTGAGTTGCACTCCCCCACAAAAAATAAATTGATTATAAATTAATACATCTAAACATAACCTTAATGGCGCTTTCTCTTCTCCTCCAGAAATTTTTCAATACATTTTGAGATATCAAATCAGTCGTACAATAAATAAATAGTATTATGACATGTTTGTATTTATTTTAAAAAATTATATTATTAAGTAATAATTGTATTGAATTTAATTTTACATATCATACATATATTAATTAATTGTAATACATATGAGATAGTGTAGAATCCCAAAAAACAAAAAGAAAATCATCATCAACACGTATAAAAAGTAAAAAACTTTTCTGTAGCTTTAAACAAAGAAGAGTTGGATGGAGAGGTTTAGCAACGGTAGCCGTTAAATTCACAGGCTGGCCCATGTTAGTTCGACCTCTTTCAAGCTCAGTCCATGTGCAGTTGTGCACCACTATTCTCTCCAGTTCCGAACCAGCGTTAATTCATATCTATTTCTCCAAAACAATATTTGCTAGGCCTTAGCCATCCAAGGCTCTTCGATTGAGTACTTAATTAGCCGTGTCATGCAAATGAACTTGCTAGCTGCAGTGCTGAGACGATGACCAAAAGCATCAAGAGTTGCAAAGAGAGAAGCAAAAGGATCAAGAATATGGGGCAGTATCTGAACTGGGTAGAAGCTTTGGCCTCAGCATTGGGTTTCATGTTATTGATAGGGCTACTGTGTTGTTGCATCAGCACCCAACCTCGCCAACATGGAGATATAAGCACCGGCACCAGTAGTTGCACTTGCGATGGCGGTTACGCCGGAGTTTGATCATCCTTCTTCAACATTATTTGTTATATTCTTTTAGACCAAAGTATATGCCTATAGCTTTATTCTTTCTTCTTTTTGATTTTTTCGTTCCTTCTTGTAATATTATTCTTCTTTTTTATTCTCCTCCTCCATTCATTATTAGGTGGTTGGTATTACAGATACTAAAGTATAGGAAAAAGGGCATTGCTATTTTTTGTGTGGAGCATCTAGAAAATCATCAATCAAGAATTTAATTTTGTGTATGGAGGATTGATCAGCAGTGTCAATATAATTTTTTAAGGAAAATGATATCTGCATCTTTAAGATCTAGAGAAATGGTTATGTAAACTCTTAAATTTTAAAATAAGGACATTAAAAGTTAATTTTAGGAATATCAATGGGATGAGATGGGGAAGCCTATCACATTCCCCACCCCATTAAAAAATTTTATTTCCATTTCCCAAAAAATGTAGTGGGATGGGGATGAGAAATCCCCGTGTGGGGAATCATTTTCCCATTCCCACCATATTCTCCATTTACCTATTTTATAATAAGTACAGATACATGATTTCAATAAATTAAAAATTAGAGATTTAAAATAAAATCATCACCATATTATAAAGTATTTAAATTATTTTAAAAAAACTCTAAAAGTTTGAAACAATATCTTAAAATGATATTAAAAGTGAAAAATATTTAAAGAGAGCAGCACCTTAAACGATAAAAGAAAATATAATAATATTTTAGAGTTAAAAAATACTATAGGGTTTTCTTTTATTAATATATTATTTATATTACATAAAAATTTAAAAAAATTATTAGTTGACAGTATAGTTAATAAAATAAAAATTATTAAATAAGAATTAAAAACATATTTATATATAATGGGATTGGGGTAGGGCGGGGTGGGGAGTGCAAAACCAAACCTTGCCTCATTAAGAATTTAGGGATTATTTTTCCCCCACTCCCCACCCCATTTCCCAAAAATTATTCAAAATTTTCCACATTTGGGGTGGGGCTCCGTAGGACCCCAAACCCGTGGAGTATTTTGCCATCCCTAGTTATTTTTCATCATAATATCCTTTAAATATAGTAACTGAAAAATTGACTTTCAAATTTTTAAGAAATAAAAATATAATATAAATAATGTAATCTATCTAATAGATTATTAATATTAAAATATTTTAATATTTTAATAAATTTAAGTACCTAAATTATTATATTTATTTTAATAATATATTTTTATTTATTATGGAGATTGTAAATAAATATTTGGGTTAAATATGTTTTGCAATTGGGAAAAAAAATCTCATGTACTAATAATATTTTTTAAAATTAAAATTATTTTAAAATGTAGATATTATTGCATTTATCTTCATATTATATTTTTATTTATTATAAAACATTAGAGTGATTTTTTTTTTTGTTAATAAAATTAAAGGGTATTATGATTAAAAAAGAGAGTTGACGTCTCTTTACGAAAACTTAGGAGATTTTTGTGATCATTTCTCCAAACCTGGAGAGTGTACATGTCATTTTCTCCATTTTTTTATTAATTACTTTCAATAGATGATTTGTATTTGAAATTCTTATATTTAATCAGATGCACTATTGCAACACGTATAACGTGCACAACAACCTGCATAATATCAATCTTCTTAAAGTTGCTATCTAACAATTTCACTTCATTAATTTCTTGCACTCTTTAACATCTATACATCTTTTGGAGGCTGTGTTTGGGATCTAAATTTCAGCTGGGATTTGAGAGTTGCGGTTGTACCAAATTAAAAGCAGGGGGCAACAAATAAAACTGAAAACAAGTGGTCGAAGAAAACATTTAATGGAGCTCTAGTACAAGTTTAGTTATTGTTTATACTCCATCGAGGGATATCGCATAGCAAGCTGCGAAATATTCCCTATAAGATAAAAAATCTTGAAAATTTTGTGGGCAAGATTATATATTTATATATGATAACAAAAGTCACCCACAATTTCAATAAAACTCTTATACAGGTGAATTCCTATTCATAACTTGATATCAAAAACTCAGATTAAATGATCGATCTCGATCTATGCTATGCTTCCAAACAAATGTGGAGACATATTGACCACAAATTTTGCCTGTGTTTCAGTAGTGGAAATGACTCGGTTTCTCCCACAAAGTTGAACTTTTGAACTTCATACGTGTCCATCTTTTACAGATTTTTTTTCCCCCTTTTTACTCATCATTTCTCTCCTTCCCCTTCCAAGATCGGCCTTGCATGCATGACCAAATTACAGGTACATCAAATTGAATCTATCGAACTTTCTTCTGCTTTTGGGCAGTCCAAATTGGTTTAGCCCTCAAGCCCAATCTAACCATAGATATCATTTATTGGCCTCAAGCAACCGCAGCTACCTGGCATTTACGCAACTATTAACACTTGGATCATGGTCCCCAGTTTTATCCCCCAACTTAATGAAATCCAAAATTACCCTTTAGAGCACTGGATTTCAATTAGATTCAACCGTTCAATTGTACGAGGTAATCGATCTACATAAGTTTTCCTGGGGCCCCGCTGGGGATTTGTTGGGGGGGGCGGGGGGGGGGGGGGTGGTGTGGAAAAAAAAAGAGTAAATATGTACATAAAAAGGTCGGCCCATAGGTCGCCGGCACTCTCACAAAAATAAAAGTGAAAAAGGTAATTAAATTTCCTTCCTGCATGCTTCCGAGAAGTGCTTCTGCATATAGATATGAAGGTCTAGATACCATCTTTGTTGATCATTTCATACACAAACCGGTTAAATTCTTAGACTAATAATCCAGTTGAACGTATATATTAATTCAATGCTCCTCTCATCTTGGCTTAGAATTAATCGCGGCATGAATGATCCAAGAACCTTCCCAAAACCTAGAAGCTAGACTTTTAAGACTAATAACACAGTCGGAAGCCGCGTAATAGGACTTGTATGAATTAATAAGTCAATTCAACGACCTTAATTATTAAGTAATACTATTAAAGAGAATGATATTTTGTGTGTGTGTGTGTGTGTGTGTATATATATCACTTACGTAGGTTATGTAAAATATAGATAAAAACGAAAATAAAAGACTTTAATATTAATTAATTTTCTCCAGTTATGGGTAAGACTAAGAGCAAGGCAAATAAAAATGCAAACAAGAAAAAGCAAAACAGTTTCTTCGAATGCTTAATCAGCTGTTGCGGCGAAGGCTTCAAGTCCGGTGCTGATTTTGCTGATGCTGCTGCTGCTAATCATCACGACCATGGTGGAGGTGGCGGAGGCTGTGGGGGTGGAGGTGGAGGCGGAGGCTGTGGAGGCGGAGGCGGAGGCGCAGGCTGTGGAGGCGGAGGCGGAGGCGGAGGCTGTTGACATGCTTGAACTCATCATATGTGGCTGTGTGGAAGATGCACTATCTCTCTACACTTTCGTTTTTATTTTTTTTGTTTCTTTTATTTTCATTATTGATTAATTTAGGAGGGGGCTTTTCATTTCTTTGGTATTAAGCAATAAAATCGTGGACTGAATTTGTTTTCGATTTTTTTTTAATTTGAATTCTTTGTATATAGTTTATGGCTTTTCTGCCATTGCCAGTAATCTGTTAATTCATATATGTATTTTAAAATTTCTTTTCACAAGGAGTAGAACTTTCATTCATCATGTAAATCTACAATAAAAATTTCTTTGACTACATGTGCAGATAATGACTATCTATCACTCATCCAATAAATTGATAATTAAATGTGTCACTCATTCGCATTGATTAGAATGTAAAGCACATTGGATCTTTAACATCATTGGTTAAGAAAAAAACTACTTGAATAGCAACAAGACAATCTTAATGTTACAGTATTACTATTACTATTACCTCAGCATGAAAATATCCATTTATCTTTCTTCATGTTGTCTTGCTGCTAATGAAATAGTAGTGCTCCCCAAAAAAAAAAAAAAAAAGTGCCGCATAGGTTTCCGCCAATCTTAAGTCTTTCCTCTTCTGCCGCAACTTAACCCAAAATAAATCGGCTTAACCCTTTCATGTGGAAAAAAAAAAAAATGCCGATTCAAGAGTCAACTTCTCAGAAGGGAAAAGGTGCCTTCATACTTGCTTATATGATTACTTTTCCAACTTCGTTGTATTATAATATATAATTTGTACCATTGGTAGCTAGTTAGTTTGCTAAAATCTCTTGAGTGTAATAAGTGGTCTAGGGTTCCAAATGGTCTAGGCTTCCAGACTCACTCACATAAGAGGAGACAGAATTGAATATCATTTATTGATAGGTCTTGCAAAATCAACAGATTGCTACATGAATGGCAAATCATATTAAAATCAACCAACGCTTGCGCGTAACAAGTGAAAAAAAAATAATTTGATATTCATCATCTAATAAATAAGTAATGGGATGCCTTCACATCACTTCATCACCTTGTACTCTCTTATGATCCACCATATGAGATGATTGACATTCGGATCCCTCAATTTTTAATAATTATTAAATAATTCATCCATTTGTATTAATTAAAATAGATACCTAGCTTAAACTCTGTCAGTATAAAATTTGTAAATGACGCTTTTAGCAATAGATTTTGACTAGCAAACTTTTAGCATTTCTCTGTATTTCAATTGAGGGGAAAAGAAAATTTCATTTGCCTTTCAGAGCCTCAATTCTTAAATATTAATTAACTTTCTATTAAAGCTATCTTAATCAGTACTGGAAGTGACTATGCTGTATACTTCTTGAACCAATGAATGGTCTCATTGTCAGAAGTCTTCGCCATGAAACGGTATAAGAATATATATCCTCTATTTTTTATTTTGAACCGTTAAGCGCACATTTTATTTGAAACTCGTAAAGTACGCGTAAGCTTGCATTAAGGTCGAAGGTTGAAGTTTTGAAGGAGCAGACTTTTCATCAGTCGTAACGGTATGTATATGTAGCCAGCTATATATAAAAGCAATAAGTGAGCCATAGCTAGAGATATAGAGAACTGGGACAAAAAAGGAAATTTAATTATAATGGAACCTTGGCTAGCTCCAATCATAGCATTTTCTTGTTTTTTCTTTTTTGTTTTAATCACGATTTGCTGTCGTTATCAGCAGGGAACATACGGTGGTAAATTCGGTGGCGGAGATGGTGGCGGAGGTGTTCGTATTGACGTAGTCACCGGTGAAGATGGTGGTGGTGGAGGCGACTTTGGAGGAGGTGGTTTTGATGGAGGCCACGATGCTGGAGGAGGAGGTTTTGGCGGTGGTGGGGGTTTTGATGGTGGCGGAGGAGGTGGTTTTGGCGGTGGTGGGGGTTTTGATAGTGGTGGTGCTGGAGGAGGCAGTGGCGGAGGGTCTGATGGTGGAGGGGGAGGTGGCTGTTGACTCAGCAGTATTAAACCCTAGTGTTGTTTGCTGACAACTATGTTCATAATTTTATGACGTGTATATATAGTTTAAGAAAAAAGCCAAAGAGATTAAACGCTGATAATACGCTAATGTTAATCAATTATTTTATTATTTTTTTCTAAAACCAGATGGTCTATAATTTATTTTGTCAGGTTTTCTTTTAAATATTAGTCCTTTCCTATGTATAAGAATATTTAATTTAGGAGAGTAATAATTATTTTCCTAGTTTTGTTATCCTGTAACATGCAGATTATTATTTTTTAAATTTATTTTAATTGTTTATTGATGTTCAACTTTATCTAAAAAGGCTGAAAACATACAAGGCAAAACAGCAAAAATAAAATCATTTGACTTTGACCTTTAAAATCAGCCTATGACAAACAAAGCTGATAGAGTAATAATTTAAGTGTACCGGCTGTTGTTTGTGCAATATGTATAACTTTAATTGTACAAACAAATGTTATTCAACTTTAATTTTATTTGAGAGTCATGGCCTTCAGTCTTATTCTACATGCATATCGATGGATATGTAAAATATTTTTTACGGACAATAATTAAGATGGGTTCATTAAAATTCAGTTATGCCGCCAAACTATGCAAATTAAAATGAAAATTGAATTTTTTTTTTTCGGATTTGTGATAAATTCTTACACATCAATGAGGTTTAGAAGAACTTAAGAAATATTGAACGTGAAAATGAAATAAATCCGTCACATAACCATTTATGATTGTCAGGGCCAAGAGACAAATCTTGAGTCATTGTGATTCAACGCAATTCCAATCGCAAAATTTAATTTTATCACCATATATAGAGATACAATTTGGGTGATATCGATCTAACAAATACCCGTTAATTAATTTGTCCCACTCTCATTATTTTGTACGTATCTTTTGATTTTGCAGAACCTGGTCAATTTCAATGGTGACAAACCAGTTCAAATCAACGGAGCCTCAATTCTTGACAATGATGACAGCCTTTACGATCAGGAATAGATCCACACACGTTATCTGCGATAGCAGATCAAAGCATTTATAGGAAAAATAATTTTAGCCAATAATAGCGAACCAGCCCTAAGTTCCTTAACGTAATTAACTAGACCTATCGAATTGCAATCTTTCTACATTTACAAAAAATCAGGAAGGCATACAAATATTCTTTGGAAAGAAAATTCAAGAAACAAATCGGATTGAATTGTCAAATGTGCCATACTATAAATTAAAGCTAAGTTATAGATAATGACATACATATTACTTGTTGATATATGAGCGTTAATCAAGATGGAAATTTGGAAAATCATAATCATAGTTTGGTTTTCGGTAGCTGCTGCATTTATTTTTGTGGGTTGCTACTTTCGTCGTAGCAGGGTTGGATTTACTAGCCCCGGAAGCAGGTTCGGTGGTGGCGGTCATCATCATCATCATCATGGCGTTGGAGGCATTGGCGGTGGCACTTTTGACGGAGGTGCTTTTGGTGGTGGAGGGGGTTGTGGTGGTGGCGGAGGAGGAGCAGGAGGCACTGGTGGAGGAGCAAGTGCCTGTTGAATGTTGACCAATTGATATTAACTTGTATTAGAGTTGGAATATTATTTGTAATTTTCTTTGTATTTAGCTTTAATAGTTTCAACAATGCTAGAGTCACGAATTTTTCGAACAAATGTTGTTTGTATTTTACGTATGTAGGTATTATATAAAGCTCCTTCTTTTTCAAATGCGAGCCATAAATCTCTTTTTAAATTATAAAATTTGGTTATGTAGTTTGATTAGTTGGTGTTGCTATTGTGGATGCAGTATGTCCATCAAGAATGATCTTATTGAAAGGCATCAATGTACTCTGTTATTTTACCACCCTCTTGCATCTCTAAAGTATAGTTTTTTTTTTTTTAAACACATTCTCTTTGCCAAATACTTTTTTGGTATACAAGTCTTCAAGCTCTTTTCAGAGACCGATAGCTCTTTTCTCTTCATCAAATTCTCTAAGGACTCCATCATTAAGATTGGGAATTATGGTCTGTCCGCTTTATCCAGGATTATTTCCTTGTCTTCTTCTTTGACTTGGCTTGCCGTTTTGGTGTCTCCAATAGCTTCAAGTCCTTAATAGACCTACAAAGCACTCATCTTCATCCTTCATAGATGGTAGCTTGTTTTTAAGATATAAAACTTGGAAACCAAAATTTAATGGATAAGTATTGATCACATAGACAATGTCCATGAAAATGCAGTAAGTGTATTATGTTTCTTTGTAGGATAGTCTTTTTTGTCTCTATTATCCATCAACTTGTTATGCTCGTTGCTAAATCAAGCATTCTGAAGTTGGCTTGTAGTGTACTATTTATCTTCACAGATGGGTCATTCCCTCATCAACACTATCCTTTAATTTCCGACTATTGTTGTGTTAAATTAAGATCTTATTGACTCCCTTATTAACCAATAGGAATAGGAGAATAATTAGATTAACAAATAGGAGATGCAGGCATTGAATGAATACCCTTTTTCCTCTTAATACACCTTTAGGAACAAAAGAAAAAAAAAGGGTTAATATAAAGCATTGAAGATATCCCTTATTTTCTCTTCATATACTAGAAAGAGAATCAAGAGAAAGAAAAGGTTACTTTCAATAACTCAGGGTTACTATCAAACAAAGATTTAAGCCCAAAGGATAACCAAAGATAATCATTGCCAATATTAACTGAACAACGACCGACTACAAGGAGGGGAGTTGGGAACTACTCCTCGCCAATTAGGTTACTCCAAAGACTACTAAAAACCAAAGGTTACAACCAACAAAATGTTGGCTCCACTGGCAATGGAATCCCCTTAAGTGGCTTGACTGTGTTTGCTCCTCAGTTCGAGTCGTAGGGAAGTCGCTTTTGTTGGAAGAACCTGTGCCTCCCGGTTCGAGCGGGGACTTCTAGTCTAGGTTGCAGTGCAGGGCTTAAAGGTCTCCATTGGGGTAGCCGGGATACCTCGTGGTTAAGACCAAAAAAAAAAAAAAAAACCAAAGGTTACAAAAGAGTCACTCTTGGGCTATGCTAACAAAAAGGTGAAATCGAGACTATTTCAAATCTTAGGAAAACCGAGGGATCCTCAAGAGTCAGAATTGCACATATTAATAGCACTCAACGCGGGCCACTCACAACCAAAAAGATGGAATAATACGGGAAGATCCCAACTCAGAAAGAGAGGAATCCTAGCAGAACGACCAATGGTAGCACAACGATGTCCCCCGAGTCATAGACAAGCTCCGCATATCGACAGCCCGTACAGTATAGCGGATGCACGTCTAAGCCTCTATGGCACAAATTAGTGCTCCAGGAATTACTGATCGAGTGATTCTTGTGCTTGTCTTGTTATACAAGCAACTTGAGTTAAACAGGCTTTCACCAAACACCTTAATTTAAGAATCAAATACCTTCCAACACGTTTACTGTTAACCTAAAGATTGTTGGCAAAAGAACTTTAACCTTTATAGTTTTTAGTTAGAAAAAGGTTCAAACTTGAAATCCATGATTTAATTTCATTTTAACTATGGTTAGTTTAGATAATTTATTCATTGATATAATTTAGTCTCTAATACCAACCCAATTGTCCAAGATCTAATCCTTGTAAAAGACTGATTAATTAGAAAAAATCAAACAAATATCAAGCCAACATCACGTTTAATCACATAAATACACAAAGAAAACCAAAAGAAATGGAATTATAAAAGATTGTACACAAGGATTTATAATGTTTTAGTTATTTAACCAACCTACAATTACTTGAAGACTATTAGAACAGAGCTTTTATATATAATTTTCAAAGAATAGTTTACAAAGAGAGGTTGCTTGTAAAGCTTTCATATTATGTTCTTTATTAAACCACAGCCCTAATGGATTTATATAGAGGCTTAAATAGCTCTAAGATATTGTTAATCTGATTAGGATAAGGTTTCTAAGTTTAAAGAGGAAATCCAACATCTTATAACAGTTTTAACTGCCTCCCACCCATGTATCACATGTTTTTATTAAACTCTCTTTAAATACTGCAGCCATCCTTTTTGTTTGAGCTTTATTAGATTAGGTGACGTCGCTTGTAAAACATGTACTTAAATCGAATGACAATTGCTGTCGTAATAAGCTTTTATTATGATTCAACCGATATGTCATACAACTTCAACTAATCTATCATATATATGTAATTATCTAAAATGAGATGTTGTACACTTCTTAAAATCTAGATTTGAGCTTCACGTGACACTCAAATTATGACTAAACTCTAAAGTTCACCAAACGCTTTTTAAGAGTATTCCAAAAAAAGGTTCATTACGTCTATGTTCTATAACATAGTAGACATTCACATTATAAGAAATGCATAACTAAATTATGGTCATATTTTGGATTGTAGTTGATTTTCTAAAATATTTCTGAAAATCTTTTAAGATATTTCTGAAAGTCTTTTAAGATAAGACTTGTTAGATATATATTTTGTTAGACTTATCTAAATTTTCAATAAAGATGTTGCTAGTGAATGTCACCAAACCACATCTAGTTAGCCAAGTATGTACTTTCGTGTAAGTTACATTATTTTAAATCGTTTTGAAAGATTTTATTAATTTGACAAGTTCATTTGTTGTTGTGCTTTGGCCCCGTTTTTGTTATCTTGGGGCAAGCCAAGAACATCAATTAACACTTGATTGTGTTTGTTGAGGGTAATATGCAAAAAGAAGAGAAACCGTAAGTATTTAGTTAAGAGCTTTAACCATATATGGCACGAGCATCCTCTTACACAATTTGTTCACACTCATGGTAATTTAAGTTAAACTTAATTTGATTCCTTTAATAAAATATAGTATATTGTTTCCAATTTAATTATTATTTCTCGGCAAATAAGATGAAACGAAAGCGATTCTTCCCTTAATCGTACGTCATTCCCTTTCATAAATAAGTAATTAAGTATCAAATGTTGTTTGTTGAAAGAACTCGAAAGTTAGAGGTTTCAAGCCCTTGGCTTTGGACTTCTGAAATAATAAATATTCTTTAAATTATTAACTTGTATTTTAAATTTCACTCATTTTCTTTTTCATATTTTTCAAGATTAATAGAAAAATGAACATATATTGGCCCTTGATCCTGAACGGAATGAGTGAACTATGGGATAATGCATTTGGTGATAATGATAAAAATGAGTATATAATATTGTGAAAAAAAATGTAATTGTAGGTCCATGGACGAAAAAAGAAAAACAAAAAGTAGAGAAAAGAAAGATTTGAAAAAAATTAATATAAAAAATCCTCACATTGTAGGCTTTGGCAACGAAACAAATAAAATAATTTCTGCAACATTTGAAGTAACCCAGAACATGGAAGAGATTGATTTTTCATTAATATATGACAGTATAATACTTGTGACTAGTTTGACCAATGTCCCTATTTTGTTAGACAAGAAAGGACAAAGACAATAAAATGAATTTCTATGATGTTAATAGTTTTATGAATATATTAAGACAAATTTCTATGATGTTATCCATTAAGGTTAACCATTTTACCTTAGTAAATGAGTATGGATCATCTTAAAAAGCTAGAAACTCTCGTGTAAAAAGATCCTATCATTCCTTCCAAATGTTGCATAAGAAATTTCAAGCACTAAATGGAGGGCACATGGTGATAGTTGCAAGTGTTGGAAATTATTTGCAATTTCTCACAAGTAAATTACATAGTTCAACTTATTTTCAGTAATAATTGTCAATATTTAGTTATATTATTTTTAATGATAGGTTAGGTAGAAAAGCAAGCAAGAAAAGGATGCTGTTGTGTAAGGATGCAAGTTAATTATACCATTATTTTTTAAATTTTCTCTTTTAACATAATGTTTTCTATTTTATGATAGTATCACACACTCTTATGAGAAAGATGATAATTATGGAGAAAAATCCTTAAATTAAAGTAAGAATTAAAAGTGGAAAAGATGATAGTTATTTTTGAAAAGATCAAACACAATAATTTTTTGGTTTAATAAGAAAATTATTTCTTTTTTGAATTGATAGTGACACAAATAAAAAATTCATAATACCTGCAAGTAAACCAATAATTCATGTGCACCTTACGAACATGTACATCTATAATTTGTGTACTTTAAGAACAAGGCTCCGACTACCATGCACTAGATCTATTGATAGATCTCATGTAACAAAATATTTCTAAAAAAGTATAGACCACTGGATTTGATGCCTTCGACAATCGGCGGCTGGAAATTGTCTTGAAATAATTGAGAGCATGCAGGCAACCAGTTGATACAGCATGTGGTGGCCTATTTGAAACAACCAAAAGAAAAAAA
The DNA here is from genome assembly GCA_030449925.1 of Citropsis articulata. Lineage (NCBI taxonomy): Eukaryota > Viridiplantae > Streptophyta > Magnoliopsida > Sapindales > Rutaceae > Citropsis > Citropsis articulata. Next base: position 2,391,359 of record JASUUH010000051.1, on the reverse strand, counting down.
AAAAAAAAAAAAAAGAGAAAGTCAATGTACTACTCTAAGAAATTGGTGACTACAAGTCCTCTTTCTTTTTCAAAAACAAAAAGTGGCACGGGCATCTTTTTGGGTAATTGTTTGTCGGACAATTCTAATTACAATTTTAATTATATTTATGATTTATAATTTCAGTTACAATTTCTTACCATTAAAATTACAAATGCAATTACAATAACTGCATGAATAGTTTCAATTTCAATTTTTTATTATTAATTTCAAATTTAACTAAAAAAAGTCATAACAACACTAATTTCAATTATAATTCCAATTAAAATAATTACAATTAAAAAATTAATTCCAATTACAATAATAATTGTAATTGTAATTCCATCAATTGGTACAATAACAATAGCAATAATAAAATCATAGTTTGTAACAATAAGTAGAACAACCATTGTAATTACAATTTTTTTAAAGATGCAATTGTGATAAACATTGTAATTATGATCACAATTGTAATTGTATTATTAACTATAATTAAAATTACAAATACAGTTGCAATAGTACAAGAACAATTACAATAGTCATGACAATTACAATTACAACTTCAATTAAAATTCCTATTATGATTACAATTGCAATTACGGATTTTTATATTATACCATATGACTTTTTTTTATATAATATAACTCTTTTTTTTTCTTCTTTTAATTTGTAAAAAATTTTTTAACCAATTTGTTAATAGGTTACAATATTATTAAAGGATGTATATCTTTTTTTAATATAAATATTTTATACAGTTAATCAAATCCAATAGTGAACACTTGTTCTATTTAATCCTTATACTATTAGTGTGGAGACATGTGTGTTTTGGGTCTGTGGACTGAAATGGAAAATATGAAGAAGTTTAGAGTCGTCATGTATATTGACTTCAGTTGAAGGGACTAATAGATATTTTCTGCTAACGTGGCATGAATTAGTTATAATTTGTTATAATGTTTACAAAAATATCAGTATAAAAGAAAGCCGATGAGTAGTGCCTGATGTAGTATCTTTTTCTTCTTTATTTCTTCATCGATTTGCATAAGGATCTGTTTCATTGTGATCTGTGCAAAATCTTCTATAAATCCACTTATGTTTGGTTAGTTGTTGATCAATAATGAGAGTAAATTTTTTCCTTCAAAGTTTGTTGGTTCGTGCCCCTGTTTTAGTTTTGGATTTGTTTCTCAGTTCTAGTTTCTTAATTTAATTGAATTTCTTGGTGTTTCATTCATCAAGATTCAATGGAATTGTTAAGAAAAAGACTCAATAGACTCGACAAGTGGTATACGAGCTTGGTGAATCTCAGCCATGTCTTTTTCAAAGCCTAAAATTGAAAAATTCACCATTGGTTGTGATTTCTCGCTTTGGAAATTGAAAATAAGGGCTTTTCTTGTGCATCAGGGTCTTGAATTTGCTCTGGAAGAAGAAGATCCAAAGACTGCTCCAAGTTCTATGCCTAATGAGAAGAGGAAGCAGATTCAAAACAAAGCTCACATCTCTTTAATTTTGAGTCTTAGTGTCTCAATATTCAAAGACATTTATGAGGAAAAGACAACCCTAGAAATTTGGAACGAGTGGAAGCTTTGTGCATGAAGAATTCCTTGGCTCACAGGCTTTTCTTGAAGAAAAGGCTATATACTTTCTCAATGAAAGAAGAAGTTTCAATTTACGATTATATTGATACCTTCAACAATATCATTCTTGATCTTGAAGGGTGAAAAATGTAAAAATAAGTGATGCAAATAAAGCCTTTTTCTTGCTGAGTTCTCTACCAAAGTCTTATGAAGGTTTTGTAGATACAATGCTATATAGCAACACAACATTGGCCCTTGAAGATGTTAAAGCATCTTTGAGTTCAAAGGAGATTCAAAAGAGTAATGGGCATGAAATGAATAATAATGATGGGTTGGTAGCCAAAACAGAAAAGAAGAAAGAGCATAAGAACAAAGATCTAGGAAAAAGGTATGGAAAGAATCAAGAAAATGCATATAAGAAGAAAAAAAAAAAAGGAAATGTTTCTACTGCAGGAAGGAAGGGCATTATATTAGGGATTATTCTGAGAAGAAAATGAAGGAAAGCCAAGAAAGATCAAGGGATATAGATGCAGCCTCTGATGGATACCTCAGTACTGATTTACTTGTGGCCTCAAATGGAAACACCAAAAGTTAGTGGGTCATCTACGCAGGCTGCTCTTTTCACTTGTGTCCTGATAGAAGTTTGTTTTACAAATATGAGGCTGTGGATGGTGGTAGAATCTTAATGGGAAACAATAATATGTGTAAAATTGTTGGCATTGGTTCTGTTAAGATTAAGACGTTTGATGGAACTATAAGAGCTTTACATAAAGTGAGGCGTGCTCCTAGCCTAAAGAGAAATCTAATCTCTTTAGGCATGCTGGACAACTTAAGGTATTTCTTTAAGTCAGAAAATGGTAGCTTAAAAACAATAAAAAGGGACTAAGATAATGATGAATGAGGTTAAAGAGAATGGCATGTATGTGTTGTGTTGTTGAATTTAATGCTATTGTTATTGGTGTCAATGTGCAAGTGTACACAAAAAATAATAAAGTGATGAATATTCAAGATCGTCTCCATAGGGGTTGATGCTACTCAAGATGCTACAGCAATCTCAACAGTGCACTACTTTTTCTAACTTAACTTAGAGGAATTAATTATAAGATTGATTACCTAATGAAAATAAACAGCACGTAAAGTAAAATGCAATGATGAATTAAACAGCACGTAAAACACAAAAATGAATCAATAAAAATGAAGTAGTTGAGTGATCAAACTTTCTTGATGGACTGACTGTTTTGTTCATGTCAAATCTAGTTACTACAGCATCTGTTATAGCATTGGGCGGAATTACCATGCATTCTCAGCTATCGCATGTTGGACATCTCATATGTTTATGCAACCCAACAGTGACCAAGTGTTATGTTGACATAAAATATGGCATTACAAGCTAATACTCTTACTACCCTACAAGGTGCATCTCTATATCTAGTTCATCATTGATCTTAAGTCAAGCATGGCCCTTTTGGGACTCAAGTTTAAACTCAATCCAGAAAACTCAACTTAAGACCAAGTACTGCTTTAATATGTTCCACTAAGACATGTTTTGTTGTGGCTCTCTCTTAGCTTGTATCATTAAATGGGTGGTCAACCGAAATAATGAATGAAATATACTTTTATTAAAGCAAAATGCTTCAGCAAATATGAAGCAACTCATGTGCTCAGTCAAGAACCCATCTAGATTATTTGTCACTCAACTACAATTAAATTTAGTTCATAATTTGTAACTGACAAATAAGCAATAAGGGTTAAGCCATCAAGTGCATCTTTTCAACCAAAGAATAAACAAGAAAAACAAAAACAAAAAGAGAAAAGTTGAATCCTAGTTTTCCGCAGATTTGTCACTGGTGCAGACTTGCATTCTTCTCTTTAATCCTTCGTTTTCTTTGTTTCTTTCTTGGTTTTCTTTCAATCTCAATCAACGGCTCCCTTTTTCTTATGATATGCGTTCCTTTTTATAGTTGAAAACTAGGATAAATGGAAACTTAGGGGTGCGCCTTAATCAGATTAGGAAACTACAGATCGCTATTCTACAAGTATCCCGCACTGAATTTTTCTCTACTGTTGTTCCAGGATTGCTACGGCAATGGCTCCAACAACTATTCTGCCCCAGATTTGTTTCAAAACTTCTGTTGCCAAGTTATTTTCCATTTTTTGCAAGCTTATTGCAGCAGTACTCATTCCTTGAAGTTTGATCTTCCGACTACCTAAAATTATGCATATGATTAAGCCCACAATTTACTCTAAAACAACGCAATTTATTAAAATAAACTAAAAATAGTTATTCATGCAAAATAAAACTAAAATGCAATAAAAACACAATATTATTTCTCTAAGTAATCTAAATTTTAAGTTTAAAAGTACTATGATAACTCTTATTTCATAAAGTTATCACACCCCCAAACTTAAACCATTACTTCTCCTCAAGTAATGACAACAACACTAACAATTTAATCACACAATCATGCAACAAATACTTTAGCTCTGTCATCAAATTTGTAAAGATTCTTTAATCCTCAGATCACACTCTTAATCATACAAAATTACCATAGCTGCTCAAGTTCTAGACTTAGGCTTCATTCTGTCCAGAGTATATGTGTGTCACTTTGATCAAATTTCATAAATACAACAGCACTGCACAGACATTGCATATAATTTAAAGGTAGAACACAATTATGTTTACATATGGGGGTGCAGAATTCATAAATAGACTCAAACTGTGCTACAACAAAAATAATTTTTTTTTTCAGTCAATCCCTTCAATGCAACATCGAGCTTTTATGTGAATGCCTATCACTTCTAATGATGACACCCAATTACTCACTCAAAGTACATGTCAGAGTTGCTGCAGCAAACACATCTAGGATGTTATATTTAGGTCTTACCTTTGGACGCCTTTGACTCAAGGCTGAATATGGGGCTCATGAACAGACTTGGTTACTCAGTATCCTAGGCAGCAGACCCCTGCATTTTTTTTCATTCATTCCTCACAAAAATTTAATTTTTTTTAATAGTTGCTACAGCAATGCTCATAGCTCTTGTTGTCTTTGGACTCAAGTTTGCATATAGAGTGCATACTTAGCCCTGGTTATTCAGTAACTTAAGCCATTGGAGCAAAAGTTATTTCATAACAAGCACAGTTCAACAAAAATTTTTCCCCCCAAACTTGAGATATTTTCTACCCTTTTTGGTTTTCCTGGCTCTATAGCATTCTCATAAAACTCAACTAAAGTCTAAGTGTCGGGATAGAATTTCAACCTTCATCTATAATCTATCCCTACTTGGCAATAACACATACTAAATAACACTAAATTTATCTTCATTAGGTTTTCTAATCTATACCCAAAATACTAGATAACAGAGCTTCACACAACACAAACATGTGCACTCACAAAAACAATACGTAATAAAACAATCTCCCCTAAACTTGAAAGGTTCTGTGTCTTCACAAGCACACAAAACAAACAATACAAGCCTCACATGCATACACTATGGAAAAGGACATGTAGAATAACTCAGAAAATTAAAACTAAATTAAAAGAAATGTTTGGAAAAATAAATAAAATAAACTGGCTTGTAAATGGAACTCCCCTGTTGTGGGCAGCAATGCTGCAGCACTGAAAGATTCACCGCTATTTGGAAGAGCTCCTCAGACGGTCCTTAGGGGATCCTTGCAGTAGGACAGCTGGTTGTTTCTTTTTCTTGCCTAGGGATGGGCTAGTTGGGGGAGTTTTAACAGGTATTGCAACCTTGGACTGAATAGATCTTGTCTTTTTTTGTTCCGGTTCTTCTGGTTCTGTAACACCTCCAAAAGTGGCCTCTTTTCTCTTGTTGGATTCTTAGGAGTAATGGGAGTGGATTTACTGGGAGTTTGATGGGAGGCAGACTTTTCGCCCAAGATTGCAGTAGTGATATCGAGTAAGCTCTTTCGCTCTGTGGCAGTGCAAATAACCCTGGTTGCTGCAGTTTCCAGTCCGGCATCAATGTCTTCTACTTTGTCCTTGGACTCAACAGGGCTTAACACCTTTTCTTTTCCCTTCCGAGAGAGGATTGTAATTGGGGGCTCTTCTGTAGGTTCATCTTTCTCCTCGCTTATGATGTGCTTTTTTCTTTTCTTGGAGTGTATCCTTTGGGGTGGTTACTCTGGAGCTTTGGGAGTCTCTTTATCTGCCCCTGCTTGGGAACTGTCTGTGTTAGGCTTAACATCTTTTTCTACAGGCTGATAGAATTGGTAGTCAATATCTAATTCTGCCTCTTCGTTTGTTTCTGTTGGAGCCTCTTCCTTGGGTTCATCTTCAGTAGCAAAGTTGAATTGTTGTAGTAATGAATCAGGGAAATTTCGGTGGGTACCTTTTATGTAGACAGCAAACTGGTGTATGTGGTGCTCCAAATGCTGCAAATATCTCCAAATCTGATTGTTTTCCCTTTGCTGAGCTTCAACACACTGAGTGACGCTGTCATTCAGTTCTTGTATTTTTCTCTCTACACTAATTAATCTTCTCGCCCTTACTAAGTAGCTGGTTCTAGTGGTGCTGCAGCAGACTCACCAACAATTCGTTTGATGGTGCGTGTAGTGAGAATACCATTATTCTTAATACGCTCTTCCGCTGCATTAATGTGGACACCTGATACCACACATATGCTGGAGATAAAGGAAGGGAAGGGAATAGTAAAGCTGCCGTTTTGTATTTTTTCATGGCACACTCTCTGATTTCTCTCTCTAGAATGACTCCTACATCTATAGGCAGCCTTTTAACAATGACATACAAAAGTACCAACCTCTCTTGTGACACGGTGGTTGTATGTGTGGTTGGCATTAGTCTGGATTTCAAAAATTTCACCCACACCTTAGCAATGGGTTTCAAATCTATCTTATTTGAAATACTAACTAGGTAACCCAAGAGGGGAGGTGAATTGGGATTTTAAAAAATAAGCAAATAAAATTCAATGAAATAGCAACTAAGCAAGCAAATTCAGAATAAACAAAGTAATGTGCAGTAAAACAAATAAAGAGATAGGGTAAGAGAGATCAAACACAATGATTTTTACGCGGTTCGGCTATCCCCGCCTACGTCCACGCCTCCAAGCTCACCGGGCTTGAGGATTCCACTAAACAAGCCACCAAGGCCTCAAAAGTTTACAATTGACTTCCTAGGTGTCAATAAACCTTTACAACAAGAGATTATCCCCAATCTCTTAACCCAAGTGTATCCCAACACTTACAATCTCTCAAAACAAAAATTACAAGTTGTTTTTCTCTCACATAATCTTTAAGATTACAAATGAAAGCTTAATGTGTGAATAAGATGAAGCAAGAATGTGTTTAAAGCTCTTTGAAGATTGTATAAACGAGTATTTGCTCAATGGTCGTGTTGTGATCAACCTTTGATTTGATTTGAATGAGCTTATTTATAGTTGAAGCCGAAAACTAGCCGTTATAGCCTTTTTCTTCAGAAAACAGATCGTCGTTAACCGTTAACCGTTAACCGTTTGCGCTGGTCAAAGTTACCGTTGTGCTGGATTTCAAATAAGCGGTTAACCGTTAGTCGTTACCCTTTCGCCGTTAAAATCCAGAGACCTGCACAACACAAAACTTCCATCCGTTCTTGCTAAACGGTTAAGGCTTTAGTAAATAATAACATACTGGAAATTATCGGTTAGCCGTTTACAAGTTAACGGTTCGCCGGTAAATTCCAGAAGCTTTGCAAAACTCAATTCAACTCTGTTTTCATTAATCGGTTAAGGGTTAACAAAGTATACCTCTCTGAAAATTAACGGTTAGCCGTTATGCGTTAACGGTTCACCGGTTATTTCCAGTAGCCTTAAAAACAACAAGCTTAACCGGTTTGCTTTAAACGGTTAGAGGTTAACACAAAAATCATTTCTGGATATTATCGGTTAACCGTTACAATTAACGGTTCACCGTTAAATTCCAATGACGCAAAAAATGCTTAACGGTTAAGGCTTAAGGAGTAACCCTTAGAAAAATTAGGCTTTAGCATAAACGGTTAGCCGTTTAAATCCAGTGGCTATTTTTAGCAGGTTTAAAAAAAATCGGTTAAGGGTTAAGACAATAATCTGTCTCTGCTTTTTATCGGTTAACCGTTAATATTAACGGTTCACCGATTACTTCCAGAAATGCACATTTTTGTAGAGTTTTTCCAGTTTTAAAAACTTGTAATTACTCATAGAAAAATTCTTGCTTTTAAAAAATAATTAGATATTATGAAAACTCCAACACATTTATCAAAATGTTTGTTATCATCAAAATCAATAAAAGAAACATTTTCATGTAACACTATTAATCACATGCCCTTCTTCATTCACCCAAGATGCACCCTCTATGGTAAGGGTTTTAATATCTTACTCTATTTTTGTGTGGTTAAATTGCCAAGCCATTTGGTATACTCACAATCCATACTAGAGGATAAATTATAGAAAGCATTAATTACTTAAGAATCTAAAGGTACAAGAGAATTTCTTACCCAAATAATGTGCTGGGTTTGGCTTACCAGATTGCAGTAAAATTCTTTCACCAGCGGCAACACAGGGTCTCGCGGATGCTTGCAGAACTCCAGCCAACCGCGCTTTGCTGCAACAGTGTATAGCGTTTGCGTGATTCCTGAGGGTTGAGGTGGGAACTGATACCCTTTTTCTTCTAGGATTTTACGCGGCTCGATAAATTCGTCATACTTCTCTTCTGTGTGATAGCTTAGAAATTGAGAGGGGTCCTTTAATCGGCCAGCTGTCCTTTTATACCTTGGCATTGCTACAACAGTGAATATAGATGTGGTGATAATTGCAAGAGAGAAACGAAAAGAATAGGTTGTGAGTTGTTGTAAGTGTGGTTGCGTATGAAAAAAAAGATAGTGTTAGAAGTCAAGGTAAACAGTGAAATACTTATATAGGCTACAGTAAAAAATAATTTCAGTGAAGGAAATAAACTTTGAGAAGAGATTTGTGGAATTGATAACGCATATCTCATAAAAATAGAAAACAAATATTCATACGGTAATTTCAGGATTAGGCAATCTTTCCCAATCTCTATCCATATTCACCCAACCAGCCTTCACAATTTATTTCCAATGGTAACAGGGTAAATTCCAAAATTAAATTACTGTAACAATAATAATCGTTGCTGCAACAATAGGTCTGGTGCTCTAGTATTCTGCACTAAAATCTTCTTGGGTGATTGTTGTAAAGCTGTCGGATCTTCTAGACTATGAATGCTACAACAACATTTGTCATTGTTAAACCAAACTCCAAAAATTATGAACCTTTTCTTTTTTTTTTTTAATACTCTAAAAATAAATTAAAATGCAAAAATAACTAAAACTGTGAAGAATCAAACATGCAAGATCAAATGCAAAGTGTTTAAAATGGTTCCTTTTACATTGGGTTGCCTCTCAATTAACGTTTGATTTAGGTCATTCAGCCTGACCTTTCTTGTGTTCTCACATCGGTGGGTCACTTAGGAGCAAGTTCTCCTTTGAGTAATCCGTAATCGAATGCATGTGATGCTTGACTATGTGCCCATTAACTTTAAATTGCTGACTTGTCTTCTCATCTAGTAGTTCAACAGCCCCATGAGGATAAATTCTGATTAGTTTGAAGGGTTCTGACCATCGAGACTTCAGCTTTCCTGGAAATAACCTTAACCTCAAATTATAAAGTAGAACTATTTAGCCATGAATTAATCTTCTTTGCTGGATATGCTTGTCATGCCATTGTTTCGTTTTCTGCTTGTAGATCTTTGCGTTTTCGTAGGAGAATAACCTCAATTCATCAAGCTCACATGGTTGAAATTTCCTCTGCTCTACTGCAGCATGTATGTCCCAGTTAATTGCTTCATTGCCCAGTATGCTTTGTGCTCTAGCTCGAGTGGCAAGTGGCATGCTTTCCCATACAAATTCTATATGGAGACATGTCAAGTGGTGTCTTGTACGCTGTTCTGTAAGCCCATAAGGAATTATGTAAGCGCAATGACCAATTCTTTCTGGTGGGGTTTACCACTTTCTCCAGAATCTTTTTTATTTCTCTGTTGGACACTTCTGCTTGACCATTGGATTGTGGGTAATATGCTGTAGCAATTTTATGCTTGATTCCATATTTGGCCAATGCTGCATCAAATACCTTGTTGCAAAAAAGAGTACTTTCATCACTAATGAGTGCTCGTGGAGTACCAAACCCGGAGAAAATATTTTTCTGAAGAAAATTCACTACTGCTTTGGCATCATTTGTGGGCAATGCTGCAACTTCTACCTATTTAGATACATAGTCCACAACAACTAAGATATATAAGCTCCCAAAGGATGGTGGAAATGCGCTCATGAAGTCTATCTCCTATACATCAAAGATCTCTACTTCTAAAATGTTTGTCAATGGCTTTCATGTCTTTGAGATATGTTTCCTGTTCTTTGACACCTGTCACAACATTTAGCAAACTCACAAGCATCTTTAAAAATAGAGGGCCAGTAATAACCTAATTGTAGAACTTTGGCAGCTGTTCTGTGCCCACCAAAATGTCCTTCATATGCTGCAGCATGACATGACTGCAATATTTTTGGAATTTCTTCACCTGAAACACATCTTCGAATTACTTGATTTCAGTTAACTTATACAAATATGGGTCATCCCACTAATAGCTTCTAACATCATGAATGAATTTCTTTTTCTACTGAAAATTCAAATCAGATGATAGCAATCCACTCATTAAGTAATTAGCAAAATCTACATATTATGGGAGTCCAGATTGCTGCAGTAACTATGTATGTTGTAGCATTAACAGTTGCTTATCATAAAATGTTTTAGTGATGTCTTGTTTGGTTTTTATGCTAGTGTCTGCTTCTAACCTAGAAAGATGGCCTGCTACTTGATTCTCAGTCCCCTTTCTATCCTTGATCTCCAAATCAAACTCTTGTAGCAACAAAATCTATCTTATCAATCTCGGCTTGGCATCTTTTTTTGAATTCAGGTACTTTATTGCTGCATGGTCTCTGTAAACTGTCACCTTGGTGCCCACTAGGTAAGCTCTAAATTTATCAAAGGCAAACACCACTGTTAGCAGCTCTTTCTCTGTAGTGGTGTAGTTTATTTGAGCATTAACAAGGGTTTTGTTGGCATAATAGATGGAGTGAAAAACTTTATTCTTTCTCTGCCCCAGCATTGCTCCAACAGAATGGTCACTATCATCACACATCAGCTCAAAGGGCATATTCCAATATAGTGTTACCACCACTGGTGCTGTTATCAAAGTTGTTTTCAACTCACTAAAAGCTTGAAAGCAATCTTCGTTGAAGTTGAAAGGCTTGTCATGCTCTAGCAGTGAACATAATTGTTTGGCTATTTTGGAAAAAAATTTTATGAATCTTTTATAGAATCCAGCATGCCCCAAGAAGCTTCTAACACCCTTAACTAAAGTTGGAGCTGGCAGCTTATCTATCACTTCTATTTTTATCTTATCCACCTCTATGTCAAATAAGTGCTCTTCTCCACAATACATATAAGAAATTTCATATTTGTTAATAAGGTTGATAGTGCTGTAAATGCATCTACATTGTGCACTCTTGCTGCCTTCTGTCTAGTTGATGGCCACTGATAGCTATTATTAGCAATTTTCTCTAAAATTTCATATACCTTGTTGTAGGATTTGGATAATAAAGCCCCATTTACTGAAGCACGACCATCAATCTAGTACTTAGGTTCAACCCATTATAAAACGTCTCTAACTATATGCAGCAAAGAATACTATGATGAGGATATCTTCTGAGCAACTCTTTAAATCTTTCCCAAGCCTCATATAGACATTTATTTTCAAGTTAATGAAAATAGATAATTTCATTTCGCAACTTTGCATTCTTGGTTGGTGGGAAGTATTTCATCAGAAATTTATCAGCTAAATCACTCTATGTGTTGATGGAATTTGGTGGTAAAGTGTTCAACCATGCTCTAGCTTGATCTCTCAAAGAGTAAGAAAAAAGTCTAAGCCTTAATGCACCTTGTGATGCTCCAGCAATTTTAAACGCATCACTCATTTTCAAGAATTACTTAAGATGGAGATTAGGATCTTTAGATGGTAACCCATTAAATTACCCCATTGTTTATAACATCTGAAATATCACTGGTTTGAGTTCAAAGTTAGCAGCTTCCACTTTAGGTCTGACTATTCGAGGATGTACGACTTAAGGGGTTAATACATCATAATCTCTAATGGCTTTATTTCTGTCATCTGCCATGTAAATAATGTTGTTCCCTGGTTGTCTCTGATGAATTTGCCTATTTTGATCTTCTTGAACATTAATAGGTTGTAGGGGTCTGTGAGGATCCAAGTTTCCCAAATCTTACAAGTTATCTATCACTGCAACAGCTTTTGAATTTCTTTGTTCTCTTCTCAATCTCCTTGCGGTCCTTTCAATCTCTGGATCAAATTGAAATTCAGCAAGTCTGTATCTGTGCATGCAAGATTGATCTGTCAATAAAGGGAACAATTCAAATCAAAGTTTGGTACTGTCAAAATTAACCTTAACATTCAAAAGTAAACAATCAATCCCCGGCAACGACGCGAAAAACTTATTGTTGAATTTAATGCGATTGTTATTGGTGTCAATGTGCAAGTGCACACAACAAGTAATAAATTGATGAATATTCAAGATCGTCTCCACAGGGATTGATACTACTTGAGATGCTACAACAATCTCAACATGTACTACTTCTTCTAACTTAACTTAGAGGAATTAATAAGATTGATTAACTAATGAAAATAAAACTCAACAAAGTAAAATGCAATAATGAATTAAACAACACATAAAACGCAAAAATGAATCAATATGAATGGAGTAGTTGAGTGATTAAACTTTCTTAATGGATTGACTGTTTTGTTCATGTCAAATCTAGTTGCTACGGCATCTGCTACAGCACTGGGCGAAATTACCATGCATCCTTAGCTGTCGCCTGTCGCATGTTGGACATCTCATGTGTTTATATAACCCAACAATGACCAAATATTATGTTGACATAAAATATGGCATTACAAACTAATACTCTTGCTACCTACAAGGTGAATCTCTATATCTAATTCATCACTGATCTTAAGTCAAGCATGGCCCTTTTGAGACTCAAGTTTAAACTCAATCCAGGAAACTCAACTTAAGACCAAGTACTGCTCTAATATGTTCCACTAAGACATGTCCTTTTGTGGCTCTCTCTTAACTTGTATCATCAAATCGGTGATCAACTGAAATAATGAATGAAATATACTTTTATTAAAGTAAAATTCTATAACAAATATGCAGTAACTAATGTGTTCAGTTAAGAACCCATTTAGATTGGTTGTCACTCAACTACAATTAAATTTAGTTCATAACTTGTAACTGAAAAAAAAGCAACAAGGGTTCAGCCATCAAGTACATCTTTTCAACCAAAGAATAAGCAAGAAAAACGAGAACGAAAAGAGAAAAGTTGAATCCTAGTTTTCTGCAGATTTGTCATTGGTGCAGACTTGTGTTCTTCTCCTTAATCCTTCGTTTTCTTCATTTCTTTCTTGGTTTTCTTTGAATCTCGATCAACGACTCCCTTTTCTTATGATATGCACTCATTTTTATAAGTAAAAACTAGGGTAAATGGAAATTAGGGTGCACCTTAGTCAGATTAGAAAATTACAGACCGCCATTATGCAAGTATCTCGCGCTGAATTTTTCTTTGCTGTTGTTCCGGGATTGCTACAGCAATGGCTGCAATAATTATTCTGCTCCAGATTTGTTTTAAAACTTCTGTTGCCAAGTTCTTTTCCATCGTTTGCAAGCCTATTGCAGCAGCACTCATTCCTTGAAGTTTGATCTTCCAGCTACCTATAATTATGCATATGATTAAGTCCATAATTTACTCTAAAACAACGCAGTTTATTAAAATAAACTGAAAATGGCTATTCCTGCAAAATAAAACTAAAATGCAATAAAAACACAACATTATTTCTCTAAGTAATCTAAATTTTAAGTCTAAAAGTGCTATGATAACCCTTATTTCATAGACTTATCACGTTGCAAGGCTCTTCAGTGCCTATTCTTGAAGGAATTTATGTTGTTTCTGATGAAGATAGAACCACGTTGTGGCATCTTAGACTTAGTCATGTGAGTGTCAAAGAGATTCAAGAGCTCAATAAATAAAGGCTACTTGGTAGGGATATAATTTACCAACTCACAGGTCTAAGTTTCACAAGGGGCAGCATATGTCTAAGCAAGTTCTAGACTATGTACATGCTGACCTTTGGGGGCCTACACAAGTCTCATGCTTGCGTGGTGACAGGTATTCCATGTCACTGATTGATGATTACTCAAAGAATGTATAGATCTACCTACTCAAGACCAAAGAAAAAGCTTTGGAAAAGTTCAAGGTATGGAAAACTTTGGTAGAAAATCAATCTGGATTCAAGCTTAAATTCTTCAGAACTGGTAATAACTTGGATTTTTATAACAAAGAATTTAAGAAATATTGCCAAAAGCATAGGATAAGAAGGCATAAAATAGTTAGGTTCACCCCTCAGTACAATGGCTTGGTTGAAAGGATGAACAAGACCTTGGTAGATAAAACCAGGTGTATCTTTGTGAATTCAAAGCTTCCAATAAGTTTTTGGGCAGAAACTATCAATACATCATGTTATGTAGTTAACAGAAGCCCATCTTTTGCTATTGGCTTCAAAATACTAAAAGAAATGTGGACAGGAAAACTTGTAAGTTACCAAAATATCAAAATTTTTGGGTGCCCTGCCTATCTTCATATCAATCAAGGCAAGTTAGATGTAAAGTCCTTAAAAAGAGTACTTGTTGGATATCTTCAGTGTGGAGAGTAAAAGAAATGTATAATCAGTTGAGATATTGTGTTTAATGAATCTACACTGTTGAAAGAAAAGGTAGAAAATGATACTGGAATATATACTTATCTGACTACTAACAAACAATTTAGAACTTCGACGATTAAGATAAAGCTGTTTGAAGAAGAGATAGTGAAAAAGAGGTAACTAAAGAGAGGACCACAGCTGAAATTGAGGATAATGAGGCATCAGATTTACCACAAGCTAACTTATAGACTTATCAGTTAGCAATAGATAGGGTTATAAGGGAAACTAAAGCACCAGTGAGGTATGGATATGCTGACCTAATTGCCTATGCATTATTGTATGCTAATGATATGGCAATCGAATAGCCTGATAACTTTTCTAAAGCTATATCAAGGAGGCTGTAGCAATGCGCTTGTATATATTGTCCCATGGTGCTATTGTGCGGGTTGTATATGAGCATTTTCAACGTTCAGTGGATACTGTGTTTACACACTTTAAGCGTGTGTTAAAAACACTTTGTTACCTGGCAAATCACATTATAAAACCAAAATCTCAAGGGGAAACGCCACCAGAAATTAGAAACAATCCAAAAAATTTTTCATATTTTGAGGTAAGAAATTCAATACACGTTACTTCAATGTTTATGTGACATTAATATTTTGTTAATAAATTAATAATTTATATATTTTTTCACAGAAGTGTATCAATGCAATTGATGGAACGCATATTACTGCATGGTCACTAGCACATAAACAAATATCATATCGAGATAGAAAGACTCAGGTGACTCAAAATATCATGTGTATATATGCTTTTGACATGATGTTCACATTTGTATATATGGGCTGAAAAGGTACCACAATGACTCAAGGGTATTCATGGATGCCTTAAATAGACCAGAATCTGGGTTTCCACATCCGGAAGAAGGTAAGAATATATATATATATATATATATATATATATATGTTAATATCTTTGGCCTTTATTTTTTAATTTAGTTATGTTTTATTGTTTTTATATTTTAGGATATTATTACGTTGTGGATTCTAGATACATAAATATGAATGGATTTTTGGCACCATATAGAGGTGAGAGATATCATTTACGTGATTATAGAAGATTAGGTCGAGCACCTAGAGGTCCTCAAGAATTGTTTAATTATAGACATTCATCACTGCATAATGTAATTGAGCGATATTTTGGTGTTTTAAAAGCGCGAGTTTAAATTTTAAGGGATATGCATAATTATAGTTTACGTAAGCAACGTTTAATTCCAATTGCATGTTGCACTTTACATAATTTTATTCGACGAGAAAATACAAGTAATAGGTTATTTGGGGACTTTAATGTGCAAGATTTGGTTACCAACGAAGAAAGAGACACTAGTAGGCCACTTACTAATATTGATTTATCTCCAGCAAGTGTCACAGAGATGAATGCTACAAGAGATAGAATTGCAGCTTCTAGGTAGCATGACTACATACGTAATGCATAATGTCTATCATGTAATTCTTTTTATAATTATTTTGTTTAAATCATGTGTCGTAATATATATCTTAATTATGGTGTAAAAACAATGACAATGTAAAACTTTTTTTTAATTAATGTTAATTCTAAAACTTTATCATCATGTAGTTTGTTTATAATTATTTTATTTAAATTATTATATTGTATTGTGTATGTATTAGCTAAATAATTATTTTATAACTATAAATATGATGTAAATGTTTAATCAAAACTGTTTTTAGAAAAAGTATTACCGAACGCATATTCTCTGTTTTATCATTTTCAATTGTGTCTACCGAACGCATAAACACCATTTTCATTTTTATTCTCAGGATATACAAATTCAGAAACAATACCGAATAGGCCCTTAATCTCCAAGATTTCTACTCTTTTCTTTTGCATTTAATTTTCTTATAATTTATTTTAGAACTTTGAAACTTAATTCATAAATAAATTTAGTTTTATTTTCAGTCTTAGTTATTTTAATTTAATTATACATAATTTAATTTTAACAATTATTTTTATTTCAATTATGCTTAAATAAATAATAACGTTAGGGTAAGGTAAAACTCTTAATAGAAAGCATGATCTCATCAAATTTTATTTTTAATTATATAAATTAAATTATTTTTTAGTTAATTTTATCTATATTTTATATTTTGAAATCTTGATTTATTGTATACGAACAAGGTAATTTGACCCAATAAATTTTTAATATTTTAATATAAGGTATGGTAAAATAGTATTTTGACTTATTGTAAACAAATTAGATTTTAGCATACTAAGTACTTAGTCTATAATAAAGTTAATGGGAAAATGATAATTAGTACAATTAATCTTTTGAAGCAATAAACAAAATAAAAAGAAAAGAATCTACTAAATTATAATTACTACTAGGAGTAGATCCATAACACTAACTACTTTATTTCTATAATTTCACTTTAATTAAATAGCATGTATTTAAATTTTATTTTTTTAGTTCTTAGATAAATAAAAGGAAAATAAAAAATTAAATATGTTCTCAGTGGTTAACCTCGGACTTATTGAGTTATATTATAATAAGATACTATTATACTTGGAAATTATAAATCACTTTTAGATCGTGTCAACCATAAACTGTAGTTCTTGATTTATAGATACTAAGATGAGACTACAATATAAGTTTCTATTGGCTTGAGGGAGAGTTTCCTAGCAATCAGAATTGGAGAAGGATTCAGCTTCCTAGCATTGTGAGAAGAGGAAACCAAAAAGAAAAAGGAAAGCTACCAAGAGAAGCAAAAGAAACGTGAGGGAAGCAACATAAAAGGAAGCTAGCGTGAGCACACAAATAAATTTGTAGAAATAATGGAACCAGGTCGAATCCCAAGAGAACTATGTATTTTAATTTCTCAAAGTCTAAACAATCAATTTTCCTCAAAAATCAGATTTTGTAAGCCTCTGCCCAAAACCGGCTAACCGTTTATTGTAAACGGTAAGCCGTTTGTCTTTTGAAATTTTCTGGAAAAATCCGGCTAACCGGATAGGAGAATCGGCAGACCGTTTGTTGGCAGTAGCGATCTGGGAGCTGAACCGGATAACCGGTTGAGGAATCCGGTAGACCGTTTGTGGCTTGTGTCGGTTCTGGAAAGAAACGGATGACCGGATGATGGAAAACCGGAAGACCGTTTCTCGTTTTCCACTTTTCGACTTAATTGACTTCGATTCTTTGAGATCCGGAAGACCGAATGCGTGCTGTCTATTTTCTGGAACAATTTCGGCTGGCCGGATGAGGAGAAACCGGAAGACCGGTTGCGGGAACTCTCGGTTCTGGAGCTAATCGGCAATCCGGTTTATGAAACCGGTACGCCGTTTGTCAGTTCTCCGGATTCAGGACACAAACGGCTAGCCGTTTAGTGAATCCGGTTATCCGATTACTTTGATTTCAAGGGTTTTTAACGAAAACTTGATAAAATAAAATGAAATAAAAGAGAACAAGAATTTAAAATTAAACAAGAGAATATCAATCTTACCAAACTTCCAATCCAAGGGTGTCAATTCCATCCAATTGCAATTTTGTTCATAGGCAAAAATATAAATTACTCAATCCAAGAACTTAGTCTACTTAATCGGAATCCCGCAGAAAGCAATTATTCTCCTAATGTAATAGACTCAAACAATCGCCCAAATCCAAACTTATCACTAATTTAACTGGGCATCATCGTTCCATATCAAATTAAGTGATAGCATTAAGAATAGTGAGAATGACTAAAACAAGATCA
This sequence comes from Citropsis articulata, assembly GCA_030449925.1. Taxonomy (NCBI): domain Eukaryota; kingdom Viridiplantae; phylum Streptophyta; class Magnoliopsida; order Sapindales; family Rutaceae; genus Citropsis; species Citropsis articulata. The sequence continues at coordinate 2,373,174 of JASUUH010000051.1, read as the reverse complement.
ATTAATTCAGATTACTCCAATTTAATCAATTTGTATTTTTATTTCCCTAGAGCCTATCATGCAAGCTATGTAATTGTGGCCACCAATATACACACACATGAGCCAACTCTTTGCTACTCAATTCAGTTGTTCATGACAATTACGGATCACAAACTCCTGACTAGCGATAGAAAAATAAATATTGAATTAAGGCGTCAACTCAATCAATATAAATAATTCATATGAAATAAGAACAAGAAAATAAAAATTACTTGGATTGAAGAAATTCTTGTTAAGTTCAAAGCCTCACAAAATTACAACTGGAATTTGATTAACCCCTGGACCGGAATTTAAAACCTTAGCCACTCATGGTGGCAAAGGAAAACAAAAGTTGTTTAAAGAACAAGTTGCAGCCGATTGCTTTGCTTTCTTCCTTGCTTCCACCGAATTTTCTCTTGTTTCTTGACTTGTGTTGTGTGCTCACGCTAGCTTCCTTTTATGTTGCTTCCCTCACGTTTCTTTTGCTTCTCTTGGTAGCTTTCCTTTTTCTTTTTGGTTTCCTCTTCTCACAATGCTAGGAAGCTGAATCCTTCTCCAATTCTGATTGCTAGGAAACTCTCCCTCAAGCCAATAGAAACTTATATTGTAGTCTCATCTTAGTATCTATAAATCAAGAACTACAGTTTATGGTTGACACGATCTAAAAGTGATTTATAATTTCCAAGTATAATAGTATCTTATTATAATATAACTCAATAAGTCCGAGGTTAACCACTGAGAACATATTTAATTTTTTATTTTCCTTTTATTTATCTAAGAACTAAAAAAATATAATTTAAATACATGCTATTTAATTAAAGTGAAATTATAGAAATAAAGTAGTTAGTGTTATGGATCTACTCCTAGTAGTAATTATAATTTAGTAGATTCTTTTCTTTTTATTTTGTTTATTGCTTCAAAAGATTAATTGTACTAATTATCATTTTCCCATTAACTTTATTATAGACTAAGTACTTAGTATGCTAAAATCTAATTTGTTTACAATAAGTCAAAATACTATTTTACCATACCTTATATTAAAATATTAAAAATTTATTGGGTCAAATTACCTTGTTCGTATACAATAAATCAAGATTTCAAAATATAAAATATAGATAAAATTAACTAAAAAATAATTTAATTTATATAATTAAAATAAAATTTGATGAGATCATGCTTTCTATTAAGAGTTTTACCTTACCCTAACGTTATTATTTATTTAAGCATAATTGAAATAAAAATAATTGTTAAAATTAAATTATGTATAATTAAATTAAAATAACTAAGACTGAAAATAAAACTAAATTTATTTATGAATTAAGTTTCAAAGTTCTAAAATAAATTATAAGAAAATTAAATGCAAAAGAAAAGAGTAGAAATCTTGGAGATTAAGGGCCTATTCGGTATTGTTTCTGAATTTGTATATCCTGAGAATAAAAATGAAAATGGTGTTTATGCGTTCGGTAGACACAATTGAAAATGATAAAATGAGAATACGTTTCGGTAATACTTTTCTAAAACAGCTTTTGATTAAACATTTACATCATATTTATAGTTATAAAATAATTATTTAGCTAATACATACACAATACAATATAATAATTTAAATAAAATAATTATAAACAAACTACATGATGATAAAGTTTTAGAATTAACATTAATTAAAAAAAAGTTTTACATTGTCATTGTTTTTACACCATAATTAAGATATATATTACGACACATGATTTAAACAAAATAATTATAAAAAGAATTACATGATAGACATTATGCATTACGTATGTAGCCCATCCACCTTGTCATCATCAAGTCTTACTCTATCCTACAATTCAAATATTCCATTCAATATCAAAGGCTTGTAGTGTGTATTGATAGATCTAGCAAAAAATGAAAGGAAAAAAAAAAGAGTAAAACTTAAAATGCTAGTGGTATATACTTGTTAGTAAAGTCCAAAGATTTCCAACAAGTCAAGCGCGCACAAGACAAGACACATGTTTGAATAACATAGCACGACAAGAGCATGTTATGTTAAGGTATGGGTATGACACAAACTGCATGTAAATCATAAAATGTATGGTAGGATTTGAAATGAGCTAAATAAGGCAGGTGAAAAAGCCTGCAATAAGCATGTTTTAAATTTTATAACTCAAATTTTTAATTAACTTATAAAACTCTATATTATTAAAATAAATAATTTTAAATTTAATAATTTTTTTTCATTTCAATTAGATTGAATTTTATTATTAATTAATGTTATGTTACCTTAAATATATCAATTAATTTTATGTTAGTAATCGAAATTTAATTTAATTTGTATTTTCATTTAGTGTAATACTAATTGTAAACTTTTCTTCTATTATGTAAATGTAATAAATTTTTTCAATATACTTTGATGCAATAAAATTCCTGAAAATGTTTATGGAAAATATTGCAACTTGTCTCATTTTTATTTTATTATAATTTTTGTTTTAAAAAATTTGGATAATTTAAATTATTGAAAATATTGTGTTTACATTAGGTTAAGAATAAAATACATCACCCTGATTGGATTTTTTTTTTTTTTCCTTTTTTGCTCCTTCCTTCTCTCTTTCAATCTCTTTTTCATTCTCAATCTGTTAGATTATTAATTTCTGAAAATAAAAGTATGTTGATAAAAGAATTAAGTTGAAACTTTTTAGCAAATAAAGAGATTAACATCAAATCTGAAAATGAATCAATTAGATGTTATTGGATATATATCATTCATAACAAGCAGAAAAAATGGAAGGATATATACCAAATAGAAAAACAGAGGAAATAATAACCTTTAAAAAAAAACTCACTCACCCTCTACTATTTATAGTGATTTAATTTGTTATTGAAATTAATAAGTTTTTCTTTTTCTTGAAGTGAAATATAATGGGTTTATTTGGTTCACTTATCACACAAATTCAAAATAGTATAATTAATAACAACAAAATTCATTATTTATTACAAAATTTAACAAAATCCAACAACAAAAACTCATTATATGCTCCAAGCATGATGAATTGACGAAGATAATTGGTGGTAGTGGTGATGATGGTGATGAAAATATGTAATGGTAGTGATGATGATCCTCGAAAGAGTAAATCAAATATATTAATTTTTTTTTTTCACTTTTTTAATAAAGATAATGATGTTAACTGCAAAGTGGGACGTAGCCACGTAGGAAGTAAATAGAGTGTTCAAATATTATTGTTATTCTTTAGAATGTTTGACGCTCATTCTTATATTTTGAAAAAGCGTCTTTGGACTCTAAGTCTCAGTTCAACTCCGTTACCTAAATTAGCTTTTATGACATGTACCATGCAATGCACTCTGGAAGTTCAGATAAAATATAATGGGTTTCCTTCGAATATATGTCAATTTTAAAATGTTTCTTGAGAAAGATAAAAAATAAATTATAAGTTTTGTTTGAGTTATAGCAAGACATATAAAAACTTATTGTAATAAAAATTGCAAAAATAAAATTAATATATATATATATATAGAGTAGCATACATTGGTAGATTTAGAGATTAAAAGATTAATTTTTTAAACTTTAATGATAGGTTTGTTGAGTATTGTTTTAATTCAATTAAATTCTTTTTATCTTCATTACATGTAATGACCAAATTAGATTAAAGGAAAAAGATTGTGTCATTCTGCCGTAATAGTTTTTACATATACAATATAAGCTTTCAAAATAAATGATAATAATTTTCAACTATAAAATTTTTATTACGGTATCCCAATATCTAAGCTTTAATTCGGGTCACAATTGATCCGATATTTATCCGTTAGATGGTGATTACATAATTTTATAAATTATGTAATTCATTATCTAATAAATGAGTATCATATGATATTGAGATTAAAATTGATACTCAAATATTGAGATTCTCAATATTATTACTTAAGAATATTATTATAATTTGTGTATAAATTCATAAAAATTTTGCGAATAATTTAGTTGTTTTGCACTACAAGAATTGGGCCAAAATGTATTACCATGAATGGGCGCTTTTGGCAGATCTGTCCGGTTACCTTTCCAGAGGAACCAGAACAGTTGCGTCTACGCTGCGTTTTTATTTATTTTTTATATGTCTTAGCTACGAATATTTGTGAAAGAATTTGGACAGCAGATGGAAGGAACAGAGAATTTCAATCAGTTCATAGTTAGGAATCTACCAACTTTGATGTATGTTCCTGACTTCATCCCAAATATTGAAGAAACACAGCTCGTTAATATTGAAGCTATGCTATTCCCTCTTATTAACTTTTTATTTTCTTTTATGTTGGCTTTGTGTTCTTGATAACATAACTGCTTCTTGTTTTCAGATATATGGAGCTCCTCTGTCAAAGTGGTCTTTGAAAAATAGGAAGATCACAAAAATGGGGTATGTTGTGTTTGATACTTCAGATCGGTAAATTAGAATTTAGAGCCATGTAAAAATATAAAATGCACTATACATATAATCTCTATATCTATGATTTTTCTCCTGTTTGTGGGTAACGACAAGTGCTGTTTTACATGAAAAGGGTCTTTTGCCGCTAACTTGTAAGTATTCACTGTCAACTCCGTCTGAAATTTTTCGCAATCCGATAGGTTTAAGGCCTTGTTTAATTTGGTATTGTGTTTGCGTAACTGTAATTTTTAAGTTACAGTACTAAAGTATTTAGTAAATACTCTTTAGAAATTATGTTAATATTATCTGACACTTTCTAATATTATTTAGAAATTATGTTAATTTTATCTGATACTTTCTAAGTAAAAACTTATACTATCTTTATTAATTTTATCAAATTAATATTTAAAAATCATATTTACTATATACTATCAATATTTATAATTTTTTTTTTCTACAGCATCTACAATGTTTAAGTTACAATAGCCGAATACAAAACAGAGCATAGGTATATGTATTTTTTATTTTGTTCATCTTACTCTCTTGTGACATGCTTAACAATTTTTCTATCTACTCTAACTCTTAACTTTCTGTGGTAGAGTTGTTCCTCTAAACCTCAAATTCGATCCAACTCTTCTCCTAAATAGCCCACACCGTTACCACTCCCACAAGAAGATTGTTTATAAAACATAATTAATTAGTTACAAGATTTTTTTCTCTACTCCCACAACCAATGGGACTGGAGATTTGAATCCTTCACTTTATGTATAGTGCAATTCATTATGTGTAGTGCAATCAAAGTTTAAATTTGTAAAGGTTAAAGAACTAAACAAATACAAAGAGTGCGTATAAATTGCGTAGCTACCGATCGCATTTCTTTTTCTTGAATATATACAACCTAACTTGCCTTGCCTTGCGAGACAGCTTTGTTTCATTTGCAACTGACAATTCATCCAATATAACGGCCGCCAGTGCTTGCAGTAGTATACCACATGTCCATTGTCTCCATATAAATTCTCATCTTCAATGCACTCTAGATAGTTCTTGAGAAGCTGCTGAGTCATCCTTGCAACTCATCTTTTGCCATTTGTAAGTTGCTGCCAAGTCGGCCTAAGCTGACATTTCATCACACTAAAGCTGATGTTCATACAAATTGATGATCTTCGCACAGTAAGTATTAAATGTCCCTTTCCTGTCAAGGGACTCGAGGGCTCGAAGGGAACCGAAGTTGATTCCTTTTTTAGAGCATAGGCAAATAAGCACCATAAGCATAGTTCATGAAATTCATTATGAAGCAGCGCTCAAGAGAGAATCCTCGTTACTCAATTACTTAGGATGATCCTGTACTTGAGCTATCAAGAGTTCTCCCAGTTTGCCCATCAAACTAATTGCGCTACACCTTTTGAGAGCAAGCGCATAATTATGTAGTATGGTATATTAGAGCTGTACAATAGCAATGCATATTGTTGAAAACAATCTGTTGAGCACATGCACTATTTAAATATTCGCAGATCCCAGTAATTGGAGTTTATTGAGACCAAAAAAGAAAACAGAAGCGGCGTCTTAATTGGTTAGCTCTGTTTGTGAAAAAAGTCAAGTGGGTGATAGATGCGAAACAATTAGTACACATTCACAAGATGAAACGTACTGCTACAACTTCTTTAGAGGTGCCATATTCCTACTTGCCGCCTTCACCATTTGTGCAATTATCTTGTTGCTCATCATTTGCATCCCTGTTATTAAGGCTGATGTAAAGACCAAGAGAATTCACGACCTCAATCCTCGTACGAGCTTCGTTTCGGTATGGTGGCGGCTGGTGTCCTTGAACATTCTGCAGTAGCTTCTGCTGCTGCCACTGGTGGTTGCGGTGAATGTAACAGTGGTTGCTAATTTCAGTTTCTGTTTATTTACTAGTTCATACTCCACGGTATATAGCTTCTGGTCTTGTTCTTATGTTCGTTTCTAAATCATTTAAGTCACTTTAATATCGCTTTTTTCTTTCTTTTTCTAATTTCCCAGTTAATCGACCCCCATACTTGCGATGGGATGATGATTATTTACTACTAGTCTCGTGCAATAAATTGATGTTCATACAGTGGTTAAATCTTAAATGTCCCGGTCCTTCATGGAAGGATATACATTCCAATTATTAAGCCCTCGTACCTAGTTAAATTTCACAAAGTAACTTTAGAGCTGAAATATTCTGGGTTGCAGAGATTCGGAACTCAACCAAGGATAGGAAATCCTCTGTTGACTTTATACCAAGGTCTTGTGACTAAAGGGCACAGACCTGAAAAAAAAAAATGTTTAAACAAAAAGGAACAAATTTACTACCAAAATATTTACCCAGTTGACAATTGACATAGCATTTACAGTCATTTTACACAAACCCAGAAATTATCTGAACTAAACAAATCAAGACTCCAACGTGATTAAAAACTCAAGAAAGCTTTTAGATTGCTGATAGGCTCAATATGTCAAAATTACAGCGTGCACCCAGATGATGGTGACATACTGTTGCAAGTATTACTTAGGTAACTTTCATGTCCCAAAGCTACGATCACCAGCATCTCCAAGTCCAGGAACTATAAATCTGAAATGGCCCATTCAATACAGATGTGAATCAATTGAAAAAAAAAAAAAAAATCATCTGTTAGCAATATCCATGTTTCTAAGTTAAAAAGTAAACACACGATGATTATCAGAAATGCTACTAACCCTTTGTCATTGACAGTGGGATCAATAATTCCAGTGTACACATGAAGCCTGAGAAACAAAATACCAAATAGAAAAGGCTTCAGAAATGCCCGACTCTCAGACTGAAATTTGAGCAGGAAATTATTGTTACCCAGGGAAATTCTCGCTGAGCTTTTGGAGGGCTGGAGGAGCAGCTACAGCAGATATCTGTGACAGTGCAATATCTTTCAGTGGCATGATGAAAAAAAGAAAAAAAAAAATACTAATCATTTTACCCAGCCTGATTTTATCAGAAGCAATGGAAACAAAGCACTTAGAAGCATAGCTATTTAGCAACGTTAGTCATATACAAACGATTATCTACTGAAGGCTCTTGATCCCCGCTTTGCATTACAGCAAAATATGTAAACATCAGTAGCTCTTATAAACCACTAACAGAACTACAAAATTGTTGTATGAAATCATAGACTATAATAATTCATGAAAGGCCCACTATATCCCTACAAAACTGGCATATATTATAACTACTTTTTTGTATTAATTATAACACTTTCCTTACGCAGCACATCCCTAATAACTCGGTGATACAAAAATGCATCTGCATAAAAGCTTTAATAGAAAATAACAAAGAATGCCCAAATATTTATTTACCACTTTAATTTGCTTGTTCTCCGCCCCACGGTCCTTTACAAGGTTGAGAGCTGCCACAACTGTACCACCTGAAATTAATTATCACAAAAATCAATTTATACTGGTGTAAAAAGAATAGAAAGAAACATACCTGTAAATACTACACAGTGCAGAAAGCATAATTTAGGCAACATATCTTTGGGCCAAAAAACTGCTGGTAGAGGTGGTGAATTCTTACTTTCAGTGGTAAGCAAAGTACTCTAAGAGATTGTTCAAAGACAAACCTAAGCATGATAAATGATTGATAATGAATACAAATCAGAAGAAGCTGAACCCCAATATAGTTCCGCAATGTTAACAGTAAAACTGCGAGAAAAGTTTTGTTCAAGCAACATCACAAGTTTCTTCATTTGGAAGAGAAAAGAGCAAAGTTAGAAAAAGCTATGTGCTGAAAATGGTAAATAGAAAACAAGAATTTTCAGCGAATAGGACAGCACTAATACCTGTTGCCAGCATAGGATCTACTACAAATATTCGTGATCCCTCTGGAAATTTTTCAGGCAATCTGCAGAAGTGACAGCACAATATATCAGGGTCAACCAATTTAAAGGATCTTAAATAGAAGTTAGCTCTACACAAACTGACAAATGAATTTAGGAAATAATGTAAGAAATCAAAGTCTAAAACATGTGCTTTCTGCTTCTGAAATTCACTATGATAGAAAAATAAGGCAAGTTATTATCGATATTTGTTTAAACAACAGATAGTGAAGACCATTTTGTAGGAAGAGGAAAATAAACCTTCCTCATTGATGTAATAGAGAATTCTTAAGGAAAATAAACCTTCCTAGTTTCTGTAATTGAGAATTCTTACTTATTCAGGTATATCGACGGCTGAAGTGTCTCTTCATCTCTGTATATACCTTAATTTCAAAAACAGAGCACTAAATAAATAAATGCTCAACCGAAAAGGAAAGAGAGATCTCCAGATTACAGAACAATTTGAAACTATAAATTACAAATATTAGAATTGGTCAAAAGGCAGTAGTGACCAGAAATTTTAGAAATTAGAAAAGGAAAAGAATTGGAAATCGGATGATCACCATAATTACAAGCGCACATTTACATTCTGCAGTCAGCAAAAATCAGCAACCACAATTTACAAATAATAGTTTATGTTTAAGAATCGTAGTACTCCTTTAGACCTCCAATGTTATAACTAAACGAAAACGCAGGCCCAAAGATACCTCGTCAACAATGCATGCATGCATCAATACTACTTTACCTAGATGATATGTTTTTATTGCCGGCAAGATTGAGGATGCATGCTCCACAAGAACAAGACCTGCTCTCAATATTGGAACAACCTGCAAAATTAAACAAAAATCAGCTATAGGTATGGCTAAAACATCAAATTGGCATTGCTTCCAATAAAATAACCTTTATAAATTTACATTCAATCAGAACTGACTTATAGTTGTAGAAATGTTAACATTAAAGCTGAACTAAGTAAAGCATGGATAGCGAAACCATGTAAACTAGTTATACAAATATCAGATGCAAGATAAATACATCTTATGCAAAGTACAGTAAAGTACCAACAAGAAAAATTACAAATGGATACTTACCGCGACAGGCTCCCTCGGATCAATAAATTCAACTGAAGCAACACCCATTGGTGACTGAATTTCCCCCGAGACAGTAGGCTGACAGCAACAATAACACAGATACTTAGGCAAAAAATATTAAAGAAATATCAAAAGCCCTAGGTTCAGCACTACTGATTTTAGGACATTCTAATCATGAATGAATTTCTAGAATATTGATACAGCAACTGAGACTATGACAATTAAACCTCACGCGGCTTGATAACTTCTTCGATTGTCTCAAATGCACAATCAATATTGTGAAACTAATTTCCAAAAACTTACTTATAAATTGCTCATTTATGAAAATTGTAAAACTACATTTGCAACTCCACCTCATTGTTAAAATTTAACTGTAACGACTTACCAACCAATCCCTCGAAGCCTCATACATAAGTAGTCTCCCTAACTCAGCCATTGCATTCCCTGCCCCCCCACCCCCCCAAAAAAAAAGTTAACTTTATAATGCCACAACTAATCACAGTACTAAAATCAAATTAAACGTACTGAAAATAGGACAAGGAGTTTGTTCGTTTCTCAAAACTGAAACCCAGTGCTTAATCAATGGATGAGGTGGCACAAACACCTGCAAAAAATCCACAGTCAGAACGGTACCGTTTGAGTTGGCAAAGAACAAGAGTAGAGTGAACTAACAAGCATTCGGTCCCCGGAAATCGGCTTCTCTTCAGTGGCCATATGAGACCTCACAGTAACGAAGCTGCGCCGTGAAGCGTAGGAGGAATACGCAATCTAAATTAAAATCAAGGGTGAAATTTAGGTTTTTGAGACAATATTTAAAGGGGAGACAAACATAAAGGGAAATGGCGAAAACAGAGCTGCGTTACCTTATTGGGACGCTGAGTGAGAGCCCGAGAAGGAAGGAGTTTTAGTAGAAGAGGGGAGCGAGGGTTTCGGAAATTGAGCTGAAGCTGACAAGTGGCAGCAAAACGCGGCGTATCGGTGGAACACCGGATGCTAATATTAATGTTGCCCGCCATGCATCCGATGGTATCGGATTCTGGGAGAGTTTGCGAGTGTGAGGGAGTTTGTGAAATGTGATTTGCGTGTGAGAGAATTGGATTTTCATTCCATGGTAGAATCATTTACTTTAGATAGAAATATGCCTTTGAAATTGGCCCATGGGCTATTTCTGGAACTAAAATGAAATCCATTATTGGCCAATTGGGCCAATTAATGAAGGGTTGGCACTTGGTACAACCGACAATAACGGAGTGGCTGCCTAGCTGGATGCAAAGGCCTTTTCCTTAAAATAGTAAAGGGAGGATTACTTCAGCCCAACATTTTAACTTAAATCTGGACATTAAAATCTAACTATTAATTCAATTCAAGGGCTGTGACAATTGGTCGTGTGGTATTAAAGGTCCATTAAAATGGCTCAAAATATAAAAAGTTAATTTGTCATATTAAATTTTAAAAAAAAAATAGAGAACATCTAACCCTAAATATATTTCCTTCCTTAATTGAGATACTACCAATATATTAGGTGCAAATTATTTTTCTCTAAAACTTTTTTCATTCTAAAAGAGGATCTAGTTATGGTGCAATACGTGCACCATACCCCTCTTTTTGTCTTTTTGTGATGCCATTATTGGATCTACACAAAAGTTGTTTCAAGACAGGGATGTGTTTGTTTGTTTATGAATAATGCAATCCTTGATATTTGCTAAAAATTTAGAAAAGTTAAAGTTAACAAAATTCTGTGCCAATATTTTTTTTTTCCAAATTCTCTCAACACGAATCACTAATCATCACCATTGTGTTATATTACCCATTTTTGCAAGTTATAATCAAGAGATAAAACATGCAAGATACATGAAACTAAAACGGATTTTGAATTTATGTTAAAGTTCTCACTTTTGATCATTTGCTAAAATATTCTTTTTACCTAAGAAAACAAACTCACTGACATAATAAGAGAAGTTTTACTGATAAAATAATAATAACAATTATAATAATTATCCAATTATTAGAAAGCCCTAGAGTTAGATTATTTAAGGAGAAAATGGAGAGATGCATGGAGGAGAATCGGGGAAGAAGACACAATAAAATATATAAAATTTCAATTTACTTACCCCTGAATTTCATTGTATGATGAATAGGTTATGGATACAAAAATATATTTATGTGATTTTCTTTTATGTAAAAAATTTAATTCATTATTACTTATGTGATCTAGAGCAAATGAATCTTAAGGCAACAAGTAGTTTCAATGAAAACGTCAAGTTTCTCTTATTGATTACACTTGGTTGATTATAGGTTTAATTGAAAATGAAAAAAATTGGAAGAATGTAGAGGTGAGGGGTTGAAGAAAGAGGAAAAAGAAATTACTTTAATAAACTGTAAATACATAAGAGATTTAAGGGGTGCAGTCAAAAAAGACAAAAAGAAAGGGTATGGTGCACCGTAGCTCAATCCTCTAAAAAATCCATTTTTTTTAAAAAAAGAAAATTTTTAATCTTGTTCTTTAGCATGGGTCAGAGTTGAACGAATTGAACTTGGAATAGATTTCATTGAAGACCCGACTTTTCTGGCTGTGGAGGCAAAAATTTGTAAACTTAAGATCAGTAAAGCTAAAGCTTAAAATATAAACTCAAAAATAAATTTATTCAACTTGTTACTTAGGAAGCCACGCGCCAGTGCTCGCACTTTTGTGATGTGTGCCGCGACTCCATTGAAGGCATTTTCTATATGTGCAAAGTGTGTGCAAAACTGAGCGACTCCAATGTTCCTACTTTTTGTAATTTCTGGAGAATGTTTGAGTGATTGGGGTCATATTGCTGTTTCACTTTTGAAGTTTGTGATAATATATACTGACTTAGTTAAAGTTCAAGAGATATGATGAGTAAACTATGGTTGAACTTTCGTAGTAAGGATGGGGCCATATATATTGTCAAGTTACTTGTAGCATAAAATAATCAAGTAATGTTACCAATGTATGTGTGCATGTTTGTTTCTAATTGTCCAAAACTTAATTTGTGTTACATACTAATTAAAACTATATGCTGCACTTGTATGTGGGAAAACAACGAAGCGCAAGTTATAGAAACACTGAGGCTAATTTTATTTTTTAGATCTACTGAATTTGTGTTTTTTTTTTGTACTTGTTTAAATTATGTATTTGAGATGTAATGTAGGATATTAGAATTGAGATATAAAATTATTGGGGAGTTTAATTTTTTAATTGATTGAGCTTAATTTTGTTTTTGAATGACACAATCTAATGGTAAAAATAAAATAACAATAAATAAAAAATAGTTCAAAATACAAGTTTAACTAAGCTATATTAATGGTGAGTGAAATAGTTTACACTAAAAATGTATCAGCAATTACTAAAGTTATAGTATGATAAAAATTGTGATAGTATAGTGAAAAAAATTACTGACACTTAATATGTACAAGAAACTGTTAACACTATAATCTTATAAATTTATTGATACTATAATAATAATAATTACTGAAACCACAAACTGTGGTGTAGTTAAAAATAAACTGAGATCAAAATTTATGACCAACATTATATACAAACAAGGAAGAAAACACATAAGATACCAAATTTTATTGTTATACACACACACACTCATTTTTGCTTGTGTGTGTAAATATTTGTGTGATTTTAAAATAAATTTTAGACGCGAAATCTTGTAATACACTTTGAACTTGTAATACACTCATTTTTGGTCCGCTCTCTCATCAGCAACACCAACAGCAGGCTGGCGGCGGCGGCGGCGGCATCGGGGGTCGTTTTCGCGGGAAAGTATTTTAGAGTGTGGGGGCACATAGCTCTGGAGGATGATTTCTGATTTTCAGCAAGAACTCAATGGAATATGACCTTCATTACTGTAACTTTAAATTGCTTTTTAGAATTTAGACGCTAAGCTGTTTCTTTTACCTAAAACTCCTTATTTTTTGAATGTTGGCATTGTAAGTTCCGTCTCCTAGAATAATTCTGAAATATATCCTCTTTGTTTTTATTTGTTTGTTTTCTCTCAAGGTTATATTATTTCTAATTAATTTGAGAAAAACTTATATTAAATGCAACTGCATGCATGAGATTTAATATATTAATTATCAATCACAAATCTCTCTTTAGTTTATCCCCCCACACATATTTCACGGAGCTCTTGCTCGCTCCTTCTCGAGTGAACATCCTCTTTATAACTTTCAGCCCCCCCTTTCTCTCCCTTTTCTTCATTTTTTTTGGTCGAAAGTAGTGGTTTTAGTTCCATCCATATCTAGCTATGTCGTGGCTTTGCTTTTATCCAAAATATGGATCTGTAATGAGTTTTTGGGACTTTTTTTTCTTTTCCGGATGTCTCAAAGTATTGTTTGTGTAAATATCAAGCTTGTGATGTTTTTAAAAAGAGAAGACTCTTGCATGCAGTTGCTTGGTCGTTGCCTCAAGTACCAAACGTCTAGCATTCCCTCATTACTTGGCGCCAATGAGTTCTTTATTTGAGAGAAAAAAGAAGACTATGCCTTCGCAGTATGAATTATTGATATTAAATAATAACAGCATGGCACTTCGAATTCAATATGAAATTTGTTAGTGTTTTTTTTTTTTAATTTGATTATGTATATGGAAGCAATAGTATGAGATTATTATGAGTTTATCTTACCTATTGGAAACCTATTACAACGCCGCAAACCTTTTTCACGCTAAAAGGTTCTTAATAAGTTTTATGATATGAAACTTGGTGTTTAATGGAGCAAACGGATTTAAAAGCGATTTAATAATAAATAATATATATTTTTTTTTTTGTTAATGAAAAATCGTAATAAAATATAAAATTAGTTAATTACATATTTACATTGGGTGGGGCTATTTGAACCCACCAATTTACTCAATAAACACACTTTTAAAAATAATTTTTTATTATTAAAATACACTTAAATTAATACTCAATAAAATTAATACACTTTTAAATTAATACTCAATAAAAAAAATTTTTTATTAGCGGTTGTTTTTATGTTATGTACTTGTGATATTAGTATTTTCATATATTTGTGTGTTGTCTAATCATGTATTGGAAAATTCTTTATAAGTTTTTTAGCATATTGTAGTATTATATATTGAATAATTATGTTTTTAAAATTTATAATTTTATTAAAAAAATTATTTAAAAATTTAGTTTAAAAGTCGTGACTTATCGGCTGACCAAAAATTAGTTTATGTTCACTCTGCCCTTGTCCTACTTGCGCCATTCAAACTTGGACGCCGAACATGGCCCAGGCAGCAAAGTTCTGCCCCTTAACCGCTAACCTGAAGTATAAGAATGGTAATACATTTTGAATTGCCGACATTAGCATTCGCAGTTTAGAGGATACTCACAAATGCCTTTAGCGGTTGGTCACAATTTAATTAAAAGTATTTTACTTTTTTTTTAATTTAACTTGAACTTAAAAGAAGAAAAAAGATTTCTTTGTTCATTGGATAAGGAACTCTTTTTAAAATCATGATGGCACATTGATAGTAGTAAAAATTTAATTTTTATTTTTTTACATAAAAATCAGATAATTTTAAAATAAATGAGTTTATATTAAAAAAATAAGGTTGATAAGATACATTGAGATTTCAAAATATCATTATATCACCCCTCATAAATAATCAATTGGCCACAATGGAGTTTGGTTGGAGTTAACGCGGGAAGAATATCATTTTCCTAATAAAAATTTTCTCAAAATTGCACTGCCACTGTTGAGTATGTAGTGAACGCAAACACACTGAGGAAACGGCTTCGTTCTTGCTGGTTGCGTTGGCTTAGATACACACGTGACGTAATAGCGAGTCACTTAAGTGCTTAAAACGGCATCGGCAAAAAGGAGATGGGCTGCGTTCTGGCTTTATTTAAATGATTTCATGTGCTGCTCACGTGACTGCTCAAGTGTTTCAAGAACGGTTAAAACTGTTAAGCTACGTGTCCTTCGTCTGTACAATCTGGAAGTAAAAGTTTGTTGCAGATTCAGTTTTACAGCTGGTTATCTAGCTTACTTCAGGCACGCGTGGATTGATTTACAGTCGGTTATCTATGAGATAGAGAGGCTATTCTTGTTCACTGTACTTGATTACTCATGCTTTGTGAAGAATCCTTCATTGAATCATCAATGAAACTCTCTAATGGCTTCACCCACGGATATAGGTCTTCCAAAAGACTGAATCAGGTAAATTGATTTGTTGTTGAGTTTTCTGTTTTATAAATCTTTGTTTCAATTCCTGAGAGTGGTATTTAGGGTTCTTGTTAATTGATTGATCAATTCTTAATCGAAATTGATTGAGTATTGAATCTTGAGTGATTTTATAAAGCAACCTGGGCAGTAGAGTTGATCTTGTTTAGTATTATACACAGATCAACTTCAACAGCCACAGATTAGAAGTTATTTACTTCACTAAGAAACAAGTCAAGTCAAGTCTTTTCTGCAATGCGATATCTCTTATTCTTCATATTAATGTTCTCTTAATTTTAGTTTCAAATCAGCATCAATTAAAGTAAAAAAAAATGTCATTGCACTGCAACCAAAAAACGATGGCGCATTTTACACATGAAACCATAAATTATTTGAGATAAATAACAGAACCAGCTTTGGTGCTTATAATTATGCTAATCCGTACCAATCCGCACCAGCAGGCACCGTCTTTTGGTCCTTACGGCGTGCACGGCCCATTTTGTTTCTATCCGCACAACAACATGATGCCTCATCTGTTAGAAAACCAATGAATTCTGATATTTGTAAAATTTCAGCAAGTAAAAAGTCCAAAAGCTAAATTCTCCAGCCACCAAGAACTCTTTCTATGGCCACAAAAAATATAAAGAAGACTCGTGAAAGTGACTTTGTAAGGAAAGCCCGCCACTAATAAATTAAAAGCCAAATTTAAGTAAAAAATTCAAGCCACCCACTTCGACAATAATCTGCAGCAAACCAATTTAATTCAATTGTCCAGTAGCTAATCTCGCCTTATACTTATCAATTGATCCATCATCTTTCAATTTTCTATTAAAAATTCATTTGCACCCTATAGGCTTAGTACCCGAAGGCAAATCAATCAACTCCCATACATGATTGCTCATGATAGAATCCAACTCATTATTAATTACCTTCTTTGAAAGTAGGATCATTCTCAGCAAGAAAAAACATAGTAGTCTTTATCAAAACTAGTGGTTGTTCTCATCTTTTGGTTTAACATCTGAACTCTCAGGAGGATCACTAATTGATTCTTTCTGGGGTAAACAACTAGTATTAGTTTTCTTAGAAAAGATAGATTAAAAGAACTTAGCATTCTTAGATTCAATGATGGTATCTGCCTTAAAAAATGAATATCCCTCATCTCTTAGTACTAAGAATCCATAAGTAGCACTATTCCGGGCATACCTTATAAATAAACAGTCATTAATTTTAAGTCCCAATCTAATTCTTTTAGAAACTGGTTTAAAAACCTTCGCTAAACACCCCCATATTTTGAAGTATGATAAGTATGGCTTATAACCCCTCCATAACTTATAGGGTGTCTTTCCTGTTTTCTTATAAGGTATTATATTTTGAATGTAGCAAGCTAATAGCATTGATTTCCCCCACAAATTCAACGGTGCTCTAGAACTTATTGACATAGAATTTACTATTTCTTTTAATGTTTTATTTTTTCTTTCAACCACACCATTAGATTTAGGTGTGTAGGGAGGTGTGTCACTTCATAGATGATATCATGATTCTCGCAATAAGTATTTAACATACTTGAATCATATTCACCTCCTCTATTAGTTCTTAATCTTTTTTTTTTTATTAAGTTAATTTTCAACGTCACTTTTATAAATTAAGAACTTTTCATCTGCTTCATCTTTATTTTTCAATAGATATATTTTTGTATATCTTGAGAATCATCAATAAAGGTAATATAATACATTTTACCTCCTCTAGTCATGATCTGTTTTAAGTCACCAGGATCACTGTGAATTAAACTAAGAAGTTCAGTTTCTCTATTTTGAATTGGTTTACATGTCTTCTTTGTGGATTTAAATTCCACATGTACATCACATTTGTCATTTGACAAGTTCAATTTAGACAGTAAATCAAGTTCTTTTATTTTCTTAATGTAAGAAAAATCCACATAACCAAGCCTTTCATGCCACAAATTAATAGAGTCAATAATATTAGCAGAACAATAAATATAAGCAGAAGAAGAAACATTTTCGTTAATGATAACATTCAGTACATTTAGCTTGAATTGTTCCCCAGAACAGTAACCTCTCCTAACAAAAACCATATTCTTAGTCATTACAATTTTTTCACCCTCCAAAGACACTTTAACCCTAGCCTTGCCCAGTACAAAAGTATATATCAAGTTGTATCGAATTTTTAGAACATGGAGAACATTACTCAATGAAAGGGTTTTCCCAGAAGTAAGTTGGAGAAGAACTTTTCCCTTGCCTAAGACCAGCTTTGATCGGGAATCACCAAGGAAAATAAATTATTCTCCTTTCCTCACTGGAGTATACTCAAAAAAATGAATTTCTGTTACCATAAATATGTTTGGTGGCTCCAGAATCAATCACCCAATCATTATATTCAGCAACCATGTTCACTTCAGAGACAACCACAGCAACAATAATTTCATTTCCTTCAGCTTAGTTGGCTTTAGGAGGATTTTTGTTGTCTTCCTTTCTCTGAGGTTTATTTCTACATTGATAGGCATCATGTCCAATTTTTTCTACAAACATAACAGTGACCTTTCTTTTTAGCTATGGGATTTTTACCTTTATTCAAAAATTTCTTGTTGGAATTTTTCTGTCTCTGATCAGACTGAGGCTTAGTCTCAATTATATTTGCATAAGAATGAAGATTTCTGGCCATATCTCTAAGCCTATTTTCCTCTTCGATCATAGGTTTCTTCTTATGCTTCAGAGTTTTGATATAGTCATTCCATGATTCTGGAAGTTTCTCAATTAAGTAGCCAGCTAAAAATCTTACAGGAAGTATAATACCCTCATTTTTAAGATTATCAACTAATCGATGGTAGTCATGAATTTGATATGTTTCTACTATCCTAAAATGCAGAAAGTGACCAATAAAGTATTGTTGGGATCTAGCCTCCTCTATAATATATTTTTTACTAAGCAGGTTCCAAATTTCATAGGCATTCTTATAAGTATAGTATATGTCATAGAGGTTGTTGGAAAGGACACTTAAAATCGTATACCTGCAGATCTTATTATTTGCAGTCCAGGTTTTCATTTTGTTTCACAACCTTCTTCTGGGGGAGATAAGGTCAGGTATTCAGCCAAATTAAGCACATCCAGAATGTCATGAATTTTATCTTGCCAACACTTAAAATGTTCTCTATTAAAGAGTTCTATCTTTGACACGTCTGGCAAATTCTTGGCAGTGGTAAGTGCAGCAACAATAGAAGAAGATGAGGAAGCCATGCCTGGAGTTGTTGTAAGAGTTGGAACATTTTCAAAACTCATTTTGATGTTAAGAGTATGTTCTCTAAGCTGTTAGAAAACTAATGAATTCTGATATTTGTAAAATTTGACAATTAAAAAATCCTAAAGGTAAATTCTCCAGCCACCAAGAACTCTTTCTACGGCCACAAAAAATACAATGAAGATTAGTGAAAGTGACTTTACAAGGTAGGCCTACCACTAATAAATTAAAAGCCAAATTTAAGTAAAAATTTCAAGCCACCAAGTTTGACAATAATCTACAGCAAACCAATTTAATTCAATTGTCCAGCAGCTTCACTTTTCCTCAGTTCAACAACTCTTCAAATAATCCAATTGGTAAATGTAGAAGCTGCAAAACAATAATTGATAAACACAAACATAGAAAATGATAAAATTAGAAAGCCAAGGCGTGCCAATAAAGTGCTGTCCTTAAAGAATAGATTCTGCCCCTTCTTGGATAATTTTCGGGTGCGTAAAGGAAATCAAAGACAATCTGATCTTCCAAGATTCAATGGTGTTCCAACTGTAATGGCGCACTCCAAAGTACGGTTAATTCAAACAGCTAATATTTTTGTTTTTCCAGATAAAGTGTATAGCTTTGATGAAGATGGAGAAGATGATAAGAAAATATTTTTTCTTTTTTCTTTTCCTCCCCCCAATCAGTCACTACAGCTAGCTTTTTATAGTTTTGAATTACAACAATCATCTCCTTGATTTTTGCCAGGAATCAGTGCATGAAGCTGATTTTAAGGCTTGATATATCAAGCAACTGCAGTGCTGAAACCAAGCCACGTCCTCTGAATATGGATATGCTCAGCTTTACCAATTCAAAACAGTTTAAAAAACTGATTATTCAATCCAAGGTAATGAATGTATAAGTTTTCATCAAGTGATTAATAAATGGGTCAAGCCCGTGAGCTCATTTATGAAGGCTACATGTGTATTGCTAATTTTAGTATTTTGAAATACCTTACAATTTCCAACATCATCAGCATCAGTAGGCTGGCCACAGGGAAAGATTTTGCAGGGAAATGTTTGTTATTTTCATATGATTAGTGTTGATGCGCGAATTTGTCTGCTCGGCAACAACGGTAATTCCTCCTCGCTTGGTCAGCCAATTCTACTTCCTGGTCGCCTCCTCGTTAGACTCCTCTGCTATCTCGAGCAGAAATGTCCGTCCCCTTCTTGCCTGCACAAGTACCGCAGAGCGCCGGCGGTTTTCCACAGAACCCTCCGACGCCAAGTTGATTTGGGTTCCTGAAAACCTCTTACCACAAATCGTGGTTTTAACTTAATAAAACAATGCTAAAAATTCAGAATCTCCCTTAGATCTATTTTGTGTGTTTTTGTCCAACCCTTTTACCTTCTGTGATTGCGCCATTTATAGGTTTCTGGCGGATTCAGTTTCCACACTTCACGTTTCCCACTTTCCGCTTAGCGTCATGGATGTGGCGGTTGGTGGCGGACGTGGCTGATTTGAAGGTTCGTGCACTGGAGTTTGGAGGGGGCAATGCCTCGTGGCTCGGATCTCGTCGCGATATGCGCGTTCTGGTAGTTATTGTGGAGTGAATCTGCTGCTTCTGCTCCCGAAACGACCCCGTTCGGGACTGAACAGGAGATCTCTGCTCGCCAAGGCATCCTGGTGAAGAATCTTTTATAGGACGAGCCGAGATCTCGTTCTAATAGGCAGACCAGGAACTTCTCGTGGAGCTTGCACAGTGGGTTATTCATCCACATCCCAGGTTTACGGTATTAGTAATGAAATAGACTAATACTAGAAACTTGGTAATCCTGTCCGGCCCGCGATGTAATCTGTCTTTTTGTCGAGATGGTGCTTGCGTACGATCGACCGCTTGTTGAGATGGCGTGTAGCCACCCTTGGTCCCTTGATAGTGATCATCTTCTAGTCGCGCCACAATTAAATGCTGGTGAGGTGGCGTCAATCTTATCCCTCCATTTGAATTTCAAATTGACGGTTACGAGTCTCTCGGGGCGCGTGCGGTACTATGGTTATAAAGAGAATGTTTAGGGTTTAGAAGCCGCGATTACTCACAAATCGAACTTCTTTCTTTTTCCGGAATTTTTATTGCTTCCAATTCTTCCGTCGAATACGTGTGATCCCACGTCTTTGTCGATCTGTATCATTTTCCTCTTTCGACTCGATTTACTTTGTCTTCTGTGTTCTTCTTTCGTTTCGTTTCCTTGGGTGGTGGTGTTGTGAGTGGAGTTTTGTGAGATGTGGGAAGAGAAATTGAGATTGATGATAACGAGTCGATTCCCCGAGACATTTGGTGTGTCTTACCGTTCTGGGGTTCCCCAGGATTACAGAGCGACCACATGGTGGGAGTAATACTTGGGGAGCGTCTTACGAGGTAACCTCCTCAACTTGTGGTGGTAGTAATGGGGATCTTCGTGTTGGAGGATACCCCTTAGTGAGTGAGTCGAGTAGAGAGTGCAGGTGAGGCATCCTCGCCCGAAGTGAGGGACAGGGAAGAGAAAAGTTAGGTAGTAGAAACCCGGTCAAAGATGCTTATAGATAATATGGATAGCTCGACCAGAAGACCTCGAGGAACTTGGATTGGTGCAGTGATTCTGGAGATACCCTCCATTCCCGGAAAAGGACACCTGTGACCTCCAGGAGTACGTTACTCTATTATTAGAAAGTTTTAAGCTCGGATTGAGGCTTGGTTGCAGCCGTATTTTGTTGGCCGCTTTCGGTGGATTGCGGCCTCGGTCGAATCCCAATCGATGGGTGGAGATTAACTACGGTTTGTTTGTCTTGTGGAGTAGATGTGGTCAAAGTGAGCCTACAGTCGATGAGGTTAAGTATTTATACCAGCTGAAGAGCAGTCCCAAGGATGCGGGCTGGTATTATTTCATGTCAAGCTCGAAGACCAGGAAGCCTTTAAAGGACCTTCCAACGGGTGGTGGTGGGAGGTGGAAAGACAAGTTCTTCTTTGCTGGGGGCCCTTGGGGTCAAGTGGCGGAGATTGATGGGAGGAGGGTTTATGTCCCTTCTCGCTTCGTAGTTCCAGGTTGCCCGCTTTGTTTTTGGATGTTTTGTGCCTCCAGCTCCCCTTCTCTTCTTTCTCTCTTTTTTTTTTTTTCGTCGTTTGTGACACGATTCTTGATTCAACTGCAGGTTCTTGGGGGGTGAATTTCCCTCTCGAGCCGGCGGTACTCGTTCGAGTACAGACGGCGTTGGCTAAATCCTGCTCGTACCGGGACCTGTTATCCCCTCGTAGTCTGATTCAGTCGCGTCTGATACCAACTGGTGAGGTCATGGAAGACGAGTTGATTGGGGTTATGAATAAGAAGCGTCGTCGTGCCGCCCGGGAGGTCGAAGTGCCCATAACGAATCAATGTAGTGCTGCTCCTGAAAATATTGCCGCCTTCGTCCTTGGTGGCGAGGCCATTACCGATGGGGCGGCCCTTCTCGAGAGGACCCAAGCGAAGGCATCGGATGATCGATCAGAGTTGGCGCCTTATGCGAATGAACTCACCAAGGTGTTGGCCAAAAAGGATTTGGAGGAATTTGAAGGGAACACTCTTGGTGAGCTCGGTATCGATTGATGCGTTCCATTTGGGTTGTTTGGCCACTTATAAAGCCAAGGTCGGTCGTTATGGCCAGTAAAATGAAAGATGATATTGATCGGCGAAAGCGTCTTTGATGAGAAAGCGGAGTCTCGATGTTGAGAATTTGAAGTGGTGGGCGATCTTCTCTTCAGCCGTTACCGCGAAGATGAGGTGAAGAAGCTAAAAGATGACTTGGAGACTCAACGGAACATTCATGAGGCTCAGCTGGAGTCGCTCCGCATCACCGGTGACAAGGAGCGGGAGGGTGATATTCGGTATGGGTTGCGGTATTCTTATCGATGCATCATGGTCGTCTCGAAGAACACCGAGACCTCAAAATGGATCAGCTTATTGCTTTGGCGTTACTCGACACGTGAAGGAGCAAGAGCGAAGGAGGGGTGAAG
Organism: Citropsis articulata; assembly: GCA_030449925.1. Lineage (NCBI taxonomy): Eukaryota > Viridiplantae > Streptophyta > Magnoliopsida > Sapindales > Rutaceae > Citropsis > Citropsis articulata. The sequence goes on along the minus strand of JASUUH010000051.1, from coordinate 2,350,340 downwards.
GGGCGAGGGTGAGACAAGCGAGACAAGATCTTTATTCTCGGACCTCTCGATTGAGATTAACACTCCCCCAGGGGCAACTGGGGAGACTCCTCCTGCTCCCCCTACTGGCCAAAATGAAGAGGCGGTTTTGCCTGTTGTTCCTTCATCTTCTTAGACTTACTATAGGCTTACCTTAATATCGTGATGTACAAGTAATTACCGATCGCGATGAAATTTTCTGGTCTTTATGCTGTTTTTGTTCAATTCGGACAAGTATTTTTGCCTTGAAATATTTTTTGTGCTCGATAATCTGTTTGGCTTCGAGCACGGCGGTGATCGCCTTTTACTCTCTTGGGCGAGATCCGCAATTTTAAGTCATTCGATGAATTTTCTCTCACCTTCCACGGTCTCGAGATTTGGGCAATCTTGGCTTCGTGTCTTGGCAAACCAAGCTATGAGATATCGAGCTTGCATCGCCGTGTTAGGGAACTTGAGTTTTGCTCGTCTTGGCGTGATCGAGCGGATCCGCACGCTTGGCGTCTCGCCCGCCATGCAGACTTTGAGACGTTGAGCCTTGCGTAGAAATATCTTGTAAATCTTTTGGGCTCTGCTGCGCCCGTGCTCGGCGAGATCACCCGGCACGCGATCTCGCCATAACAGGCTTTGAGGCGTTGAGCCTTGCGCATGCCTTAGAAATATCTTGTAAATCTTTTGGACTCGCCGCGCGGCGTGGTCGAGCAGATCCGGCACGCCGCGTCTCGCCGTACGAGCTTTGAGACGTTGAGCGCGCATGCCTTAAAATATCTTGTAAATCTTTTGGGCTCTGCCGCGTGGTCGGCGAGATCCCGGCACGCCGCATCTCGCCATATAACGAGCTTTGAGGCGTTGAGCCTGCATGCCTTAGAAATATCTTGTAAATCTTTTGGACTACGCCGCGCCCGCGTGGTCGATCTCAACCGCGTCTCGCCGTATAACGAGCGCGTTGAGCTCGCATGCGCAGAAATATCTTGTAAATCTTTTGGGTATGCTCGCGCCCGGCGTGGTCGGATCGCCGCGGCGTCTCGCCATATAACGAGTTTTGAGACGTTGCGCCTGCCTGTAAATATCTTGTAAATCTTTTGGACTCTGCCGCCCGGCGTGGTCGAGTAGATCCACGCGCCGGCGTCTCGCCATATAACAGGCTTTGAGACGTTGAGCCTTGCGCATGCCTTAGAAATATCTTGTTAAAATTTTTGCACAAGTATTATTCATGAAATTCCTCATAATTCTCATTAACGGTGCAGCTCGTCATACATGTTATTGATGAAAATTAAGCAAAAACAATCGCTAATAAAAACATGAATAGACGTGACTCACAGTCGTCCGCTTTACTGGAAGTATTTTTTGAGATGGACTGCGTTCCATGGTCGCTTTACTTCGGACCCATCTGCACGAATGAGTTTATAAGCCCCTGGTCCAACCACCTGCTTGACCCTATACGGACCTTCCCAGTTTGGCCCGAGCACCCCTTGAGTTGAATCCTTTGTACTCTGGTTGACTTTCCTCAATCACCCATTCGAATCTGACTGTCGGATGTACCTTGGTTGTAATGACGGGCCACCCTCTGCGGTAAGTGGCACTTCGAGGCAATATCTCTTCTTTCGTCCAGCAAGTCTAGATTCAGGCACATCTGGTCCTCATTTTCTTCCTTATCAAAATGCTCCGTTCGATGGGTGGGTACGCCAATTTCCGCAGGTGCAACTGCCTCATGTCCAAAAGCTAATGCGAATGGAGTTTCTCCTGTCGCAGTTTTATTTGTTGTTCTGTACGCCCATAACACCCCTGGTAACTCATCCACCCACGCACCCTTCTTCTCTCCTAGCCTGGTCTTCAAAAGCCTCTTAATAACCTTGTTCATCGCCTTGACCTGCCCATTAGACTGAGGATGAAGCGGTGCACTCGATTCTTGGGTTCGGCGAATTCTCTAAAGTTGTGGTTGTCAAACTGCCTGCCGTTGTCTGTTATTAAGGCGTAGGGAATCCCATAACGGCAGACCAGATTCCTCCATACAAAATCCGTTGTCTTCTTTTCAGTGATGGCTTCACCGATCCACGTGAAGTAGTCTCTGACCACCGCGTGTGCCGCCTCTTCCTTTGGTAAGGGCCCATTAGATCGATCCCCATCGAGCGAACGGCGAGGTGAGGTCATCTTGGTGAGCTTTTCGGTGGTGTCTTGGGATGCTCGCAGTTTGGCACTGCCTCACGGTTTTCTCGGGCATCCCGTGCATCGTTGGCGAAATATCCTTGCCTAAGCGCTTGTGTGCTAACGATCGGCCCCTGAACGATTTCCACAAACTCCATTGCACCTCCCTTGTACGTGTCTGCGTCCTCGCCCGGACATCGTAAAAGTGGTGGGTATACCGCCGATACAGACCCCATCAATCATCAGATACCTCGCGGCACTCGATCTTTCTAGCTCGTTTATCTTTTGGTAGAATCCGTCTGCTACGTCGAGATTATTGGGTTCGTCATCCACGAGGCTTTCGCCGATTTCATCACCTCCAAGTTCTCGCCAATACTGAGTGGCTCGCTCTAAGGGACCACTTTGGTGTTTTCGATCTCACATACCGCCATTCCGCCGATGTCCGCCGACGCTCGCTCGAACTCGATCACCCTTACATTCAAACATCTTGATCATCCGCTACTTTCCAAGTATTGCCCCATCTGTTGTCTTGAACGTCTTCATCGATATACAACAACTGAATCGGTCCATTTTCACCCTTTTCTCGCTTTTATCGCTTAGCCACCCAAGCTCGCTATCAAAGCCTCGCATCGCTTGGTTGTTGGTAGCCGTGGAATCCCAATTTAACCGCATAAGAGATCTCCTCCTTCCGACTCTTCAACACAATCTCGCCCGAGCTCGTCACTCAAGACCCATCAACGCATCCCGACTATCGCCAATCTTCGCAGGATTTGCCTCGATCCTCGATGGCTCACCATAAATCCTGTGAATTTCCCGACACTACTCCGAAAGCACATTCTCCCGTCCGAGCTTCATCTTATATCTTCTCAAAAGCTCAAATGTCTCCTTCAAGTGTTTTACGGGACTCTTTGACTGGTGATCATGTCGTCCACATATACTTCCATACCCCTATCGCTGGCTCAAGACCTTGCTCACCGCCTCGTATGCCGCCTCAAAGATTTTTGCCGAATGGCATTACACCGTAATGTAACGCACTCGTTGCTGATAAACGCTCCTCGCCTTGCTTCGCTCATCGGATTTGCTGTATCCCGAAGGCATCCATGAAACTCGAAGCCGTGGCTCACGCGAGTCGATTTAGCCGGTCAATCTGCGCAATGGAAACCGCCCTCGGGCATGCTGTCGAGGTCCGTGAAGTCGACACATTCTCCACTTCCCATTAGCCTTCTTCACGAGGACAACATTTGATATCCATTCGGTAGTTTACCTCACGAACGAATCCTCGCTTCAAAAGCTTCTCCACCTCGCCATTTACGGCCTCATACCTCTCCGATTAAAACATCGCCTCGCGCCTTTACCGGCCCGCCTTCTTTACGGCTAATCGCGGCAAGCCACTGGTCGATCCTGTGCATATCCTCACGCGCCAGCGAATACATCCACATGGGATCAGTAGTTTATCGCCCCGCTCACTTTTTCCTCCAATCTCGACCCCACTTTTACCGCCTTTCCCGGTGCCTCAGATCAAATCCACTGCTCCACCCTTCGATCGTTCCCTGCCTTCCACCTCGGTTTCGCCGCATCTAGCGAGGTGATTCAGATTGCCTCCTTTCACGCTGGAGTACAGCCCAGCAACTCTCCGATTTCCCGACAACCCCAACTATTCCGCTTACCCGATACTGAGGCCAAGAATGGGTGAGCACATCGCTTGCTCGTTTAAAAAGGGCGCCTGTAATCACATGATAGGACTTTCCTCATCGACTACAACAAAGTCCGTAATCATGGTCTTTTCTCGCCTCAACCAATCAGTAATAGGCTCGACCACACCAACAGTGGTTTAGCCTCCTCCCGAACCCTTTCGAAGTGGGTGTGCTCTATCTTCGTGACCGCTATTCCCATTTCTCCAATGTGGACTCAAGAGGACATCAACGAGCTCCTCAGACGACCCGTAATTCTATCGAACCTCTTACTAGTGATGGTGGCTTGATGACCAATGCATCCTCGCGATACAACACCCCTCTTCATCTTCGCCACCCACATTATCGCACTTGTCTAGTTCTGCCCGCTACACCGGAGTATTAAAGAATACCTCGCTGGTCATCGACATCCGCATAGTTCTTCCCGGATCTGCTCAATCTCCGCCTAACGCTGGCCCCCCCAAAGAATAACCCTCACAACAGCCGCCACTCCCATTCTCCTATCCTCCGGGTTCTATCCCCTGATGACTCGTGGTGGAGTGTTCCATCAATGAATTCGCCCAAGTATCGATTCCCGACCAGTCCTCCACCGGTTCCGCAAATCTCGACATCGGCGTCACAGGCCACGCGGTGTCATGGAATTCACAAAATCACCCTCTGCCTCCCGCCGCTCAACTTGTTATTGGAGTGGAGGGTATAAGGCCACGGTTTCGATCGCTCGATACACTTCGGCCCAACGGCGCTTTCAGCGTGTATATTGTCCATAACTTTGGCTCGATCGACTGTGTGCACCGCTCTTTCTCCGGGCATTATTTCGACCGGTGAGGTGGAGGCGGGCATCAGTTCCGCTCATCCTTCCGCCTATCGCGCCGCTCACCGTGGACGACCAGATGGTTGTTCATATGCCCGCCCACCCTCCTCCAGAATCTCGGTGGATGGTGCAGTTGCCTCCTGCTCACGCTGGCTGGTGGCCTCGTGGGGTTGGTACATACTGAGCGGCTGTGTTTCCCGAGCCTCGGTGCTCCTCCGTTTAATCGGCCCGCCCCCTCCCGAGGCTTTCTTATCCTTCCTCCTTAGCCCTTCCATCTGTTCACTTCTAATTTTCGCAGCCTTTTCCTCCTCAATTTCCATGTCTCTCGCCGCTCATACGCCGAGTAGATCGCATCGGGCTCCTCGTGTTATACCACAAACGCCCTATTCTTACTCCACTTTTCACCCTCGAGCTGGATGATTAAAAGCTCCAAGGTCGAGCACTGCCCGGTGATACCTCTTAATAAACTCCCGCAAGGTCTCCTCCTCCCCCTGCTTTATGCTCATTAATTCCATCATGTCATCTTCTGGCGCCATCGCGCCCCGAAAATGCTCAGCAAACTCCTGACACATCTGGTCGAATGCTTTTATACTCCCTCGAGCAAGCTGCCGATACCACTCCCGTGCTCGTCCCTCCAATGTCGCTGGAATACTCGACATCTCCGGGCATGTGAAAGCCCCTCGACTCGGCCATATCATCAATCGCCCATGCACTGTAGAGTCATCCGTCTCAAGATATCCGAGTGCCTGGAGGCGAAAATCCCTGGACGACGGCCCCATAATTTCCGCAGAGAGGTGACTCATCATTCAAGATTATCCTCCAACTCTGCTTGCAGCCCCTCATGTCGCTATGACCCGCGCTAGTCTCCGACTCATCCTCCAATCAGAGCTGTATAGCTCGACCAGATCACGTGTCGCCACTGTCTCGCTCGCTCAACATCACGCAGATGTTGTCAAGCTCCCTTCTCCTCGCTCACCACCCGGCCATTGTTACCACCTCTAGCCCATCGGGAATCGTCCTCTCACTTGGCTTCCTCTCCAAGAATCGGATCATTGGCCCCTCGACTAGCCCCGCGACCCCTCCCTTGTCTGTGTAACTCTCTCATCGCCATTCCTTCTATCCAAACGGTCCTGCGTCCCTACACCGCTCCTTCTACGCTCTTCCTGAGCTTCCCTTTGCCCGCTTCTCAATTCGCACAGGATGGTTGTCAGGGTTTCCATCTGCCTTTCTATCCGTTCCATCCGTTCATGCATCCCTCGTTCTCGTGCCTCATTAGCTATTTCCCTAAGAGTTGCAGATTCGTTCAACCCTGTGTCCCCTCCTTGAGCACTACTTCCTGCCATATCCATGAGTTTCTCAACCTTCTTCTCCTTCTTCTGCTTTCAGTATACGGAAGCTTTTTGCCCAGCTCCCCACAGACGGCGCCAAAATGTTGATGCGCGAATTTGTCTGCTCGGCAACAACGGTAATTCCTCCTCGCTTGGTCAGCCAATTCTACTTCCTGGTCGCCTCCTCGTTAGACTCCTCTGCTATCTCGAGCAGAAATGTCCGTCCCCTTCTTCTTCGCCTCACACAAGTGGTCAGAGGCGCCAAGGCGGTTTTCCACAGAAACCCTCCGACGCTCAAGTCGGTGATTTGGGTTCCTGAAAACCTCTTACCACAAATCGTGGTTTTAACATAATAAAAAAATGCTAAAAATTGTAATCTCCTTAGATCTATTTTGTGTGTTTTTGTGAAACCCTTTTACCTTCTTTGATTGGCCATTTATAGGTTTCGGATTCTGCCCACACTTCACGCTTTCCCACTTTCCGGCTAGTCATGGATTTGTGAGCGGTTGGTGGCGGACGTGGCAGTTTGAGGTTCGTGCACTGAGTTTTGAGGGGCCGAACGGCCTCGTGGCTCTGGATCTCGTCGCGATATGCTCGGTAGTTATTGTGGAGTGAATCACGCTACGCTCAAAACGATCCGTTCGGGACCCGAACAGAGATCTCGCCGCCAAGGCATCCTGGTGAAGAATCTTTTATAGGACGAGCCGAGATCTCGTTCTCATAGGCCGACCAGGAACTTCTCGTGGAGCTTGCCTGGTCGTTATTCATCCACAACAATTAGTGTTAAAAATTGTATGTTTATTAAAGGATAAAGATATTATTTTGTGCTTATATTATAATTTATATTTGTAATTATGTAACATATTATGAATTTTTAATTTTTTTTTTAAATATTCAATTCATCTAAAACAACAATTCCTAATAACTTCATTTCAACAAATATTCAATACAAGCACTTCCAATAATCTCAAATACATCAAATCCCAACTTCCACCAATTACACAAATTATGTTAATCAATGGTAATGAAAATAAATATGCAAAATAAATGACATCCACAACACGAAGATTTTTTTGAGGAAACCTTTGATCCTCATGATTTAGGGTGAAAACATTAATACGGATTAATTATGTTCATGCATATATGAAACAATTCACAATGAAAATAATGTGAGTTTACAATGCATCAAGAATACTTACAAAGCATCATGCCTGTAAGTACCTATCATCTAAATCTTACTTCATCAACTCTCATAGTCCTCACAAATTTTCTCCTGCATGAATCAAGCGTCAAAATCTCCTCATAAGATAAACAATCTCCTCAAGAGATCAATAATCCCCTCACGAGATAAATAATCTGCTCATGAGATAAGGGTAAAAAGGCAAAATGGGTGTGGTAATATCATCTCAAATTTAACAAGATCAATTTCAAATAAATCACATATATGAACCTTACTAGCTACGCTAAAAAATGAGAGAAGAAAACTTAGGCTTATTTGATTCTTGGTGTCTAAAAATAAAATAGGTTGCACTCACAAAAAAAAAAAAAAACAATCTAAAATATTAGCCTTTAACCCTTAAGAAAAATGTTTCTCTAAAACATAGGGCTTAAAAATAAACTTTAGGAAAATAAAGATAATAAGTGACTCACTAATTTCTTCCCCAAAATAAAATTGCCCAAACTTTCATGGTTAATCTCTACTTCAAAACTTTTGGCCTTAGCACTTGTTTTTGCCTTCCACGAAATCGGCAATGCAAAGATGTACCTCTGTTATTTTGCTTTTTGCAGTTGGCGGCTGCAAAAAGTGGACAATGGAGTGGCCTTTTTAAATGACCCAAAAATTTATGAAATCTGACCATTAAATATGCTCTGATCAAGGACTAGAAACATTGGTGACATGGCGAAATTTGGATGCTCTAATTAATCTCAAAATAAATCCTTCAAGGATTTATCCTATTAATTTTTAAATAATTTTATTTAACTCACTAAAAGAATTGACTAGAAATTAAGTTAGTAAGGGACTGCAAACTCATGAGCTTTCTAATTCTAACTTATTAGTCAAGACCTAGTCATCTCATCATACACTAAAACTACTAAGTTAACCTAAGGTTATTTTATTAAGGGAAATTATCATTTGTATACCCTATGTTTGCTCTGTTATCAAAAATAGTACAACACTTTGAGGGTGTATCAATTGTCCACCCCAAGTTCATAAAATGTATCAACCGACCAAACCGTTAGTCACCGTTTGAAAGTTAACAGAATTACAGCGAATTAACGATTTTACCCTTAAAAATTATCACTTGTATACCCTTAAATTCTCTTATTATCACTTGTATACCCTTAAATTATCACTTGTATCTATAAAAAGACTATATTACCCCTCTGACGTTATCATATTTTAACGGTGACTAATGGTTTGGTGGTCGGTTGATACATTTTGTCAACTTAGGGTGGACGGTTGATACACCCTCAAAGTGTTGTAGTATTTTTGATAACGGAGTAAATTAAGGGTATACAAATGATAATTTCCCTTTTATTAAAAGTCTAAAGTTGCACTCTAGTAACCTATATAATTAAACCTAATTAATTAAAACTCCTGTTAATTAATTTTAGCCTTAGTCTTCGACTAATAATAACCAGTCAATTGATCCTTTATTTGATGCTCTTAATTAAAACTAGCTCATGATAAATGTCGTGCCTCTATGATTACATATTTACCCTAAGTCACTATTGGTTCCAATGATCACTTTCAATTTATCTATATTTATAATTAAATTATAAATAAATTTCATTATTCAATAAACAATTTATTGAATAAATTATGACCAGATTTAAATGATCAAGTACCACAAACAACTTAGGTAAGCATCATTTGTATAGACCCCATATTATAAGTATAAGTTCTCACGATCCAAGAAATTACATCTCCAAGCTATTAAGGCTTTGACTGTTTATATGGATTTCACTCCCTGATAATTCAAAAGACATAATAAATAAATGTAAGTTCATTACCTACTTAGGATTAAGATCAGTTAAGCTTCTTAAAGCTAATGTGAATTATAATCAACAGCATTTATTAAACTAAATCACATATCACTATAGTCCATTTTAATATGCATGTCACACACACTGACACACAATATATACATATACACCACTTTTCTACTCGAAGTTTCCACTTTAGTGATCAAGAAAAAATCACTAACAATATAAATTGAAAAGGTATAGCCTTATATAATGAAATGCCCACTTCATTAATAGCTATGAAAAATCTTTTATTTATAAAGAAACTATGATTTATATCTTTTAGTATTCACATCATATGCCCAATACATAAATTACATACTCTATAAATAGAGCTAATAATGTATGCTCAAGTAAATAATGAATAAATAAATTTCATGAAATTCAAAAACTATTATTTTATCGCATGTTTTTAGGGCACAAAATAAATAATTGGTTTAATTAAATTAGAATATACTCTCTTATCAATCATTTACCATGGAGAACTACAAATACCAAATTACAAACAACCCACAAAATACCAATTACAAATTTCTTTATTCCCCAAATAACCTCTGAAACTCTTTGTGAAATCATTCTTTTTTTCTTTAATCACATGTGCTTATAAAGATAATTACTTGCAGCGTACCCAGTATCTCTTAAATGCCCCTTATTTTGCATAAACAATATAATACGATCAAACTCATGCTTCTTGTAGTGTTTCTTCAGCTTATAATGATTCTAAAGTAGGATATTATAATCCAAATTTGAGTCCCAATATCGCAATTGCGCTAGTCGAACACCACACTGCCGCTGATTATATCAAGTACTACAGACACTTGCATCAATAATTGGTGGCTACTAAAATCTGCTAATTGAAAAAATTTGCACTTGCACACAACAAAGAGCAACATCCCAATTTTCATATTACTTGGTTATTCAGACATTCAAATTAAACCCTTCTTTGCGTTTTGTGAGAAATCTGCTGAACAAGCTTTTGGGGAAGAATCAACTACAAGCTTGGATGTTCTTGTTTAATTTTTAAACATGGATAAAGAGATGGATATAGTTTAAAAAATTAACATATATTTCCTTTTTACAATTTTATAGATCATTATTACAATGTGAAGGACAATTGCTTGAGATGACATGAATCTATAAAAATTATAACTTACAACAATTTAGAGTTTATTATTATTTATAACTTGCCAAAATTGAGATAAAAATTTTTATGATTATATAAAGGTTATTCCTATATAAGTGAGTGGTTTTACATATTTAAAAATGTTAAACATATATTTAATTTTAATAAATCTCATCCATTTATTCAACTTTGATCCAATAGATATTAAGAGATGTAAAACTAAGAGTATTTTTAAGGACTGTTGATCTGCTTGTATATATAAATATATATAGTGTCGATCTTGTTAGGATTTTGGACTTTATTAAAGTTCAAGAAAATTATTAAACCGTGTTGTTTAATAATATAATACCAATATAGATATATATTTAATTGCATATTTGGATTTTACAACATTGTAAAGGCTTTTACAATATTGTAAAATAACATTTCAACAATTTACAATGTTGTAAAATCCCGAATCCATATTTAACAAATGAGGACATTAGCACTAGTGATGACTCTCTCTTCAACCACCCCCAAACCTCCCCCCGCCCCCCTCCTGATATGTGTGTGTGTGTGAAAAATTTTCTAATCCAGACCTAGAATCTAGGATTAAAGTCTAGGACAGATTTATGTTGTCAAAAATTGACTTTTATATTATTATATACTGCTTTACGATATCGTAAATCTCTCTCTCTCCACACACACACACACACACACACACACACACACACACACACACACACACACACACACACACATATATATATATATATATATATATATGTTATGTATGTATGTATGTCATCACATCCAGGATTAAAATCCAGTACATATTTACGATATCATTAATCAGTTTGCAACACTATAAAAGTTGGTTTACAACATTAATAATTTTTCAATAAGGGATCCTTCATTTTATTAGTAAAGAATAAATTAAAAGGCAAGATAGACACATACTCTAATGCAATGTATCTTATCCTGGAGTATATTAAAATATGTGTTTTTCTATCTTATAGCTTGTCCCTAATCATATTCAAGTAATGAAACATTTACTAAATAGCAATTATATATCATGCTGATCTTGTCCAGGATTTTATAGTTTAGTAAAATCTGAAAAAACTATTAAATTATGTGGTTTAATAACTTTCCGGATGTTTAACAAATTCAAGATCCTGAATTGGACCGCGTGCTTGTGTGTAGACACACTTGAAGGCTGCAATACCAAAACAGCTTCATTGAGAGAGATTAAAGAAAATAATTTGGTATCAAAAGCAAATATTGGCAATGAAAAAAGAATTTTGCGAGCCCGAAACTTCATGCGACTGTTTTCCCTGACAATCTTACCATACATAATTTGTCATTCCCATCTCAACATTATAATTGGTTGCAAATTACCCGAGAAATTAAGCTTACCATAATATGTTTATTATACTTATTAATTCATTTTCTGATCTGTTGTTACAGTGATTTGGATGAAAATTTGCTAAAGGCTTTCTCTATAACTATCTAGAGGTTAGAGGTGTCAACATAAGCACAACAAACTTCATTTGCGAGTATATTATGAAGAGAAATAAAAATCAATGGGCGCCTGGATTGGTTGAAGAAATGGAAGAAATTTATTGAAATCCATTAAGGTGGGTGCTGCGTTCATATTGAAACAAATCATAGGATCATATTCATCATTAAGTTTTAATTGCTAGAGGCTACGTTTTGCTGCTTAATTACATTTTTAATTTCTTTTTGTTTGTTAATTAATTACTCCCTCTGCTTCTTAAGCTTATGAGATACAAATTAAGGGTAAAAGCCCATTTACTTCTTATGTTTTAATGTTAATACTTGTTTAGTCCCTATATTTTTAAAAATAACTTAAAGCATCCATTTCGTTAAACTGTTGACACCTCTGCCATTTGTTTTTTTTTTTTTTTTTTGGCTTATTTTTACAATACTGGTACTCTTACAATAATGTTTCTTTTTTTTTTTAAATGTTAATAAAAAGAAAAAACAAAATTACCAATTTAATCCCAAAAATAAAATAAAAATAAAAAGAATATATATTAATTTTTGTGGAAGCTCATGTATGACCAAAAAAATTAATATTGCAAAAAAATAAAATTACCAATTTTTGGACATTAATAAAAATAATTAATATATTAACTCCTTAGCAGAGTATTCCAAAAAATTAATATATATTCTTTTTGTTTTTATTTTATTTTTAGGTTAAATTGATAATTTAATGTCTAAAAAGAAATATTATTGTAAGAGGGTAATATTGTAAAACGAGTCGAAAGGAACAAAAGGTAATGGCAGTCGGCAGAGGTGTCAATAGTTTAATGGAAAGATATTTTAAAGTATTTTTAAAAATATAGAGATTAAATGGACACTAACTTCAAAATACAGGAACTTAGCAGTTTTTTACCTAAAAATTAATATCGGTAATAATTTTGGTTAGTTGTAGAGATTCTTCTTTATTTTTAAAATTTTTTTATTAGTTGTAACAAATTAAATTAAACTATGTTACTAAGTTGTAAAATTAGCTAATTTTGTATTAATCAAACTTTGTAATTTATATAGTAAAACTTGTAAAGATAAACGAGAACGAGGAGCCGGGGATAAAACCACTGAGGCAACTAATAAATTTTGATAAAAGCTCTAGACTAAAAACATTAAGAAATTGCTAATTATATAGCTGACCAAAAGTCAGGGTCGTCATCTTTCGTCCCTCGGAAGTGAGAAGTACAAATTTTAAATAACTCTCTTATAGATTGCTCCCGCATGAGAATTGTGAAACTACATTTCCGACTCAACCTAACTAGGGCGGTATTAGGTATTAAGGTGTTTTTTCTTAAAATTACTGTTGTTGTAGGGAAAAAAAATATAATTATAAGTTGATATTATTAGTATACAGTAAAAGTGATTTTTAAATAATAATTTAAATAAAAATAATAAAAATATTTTAGGCTTTTCATCATACATGTACGTGATAAAATTAACTTAACCTCTAAATTATGAGAGTTAGTATTTATCAAATCCTTTGGTATTGTAATTTAAAAACTATGACTGCCCAACCACAATATCAAATAGGGCTTAAATAATTATATTTAATTACAACAATCTACTAGCCAATCCATCCAAGCCTCATACATAAGTAGTCTCCCTAACTCGGTGACTACACTCGCTGCAAAAAAAAAAAAATGTTAACTTTATAATGCCATGAATAAAGGCAGTACTAAAATCAAATTAAACATGCGGAAAATAGGACAAGGGGTTTGTTCAAAAGCTTATGATAATAAGGACAAAATGTCCCTATTTATGAATAGGGTAAATTTACTTTTCTAAATTAAGAGAAATGAGATTATAATTATACTGAAAATAAAAGACTAAATACATCCATGCTAATTAAAATGAAAAATATCAAAAGATTCTAAAATAATTAAAATCCTACAATCTACTAACAAGATCTTAATCATAAATGTACCTTTGCAACTGATTCATGGGTTATTTCGAGAAAAATAACGATGTTTGTACCCAAAAGAGTACAAAAATCGCAAAATCTATAGAGATAAAAAAAAAAAAAATTCGGAGTGAAATTTTTTTATCTTATAGTGATAGTGCGTTATTTTTTGTGCTAATTTTTGTACACTCATCACTACTGTTCCTGGAAATAAAATGTACATCTGTTATTGGCCAATTTGGCCAATTGTCAATGTTGGTACCTACCAGCAACAAACAAACAGCCAGATGCAAAAGTCTTCTCCAATTTTTTTTAAAAGATAAAAATGCCATTAAGATGCTGGCTTAGTCGTGGTGCCTTAACCATGGCATGTTTGAAGTACCGTATACCAGAATACGAGTATTATTAAATGATCAGATTATATTAATTTTCCAACCATATAATAGAGTTTAGGTTGAGAGATTCGGTATCCCAGTCTGACTTATGTGGGCTTCTTGTTCTAAAAAAATGGAGGTCCCAAATTTGAGCATGAAAACTCAAAAATATTTCCACTCTTACAAGCACATTTGAGTAGATATCTCTTCAAATTAGCCTTGTAGGTGTACTAAAAGCTTACAGTTTTAGTTTAGAGTTCTTATTCTAATATATAGATCGTAATCAGTTAAAAAAATATATTATTTCTACTAGTCAACTTAATAATAAAAATCCTCAAGTTGCACTGCTATATGATTTTAGAAGTGATTGACTTCACCAAACAAATAAGTCAAGCGTTTTTGCAGGGTTTCTTCATCAGCCTTGTTTCCCTTTGCCAGCTTCAGCATCAAACTAAAAGAAAAAGAAATGGCTCCATTGCACGGCCAGCAAACCATACAGCATTTCACACATCCAAATCATAAATTACTCGAAATAAATTATGGTAACGAGTACCTCTGTGATGGATGCAAGACTCTTGGAAGCAGCACGAGATTCCGATGCCATGACTGCGACTTTGATCTGCATGAATACTGCGGCACCTGTCCCATGTCGCTTTCCTCATTCATGCATCCACAGCACCAGCTGAACCTCGTCAATCGCATGCCTCAGGCCACTCGCCAGATCGCGCGCATCTGTGATGTGTGCGGCGACTCCATCGAAGGCCTTTTCTATCGATGCAAGCTGTGTGAGTTTGACGTGCACCCTGTGTGCAGCCAGTTGCCTCAGCAAGTGCGGCACGTACTGGACCCGGAGCACCCCTTGACGCTGCAGCCATTTTCCTCTACTTGGTGTGCGGTCTGTAGAAAGGAGTGCAGTTCCTGGCGCTACAGGTGCGGGATTTGCGGAGTTGATATTCATCTCGAGTGTCTCTTAACACCGTGTGATCATGCGTCAAAGTCAACGTCCACGTCGTCAACGACTCGATCACGATCTGTTCGGCAACCGTGGGCACCGCCTGCTTTTGGTGCTCATTATGTTAACTGTAATTATAGGGTTCCATCTTTTAGTAACGGTGGTAATAATTATGCTTATCCGTACCAGGCACCATCATTTGGTGCTTATTACTATGCTTACGGCGTGCCGTATGGTTTTGGTCCGTACAATCCCATGATGTCTTACCAGCAACAGCAGGGCAATCAGCAGCAGGCTGGTGGTGGTGGGGGTCGTTTTCGCAGGAGAATGTTTAAGATTGTGGGGAATATAGCTCTGGGAGTCTTCACCAATGCTGTTTTTGGAGTATGAGAAAATATTTCTGATTTTCAGAAACAAACTCACCGGAATGTGATTCTAAAAGTTTAATTTGCTTTTGGATGGTATAGGTAAGCTGTTTATTTCACCTGAAAATCCTTATTTTGAATGCTGGCATTGTAATCTCCGAGAACAATTCTGAAATATTCCCCTCAATTTTTTTTTTATTTGATTGTTTTAATTCTCAAGCAGGTAAGATTAATTCGAGAAAGAAATTATGTTAAAGGCTATTTGATGAGATTTTATATGTATTAATTGGCCGCCAATTACATGGTTTTCAGTGACCTGCTATCTAATCTAAGGAATTGAAACCTCTCCCTCCTTATCATCCAAACATCCATTAAAAAATTAAAGCATTTGATTAGTTTAAATTATAAAATACTCTTATCAGTTCAAAGGCTTTATCTGTATGTGATTTATACTGAGCAACTCTTACGTAAATATCATTTTAACGATATCACTCTTGCTCTTATTTCATTGGTTCGTCAGCTTAATCAAGACGTGTATTTCTAAAATAGATGGAGAAAGACCTTGATATTGCCCCGTTGACATAGATGATACTAGCATGATATGGTCAAATAGAGAATGAGTCTAGCTATTTGATTAATTAAATGGGTTGTTTACAACTTCAAACCTAGACTCATACCTTAACCAACATGCATATGGAACATAATATATCAAACATGACAGGCAAGTTCTACTAAGAGAAAACGCGTACGTAGTCAATGCATTATAATATTAATGAAAGTTTTTTCTTCCCCTCTCCAACAAGTTTTTAATTTACCCTTTTAGTAGGGACATTATGGCTACTTAGGAGGTGTTTGGTTGGAAGGAGAGGAAGGGGGAAAGAGAAGTAATTTAAATTCCTTATTTATTTCCTTTGTTTGATTTATCATAATTTATAGGAATTTAATTTCCATAAGAATTTAATATATATCATAATGTGGAATTTAGATTCCACACCAAAGAGTGATGAATTTAAATTCCTCCTCTATTGGAACCCAAAACATCCAAAATTACCCTTTTAATTTTTGTTAACTTGTTTAATATTATCAAATAATTATTATTTATAATTTTATTTTAGTAATTTAATATTATAGATAATTAATTTTATATTAATAAAAGTTAAAGTAATGGTTTAAATAATTTAATAAAATCACTTTATTTATTTATTTAACTTTTAAAAAATAAAAATACAAATTTAAACAGTCGCCGGACCGCCCACATTACCGTCGTCGGACCGCCTCCGTCACGGAAATCGCGTGGGAGACACCGTTTCAGACTGCCGCCACAGAGACGATAAACCCCGTTATGGCATAACACAAGTGAAAAAATGAATCTATATTCCTCAAATCCGGTTAAAAGAAATTGGAAAACTTTCTAACTATCTCAGATCCGGACAAACATCAAGTATTTTGGCCAAATAAGTTGTTTCAATCCATAGATCGTCAAGTTCTGAGTATTTTCATATAATTCTTAAGTTGAAATGACATAGTGTGGCCAAGCATGTGCCAAGAACTCAATTTTTTTTGTTGTTCAAATAAAATTTTAAAATTGTAATATATTAATTAAGAAATTATTTGTATTATGTCATAATTTATTTAAAAATAAATTAAATTAAACTAATTTTAAAATAAAATTATGTTAATAAACTTTTTAAATGGAGTTTAATTATAAATATAATGATATTATCTAAAATAATTTTGTATTAGTTATTTACATAATATATTAAATATAAATTTATTGTTTAATTTTTGAATTATATTTATGCTAAATATTAAAAGTTTAATACTAAAGGGTGAAAGTGTCCAAATAAAAATTAAGATATTTCCTTTCTTTGTATAATTTTAGAACAAATCAAACATTAGAAAATAATTTCAATATACTCTCCTCTCCTTTCTTCTACTTTCCTCTACTCTCTTCTCCTTCCCTTTCTTAAAACCAAACACCTCCTTAAGGTATATAATCACGCGTAATGTCACTGGATGATTATGTTCAAGCAGCCTGTGACAATAACCTACTATCTAGCATATGTTAAATCATCAAGAGTTAATGATCACAAGAGATTCTCTTTTCTAAACATAGGAGATTTAGATAGCCTTCATTTTTTTATCTAAAATTTAAATGGGATTGAATATTATTGAAGTGTGAGTACATATGTCTAAATAATATATTTGTTTTTACAAAAGCAAAACATCTTAAATTACACTTACATCCTTAAAAGTGTTACATATATTTAGAAGTTGAATCATTGAAAGTGTTACATATACTTAAAAGTTTAAATAGGTATATATTTATAGTATTATCTAGTATAGTAGTATTTTTATACTACAAATATTTATTGATATACATGAGTCAATCAATTTCTACTATTTTCTTTCTTTTCTTTTTCTTCTTTTCTAAATTATGAAATTGGATTTAAGTTTGAGACTTATTGGGTGTTGAGGATTAGTTCTTGATGATAATTTTTTTTTGTTGAAGTAATAAGATTAAAGTAATGAGTGTTTTCCTTCGAATTTTTCGTTGTGGGTTTAATAAGATAAATAAGGTACACACCTCGGGAATTATTCACCATGTTTGCCGCAACACTCGTTGCTACACTTTCACCAAATGAAGGAAACGATGCCAAAACAGGAATATATGTTTCATTGAGGGAGACTTTGTATTATGTTTTTGTTGTTGGTAGATCATAGAGATGCAATCGCAAGGTCGTCTTCTATAACCTCAATTCTGAATTTCTGATATTTTGTTCCATTTTTGCATACTGTTTTTTTGCATAAAAAGTTATTTTTTCAAAGTCTTTTGCCACTTAAGTTAGTTGGTCCTCAGTCCTCGTGGTATGTCTAAGCACGAAAGTAGGTTTCACCTCTAGCCTGCTAGCACGAAAGTAGATTGAATTGGGTATATCTAAGCACGAAAGTCATTCTTGTTGGAGTGGGGGAAGCTAGCAGGCTAGAATAATTAAAGTAAAAAATTTTTATGATTAAAGAATATTTGGCCAAGATGAAGAGTGGTGGTAGATAATTTAAAAAAAAAAAAAAAAAAGAACGTGAGCTTTCTATTAACTTTCCGCCTTTTCGGGTACTTCAACAGACAATTGGGGACAGGACTGTCTTTTGGAAAATGATAAAGGAACGGAAGCAAGACACAAGCATTCAAGCAAGGCAAAACCATGAAAAATATATTTGTCTCTTAGTGAATTTTTAAAATTTTCCTTGATAACTTAACATTTTCTTGTTTCCATAAATCGTTATAATTGACTAAAAGACAAAAGTTTACCATATTGTATTTATAGACCTTATTAGGACTGGGCAAAATATCTTATCCAATCAACTCAATTCAAAAAATATCAAGTTTGAATTGGATCGAATTGTTAACAAAGCTTAATCGGATGCGTTTTTACTAACCCATTCGGATAATGATCAGATCGGTTTCAGGTTGAATGTAAAATTAAAAAAATAAATTAATGAAACAAAGTCACACCACACGCTTACACCACACACAGTCACATGCACATAGAGCTCGAGCCTCGAAGATCGGAGACAGCAAGATGCTAAACAACAACTGAGCAAAGCCGTATCCAGCAATCATTGACGCAACCGCACGAAGCCAAACCATCGCTACTACCACGACGCGCCCGAAGCGATCTACTGCTTGCTACGGCTTGCTCCACCAGTTACTTCAACCGCTGCGGCTTCCATCACCTCGACAGCCACCATCACAAAGCTTTCATGGCATTGACTATATTGTTTTAAATAATTAATATAAAATGTTTGAAATGAAATTACGAAATGAGGTTTATTGTTTTGCTTGATTTCGTTGATGAAAAAAAAAGATTTTGAAACTAATAAGGCAATAGAGATATAAAATAGATATACATATGATTCGAATGCTTTTTAAATCGAATTTAATCCGAATTCAATTTAAATTTTTTATCTTATCCGATCCAATCTAAATATATTTTAGATTAAATCGAATAAAATAAAAAATTTAAGTCGAGTTCGGATGACCTTTTACCAACTTGATTAATCTGAAAATTTAAATAGATCGGATTGATCCGAATCCAATCTTAACCTTACAATCATATTTGACAGACACTTTACTGACCATAACTTGTAACTAACTTATTTTTCACCCACCCTAAGCCTTTGAACGGACTTTGGCAAACATTTTACTGACCATAACTTTTAACTAACTTACTTTTTGATCACTTATTCTAACTACCCACCGATATGTACCACTAACCTTATTTTCCTACCACATTCTACAACTACTTGACTTTTACAATGAAAGTGACATGGCCACTTTTACACCACAGATCCAACCTTAGATTTTAACTTAAATATTTCTCGAAATTAATTCTTCTAGATTACAAATAACAATTCTATGCGATATGTTTTTTGTAGGATTCCATTGTAAGCTTAGAGTACCTACGCGGCTATGCCTAGTTAGGTACAGAACCTCTTAAGCCGTGATTTTTAATTATGTGACATCATCTTTAGTCAATCTTCAATTTCAAAGCTTCAACTAAGTAAAATCATGAGATAAGTAGACACTGATTTTATTGGGGATCCATATTATATAGAAGAAAGTTAATCATAGGGATGGCAAATATCCAGTTGAATATGGATATTATTCATCTATATATAAATTTATTATATCCATAATAAATTTGTCCATATTCATATCTAATTTTTAAAATTAGATATAGATATGAATTTTATCCATACGAATATGAATACCCATGGATGTTTATATATATTAAATTTATATTTTTTTCTTAAAAAAAATAATATAACATCTTAATAAAGTAAAAATTAATTAATGATGTCTTACATTAAAAAATTAATTTTTTATTTTCTATTTCCTAAAATCATTAATTTAGAAGTTAATTAAAATTATTTCGTATAAAAATATTGTAATAATAAAAAATTTAATTAACATTATTTTAGAAATTTTGAAAAAAAAATGCAGCACAGTTCCGTCGCCGTCGTCTCTTCCGGCGCCGTCGTCTCTTCCGGCGCCGCCACTAGAAAACCACTCATAGTCGACACATCCCACACCAACAGATCAGAAATTCAACAATCTATTTAAAGGTGGTGTTTGATTTAGAAAATGACAAATGATGGAGGCGCACGCACATTAGGAAGAGCGACGGAACTGACGAGATGAGGTTGTATTAGTCGCCAAGAAAATATGAAATGACTCTTAACAAGATGAAAACACGGATACAAACAAAATTGTTCATATCTTGGTATACAAGTTGCAAGCTTTTTCTCAAGATCTAATGTCTCAGCAACCAAACAGAAAAGTAATAATAAAAAGATAAATGAACCAAGATCTTTCTCTTCCTTTTTCTTCTTCTCTCCCTTGGCTTTGTGTGGCTTTGCCTTGCCTGTTTTCGGAGCCGTTGTGCTTCAAAGTGTTGAATTGATATTATAACTTTTCAGCTGCAGCAAGCTGGATCCAGTGACCTAGTTTCGATGAATAAGTTGGAGGTTAAATGAATTAAAGTGACGGTTACTTTTTTTTTTTTTTTTAATGAGAAATGATGGTTGCTGGATAAAACGTTTTAAATTTGTGTTGGGTTAAATGGATATTCAGTGGATAAAATAAATTATTCATATCCATCCATATTCATTGGATATTTATTTTAAAATATTCATTTTAAGATCTAAAAACTTTTGGATGGATATTATCCAATTGGATAGATATTATGGATATCCAGTGTAGAGCAATCCAGTTGCCATCCCTAGTTAATCACATGATACTTATTTGTGTCGAACAATTGCTTGATCAACTGGAAATTAAGCAATTTTGAGTGCAACACATATATAGTTGCTTTATCATATACTGAAGCTGAGTTTTTTGTAGCAACTGAAGCCATCATCAAGGACTCTGTGTGGCTCAAGGATCTTTTTATTGAGCTATGGCTTAATCATAAGACTGTTTTGTCATAATTTAAATGGGTTTTTTTCATCGCCCCCAAATGTTTTGACATTTTTTACTGTACATCCAAATTTTTGATATTTTTTACCATGCACCCAATTCTGTTAATTTGACAGTTATTTTTAATGGAACTATTTAAAATTTGATTAAATATCTGAAATACCCCTTATCTTAAATTAGAAAAAAATTAAATGAGATAAAATACTAATCTAATAATTAATATTTACATTAAAAATTCTTAATTAAAGATAATTAATAATAATCTCATTAATTAACTTTTCAAATAAATTTAATTTATTATCATCAAATATATTTAGATCATAAACTTCCAAATTTACCTTTTAACCGTTAGAATAAATGGTCAAATTAATGGATTCAGGTGTGGGCTGAGTATTATTGAAACATTTGGGGGCGCGGTGAAAAATGTTGAAATATTTGGGGGCAGGGCGGAATTAACCCAATTTGAAAACAATACAATTGATCAAGATTCAAGCATATTATGAAAAATCGCTACTTAGGCTTTAGCCCAGTGGTGAACCCTTACTCTCAAAGTTAAGTAGGACTATGAGGGTAGGGGTTCGAGTCTCCATAGACTCAATCTCCCTCAATTAAGCAAAATAATTGTGTGGAGTTAATTTATAAGTTTTTCTCCCTTACGAAATGTAAGTGGAGCAGAGACATCCCTCTCTATGAGGGTCATATGCCTGCGCATCTATTTCATAGAAATAATTATTATAAAAATTTGTGTAATACAATAATTTGATGTGTAATCAGTATTAAAAAAAAAAACATATTATGAAAAACCAAGCACATTAGTAAGGGGGCTGCGAGTGTGGCCAAAATTCATACTATTGTCAATTCTGCTGACATGCTAGTCAAGGTGATTCCAACTGCCAGCTGCAAGTAAGTAGATCATTTGAATTTATTTGTTAAGGCGGAGAATATTAGTGGGTTAATGTGCAAATGGATTTGGACCTATTTAAAAGGTTCACGAAGTTTGTTGACAAATATGACAATAGTATTTAATTGAGTGTTAGCGTCTGATTTTCACCGATGCCGACATGGACAAAAGCCAAAACAAGAGTATGTTCTCTCCTGTAAGCTGAGATGCCATCACTACAGAGCTAACGTGTGAATTCATTTGTGAGTCAAATTGAGTGATTATCGTGTTCCCACAAAAGATTGCGATCTCCTCTTTTATTAGGTACTCGTCTCTTGGTGAATCAAAACAAATTTGTTGATACTTTTCCTTCATTCTTTTGGTGTAAATTGCTCCGCGTGTCCTTCAATTTCATCGTCAATCTGATCTTAAATTTTTGTTGGTATTCTAAGCTAATTAAAATTCATCTGTTAAAAAATGGATTTTCTTATTGGGATCGGAGTTGGGTTATAGCTATATATCTATATTTTTTAATGATTTTAAATCAATGGAGATAGAGTTTTATATATATACTTGCGTTTTTATCTTTGTTTTCATGCGAACATATTATTAAGTTATATGATTTAATTATCATTTTATTTAAGTGTGTCTGTATAAAAAAAAAAAAAAGAATATCGACACCCTAATGTATGAGAGATATTTATTATTAGATAATATATATGGTTCATGATTAATAATCTGAATCTATTAACAATTTAAATTTATATATTTCATAGTACAGCAAACTAAGCATAACTTAAAAATTTCTGACAATCAATCGCCGAGATCTCTACCCAACATGTCGGAGGATT
Organism: Citropsis articulata; assembly: GCA_030449925.1. NCBI lineage: Eukaryota > Viridiplantae > Streptophyta > Magnoliopsida > Sapindales > Rutaceae > Citropsis > Citropsis articulata. Next base: position 2,327,365 of record JASUUH010000051.1, on the reverse strand, counting down.
TTTTTTTTCTTGTTTTAACGCTGCATTGATTTGGCCGAAAGCCTAAGTAGGTCATATTAAAACTAGGATTGTATTTATTGGCCTAAAGATGATGATGATGATGATGACGACTATTATTATTATTATTATTATTCAATTCAGTCTAGGACTAGAACCCTAGTAAATCTTGCTGTGTTGTTTGTTTTGATTTCATGATTTAACTACACATAAGAATGCTACGGCTCGTAAATTTAGAAACTACTGCTTTTTTGGAGAGCGAAGTTCAGTCCCAGCTGTCACAGTCACGGACTACCTCTCCAAATATAATTGCATGCATTCCCCATACCTTAGGGAATCAACTCCTCCAATTGCGTTGGCGCGACATTGGAATAAGACTCAGACTCTGCAGAATACCCCCACACCTAATCAATCTCCTCCAATTAAAGCTGGCGCGAGATTCTACTGCATCACTCTGCATTTTCGCCCCACACCTAAGAGAATCAACTCTCCTAATCAATCTCCCTCCAATTAAAGTTGAAAAAGGATATTCTATCAGCATCAGACAGAATGGCCCCACACGCAGAATCAATCTCCACCAAAGCGAAAGGAGATCAACAGATCGCATTAAACGACTGTGATAAAGTTCCAGCATGACGGACTGCACAACAAAAGTTAGCCTGACTGTGCAGATTTCAAAAAAAAAAAAAAAACTACACACCAGGATCCCTCGTTTGTGAGGGCTGTGAATCAATGATCCCGAACAAATACATTGATCGCGCGTACGTGATGAGTTATCTGATAAAGGAATTAAAAACCCCCGCACTTATTGTCCAAATATCGATTAAATAGAGTATTAGCATGTTTTTGTTAATTTAGTTTTAATTAACCATCTGAACGCTAATATTGATTTAACTACATCATATATCACTCTTCAAACAACATCAAATACCACATAATATCCAGTGTTCGGCTTGATTAACGCAAGTAATGAGAGCAAGTTAAGCTCTCTTTTATTAATTTATATATAGGAGCTATATCAATTACCAATGGTGAAACAGCTCTACAAATCTCAAAAAGATAGTTTAATTTGTTTAGTTTTTGCCGTGAAAAACAAGATTAAGAGATGAAATCCTTCCTTGCACACTAATTTTGGAAGAGAAACGAATTTTATTTGGAGGAAAAAAAAAATGTACTTGTGCACAGTCAACAAGAAATTAGGGAGGGCTTTGGCAAACCAAATGGAACAATTAGTAGATGAAGTAAAATGTCTATAATTCAAATGGTGATATAAAAAAAAATAGTCAAAGATTTAAGTAGCTTATACATTAATATAGATGATATTAGCATGATAATTAAGGACTAATTAAATATCCTCGACGAAATTCATCAATATTTATTGAATTATTTACGAAATGTCTAGTGAACGAAATTTGTCTAATTAATTATTTAAAGTGGCTTGTACAACTCATGTTTAGAAGGAATTTTAAAATAAATTAGAGGTAATATAATTAATTAATATATGTACGATGTATATAATTAAATTTAATATAATTACTATTTTTATGATGATTTTTTAAAATAAATGCACATATGATATTATCTATTTATTATACAACTAATATAATTTCTCTTATATATTTTAAAATTTTTCAATGTTTAGAATTAAATTTGACCAATTAACAACACATTTTATGCGGTCAATGCAATCCACTCTTCGCCTGCTGTCATGCTTGGCTTGTGACCTTTGACAAAATGAGAGGACAAAAGGCTATATGCTGAAACTTTTTATTGTCAACAAGTTAATTGCAATACCGTCGTGCTCAAGCTTCTATCAAAATGCATGTAATATCTTCTGGGGGAGGGCCGCCGAGGTGTTTCGTCCAATTTGTCCGAACTTATCATTTGAAGAATTTATATGGATAATGATAGATATTTTAAATTTTTATTTTAAATAATATGTCATTTATTTAGTGGTTGATAATTATTTATATAATTTAATAAAATTAATTATATTATCGTATCAACTAATTAATAAGTATCACATTATTTAACATATTTTTTTAAAATAAAAAATTTAAGATATATAATACTACTCATTTATATGAATTAATACATTATTTCAATACCGATATTACTGATCAAAACTTACAATTTGGCAAGTTTAAAGAATTGTGGGACTCACAAATTAAATGTCATTAAGTTCATATGAAATTAGAGTTTTGCTAAGTTACAATCTGTAACTTATAACTCTTGCAAAACATGCAAAAATTAATTATATGACAGTGAGATCCATTGCGATGTTTTATGGCAGTAAGTTAACAAGATCTAATTAATTAAAAAAAAATTGTGGGTATTATCATGGGACCCGTCAACCCTCCTGACTCTGACTTTGGACGTTGGAGGTGCTGGTGGTTTTAGAGAATGAATGGACATTGGCTATTCGGCATATTCTTCTTTTTTTTTTTTTTTTTTTTTTTTAATCCGATAAGGGCATATTCTTCTTTTTTATTTGGTCCCGAAGCAACTGATTAAACAAGATTTAGCAAAGCCTTGGCTGTAGGAATCATTTCCAAAGATGTTTCGTAGCACTTCACGATTAAGATTTTGATTGGAATTGAGATTGGATAGTCGTAACTTAAAAATTATTGTATTAAAATATTTTGTAAACACTAATTACTGTACTTTAAAAGCTAAATTGATTTAATTTTATACTTATATGATGAAAAATTTATTATATATTTAATAATTTTATCAAAATTATTATTAAAAAAATTATATTTACCACACATTATTAATTTTTATTTTTATAATTATAATTTTTTTTCTACAGCAACTATAACTTAAAATGTGCAATATCTTAATATTAGACAAGACCTAAATTTACCTATATTTTATATGCATTCTTCGCTATTTATTGTTCATAAGAAACTATCAAAACTTAATCACCATTAAGGAAAGATAAATTTGAAAGGCAAAAAATTTCCTTATAAACGCACTTCAATAATTGAGAATCTAGTTGAATAATTTGTTTCAATTAAAATAGTAATTGTTCCAATAATGTAGCCATGCATATAGGTAGACAGAAAAGATATTATAACGTAAGCTTCAATAGGATTCTAACAACTCAATCAACCACGTAATCAAACACATTCCAACAAATTGGTGCATAGCGCCATAGAGATAACGATAGAACTATTAATTTCTTTTGTTCATTATTCGTGGGCATTGCTCCATTGGTGTGTAATTTACTTCACATTTTTTTATAGTTTTGTTTTCTTTTTATTTTATTTTATTTTTTTGTTTTTTTTTAACTTAAGGGTGATTCGCCTGAAATACATGGACGGTAGAGAACGTAACTTAAGATCACAAGATAAGACTTTTCAAGAACATAAGTTAAAAAAAAAGTAATGGACAATACACGTATCGTCCTGTGACCCGCCCACCCGAGAAAACTTCATACACGTGAATGGGCTGCCGATCACCCGATGGCTGGGGCAGTTTTGTCATGTAATGCAGATGCCGTGGCGAGCTGTTACTGGACCGTCTGTTGAAATTTAATTTGCTCTGTTTAACTTTCTTAATCAAAGTCACCAATGATTACATAACGCCATTATATAAACCAGGTGGCCAGTCACAGCGTTTCTCAATTGCGTGCTCGAGTCGCCTCACCTCTCGCCCACTCATTATTATTTAAATTTCCGCGAGCAAAATTAATTTGCTCCCAAATTTTAGTTTGCAAAACCCTCTTTTCCTTCTTCCTCTCCCCACACACAACACACACATGATGGAATCTTTCCAGGATCATACTCGTGACTTCCTCAAGAACGTCAAGCGTCTTGTTGTTAAGGTAAGCCAATTGCTCACTGCAAAAACTTCATGTTAGTTTCATGCAATACCGATTCACGGAATATGTAAAATTAATTTTGATTTTACCCTCTTTCTCTAAGAATTTTACGATTTTGGCCTCCTTGGTTTACCAATTTTTGAATCTGCCCTCCATGAGTTTGTAGTTTATTCATTCCGACTCCCATCTAACGAAAATCTCGAATTTTATCGCCCGTTGCGCATAGTACTTGGTGAGACTCTGAGACTCTGCACGTTTTACCATCGGCGAGGAAATGCTGCCACCCATTTAAAGGTGTGGCTATTTGATCATGAGAAAGTACTGTTAAACGTATGTATCTTAGCATTATGATAATTCATGATTCAGGACTTGTTTCATAACTAAATAATATTTAGAGGTAAATCGAGGTTTATAATACCTTAATAGGTATTTTAAAGATCATGGGATGATCTGAAGTATATCTTAAACTCAGCGATACGTTGAAGATTTGAAGTCAATTTTCATACTAATTCGTTAGAAACTGGTAAACTAAGGACAGAGCTTGTGCTTTCTTTCTAAAGGTAACTGGAAATAATCAAACCAGTTCCCGACGCCAAGAAGAGAAGACCCTTCGCACTATTTTCCATTGAAGCAATCTTTGAGTCTTTGACCAAACAAAACTTTAGACGTCTCCTGTAAAAACCCGTGAATAATATATTTATTAAAAGATTGTTTACATGGGTTAGAGAATAGAAAGGTAAAAATATCTAATTAATGAAAGAAGTTGATGGTTATTTGGTATTTTTAAGGGTGTCTAATTGAGTGATTTTTTTTTTTTTTCAAATTTAACAAATAAGTGTTTAAAGTATTTTTTAGGTATCACCTTCACTTGATAAATATCTTAATCACTTTGACAGTTTTGAAAAGGTTGCTGGAGAGTAATTGACAATAGTTATTAATGGTAAACAAAGTATAAAGAAAGGGGAAAAATTCGTCATAAATGGTAATAACAGTCACACAGTTTTGAATGAGTTGTCGAGGAAAGTAATTATTGATGAAAGCTTATTATGGTAAACATGCGGCGGAAAAACACTGATCTCTGAAAATGATATAATAATTATCATGATTTTAGAAACTAAATAAACAAATTATGCTTTCATTAAAATAATAATCTTATTTCATCTCTTTTCATCGACGATTAGTTGTTGGACAAGTGTCTCAATATGTTACCGGTATATGCTTTAAGATCACCACCGAAAAAACAAAGAATTGATTTAATTTTCCTCTTTTTTTAACAAAAAAAAATTGTAAATCTGGATACACTGAAAATGACAAAAATAGTTCATGTTCTGTTACGTAGGCGGCCGCCACGTACCCATCTGTGTCGCCGGAAGTGGCTGACAATAATCTTGTCTTTGTTGACCCACTAAACCAATCAGACTAGAGCACAAGAGCCACAAGCCTCTTGCGCTCACGTGATGTGACGTGACCACCATCGTACTACAAAAAATAATAATCATAAAGATTCCGTGAAAAATAAATAAATAAATAAAAGGTAGAAAGTGCCTTTATTTATAAAATCGCAACAAATTGACGCGCCTAACCGCCGCCTCATCATTGAACTCTTAAGCACGCTCTGAACTCTTTTCAGTTTCAACCTCTTGCCTTCGCTTCTCTCGCTGGCTCGCTCCGAGTTGACTCAGCGTGACTCGTTCTCTTCTTCCGTCAAATGGACTCAACGGACAGTTCCAGAGCTTTCGTCAAGGACGTTAAGCGTCTCGTTGTTAAGGTCTCTTTACTGCCTTCATTTTTTTTTTTTTGGCTTTTCAATGCTTATAGCATTTCGTGCTAATTTCTGCATCTCCCGTTTGAGCGGCTAGCGAGTTTCTAAAATGAACGCTAATTTTTTTTAAGAGTCAGTTATTTACTTTAAACAATTTAAATGTGGTGCTTATTAATTGTATAATTAAGAGCAAGTTTGTTTTATTGCTTGTACTTCGAAAAACATGGTCGATATCATCTTTTTGTTTTATTGCTTCTAATAATTTATCGTCTTCATAGGCTTCAATAATTTTGAATTTTAGATCAGAGTATAAAAGTTCTTAATAATTTTTTTATATAAAAAACTAGAAAGATTCAATTGCTTGTTAGCTTTGTTATATGATTCAGAGTGAGGTTTCATTGCTGTGTATAGCATTGGTAAGAATGAATTATAAGTAATCATTAATTCATTTTCTAAGTTGTAAGATTTTGAAAATTTTCTAAGTTGTAAGATTTTGAAATGATGTGATTTCAAGTGAATTTTGAACTGATTCTTCACATGATTGCTGTGGTTGCTGATCTTGTTTTTTTTTTAAATTCATTGAAGGTTGGAACAGCTGTGGTTACTCGAAGTGATGGACGATTAGCTTTGGGAAGGCTTGGAGCTCTTTTAGAGCAGGTATGTGTGAACTTTATTTATCTGACGGAGTCTCCGTAGTTTTTTCTGAAATGAACCATAGATTATGACTTAATTTTGTTCTGACGAAGTAACTTTGGAATGAATTGTCTTCAGCTTAAAGAGTTAAATTCTCAAGGCTTTGAGATTATTTTAGTTTCTTCAGGCGCTGTCGGTGTTGGCCGCCAAAGGCTTAGATACAGAAAATTGGTGAATAGCAGGTGCTTCAAGTCTCCTTTTTCTTTAATAAATCAAGCTCTTGGAATTACATGTTTCATGTCCATTTTCTCCTTGCACATTATATGGTCATCTGTTTTATAAGTTGAATCTTTTGACAAATGGTAGAAGTTATTTTGGCTAGCTGATTATGAGCAAAGAGGGAATTCAGCATAGATAAATTCGAATTATTTGGTCATTACAGTGGAAAAATTTTGAGAAATGCAGAATTTGAAAATTGTACATACTGACACGTGAAGACATTTACAGTTACATTGGCATCTAAAATTTGAGTTAACATCTGCATTACCACATGCAGAAATACAAGTTGTTTGTCTCTTAGCATAAATACAAATTCAAGAGATGTTGAATTTGGAATTTTTGGATACACACAAGCAACAAATTTACTTATTCTACTTTAAACGGTACTCTGATTTAAGGTTAGTGACTCAGTGTCAAGGAATATGAAAGCATGAATGCCTGTGGAATGAAATTAATACTGGTTTTGCAGCTTGGCTGATCTCCAAAAGCCACAGAATGAGCTTGATGGGAAGGCTTGTGCAGCAGTTGGGCAGAGTAGTCTCATGGCTCTTTATGATACCTTGTTCAGCCAGGTGAAAATATAATACCAACTATCATTTCTAATGCTACTTTCTTGTTACTGCTAATGTCATATCCTTCTTAATGCAGCTTGATGTGACCTCATCCCAACTTCTTGTAACGGATAGTGATTTTAGGGATGAAGATTTCAGAGAGCAACTCTATGAAACTGTTCAATCATTGCTAGCTTTGCGGGTTATTCCTATTTTTAATGAAAATGATGCAGTTAGTACTAGGAAAGCACCATACGAGGTATCTTGTTCCCTTCTGAATTTAAAATGAAACTTCTTGTGCATTTTTTTGTTATTATAAATTCTTTTTCTTCCCCTTAGGGATTATTGTAATTTCTTTTTCTTCCCCTTTGGGACTAAGGGTATGCTACTATGTGAAATTTGTCTCTTGATGTATTATTCTTATTCTTATTCTTATTATTTATTTATTTATATAAAAAAACAAAATAGCAAGTATATCTCTTGATGTAGCTTTGCTTATTCAAAGCTTCATAATGAATAACTAAGAGTAAGAAACTCCTTATTAAGGTTTTATTTTTACTTTTAAAAGGCTTTTACACGGCTTAGGTCACATTCTAATCTTGGCTAACAATATTGGAATAAATGTATTGTGTATCCATTTTGCACCACATGTCCTTTTGTTTTTAGGAGTGTATTAAATTATGCTCATGCACGTTTCCAAAATACATAGACTTCAAAACATGTTGGAGCTTTGTTAATTCTTCGTATCTTTCGTGCAGAACTTAAAACAATCTAGGAACAAAAAAACGTTTAAGCGAAAGATGGTGATTTTTTTTTGTCTTTAACTTCTAGAAACTTGCATGGACTGATGAATTTACCCAACTTGTTGATAAGTTCATTTAGGATGCACGTTTATGCATACTATTGGTCTGTGCAAGATGGTTAAAGATGTCTCAAGTGAAAAAAATGGCCAAATATAGAAAGCATGTACAACTGTTGTTGCGCCAAACCACTTGGTCGTAACAAAGACACTTCATCAGAGTTATTGTTTATAAAGTTATAAATCCTTGAACCGAATGATAAGAGAGCAAAACTCTTAAATCACACTTACTGTTGTATTACTAGGTGAATCAAAAAGGCACCTCCTTGGAGAATTATTTGAAACCCTTTGAGATCAAGTTTCCTTTGTTTTTATGTATTTGATACCCTTCTGTTTGTATGAATTGCTCGATTTTTTAAAATTTGACAGTATGCCTGTCAGTTTTGATAATAGAAACAATTTTCAGGATTCTTCTGGTATATTTTGGGATAATGACAGTCTGGCAGGATTATTGGCTTTGGAACTAAAAGCTGATCTTCTTGTTCTGTTGAGTGATGTAGAGGGCCTCTATAGTGGTCCTCCAAATGAGCCAAATTCGAAGCTGATCCATACATATATAAGAGCAAAACACCAAGCAGAAATAACATTTGGAGACAAGTCAAGGGTTGGAAGAGGGGGAATGACTGCTAAGGTCAATGCAGCTTATTGTGCAGCTTGCGCTGGTATCCCTGTTGTTATCACTAGGTATGACTAAAATTAAAATTCTAGGTACTAGCTATTGGTTAGTTTCTCAGTTGTCAAACTTAATGCTCTTGATTATCATATTGGGTGGATGATATTGTCATAGATAAGCTAACTCTTCTTTCTCCTCTTCTAAAGCGGCTTTGCGATGGACAGCATCATAAAGGTACTTGAAGGGAAGCGTGTTGGGACTCTCTTTCATAGAGATGCACATTTGTGGGTAAAACGAGTTGGGGCCCGTGAGATGGCAGGTGCAGCACGAGAAAGTTCTAGACGGCTTCAGGTGATTTTAGAAACTCTATATCAGGATCTATTTATCTCTATACTTTCTGATTTCTGTTTATGCTTTATTAAAACTTTAGTTAGATTGGCAGAGTTTGAGTATTTATATAAATTATCTGTATTGTAGGCTCTACAATCTCAAGATAGGAGGAAAATTTTGCTCGATGTAGCTGATGCCCTAGAGGCAAATGAAAGCTTGATTAAGCTTGAGAATGAAGCCGATGTAGCTGCTGCACAGGAAGCTGGATATGAGAGATCACTAATATCTCGTTTGGCACTGAAGCCTGGGAAGGCAAGAACTTGTTAATTATAAGAGTTTTTGAATGATGGACAAACCTTTCATCTTTTCAGTTTTTGTATATACTTGTTCCATTAGGCACTGTATTGTTTAATACCAAAACCTGTTTCATATAGCTTTTGGATGACCTCATAGTTGTACTTCATTTTGATTATTGTACTTTGCAGATCTCTAGCCTTGCAAAATCTATTCGTATGCTTGCAGACATGGAAGAACCCATTGGTCAAATTTTAAAGAGAACAGAGGTTAGGAAACCTTTCAGAAATCTATATTTTTTTTTAACCAGTGAATCAAGGATATTTGTGCAGTATGCTTCTTCTTACGAAAATGATAGCATTTGCTTGCTTTACAGCTTTTGGTTTCAAGTTGAACACTGTTGTATAAAAAATAAGCATGAAGTTTTAGTTGCCGTTTGGACTTATAAAAGTGAAATTGAGCATTTAAGTGCCTCTTTAGTTTGTTCGTTACTTAGACTGTTTGGTATCTGCTCTTGCATCCAGCTTGCAGATGGACTCATCCTGGAGAAAACATCATGTCCTCTGGGCGTCCTCTTGATAGTATTTGAATCTCGACCTGATGCCCTGGTCCAGGTAAGAGAGAGAGTAGATATTTTTATATCCTGAAGTATGCTGAAAAGCTTGTTTTTGAGTTTATTTATTTCTAAGTTGTTTGTGGTAGACTGTAATTATCCTCCCTTGTACTATGTTCGTTCATTGAAAACTTTCATCATGCCTTTAATTTTTTCTATTATTGGCCATTCGTTTTTTCAGTGTTAAGTAATTAAAAAATATTTCTGGATTCTATAAGTTGGTTTTCAAGCATATAGCTAAGTTTTCTTCCTATCATTGTGGCATTTTGACCCCCTTTTTATTTTTATTTTTTTGCCCCCAAATGGTTTCGACAGATAGCTTCATTGGCCATTCGGAGTGGAAATGGTCTACTACTGAAAGGAGGAAAAGAAGCTATGCGGTCAAATGCAATCTTGCACAAGGTTTGGTTTGCTGGGTCTTGGCTATGATTTCTTGTACTAAACAATTCAGTCAGTCACTTTATGGTATTTTTTATTTCATTTGTCTTGTAGGTCATCACCTCAGCTATCCCAGATACTGTTGGTGAGAAACTTATTGGACTTGTGACTTCCAGGGATGAGATTCCTGATTTGCTCAAGGTGGAGATTGAATTTTGAAAATTGTTGATTGTTCCTTAATTATGGTGTTTTCTGACAAACTTTTGTTTTGCTGCAGCTTGATGATGTGATAGATCTTGTTATCCCCAGAGGCAGCAATAAGCTTGTTTCTCAAATCAAGGAGTCAACAAAAATTCCTGTACTTGGTCATGCTGGTAACAGTGGGTTTTTGACTTGTTTGTCATTGTTTACAAACTAAAGTGTTTAGTAAACTCAGCCTTTTCTTTCCAGACGGAATTTGTCATGTTTATGTTGATAAATCGGCTAACCTTGATGTGGCAAAGAACATTGTTATTGATGCGAAGATAGACTATCCTGCAGCCTGCAATGCAATGGTAATTTTAGTCCGCAATTTATACCATTATTGAGATCTCCCCTCATGTGTACCTATGAGAATATTTGACGGATATCATCCTGTTTTTGCTGTATGTGCACACTGTAACAGGATTATCTCAAAAGCAATTTTTGTCATGGAATTGCCTGATAGCTCTTTTTATCATGTGATTTCCAGGAAACTCTTCTGGTACACAAGGATTTAGCATGCAATGGTGCACTCAATGAGCTTGTTGTAGAACTTCAACGTGAAGGTATGCATTAATTACTTTCACTGTCCTAATTTATATAGGAAAGAGGCACCGAGTTAAACAGCTGGCATGGACTGTTATTTCCTTGGCTGATTGTATTGCAAGATTGTTATTCACAATCAAGAAGCAAAGTGTTTACTGTAGGTGGAGACAAGGGTTGAAACTGGGCAAGGAATTCTACTTTGTGGCATGTCTAGATGTAAAATAAAATTTTAATGCATGAACAGAACATGAAATGTAAAAATTTGTAAAATTGCTTGGGTGGAAAGTAATGTAGTTTTATGTTTTCTGTGGCTGGGGAGCATAAGAGTGGCAGTTTAAAAATTGCAGTTTCTTCTGTTGCAGGTGTCGGTTTATTTGGCGGACCAAGAGCAAGTAAATTACTAAAAATTCCTGAGACACGCTCATTCCATCATGAGTACAACTCAATGGTTTGTACAGTTGAAATTGTGGACGATGTGCATGCTGCTATTGACCATATTCATCAACATGGAAGGCATGTTGAAGATATCATTTTATATTTCTTGTACTTTTTTTGGAGATGAAGGTTGTGTCATTGTCATTTATTTATTTATTTTTTCCTCCTACTTGCAGTGCCCATACTGATTGCATTGTTGCAGAAGATCAAAAAGTTGCTGAAACATTTTTATGTCAAGTTGACAGGTAAGCTAGTTTTGCACTGCAGATCATGATGTTATAAGGCATGATTATGTCATATCTCATTAGCCACAAACTATAAGATCATTGTTGATATACTTTCTGTGATAATCTTTGTTTATAGATATTTTGCACTTAGGAAGCATGTGTATGCCTTTTGCCGAAACCCTAAATGCTGTATTCTCCTATTGAATGGAGGGCAGTAACACTGGCAACATTCCTTGTTTGTTCCTACTTTACATGGTATCTCTATAAAAGAAAAGGGGATTCCTTTTCCTGTGAATATATCAAGACATGTTTCTCTTTTTGCCAATTTATCATGAATATTAAACTACAGCAACAGTCTCCAACTATTGCTAATCTATCACCTCAATAATTCTACAATTCTCTCAGCCTAAAACATTTCTTTTCCTTTTCTGATCTCTCCTTCTCTGAGCCAGGATATGGTCAAAGCTTGTCTATTGAATCTTGGGCTTTATGACTGTTGAGGCTCCGTAATAACTTATTCCACCACTTTCCTCAATTCTGATTATAGCAAGAAAACCATAATAAGCAAATTAATTGCAGTTGCGAGAGCTACTAAAAAAAAAAATATCTTGTGCAGGTACCTTATAATGGCATAATTTATATTTGGCAAACAAATTCATATGTAATTCCGACAACATGGTAGTAGGATACTTATGGTAGTGAAGTTGGTTCTGAACTCCCTGAAGATGGTGCCCCAACAAATTCATTTTGAGGACATTTTAAGTCTTCATAATTTTTCAGTTCACTTCATATCCAAACTGAATTATGGTCATTTCTTTCAAATCTTTTTGGGATTTTGGAAGATTTATTGGTATTTACCATCTCTCCTGAGAAGGATTGCATCAGTTGCTAATCTTCTTCTGCTCAATTTCTGCAAAGATTTTTCTAAGTAGTGGCACATTGTTGTTGGTAAACTTGTGACGTGGCTTATTTTTCTTTTGTCAATAGTGCTGCAGTATTTCATAATGCAAGTACACGATTCTGTGATGGAGCACGATTTGGACTTGGTGCAGAGGTATGTGACCTTCCTGCTGTACTGGTATTGATGTGGATGATTACGTGTTCTCATTTATTATTTATTTTTATTTTTTTATGAGTAACAGGTTGGAATAAGCACAAGCAGGATTCATGCTCGAGGTCCAGTTGGAGTTGAAGGATTGCTAACTACTCGATGGTATAGGAATCCTGAACGACCCTTCTTCTATAACTTTTTTAGTTTTTTTAATTTAATGTACGTCAGAATGCCAGATGAATTGTGTATTTACAACAGTGCATGAAACCTGATTTTGCTTCTTCATTGTAAATTTAGGATATTGAGAGGAAATGGACACGTCGTAGATGGTGATCAAGGAGTCATCTATACCCACAAGAATCTCGCCTTGCAATCCTAGTAACTTATGGTTCTAAACCATGTCATTTGTATAATATTATGCTAGCTGCTTCTGAGACTCTATTTACTTGGTGTATATTTATTGCACTTTGCTGATGTTATTTATCAAGATCTTTAGTTTTATTACTTGGATCTTGCTTGGAGTAGAGCCTCATGTAATAGAAAGTTTCCTCAAGTCAATAATGGAGTTCAGATTTTGAATTGAAGTTTTAAGTTCTACAGATATTTACTGACCCCTAACAAGGGAAGAAATCCTACAATAAGGTGAAATCCTTGATCGGAAAAGTACGAACTATGGCTTATGCTTAGATTGAAAGTACTGCCTAATACAAAATAAATAAATAAAATTCATCTTAAATGAGGTGGCAATGATCATCATGTGGATTGTAAACTAGTATAATAAATAAAATTATTTTAAAAATTGTGAATTCAGACTGGAGACTGCTAACCAATCATACTAATAACCAAGATAATTGCCAGTGCTGCACCCAAAAAAAAAAAAAAAAAATCTTTCTGAAAAAAATTATAAAAATGGCAGTGCACATATCTTCCTTGATGAGGTTGTTTGCTAAACTAACAAATCATCTCATATTTCCCCATCCCACAGCTCTTCGAGGCTTTTGTAAGGACTTCTGGTTTCATGGACGGCAAAAGTCCCCCGGAGAAGCCTTTGCTGCATTACAGAAAGCATGCTGTAAAATATAAATGAGCTTTTCTGCATTTAAACTTGCAGAAGAAATTCGGAACAGGGGGTTTGCATATCGGAGGTTATTTACCTGGTGGATGTTTAAAATTCTCGAAAAGAGCGTTGGAGGAATAGACCAATCGAACAAGTTAAAGTTTTCCTTAATCCTAGACTCATTCACACTCTTCGGAAGGATGCTGTGGCCACTCTGGAGACCCCAGCGGAGGGCAACTTGTGCCGGTGACTTGTAAAGTTCTCCAGCAATTTCTTTCAGTATTGGTTCCTTCAAGATTTCACCCTTCACCCAAGAACCTGGCGATCCCAAAGGAGAATATGCCTGAGAGAAAAATTTACCAATCAGATGACTTTGAATCTCACATCAATGGATAAATGATGCTGAAGATCCAAATAAGCAGTGGAAATTCCCTAAAGTTTTACCGTCAAATGAACTCCAGATGACTTGCAATATTCCTGAAGTGCTGATTGCTGCCAGACAGGGTGACACTCCACTTGATTGACAGCAGGCTTCACTTTTGCATATGAACAAAGGTCTTTTAACTTCTTAGTTGAAAAGTTGCTCACTCCAATTGCTCGTGCCTTGCCAGAATCGTACAATTTTTCCATTGCAGCCCATGTTTCAGGAAGACACAAGGGAAGCATGATATCAGGCTCGAATCCTCGCGTTTCAGGTTTTGTCCTAAATGGCCAATGGATCTGTGATTTGAAGGTCGCAAAACATTCAAACAAAACACTACGAAAACATCCAAAATTAGTTCTGCTTAAGAGCAACATGTCCCACTTTTTTTTTGCCCCCCTTCCCTTAAAGGCTGACAAACTAAACCTTAAGCTAAACTATAAGAACCCTGACGTGTAGTGGAGACATACAAGATATAAATCAATGTAGTCGAGTTGCAGATGCTCTAAACCTCTGCTCAGAGCCTTGGGGACATCTTCAGGTGCAAGGTCGCAGCACCTGTAAATTTCAAATTTAAAGCCAGCTGAAGCTAAAAGCTCACTACAAGCCAAAATGTGATTCTAGGCTAAATATCACACCTCTATACATTATCAAGTAATCAATAATATATCAATCTAAATTGGCCATTTAGGTGACAGTACAATATTTCTTTAGCTATAATAGATGAAACTGGTAAGTAATGAAAGTTTTGAATAAAAGGAAAAAGGGCACAGGTACCATATTTTAGATGTGATAAACATCTCATCGCGCTTCACCACGCCTGTTAAAAAGAGTTGTTTCAGTGCTGCACCCACCTGCATTGCTTCAAATATATGAACAAGAAAAAACCGAACACACACATACATTTTACACAACATATAAGGAAAATTTCACCTCTTTTTCATTATCATAAACATGAGCACAATCAATGTGCCTGTAACCAGCCTGCACAACATTAGAACAAATCAAATCTCAATGGTTGAAAAAAGAGAGGGGGAAAAAAGTTAATTACGTTTAATTGTAGGAAGATAAAATCGTTGAATATATATATATAATTAGAACCTTGACAGCGGCAATGACAGCTTCGCCGACTTCGCCTGGGGGAGCTTTCCATGTCCCCAGGCCAACAGAGGGTATTTTAGCCCCAGTGTTGAGCTCAAAATACACAGGGCCATGTTGAGCTTTTTCACTCATATTCTTCCACAGTAATGACCAAAACTATGATGACATACAACATAATGGAAAAGGGTCTTGTTATTACAATGCCGTTAACTCTCAATAACGAACTGATTTTGATAGATTTACACAGTTGAACTCTGTTAAATTATTTTACCTCTGTGACTGTGAGCTCCAATTTGCAATGCTTCCGCTTCGGACTCGGCAACTTGTGGCCAGTAGGCCAACTCTTAAGCAGTTTCAATCGTATTGATCTCTGCTTATGAGGATGCTGTTAATTGCAATTTGCATAGATATTCCCGGCAATAAATTAGGATCTTCGCTTGCCTCGATAAAATTTCAAGTATACATTTTTAGGAAGTACAGTGCCATGTGAATTAATTCTGCGGTCCTATTTGGTATTAATTGGTTAGACAGCTACAATTTGTAAATTCTAATTTTGTAAATTATAAGATAAGTTGATTTTTATCTCACACTTATCTATAATACTTTTACTAACTTTTATAAAATTGTTGTTTAAAAATTACATCTACAACGCACTATCAACTTTTATTTCACAATTAGAGTTGGCAAAATTTAACACAACCCGAATAACCGATATGAAAATATATAAATAAATTGGTATAGTCATCAAATTTGACATAATTATTAAATAGGCCGCGTCCGAGCGGACGTGATTGTTTTCCGTGTCGGATTAGGGTTAAAGTTATGAAGGCATACCCCTTCTCTACCGAAAGAAATGATATTATTGCACGGATACGAGACAGACAGAAAGAATTAACCAAATTTGCCCGATGTAAAGGCAATCAAGAAAGCCGCATAAATGAATATATATATAACCTGCAGAGAAGTAACCCATTTATTCGATTAATAACGCAATTATATTTTCTATTCTAAATTAATATGTAGATTTTTATTATTAAAACTCAAATATTAGACATGATTCTCTCTTTTTATTTTTTATGTTTTAAAAGAATAAACATGTGCAAATTGTTTCATTTATAGAATTTTATATGCATTTAGAACTTTTATTAGTGTAAGTCTGTAAAATATTGTAAGACATGTATATTTTATTATATTGATATATAATATTATTTAGTCTTTACATATATATAAATTGAACTTTAATAGTGTAAATGTGGAATATTTTGGTGGATATATATATATATATATATATATATATATATATATATATGTTCGGATTTTAAAATATGAAAAAGTTCAGAAAAGTTTTAAAATCATGGAGTTTAATAATATTATGAAATTAAGCTTTAAAATTAGGTTCTAAAACTTTCCCGCACTATATATAATGTTTAATGTAAATTTTGTTAAATACATAAATATTAAACGGGCTATTGAATAACTCATTCATTTTTCATATCGAGTTTAAATCTCAGATGACACGACACGAACATAACCCAATGACCCGTTTTACTAGCTCTATTCATAACTATACCATTCTCTTAAAAATCATAGTATCTCAATACCAAACAATGTTTTAATTGAAAACTCTATTAATAAAACGGTTAATTACAGATTGAGTTTGAGACACGCTTAAAAACAAAAAAAAAAAAAAAAACACTTAATGTTTTTTGTTTTCACTTCTCCAAACTAAAAAACTCATAATTAAATTTTTCATTTCAAAAAAAAAATTGCGAAAATAATACTTTCAAGTTGCAATAATAAATGCCCGGCTTTTTTTTTAATAAGAATTAATCCAGGACGCTTGTAAAATGTAATTAAGCAGCCAAAGAAAAAAAAAATCTAATAATCAAAACATTTATGTGACACTGTTTGATTTTGAACTATCTCCCCCTCTATAACAGAGTAGGGGTTCGATTAAAGTACACTTGAATGGTAAAAGTACCGGAAGAAATGCATAGATGCAGCAGCACCTAAAACATAAACTTATCCCAACTCACAAAAGAGCCATGGGTTCATAATGAACTCACTTTTCAATAAATTTCTTGAGGTTCTTCAACCAAAGCAAGTACTCTTTGCTGTCTTTGTTTATCATGTACTCCTGCAAGAAGTTAGTTGTGCTGGGTTTGATACCTCTTATCTCCAGATATTTGTGGAAAGCTTTTTGCAAGTTTTCATCCAAATCACTGAAAAGAAATGATAAAAAAAATTAGAACATGAATTAAAGCATTTGAAGTTGTGAGAAATTCAGGAAGCAGATCATATTATGAAAAGCATACCCAAAGTCAGGCCCTTCATATGCAAGCTGATCATCAGAAGCTTCGGGCTGCTTCACTGACAAGCTATCAATTGAAATTTCATCCGAAAAAGCAGTTACACCAAATTCCATGCACGTACCGTTCCCTTTCGATATACTCACAACCAAAGGAATGCTAGTACGGTTATCAGCCCCCTCGTCTTCATTACCATCACCTTCTTCATCCTCCTCAATATCATCAGGATTAGGCATGTCAACTTCCACTTTGATAATTTCATCTCCGTACTCTCTTGTTAGTAATATGGTCCTTTCTCCAGGATTGTTTTGAATTTTAAAAGGAAACTCATCTGGAATTTCATCTGCCTGTTCAAGTATTATCGGAAGACGAGAGTAATATGATCAAAATGGTAACAGGTAGTATATTCTATCAGCAACATGACTTAAGGAAAGAGACAACGATCATCATCCCACCATAAAAGAGAGTTGCACACGAGCAAATATACATGAGAGTTACAAAGAAATGGAAAGCATATACATCTGTTTGCATTTTCATATTTCGTTGCACTAACTTGGAAGAAATTTACCTTGATCCAATCAAACTATCAAATGATTCAATGACCCCTACCACAGAATAAGCCTCTTTGTTTCAAGACAAAAAATTTCCTACAAATGATTCAATGAACCAATGTAATCTTCATACAGCGGGCACCACCAGCCATATCTTCTTAATCCCAATTACTAATTAAATTATCACAAATACTACAATTCAAACACCTAATCAATTCATCAAATTCACATGCTCAGACTACCGCGTATAAAATTTGAAATACAGCTTCTAGAAACACATCAGTAATCTGATGTGTTTCTACAGTGACTTAGAAGTTAATTAACGCCAAACACATTAAAAGCAAAGAAATTTCCAGAGAATATTTAGAAATGGAACCTTTTTTGGGATCCCAGGAAGGAAAAAAAAATTGACAATAACTACAACAAGAGTAAATAGGCAGAGAAAAAATGTAAAGAAGTGAAAGCAAGCACTGACGGTGGGTTGCTCCGCGCAATCGATCTCAGATTCAATTACTCTGATCAGCTTCTCGTCGGAGCTCGGCTTCGTGGAGAATCGTTGAAGAAACGGAATGAAAGTGCTCCGGCTGAGAGTGGTCTTCTCGAAGCTGAGAACGGCGGAGATTGCGCTGCGGAAGGTTCTTTGAGAACCAACGGCGCGGATTGCGCGAGGAAGTACGGAGGACGAAGCTCTGCGAAGCATCAAGTTCAGTGCCATTTTTCTGCTAATTTTTTAGGTTTGAAGTTGAGGGTTTTGGGAGATGATGCTAGGGTTTTGCAGCGAGGGTTTTAGGCATTTAAATTAGTATTTTTTTTAATCAGTCACGCGATAGAAAGGGTTTTGGGTTATGCGTTGTTGATTATATTTTTACTTTAACTTTGGGCCGATGGGCCCAGGAAAGTTGTCTGGTATAGATGGCTATAGGGCCTACGAGTTTTTTGACTTAACTAAATTGGTTTTTTTTTTTTTTTTTTTTTTTTCCATTAGTGATAGCATACACAAACAATCAATTACATCCTTTTTATTTTTATTTTTATTTTTTGGGTTTCTATGATGCCCATTTTTTTTAGGACGTCATTAGAAATAGAACAATTTTATGATGCTATGATTACGGCATTAATTTGGTGATAAACATAAATCTTGTAAATGATAAATAAAATTAATATATGAAAAATAAAATAAATTAATTAATATAATTGTAGTAAATTAGTGTTTTAAAATTACAAATAAAATAAACAATTATAAAAATAATATAAAATTTATAAATCAATATTAAACATCATTAAACAAAAAATAGCTTATTCACTTAATTTAATTAGACAGAGAAAAAAGTCACTCATCAATTGAGAATAAAAAAATTATATTGAAAACAATTGGAACAAGTTTTATTGAATTTGTTTAACTATAAATTCTGTATACATTCTACATTCATAATTCTTTTTTTCATTTCCTAACATATTATTGTTTACGACACAAGTTAATTAAGGAAAATTATTTTTCTTGATATGGATCAAGCTTATTTTCTTATATTACGAGACACATATGATATATCAACAAAATTGAATTTACTTTTATATTTTATACATACTTCATGTAATTTTAATTTTACTTTTTACTTGTACTTAAAGATTATTTGGGGTTATGGTAAAAAAGGTTTAGAAGGATGTATAAGGTAGTCATTATTTTAATGAGTTTTTATTTTTCATTTGTAATTTTTTATGTTTTTAATAATTCTTATACTAATTTACTTGTTTTTTTTAAACAAGTTTTATGCTCCATTTATATAATTTATAATTTATTTTTACACTTAACGGTAATTTATAAGTTTTATGTTACATCCGTAGATTTTTATTTTATTTACTAATAATGTTCTAAGTTACAACTCTTATGTTAATTTACTTATTTTTTCCTTTTATTTACAAGTCTTATAATTTATTTACTTAATTTATTTTTTATTTTAAACTTATTGTTGATTTATAAGTTTTATTTTATATCTATAAGTTTCTGTTTCGTAAGTATGACTATGAAAAAAATAAATCATGAGATTATGAAAATATTGTTAATTGCTACTATATGTCATTTTGTAACTCTCTAATACTAAGTTCATTTTTTTCAATTTGACAAAAAGTAATCAAATTCATTTCACCGCGTGCAACAGTCCCTCCTTCATTCTGCGGCTTCCGCAGAATGGATACCGCCTGCAGCGGGTTTGCCATTACCAAGCCCAAACCTGCACAAAATTTAAATTACCAAACCCATCCGCAACCCAAAGAGAGTTTTAATTTTTTTAAGAAAACTCATCCACTGCGAGTTTTGACAATTACCAAATCTGCAATTGTATCCAATAGATTTTTTTGTGGGTTTATACATTTAAAATTACAAATATTCAATATATAAATTTACAATAATAATCTCAAATTCCACATAACATACTCAATTTTAAATTTAGCCAATGTAAATGAAAAATCAAAATTTCAACATCAATCCAACACAAATTCTCATATTTAAGTATAAAATACACAAATCCACTTGAAAAAAACCATAAACTAATATCTCATTCAACACAAGCTTTAAGAGAAGATCTTCATTTCATTCACCATCATTAGGACCCATCCAACATGATGCCTACAATAATTATTAAGATTAATATTTTTCAAAGAATAATATTTTTTAAATATTAATCCAAAAAAAATTATAATAATGAAATAATTCATATATTAAGTTAAAGAAAAATGGTCCATACAAAATCACTTTGGTTATTTGGCACTTTGCATAATTGCAGTATTTTCTTTATATATTTTTTATTTAAATTTTTTAATTAAAATTAAATTAAAAATATTTAAAAATATTCTAAGTCTAGTGGATATCCATACGGGTATTCCCTGGATATTGGGCTAATACCAAATTCACCCGCATCCAAGTGCGGGTTTCAATTTGTAATATCAAACCCGCCTTCAACCCGCAAAATTATCAGCAGTGAGCGGGTTTTAGCGAGCCGGTTTGGGGGGGGGTTTGCGGAAACAATTGCGATCCCTAGTTGTGTGTAGTACAACCAAACATCAACACACTACACATTATACTGCCAAACCTCTGCCACCGTGTGACAACAACCTTAAAAACCTTACGCCGCGGCACTAGAGTTTAATAATTTTGGGTGAAATTACTGAAGGAATAAGATTTGGCATTTTCCACGGTTGGATTTAGGATTAGGATTTTTGAGTTGCCCTAGAATTGATATATTTAGTTTTGGCAATTTTTGTTTATGCATTATAAAAAATTGTTGATAATCATGGAAATTATTTTGAATTTTTTTAATCTGTTAAAATTACATTTTAACCGCAACTACGATAATTTTAAGTAAACAATTTTTAACTGTCAATCTGTCTTTTAACTATAGATACAATTTTTTTTAAGGATGAAATGATATTTGTATTTGTAAAATTCAATTATCCATTAAAGTTAGCATATTCTATTGATTTTTGGGGGGTTTGTTGATGTTCTCAATTGTAGTGGAGCTAACTTGAATTATGTTATAACTCATGGAATGTAAAATCAAAATTTTCTTTAATAAAATTATAAACATTAACTTTTTCTCAGCAACCAAAGCTAATATCTAACAATTATAGATCAAAATCACGCCACCTCACTCCCATTCTCACACAAACTTAACTCCCTTAAAATCTCTCATGACAACTCAAGCCAATAGTTCAACGCATCCACAACCATTATGTTGAGATTTTTTTTGTGTGCATATTCTTCGGGTCTCTTTATGGTTTGCAACTTTAGTTTGCATCACATTTGCATCATATTCTTGCATATAATGATTTTTTTTTCTAATAACAAATTTTATTTTCTACTATTTACTCTATTGCAATTGTGTATTTTCTCAATATACTCAAATGTTCTCATGAAAAAACGGAAGAATTTTTATTAGCTATATTGTGATAAAACATTTCCAGTTGACACTTGACAATGTAAAATAGCAAAACAAATAATGGAAAGGGAATACAGAATACCTATATCTATCATTCATGATTGTCAAGTTGTCACATTCTGCATTACCGACACAAGAATGTAATTTACCTCAATTTTGTTTATCTATTTATTCTAATAATTAGGTGATGTATTATTATATACATAAATATGGCTTTTGTACATGTGTTTATTATGTTTCATGGTGAATAAGTTTAGCAAAACATATGTATGTATGTATGTATGTATGCATGCATGTATATATGTATGTATATATGTATGTATGTATATATATATGTATGTGTGCGTCTATGTATGCTAGCGAGAAAAATCATTGTGCATACCAGGTTCTATAACATATGCATAATCGATCTAGAAGAAATATCTCGAGTTATTTGTTTAATCCTTTTGAATTTAACATAGAAATGAAGCTCAAGCTTAAGATGTTAAATCCAACAATGATTGTTAGAACTATGATTTATATGATAATGTTTTTTTTCTAATTTTTTTAGGAAAGGGTTAGTGGAGCTCCGAAATCATATTTTCGCAACTACTAACGAATTTCAATCAATGCCTTCTAGGGAATAGAGTCATTGATGCCACATACTCATCCACTTGATTCTTCATAAATCATAGCTCTAAGTTGAAGTTGATGGTTTAAGCCCACATAATATGTTAAAGAGGCATAAGTCCAAATACTTTTTGCAACCTAACGATGAGAGTGCACCAGCTGTGGAAAATATTAATGGTGTGTTAACTTGTTTAAAATGAGAATGAGAATAAAAAATAAGAATAAATGACGTGTTTACTTATTTAAATGAGATATGGAGTGAGAATCAAAGTATTGGACTTCACTTAAAATTGGAAATGATTACTAAAGCTCTCATTCTTATGGGGGAGATGGGAATAGGAATTCCAATCCCTAAAGTGACTATATTATCCCTACTTAAATTTTAAAATTCTTGTTCTATTCTTCCTTTTATTATTATTATTATTATTATTATTATTATTATTATTATTAATTACTAATAATAATAATAAATGATAACAATAATCAACTAAGGTCAGTTTAGTAACTTGCAACAATCCATTCCAATTACAAGATAAAGTAAACATATAAATGACAATACAATTTATTCCGATTCTGATTTCAATT
The DNA here is from genome assembly GCA_030449925.1 of Citropsis articulata. Classification (NCBI taxonomy): domain Eukaryota; kingdom Viridiplantae; phylum Streptophyta; class Magnoliopsida; order Sapindales; family Rutaceae; genus Citropsis; species Citropsis articulata. The sequence continues at coordinate 2,304,166 of JASUUH010000051.1, read as the reverse complement.
CTCACAAGTAAATTAAACAATTTATTATGGTTATCAATCCCCATTCTAATTTTAGTCCATTCTGATTCCATTTCATTTTGACTTCGGTCCATTCTAATTACTGATTGGTAAATGCACTATAAATGTTGTTCTATTGCTCTGCTTCTAACCAAAGATTTCCATTTGTGCTTATGAAATTGTAAACATCGTGAGAAGACATAGTTTGATAAGCAAACAAGTGAAGTTTAAATAATGAATAACATAAACAACTACTAACCAATATTTTGTAATGTATACAGTTCTCTTCTAGTGTGAGTGAATTTTTTTAATTTTTTTTCATGTAGACAGCCGTGCAGTTTAATAACGTCGGTTTTTAATCTAATTAAACCACATGATTTATAGTGTATTAAAAATTAACTCTATTAACCCCAGTTGCTTAATAGTGTGTCTATGTTAAAAAAGATAAGGGCATATACATACATACATACATACTGACTGATTGCATTTTAACAAATTCTTTCATGCTCTGCAACTACATTTTTTTCTTCTTGATGTACCCTTGTAACAGTAAGTATATTTTGCTAGGTTTGATGCCTCTGATCTCCAGATACTCATGGAAAGCTTCCCGAAAGTTCTCGTTGCATAGATTGGTAAAGAAATAAAAAAAAATAATGAATTAAAACATATGGAGGTGCAAGGAATTAATCGAGAAGCATAATCTATAATGGACAACTTACTCTAAGCTATAATGTTCAGAAACTTCATGAGGCTTCTTGATTGACAACTCATATATTGTACTTCCATCGGGGTAAACAATCCCATGGATTTTCAGGGATAAACCATCTATATTTGTTATATTTACGGAAAATGAAACAGTCCCATTCAACTCTTGTATCTATGTCATATCAAACACAATGTAATATATAATTATTTGTATACACATTCCGTAAATATCTCTATAGTTTATATGTTGAGGGTAATTCGGGGGGGGGGGGGGGAATCCTTACATTGAAACTAACCAGTAGAAATATGACCTGTGTAAATGTATGTACAATAGACTCTGATTTCGAATCCTAGGGAGGTGGGTGTAACGAAATAAAATCATTGATTTCTTAGAGAGGTTTAGAAACCCAATTAGACTCCAAATACATCACAGCTTATAATTTTGATTTATATAAGTAATTTAATATATATCAAAAAGGGGGAAAAAAGCCATTCACTTCGATAATCCTATGTTCTAGTTGAAGAAAATTAGAAGTCAACATCAAAAAATAAAAAAAATTAAAATGAACAACTCATAGATCTCTTGGCGTTATCAGTTGCAGAATCAATTTCTCGAATTAGATTCTATCGAAGCTCCGCTTAGTGAAAAATTGTAAAAACGAAATAAAATTGGACCAGTTTAACAGAATGTGCCTCTCAATGTTTTGGACGATGGAAACTACATTTTAGAAGGTTATTTTTTGTCCAACGACCATGATCTATTGGAGATTTTTATTTATTTAATCTTTGTTGCAAAGAATAATTCTTGTATTGTCCTAGTCTTTAGGTGTTAGTTGTTAAATTTGATTTAATTACCTAGTCTTTAGCTTAGTGGTGCAGAGTCCTATTTTTCTGCTAATATTGATTTAATTGTGCTTTATATAAAGAGCATAATTTGTAAGCTTGAAGTACAGAGTGACCAATAAAAGTCTTTATTTAGCATAAATTTAGCCTCTTTTTAATTTATTATCAGTGGTATCAGAGCCACCGAAAGGGAAAAGTGAAAAAAATGTGCAACAACAATAATTTTTCTTTCATTGCAGTAGCAATTTCTACATGGCATCTGATAATAATGTTCAGCATGCAATCCACGCTTTGATGGTCATTATAATCATTGGAGCATGTTGATGGAAAATTTCTTAGGGTCCAAAGAATATTGGTAGGTGATCAAAAGGTGGCATGACCGTGGCAGCAACTGAGGTTCCTTTGACAAAGGCACAAAAGACTAGACAAGAGGCATTAAAGTTGAAAGACTTAAAGGTAAAAAATTATCTCTTGCAAGCTATTGATCGTTTAATCATGAGAACCATTCTTTGTAAGGTTATTTCTAAGCAAATTTGGTACTCCATAAAGAAGAAGTATCAAGGGAACAGAAGGGTAAAATATGTGCAACTTCAAGCTCTTTGTTGAGAATTCGAGGCTCTTCAAATGAAGTTAAGAGAGTTTGTTTCAGAGTATGTTTCGAGGATAATAGCAATTGCAAACAAGATGTAGAATCATAAAGAGAATCTATGAGATGTCACCATTGTTGAAAAGATTCTTCGTTCAATGACTTCTAAGTTTAATTTTGTGATTTTTTCTCTTAAGGAATCTAAAGATCTTGATACTATTTCAATAGATGAATTACAAAATTCCTTAAAGTTCATGAGCAAAAGATAACAAAGCAAGAAAGTAAAGAATGAGTATTGCATGGAAACACAAGAATACGCACTAGAGAAATGGAGTAAATAAAGGTGCTGAGGCTGAAAGAAATTGGAAGGGTCGTGATGCTCAAAGTTCTGCAGGACAAAAATCAAAAGTCAGTAGGCAAAAGTAAGGTTGACTGTTATTGTTGTCATAAGTACTGTGATTTTCACTTAGAATACTGTATAAATTTAAATAAATGTCGTACGGAAAGATCTCATTTTATAGAAAATGAAGAAGAAGAAGTATCTCTTTTGATGTGTGTAATTCGAAGAAGAAAACCACAAAAACTTATGGTATTTAAATACTAGCTGCAAAAATCATATGACTAGGAAAAAGTCTGCAGTTTCTTATTTGAATGAAACTTATCATGATACAGTAAAGTTTGGAGACAATTCTATAGTTTCTGTTATGGGAAAAGGAAGAGCTTCTATCCAGACTAAGGGGCGCTCAACACAGACTATCTGTGATGTTCTTTTTGTTCCAGAGTTAAAGACTAATCTACTTAGTGTAGGTTAACTATAAGAGAAGCAGTATGAGTTCTTCATCAAAAATGGTGTTTGTCAAATTCGAGATGAAAAATTAGGCTTAATTGCTCAAGTCAGCATAACAGCAAACGAAATGATTCTACTTTTTTTACACAACACCACTTATTCATGTTTCTCGATAAGACTAAAGGAGGCTGCTTGGCTTTGGCATTATCGTTATGAACATTTAAATGTTGGTGGTTTGATGACTCTAGAACAAATGAACATGATTGCTGGTCTTCCACAGTTTGATCATTCCTCAAATGTCTGTGGAGATTGCATTGTTCGCAAACAACATTACGATCCCGTTCCCAAAGGAAAATCATGGAGAGCAAAGAAGCTGTTGGAACTAGTTCATTCTGATATTTGCGGGCTAATGAAACCAGCATCTAATAGAGGTAAATGTTATTTTATTACTTTTAGTGATGATTGTAGTCGTAAAATATGGATTTATTTTCTACAAGAAAAATCTGAAGCTCTCATGGCTTTAAAGAATTACAAAGTTCTTGTTGAGAAAGAAATTAGCACTCAAATAAAAGTACTTCATACTGATAATAGAGGAGAATACAACTTACATGAATTTGCAATTTTTGTGACTTACATGGCATCAAATGACAACTTACAGCAGTTTATACACTGCAGCAAAATGGTGTATGTGAAAGAAAGAATCGGACGATCTTAAATATAGTAAAAAGCATGCTGGCAAAAAGTTGTGTTCCAAAAATTTTTGGCCTGAAGCTGTTAACTGGAGCATTCATATTTTAAACCTACAGTTGATCATTTCAGAATTTTTGGAAGTATTGCTTATGCCCATGTTTCAGATCAAAAAGGAGAAAACTAGATGACAAAGGAGACAAATGTATTTTTTTTTTTTTGTGTTAGTGATCAGTCAAAAGCCTACAAATTATATAATCCTATCACCAATAAGATTGTTGTTAGTCATGATGTCATATTTAATGAAGAAAACTTTTGATCATAGAACAATAGCACTATTGGGCAATAAATTTCTAATTTTTTTATACAGAAAATGAAGCTAAGCAGCAGCACGACGTCATTGAAGAGCAGCAAGATGAGATTGAGCAACAACCAATACCAACAATTTTTATAGTTCCTCTAAGTCTAGCCATTGTTGAGGCAAATAGAAAAAGACCTTAACGAGTTAAAAATGACCAACATGGATGTTAGATTATGAGGTAACTAGGGCTGACCATTCACAGGATCTATTTGCACATTTTGCACTTTTTTTAGATTGTGATCCAGTAATTTTTTAAGATGCTGTTGAAGAATCAAAGTGGCAGAAGGCCATGGATGCTGAAATTGCAGCCATTGAGAAAATTAACACTTGGAAGTTGGTGGAGCTTCCTAAAAAAAATGGCGGAGTTGACAAATACAAATCACAATTGGTAGCTAAAGGCTATAAACAAGAGTATGGTGTTGATTACAAGGAAGTTTTTGCTCCTGACGTAAGGCATGATACAATTAGATTAGTTATATCACTTGCAGCACAAAATTCATTGCCTATCTTTCACGTGGATGTAAAGTCAGTATTTTTACATGGCAATTTGGAAGAGCAAGTATTTATTGAACAACCCCCTAGTTATGTCATTCATGGTAGTGAGCATAAGGTGTATAAATTAAACAAAGCTTTCTACGGATTAAAACAAGCTCTACGAGTTTGGTATGGTCATATATAAGCTTATTTTTTTAAGCATAGTTTCAGAAAAATGTCCTTATGGATATACACCCTTTATAAAAGTTAAAGATGGAGGAAAAATGCTCATAGTTTGCTTATACGCAGGTGATTTACTTTACACCAGAAATGATATGGCCATGTTTGAAGCTTTTAAGGAGTCTATGATGGTTGAATTTGACATGTCTAATCTTGGATTGTTGCATCATTTTCTTGGCTTAGAAGTAGTGCATTCTGCTGCTGGTATTTTCATTTCCCAAAAAAAAAAATATGCTGGAGAAATTTTAGACAAATTTAAAATGCAAAATTGTAATTCTATTTGTACTCTAACTAAAATTAGGCTAAAACTTATTAGAAATCTAGGACGAAAAAAGGTTGACATCACTCTTTACAAGCAAATTGTGGGTAGTTTGATGTACTTAACAGCAACAAGACCAAATATAATGCATTCTGTAAGCCTTATAAGCAAATACATAAAGTGCCCAATTAAGACATATTTGCTGGTAGCCAAAAGAATTCTTCGATACTTACAAAGTACAATTAATTATGGTTTGCTCTACAAGAAAGAGAAAATGACAGAGCTATTCGGTTATACAAATAGTGACTATGCAGGGAATCCAGATGACAAAAAAAGTACATCAGGGTATGTTTTCATGATAGGTTTAGCAGCAATTTCATGGCCATTAAAGAAACAACCAATTGTAACTTTATCGACTACAGAAGTTGAGTTCGTAGCTATAGCAACTTGTGCTTATTAAGTAATTTAGTTACAGAATATACTTGAGGAGCTTTTTTTCATGCAAGAAGGGTCTACTACCATTACTGTGACAGCAGTTTAGCAATAATGCTCTCTAAGAACACTGTTTTACATGGAAGAAGCAAGCATATTGACGTAAAGTGCCACTTCTTATGAGACCTTACAAAACATGAAACGGTTTATCTCATTTACTGCAAAAATGAAGACCAAGTTGCTGACATATTCACAAAGCCCCTCAAATTGGCAGCATTTCAGAAGTTTAGAAGTTTACTTGGTGTTTGTGCTTTAGAGAATTCAATTTGAGGGAGGGTTTATGTTACAAGGTTGTTACAGTTAAACTAGATGTTTACAACATTAGTTTAAGGGAGGGATTGTTGGAGATTTTTATTTATTTAATCTTTGAGATTTTTATTTATTTAATATTTGTTACAAAGAATAAGTCTTGTATTTTCCTAGTCTTTAAGTTTTAGTTGTTAAATCTGATTTGATTACCTAGTCTTTAGCTTAGTGGTGCAGAGTCCTATTTTTCTACTAATATTCATTGATTGTGCTCTATATAAAGAGCAGAATTTGTAAGCTTAAAGTAGCGAGTGAGCAATAAAAGTCTTCATTCAGCATAAGTTTAGCCTCTTTTTAATTTCTTATTATGATCGCTAGAGGAAATACAATCGAAACTGCTCTAAGAAGGGCCATTTTTTTTTCTTCTATTGGTACAAATAAATTAAGAATAAAGCGGAAAAGAGTGAAGGTAGACTTCTCTCTTTCGAAACGTAAGTGAAATAAATATATAAAAATCGTATATTCCTATGTAAGATTTGTAAATACAATCTCAATAATTATCTAATTGTAAATATGAAATATGGTTCGTAAATCTTATGAAATATGAGTTTGTAATCTAAACAAGAGTCTTATGTAATTTGAAAAGTATAAATTTACCTATTGACTAGTAATTAATAAATAATAAAATTAAAAAGTTAAATAGTATCACACAAAATATAATAATTTTTTTAATAAAAATGGAAGTTTCATTAACTAGAAATAGCAAACAGATAAGGATTTAACCAAAAAGATAGAACATGACTCCACTCTTCAAAGCATGACAAAGAACCCCTCACTCTTGTAGCAGCATGGGCAGCAGTGTTCGCAGATCTTCTAACCAAAGATGAACTGAACATCTCCTATAGAATGAGCTAAATCACTACAATCGTAAAAAATAAGGCCATATCCATTGGGACAAGAGTATTTCTCCCTGAGAGCTTTAAAGACCTGACAGCAATCCATCTCAACAAGAATACAGGATAGCTGCTGACATTTAATCCAACTTAGGACCTCACGCACACCCAAAGCTTCAGCATCCCTAGCAGCAAAATGTCTAAACATAGATGCACAACATGTTTGTTGAGTGTTAGAAAGTGTATATTTATAAAGGAGAAAATCGTCATTTTACACTTTAAGTCTCACTAACATTACTACTTTTATGAATTTACGTCTTTTGTTATTTAATTATGTGTGTTTTGTTATAATTAAGTATTTTATATATTTTAGGAGTATTATGATCGTTTCATAATGAACGAGTGATCAGACAGTAAAACGGATATCACTTTTGAACTCAGGACGATCGAAAACCTTAGGAGGAGCATAAAAGGAAAAATAACATTGTTCACATGTACGGTATTGTTCACACATATGGTACTGTTTATGTTACTGATCACGACATTGTTCACATATACGGACCGATAACGTGGCATTGACCGATGAAGTTGCATCGACCGATGACGTGGCAGTATTTGATTGAAGAAAGATGTGGCATTTGGTTGCTTATGTGGCGTTGACTGATGATGTGGCATTGACCGATGATGTGTCATGATCCTATTGGACTAAAATTCTTATGTACTGTTGATGGATGACGTGACAGCATTTAAGTGGACCAAAATTATGCGTACGGTACATGCACACACATGAGATTATTTACTATTCAAACCGCATCACTATTCAAGCCGCCACTATTCAAACCGCGTTACTGTGCAAACCGTGTCACTGTGCAAACCGCGTACTGTTGACTGATAACGTGGCGTAATCCTGAGCGTCCGAACTGTTTTTAATCTGATGGCTATGATTCACTCAATGTATCTATAAAAAGGGGGCTCTCCCCCTCTAATTCGATACCCCTGAATCCATTTTTAAACTTAGTTTTCTGTAATTCCTTCTCCATCTTGTATTTTCTATGTATTTTAATAAATTTTCATTTTACCCCTAGTTCAAAAATGAGTATCTAATTTTATTTTAAGCATGGGTTGAAGGTGAAGTCTCAACATGTTCTATAGGCTTAATTTGGTAAATTTATTTTCTCTTCCCCTCTAATATTTGTGGATGTTTTAACTTGTTGTCGACAAATAGTAATAATCTTGTCTAAATACCGCCCTGGTTAAACCGGCACCCTAGTACAAGGTTTGTTAGCCTAAAGGGCTATACATATTATAATTTTGATGATAACAAACATATGTATTAAGTGTTTTAATAATTCTTGTATTTCACAAGGTCACTAGTTTTTTGAATGACAATTTTTATGCAAGTGAAATTAAGTTCAAGACACTCAAAGGACAACGGCGAAATCAAGAATAGGAATTAAAGCTCAACGGATAAATCTAGTGCGACAATTTCTTGTAAAGCCGGTATGATTTATTTTATGCTTGGCTTAGCATTTGTGAAGCTCAATAGATGTTTTAGTAAATAATTATTTTGGATTTGAGAAATTTGGTTTAAAATGAAAAAGTTTTAAATTTCAGAGTTGGACTTATTTGTCAAGTTTTAAACCTTTTAGGCTATATTGTGACTTACAAAAGATTGAGGGTCTAAGTGAAAGGTTTTGAGAATTTTAAACTTCTTGATAATTTGGTTAAAACTTAAAAAGGACCTATTTGAAAAGATTTACTATAGTTGGGCACATACCATAATTTTAGAAAGTTTTGGGAACTATTTAATTTTAAAAATTCCAAAATTGGACTTGTTTGAAAAGTTTTGTGACTTTCTAGGCCATAATATAATTACAGAAAGTATTAGGGTAAAATTATAATTTTGATAACAGTGGTACTGTAGTAAATTTCAAAAATAACGGTAACATCACTGTCACTCTGGCTAGCCGGTTAAATCAAGCGGCTAGCCGCTTGAGCACTGAAATTTATCTATAACGGCTAGTTTTTCGGATTTAACTATAAAAACTCAACTCCAACTTCATTTTAAAGACTAATGCAAGCATAAACAAGATCCCATAACATATATTGAGCTTCCAATTCGCAAAATCATCATATATTAAATCATTTTGTGCTATCATTTGTGAATCCACTCTTATAGAGAGTTTATTGTGTAATTTTCATTTCTTATCAAATTGAGTGTGTTCAAGTGGGGGAAACACTTGGGATAAAGAGATTAGGGTGATAATCTCTTTATTGTAAAGGTCTATTGACACCTTGAAGTCAAGTGTAAAGAACTTAAAGCATTGGGAGGTTTGGATAGTGAAATCCTCAAGCTTGGTTGGCTTGGAAGCGTGGACGTAGGCATGGATTGCCGAACCACGTAAAATTTGCTGTGTTTGCATTCTCTTTCCTTACACTTTTATTTTTAAGCATTGTTTAATTTATTGTATTTGATTTAATTGTTGCAAGATTTATTATTTTTGTGTGTATTAAGGCATTAGATTAAATTGGTGGACGATTTGCTTAGCTTAAGTTTTAAAAACCCAATTCACCCCCCCTTTTGGGTTGCATAATTTATTTTTCAAGATTATTATTATTTGGCACGATAAACCCTTATCACCATATTTATTTAAGCGTGGTTCATGAGGTGTGAAAACCCCTCATGATTTAATTGGTATTAATAAAAAATATTTAGCCCATGGAGCATGTTAATGCAGATCCAAATACCCAAGTGCTTTATTTCAATAGATCTCGTTTCAATTTATTCCTACCATTTTAATTTAAATTCTAGCATAGTTTAAATTACCTTCACCATAAATCCAACTACCTACTTACAAAATTAATTCTATACATAGTTAAAATCCACCTCCTCGTGGGATCGACACTCGTCACCATTAATCTATTCTATAATAAATTCGTGAACTTGCAGTTCAATAAAATTTGCACAACAATGCTGCCACAAAAACCCCATCAGAATTTCGAATAATACTACCATAACTAACTTTCCCCTGAGCTGTAAAAGTTGTAGTGTCAACATTACACTTAAGCTACCCAACAAGTGGTTTCTCGCAACAAACAGCCCCATGACAACCTTCGTTAGAGTCATCATCACCAAAAATAGATTTCTTCCTTGTAGCTTGCCATTGAAATAGGTAATAACCAGCTGAATTAAGAACATGAGTCTTGCTACAAGTTCTATTATTCCATATTTTATCATTCATTCCCATCCAAAGTTTTTGATATATCATAGCAATAAGGTTACATATCTTCTTACTGTTACAAGTAAAAACTTGATCGAACCAAATAAAAAATGACGAGCAATGTCCAAGAAACCCAAAGGAAAAAGAAATCTAGTAGGTTCTATCAAAAGCACAATCCACCAAAGCATGTAAAACAGTTTCATTTTGATGATTGCAAAGGAAGCAAATAGGCATTACATCAACTCTCCGCCTAATGTGGTTATCATATGTTGGTAAAACATTCATCGTGGCTCTCCAAAGAAAGTTCTTTACCTTGTTAGCACTTCCAAATTCCATAATTTCCTCCAAACACCAGATGTTGGGGCGTGAAAGCAGTAAGTAAGCATTTTATAGCAGCTGCGAACTGTGTACTGGCCATAAGGATTCGCCATCCAATACCACACATCCTCGTCTCTATAAGTACTAAGAGGTATCTGCAGTGTGAGGTGCATATCTCTGGTATTAAATAAATCAACCACTACATCATGATCCTATCGATGCTGCCTAGGAACCATCAAACTATAAACAGGTGCTGAAGTTATTCTCTCATTCAAACTAGCAGACACAAAGCCATTTTCCACATCTGAGAGCCAAGGATCTGAGCCAATAAGAATATTTTGTCCACTACCCACTTAGATTCTACTGCTACGAACAATGACTTGCTTTGCTGCCATAAGAGATTGCCACACAAAAGTTGGATTGTGACCCAAACCAATCTCAATAACAGAAGTGCGAGCGAAATAACGAACTTTAAAAATCCTGCCAACAAGAGACTCCGAGTTCGTTAGAAACTTCCAACTTTATTTACCCAACAAAACCACATTAAAATTATGTAGATTTTTTAAGCCAATTCCCTTGTGCGTCTTTGGCTTACATAACAATTCCCATTTCATTCATTGAATACCACCTCCACCATTGCCTCCGTTGCCCCACCAAAAAGAGTTCATCATAGTTTCTAGCTCCCTGCAAAAATCAAGAGGCAAAAGATAGACTTGCATGGCATAATTCGGAATAGTCCGTGCAACTGCCTTTAATAGAATTTCTTTGCCTGCTCTCGACAACATCTTCAAATTCCAGTTGTGGAGCTTTTGCCACACCCTATCACGGATTAAACTAAAAAATTGCTTCTTATTCCTGCCAATCAAAGAAGGTAAGCCAAGATAAATGCCATGATTAACATTTAAACTAAAAGAGATTGAAGATTTATTAAAGTTCACTGACTGTCTTGATCCTTAACCATAAGCAAAAGCAACTAGAATGTGTTTAATTATCGAGCTTCATTTTGGCTAGCTTTGAAAAAAAAAAAACAATCGTCCGCAAAAAATAAGTGTGACACAACAGGAGCCCCTTTAGCAACTTTAACCCTATGAATAAAACCAGCCCGCTCGTATTGATGGATTAGAGCATTTAGACCTTCCACACAAAGGATGAATAAATAGGGCGACAACAAATCCCCTTGATAAAGACCCCTGCTAGGAATAATAGGCCCGATCTCCTTGCCATCTCGAATTATATGGTACCAAACTGTAGAGACACAAGGCATAACCAAATCCACCCATTTAACATCAAATCCCAGTCATAACATTATGGATTGCAAAAACTTCCATTCAATACGATCATATGCTTTCAACATATCAATTTTAAGAGCTGCTGCCCCAACTTTTCCTTGTCGCTTCCTCTTCAAGAAATGCATAATCTCAGAGCTTATAAGAATATTATCAGTTATGGCCCGACTTAGCACAAACACACTTTGAGAATCTGAAACTACACAACCAATGATTGACCTCATTCAGTTGGAAAGCATTTTGGCCACAATCTTATAAAGCACATTACATAAAGCAATAGGTCTCATATCTGACATCTCTGGTTTTGTTTCTTAAGGATCAATATTATAAAGGTGTTATTCAAACCTATAAAAAAAAGAACAATGTTAATGAAATTCAAGCAAACAGTAGTCACATCCTCACCAGCATCAAGCCAAAATCTTTGGTAAAAAGCAGGGCTCATACCGTGAGGTCCAGGTGATTTATCTAGATACATGTCGAAAAGAGCCTCTTTCACATCATTTTCTATAAAAGAGCCAGAAGTACTAAGTTTTGATCATTTGTAATCTTCTTCTCCACATAATCCAGAACTTCATTGTTATGACCCCCATCAGTAGCAAACATATGAGAAAAATAATTAGATATCAAATCATCAATCTCATCCAAGCTTATACAACACTGTCCATGAGCATTCAAAGAGATGTAAAAGAATTCCTGCGCTTTCTCACTGAAGCCGCATCATAGAAAAAATGAGAATTCATATCCCCCTCTTTTAGCCAAATCAATTTTGATCTGTGTTTCTAGAAGACCTTCTGGCTATGGAGGAGCTCCTTAAAACGCTTCCAAACCTCAGTAAAAGTCCGCAATACCAGCAGAGTCACAACGCCCCTTCTAAAGAGCCATTTGTCGTCTACATTCACAAATGCGCTTTCCAAAATCCCGAGTTAATTGACCTCTCCAATTGAGTAATGCCATCCCATAATGAAGAATCTTCTATTGAATTGGGAGCTCATTCGAGGAAGACCAACTAGATTGAACCACTTCAGCATAATCAGCCTCTCGAAGCCTCAGATTTTCAAACCGAAATCTACGAGACCTATGAGTATAGATCAAAGGTTTTGGATCCATAAAAATAGGCAAATGGTCAGAGGTAGAAGGCTCTAAACACCAAACCCGTGCCTCTTTGAATCCTCGAATCCAAGACTCAACGGCAAGAGCTCTGTCCAACCTCTCCTCCACCTAATTCTTTGAGCCCCAACCCCTTTTCTAAGTAAACTAGTAGCCCTCCATACCAATATCAAACAGCTCACTATCAGATACAACTTGCTTGAACCCCCTAGAGGTTCCAATTTGGGTGCTCATGTTGCCTTCGCTTCTTATGAGAAGCTAAGTGGTCGTTGAAATCCCCAATGCACATACAAAAAAGAGAAGATGTAACTGAAAGAGTTCATATAAGATCCCAAGATGTTTTGCGGCGACTGGATTTTGGAAATCCATAAAACCCTATCATCCTCCACCTTCCCAGATTTTGATCCTCAACCGCTACATCAATACAATTTTTAAAAAACTTTAATAGGCTAACTTTATGACTTGACTTCCAATATAAAGCCAACCTACCGCTTCGACTTGCTGGATTAACAATAAACAAACCTTCATAGCCCAATTTTACTTTGAGGCTTTCTAATTTATTTATGTTGCACAAGGTTTCAATGAGAAAAAGAAAATTAGGTTTCTTATATTTAACCAACTCCACTAGCATTTGAACTGTCCGTGGTTGGCCCAGCCCACAGCAATTCTAGTTAAAACACTCATTGATCTCGGTGGGTCTAATCTATAGGGCCCACAGCTGGTCCCTTTTTTTAATCTATCAGTAAAATCATCGATTGCGGAGGCACTTGATCTTCGGAGTTGTGATTTTTTTTTTTAGGATCATTCACAATTATTCTTTCATCCAAATCTTTCCCAGATTCTTTATTGAAATCAAGCTTATGAGCTATCACCATAACATGCTTTCCTTTCAAGCATGAGATAGTCCTAATTGGCAATAAATTTCCAGCTTCCTTATTAACTGCCATAATCCCCATGTCAATGATGCCTTCCATATTCCTATGGATAGAATCTCCTGGAACTGTGTCAATTACCATGGTAACTGTTACATCTACGTTATTTCCTTTTTCTTTTTCAAACTACTTCAGAGGTGCTGATCTCAGCCACCGTTCGTCGGAATTCATATTGTTTCTTCTGTTTGGTGCCTTCATCCAGTGATCATACATTTTCACGATTTCGCCAGAAGGGCAGTCATACAACTTGGGGCATTGCTTTTCAGTATGGCCAAGCAAACCACAAATAAAGCAAAATATATTGAGACGTTCATATTTAAAATCAACCTAAATCCAGTCATCTCTCGCCTTCTTTAATTTCATTCTTTATCTCAATGGTTTTCTGACATTCAGAAACATGAATGCGCATGTAGTTTCCCCCAACCCCCATTAAATTATACTCATCGGATTCCAAAAATGTGCCTATGTAGGAACCAATATCCTTCAAGATTTTCTCAGACATAAATCCTATTGGTAAGTTGTAAATTTGGATCCAAAATGGAGTAAAGAACATTGTGACATTCTGTGGTTAATCATTCTTATTCAACTTTTTAACAATCAAAATATGTTAATCAAAGGTCCATCGACCCCGATTCAAGAACCCTTTTCACATCAATCTCATGGAAAAATTGGAACAAAAATAGTGCGGGAGACAAATCCTTAATACACACACCTTTCCCTGGATGCCATAGTAAGGCCATGGTGTTCTTCGTGGCAAGAAAGTTGATAACTTTATCCGTGAGAAACCTGCCCACCAGACAATTAACGAAAATCAATTTTCACTTGTCCTCCATCATTCACGTCATCCCTTTCAACAATCAGCCCTCCTTCCTCCTCTTCCTCTAAGCACATATGAGCTTCCTCCAAGCATATATGACTATAATCTTTGTTAATCTCGAACTCCTGGTTTCCCTCAGATGTAGCCATGACAAAGAGAAATTGACGAAATAATAACTAGAAAGAATGAAAATCTGAAAATGCAGTGGATATTACTTGTCATGAAGACAAGACAGACAAAACTTGTCCCGCATGCAAGACAAGAATGTTTGATATTATGACACCACTTTTAAATATCTATAAAAAAATTTCATAAATTACTACAAAACATAATATTTTTAAAAATTCAAGGAAATTCAAATAAAAGAAAATTTTAATTCTTTATAAAAATAGATTTTCAGGAAGAAACTTAGGGGCTGTTTGTTTTTTTAACTTAATGACTTAATTGACTTAATTGTAATTAGTTAAGTCATTAAGTTTGTTTGTTTTTTCAACTTAATCAAAATTTTCAGTCATTAAGTTATTAAGTTATTAAGCTAATTTTTTTAGCTTTTTACTTAATCTAAAAAGTCTGAATGACATCATTAAAAAATATTCTCCAAAATCTCCCCATCTAATTAATTAAATTTCATCCATAACTAATTAAGTTTAATAATTAGCATTATTATCCATCTCTATAACTTGTGATAATATAGTTGTAAACTTTTTTTTTCTCTCTTCAAATTAGTATTATTTTTCTTTATAATTTTTAATGAATATTTTTCGTATAAAACATCTTAGACAATGATAAAATAGATTATAATATACTAATTTAGAATATTAAAGGGTTGTACTCAATTGAGTATGATTATCTTATAAAAATTTATTATTTTATTTATATTATTTGAGATATTATTAATTGTTTAATATGATAATTTGTAAGGGCATAGATGTAAAAATATCGGATTTCAAATTTTTTTAAGTTTAAAAAACAAACAACTTAATACTTATTTTTAACGATTCAGACAAAAAAACAAACATGCTATTTATATTCAGATATTTAGCTCTATTTAGAATTCAGACTAATTCAGGTCTATTTAGATTTCAGATAAAAAAAGCAACGCTCATTAACAGAACTACTATCCAGTATTGTATTACAACAAATTTTTTATTTTAAAATTATATTATTTAATTTAAAAATCTTATTGTAAAATCTACCAAAGTAGTCCGCCAGCTTCACCTATTTCACATAAATTCTTCTTTTAGGGAGAGAATCCCTACAAATGCTCCACGCGACGCCGATTCGCAAAATGAATGTAAAAAGAGTTTGAGAGCCGACAATTAACCAACACCTTACCATAATATACATATTTTTTAAGAATAATTTTCTTTTCATATTGAAGCATCTAAAATTGTTGTAAAATTTATACTGCAGTAATTATATCATTACAAATTGTGGTAATTTTTTTAATTCACGTCAAAATGAGGAATATATGATAATGATATAATATTACCATAACAATTTGAGGAAAAAGTAGCCACAGAAACCCTTCGATGCTGTTAGCACACATTAGCCATCAATTATATATATCATGGCCATCCATATGAGTAAATTTGTAACATTGAGAGTAGAAACGAGATAAATCTGAAACTGCAAATTGTTCCCTAAATGGTCTAAAATTATTAAGCACAAAGAATAACTGCGAAGTTCACAGAGTTTCAACGTCCATCACGGCTATGATTAAGACTTTTCCTTGCAAATACTGATTGTCGCCGTATTGCTCATATCTCACCGTCCCATAAATCTTCAAGAGTCCTGTATACACCATAAGTTTCATGGACAAAGGAAGTCCCTCTTAGAAGTCTAGCCTGCAAAATTGAACAAAACTTGTCAGGAAAAGTGTCTCCGAGACTTGAGTATGCCTCATATCAACATCATATAACCTTAAAAGAGTGAGATCAGTTGTCACCCAACTAAAACACTGTTAAAGCATTATATAGGAGCTCAAACACTAGTTTTACCGCTAGCACGAACTGTAAATGGATTTGTTAGACTTTATGATCATATTCAAAATAATAAGAAGGAAGGATCATAGTAATTATGTCATAGCTACTTGCCTGCTCAATTCCGGAAAACTTGGCTAATAAGTCCTCAGGTATAGACCAGTCAAAGACATCCAAGTTCTCCTTGATCCGTACTTCATTTGTACTCTTGGGAAGCACACTGTTACCCATTTGCAGACCCCAGCGGAGACAAACTTGTGCAGGAGTTTTGCCTAATTTCTCAGCAACCATATTCACAACCGGATGCTTGAGAACATCACTCTTGATCCATGTTGTGCCAGGAGAACCCAATGGGGAATACCCCTGACAGAAAAATAAAAAAGAAGCTTATTTCAAGAAATCAAAGTGAAATTAAAAGCTTCACAATCACAAGTAGGTAAAGAAATATGGAATTAAAAAACAGGCTAAGAGAAGTTTTGTCTACTCACAGATAGGTGAACTCCCTTGGATTTACAGAAGTCACGCAGCTTTTGCTGCTGCCATGAAGGATGGCATTCCACTTGGTTAACAGCAGGAGGCACACGTGCCACTTCCAACAAATCTCCAAGCTTCTTTGTAGAAAAATTGCTTACTCCAATTGCTCGAGCCTTGCCAGAGTCATAAAGTGCCTCCATTGCTTTCCATGTGCTAGGTATATCTGGTTTATCAAGGTTTTCCGGCTTGAAGCCAACAGACCCCTTCTTCATCTTAACTGGCCAGTGCATCTTCAAAATTTGAATAGTCAGGTACTTAACTTTAGAACAGCATCCTCAATAGTCAACAATTTATTAGTATAGTCTAAAAAAGAAGATAAATACTACATAATTTCTACTATGAATCTCTAGACTAGACAAAAACTAGGTAACTAGGCTAAGGGATCAAGTAAAACATACAAGGTATAGATCAAGGTAATCAATCTGTAAGTCCCGCAAAGTTCTGTCCAATGCCCCCGGTACATCTTCTGGTTCATGATAAGCATTCCTGCAAATAATCTCGGATTTAGACATCATAGAGAACTATTGTTGGATTTTAATATAAGATTAAATTCAATACGCTATCCCACCCAGCACCACAGAACAATCATCAAAAAATTTGAAGTCAATGTATTAAACAGTTCTCAATTATATATACTCCTACTCAATATCAAAAATAAAGTAAAACAAACCAGAGTTTAGAGGTAATCCACAAATCCTCACGCTTGACAACACCATCTTCAAAAAACTTCTTCAGCACCAAGCCAATCTGTGATGAAGAAAGATAAGGTCATAATTAAATACAGTGCCTGCAACAGTTGAGTGCTTTTCCTCCCCAACAGGAACAATTAAGCATTTTCTCACCATCAACTAAAAAAGATCACAATAGTAAAAAGCAAGATAGCAGCTCTTGGAACACATTAAAAAAACTGCCCCGCCCCCCCCCCCCCCCTGGGGCCGCCCCTGCCTCATAACAACACACACTTGGGATGAGAATGGACAATCATAATTTAATCATGGCGAACACAAATTATGGAGACACTGATCTCAAGCACTTGCAGTGAAATCGTTATACGATGTACAAATCATCTTTTGCATTAATTCATACAAAATGTCACAATCAACGTAAAATACAATATAGTATGCATTAGAGATTTCCCAAAAATTAAAAAAAAAAAAAAAAGAAAAGGACGGACGTCTAGCTTTAGCAAACAGAAACAAAAATAGATAGGTGCTGAGCAGAGTACCCAAAGAATAGTAAAAAAGTATATATAACTATATCTCATAAAGATTATAGGAAAATGGGGTGATGAAAATCGTTTTGTAGTGACAATGGCAGAGGATGGACACAACACAAAAAATTATCACATAGATGCAAACTGAACAGGCTGAACAGGGAGCTGACTATATAACACTAGCTGGGCTGAATTGAATGCCACATAAAAGTAAGAGTTTGCATACTGGATCTTATTTTACAGGTAAAAATAAACAATATCAACGCAACTAGAGAACAACAACAAATTTTCTAACAATAATACAGTGTGTTTACCTCCTTTTCATTGCCGTAAATTTGAGCACAGTCAATATGTCGGTATCCAGCCTGCATTGATCAACAAACAAACATATTCAGATTTTGCTGATATAATTTATTATTTTCGAGTAATTTTTTAGGAAATTGTATCCAAACTTTTAATTTTTTAATTTTTCATTTTTATAACTCTCAACTTTGACAATTAAACCGGAAAAAAAAATTGCATCAACAATTTCAAAATCAATGAGGTCCTAAAAGCTCCAAACACAACAAAACGTTAAAAGAAACAGAAAGTAAATAAAAAGAAAGAAAAATTGGGAAAAACCTTGATGGCGGCAGCAACGGCGTTGCCGACGACACCAGGATCAGACTGCCACGTGCCTAATCCAACGGACGGGATTTTGGCTCCGGTGTTCAGCGCGAAGTGTCGAATCTCATTTCCCATTTTCGAAAGCTAAGCGTTAGAGAGAGAGAGAGAGAGAGAGTAGGGAGCAAAAAGGCGTGAGCGAATGAGTGGACAAGATGTAAAAGCAGGCACCGGCCGGCCTGCCTTTATATAACGAAGCAGAGGAATCTTAACTTGGATTCTAGTAGCAGTCATGCAGGCGGGAGGTGCGAGAGATTTCTTCATTAGTGCGCTGCCACGTGTGAAACGCCTCTCATGCCAACACAAATCTTTCGCGATCGTTGATTATTTAAAAAAAAGAGGGAAGTTTATCTTTCTTCTATAGTACTTTTTCTCTGAAAAAGTACAGGAATGAAAGAAGACCGAAGCCTCTATGGCTTATTTCATCACTCACTAGTTGAGTGTTCTTCTTACATTGTCTAAATTTTTTGTTTCATTGAAAGTTTAGTCATCTCTGGGGGCTCTTTTATCTTGGAGTATAGTGGTTGGTGGATTGAGTTATTACTGGAACTACCTGATAGGTTATAAATAGTCATATTATATTTTATTTAATTTCCTCATATTTTGATTGATTTTGTGCTAATTTATGGAAATTGTGTTTGATTTGATTTAGGAGTTGAAACATGGAGGTTATGATGAAATTTGAATGACGCGTTTTGGGCTGACGATGGGGCCAATTTGGGCAGGGAGCGAGTTCACTGCATGATCGTGGAGAAGGATTCGGTTCTGGCGTTAAGAAGAAGAAGCAAAGGAAACAAAAGAGGAAAGCTAGCATTATAAAAGGGAAGCAAAAGGGCGTGTGCCAAAGGACAGCAAAAAGGAAACAAAAACAAAGACAAGGACGTGAGTAAGGCGAAAACCGCCGGTTTGTCTTCTTGTGACTTTTGTTTTGTTTGTAGAGTGGGTAAGGTTTTAATTAGGTCCAGGGTTAATCGATTCAGATTGTAATTTTGTGAGAACTTTAAAACATGAGAATTTCTTGATCAAGTAATTTTATTTTCTTGTTCTTATTTTCTATGAATTATTTATATTGATTGAGTTGTGGTAATTGATATTTATTTTTATCATTAGTCGAGTTTGTGATCCGTAATTGTCATGAATGGTAGAATTGAGTATGAGGTTGGCTCGTGTGTGTGTATATTGATGGCCACAATTACATGAAACTTGCGTGATGAGGAAATAAAAATACAAATTGATTAAATTGGAGTAATCTGAATTAATTGATCTTGTCTTAGTCATTCTCATTATTCTTAATGCTATCACTTAATTTGATATGGAACGATGATGCCCAGTTAAATTAGTGATAAGTTTGGATTTGAGCGATTGTTTGAGTCTATTATATTAGGAGAATAATTGCTTTGTACGGCTTTTCCGATTAAGTAGACTAAGTTCTTGGATTGAGTAATTTATAGTTTTGCCTATGATCAAAATTGCAATTGGATGGAATTTACACCCTTGGATTGGAAGTTTGGTAAGATTGATTTCCCTTGCTTAATAATAAAATCTTGTTTTATTTTGTTTTATTTTATTTTATTGATTTCTTGTTAAAAAGAACAAATTCAAAATCTAGAAAAACGGCTAACCGGTTTTTCACAAACCGGCTGACCGTTTGTGGACAGCAACGAGAGAAGCACTAACCGGTCTTCCGGTTTCCCTTATCCGGCTGTCCGGATAACGTCAGAAAGGAGAAGACCCGCAATTCGGTTGTCCGGATATCACTATCCGGCTAGCCGAATATTTCCAGAACCGATACAACCAACATCCGGCTTTCCGGATTCCCTCAACCGGTTGACCGAATAAGCTCCAGAATCGTTACCACCAGCAAACGGTCTTCCGGTTTTCCTTAACCGGTTAGCCGAATAAGAGACAGAAAGGTTGCGATCAACAACCGGTTTTCCGGATTCCTTATCCGGTTAGCCGGATAACTCCCAGAATTCTTCAAGCTATAACCGGTCTTCCGGTTGTCCTTATCCGGTTAGCCGGATATTTCCCAGAAAATCAAACAAGACAAACGGTTTTCTGGTTACAAAATCCGGTTATCCGGTTTGAGGCAGCAAGCTCGAAAAATCTAAAATTCTTGAGAAATTAATTTTTGTTTTAAACTTTGAGAAATTAAATACATAGTTCTCTTGGGATTCGACCTGGTTTCACTATTTTTACAAATTAATTTAGGTGAATCAGTATTTATTTTGAAGGGCTTCGACAACTCTGTCACTACCAACAAATATGGATGCTGATGAATTATTGCGCAAGTGTCAAGCGGTTATTTCAAGGGAAGAAGAGACGGACATAGTAACATTCATGGGCCGAATGAAGATCGAGGAAGAAAGTAGCGTGAGCACGGTAGGTAAAGTCTTTGCTCTCGAAGCATCAACAGAGAGGGACTAAAAGCTGCAATGCAAACGGCTTGGAGAACTGTCAAGGAGGTAAAGATAGAAAGTATGGGAGATAACATATTTCTCTTCAAGTTTGCATCCGAAGAAGAAAAGAAAAGAGTGCTTATGGGAGGGCCATGGCACTTTGACAGAGCCTTAATAATAATGACAGAACCAACCGGGATTGGAGATATCAAGAACCAATCATTTACACACACACCACATTTTGGGTACAAATTCACAATATACCCATAATGTGCATGAACAAGGAAGCAATCCAAAAGTTGGGAGAAAAGATTGGCACGGTCAAGGAGATAGAAACTGACGAAGCTGGGGAATGTATAGGACAATTTGCCCGAGTTAGAATCTCCGTTGATATTTCACAGCCATTAAAGAAGATTGTCTTCCTACAACAAGAGGGGGAAAAATCCCAATGCCAATTCTATACGAAAAGCTACCGGATTTTTGCTTACATTGCGTAATCGCCAGATATCATGAGAGATACAAAGGACAACAAAAAGAAGATTTACCTTATGGTGGATGGATGAGAGCCATTACACAAGCTGAAAGAGTAAAACAAAATCGAAGTAGAGAGAAAGTCAATCGGGAGGGGTTCCAGTCCAAAGCAAATGGTTCAGCAACAACTAGCCCCAAGGCCAACAAGTTCCCAAACAACCAGATTGGTCAACATGAGTTACCTTTAACCAAACCAGGTCAGGAGACAGAGGATGGAGTTGAGCCAGTGGTTACAAACAATAAGCTGGAAATTGACAGGAAGCATTTAATGCTGACTGTCGCAGAGCCGGAAAACCAGCAAGTGGAAAGTCAGAGTATGGGCTGTGACATCAACGAGGTGCAGGATAGGGTGGCTAGTAATGATAGCCACCCTAGATATGAACGTACAAAGGCGGGAAAATAGGCTTGGAGGGAAAATGAAAATCCTGTAAACAAACCAATTTTGAGAATCATGAAAAACAAAAAGATGGATGAGGGAGGTGCCAGATCGGATGAGGATGAGGTGGACAATGGGCCCAGCAAGACTGGCGTGAAAGCCAAGGGAAGAAAATGGAAATCACAGGCAAGACAGACCAATCTAGTAGCAACAAAGAACTGCTATTTAACAGGAGCCAAAAGGGCCAGCAGCGAGGGCACTTGGGCCAGCCCGGAACACAAAAAAAAGAGAATGTTCAGCCCTCTAAAGAAACCACACAAGGGAAGTTTCACCAGCCCAACAAAAAACCCAAACAACTGCTACCATTTTAGCCCCAAAAAAGCAGCTCGTCAGCTGAAATTAACAGATGAAGTGCTAGATGCAGGGGAGCACTTGGCGGCAATGGAGGAGGATTCATCGGCGGGTGCTGTTTACCAGCCCCGCCGACAACCTGAAACAGCTGGAGCGTTCGAGTCCAGGAAGCCTCGAGCGCCTGTAGCAATAAAAATTCTCCACCGCCAAAATCCTTTTCGTGAGACCAAGATGTTAGCTGGGCAGGTTAACTCAATCTCTAGTAGTTTCAATTTTGAGAATTGCTTTGCTGTTGATAGAACCGGCATGGGGGTGGCCTTGCTTTATTCTGGAGTTCTGAAGTTAATGTAAACATCACCTCCTATAGCTCGCACCATATAGATGCAATAGTGAAATGTGATGAGTGCGGAGGTGCACAGGAGTTCTGACCACCCAGGAATTCAAGCACAACACATGGAGCTTGCTGAAAAGGTTAGCTAACCTCTTCTCCTACCCTTGGTGTTGCTTTGGGGATTTTAATGAAGTGTTGCATATGAATGAAAAAATAGGAGGGAGTGAGAGAAACTTAAGCACGGTTGCTGACTTTAGGAAGCGCAAAAGTAACAGTTGATATGGGTGTGTAAAGGTACCCTATCAAATAGAAGATATGGAGCTCATTTCATAGAGGAAAGGTTGGACCGTTTCTTATGCAGCAAAGATTGGGAAATTAAATTTCAAGATTCAACAGCCACAAACATTGTCAATTAGGTCTCGGATCACTGCCCAATAATTCTGGATTTTCAAGAGAGGTGTAAGCAATCAAGAATTGCGAGCACGTCCTTCCCCCGCAACTATTATGAGGATATGTGGAGCTCCTATGAAGGTTGCCAGAGCATAGTAAAGGATGAGTGGGATAGCTACGGATCCAGAGCTTGGGAAACTCCTGTACAGCAATTTCAGAAAACAACCCAAAAATCCTTAGCTTAACTTAAGCTCTGGAGCAAAAATGAATTCGGAGGCAGACAGAGAAAACAAGAAAAGCTGATGCAGAGACTGCATGAGGCCATGCAAGGAGACTCAATGCTAGTGGATGGGAAGGAGATTAGAGAGATTGAAAGCCAAATTAATTCAATGTTGATTGATGAGGAGATTTACTGGAAACAACGATCAAGGGCCGATTGGCTTCGCGAAGGGGATAAAAACACGAAGTTTTTCCATGCTAAAGCCTCTGCCCGCAAAAGAAAGAATAAAGTGTGGGGGGTTGAGAATTCTCAAGGAGTTTGGCTAAAGGAGAGAGTTGAAATAGAAGAGGAATTCTGTAGATACTTCCAGGAGCTCTTCACTACCTCCAGCCCAAATCTAAGCCAAATTCAAGCTGCACTTCATGGGATGCCTGTAAAAGTCACTTCGGAAATGAATGCTCAGCTAGAGGAGCGCTTCAGCTCAGAGGATATAGAGGATGCGCTGGCTCAGATGTGCCCTACCAAGGCCCCAGGTCCGGATGGCCTCCCTGCTGCCTTCTTCCAGAAGCATTGGAAGTCAGTTCGCAATGGAGTAGTTGAAACATGCTTGCACATTCTCAATGAACAAGGTGATCCGTCTCCCCTCAACCACACTTTTATTGCTTTAATCCCTAAAATTGCAAAGCCTAGGAGAGTTAGTGACTACAGACCCATCAGCTTGTGTAATGTCATCTATAGGGTCATAGCTAAGGTTATTGCAAATAGAATGAAACCACTCCTTCCCCATATTATTTCCCCAATACAAAGTGCATTCATTCCTAATAGACTTATTACCGATAATGTCATTATCGGCTATGAATGCCTTCACAAAATAAGGCACAGTAAAGGGAAAAATAATGGCCTTGTGGCTCTAAAATTAGATATCGCAGCGCGATGATGATAGAATTGAACGGTCATTCTCAAGGCATAAACGATAAAGTCGAGATTTTCAAGCAATCGGTGGACTTAATCATGATGTGTTACCACCACCTCACTCGATCATTAACGGAGAGCCAAAGGGTATGATTCAAATGGAAAGAGGTCGAGGCGCTACCGCCCCTGCATCTTTCATTATTTGTGCAGAGGTCCTCTCTAATATGATGGTGCTGGCAGAAAAGAAACATCTAATTCGAGGGCTTAAGTTTGCAAAGCGATCGCCTCAATCACTCACTGCTGTCATGGATGATAGCTTGGTCTTCTCTCGCATCGCTGGTCGACCGCAAGCACTTGAAAGAGATTTTCGATACCACGCAAAGATCGTGGGCAACTGCTTAACTTTCAGAATCCTCAATGCCTTCGCTGCGTAATCCCGTGAGCGCCGAGGTCGTTATGATATTTTCAAGTTAAATGAGGTATCGAAGCACGAAAAATACCTTGGCCTCCCTTCAATGATTGGTAGAAAAAAGATGGGGTTCTTCAATGATGTTAAGCTGAAAGTTTTGAACAAGATCGCAAGGTGGCAGCACAAAATGTTCTCTAGTGGGGGAAAGGAAATCTTGATTAAAGCGTCAGCCCAAGCAATCCCAGCTTATGCAATGCGTGTTTTCAAGCTTCCAAGAGGCTTATGTGAAGATATCCAACGAGCTATTGTGAAGTTTTGGTGGGGGACAAATGAAGACAAGCACGGAATCCATTGGCGCAAATGGGAGAGTCTCGCTTATGGCGAGTGGGCTTTAGAGAATTCTCTTGCTTTAACCAAGCCTTGGTAGCGAAGCAAGCTTGGAGAATTTTACAGTACCCAAATTCTCTCGTATCAAGAGTCCTTCAGGAAAGATACTATAAGAGCTCCAGCTTTCTAAGTGCAGAAATTGGATCCAATGCATCATTCGTTTGGAGAAGTATTATTTGGGGCAGGCAAGTGATTCAGAAAGGTATCCGATGGCGAGTGGGAAATGGGAAAAAGATCTCAATCTATAAGGACAACTGGCTGCCTAGACCGGATACCTTCAAGCCAATATCTCATCCATCCTTGCCGGCAGATTCAGTTGTTGCAGACCTCATCATAGCAGAAAATCAGTGGGATGAAACCAAGCTCCGCCAACATTTCAAGGAAGAAGACACAGCAATGATTGCTGAGATACCACTCCCAAAAGAGAAATCAGAAGACGAAATTCTATGGCATTACGACAAAAGGGGTAACTACTCGGTCAAAAGTGGGTACCAGCTAGCTCAAAAGCTTAAGTTCCCAGGAGAGTCTAGCAATTCAAGGAACATATCTCAGTTCTGGAGTGCTCTGTGGTCGCTGGAATTACTCGAGAAAATTAAAATCTTTATGTGGAGGGCTTCAAACAACCTGCTCCCATCAGCAGATAATCTGTGGAAACGGAAAGTGGTGCAGGATCCAACATGCCGAAGATGCAGGAAGAACATAGAGACTATAAGCCATGCCTTATTGAACTGTAAGTCAGCTAGAAAAATCTGGCTCAAATCCCCCTTTGCAGTCTCTCCTTTAGAATCTCAGTCCCATGACGTTTTCAGCACACTTCAAGATATGGCCAGGGGGTTGAAGAAAGCGGATTTGGAGCTAATGGTAGCTCTATGCTAGGCTGCATGGTACTCAAGGAACAAATTTATTTTTGAAGGGAAGAAAATTGAGCCAATCATCACGGCGACTAAAGCAGAATCTGTTGTGGCAGCTTTTCAAAGGGTTAGGAAGCCAGAGCCCCCTCATATTGCCAACATCAGAAGAGAGAAAATGCAGAATTGGTCCCCTCCCCCTGCAAGTGTCGTCAAAGTCAACGTGGATGCTGCCATCAACACTAAGCATCGGCGTGTGATTGTGAGCGTGATCAGATACTCTAATGGCAAGTTTATTGCCGAATTAATCGAGTTCGATTTAGCGGATCGCTTAGTTTGGTCAAGGCGGCCGGGGCTTCACCGGCAAAAGCAGTTCAACTTCTGTGATCATGGAATCAGATTGCTTAGAGGCAGTTCAACTTGTTAACAACACTAAGGGTAGCAGAACAGAAATTTTTTGGACTATCCGGGAGATCCAAAATCAGCTCAAGGATCTTCAGAAGGTTACTGTCCATCACATTCCAAGACACTGTAATACTTATGCCCACTCCCTAGCTAAATTAGCTTTGGGTAGAAACTCTTCTTCCAAATGGATGGAAAATATCCCAGCCGGGTTTCAAGTTGTTCTTGAGGTGTTGTGATTAATGAAAGGTTTACTTTCTTTTAAAAAAAAAAAAAAGGGAAGTTTGACCGAGTGATTGTTGACTAAAATAATGAGATACCCTGACCCAAATACACGTGCGGTACAAAGTTTGCTCGTTTCGAGAGAGAGGTAAAGGAAAAGTTCTCTTTTTCTGTTTCCAAAGGTTTTTTTTCGTTCGTCCATTTTAGTGGGCCACCCACTTACACGCACTTGATCATTGTATTATATACGACTTTTTCACAAATTCGATTTTGTTTTTTTTTAAATTTTGAAAGAACGTACCGAACGCGCATAATAAGTTTTAGCTTCTGTTTTTAAAGTCTCAATTGTCAGTTAGTATTTGGTAGTAAGCAAGAAAGGAGGACCGATCGTTGAGTGAATTGTGTTTGGAAGGGACGATTCTATTCACTACCTTTTGTGTTTCCGTAGTTGCGTAGCTTTTATTAAACCATCTTCTTGTTTCAATCTAAAAGACACTTTTTATTAGTAAAAAGTTCAGTTTGGGAGTACTACTAAATCATAGAGTTTTGTTTACCTTTAGCAAGCATTTGTGTTTGGTTGTGACTGAACCAAAAGATGGATTTAGGTAGTTTTGATAACGTTATGGTAATTTGGATATGTATTGAAATCTATCAAAATAAGTTCATTTACGGGGTGGAGATATTTTAATCCATCAACATATTTTTCCACACTTATTTACTCAATAGAAGTATTACTAAAATTTCAAATTTTAGATTTTACTATAAGTCCACTAAAATACTAAATTTTGTAACTTGATTTCAAATTTTTATTTAACTTTTTATTTGTACGAATCTTGATAAAATACTGTGTCAAAATCAAGTTGAAATTCTATCATAATCAAAATTATAGCAATGATTATGATCCCATCCTAGCTTTTGGATTTCGATGATGTATTAACCAATCTTGAAATCTAATAAACTTCTTTTGTTTCTTTTTCATTTTTTTTTTTCCTTTGTTTCATGGTTTCTGCAATTGTTGGTTTCGATCACTGAACTAAAGAGCCTTTTTTTTTTTTAAATGATTTTGCAGGTTAAACTTGCTATCTAGGTTTAAAATTAGTTCTTTAATTATATAATTTATTCATAATGATAATTTATAGAGGAGACTATTTGAACCTACTAAAGTACTCTTAAAACCTATTTACTTATTGTACCTACTATTAAAAATAAAAAATAAAATTTATACTCTACCCATCCACCTAAATACCAAAACTAACCTTTTAAAACTAATTTCTTATGTTATTAATAATTTTTAAATAAACTCATTACAATTATTTACAAACCCATTAGTCAAAAACATGAAATTGAAATTTAATTTACTATCCATTGAAAAAACTTGCTTGATTTGTTTTATTATTATTTTAGCAGTCAAACAACAATCCATTCAAATGTGCAAATAAAATTGGCTTAAAACATTATAGTAAATTATATAAGTTAAACAAATATTCCACATGAAGCTAGTTAAAGAAATATTAGAAATAAAGCTTGTTCTCTCCAACGTTTCTCTCTCTCACAAAAAAAGCAAAACTTTCTCTTTTCAAAAATCAAAATTTTAATTTTCACCATTCAAATTGCAAAACAAAAAAATAAAATTCATTGTATATGGAGAATTGATTAGTCTAAGCTCAGATGTGGCGCTGATTGCGATTCGCTTTGGGTTTGTTTTTGTAGACAAATTTCGGTGGAAAAAGGATGAAGTATTTATTAAAAATCCCCAATTTCCATGGGAAAAAAAGGTGTTGATAATTGATGCAAGATGGAAAAAATGTGTTAAAGTAATTATTATATGAATTTTTTTTTAACTTTCTTGTGGTATACTTAACAGTAAGTGACACAATTGGTTAGTTAGTAATAAAATTTTTTATTTAAAAATGGATATATTGAGTATTTTAGTAGATTCAAATAACTTATCCCTAATTTATATTATCAATATTAAAAAAATTTCATTAAAAAGTGGGTCTACAAAATATTTTGATGAGTTCTCAAATATCCCCATCCTTATAATCAAATGGGAACACGTGTCACGAGTAACCGACGGTTTTTCTACGACATCAATGGCATTAGAGTCCTTTTCCAAGATCTATACGCTAATGAGATCATATTTCAGAACAAAGCAATGTAGGAGGCTGATATGTGACGGCCTATTTTTAATTCAGCGATGCTTGTGAAACAAAGGTATGTGTACAAATTACAATGCTTAATGTGGATTCTTTTGATCGGCAGAGTTCTATAGGCACAATATTCTAAGAATAGTTCTTTTCTACAAGCTCAGGTAGGGACGAGGGAGTAACCCTGTTAAGGCGAAGTTTGCTTTTGTGGCATGAAATATTGCAGCTGGGCATATGTTGGCAGATATTTTTATGGATGCGTGGCTTTCAACCTCTTTATTTACTAGCCATTCGAATTTAATTCATGGGGAGGTAAGGGATTAAAAATTATATTTAGACTCTGACCACTCTATATTTTAAGGATAAATTATATATTTTTTAAATTATGTATAATTATATTTCAAAGTTGAAATCAGCCTATTTAATTGTTCTACGTTCAGAAACAGTGTAACATGGTTCTTTTAACATTAGGCCAACCTCTTTGATACACTAAGTCGGATTTTGTCAAGGCGCGGCTAGGGGCCCGTGTTGACCCGCCTCGTGCAAGGTTGGACTTGGCTTGGTGGGTTGTGTTGGGCCGGCCGCAGGCCTACTATTAGTGATACTTTATGAAACTTCTTGCAGTTGGTTTGAAAGGGGATGAGTCTGAGATGACTACAGCAGGTCTTATAAATTCAAGTGAAATCAGTCACAAATTAGATCTAACGAAACAAATTTTTAAAAATATAAAACAAAAAATAAAGAAAAATATTTGATACTTCAATTCCAACGTAGATTATTAAGATTAAATCATAGACATTATAAAATATTGTAGACTTAATTTATTGAGCTTCAGTTGGTTTGGCAAAATAAACTCCTTTAATACAAAATATCCTTATCCTACATGTAAAACATAATAGAATATTTATAAATTCAACAAAAAGTAACAAGTAATTTTTACATTTATCATCTAATAAATGAGTGACATATAATATTGGAACTTCATATAAGACTGAAAAATTGGAATTTTTAGTATTATTATACAAAAAGAATGGCCAAAAATTATTCAACACAGAAAACATGCGCACATACATAAAACTTCATTATAATTTAAAAGCATCGCATGGCTATCCTGGTGTCTTATTAAGCATCATGGCTTTATTTAGAGCCTGTTTGGTATGGCTTATTTAAGAGGTATAAGTGCTTATTTAATCCCATAAGCACTTTTTAAATTTTTTTATAGTGTTTGGTTGTTTTTTGAGTAGAAGTTTTTTATCTTAAATAAGCTAATTTACCTCTACTAGCAAAAGCCAAATATTTGAGCTTTTGGGAGTAGAGGTTAGAGAGCTTTTCTAAAAAATATATAATATCAAAAATATTCTTAACATATTTCATTAATTACACACACGCCAGATAAAACCCACCCAACAAAAAATCATACCGCTTATATAAACATATCACGCTACTTCACTTTATCTCTCTCTTTTTTTTTTTTAAATAACTAGCACTTTAATTTTGCAATCCCTACACATACCCAACACTTGAGAGAGCATATATCAATGATGCAATTTACTTTGGATAGTATTATTTATTTGGGAGAATATATCAATGATGAAATTTTTGATTTTGAAAATTAAAGAAGTGATTGAATTAATTTTTTCTTATTAATTGATAGCTTGGATGTATTTTGTTATATGTTATATAATTATGAATACATATCCTTTTTGGTAATTTAATTACACAAAAGCACTTTTAGTTTTACACAATCAAACAATTTAATGGTTCAAAAGTACTTTTTTAATTAACAACCAAACACCCAATGATTTTTTGTCCAAAAGCTCTATTGATATAAACTCTATTAATATAAGCTCTACTGCTATAAGCTCTATTTAATAAGTTGTACCAAACAGAGCCTTAGACGTCCAAAAACAGAACATCACTTATATCTCACCATCCCACAGTTCTTCAAGAGACTTGTATGGACCATAGGTTTCATGGACGAAAAAGTGCCCCATAGTGAATAGCCTAGCCTGCTCAATTTCAGGGAACTTGGCGAACAAATCCTCAGGGATAGACCAGCCAAAGACATCAAAATTCTCCTTGATCCTTGCTTCATTTGCAGACTTGGGCAGCACGCTGTAACCCATTTGAAGTCCCCAGCGAATACAAACTTGTCCAGGAGTTTTGCCTAATTTCTCCGCAACCATTTTTATAACCGGATGCTTCAGCACATCGCTCTTGAACCATGGTGAGCCTGGAGAACCCATTGGGGCGTATCCCTGCATGATCACAAACATAATATGAATGAAGTTAATTTTACTTTAAGAATTGAATCCAATCAAGTAAACTGATTAAGGGAGCAAAAAATAAATAAATAAACTCACAGATACGTGAATCCCTTTGGATTTGCAAAATTCATGTAGCTTTTCCTGGCGCCATCCAGGGTGGCATTCAACTTGGTTAACAGCAGGAGGCACACGTGCCACTTTCAATAAATCCTGAAGCTTCTTTACAGAGAAATTACTGACTCCGATAGTTCGGGCCTTGCCAGAGTCATAAAGTGCCTCCATTGCTTTCCATGTGCTAGGTATATCTGGTTTATCAAGGTTTTCCGGCTTGAAGCCAACAGACCCCTTCTTCATCTTAACTGGCCAGTGCACCTTCAAAATTTGAATCGTCAGGTACTTAACTTTAGAACATCATCCTCAATAGTCAACAATTTATTAGTATAGTCTAAAAAAGAAGATAAATACTACATAATTTCTACTATGAATCTCTAGACTAGACAAAAACTAGGTAACTAGGCTAAGGGATCAAGTAAAACATACAAGGTATAGATCAAGGTAATCAATCTGTAAGTCCCGCAAAGTTCTGTCCAATGCCTCCGGTACATCTTCTGGTTCATGATAAGCATTCCTGCAAATAATCTCGGATTTAGACATCATAGAGACCTATTGTTGGATTTTAATATAAGATTAAATTCAATACGCTATCCCACCCAGGACCACAGAACAATCATCAAAAAATTTGAAGTCAATGTATTAAACAGTTCTCAATTATATATACTCCTACTCAATATCAAAAATAAAGTAAAACAAACCAGAGTTTAGAGGTAATCCACAAATCCTCACGCTTGACAACACCATCTTCAAAAAACTTCTTCAGCACCAAGCCAATCTGTGATGAAGAAAGATAAGGTCATAATTAAATACAGTGCCTGCAACAGTTGAGTGCTTTTCCTCCCCAACAGGAACAATTAAGCATTTTCTCACCATCAACTAAAAAAGATCAAAATAGTAAAAAGCAAGATAGCAGCTCTTGGAACACATTCAAAAAACTGCGGCCCCTGGGGCCGCCTCTGCCTCATAACAATACACACTTGGGATGAGAATGGACAATCATAATTTAATCATGGCGAACACAAATTATGGAGACACTGATCTCAAGCACTTGCAGTGAAATCGTTATACGATGTACAAATCATCTTTTGCATTAGTTCATACAAAATGTCACAATCAACGTAAAATACAATATAGTAAGCATTAGAGATTTCCCAAAAATTTAAAAAAAAAAAAAAAAAAAAAAAGGAAAGGACGGACGTCTAGCTTTAGCAAACAGAAACAAAAATAGATAGGTGCTGAGCAGAGTACCCAAAGAATAGTAAAAAAGTATATATAACTATATCTCATAAAGATTATAGGAAAATGGGGTGATGAAAATCGTTTGGTAGTGACAATGGCAGAGGATGGACACAACACAAAAAATTATCACATAGATGCAAACTGAACAGGCTGAACAGGGAGCTAACTATAACACTTGCTGGGCTGAATTGAATGCCACATAAAAGTAAGAGTTTGCACACTGGATCTTATTTTACAGGTAAAAATAAACAATATCAACGCAACTAGAGAACAAAAACAAATTTTCTAACAATAATACAGTGTGTTTACCTCCTTTTCATTGCCGTAACTTTGAGCACAATCAATATGTCGGTATCCAGCCTGCATTGATCAACAAACAAACATATTCAGATTTTGCTGATATAATTTATTATTTTCGAGTAATTTTTTAGGAAATTGTATCCAAACTTTTAATTTTTTAATATTTCATTTTTAT
Source organism: Citropsis articulata (assembly GCA_030449925.1). Lineage (NCBI taxonomy): Eukaryota > Viridiplantae > Streptophyta > Magnoliopsida > Sapindales > Rutaceae > Citropsis > Citropsis articulata. The sequence goes on along the minus strand of JASUUH010000051.1, from coordinate 2,271,503 downwards.
AACTCTCAACTTTGACAATTAAACCGGAAAAAAAAATTGCATCAACAATTTCAAAGTCAATGAGGTCCTAAAAGCTCCAAACACAACAAAACGTTAAAAGAAACAGAAAGTAAGTAAAAAGAAAGAAAAATTGGGAAAAACCTTGATGGCGGCAGCAACGGCGTTGCCGACGACACCAGGATCAGACTGCCACGTGCCTAATCCAACGGACGGGATTTTGGCTCCGGTGTTCAGCGCGAAGTGTCGAATCTCATTTCCCATTTTCGAAAGCTAAGCGTTAGAGAGAGAGAGAGAGAGAGAGAGAGAGAGTAGGGAGCAAAAAGGCGTGAGCGAATGAGTGGACAAGATGTAAAAGCAGGCACCGGCCGGGCTTTATATAACGAAGCAGAGGAATGTTAACTTGGATTCTAGAAGCAGTCATGCAGGCGGGAAGTGCGAGAGATTTCTTCATTAGTGCGCTGCAAAGTGTGAAACGCCTCTCATGGCAACACAAATCTTTCCCGATCGTTGATTATTTAAAAAAAAGAGGGAAGTTTGACCGAGTGATTGTTGACTAAAATACACGTGCGGTACAAAGTTTGCTCGTTTCGAGAGAGAGGTAGAGGAAAAGTTCTCTTTTTCTGTTTCCAAAGGTTTTTATTCGTTCGTCCATTTTAGTGGGCCACCCACTTACACGCACATGATCACTGTATTATATACGACTTTGTCACAAATTCGATTTTTTTTTTTTTTTTTAATTTTGAAAGAACGTACCGAACGCGCATAATAAGTTTTAGCTTCTGTTTTTAAAGTCTCAATTGTCTGTTAGTATTTGGTAGTAAGCAAGAAAGGAGGACGGATCGTTGAGTGAATTGTGTTTGGAAGGGACGATTGTATTCACTACCTTTTGTGTTTCCGTAGTTGCGTAGCTTTTATTAAACCATCTTCTTGTTTCAATCTAAAAGACACTTTTTATTAGTAAAAAGTTCAGTTTGGGAGTACTACTAAATCATAGAGTTTTGTTTACCTTTAGCAAGCATTTGTGTTTGGTTGTGACTAAACAAAAAGATGAATTTAGGTAGTTTTGATAACGTTATGGAAATTTGGATATGTATTGAAACTGTTAACTTGTAAATATTTTTTTTATTAATTTTGATGATAACAAACCTTTTGATAAATATGTTGGAGTTTTCATAATTACAAATATTTTCTTAAAAGCCAGAAGTTTTCTATGAGTATCTACAAGTTTTTGAAAAACTGGAACATCTCTGCAAAAATGTGTATTTCTGGAAATAATCGGTGAATCGTTAATATTAACGGTTAACCGATAAAATGAAGAGAAAGGTTAATGTCTAAGGCTTCAACCGATTACTTCATAACTTGTTAAAAATCAGCCACTGGATTTAAACGGTGAACCATTTATTTAAACGGCTAACCGTTTATAGTAAAGCCTAATCTTTCTAAAGGGTTATTTCTTAAGCCTTCACCGTTAAGCATTTTATGTTTTAAGGTTTATGGAATTAAACGGTGAACCGTTTAGTTTAACGGTTAACCGATAATATTCAGAAAGGATTTTTGTGTTAACCTCTTACCGTTTAAAGCAAACCGGTTAAGCTTTTTGTTTTAAAGGCCAATGGCAATAACCGGCGAACCGTTAATTAATAACAGTTAACCGTTAATTTCCAGAAATGCATACTTTGTTAAGCCTTAACCGTTTAGTGAAAACGGTTAGTTGAAATGTGTTGTATAACGAATTTACCGCAACCGTTAATCGGTAAACCAACCGATAAGTTCCAGTATGTTATTATTTGTTAATCCTTAACCGTTTAGCCAAAAATGGATAGAGATTTTTGTTGTGCAGGTCTTTGGATTTTAACGGCGAAAGGGTAAGTGACTAACGGTCAACCGTTTATTTGAAATTCAGCATAACGGTAACTTTGACCAGCGCAAACGGTGAACCGTTAACGGGTAAACGGCGATCCGTTTTCTGGCGAAATGGGCTATAACGGCTAGTTTTCAGCTCTAACTATAAATAAGCTCATTCAAATCATTTCAAAGGTTGATCACAACACGACCATTGAGCTTATACACGTTTATACAATCTTCATAGAGCTTTAAACACATTCTTACTTCATCTTATTCACACATTGGGCTTTGATTTGTAATCTTAAAGATTGTGTGAGAGAAAAACAACTTGTAATTTTTGTTTTGAGTGATTATAAGTGTTGGGATACACTTGGGTTAAGAGATTGGGAATAATCTCTTGTTGTAAAGGTTTATTGACACCTTGGAAGTCAATTGTAAGCTTTTGAGGCCTTGGTGGCTTGCTTAGTGGAATCCTCAAGCCCGGTGTGCTTGGAGGCGTGGACGTAGGCGGGGATAGCCGAACCACGTAAAAATCATTGTGTTTAATCTTTCTTACCTTATCTCTTTACTTTTCATTGCATATTACTTTATTTATTTCGAATTGGTTTGCTTAGTTATTATTTCATTGAATTTTTATTTGCTTATTTTTCAAAAACCCAATTCACCCGCCCTCTTGGGTTGCCTAGTTAGTATTTCAGAAATCTATCAAAATAAATTCATTTACGGGGTGGAGATATTTTAATCCATCAACATATTTTTCCACACTTATTTACTCAATAGAAGTATTACTAAAATTTCAAAATTTAGATTTTACTATAAGTCCACTAAAATACTAAATTTTGTAACTTGATTTGAAATTTTTATTTAACTTTTTATTTGTACGAATCTTGATAAAATAATATGTCAAAATCAAGTCGAAATTCCATCATAATCAAAATTATAACAACGATTATGATCCCATCGTAGCTTTAGATTTCGATAACATATTAACCTGGTTTTACTTAGCAGGCAGTGCCTAAGTTCACATCATCCCACTCAAGATCCGCGCCTTCAAAGCCCGCCAATTCGGTTCGCTATGCAGGCTGTTGCCACGCGCTTTTAAATTAATTATAAAATATTTTTTTAATTAAGAAAAAAATATTTAAATTAAAGATAATTATCTAATACATAATAGAATAATAGTCCAATACATAAAATATTGGTAATATAGCCTAATAAATAAAAAAATAGTAATATAAAAAATTGAACTAATTTAGTATTTTGAGTTTTTTTTCTTTTTTTTATTTATAAATTGGCCCGGGATTCTTTGCGAAGTCCTTATCTAGGCCCAAGCTATATGGGCCTTACATTTTTTGAGCCCATATACAGGCCCAACCCATGTGGGCCGGGCTTTAGGCCCGCGGGCTAGGTCTAGACGGGCTTGGGCCGGCCCGGGTTTTTTTGCCACCCTTATATTAACCTGTCTTGAAATATGATAAACCTCTTTTGTTTCTTTTTCTTTTTTTTTCTTTTTTCTTTGGTTTATGTAATTGTTGGTTTCGATCATTGAACTAAGGAGTCATTTTTTATGACTTTGTAGGTTAAACTTGCTACGTAAGTGTAAAATTAGTTATTTAATTATATATTTTGTTCATAATGATAATTTATAGAGAAAGGCTATTTGAACCTACTAAGAACCCGATAGAGATAACTGCGCTGCCACAGCGCAGCTGCCTCAAACGGGTTTTAAAGTACTCTTTAAAACTATTTACTTATTATACCCACTATTAAAAATTAAAAATAAAATTTATACTCAGCATTGCACACCCACCTAAACACAAAAGCCAACTTTTAAAACTAATTTCTTATGTTATTAATAATTTTTTTACAAACTCATTACAGTTATTTACAAACCCATTAGTCAAAAACATGAAATTGAAATTGAATTTACCATCCATTGAACAAACTTGCTTGATTTGTAGGATTATTATTTTAGCAGTCAAACAAAAATCGATTCAAATGTGCAAATAAAAAGGCCAAATGGCTTACAACATTATAGTAAATTATGGAACTTAAAAGAACTATTAGAAGTAAAGCTTGCTCTCTCCAACGTTTCTCGCTCTCACAAAAAAGCAAAACTTTCTCTTTCAAAAATCAAAATTATAATTTTCACCATTCAAATCGCAAAACAAAAAAAATAAAATTCATTGTATATAGAGATTTGATCAGTCTAAGCTCAGATGTAGCGCTGATTGCAATTCGCTTTGGGTTTGTTTTTGCAGACAAATTTGGGTGGAAAAAGGATGAAATATTTATTAAAAATCCCCAATTTCCATGAGGAAAAAGGTTGTTGATAATGATGCAAGATGGGAAAAATGTGTTAAATAAATTATTATATGAAACGGATGCAAGACTAGAATATATATATATATATATATATATATATATATATATATATATATATATATATTAACTTTTTTGTGGTTTACTTAATTGGTTAGTTAGTAATAAAATTTTTTATTTAAAAACAGACATATTGAGTATTTTAGTGGGTTCAAATAACTTATCCCTAATTTATATTATCAATATTTTAACAATAAAAAATTTCATTAAAAAGTGGGCCTACAAAATATTTTGGTGAGTTCCCGAATAGCCTCATCTTTAATATATTATTGAAATTTGGATACGTACTGGAATTTATCAAAATAGACCCTCTATATATAGTTTTCAAATTAATTATGAGAAAAATATAAATTTGATTGCACAATCTATACAAACGATTATTTAACAATAAAATTATTAAACTTTTATTATTTAAAAAGGACAAATCAAATGGTACCACGTGTTGCGAGCAGCGTACAGTTATCCCACGACATCAATGGCATCATAGTTCTTTTTCAAGATCTATACGCTAATGAGATCATATTTTAAAACAACGCAATGTTGGAGCAATAATCAATTCTCTGCGTGAACTTGTGCGGTTGTCATTTTTCATGAAGGCCTCATGAAATGATTATTTTGTATATAAAAAGGGAAAGTCAATTTAAAAGTTATTATTATTCATTTAATTTATTATTATTTTTGTAATTATCTTTTCCTAAATAAACTATCAAATTCCTATAAAATTTATTTAATATAGTACTTAGTAGTTTTAATTCCTACAAATTCAAGATTTTATCTTTTTACTATTCTCTTAATTAGTTGTGTTATTTATTTGTTCTTTTTTTAATATATTCTTTTATTAATCTACTACTTTTTGTGTGCGTTGTTTTATCTATTTTGAAATAAAACTATATCGAAAAACTTTAGAAAATAGAAGAACAGAAAAATTAGTTTAATCTAGAAGATGAGTAGTAAAAAAGGTGTAATTTGAGTTAAAAAAACAATAAGTGAAAATGTTATAATTGAATTAAAATTTTATGGGTTAGCAATAGTATAATAGAATTTTATTTAATCATTTTACATTTTAGAGTGTTTAAAGAATTGATTTTCAATAACTAATATATAACTAATATATATATATAGTCCTAAATTTTAAGAAGAATTAATTAAAATCATTTGCCTAAGGCCCCAAATATGGTTGAGCCGGCCCTGAGGCTGATGTGTGACAGCTTATTTTAAATTCGGCGATGGTGGTGAAACAAAGGTAAGTGTATAATGCTTAATGTGGATTCTTTTGTTTGCTAGAGTTCTACAGGCACAATATTGTAAGAATAGTTCTTTTCTGCAAGCTCACGTAGGGACGAGGGAGTAACCCCGTTAAGGCGAAGTTTGCTTTGGGGGCATGAAATATTGCAGCTTGGCATATATTTTTATGGATGAGAGTGCCTTTCAACCTCTTTATTTGGCTTTCCACTCAAATTTGATTCATGAGGAGGTAAGCGATTAAAAATTATAGTTAGACTTTGACCACTCTATCTTTAAAGATAAGTTTTATTTTTTAAAAAATAATGCATGACTATATTTCAAAGTTGAAATCAACCTATTTAATTGTTCTACGTTCAGAAATAATGCAACCTGATTCTTTTAACATTAGGCCAAACCCTTCCCCCTCCCCCCGGGGGGGGGGGGGTAGGGATGGCAAAATCCGGGTCCGGGTCCGGGTTTAGCCTTTCCGGTTCCGGACCCGGATGGTGATTTGAAAATACCGGACCCGGATAAAACCCGGATATTTTTACCCCGGGTCCGGTCCGGGTTTAACCCGGAAAAATCCAGGTTTCCGGATTCCGGGTTTTGGAACCCGGATGCTTGCTAAAGAGAGATGATTTTCTCTCTTTACAGTCAATTCCTCTTTACATCATTAATCTATTACCAACAACAATGGAAAATAAGGTAAAATCAAATAACTAGAAATAAATTCAAAGGTAACAAGCATACAAAATTCAAGTTTCAAACATAATGATGACAAATTTGGCGATGATGGTGAACAAATTGGGCTTTGTGGGGTTAAGTCAAGAAAAGTCGAAAAGGGGAGAAATGAGATCTGGTTTTCAAAATCATGTATGTTGTTCTCGTCTCCACTCTTCCTTTCTTCTTCCTTTCAGATCGCCACTTCTAATCTCCTTTCTTCTTCCTTTTTTGGGTTTTTATTTTGCACTGTAATTGATTTTTATTCTTTCTTCATCAATCTTCTTCGCCTCGACGATGATGAACATGAACAAAGCAAAGCAAAGTAAGCAATGGTGAGTGTGATGATTTGATGAAGAGTGAAATTTGAGAGAAAATGGTTTGGCTTGATGATGATTTGACGAAGAGAAGGGAGAGAGTGGAAATGTTTGGCAGCGGCGGTGAACTAGGGCTGGGGATGAAATTTTTTTTTCATTTTTCAATTTATACTAAAATATTCGGGTTCACGTTCACAACTACCTAACCGACGATTGATTCCGGGTTGATAAAATTCAACCCGGATTCCGGTACGGGTTGAACCCGGCCCGGATTTTCCGGGTTCGTCCGGGTCCGGGTTAAATTGCCATCCCTAGGGGGGGGGGCGATTGATACCTTAAGTTGGATTTTGTCAAGGCACGGCTAAGGGCTCGTGTTGAAGTTGGACTGGGCTCGGTGGGTTGTGTTGGGCCGCCCGCAAGCCAACTAAAGCCTTCCTATGTAGGAATGCTAAACAGTGGGCTTGGGCCAGTTTTTTTCAAACACAGGTCCAAGCCCACTTCAAGTTTAGTGTGAGGCCGGGTCCATTGTGAGCTTGGCCGGACTTGGGTTTTATTTATTTATTTATTTATTAAACTATTATAAATTTAAAATAAATTATTTATCAACAAGTTGTTATAATCATAAATACATAAAAGAAAATAAATACTTTAAAATAAAATAATAAATAAAGCAAATAAAAGCTCATAACTTCTTTTTTTTTAATACTGAATTCTCTAATTTAAATATTATTTTAATTAATTAACACAAAAGAGAGAGTTTAGTATTATAATTTTAATTTTTTTGAATCATCATTGATTTATAAGTAAAGAATTAAGTTTTTTTTTTGTACTTTTAAATTATTTTTCAATTTTTTAAATTTATTAATTTACTTTTTGTTAAAAAATAGTGGGTTTGGGTCTAACCGAGACATTTTTCTTGAGCCCTTATTTAGGCCCTCATGTGTGAGGACTACTGAAGCCTGTAGGCATGGGCCGGCCAGGGCTTTTTTGCCCACCTTATTCCTATGTTGTGTCGTGTGGTGCCTCTGAACGTCTTTACTCGGCCCGTGGATCCTATGTTGACACTAGCATATTAGCAGTGCGACCCCCCACCGACAAATTAAAATGTAATGGCACCGTTAAATTGGGGTAAAAAAAAAAAATCTGCAGGACCTGTTGAAAGAATAGTATTATAATGGATGCATGATGCATCTTATGATCATCTCCATGTACATTTTATTTACAGAACAACATATGTGGCCTTCGATTTCAAGTAAATTTAAGAAGCACACATATACAAAAAATATACTTCTTATTCTTAGATGCTATGCATTGACAAGCAACCCTAGATTAGTGGCTGAGATTGAGTGTCACATGGATTGCCAACGTGGCAATTAATTTTTCGTAAGCACGTAACGAGCTCTCCCACGGTCCCACCGCATGCTTGGTGGTGAGATTAATAAAATTCATTTATCGTTATATTTTCTTTCATTTTCTGTCTAGGTCAATTACGAAACAGCATCATCTTAATCGTTTTAGATTTCTTAACTCTATTCTATTTAGGGGTGGACATGGGTTGGTTTGGGTTTGAAATTTATATAAACCCAAACCAAACCATAAAAGTTCGGATCCAACCCAAACCAACCCAAATATTTTTAACCCAACCCAAACCAACTCATTTGGGTTTGGTTTGAATTTTATTATTAAAATATTTTTATTTTCATAAAATTTAATTATATCAAAATTATAATAATTATTAATTGTTATTAATTATTAAATTGATATCAAAATATAAAAAAATAGTGGATAAAAATTATAAATAATAAATTTTACAATAACTTAATCCTTAAATTAAATAATACTAGAAAATTAAAATAAAGTTTAATCACAAAAATCATTATTTCTCAATAAATAAGAATGTACACTCTAATAATAAACTTTCACAAATATGACATTAACAATCTAATAATAAATTTTGCTACTTGTTTATTAATTATGCAATACTTATTTTTATTTATCGTTTTGGTACTTTTGCATTATGTTGTCTGCTTATATGCTTAATTTTATTTACATTCTAAAATTATATAGTTTATATGCTTTATTCTAATTTCATTATATGATAAGCAAAGTTTTTGTACGGGGCCTAATATGGGCATTACATTCAATTATTGACCAAAAATTACCTGCCATCTAGCATATGGGATACACTCCAAGCTGAGTTATTATTTATCACTAGTAGAATCTCTTGCTCTTTCCATGATGATGCTTCCACGTGGGAGGATTTACAAAAAAAATTCATGTTATTTACAACAACATTTATTTAATTTAAATTCATTTTTACATGTTATTTTTTTTTATAACTGTTGACAATTGGTCACGCCACAAATTAAATGGTGACCTTTCGCTTATTTGTATTTTTTTTATTTTGTTTTTATTTATTTCATTTGAAAAGTTTGAGTATTGGGTTTTGTCCATAACCCATGGATAAACCATACCCAACCCATAATGAAATGATTTTTTATATAAAACCAACATCTAACCCATTTCCATAATTTATCCAACCCAAACCATTTTATTTAGTTTGGGTTTGGGTAAACCCATGGATTGTGAGTTTATGCCCACCCCTAATTCTATTCAACAAAAAACAAAACAAAAATTAACCCGTTTTCAGTTTCTTCCGTATTTTTATTCATATGCAATTTTTCCATTTATGTTTTAGTACGGATACTTCTCTTGGTCTAGTTACCATGCCGAACTAAAAAAAACAAAACTAAGGTCAAGACATGCAAGAGTTTCAGTTAGTACTGGATGATGTTTTTACTCTTTCACCGTTTATTTTGATACAACAAAGCTTACGGAAATGTAGTTAAGTGATACATTTTGAAACTTATATAGTTTAGTGATACTTTATGAAGTTTCTTCCAGTACTCGATCAAGATATGAATGGGGCTTTCATTTATTTCATTTGATAAGTTTAAGTGTTGGGGTCTTGTTCATAACCCATAAATAAATCATACCCAAACCATAATGAAATGATTTTTTTTTTTATATAAAATATATGTCGAACACATTTTTATGATTTATCCAACCCAAACCATTTAATTTGTTTTTGGTTTGGATAAACCCATGGGTTATCTGTTTATGCCCACCACTAGGCGAACTTATTCCACTTATAAAGTTAAGTGAAACTAGTCACAAATTAGATCTAACGAAATGAATTTTTAAAAATATAAAACAAAAAATTAAGAAAATATTTGTTGTGTTTCAGTTGGTCTGGAAAAATAAATAATCTCTTTAATGCAAAATATCCTACAAGCAAAACATAATAGGATATTTATGAATTACACAAAAAGTAATAGGTAATTTTACATTCATCATCTAATAAATGAGTGACATAATATTAGAGTTTCAGTTAGAATTCAAATGTTGAGAAATTTAGTATCATTATACAAAAAAGAATGGCAAAAAATTATTCAACACAAAGAAAACATGCGCACATGCATAAAACTTCATTACACTTTAAACGCATCACATGGCTATCCTCATGCCTTCTTAAGCATCATGGCTTTATTTACACGTCCAAAAACAGAACATCAATTATATCTCACCATCCCACAGTTCTTCAAGAGACTTGTATGGACCATAGGTTTCATGGACGAAAAAGTGCTCCATAGTGAATAGCTTAGCCTGCTCAATTTCAGAGAACTTGGCAAACAAATCCTCAGGGATAGACCAGCCAAAGACATCAAAATTCTCCTTGATCCTTGCTTCATTTGCAGACTTGGGCAGCACGCTGTAACCCATTTGAAGTACCCAGCGAATACAAACTTGTCCAGGAGTTTTGCCTAATTTCTCCGCAACCATTTTTATAACCGGATGCTTCAGCACATCGCTCTTGAACCATGGTGAGCCTGGAGAACCCATTGGGGAGTATCCCTGCATGATCACAAACATAACATGAACGAAGTTAATTTCACTTTAAGAATTGAATCCAATCAAGTAAACTGATTAAGGGGGCAAAAAAATAAATAAACTCACAGATACGTGAATCCCTTTGGATTTGCAAAATTCATGTAGCTTTTCCTGGCGCCATCCAGGGTGGCATTCAACTTGGTTAACAGCAGGAGTAACACGGGCAACTTTCAATAAATCCTGAAGCTTCTTTACAGAGAAATTACTGACTCCGATAGTTCGGGCCTTGGCAGAATCATAAAGTGCCTCCATTGCTTTCCACGTGCTTGGTATATCTGGTTGAAGAAGGTCGTTGGGATTGAGGCTTATAAATCCCTTCTTTGTTCGCACTGGCCAGTGCATCTACAATAAAATTTGATTATGAGGTAAGGGATCTTGTACTTTATTAAAGTACAGAATGCACTTCCATTTTATTGTAAATGTGTTTTACGCAATATTGTTAAACTGTTTACATCAATATTGTAAAAGTCTATCTGGTACTTTACTAAAGTGCAGAATCCTTAGAATACTTATTAAAAACTCGGTCGTATTTGTATTATATAAAAAATAAAATAGATATGGTAACTTAATTTGTATGATTTCTACGGAGCATGCACGTACTATACATACAAGGTACAAATCCACGTAATCAATCTGTAAGTCCTGCAAAGTCCTGTCCATTGCCTTTGGTACATCTTCTGGTGCATGATCACAACACCTACGAACAATACACAGTACAAACCAAAAGCATCTACTGGGTTTTCATGTGTGATTACGAGAGGCCATGTGATATGAGTCCATGCAAGAACATGCATGTTCTCGATTGTGAAAGAATATTAATTAACTTAAAACTAACCAGAGCTTAGAGGTGATCCATATATCCTCACGCTTGACCACTCTATCTTCAAACAGCTTCTTCAGCACGGTACCAATCTACAACAAGCACATATATTGAACTGCATTAATTAATGTCATGCTATTGTGATTAATAAAAATACATTACAAGTGGAGTGAGAATCACATGTTTTTACTGACGTTCAGAGGAAGGGATATATACCCCTTTTGAAGAATTATATAATTAACTTTGCACAGCTAATATATTGTAATTAATTACCTCCTTTTCATTGCCATAGAAATAAGCACAATCAATATGACGGTATCCGGCCTGCAGCAATCGACGGGCAAAAAAATAAACAGCTGAGAGCTAAACATTTGATAGAATTTAATTGCAGGAAGTTTTAAAGAAAACGTGCGAACCTTGATGGCAATAGCAATGGCTTCAGCGACAACACCAGGTTGAGCCTGCCATGTGCCTAATCCGATAGACGGCATTTTGGCTCCATTGTTCAACTCGAAGTATTGAACATTATCGTTTGCTACTTGGTCCATTTCCCAAGTTATGTGTGTGAAATGACCAGGGGCAGTGAGTGATTATTGGCCTTTCAATTTGTGGAGAGATTAGATTGAATTTTCGGGGAGATGTAACAAATCAATTTCGTCAATATTGTATTATTGTATTTATTACCACTGGGCAGAAATTTTCATATTCAAGGAAAGAAATGGGAAAAAAATCTTTGGGTGAGAAGCCAAATATCTGCGGGCACGTGGATACCGGATAAGAAATAATAATATGTGGTTTAGACTTTTTTTTTTTTCCCTAAAGTTTGGTCATCTAAAATTTGATTATTATTACTAATTTTTAATTTTCAGATCCCTCAAACACTGCGATTTTTTATATTCACTTAATAATCGCTTTCTTGGAGAGATTTGAAAAATGGAATAAATGCAAAAGAAATCCCAAAGTTTTTGTATTTTTATAAAATGATAGTTTTTATATTTTTCTAAAAAAGTAATGGCAGATATCCTAATATGTGATTCTCAACTTAAGTGCTAATTAATGTAGTATTAATTTATTCAATGGCTTATTATAAGTAAAATTTTAATTTTATCTCCAATGCGATGTGACTAAATGATTTTCAAACAGTTTAATTTAATTGACCATTTGGCTTCAGGGCAATTATAAGGGATCAAAAAATAAATTTAATTTTCGTTCGCCTAATTTTTTTTAAGAGAAATAGTAGTAATAATAATAATAAAATATTTATTTAGTGATAAATAAATGATTTGATTAATGATGAAATTCAATATCCATCAAATAAGTTGGACATGATATTCAAATTCATTATCCGTGGACATATATTACTGATTTTGATAATTGATTGGATATAGCGATGGGTTTTATTATCAATAATCGTAGCTATTGATTAAAAATAAAAAAAAAGAAGGAAGAAGAGGGAGACGCGGAAATTGCAAGAGAGAAGAAAAGAAAATTGGTGGCCGACCAAATCGCTTGGTGTTCTTTGTCCAAGTTCCAACAATTTTCTAGACAAATTGTGCATTAAATTATATGCATCACATGTGGAATAATAGGAGCAATACAACCAATTAGGCAACTAATGAGAGGACTTGAACAGACTATCTCAGTGGTAAAGAGATAACTTTGAAGTTATTGAAAAATGATTATTTAATATAAAACCAAAACAAAATATAAAATTTTGGCATGTGTCTATTGCGATCATCATACATCGTGATAACACTTAACTAGTAAATTTACTTCATGCGAACACATGCATTCTACATTTAAAGATTAAAGACACTTTCCACAGTATCGTCAATCAAACAATGAGTCATTTTTTCTACAATAAACCAAAAGCAGATTATTTACGAAATTACAATAATTATTTTAATATGTCGGGAAGTAGATTATTTCATAAAGTAAAAAATTACAGCATTCCCAAGCAGACACTAATATAAAATACAAATGAAATCACTAAGGTTTTTGACCTCCAAATTAGTTGGCATGCATGGCAGTTACTATAGGATAGATCTTGAGTCTAAAAATTGTGGGTGTTTTTTTTCATCATCCTTCCCAATTGCCAAAACCTTGATTTCAATAATTTATTATAAAAGATCTGAAATGCAAGAGTTCCAATGAATACAAACACTGCCATAATGTGTATGGAAATGCCCGTAAGTCATATCTCACCATCCCAAAGCTCCTCAACTGATCTGTATGAACCAAAGGTATCATGGACATATGCAGTACCTCTTATAAGTCTAGCCTGCATGGTCGAAAGCAAAATCTGCTTTTAGGAGAATAGATTATAAGACAATTGTGTTAGTCATACCCAATAGAATAGCTACTTGCCTGCTCAATTTCTGAGAACTTAACAACCAAATCCTCAGGTATAGACCAGTCAAATATGTCAAAGTTCTCCTTAATCCTGGCTTCATTTGTACTCTTGGGAAGTACACTATGACCCATTTGCAAGCCCCAGCGTAGAGCAACTTGTGCAGGAGTTTTGCCTAATTTCTCTGCAACCATCTTTAGAACTGGATGCCTGAGGACATCACTCTTGATCCACCTTGTGCCGGGAGAACCCAATGGGGAATATCCCTGACCAAAATGTAGAAGAAGTTAATCTTTCTCTCTTAACATATCGAAGTAAATATGATTTTCCCAATCAAATAAACAAGAAGATGTTAAAAAAAAAAAACACAATAAAAAGGAGAAGATCATCAAGAATTGCCAACTTACAGACAGGTGAACTCCTTTGGATTTACAGAATGCATATAGCTTTGGCTGCTGCCATGAAGGATGGCATTCCACTTGATTAACAGCTGGAGGAACACGAGCTATTTCCAATAAATCTCCAAGCTTCTTCATAGAGAAATTGCACACTCCAATAGCTCGAGCCTTGCCAGAGTCATATAATGCCTCCATTGCTCTCCATGTGCTAGGTATATCTAGTGGAAGAAGGTTTTCAGGATTGAAGCCAACAGACCCCTTCTTCATCCGAGCTGGCCAGTGGATCTTCAAAATTGAATAGCCATGCAAGGTTACAATCTAAAATATTGTCTTAATAAATCTTAATTGCATGAGCAAATCCAAGCTATAGATTTCTAAGCTAAATATAGGCTACATTGGATGCTGCATTACCCTTGACAAATTTAAATATAGCATCAGAAGGGATACTTGTTTATCAATGCATTAATCAAGATCAATGGCTCAACTATATAAATTTTTTTAATCGGAATTTGTCCTCTACCTTCCAAGAATTGGACTCTAGGAACATTAAAGCTAATGCTAAGGAAAATATTAGATAAGATTTATCAAAAAATACATACAAGATACAAATCAACATAATCAATCTGCAAGTCCTCTAAAGTATTGTCTAATGCCTCTGCTACATCTTCTGGTGCAAGATCAGTACACCTGAGAATCATGACAGATTTAGATAGTACGAACATTCCTCGGCAGTTCAATGAACAGTTAATGAGTCAGTCCGCTAGCTAAATCATTTCGAGTTGTTGCACTCAGCCATCCATCGTGTGTTCCCACTCAATCAAACCAACAACTAAGACAAAGACAAACCAGAGTTTGGAGGTAATCCATAAATCCTCACGCTTGACAACACGATCTTCAAACAGTTTGTTCAGCACAAAACCAATCTGCAAGAAACATAGACAAGATCACGGTATCACAAAAGGTCATTAGTAAAGTTTAAGCACTTTTGCAGAACAGGACAATAAACAACTGAAGCCAAATCAATAAGTATCATATACAGTTTCACTTCAAGTCTCCCTGCACGGAGCGTCTATATTAAATTTTTTATACGTCAATGTCACTACCAGGAAACTACATAGCAGTGCCCTAGAATTGAGAGTCAAAGAGACCAATCCAATAAAAAATGTCAAGGGTGTGATGAACAGCCAAAAATGAACAACCAAATGGAGAGTGATTTCAACATCTCAAGATAATATTGTTTAACAGCATTATAAATAATATTCCCAATGTATCCAGCATCATAGTTATTCGTACAAAATGTAAAATCACCATATGGGCAATAGATAATACTATCCCTAAAACCAAACCAAGACACAGTAAAACCATAGATTCAGCAGCATTTTAAACCCGAAAGTAGGGTACTAGTAAAAATGCAAAAAATGACGACAACATCAATAGTTAGCAGAATAATTTGCAGTTACCTCCTTCTCATTGAGATAGAGTCGAGCACAATCTATATGGCGGTATCCAGCCTGCAGCCACACGAAAACATGTTTAGTTGATTGCTAGTATTTGATATTGGAAAAAGTTGACAAGAAAGATTGGCCATATTTGATATAGAAATTAGAAAATGGTTAAGCTAGTTTAAGAAATTAACTCATTTATTTAACTAGAATGGATATTGTTGATCTGGAATGAGAAAACTTGTTTGGCGGACAAAAAATCAGTAAAGCACATGTGGGAGAGCTTCCATGGGAACTAATTTTGAACTCTGCAAAAATAGTACGTCTAAAGACCAAACCAAGTCAAGATAAGTCAAATTCTCAATTACCCATTTATTTTATGTAACTGTTTGTTATGAGGCATTTAAGCTTCCTTTCAGTCTCAATTTTATTTTATCACCAAAGTTTGGGGTGACAAAATTGGCATTAACTTGTCATGTCAAATGTATGCTGACATAAATTCAGCCCATTTATTAATTGTTTTAAAAACTTAAAACATTAACTTGATCTATATATTATTAGTGCATTTTTGGTCTTAAATATATTCAATTTTAAAAAAAATACCTCACTTCACAGGATTTTAATATATTTTTAAATAAATGTCTGACCAGTTTTGGTGTGTGTATATATGTATGTATGTATAAAAGATAGTTCTATTCTACAAAAACAAGTTGATATAAAGTAATTAATCCAGAGGTTGACCACATCATAAACTGGTTCGCATCAGTATGCCTTAAAACCTGAACTCAACATAATTAATAAATAGGTGACATTATTTAACCCGTTAAATAAATCATATATTTTAGATCATCTCTTAACCAAAATCTTAACGTCATCATGTGCCACCTTGTTCAAAGCAAACCATGGCTTTCGCTCTTTGAACCAAACAACAGTTTATATTTAGGGAATAAAAAACAGCTTCAGAAAAAAATTAAAAAACAAACATCACCCCCACACGCACACACAGTAACCAACAAGACAAGGCATAAATAAATCAGTATTTTAACATTTGATAAGCAGACGGTAGAAACGTGGCGACCTTGATGGCGACATCAACGGCGTTACCGACAACACCAGGATCAGCCTGCCACGTGCCCAATCCAACGGAAGGCATTTTGGCGCCTGTGTTCAGCTCAAAGTATCCGTTTTCATTCGCCATTTCCGCAGTTCGAAGAGGCGACAAATCTCTGAACTCGAATAATGAAAATAATAATAACAAGAAGAAGAAGAAGACAAATGAAAGGCTCTCGTTTTTTTTGAATTAAGTGGGTCGCTAGTAAGTGGGGACAAAGGGAATGTGTCAGGTACTTTTGTAGTGGATTGGACATTTGGAGGAGTGAGACGTGACGATGAAAGTGGGAATAAATTATTTATCTATATTAGGATAGATTATAAGAATGAGAATTAGAATTTTATATTTCTGTATTTATTTTATTTTTTTATTAAAAAGTGAATTATTTTAAATTATTATCTTATTTTTATATAAATAATTATAATTTTTATTATAAAATAAATAAAAAATATTTTTAAAATAAATTATTTATATTATTCTTATTTTTAATTATATAGATTAATAATAATTATTATTATTATTCTTAATTATGTAATCACAATTTTTTTTTATTAATTTTAATTTTAATTATATAAATTAAAAATTATTGATAAGAGTAACACAAATAAAATATTATCATAAATAATATAGTAGAAAATTAATAATCCTTAGAACAAAATATTTATTATTATTTAATAATATTATATTTTCAAATAAATTATTATATAATAATATTATTAATTCTATGTGAATATAATAATATTATTTAAATAAATATGATATTATTATTTTTAAATAAATTATTGGGTTTTAATGAATATAACTATATTATTTTTAATATTTTGTTTTAATAAATATAATTATGTTATATTTAAAGGAAAGAGTAAAAAAAAAGAATAGGTGGGCGTGGGATTCTTACAACACGTGTCAAAGAATTTACTGTCACATGTTTTAAATGGTAGTTACAGCACAGGTCTTACCATCACCGTTAAATAAAATAAATGGCAATTTCTGGCCGGCTCATTTGTTGACTAATTTAATAACTTTCTATATAAAGGTATTCAAATTCAACTTGGCCTTCCAGTAACACAACCAATTTTTCAAGATTAGGCTTTCGCATATACATCAATACTCCTCATAATTTTTTTAATTCAAATTACTTAAATAATTAAATAAAATTTAATCTATTTCTTATACTTTTTTTTTTTTATAGAAATTCAATTAAACATCTAAATAAATTATTGGGAAAAAGCTCTTTTCATCCTTAGGGTTTAATGCAATAGCCCATTTCATCCCTACTTTTCAAACAATAACCTAAAATATCCTTCCGTTAACTCACCGTTAATGTAAAGCCATTAACTAATAATTCATTAAGGGTAAAATAGGATTTTTTATTAAAGTGATACAAACTATATTAAAATAAAATTTTTACACAATTAAATAGCACTACAAAGTATGCAAAATGCATTAACTTTTTCTTAAATGAAATCAAGGATGAT
Organism: Citropsis articulata; assembly: GCA_030449925.1. Taxonomy (NCBI): domain Eukaryota; kingdom Viridiplantae; phylum Streptophyta; class Magnoliopsida; order Sapindales; family Rutaceae; genus Citropsis; species Citropsis articulata. Next base: position 2,253,465 of record JASUUH010000051.1, on the reverse strand, counting down.
ATAGTTTGATATAGCCATTGAATAATTACCATAAGGAATAAATTGTAATTATATAGTTTGATATAGCCATTGAATAATTACCATAAGGAATAAATTGTAATTAACACAATATCTTTAAATCATTGGAAGAAAAACTCAAAAATAACACTAATTTTTATGTGCTTGCATGTGCTGAATATCTTCTTTATCTCCAACTCAATTCAAGCCATTTTATAGTGTAATTCTGATACTTATATGAATAAGAAAATTGTGATATTTTTGGTACTTAGATCTAGGGTTTATAGGGTTTTCATGCTGCCAAAATAGAAAGAAATGAAAAAAAAAAGTGAAATAGCAGTTTTTCATCTTTTTCAATATTTCTTATTTATTGGAATTAGATAAAATTATTTTTACTTATATGTCAACTTTATTTATTTTTCTAATTTTCTTTTTGATAGAAAATCCTTTTTTACCCTTAATGAATTACTAACAAACGACATTCAACTAACGGTGAGTTAACGGAAGGATATTTTGGGCTATTATTTAAAAAGTAAGGATGAAATGAGCTATTGTATGAAACCTTAGGGATGTAAATGGCTTTTTCCCTAAATTATTCTTCTAACAAACATTTTACACCAATCTAATTTAATAATTAATATTTATATCTTAATATTAATAAAAAAATATTTTTTAAAGAAATTATAATAGTTTGGACTTTGGAATTATGAAAATAGAAACTACATAATAAGAAAAAAATAATTCAAGATTTTAGCTTTTGTATCTATTTTATAAATAAAAATTTTAAAAATATACACCTTTTGGGTAAAAGAATTTTATGGGAAGATAGTTAAACTTAATTCATGAGTTTTTAAGAAATAAAATTCTAAAGAGGTGTTATAAGGATTCAGAAACCATAACTCTATATGAACAGACGCTTAAGAGCATTACCCTTGACAGGTCCTCTGCCTGGGGAGCCGCTTAGTGAGTATCCCCGAAACAAGGCAAAATCATTACAGCTCGTTTTTACAAATCAACACATGAATGCGAAGAGACATCACGCAATTAGAATTTTTTAAGGCTTCTTCCCTTCCCTCGAAACCTTTGTTAATTCTCAAACTAAAAATAAATTGATGTAGGATCGAACACTTATGATGTCTAGACAGACAAACAAAATAAGAACAAAAAGGCCATCAAGCTGAGTAATTTCGTTAATTGACACGTCTTCTCTGAAAATGCTTTTACCACCCTGACGTTTCGTTTGGATTCATTTATAGCTTCTAAATTAGATTATAATAGCCAACATTATTCCGACTCATCAAAACTTCTCGTTACCTTAAGTCCTATGATTTTTTTTTTGCCAATTAAAAGTAAGAAAATGAAAAGAAAAACAGAAATGCAACGTTAGAAATCAAGAGAAAAGACAATTATCAAATATCTCCCTGCTTCACTAAACCGAAAAACTCCCACAAATCCATGATGGTCATTAAAAAACAGAGCAACCCTGCTACCTGTTAGAATGGGAAATGTCGAATTGGAACGATTGCAAATTAACAAAACTCGACAATAGATCAGGTTGGCAGAAAAGACAAGAAAATCACTAGCAGATTAACATAACTTCGAGCTCTTGTTCCTGTGATCATAACGTCCAACAATAATGCTACATTTGAGTTCACACTACATCACACAATCAGCTCTTCTCTACAACAATTGCTGATTGAGAGCTCTAGCGTCATTGACTATATAAGTAGGTTTTAAATAGAAAGTCTAGTGAAATCCTATGTCTGAACTCTGAAATATCACAGCCACCTCATATTTCACTATCCCAAAGCTCTTCAAGGGTCCTGTATATGCCAAAAGTCTCGTGCACAAATCCTGCACCTTTTACAAGACTCTCCTGAATTATTTGAAATGTAAAAATGATTAATTCATTTGGAACATATCAAAAGACAACAATGGCTGCCCTGCCAGCCTACATTTCGGATTCTTGGTAGATTCTATGACACTAAGCTCTACATAAAACACCAAAAAAAAAAAAAAAAAAAAAACAGTCTTAACAACATAAAATGTCAAGGAAGTGCAAAAGACAATTGATATATATGGTACAATGCAGGAGAGAAGTAATGATGCAAAGAAAATGCTACTTGCCTGCTCAATTTCAGGAAATTTGGCCAATAAGTCTTCAGGTATATACCAATCAAAAATATCAAAATTTTCCTTCAACCTAGCCTCATTTGCGCTCTTAGGCAGAACACTGTGACCCATTTGCAGCCCCCAACGAAGAGCCACTTGTGCAGGAGACTTACCCAATTTCTCTGCAACAGTATTGACAATTGGATTTTGAAGAACTCGGTGTGTGTTCTTAGCAGAACCAAGTGGCGAATAACCCTGAGAGATGACATTTTATCAAACCTACTCTTTTTTTTTAACCAATGAAATTTTCTACGTTTACCAGAAAAGAAAGAATTTCATCTTTAATCTTTGTAAAAGCACTTAAAAAAACTTTCCATGGAGCATGACACATTAGCAATGGGCATATTACATCAACTATAACTATTCAATTCCCATAACAACAATAAACTGCTTAAGAACAAATTACTCACAGATAAGTGAACCCCCTTGGATTTACAAAATGCTTGTAGCTTTGTCTGTTGCCATACCGGGTGGCATTCCACTTGATTTACAGCAGGTGGAATACGTGCTATTTCCAACAAATCCCCAAGTTTCTTCAAAGAGAAATTACTCACTCCAATTGCCCGAGCTTTTCCACAATCATAAAGTGCCTCCATTGCTTTCCATGTACTAGGTATGTCAGGTCGGGTCAGATTTTCGGGCTTTGAGTCTGACCCCCTTTTAATGCTGACTGGCCAGTGGATCTTAAAGGAAGGGGCAAAAAATTAAAAGTAAGAAAACAGCCGTACTTAAACAAAGCAATTGTGCAAGATGATTCCCGCAAGATAACTCAATAATTGGGTAGAAAAAAGGATGCTCCAACCCCTGCAGTTAGCCCAAATGTGCAAGTAGATCCGTAATATTTCAAAAATGAACACATTGACAAACTCTTGTTAGTGTTTTCCACTAAAATAGAGACTTCATATATACCATAATACTACGGGTTTTCAGGTTTACACAATTGTCAGATCGGTTTCTTAAAGAGGAGCAATGCAGGAATTTCACCGTGCTGTGTTAACCACAACGGCCCAAACTAGAAGAGGTTTGTGTGTCCATTACTGAAACATAAGGGTGTTCCCATAGGGCAAGCCTACCTCGGAGGTCGGGTGTCTTTTTCCCCTAATTTTTTCAAAGTGTGTGACAACATAACTTGGCCCAGTTAACTCCTATGGTCAAATCAATTGAGTTAAAGCGACAATAAATTTTAAAAGCAATTTCTCAATGAAACCTAAATAAGGAAATGAAGTATAAAGAATTGCTGAATGGTGTCATACAAACATACCAGATAGAGATCCACATAGTCGAGTTGCAAGTCCTGCAAAGTTCTGTCCAATGCCTTTGGTACATCTTCCGGCAAGTGATCATTGCACCTACATCACCGTAGTTAACTAATTCAAATATAATAATAAAAAAAAATACTTCATGTAATGACACTAACAACACTGGTGAATTTGCTTATAACTGTAGCATTTTTAAGCCTAACAGAAACAAAAAAAAATTAGAATAATAAAATATAATAAAAAATTAGAAACGCACCAGAGTTTGGAGGTTATCCATAAGTCCTCGCGTTTCGCTACACCGTCATCAAACAACTTCTTCAATGCAGAACCAACCTAGATAAATCAAAAAATCATCATGAGACACCGAAAATTAAGAGAGAGAGAGAGTGAGAGAGAGAGAATTTTTTTTTTTTTTGAATGGCAAATAACAAAGAAATTAAAGAGAAGTATGCATAACCCCCTTCTCATTGCCATAAACTGGACCACAATCAATGTGCCTGTACCCGACCTGTATCATCAATAAACGAATGAACAGGATATTAATCGATGACAATTCTGATTAAAAAAAAAAAAGAGCAAAATCAGCTATAAAGAAATACCTTAACAGCAGCAGGAATGGCGTCACCAACAACATCGGGCGCAGCGGCCCAGGTTCCCAGCCCAAGCGAAGGGATCTTAGCTCCCATGTTCAATTTGAAGAAACGAAATTCTTCTTCCATTTGTGAGCGAAATGTCCAGATACCCTCACGGATATCTCCGGGACGACGGTTAAGCTCATCCTTGACCTGGCATAAGATATCTTTGTTTTAGAATTTTGCTCCGTGAAGCGGTGTCGTTTTAGTACCCGATTGTTGAGGAGTAGTATTGGTCAAACCAGTCAAATCCGAGAAATCATTGCAATAAGCCAATTACGACGGCATATTTTTCTCCGTCGTAAAGGGGCCACGGGCGTCGGGCGTCGGCCACGGGGTGATATGATGATACGCCACGTTGTTCAAAACATAATTAAACGGAAAACAATACTAGGTCCCTATTTTCTATGATTTATCGTGCAAAGATACAGCTTTTGCATTTGTTTTATAATTAACATTGTTTTATATTAAATTATAAGTTAATTTTAAATCATTAATTAATTAAATCTGAATTGAATTTGTATTATCATTTATTTTAATATTGTTTTATTAAGTTTTATTATTATTGTTGGTTTTATTTTATGCAAATGTCATAAATTTGTTAAACATTTTTCTAATGAATTATTTAATGCAATCTAAAAAAATTTATTGGAAATATTATAATTTATCTAATTAGTATTGTATAAGATAATATATAAATTTGGAAGATTGATGATTCAAAGCTATTTAAATTTAAAGTTAATGATTCGAAAAGGTATCTCAATTTAAAAGTGATTTGGCTCAACAGTTAAAGACTTGAAATAAGTTTATAATGAGCTTGAGTTTGAGTCCCATTCTAAATAAAAGTTCAATTTTTTTACAATTAGAAGCATGATAATTTTGGGGGGGGGGGGGGGGGGGGAATGGTGGGATGGCACGGTCCACGCCCCGCGTGACATGGGCCATTCTCGTGGGTTTATTTCAAACGGGCTATGCCGAGTAGCCACTATTGGCCATCTCTAGAACGCAAAGCACGTATTGTATAATTAAATATTTTATATTATTATTTGTTATTTTTAATTTATTTATTATTCAAAAGTAAAAATATTCACCGCCAGTAGCATACGCCACCATTTACCTTCTCCGGTAATAAGTCACCAAAGTTTATTGAAGTCAAATTTAGTGTTGTTGCAATCCTTGTCACAAGATCTATCCGACCATCCAAAAATTATCATCCAAAAATATTCCATTCACCCGAAAAGGGATTGGCAATCGTCAGTTTCTTTAAATCACTGACCGTGAAAGGTGGCAATTTAAAAGAGAAAATGCCTCCACCATTAGATTCGGCGTCATACGCTCTTCTTGATCACAATGACAGTATCTCTTAACTTGCTTTCAATCGCTGGTGGCGAGCTAAACTAGTGAACTATTCTAAATAAATTTTTTGGACAACAAGATCTTATTTGGCAATGATAGTTGCATGATCGACGATGAAAATTCCAAATATACCAAATTTTACTTCATCGACTTCGATGATTGGTTGCCAATGGCGGTGGACGGTAGCTTGTAGCTGCCAAAAGTGATTGTATGGCTGCATGTTATTTTTATAAACTTTTAATAATAAATGAATTAATAAATATTAAAAATAGTTTAATTTAAAAAAAAAAAAAAAAAAAGAGCGACCAGACCCGCTCAAAGTGCCAAACTCTGGTGCCAATTTGGTCATTCCAACCGGGTGAGTATCTGGTTGATACGGTTGATAAACTACATCATTATTTGTGAAAACCATAAAGGTTAACGATCCGTATGTTATTACGCAGTTAGAAAGAAATCGACGTAGGACTGACTCGACTGAGACAGCCCTCTGTCTTTAACCAACTTTAAAATAGAATCTTTAAATAAAAAAAAAAATTTAAAATAGAATCAGCACTATATTTAATTACGGAATAAAAAGGTATAATTACAATTAATACTCCAATGAGGAAGTGGAACTCGATTATAGGGATTCTTAAAGCTAAAGGTTCGATCGCTTAAGAAATTACAATCACCAGAAGATAGAAAGGGGGGAAAAAAAAGATGGTGAACAAATGAGAATCTGAGCTCAATCTCTTCAAAGTTCAAACTTCAGCTAAATTGGGATAGTGGGTATTTGGTAAAAAATGCAATGAAGGTGATTTGGGGAGATTCAATCTAGGGTTTCTCCTTTTTTGGGTCCTAAATTTGGGGGAAACGGAAGGGCCTGTTGTTTGGAGAAATAGACATAGGAATATATAATGAAGGAGTTAGTAGGGAGTCCGGGTACAATGAGTGGGTTGATGCTGAGGATTGGGCAATGTGGATTTGCTGCTGCTGCTATTGGAGTCATGACCTCTTCTGCTGGCTTCTCTAGCTACACTGCTTTCTGGTAAATTTTTCTTTGCCTTTTAAATTTTTATGTTTTTATTTTGTTTGAAGCAAGACTTTGAGTCTTCGAGCTGGGTCTGGACAGATTCAGTTGATGAGAGTCTAGATTCAATGTTTTTATTTTGTGATCATAAAGGATTTTTTGGGATGAAACATTGATGAGTTACTAGAAGTACCTATTTCACTAAGCAAACTGTGGATGAATCGGATTATCTATTGTGGCCAGCCTGATATGTTTGGGGCTGGTTAAGCATGTCTTCTAATGCAGATTACTAAAGAACCATATTCAAATGTGTCATAAACAATTCAGTCTTGGAGATTGAAATGGAGATGCAAACATTTGATAATTGGACAGAATGATTTGTTATGTTGGGCATGTGCCACCAACATAGTGGAATGCAAGAACTGCATAGTGGTTCCAAAAGGTTGAAAGATATGTAATGTCAGGCAGGTGGAACTGACTTATTATCACGTACAGCATAAGCCATATAAATGTTTAGTCGCTTTCTGTGACAATTTATCATGTGTCTTTGTATCTTTTGGTTCAGCTATTTGATTGCATCAATGGGGCTTCAAATGCTGTGGAGCTTTGGACTAGCATGTCTTGATGCTTATGCTTTAAGGAGAAAACGAGACCTTCAAAATCCAGTCCTAGTCAGCTTGTTTGTTGTAGGTGATTGGGTACGTAACTTGTCTCTTGGACTCTTTTCTGATTTCTTTTGTTTCCAAATGTAAAGACTTTTCACATAAATCAGATTCTTACATGTTACCACACATTTGCAAATTTCTGCTGTTATCATTTTTCAAATATCTGCTTATCATCGTATTGTCTTTATATCTAGTTGTAGTTGTGTTGTTCCTGATTGCGGACAGTAATCTCCCTAGTATAACCTCCTCATGATTGGGATGATGAAGTCCTAATATCTAAACTGGGAGGAGGAAGAGGGAGCACAGGAAATTATTACAACAAAGAAAAAAAAGCAAAGATAAAAAGAAAAGCTGTGGAATGATGGAATCTGTTCAAAAACACTGTTGGTTTAGTATTAACTTAATCTGAGAATTGTACGTGGACTCATCTGTGCAAAAGCTCTCTCCAATATCAAGTTTTGTTTCACGATTTTGAAGATTTTAGGTTTCCAATCTTTGAAATTCATTTCCTCTTAATTTTCGTCAAATCTTGTTTTTGTATACGTAGCGTGATTCTTTGGAATTCCGTCTTTTTTTTTTACATAAAAAAATTTTAATATGAAATATCAAGGCTGAAATGACATTGAATTATTCTAAACACGTAGATTGTCTCTCCTTTGGAAAAACGGGTGTGAGTTTGGTCTTTCGTTGAATAATAGTAATGCGTACTATGTCATGTAGTTCTTGACTAAGACCTCAGCGGAAACTACCTACACGATTTGAGAGAACTGATGCAACATAACCATGTATATTCTGCTATTTTTCTGCTTTATAGATTTGACATATGACAACAATTGGTGTAACAAATTTCTTGTTCAAAACATGCAGGTCACGGCTATGTTATCACTTGCAGCTGCATGCTCCTCAGCTGGGGTTGTAGTTCTTTATGCAAAAGATTTGAATTTTTGCAGGCCTCAAAATCATCTTGCATGCTACAGCTTTGAGGTTTCAGTAATTTTAGCATTCATCACCTGGCTTCTGATTGCCGTGTCATCTCATGTGATGTTTTGGATCTTAGCCTCAGTTTAGACAACTCAGAGCTGTTGCTGCCCCCTAATCAACATATATATACTCTATCTTTTGTTTGACATGTAAATGCTTCCTTTACTATCTCTCCATAATGTACTGAAATTTTTTGGGCAATTTTTAGAACTTTCTCTGTTGATTTACTACCTTTTGTCAACATTACTTCTTGCTGCCATGGGTTCTATTCCATTGTAGTGTGTTATTGAACATTTCGTATCGTCCTTCACGCTAGACATATGGATTGTGTAGCCAATGGGTTTTGCTTCTACTCTGTTGGCACGTAAACTGAGCATCTTACTCACAATCCAAATATAAAAGGTGACTTGTCTTGTATAATTTTTACAACTTTTTGTTACCACAGAAAAAATTTCAGACAGAACATGGTACAAACGGCACACTCAAGAAAGCTCATGCGTAATAATCCCAAGAACATGAAGGCACATTACAAAAATGATTGAAGTGTAAACAAACTATGATGATTTAGCTCAACCGGCCATGCAAAATCAGCCGAGAATTGGTCAGACAGCAGTCGATGAAAAGCACGATGGTGATGCAGTTCAAATGCTTGGTAAGACTTTTTGTATAAATGAAAACTAGGAGAAAATCAAACCAAGGATATCAGCATATTGAACACTCACACGCACCCCCTATATTTCACAATTACCATCACATGACGATCTCCGGGTTCACAATGCTGGACTTTATCTCCTTGTGAGGCAGGACAACAGCCCCGTTGCTATAAACTTCATCAGCCACATGAACGTCTTCACCTAAGATTGTCATGTTTTCCACTCGAGCCCACCTTCCAATGGTGGAATGCCACCCAATGATGCTGCTAGAAACACAAGCATGCTTCTTGATTCGAACTCCACGCATTACAGTACAGCGTGAGAGCCTAACCCCAGGTTCAATTACACATCCAGGACCAATGGCTACATCTGGTCCAATAAGACATCCATCTCCAATCTTAGCGCCCTCATGCACCAAAACATTTCCAATAATGTGGGATCCGGTTGCCAATTTTGACGATGAATTTTTTTGCAAGTAATCCAGATACAATCTCAGGCCAGTTATGTAGTCCTTTGGTTGCCCAATGTCCATCCAGAACCCAGGTAGCACCATAGCAAACAGCTTATCCTCTGCTGCAATCTCAGGGAAAACTTCTTTCTCAATTGAGGTAGGCTTCAGTTCAATCCGGTCAAGAACGGATGGGTTCAACAAGTAAATTCCAGCATTAATTTTGTTACCAACAAAATGTTTTGGTTTCTCTACAAATTTTTCAACTTTCCCCGTAGTTTCTTCCATAACCACCACACCATATTTTGATGGCTCATCCACCTGACAACAGAAACAGCATTTCTTTTAGTACAATGTCAAATAGCTTAATGACAAAAGCACTAGAATCTTGGCATTAGTTTACCTTAGTAACCATAATGGAAGCTTCCCCTCCATGGCCTCTGTGAAATTCAATCATTTGTTTTAATGGGTACTCACTTATAACATCACTGTTGAGAACAAAAAAATGCTCACCGGAATCATCAATCAATTTATCCCGTGCTAAAGCAAGAGGACCTGCGGTGCCAAGTGGTTCGGTCTCCTGTGAGCAGGTAATCTTAATTTCAAGTTTCTTCTCAAATTCTTTCAAGAAATTCAACATGACCTGCAAAACAAAGAAACCGTGATAAAGCTGCAGAAATGACCAGAATATATTACGACAATGATCCATCATTATCAATACAAGAACCGCATAGACCAACAAACCCTTTAATATTACCTCGGGCTGATAGTTGATGGCCAACACCACTTCAGTTACTCCAACGGCTTTGAGAGCTTCAATCTGCTCAAAAGAGAACACATACCTCTGATTCTTAAGTTTTAGCATATCGAGATAGTGCTTGAACTGTCTCAAAAGTATCATCCTAACATCTTTTTTGTCTCAATAACTCTATGTCATGGTCATCCAAGTAAAATTCAGATTTCCATACAAACAAACCACACTCTAATTAACTTCGTTGTTACAGTTACAACAGATTAAGTCATTAAGAAGCAACAGCTGAAGAATAACACACTGGGCAAAAATTAAAACTGCTACAGTGACAAATGACAACCTAATAAAAGAACCCAAAGCATAGAAATTATACATTAACAACAAAAGAAAATTTTTATGAATCTCACCTGGTGCAGTATCATGGGTTTGTTAGCAAAATCAACCAGCGGTTTAGGGACACTGAGGGTCAAAGGCCTCAATCGTGTTCCAAATCCTCCGACGAGAATAAGCGCCTTCATGCTGATACCTTTCACAGCAGAATCTTTTCAATTGAACAAAAAGAAATTCAACTTGGCAACAATGCCAGAAAGAGCAAATCTAAAATAAACTCAAATAAAACGAATTCACAACAATTAATCTTGCAATCCAAAATGCATAAAACTTAAACGGAACCCGTTAAGAAAGTGATCTAGAAAGTGAGAGGTAAGCAGTGAGATCAATCGAGAGAAGATGTACGAACATAAAGACTTACAGAGAAGAGGGAGTTTTGGCTCGATCAGCGCTGACCGGACGGACTTTCAAGCAAACAAATTTACAAATTAATGGAGAGTTAATTTTTAGAATTACTATTAATTATAGTTTTTGGCGAGTTGGCGTATCGAGTCTGTATCTATTTGGCATAATGCTAGCATGACTCTTTTTCTTTTCTTTTCTTTTCTTTGAGTGAATGGTGAGGCTAGAAAGTGTTCTTAGGTAATTTTTTTAATTTCAATTTTATAATATATGTAAGTGTGTTTTAATTGTCAATAGCTAATTGTATTTTGTGTTTGTAATTATTAAAGTTCGAGTAATAATAATACCTGCTAGTATTTAGGATGTGATGTTTTCCAATCCAAACCTTCAAAAAAAAAATTTTTGAATTCAAAACCGAATGTAAATTTTACTATTAACATATCATTACAAAATTTTAATGTATTATCTTTTGTTTGGGGTAAATTCGGGATATTGGTTTCGACCAATGAACAAATGACATGTTGCAGTCAAGAATGAAAGAGAAAAAAATTCAATACTTTTAAGTTTTAAGTAAAAGGAGAATAGTTTAATACAAGTTAAAGATAATCTTTAACAGAGAGGGCAGTTTCAATAAATTTATTTAGTGTAAATGGCAAGTGTAAATGGCAAAAGTGAAATTAAAAAATAGTGAGTTGAGGCCTCACACTGTAAGTCATAAAAAAAGGGGATAAATATTTTCGTTCTTTAGGTTAAAAATAAGGGATTAATTGAAGAATAATTAGTTGAGTATAGCAATAAAGAAATAAAAAAAAAAAAGATATGTCAGCACTCCTCAATTATCCTCCGAAAAGTAATAGTATCATTGCACTAGCCTCCGCTACATGGTAAAGAATAAAACATACGTGAAGGCTAGAGAAATTATTTGTTTTGGTCAGTATCAAGTGAAATAACAGAAAAAGGATGAAAATAGTCTCATTTGAGGAGAGCAGCACCAATGGAAAATCTTTATGTGACAGAAAAGACAAAAATACTCCTAGGGTGTACATCTTGTAAATTCGGCTCAAGACCTAAGAAAATGACCTTTTTTTTAAGATCTAATTTCTAAAGAGACCACTTATCTTCTTTTTTTCTCTATTTTTATACTTCCATGAAAGATCTTGGCGACCTCATCTTTGGAGAATTTTTTTTTTTTTTTTGTGGTGATATTTCCACTTTACAAATTTTACAAACCCACCCCATTTTCAAAAATTATTACCACAAATGAACATTATTTTTTTGAAATTCAAATGAAGAAGAAATTTAAAAGCTTAATCAATTAAATCCATATCTATTTTTTTATGAGACTATTTTTTTTATTATATTTGATCAATAAGGTTATTTTAACATAAATTAATATGATTATTTTATCCTCACAAGGTAAAACTATCAAAATATTTAAAAATTTACTTTTAAAGTTTTTTGTATTTTAATGATGTATAGGTAGTACTTTATTAGTATAATTATTAGTATTCCACTCAACTAACAAGATATAATTAGGACATGCGGAGTATTAAAAGTTATTAAATTTTATATAAAACATGTTAGATTATAAAACATAAAACAAAACATCTAAAGAATTAGTTTTACAAATATATAAAATTCTTAAGGTAATTTGGTTATTTTATATTATAAAAGTAAAATGGTCAAATTAAACTTATCTTAAAACAGCCTTAAATATTGATTGTTAAAAGACTAGGTCAGAAAAGAAAAACAATTATGAAAATGATTTAATTAATTAATTGTTCAAACTTATTATTATTTTCTAATTTTATAAAATATGGTGAACTTATTGTAATTATTTTTTGGAGGTGGAGTGGGTTTATAAAAATAGTAGGATGGAAATATCTACACTCCTTTTTTTTTTTTTCTCCTTATCTTTCTTTTAAAGAACTCTCTAATTTCGATAAGACCCCCTTATGTTATTATTCACCATAAAGAATCTTTAATAAGGTTTTGCTGATATTGTAAAACAAATCATGTAAGACTTCATTTTATATAGTGGATTGAAGATGAGTTACTTGTATAGATGTAGGTTAAACACTTAAGATATTGTGTGTTCTTTCATTATTTATGATTATTTTCTTCTTTTCCCAACTCGCATACATGAGCTCACCTAAGTTATCTTAACAGCTCTTGTGAGTTCTTCGGATAAACTCTCTAGCAATATTCTCGTGCTAATCAGAGCTATCCCCTGAACTTTCTGAAGCTCTTAATATCAACTTTCTAAATTAACTCCCACGAGCTCCACAGAGCTTTCTGTATTATTTTAAACTCAGAAAGACCTTAGTTCACCTCCTAAATTACCTCAGCTCCTTTGCCAGATTACCTCAACTATATCACATGCCCCCAACAGTAGAAAAATACACCTCAACCTTTACTAGCCCAATCTCCCCTTAAATATAAATTACTTGTTTAAATCGGTTTTGACTTGAATCGGTGAGAATAACCACTAAATGGTTCGAATCATATCACAACGAAAATCCAATGAAAATATCTTTGTAAGATGTTGGATCATGTTCTTTTTCGTAATTTTTGGATTAAGGTAGATTTCAACTCATCCTCAATTAGAATGACAAATTTTAATTTAACTTCAATTTATCTATAAAAATTGATATTATTAATAATTGATTAATGTTAACTCAGTAAAGTATGAAAATGCCTCAATCCTAATAGAATAATTTAACTACTAGGTATGAAGGGTGGCTTTAATTTCTCCCTGAAATTTGACATATTTTTAATTAGATTGCTAAGATGATTTTAGTAGTAAAACACCGTAAGGAATTTCATATTTGTCATTTATTAGCTTGTTAAGGCCTTGACATTTATTAGGTTTTATTAGGTTATTAAATCAAGGCCTTGACATTTATTAGGTTTTATTAGGTTATTAAATCTTCTATTTTTCTATTTTTTTTAGAAGAAAATTCTTACTTCTACTTTAATTCATAAAACATATAAAAACTTCATTAAACAAATATTTGTCCATTAATCCCAACCAAAAACCACCGAAAATCCTCTTACTACACATTGTGGTGGACTGTTGTCAGTTGCAATGGCTGGCTTGGCAGCAGCAGCGAATGGGTGGTTGAGCTCCTGATTTGGAGGTTTTGCAAGACATTGTCGTGGCAAATCAAGAGCAAAAGAAAGTTGGGCTCTGGCCAGCAATAGCTGGCAACTTGTCTGACAGTGGAATTGTGATGGTGGAAGACAGCAGTAGTAGTGGCGTGGTGGCTGGGGATTTTGAAAAAACATTAGTTCTTTTCTAAGTAAAACGGCAAAAGCACTTCCTTTGGTTTTCATTTCTTTATTTTTCTTTATTTGTTATTTTCAATTAGGGGTGGGCAAAAAAAGTTGATTAATCAAAAATCGAACCGAACCGTTCGGTTCGGTTCGGTTTTTGTGCGGTTTTTTTCTTTCTAAAAAACCGAATAAATTATATAGTAAAAATAGTAAAACCAATCGGTTCGGTCTTCGGTTTTAAAAAAAAAAACCAAAAAAACCGAACCGATTGTCAAATAACGAAAACGTTGCAAACCGGCAGCAAACCCACTTCTCTTCTCTGCAGTTTTGTTCTTCAGAGTTCAGTCAAAAACCAAACTCGTGAGTCGTGACCACCTGACCTTCAGCCACTGTAATCTCGTCGCCGCCGCTGCTGCTCATCGTCGAGTGTCCGCCGCTGCTACCACCTGCTGCAGCTGGTGTCATCTGCTGCTGCAGCTGGTGTCATCTGCTGCTGCAGCCGCTGTCTCGTGAGTTTGGATTCTCACTCGTTCACACACGCAGAAGGTAGAAGCTTGCCGTTAAATCTATTACGCGACGTTAATCGAACGGTCATCATCTCTCTGCAACTGGATCGCGGCTGTTGATGCGCAAAGTTTGAAGCTTTAGTGCTTTGCCGTTGTTCCCCTTTCCCGAACAAATAAGGTATTCAAAAAAAAAATGCAAACAAAGTTTCTACTTTTGGTTCATTCGAGAGGATGAAAATTGTACCCTATAAACAAACAAAGTTTTGACTTAGTGGCCAGTGCACTATGCTTGTGTTTTGTGCCTGCGGAATTGTTTCATAATTATAAATGCTCGTTTCAAGGAAAATAATTGTTATTATTGACTAATGCATCCTTTTATATGGGCTACATTATTATTATAATTTTTTCTCAAATTATTAACATAATAAATTTTATAATTTTTTTTTGGGGGAGAAAATGGAAGAAAGAAAAGAGGCAGTGACAATCATTAATATTTGGGAAGAAATTTACATCCACCTAGATATTTTGTAGAGAAAAATTTTCAAGTCTCATGAGTCATGAAAACATTAGTGGTGTTAAAATATCAGTGTTAAAGAGAAAAAAGAAATTGTTTGGAGAGAAAAAAGTGTCATGGGCAAATCGTGTATGCATGTATGGATGGAAATTAGTGGGTATTTAAGAGGGCTAGTATTAAACCGATTCTTCTAAGTATGGATTTGATTTTTTTTTTAGTAATCGGTTTACTTTTATTATTATTATTTTTTAAAATAACAATCAATGTGTTCAATTACAATGGACAATGCAAGTGCTAATAAAGTTGCAATAACTTATGTGAAGAAGAAGTTAGTAAATTGGAGTGTGAATTCAATGGTTTATTTTGATTTAAACTTGTTATTTGAACATGTTATATGTTCTTGAATATACTTTGATATATATTTTGGTTTTTTGTTTGTTAACTTTTTATGTTTGTGGTAGATTTAGTAATTTAAGGTTTTAAATTTAAAAAAGCCCAAAATAAGTCCAATAGGCCCATAATCGAAATAATCGAACCGAACCGAATCGAATTATTTCGATTAATTGAGTATTTGATTACTCCGGTAATTTGATTAATCGCGATTATAATTTTAAAATAATCGTAATCGAACGATTATAAAAAATTTAGTAAAAAACCGAACCGAACCGAACCGCGCCCACCCCTATTTTCAATTGATGATTTAATTTGAAAGGTAGGGTATGACTTATTGATTTGAGTCATTTTTTAGAGCCAATTGTGACAGCAAATTAGATATTTGTTAGATTGATTTGAGAAATATTTTAGAAGTCATTGTGCAGTAGATTAGATCTTTGTTAGATTTTGAGAGAAATCTTTAGTTATTTGAAATGAGTTTTTGACTTGTGATTGGATTTGTAAGAACAAATTAAAGTGGTTGATAATTGTTTTGTTGTTTGGGCTGTCAGAAGAGATTGAGCATTAAAGAAAAAAGTTTCTCCTTGAAAAAAATTTGATTAAAATATTAAAAATAAAAAAAAGTGATATAATTTTAATTTTAAAAAAGTTGTAATTTAATAATGCAATTTCTTTTTAATTGAAATATATAAATACAATTTTACCAAAAATTAACCGACAAACAATAATTTTTAGGAGGTAAATAAGCAAATTAAAAGTTTTTTAATTTTTATTATTTTAGGGAATAAATAAAAGTTTTATCTTGGAATTAGAGTAAATTAAAGTCAATTTAAAAGGATTTGACGACTCCATCATAAGTTATTAGCTTGCAACTAGCGACATGTTTGCAGTAACCCAACTATATAATTCTCAAACTTCATCGTTTTTTTTTTTTTTTTTTGTCTTTGTCCTCTTTAACCAGATTCGCTCGTCTTTGAATGAGTACCATACTCCCAATCTCATAAATGAAATCGACAGTACAATTCAAGGCAATAGACTTTTCTGATAAGATGTACTCTTGACCTTTATATGATTTAGCGTACCCATGAATCTAATGAATATAACTACTAACTTTAACATTTGCAAATCTATTACTATTTATTAATTTTCTCCAACATTTCAAAATTTTTTATATTAAAAAAAACAAAATTTAAATGATGTTTTATACAAGGTAATTTTAAGGATGAATATAATTCTTCAAAAAAAAAAAAAGAACAAAATACACAATAACTTCAATCATTCTATTTGTTTTAAAGAAAACATAGGATATGAATATGAGTGAGGAAATTTCTCAAAAATTTTATGATTACATGGCTAGTATTGGTACTCTTGTGTTCATTTTATCAATGTGAGCTATATTATCCCACATTTTGTTAGTTGGATTATAATATCCCATATTGCTCTGATATGGGAGGAACTTAATGCTTTTAAGGGGCGGTTGACACCTTAATTAGAAAGAGAGTTTTGGATTATATGGGCATCCTAAGAACAAATTCTTGAGTTGGCAATTTCTTGAGGGTTTAGGCCTAAAGTAGACAATATCTTGCCAGACTTAAGTTAAGTCATAACAGATGATATCAGAGCTAATTCTAGCCGGAAGTATGGGAGTTAGGGATCTAAGTATATTATAAAACACCCATGAGATCTTAGCCCATTCAAGCGAGAGCCCTTGATGATATGGAAGAAGCCTAATGCTTATAAGAGATGATTCACATTTTAATTGAAAAGACGTATTTTAAGGTATAATTGGATAATATCTTGTCAGGCCTAGGTTGGGTTATGACAGATGATTTTAGAGCCAATTCTAACTAAAAATATAGGAGTTATGGATCTAAGCATATTATAAAACACCTTAGGGATCTTAGCCTATTCAAGTGAGAACCCTTGTAGATCTTAGCCTACTCAATTAAGAACCCTTGGGGATCTTAGCTTGTTTAAGCAAGAACCCTTGATTTCTTAAAAAGGAGTGATTGTAATATCTTATATCGCTTAGATATGGAAGAGTCTAATGCTTATAGAGAATGATCCACATCTTAATTAACAAGACGTATTTTAGATTGTATAGCCACCTTGAGAACATATTCATGCGGGCCTAGGCTTAAAGTAGACAATATCTTGCTAAGTGTAGGTTAGGTCATTACTCTTCTCTCTCTCTCTCTCTCTCTCTCTCTCTCTATATATATATATATATCTATATATATATATATATATATATATATATTAGTTTTATGTTAGAAAAATTTTGATATAGAGACATTTATTGGATTTACAAATCTAAGTAAATTTCGTAACTTTCATTGTTGAATCGAATAACACTCAAATTAATTTAGTAGATATATTAGTTTATTCTCTTTGGATAGCCTTATTTGATAGGTGTACATGTGAATTGTTAATTAATTAAGGCTAGCTTAGCTAGCGACCACTTAGTATTCATAATGTACTCCAATCACTTCCTTCCATTAAGCAAAATCATAAGATATGCACTTGTGGCAAACGCAAGCTGCTATTCTCGGACATTCACCCTGAGTTGTGGTTTGAAAGGCACATATATGTATAAATGAAGACAAATTTGCATTGAACCCTTGGCTAAGTCCATTTGGGTGTATTTTACCCATAAAAAAATGCCTTTTATGAAGGGCTAATGAAGAACCTATAATCGTAGAAAGTCCATGGAAAACCCAATACTGCCCAATGGTGTAAAGATCCATATTGGAGTGCGAGCAGGATTAGTGTTTTCGATCCAGCTGCAATCTTTAGCCCGTTGAGCCGTCTAAAAACCTCTAATTTCGCCCTAAACTCAACCTAACCTTAAAGCCACTTTATTTGACGGGTAAGTAGGACAACCCAATCGTTGAGACAACCATAATTGATAGGTCATAAATAGTCATATTATATTTAGTTTAATTCCCTCATATTTTGATTGATCTCGTGCTAATTTGTGTAAATTATGTTTGATTTGATCTAGGAGCCAAAACATGGAGATTATGATAAAAAGTGGATAAAAAGAGCTTTATTTGGGCTTTGCAATCATGGGCTGACCGTTAACTTGAAGGAGACGGTTTCCTAGCATTAAGAGGAGAAGAAGCCAAGAAGGATTAGAAAAGCTAGCAAAAGAGGAAAAGAAATCGCAAGGAAAAAGGAAAGAGAGCAAGAAGAGGAAACCAAAAAGAAGACAAAAAGCAAGCATTATAAAAGGAGCTTTTTGGACGTGAGAAAAGGGGGAGGAAGTCAACGGCTGCAATTATTTTTCTTCTCAAACAACTTTTGTTTTGTTTAGCCACTATGCGTGGCTAATATTTTAATTCCGATCCAAGGGTAATCAAATTCCAGTTGTAGTTTTGTGAGGCTTTGAACTTAACTAGAATTTCTTCAATCCAAGTAATTTTTATTTCTTGTTCTCATTGTCTATGAATTATTTATATTGATTGAGTTGACGCCTTAATTCAATATTTATTTTTCTATCGCTAGTCTTGAGTTTGTGATCCGTAATTGTCATGAATGATTGAATTAAGTAGCAAGGAGTTGGCTCATGTGTGTGTATATTGATGGCCACAATTACATAGCTTGCATGATAGGCTCTAGGGAAATAAAAATACAAATTGATTGAATTGGAGTAATTAATTAATCTTGTTTTAGTAATTCTCACTATACTTAATTCTATGACTTAATTTTTTATGGAACGATGATGCCCAGTTAAATTTTTGATAAGTTTGGATTTAAGCGATTGTTTGAGTCTATTTACATTAGGAGAATAATTACTGCGGGATTAGATTAAGTAGACTAAGTTCTTGGATTGAGTAATTTATATTTTTGGCCTATGATCAAAATTGCAATTGGATCACCCTTGGATTGGATGTTTGGTAAGATTAATTTCCTTATTTAATTTTAAAGTCTTGTTATTTTTATTTTATTTATATTAATTTCGTGTTAAAGAAAACAATTTGAAAACCCAAAACCGGACAACCGGATTGCACAACATCCGGCCAACCGAATCAAACCAGAGAAGAGAAGACCCGCAAACGGCTTACCGGATTTTTCACATCCGGATAGCCGGATCGTTCCAGAATAGGAGAAGTCGCAACCGGTCTTCCGGATTACCTTAACCGGTTATCCGCTTTGATTCATACTTGCCACATTCGCCATCTGCTTCCTCTCATCGTCATCCGCTTCCTTTCCGTAACCGATACAAATCGCAACCGGCCGTTTGTCCATATCCGCCACCAAAAGGTTCCGTAATCATCACAACCAAGATTCGGTCTTGATTTCACAACCGTTATCCGAATCAACTCTGTAAGCATCACAAATCGAACCGGTCTTCCTGATCTCGATCCTAGCTAACGCCGTAATATTTCAAAGAATAAACGCTTCTGTTTTGAAGAAACCATATCCCGGTTTTGTAATCTTGAAAATCTGATTTTTCTTGGAAAATTAATTTTATTTTAAACTTTGAGAGATTAAATACATAGTTCTCTTGGGATTCGACCTGGTTTCACTACTTCTACAAATTTATTTAGGTGAATCAGTATTTATTTTTGAGGAGCTTCGACAACTCATTAAAATTGGCGCGCATTTTAGTTTCTCATTGTTTAAATTATTTATTTTGATTTAGTTTATGACCCGTTCTTCTCAGACTCCTAATTTGCAGTATAATCCTGAAATCGAGAGGACAGCGCGTCAATTGAGGAAAGAAACTAGAGAAGGAAAACGTCGTCTTGAGAACGAAGCAGAGATAGACTTAACTACTGGTGGAACATCCATCTTTGCAGAAATTGAAGAAAAGATGGCAGACCTAACTCTCAAAGAACTCGCCGCACCAGATTTGAATCAACAACCCTTATGCATTACTTTTCCCAATATTGCTAATGATTTTGAATTAAAATCTGGTTTGATTCATTTACTTCCTTCTTTTCGTGGTTGTGCAGGTGAAGATCCTCACAAGCATCTTAAAGAATTTCACATTGTTTGCTCTGGAATGAAGCCACATGGTGTATCCGAGGAGCAAATCAACCTTAGAGCCTTTCCATTCTCTTTGAAGGATCAAGCTAAAGATTGGCTCTATTATCTACCTTCCGGTTCTATCACCACATGGAATGAGATGAAGAGGCTATTTCTGGAGAAATTCTTTCCTGCCTCACGAGCTGCTAGTATTAGGAAGGAGATTTATGGTATCACACAAATCACTGGGGAGACGCTGTACGAGTACTGGGAACGATTCAAGCGATTATGTGCTAGCTTTCCCCACCATCAAATTTCTGATCAACTCCTTATCCAATATTTCTATGAGGGATTATTGCCAATGGATAGGAGTATGATTGATGCAGCAAGTGGTGGAGCTTTAGTGAACAAGACACCGAGCGAACAATTGATTTCAAACATGGCTGAAACTTCTCAACAATTCGGTACAAGAGCGGGTGGAGGATCTATCAAGCACGTTAACGAGGTAAGTGACCTTAAAAATCAAATTTCTGATTTAACTGCTTTGGTTCGTCAAATGGCTGTAGGGCAACTGCAAACGGTGAAAGCGTGTGGGATATGCTCACTTCATGGGCACCCTACTGATATGTGCCCCACATTGCAACAAGACTCCACACAAGAAGCCAATGCTATAAATGGGTTTCCTGGGCACGCACAAAAGAAGTATGATCCCTATTCGAATCACTACAATCCTGGATGGAGGATCACCCTAACTTTAGCTATGGAAACCAAGGAGGACAACAAAGGCCATCTTTTCAGAACTTCACTAGACCACCTCCAATCCTTACACAAACTCAAGCTCCCAACTCAGGTATGTCTTTGGAAGATATTGTTAAGAATCTTGCTAATAGTACTCTTCAACTTCAGCAGGAGACAAGGACAAGCATCCAGAATTTAGGCAACCAAATTACTCAATTGGCCACATCCGTTAGCAAGTTGGAAGCTCAAAATTCTGGAAAATTACCTTCACAACCAGAAATCAACCCAAGAGAATCAGAGTGCAATATCACTACGAAGCGGAAAAGAAATTCCTTCAGGATCAACTCCACCTAAAGAAGCTGAAATGGCCAAGGGAGATGAAGATGAAGAAGCTCCTCCCAAAACAAGGCGTGGGGTAAAATTCGATCCTCCTTTATCTCTTTCGTCTTACACACCTACACCTCCTTTTCCTAGCAGGTTAGCTAAGCCAAAAGAAGATGAGCAAGAAAAGGAGATTCTGGACACATTCAGGAAAGTGCAAATCAACATCCCCTTATTGGATGCGATCAAACAAATTCCCAAATACGCAAAGTTCTTGAAAGAGTTGTGCACCAACAAGAGGAAGATGAAAGCTAAGGGGAAGGTGGAGGTAAGTGAGAATGTGTCGGCAATTTTACAAAAGAATATGCCAGAAAAATGCAAGGATCCAGGTATGTTTTCATTACCTTGTGTGATTGGTGAAAAGAAAATTGAGCATGCTATGCTAGATTTAGGAGCTTCAATTAATGTCATGCCATATTCCGTTTACCAAGAATTAAAATTAAATGACTTGCAAACGACTGGTGTTGTTATTCAATTGGCTGACCGTTCTTATATTCACCCACTTGGGATAGTAGAAGATGTTTTGGTGCAGGTTAATGAGCTTATATTTCCTGTAGATTTTTACATCTTAGAGATGGAAGGTCATTCTTCTTCAAAATCCGCTTCAATTTTATTAGGAAGACCTTTCATGAAAACTGCCAAAACAAAAATTGATGTAGATGAGGGTACTCTCTCTGTCGAGTTTGATGGAGAGATTGTTAAGTTTAACATATTTGATGCTGTAAAACACCCTACTGATGAACATTCGGTATTTTCTGTGGATGCTATTAACCCTATTGTGCAGGATGTTTTTGCCCAAGGAAGTGTTGGGAATGAGCTAGAATTAGATGCACAATCTAATCTAAAAGGCATTGGATGATTTATTCGCTTTGCGACTGTGTCTAGCCAAAGACATAAAACAAAGGCGCTTTTTGGGAGGCAACCCAAATATTTTCTTTATTCTTGCTTTTGAGTTTTTATTTTTATTTTTGGTTTTCTTTACTTTCGTTGATTTTATTTTAAGCCTCCAGATGTTCTTGATGAAGAAAATTAACCTCAATAAATCGTGCTCGCGCCACTTTTCAGCTTTCTTTGGAACCTTATCCCTAGCTCATTCGAGTCCACACCGCTCACATTCAGGGGAGTTCTTCTTCCCTTCTCATTTACTTTTCATCATTATTATTTTTTGTGAGCCATTTACTTGTTGATACATTGAGGACAATGTATTATTTAGGTGTGGGGGAGGATTTTGGCAATGTTCTTAAAAATAAAAAATTTTGTGCTTTAAGTCTTCTCAATATCTTTGAATACCTTGTAAGCTAGGGGTACATCTTTGTTTTGAGTTTTAATGCATGAAAGAGGTAAGCATGAATAGTGTTTTTCTTTAAAATTTTCGATGGTGTCAAATTTATTTGTTGATTGAAAAGTGCACAAGACTTGATGCAAAATAGACACTCTAGTGAGCTTTTGAGCCTAAGAGCAACTTATTACATTTTGCTCCTTTTATTTTTGTTGAGTGCATCGAACTTAGTGTGTTTGTTCTAGAACTTGCTTTTGAATATATGTTGTGACCACATTTTTGAATTGATGCTTAAGTGTGATAAGGGCAATTAGGTTTAACCAATTCTTAGACTCTAAAATACCCACCTTTTATTTTTCCCTAGTTAGCCCCTTTGAGCCTATTTTTCCCTTTCATTTGTTTCTAACACATTATTTAACCCCAAGCCTTCTTGTTTGTTATCCTTGTTTTTTTTCTACCCTATCAAGACAAGAGTGAAGTAATCTTCAATCCAAAAAAAAAAAAAACGAAAAAAAAGGAAGAAAAAGAAGAAAAAAAAGAAGAAAAAAAAGAAAGAAAAAAAAAATTCCGTTGAGAAATTTATTCCCTTGATTGGATGATTGGAGAATTATTTACAAAAGCAATTGAATTATCAAATTGTTTCTCCAAGTGTTTTAAGTGCTTAAATGTGGGAATAAATTTCATTAGAAGTATGTTTGTTTATTTTGTTTGTGAGGCATCTAAATCATGCATGTAACTAACTCTTTGTCTTGATCGTTAAAACCTTCATTTTTCCTTCTACCATACCCTTACCTAAGCCCCATTTCAACCCTTGTTAAGTCCCTTTGATTTTTGCATCATATTCATATGCAGTGGTGGAGATTTAAATCATTTGCAAGCCTATGGTAATGACATGCTATGCTTTGATTTTGAGAGTAAAACACGCACCCTAAACACTTTGAGAGCATAGAGCGAAACCATGCGAGGGTGTTAAGTCTTGCTGCATTTGATTTTGATGAATCGATGAGATGCTTATGTTTTTTGTTACAAATTCTATCCTATGAATGCTTATTCTCTAGATTGTCACTATGATTTGACTCATTGATGTGTGTTTAGCTTTATTGGTATTCTTGGATATTGAATGGTTTGAAAGGAGGAGAAAGGGAGGATTGGTGTGATGATTTAAGATATGCTTGAGGACAAGCATGGTTTAGGTGTGGGGGAATTTGATAGGTCATAAATAGTCATATTATATTTAGTTTAATTCCCTCATATTTTGATTGATCTCGTGCTAATTTGTGTAAATTATGTTTGATTTGATCTAGGAGCCAAAACATGGAGATTATGATAAAAAGTGGATAAAAAGAGCTTTATTTGGGCTTTGCAATCATGGGCTGACCGTTAACTTGAAGGAGACGGTTTCCTAGCATTAAGAGGAGAAGAAGCCAAGAAGGGTTAGAAAAGCTAGCAAAAGAGGAAAAGAAATCGCAAGGAAAAAGGAAAGAGAGCAAGAAGAGGAAACCAAAAAGAAGACAAAAAGCAAGCATTATAAAAGGAGCTTTTTGGACGTGAGAAAAGGGGGAGGAAGTCAACGGCTGCAATTATTTTTCTTCTCAAACAACTTTTGTTTTGTTTAGCCACTATGCGTGGCTAAGATTTTAATTCCGATCCAAGGGTAATCAAATTCCAGTTGTAGTTTTGTGAGGCTTTGAACTTAACTAGAATTTCTTCAATCCAAGTAATTTTTATTTCTTGTTCTCATTGTCTATGAATTATTTATATTGATTGAGTTGACGCCTTAATTCAATATTTATTTTTCTATCGCTAGTCTTGAGTTTGTGATCCGTAATTGTCATGAATGATTGAATTAAGTAGCAAAGAGTTGGCTCATGTGTGTGTATATTGATGGCCACAATTACATAGCTTGCATGATAGGCTCTAGGGAAATAAAAATACAAATTGATTGAATTGGAGTAATCTGAATTAATTAATCTTGTTTTAGTCATTCTCACTATTCTTAATGCTATCACTTAATTTGATATGGAACGATGATGCCCAGTTAAATTGGTGATAAGTTTGGATTTAGGCGATTGTTTGAGTCTATTTACATTAGGAGAATAATTATCATGCGGATTAGATTAAGTAGACTAAATTCTTGGATTGAGTAATTTATATTTTTGGCCTATGATCAAAATTGCAATTGGATGGAATTTACACCCTTGGATTGGATGTTTGGTAAGATTAATTTCCTTATTTAATTTTAAAGTCTTGTTATTTTTATTTTATTTATTTTAATTTCGTGTTAAAGAAAACAATTTGAAAACCCCAAAACCGGACAACCGGATTGCACAACATCCGGCCAACCGAATCAAACCAGAGAAGAGAAGACCCGCAAACGGCTTACCGGATTTCTCACATCCGGATAGCCGGATCGTTCGCAATAGGGAGAAGTCGCAACCGGTCTTCCGGATTGCCTTAACCGATTATCCGCTTCAGCCTGCAATGCTACTTGCCACATTCGCCATCCGCTTCTCTCATCGGCCATCCGCTTCCTTTCCAACCGATACAAATCGCAACCGGCCTGCTTTGTCCATATCCGCCAGAAAAGGTTCGAATCATCACAACCAAGATTCGGCCTTCCGGATTTCACAACCGGTTATCCGAATCAACTCGTAAGCATCACAAATCGAACCGGTCTTAGGATCTCGATCCGATTAGCTTGCTTAACGCCCAGAATATTTCAAAGAATAAACGGCTTACCGTTTTGAAGAAACCGGTTATCCGGTTTTGGGCAGAATCTTGAAAATCTGATTTTTCTTGGAAAATTAATTTTATTTTAAACTTTGAGAGATTAAATACATAGTTCTCTTGGGATTCGACCTGGTTTCACTACTTCTACAAATTTATTTAGGTGAATCAGTATTTATTTTTGAGGAGCTTCGACAACTCCGTCAATAATCTTATCCAAAGAAGAAACTAAATCTCTTTATCATGGGAAATGAATAAGATCACAATTATATTTATTGTTTCATGCATGAACGATTCACGCTAGCAGCCCAGACTGCAATTCCTTATAATTCTCAACCGTAAACCGTAACCCCGCAACCTACAATCATCATTAATCACGGGGAGCACTTCTTGCGATTACAACCACCATTGAAGCCATACATTAAATCACACATGATCCTTAAATAGCATCTACAATCGTTCATTTATCATCACAACAGCTTCCCTGATTAAGAATAAGTCTATGTTCTTTATCAAGCCCATTAAAGCCTTCAAACCGCACATTCTTTACTAAGTATAGTTACAGCCTTATTAGGTTAAGTCAGTCACAAAACCTTCGAGAATCACTTCCAGTACCAGAAACACAGCCGTAATCCTACGATCACAACTTTCTAGTTACCAAAAACCCCAAACACCATCTTGATAGTCAAGTTCGCAATTACGGTTTTTATCAATCTACAGGCATGTCAACCCCAAGTCATCAACACAAGTTCTTCATCATTCACTTTATGCTATCTGCTCTCACCCCAACACTCTCAACAGAACCCTTTGTATTGCAAAAAGGGACCCAGTCTCGGCCAGTGAATGCAATAGTTAAAGCTGCAACAAGGGTACAGTTGGGCCCATCATGTCCTGGGAGACCATCAGCCAATCCAAAAGTGACACGTGGTCTAGTAATTGTATAATCATTACTAAATTCTTCAGAAATATATGAGTATTCTAATTAGTTTATCTCTTAATTAAAACTAGATATTGATACATGTACGTGAAGTACATGTCTAGAAAAGTTGAGTTCCAACATTTTAATCTAAAATATACAAATATATATATAGGACCTTATTAATATAATTAAGTTGTACATGTTATAATAGTTACTTCAATCCAGTTGAAAAAAGCACCAATTATTACGGGGACTCTCCCTACATTAAAAGGTCATTGAAGTATAATTTTTATAAAAATAATTATAAAATTCTTATCCTATCCTTATTAGGAAACTGGAAAAGGAATATTTAAATATCATATTCCTCTCGTAAACATATCATTACTCTTACATTAGTCTCAGAGGCCATAACTAGTAGGACAGAAACAAACGAACGAACTAAACCCTTCAACAATTAATACAATAACCCTTTACTTAATCAGCTTAATGGCAATTGGAAACCAATATTTACCTTCGAGGCCAAACAAGCCGCGCTGGTCGGATCTTGCTGAAACTGAAGAAGAAGATAACGGTGGTGAGGAGCTCAAATTTCTCCTACCTCCGACCCAAGTAATAGGGCCGGACAAGAAGGGCATCAAGAAAGTTATTGAGTACAATTTCAATGACCAGGGAAAGATGGTTAAGGTTATTACAACTTCAAGAGTCCGTAAGATTGTAACGCGTGAGAAGAAGCAAGTTCTTGAGCGGCGGAGGTCATGGGCTAAGTTTGGCGAAGCGGTGGATGACGAAGTTGGTGCAAGCCTCACTGCGGTTTCTACCGAAGAGATTTTTCTTGAGAGACCTAAGCCTCTAGGTATTTTATATTTTACTTTAGTTTTTTCGTTACTTTGTTTAGATTTTTTTTTTCAATGACTTCTAGCGTTTATAAAATTATTTGTGATTGTATTATTAGTTTATACGGAAAAGATATAATTGATACTTGTTTGCTTTATGTACTATTTCTGACTAATTTATCCTAGATTTTATATACCAAAGACACACCGAGTCACCGACTATGGTTATGCTTTCTAATTGGCAGACATGTATTAAAGAAATCCAATAATTCCGCGAGGCTGTCCTAGATTGGATAAAGTATTTTGCATATTGAATTATCTATGAAACCCAAATTTCTGTGCACGCACTAGTTCTCTAAAGTTGTTGAAATTGCAAATTAACAGGAAGCACAGCAAAGGAAAGCAAAACGGCAGAAGAATCCTTAGGGCAACTTGGAAACAAGGGGGCCATCCTCATGCTGTGTAGGACCTGTGGTAAAAAGGGTGACCATTGGACAGCTAAGTGTCCTTACAAGGACCTTACGACCCAACCTGAAGGCTTGAATTTCAACGACAAGACAGTGATGGATAATGCAAATTCTGCTTCTAGTTCTGGGATCAGCAAGAGTGGTAGTTATATCCCACCAAGCAAAAGATTTGGTGCTGATAGAAATATCAGTGCTGGTGGGTCCTCATCAGCTACGAGACATAATAACAGGAATGATGAAAATTCAGTTAAAGTCAGTAACCTTTCAGAGAACGCTGAAGAAGAAGACTTGCGCGAACTGTTTGGTGCATTTGGACCGCTAACTCGAGTCTATGTGGCCGTGGATCGCCCAAGTGGTTTCAAAAGAGGGTTTGGTTTTGTCAATTTTGCTCACAGGGAAGATGCTGAGAGAGCTATTAACAAACTTAATGGTTATGGTTATGATAACCTCATCCTTGCAGTTGAATGGGC
Organism: Citropsis articulata; assembly: GCA_030449925.1. NCBI lineage: Eukaryota > Viridiplantae > Streptophyta > Magnoliopsida > Sapindales > Rutaceae > Citropsis > Citropsis articulata. The sequence continues at coordinate 2,225,333 of JASUUH010000051.1, read as the reverse complement.
TCCAGAAAGATCAAAATAGTTTTTTTTTTTTTGCGCCCTTTTCAGTTAGTCTATTGAGAGACGTTAATTAGTTAATTCAAAAAGAAGTTTATATATTTTATTATTGTTTATAGTTTTGAGACTTAGGTAATTTTTATTCAAAGCTATCAAGGGCCTCAGTGACAGCTGAATATTAAAATAAGGACTTGTGTGATGATTGATTTAATTTATCAAAGATTTGGTTTCCGATTTCTTTCAACAAACAAAAAGGCCTTTGGCAATTAAGACTTGGGATTTCAATCTATACGCAGTTGATAAGAGGCTGCTACTTTTCACTTTAAATCATGGCATGCAATAATTTTATAGCTGAGGCAGTTCATACAAACGTAACCAAACTAGGATTCGGAAATTCTTCCTTTAGCTATACTAATAATGTACTCAATCTCATCAGCAACTTCTTTCATTGAAGGCCTATTCTGCCTCCGCTCATCCAAACATGAAGCAGCTAGTAACCCAAGTGCCTTCATTGTCTCCAAATCTAAATTAGTAGCTCTTTCCTTCAGCACAGGATCCACAACTTCCATCAACCTTTCTTCATCCATAATCTTTTTCATATAAACCACCAAGTTCACGTTTTCTTCTTCCCTGTTAAAATCAATAGCCTTCTTTGATGTCAATAGCTCAAGCAGCACCACTCCGAAGCTATAAACATCGCTCTTATCTGTCAGCTGAAAGTTACGATAATACTCTGGATCAAGATAGCCCATTGTACCTTGAGCAGCTGTGAAAATATGACTATCATTAGTTTCTGTTCTCTCCACAAGCCTGGAGAGCCCAAAGTCAGAAACCTTGGCATTAAGTTTCTCATCAAGTAAAATGTTGCTTGATTTTACATCACGGTGATAAATGGGAGGAACCGCGGCTGAATGAAGATAAGCGAGCCCTTCAGCAATCTGGTGCGCAATGACTAGCCGGAGATGCCAAGGCAGGGGAGCCCACTTACCCGTAAAATCACAATGTAGGTGATCAAAGAGGGTTCCGCTAGGAATGTATTCATAAATCATAAGAGTCTGATCAAGCTCAACGCAACAGCCAAGAAGTCTCACAAGGCTCCTGTGGTTCACCTGGCACAGAATGCGAACCTCGTTCAGTACTTGATCGGCACCTTTGGTGTTTCCAAGCTTGGCTCGCTTGATGGCTGTGACGGCTCCGTCATCAAGAATGCCCTTGAAGACTTCACCAAAGCCGCCGGTTCCAATGAGATTGTCTTTGGAGAAGTTGTTGGTGGCTCTTATTATCTCTTTGCCAGTGAAAATTTTTGCGGATTTGCCAGCGGCTTTGGCATTTAACATTTCTTCACGCTGCTTGATTAAATTTTTCTTAGTTTCTTTCTTCATGCGCTCGTTTAGTTTGTTGTTTACTAGAATTCCTATCAACACTAAGAGTAAACTTCCACCCAATGCTGCAACCATGCCTAGATTCAAAATGTCATTTAGTATATTTTTTTTAAAAAGAAATAACAATCACATTTTCACATTAATTGATAAAATAGTGACAGTAGTGATATAAGCTGTATTCATACAAATTAATGTGGCAAAGTTAGATATCATTTTTTATTATCTCACGTTTAGTAGCGGATATAGGCTACACTGAAGCCCAACCACCATAAATATTCTAGTGTCCTCTTTTGTTTGATTGCTGATCTGTGTGTTTGATTTATTTTTTGCGTTTATTACTGATCTTGATCATCAATATTAGGTTTCTTTGGTTTCAATTTGGGGATCAGTTAACTTAGATAGGATCTTGGGGGATTTGAATCGGTGTTCGTATCTGGTTCAAGTTCAACAATTTTTAAGTAGAGCATATTCATCATTAACAATTAAAAAAAAAGTTGAGTAATTTTGTTTTTTTTTTTTGCTTCATTTTGAAAAGGAGAAAACACTTTAATTTGTTTTCATAATAATTTTCTGGGTGGGATTTTTAATCATCTTGAAAGTAGTAGATCTAAAGAGAATATAAGAAAAGAATTGAGAGCGAGCCATAAGGATAATTTTGAAACTAAAATTAGAATATAAAATAATTGTTTTATATTAAAATGCTGAACATTTTAGTAATTTTTGAAAAATGGGGACGCTGATAAATTTTATTGGATCTCACAACTTTAAAATTTCAAAACCCATAAAGGACATGCAATTTAACATTTAAAGCAATATTTAGGCCTTAACTGGGTCCGCTTATATTTGCTTATATTAATTTTGGCGTAATTTGTCTATAGAATATTCTCCCGCATGGTAACAATAATCTAATACTGTTACATTAGTTTGTATTAGATTTTCTATCCTTATATTATTGATTGCTAAATTTCAACGACTTTGCCTTTATAATTGATAAAGGGAGATTTCAGCCATATATAAATAATTTATAATTTGATATGTAATGGAGAGAAACAAATTAAAATAGGAAGATACGGCTGAATAAGATAAGAACATACCAGCAATGAGCATTGTCTTTTTCTTTTTACGTTTGCAACCTTTCCCATGCCGGCACTTCGAACCTAAACAAAAGAGAAGATTAGAGTTCCTTAGATTAGTTTAATTATTAAAATTATAGAGGCACTAATTTCTGCTTTTAAACTGAACTCAAAATTGCTTGTTTCTACATCTTCCTTCTTTATTTTGTTACCTACAACTTATCATATTTACTTATAATTCAATATTTAATATAATAACGAACAAAATGCTTGGCAAGAAATGATAACTCACTTTGGCACAATCCGTTGACGGGATCCCAAATAAACCCAGAATTGCATAAGCACCTTTTCAAGCCAGGATACATCGGATCAGCCAAGCAACTTGAATGCAACAGATCCCTGCAATCTACGGGAGTCTTGCAAATTGGCCCCGGCGGCAGCTCCCATTCCAGCTCCATCCCTGGCTCCGGCCACGTCTTCCCCGGCACCCAGTTTGCATCCAAGTTCACAAAGCTCTGGTAAGCCATACAGCCTCCATTGTGCACTCTGATCCTATAAGCTGTTTGCGATCCTCCAGTCTTGAACACACAACACAGTGATGATGCTGTTATACAGGGAGGTGCTTTGTCTTTGATGTAGCTGTGACATATGCAATTTGACGAACAATTTATTGGTACTTGCAAGTTTAACATAGCGTTCGTACAGTCGAGTAACATAATAGTGTTACTGCTTGTGATGTTAAATGGGAGATTGTCATCAAGTTGGATGCCTTGAGTACGCATGTCAGTAGCAATGCATGTACTGCCGCCGAGGCCAGGTGGCCGGATAATTATCCGCTGGGATAAAGGGTTGATTGATGTGATCATGTAGGATGATCCGTTTAGAGCATCGAACCATAATATGCCTGCGGCGCACCGGATTTTGTAGGATTGATGACCGCAATTTGGACCGGTACTTAGCGGATACGGCACCGGAGTGGGTCCACAATTGCCGCAACGTAACACGGCCGAGACGCATGTTGTGCACGATAACAGTGTAACAGTGAAAATGAAAACTGTGAGCACACTTCTCGTCATTGATTAGGCACTCCCACGGTAAAACTTTTTAAAACTATGAATGTAGGACGTAATAATTAATGCAACATTTTGGCGGGTGTCTTTGAATTAAGCCTATTGCTAGCTATGACTTATAATTAGGAGCTAAAGTGCTTTGATAATATTTTATGGAGTGCGCAAACAAGGGAACGTACTTCTATAACTGGTTACATTGTACAAAGCTGGCTTAGGTTTTCTCAATAACTGATAATAACAATTTCTTAGGAAGATATGTAATGTTGAGTGAAAGGTAATGATAAGTGAATTAATTGTGGAAATTGTACAAGCTCTTCTTTTGATTTGACATAAAAGGGTTAAGCTTACGTGGAAGGCTAACCTGTCAAGATTTGTTTACCTATAAAATAAACTATAATTTCATTTGTTTAATTGGATAAATTATTAACCAGTTTAGACTTGTATCAGACTTGTATCAGATTAAAATTTAGTATTGAATTAAGTTTTTGCTGAGTACTAAATCAATGATTATAATTATTTTATTATTTTATTTTTTTATTTATCTTGTCTACCAACCTTTGATTCAATACTTAACAAAAACTCATCTCAGCACTAAATTCTTGTCCCTTGATTATCACTTAATTTAAAATTTTAAAATTACTGAAAAATATCAAAATTTCTCTATTGTTTCAATAAAGTAATCATTTTCTCCCTTTGGCATTTCAAAGCTCATGAAAAAGCCCTTGCCATAAAAAAGTGTACATTAATTAGCTTTTAATTTTATTATATTATATCTTATTATTTTACTTTTCAGGTGATTTTTTAATCAATAAGGGGGAAATGATATATTTGAAAAAAATACGGGGGTTTTTATCATTTCTCAATATATTAATTAAGATCACAAAAAATAATCAACATTATTATTTATATTTCACATACATAGGTCTTCTTTTGATAAGTTAATATGTAGTTTTTATACGAGGGAGTGTACTATAATATAGGTATTTACATTATTGATAACTTCTAATTGGTTATTTGTATTGGGACGTCAACTTGAACCATTATTTTTGTAATAAGGGCAGTAATCTTAAAATTATATCAATACCTCTTTATGTATCCTTTATTTTTTGGAAAAATGCACCACAGCCGACAGGATAGCAGGATCCAAAACTAACTACAACCATTTGTTTAATTAATTATCATCCAACATTGGAATATAACTCAAAAGTTTATGCATTCCAAAAGGATCCGTATCGCTTGTTGCGTCGACAGCACGAAGAAGCTTCACACAAAACCGGAAAATTAAAGTATCCACAATGATCACACACACATTAGGTGCTTAGGCAAAAGAAATATATAATTAATTGAGTTCCAGCGCCCTGATATTAAGGGTAACTGGACGCACAACTATCTATTTTGATATGATAAGAACATCTCTGTCTCTTGTGGATTACAGATGATCACCAACAGTGCGGTTCTACGTTTAAGGATTTGGGGGTAATTTTATGAACACTATGTCATTAGTACGAAACCAAAAAAAAAAACCCCAGTTGATGAATTAATTTTAAGCATGCCCAGATAACAATCTAATTAATTAGTTCATATATTCTGACAATAGTAACATAGCTTTTAATCTATCTAGCAGATGCTTCGTTTGCAAGTACATGTATATAATTGGGGAAATTATAATTTGACAGCACAGATAATGCAATAGAAGAAATAATATTTCTTGCATTGATGATTTCTTTACATTGCAATGAGTAACTTTCAATCAGAGACGTTGAGCCACATATATAGGAGATGTCAGTTGTATTATGGCTTGATTAAGCTTAAGAAAACATAATATAGTTTGATGATGCGGAAACGTTAGAGGTTAACTGATAGAAGAAACTGGATTTATAAATAATAAAATTTTTATTAGAAAATCAAACCCAAGGATTTGGGCTCCTTTGTACAATAATGCTAAATATCGTGAATTTATCAAAATAGATAAATTTGAAATATTATTTTATAATAAAAATTCTCCAAATGTAAATAAGAAATTCGAAACAAACGGTCCTCAAATTCAATATCTAAAAAAAAAAGATAAAAATCCAAAAGAAACAGAAAACTAGCTTAGAATTGAAAGATGACAAAAAACAAAACAAAAAACAAAATTTTCAGTTTGACCATAGGGTGTTGTGAAAATGCGGGATTGAGCAATTACCAATATTACAATGATTGTAACTTCTGGAGAAATATAAATGTGGTGTAAACAAATGTAAAGAAAAAAGATACAATAAACTTTATGTGGTTCGGCGTAAAACCTACGTCCACAGGCAAAGAATGAAAAATAATTTTACTAATAATGGAACTTCGCAAATGTGTAAAAATTCTCAAAAGACCAATACCCAATACACCCAAATTCCTTTAGCACCTAAGGAAATTCTCTACCTAAACTCACTTGGAAATCTCACAAATTTGGATGCTCTAACAAATGTGGAATTGCCTTCTGTTTATAGGAAAAAATGGGTTGTACTATTGTACCAACCCCAACAAAATTGTCAACAAAAATTAGGCACCTACCCTAGGAATTTGTCTTCAATCTTGCCTCTCCATCTTTAAATGCATGCATGTGCATGCAAGTTGGTGAAATGCATGCATTAACCAATTTTGAATGCATATATTTGAATTTCAATTTTAAATTTTGTAGAATGGGACAAACTGTCCTGAATTTACTTCGTTTCATCATAAGATTCGAAATGATATATTATACGCTCAAAACGGATATCTATACTCCAAGTTATAACCTCTAAAATTTACCTCAATTGTCCCACACAATTATCCTACATCATAGTTGGCCATGGAGTTTCCAAAACGCAATTCTTGAGGTGGTTTTGTTTTTGCTAAGGCAGCACATCTTTCCAGATTTATACAACTGTATATTCATGGAACTTGCCATCACTAGTCTTCAACTTTGTGAGGCGTAACACGTTATTTATGCGCTCGTTCAATGAAATATTTGCACATGTACATACATTTTGAAATTAACTAGTTATAAAATGAGAGAATAAATTTCAAGAAAATGAAATGATTTATTTGCAGATTTGGGACCATCCCATTTAATAGTTTGTTTTATATATCTTATAAAATTGTTAAGGAACAGGAAATCATGTACTAAACTACTAATTTTTACTTCTGAATGTTTAAGTTGGATTTGCAAATAATGAGGAATAAGCAAAATGAAGATGGTTGTGAGTGTGTGATCTATAATCTAGTTAACCATTAAGCTGACTCTGATACTAATATGCATCAATGGTAAGATTCTTAAAAGTAAAGACAAGATGAGTAGACATACCAACTAAAAGTGTATTTTGCAATGTACACATTTATCATTGATAATACTAAAAAAATTGTGGCACCATTATTAAGCATGCCAATTGATTTTATTTTTTGTTTAATTAATCTTCAGATGAAACAGTACCAATAATACGCTCAATCTCATCAGCAACTTCTTTCATTGAGGGTCGATTCTGCCTCCTCTCATCCAAACATGCTGCTGCTAGTAACCCAAAAGCCTTCATGCTATCCAATTCTATTTCACTAGCTCCCTCTTTGAGCATGGGATCAATGGCATCCATTAATCTCTCTTGTTTTAAAATCTTTCCAAAATAAACCACCAAGTTCACATCCTGATCTTCTCTGTTGAAATCAACAACCTTCTTTGAGGTCAGCAGCTCCACTAACACAACTCCAAAGCTATATACATCGCTCCTATCAGTCAACTGAAAGTTAATGTAATATTCAGGGTCGAGATAACCTAAGGTACCTTGTGCAAATGTTGTGACATGACTCGCATCATTCACAGCAAGCCTAGATAGCCCAAAATCGGAAATTTTAGCGTCAAGCTTTTCATCTAATAAAATGTTGCTTGATTTTATGTCACGGTGGTAAATAGGCGGCGTAGCCAATAAGTGAAGATATGCAATAGGTTGAGCTGTTTGGTGAGCAATATGAAGACGGTGATGCCATTTCAATGGTGGCCAATTGCCAGATTGAACTCTGTGAAGGCGATCAAAAAGGGTTCCATTAGGGACATACTCATAAATTAACAAAGGTTGCTCTAGCTCAACACAACAGCCTAGGAGTTTTACTAGGCTGCGGTGGTTCAATTGGCAAAGAATTCGAACTTCGTTGAGAATTTGATCAATGCCCTTAGTGTTTCCAAGCTTCGCACGCTTGACGGCTGTGATTGTTCCATCATCTAGAGTGGCCTTGAAGACTTCACCGAAGCCTCCAGAGCCTAGTAGATTGCCGCCGGAGAAGTTGTTTGTTGCTTTTGTTATTTCTCTACTGCTGAAGATCCTGGCCAATCTGCCACTGTTGTTGGCCCTGGAGATGTCCTTTTGCACCTTTGTTAAACGCACTTCTATGTTGCTTTGATGAAAGTGCTTGTAGAGTTATATCGTAGCGAGAACTGTTCCAAGTAAAAATGCACCCGCAGCCAAGCCTATGGGAAATTAAGTAACAAAATGTACAAGCATGATTAATCTTAAGCGCGATTTATCCCAGAAAAGGAAAAGCAAGGATTAATTAAACATTACCTCCAATAACTGCAGTTTTAGGCTTTTTATGCTTGCAACCTTTTCCATGGGAACACTTCAGGTCTACACAAAACTCAAAGAAAGGCATTTCAATTTCTTTTTTTTTTTTTATTTTTATCTTAACCACGAGGTATCCTGGGAAGGGCCCCAACTGTGGGAGGCACCTTTAAGCCTGTACCACAACTCAGACTAGAAGTCCTCACTCGAACCGGGAGGCACAGGTTCTCCCAACAAAGGCGACTTCCCTGTGACTCAAACTGGAGAACAAACCCAGTCAAGCTTTTTAAAGGGACTCCATTGCCAGTGGAGCCAACACTTTGTTGGTGAGGCATTTCAATTTCAGTAAAAAGCTTAAGCAAGTTAAAACAAAAGATAGAAGCTAGAGTTCGTGTATTTACTCACTCTTGCAAATTCCATTGATGGGATCCCATTGAAACCTGGCTTTGCACAAGCACCTTTGCTGTCCAGCACTTGCTGGATCCTGCAAACACATTGAATTCAATAAACCTTGACAATCCACCGGCAGATTGCACGTTGGCTCTCGCGGCAATGCCCATTCTATCTTCACACCAGGGTCAGGCCACTTACTAACTGGCAAGCCCAAGTCCAAATCCACAAAACTCTAATACGCTGCACACCTTTCTGCACGAACTCTGATCCTATATTCATAAATGGACCCGCCAGTCTTAAACCAACAGCATACTGGCAAAGCTCCACAAGCCGCTTTAGCTACTGGATTGTTCCTTACGTAGCTGTGACAAATGCTCGTTGATGAACAATTGAATGGTTTTTGCAACATTTCAATGCTGCAGTTCATTACCATGACAGTGTTGCTGATAACAACGCTACATTTGCTGCAGGATTTGAGCAAAATAAAAAACAGCAAGATAAGATTATGCTGTCAATAATATCCTGCAAGATTGTAGGAACAATTTGTTTTTCGAATTTTATGATATTAGATAAATGTTAAAGATAAGTAGACAGATATTTTGGCTTTGTTTGTTTCTTTTCTTTGTATAAATACAAATACTGCAACAATGAAAGACATGCTATTAACAGCCCAAATTTCTCTGTGTTATCTTTTCTTTGCTTTAAAACCAACAGTTGCTACTGTGTTATCTTTTCTTTGCTTTAAAACCAACAGTTGCTACTACTAATGTTGAAGGGAAGGTTGTTGTCAAGTTGTAGGCCTTGGCCTTGATAATCAGCTGCAATGCACTTGTTTTTTATGAGGCCAGGTGGACGGATGATTAGCGACTGGCTCAGCGGATCGATTAATGTGATCATATAAGAAGAACCATTGAGAGCATCAAACCATAACGTGCTCGCATTGCACCTAACTTTGTATGATTGATCACCACAGCCTGGTCCCGTACTGAGTGGACACGGTACTGGAATATGGCCACAGTTTGTACAAGACTTTAAGGTCAAGATGCATGGTGTGTATGATGAAAATATTTCAACAATGAAGATCAAAAGTGGGGACATTCTGATTTCTATTGAGAGAAGTAATGAGATCGAGCAGTTGACATAGGCATTTGGCTTGTGATTAGGCCATCTGAGTGGTTATACTGCTCTGTTTTAGCAGAATTTTGTAATTTCGCTCAGCAAAAAGTATATTTTAGTTCTTGTTATACTAAATAGATCAAAAAACCTTGTCTCACATTTAGTCTTGTGCACAGCAAATGAAAAGTTTGTTGGTTCCAATGCCTTAAAGAGGGTGCCCCTGTGAATAAAATGTTGAAAAGTCAAAGACTTTTGGTGAGTTTTTTATTCAAATTAATTGGAAAAGGAAAGACAAGTCACATGTATAATTGACAATTTGGAAGGAGTTGGCACCGCCTGCATATGTTTGTCAATTTTGAAGAATTTAGCTGCAGATTTAATTGACAATTGACTAAAGGTTTGGTGCAACAGTGCAACGGGTTTTGCTATAAATAGAGATGCATTCTTCACTTGGGAATCCATCCCAAATTTGAGAGTTCAAGAGAATTGCAAGTGAAGCAATTCTAGAGCTTTGTGAGTGTGAGCAACTGGAGAGTGTGTGTGAGAGTACTTTGGGTGTATTTGGGTTTTGGGAAGTGAGCTTTTCTTTACTCAAATTTGTACTCTAATAATTGTTAGTAATACAATTATTTTTTTTCTTGCTCCCGTGGACGTAGGCATACTGCCGAACCACGTAAAATTTTGTGTCCTTTATTTTTCTTTAATTATTTGGTGCGCTTGATTCCACATTCCGCGCACAACAAGTGGTATCAGAGCCGACGGTTCGTACTTTGGGGTATACGGTACTGTTCACGTATACGGTACTATTCACGTATACGGTACTATTCACGTACGGTACTATTTAAACATACGGTACTGTTCACGAATACGGTGGAGTTAATCGTTCGTACTTGGGAGGATTAGTAGCTTGTGTAGTGGTGTGAATTTGTGCATGTCTAGGAAAGTTCTGTCACAAAGGCGATAAGATCCTAAGGAGACTGGGTCTTAAGTGGGACCGGTGTGACCCCTCCAGTCTTTCCTGGGAACTTTCCTGGGAACTTTCCTGGTGCATTTTTCACTCGTACATACATATAGACACTGATCTCTCAAGTGGGAATAGTTTATTGAGAAAATGGTAGAAGGTGAAACTTCCAGAAGTGGGGAGAGATCCACCCAGACTATTCCTGGAGATACTTCAGGTGGGAGGCGAGACTTTCGCCTTCAGACATTATAGGTGGTCAAGATCGATGTTGAAAAGTTTGATGGGAAAATCAACTCGCATGTGAGGCGAAGTTATGGATGCTCTTATTCAAATCGATCTTGATATTGTTTTGAAAAATAAAAGACACTTGTATGATGAAGAAAGTTGGGATCGTATGAACGAGAAAGCCTGTGGTCAGATCAGATCTTGTTTGACCAAGGAGGTGAAATACTTGGTAAAAGATGAGGAGTGTGCGATGACTTTGTGGCGTACATTGGAAGAGAAGTATCTGCTAAAAAGTCCTGAAAATCGCCTTCATGCAATGAGCCAAGTATATGGCTTTCGAATGAAGCCTGGGGTGTCAATGCACGATCATGTCTCAAGATTTGAAAAGTTACTTGCTGATTTGAAGAATCTTGATGAAGATATTAAGGATGAAGTCAAGGCTATGATTCTGTTACATTCACTACCAGAGGAATATAGCCATTTTGTGACTACCTTGATATATGGGAAAAGCGTAATCATCTTCAAAGATGTCTGCACAGCATTGACCAATTTGGAAATTCGGAATAATGATAAACATTCTGAAAAAGCATCATCCGAAGCTTTGTTTGCAAGAGAAAGGATGATGGAGAAAAAGAAGAAGCATGGTGGAAAGAATTCTCGATCCAAATCGAGAAGCAGAAACATAGCTCGAGATGAGTGTGCCTTTTGTCATGAAAAGGGCCATTGGAGGAAAGATTGTCCAAAGGCTCAAAAGAGAGATGGGAAGAAACCAGCAGCAGCAAACATGGCACGTAAAGATGAAGACTCTGATTATTCATTAAGTATTACTCCTGCAGCATACGTGGCTAGCGAGTGGATACTTGATACTGGAGCAACCTATCATTTGTGTCCCATTAAAGAATGGTTTACGGATTTTCGTAATCTGGAATCTGGCGCAGTTGTGATGGGGAATGATCAACCTTGTCGTACAATGGGGATAGGAACAATTCGGCTAAAAATGTTTGATGGAATGGTCAGAGAATTGAAAGAGGTTAGATATGTTCCAACTTTAAAGAAAAATCTAATTTCTGTGGGTGCTCTAGAAGCTGAAGGCTACAAGGTTACTATTGAAAATGGCACAATGAAGATCATATATGGGGCTATGATAATTCTACAAGGGTTCACAATTTGTACTATTTGAAGGAGGTACCGATGAAGCAAATGTTCTTTGAATGACGGACACCACCAAGCTATGGCATGTACGACTAGGACATCTTTGGAGAGAAGTCTTTGCAAACCACGATGAGGCATGGACTCTTAAAAGGTACCAAAACCGTAAATTGAATTTACATGAGCATTGTGTAGTAGAAGAAAACAAGGGTCAAATTTGATCGCTAATCACGATACTCGTGAGATCCTTGAATATGTTCATAGTGATGTATAGGGACCAACCAAGACTGCATCAATTGGTGGAAGCCATTATTTTGTTACATTTGTTGATGATTTCTCTAGACGTGTGTGGGTGTACACCATGCGAGCAAAGGATGAGGTTCTAGAGATTTTCGTGAAATGGAAGAAACTGGTGGAGACTCAAACTGGCAGAAAGATCAAAGTATTGCGTTCTGACAATGGGGGTGAATATACTTCTGATCCATTCTTGCAAGTATGCCAGAACGAGGGTATTAAAAGACATTTCACGGTGAGACATACTCCGCAACAGAACGGTGTGGCTGAACGTATGAATCGTACTTTGCTGGAGAAGGTACGGTGTATGTTATCTAATGCTGGTTTAGATAAAATGTTTTAGGTTGAAGCTGTGAGCTATGCAAGTCACTTGATAAACCGGTTGCCTTCTGCTGCAATCGGAGGTAAAACTCCTATGGAAATGTGGTCTGGAAATCATGCACAAGACTATGATTCCCTTCGTATATTTGGGTGTCCAGCTTATTATCATGTCAAAGATGGTAAACTGGATCCTCGTGCTAGAAAAGCTATCTTTGTGGGATTCAAAGGTGGAGTAAAAGGCTTTAAGCTTTGGGATCTCAAAGATAAAAAGTTTGTGTGTAGCAGAGATGTCACATTTGATGAAGCTTCAATGTTGAAAGCTTCAAGTTCTCGCAGTGGAGAACAAGACCACGGAGGTATCGCGGCGGGTGGAGTTTGATGCAACTCCATATGTACGATTAGCTACACATCGAGAACGTTCTCAACCATGGAGGAGACATCCGAGTTGAAGATCAAGTTGTTTCTTCTGATGTCCCCCAAATTGAAGACACAACTGACGATGTAGAAAATGATGATTCTATAGCTACAAGGAGGCCAAGTATAGAGTTAAAGAAACCCGGATGGCTTACTAAAGATATGGTGGTAGCCTATGCACTTCCAGTTATTGATGATGACATCCCCAACACTTTCGGTGAAGCATTACGCAGCAGTGAAAGTAATCAGTGGAAGTTAGCCATGGAGGAAGAGATGAAATCTCTCCATCAAAACCAGACTTGGGAACTTGTGAAGTTACCAAAAGGGAAAAGAGCTATTGGCAATAAGTGGGTCTACACCAAGAAGCAAGGATCTCCAAATCAAACAACTCCCCGATACAAGGCAAGGCTCGTTGCAAAAGGTTTTGCTCAGAAGGAAGGTATTGATTATAATGAAGTTTTCTCTCCAGTCGTAAAGCATACTTCCATTCGTATCCTACTTGCCTTGGTAGCTGAATATGAGTTAGAGTTGGCTCAATTGGATGTTAAGACGGCATTCTTGCATGGAGATTTGGAGGAAGAAATCTATATGACTCAGCCTTGTGGTTTCAAAGTTGCTGGAAAGGAGAATCATGTGTGTAGATTGATTAAATCTTTGTACGGACTAAAACAGTCACCAAGGCAGTGGTACAAGAGATTTGATCAATTTATACAAGGGCAGAAATTCACCAGAAGTGAACACGATCACTGTGTTTACTTTAGAAGACTACAAGATGGAGCTTTCATCTATCTGTTACTCTATGTCGACGATATGCTTATAGCTTCGAAGAATAGAGATGAGATTGAAAGAATAAATGGCATCCGAGTTCGAGATGAAAAGATTTGGGTGATGTAGAAAATACTTGGGATGGAGATTTGTAGAGACAAGAAAATGGGAGTATATGGTTGACTCAAAGATCTTATTTGAAGAAGGTGCTAGAAAGATTCTATGGATGACAAAACTAAACCCAGGTATGTACTCCTCAGCCCCTCACTTTAAATTAAGCTCTTCTTTATTTCCTACATCCCAAGAGGAGCATGATTACATGGCTCATTTTACATATGCTAGTGCTGTGGGTAGTCTTATGTATGCTATGGTATGCACAAGGCCTGATATATCCAAAGCCGTTAGTATGGTTAGTCGATACATGCATAATCCGGGTAAAGACCATTGGCTCATGGCAAAGTGGATTCTCCGATATCCGTATGGGACAATTGATGTTGGGTTATTGTTCGAGAAGGATTATGGTCGTGCAATGAGTTGGGTATTGTGATTACGATTTGTAGGAGACATTGACAAGCGAAGATCAACAGACTCGTATTCACATTGGGTGGAGGTCCGATTAGGCGGAGAGTCGATTTTGCGATCGACAATTGCTCTATCACTACTGGGCGGTATATGGCGACAGCGGAAAGGCGTGAAAGAAGCTATCTGGTTGAAAGGCTTGTTAGGAGATTTGGGAGTAATCCAGAAGAACATTACAGTATTATGTGATAATCAAAGTGCGATATTCCTTGCGAAGAATCAAACATATCACGCTCGGACAAAACACATAGATGTGAAATATCATTATGTGCGAGAGATTATCGAGACCGGTGTTGTGTTGTTGAGAAAGGTCGATACCAAAGATAACCCATCAGATATGTTGACAAAGGTGATTGCTGGAGTTAAGTTTCAACATTGCTTGAAATTAATTCAAATTCTTCGAATGTGTTGAGTTTGAAGAATTATGAACTACGGTTGGCTTGATCCCAAATTATGGGTACGTAGGCAGTCACAGAGATGCAACCACTTTGGGGATGATGGTTCGTTGGTAGTCGGCTCAGATTTTGACAAATCTTCGCCGAGGTGGAGAATTGTTGAAAAGTCAAAGACTTTTGGTGAGTTTTTTATTCAAATTAATTGGAAAAGGAAAGACAAGTCACATGCATAATTGACAATTTGGAAGGAGTTGGCACCGCCTGCATATGTTTGTCAATTTTGAAGAATTTAGCTACAGATTTAATTGACAATTGACTAAAGTCAAGAACAAACAGAATCTATTATATATAGAGATGCATTCTTCACGAATCCATCCCAAATTTGAGAGTTCAAGAGAATTGCAAGTTAAGCAATTCTAGAGCTTTATGAGTGTGAGCAATTGGAGAGTGTGTGTTATTTGGGTTTTGGGAAGTGAGCTTCTTTCTCAATTTGTCTCTAATAATTGTTAATGTCTGATTATTTTTCTTTGCTCCGTGGGCGTAGGCATCTTCTTGAACCACGTAAAATTTTGTGTTCTTTATTTTTCATTAATTATTTGGTGCGCTTGATTCCACATTCCGCGCACAACATAAAATAGGGACTGAGCCAAACTTTTGCACACACAGCGATATGTTCATGTTGTGAAGGCTTGTTAAGGTTTCCTAAAATCCAGACAACGTCTTTTTGGAACATACTATCAGAAATGTGTGCAAATGCTGGCATGTGCTTATGGGTAATATAATTTGTTATAGATTCTTAATTCTGGTGAAAATTTTAAATTATAGAAACTATAGTTTTCAGAATTCAGAACGTTATATTTTTGTAGCATCACATGCCACATCGCTAGAGTGAGGGTTTATAAGATTGGAATGAACTATATAGATGCATTCTGGATTAAAAGTCCAAGAAAAGGATTTTGATGTGATGGGCTAAATGCCAAAAGCGGACAATTTCTACTTAATTTTAGGGTCCATTATATTACAATTAGTATCAGAAATAGGTTCCTAATTTGATATACTCGCAATAAAGTGAGGTTCCAAAAGAAAGCGATTGTATCATCCACATCGCTAGTGAGGGCCAAAGGTAGTTAGCTATTTAGAAGCATTTGGAGTTGTAAAGTCCTAAAACAAAATTCTAATGTGTTGTGTTTCCAAAATAGACAATATTTATTTATTCCTGCTATAATTTTCGTATGCACTTGAGTATCGCAGTACCTTCAAATTGAAGAAAACATGTGAGCAAATGGATCATGAGTTAGTTGTCTCTTAATAATGTTTGATTAGGTAACCCAAAAGCTAACTTTGTTCTATAAACTTTCCATATATTTATCCTTTTAGTGGAGTGTCTTATTCTAAATTTGTGAAAGAAAATTAAGTTCCAACTGATAGATACATCATTTTTACAGCAGAGGTAATTGATTTTTTATTAATATGTCCTTCTCAGGCTTGGGATTTTGTGTGTGTCCAAACAAGAAAGAGATAAGGGCATGCTTATAAAGTTATCCAGATAGTGATTGCTGAACCAAATCTTGCACCAAAAACATTAATTGATGGCAGCTCCTCCCCAAATTCATGCAAGTCTTTTTCATTTCTGGGCAGCTGTGAAGATAGCTATAGTTGCAACATAAGATAGCCACCTTGCCTACAGGGTCTTCATTTTAATAGCTAGTACAAACTATGTAGTTCTTTCCGCCAATCTCAGTCTTGAACCAAGTTCAAAATTTATATTTTCTTTTGAACATGTGGCATGATTGTATTGAATCTACAAACATCTTGTGCACCGAGACTCTTTCTTAGGTTTTCCTCAAAGGGTGGTGATTTGTGACACCATCTGTCAACTTAACATGAATACAATATAAAGCTAACGTATTCGAACTAAAAATTTCATATACAAATGATTAATAGACAAGCTAGATTTATACTGTCCAAATTTAACCCTTCTAATTCTCTCATTTCCTCTCCACATTTTTTCTATTTAAAAAAAGTAAGGGGTGGGCAGAGCCAAATGAATTTTCACAACCCCCCCCCCCCCCACCCAACACTTCTTTCAAGATTCGAACTTAAGAAAGCTGCTTGAATCAAATTTCTGGAGGCCTTGGATTCTCTCCTTTGTTTAAAGCATAAGGGTTTCTTTGGTCGAAAAGCTGCAAAACCTCTTATAACAGCCTTGTGAGGAGTAATTGAGCTCTATGAGACTGTGACCTTGTGGGTAGCAATTGCAGCTCAGGCATGAGAGGGAATAAAGAGATCAAAGTCTTTCCGAAAAATGGGACTGATTTGGCTCCTTCAATATGTTATTCTTAAATTATCGAGATTAAATTGTGTACAAGATTAGATCAGTGCTTTTAGTCATATTCAATTGGTAGTATCTATAGTGAGATACTGACACTGACTGATATATTTCCATGTTAAAAAATTTTTTGCTCTGTTTTCTCTGTTCCAAAGATCCAAATTTTGCTTCCTTCAGAGTAAAAACTTTTGGCTTACTTATTTTACTTTTTTTTTTTTTTTTGAAAAAGAAAAAATTGTCTCAAACGTACAACAAAAAACTCAAAATGACATGACAACAAAAAACACAAATTCTATACACAAATCTAGCCATAATATATTAACTTCATATTTTTACAATACCATCAGAAATTAAGCATGCGGTCCCTTTTGGTTTTTCCGCACGCTCAAATTTTTTTTTCTTCATCGATCTTTCACACTAACAAAGTAATAACAACACAAAGCATATGGCCCCTTTGGTTTCCACATGCTTATTACTAAACACCACAAATAAGAAAAAATAACAATAATAATAGAAACCATGTATCATAACATTCTAAATACAATTACCACAAATCCATCACCATATTTGACAAGTTCCAAGTTCCACACCTTCAGCTTTCTTCAGGCATGTCACTGCAATATTTTAACATGCGATCTTGATAGTCATGATGAATTGATGATCATGTAGCAACTCGACGAGTTGTGAAGCGACAAACAGGAGATTGGACCCCAGTTGATAGAATAATCTTTGTAGAAGTAGCAGAATTTGGAGCCACAGACATGGAGCCATAATCATGTTGAAACAAATCAGATGTCTGAAACCGACCAGAATCTCCAGGGAGTCTCATGTAAGAAGCTGAAGGTGACTCACCATACCATGAGCCTAAACCCACCTGGCTTCCATTTTTGTATTGCATTATTGCTCTATAAACACAAGGAATAAGACCCTCCATTTGTTTTTTTTTCAACAGCTTGTGACTTGTGCTTGAACGACCCAAGGGTGGTGAGAATTTGGTTTATAAGAGGGTGAGAGTGGTGACGTGGCGTAATGGGTGGGAGTCCATCTCTTCACGCTAAGCCACGTAAGCTTCCAGATGAAGAGAGTACTTCAAAATTCAAATATGTATGCAAAGGCAAAACCCACACGAAGACCCTTGAAAGCTACAGCTAAACTACAATACAATCCACCAAATCTCACTGTAATCTTATGTTTATTCACATTTTTCTTATTTTTCAATTGATTTTTTTAAGAGTTAGTTCAATCTTAGGGAACTTTTTTAATACGCTTGGTCGGTTTGTTAATTATTTATTGTCCCTTTTTTAACCTTTTTGCTGTGCATATTTTTCTTGCTGGTTTCATAATGGATTATTAAAATAATTAAATTTTTGTTGTGTTCTGTTTACATGTGGTTTTAGAGTAAGATTTGCCCTTTTGTAGTATGATCAGTTGGTGGCGCATTCTGGGTGCGCCACATGTTTAATCACAAGGTCTAATCCTAATTAACAACACTATCAAGATCAGGATGTGATTGACCTAAATAGCCAATTAGCTAGCCGAATTAAATTTTTAAAATTTCGATTCTTTCTTTAAAATTATATAGAGATTCTTCCTGAAAATATTAACGTTAGAAAACCGTTTGCTGGAAATTCCAAATCTTTGGTCACATTAGCTTAATTATTATTGCTTTTCATCAAGATCATGCTTATAGCTGGATTCCATTAATATTTGTGGATCATATTCTTGAAATCCAGGTGACCGGTTTTAGACTTATGCCGTACGCCGTATTTTATATCTAGGAGAACCTATGAACAACTTTTTTTTTTTAATTTTTTTTCCCCGAAGGAAATTCATTTTCTAGAAAGATTAAGGAAGTATTTGTAGTTTGACTATTTTCTAAATATTGTATTTTAAAAAGGAATAAAACTTAAAAGTTTCTATTTTCACCTAAACGAATCTTTTTGACATAACTCAAGAACTTGATATATACATATTACTATATCCAAATCTTAAATTGATTGGTCTGAAAGCAAAACCAAAAGGGAAATAAAAAAGAGAAAAAAAAAAAAAAGATAAGAGTAAAAGCCAAATTTAGAAATAGTAAACCAAAGTCAAAACCCGTCCATTGTAATAACATATATTAATTCTTCCATATCTAATTTCTAAATCTAGTAGTCAAGGATCAAACTTAGTTGTAATTGATGGAGATTATAGATAATCACAAAATTGATACATGAGATGCACAGCATTATCCACAAATTAAAGAATTAAGCCGTTGGCATGCATGCTATTAATTGCTGGTTATATACTTCCATGCTTGTTTCATCAAAAATAACTGCTCCAAATTTAATTAAATGTCTCAATCGTAGATGAAGTCATTGTTGGCATCATCAAAATCGTCCAGTTAATATTAATGTCCTTTTCTTAGTCCAATTAAAATTTTAGCTTCAAAGAAGAGATCGATGATAATAAGTCCAAGTCCTAAGCAAAAGCAATAACCTGCGTGCGCGAGCCATTGTGTTTTATTATTGTGTATGCAGGGTTAGGTGAAGCAAGTGGTGAATGGCGATGGTCGAAAGTTGTATTAATTTTGGCCTTGAACTTAGTTTGGGGAGGCAAAAATATTAAAAGAATTAATCAAGTTATGTGAATACAATATGGATCTTGGCACCATCAAGGCTCGTGTGTCGCACTCGCCACCTCCTTTTTATCAATTAATTTACGAACCTGGCAAATTCAAAGAGAAAAGGAAAATTACAAACCTTGGCGGATGAACCCATTTCATTTTCTTGAGTGACTGATTAAAAAAAAAAAAGATAAAGAACAAAAATTCCGAATAATATGATTTAATACAATAAGTAACCGAAAAAATTAGAAAGAGATTATCCAAATAGAGAATTAAGGTCTAAAATGAAGAAACTTAGGGACAGTCTACTATCCTGTAATAATAAAAGCAACTATTATCTACATTCATTTTGTGGAAACCTTCAAACGATATATTATGGAACCAAAACAAATAATTTAATCTCAAATTATGGGCCGATAAAGATGAAGATATTGTCCTACATCATTAGGATTTGATTAGTTCTCGTTACTCATAACCCTATGATCGTATGACTATTTTTTCAACTCGATCGATGGGTTTCATAATCACCCCCTTTTGAGTGTTCTAAACAATCAAACATATGAAGACTGATAATGTTCTTTGTGACAACTATAGACCCTATCCTCAAAAGTCATTTTCGTTTACTAGAATTTTCATTTGTGTTATATTAATTTAGATGTTTGTTGTGGTTCTATTCAAATCCCGGGATAAATCATTCTTTGACCGATTGACAATGGTCAGACAATAATATTCATTATAAAACTTTCAAATTCGATTGTCAATTTAGGTTCTTTAATCATCATGATTATCCCACTTGGCATCAATATTCTCCATTTAAAAAAATTACATTATACAGTATTGAATAAATAGCAGTTGACAATTCAATGCTGAAGTATTAAAAATTGTTGAGACTTGTGCTTTATTTTAGTTTGAAATTTCATTAGAAAATTGATTATACATATACAAAATACCAAATATTACCAATAAATATAACCATTTCAGCAATCGAGCTAAATCACAGAGCATACAATCCGTACCCGTCAAAAGTTACATCAGAACTCCTTTTACAATTTTAATTAAATGAAAATTACATTAAAATATAAAAACACATTCAGATTAAAATTAAGACGACATCAGCACGTAAATGGTGAAACCTAAAAGGAAAAAAGTACGCAGACCGCATAAATCAGCATCAGTAATCCTGTCAAATAAATAAAAAGTGGTACTCAGAAACTTGTTCTTGTCATGGTCCTGCACTCAGCTGCGACTGCAGTTGCACTTCTAAAGTCGGTTTCGGGTCGAATATTTTCTTGTTCCATCAGATTGTTCAATATCGTATAACAACAATAAATATGAAAATAGGGTAATTTTACAACAAAAGAATTAAAGTAAGGAATAAGCTAAATGATATATTAAAAGGCACATATTTTACGACACTACAAGATAAAATATTTTGAATTAGAGTTTGTGTTTTCTTCATCTTTTAACTTATTCGGATTCTCTTATTATAAAATTACTTTAAAAATATAACTACTTAGCAAAAACTAAGCTCAGCATTAGATTCTTATTACTTCTTTTTTGTTTTTATCATTAGTCATAGTAATCAACTTTGTATAACTTCAATTTAATGTTAAGCAACTAAAACCGTGAATAAATTTACTATGCCGATACGTGTTGCATCGAATCAGTAGCTACTATATAAAATTATAGAACTTGTATGTATGCAGATTGATTTGTTGTTATTTTCAACAACCAGGAATTTGCTTTGCCATAGCCTAGAAAAAGACAAATGATGTGTCCAAATGGTGTCTAATTTATCGGGCTAAAATTCTAAATATTAATTAGTAACCATCAAACTTGGATTTTAGTACTTCAACAATCTCTATTCTTTTCACCCTAGCGTACACAGGCAGTACATTTCATTTGTACGTTAATAATCTTTTATACCACTTAAGCAATCTATCTACTTTAGAGAACCAACTACAGACCCTTCGTCTTAATCATTAAGAAATCATAATGATTTAATCTTATAAATAACTTTAGAGAACCAACTAGGGAAGCAAGGCCTCTGCTTGTCCGTGTCTTGATGTTGAGACTTATCCTGATTGAAATCCAATGCAATGCAAGCCATCATATTTTGAATCTTATATTTTGAATCTAATCCAATCTAATCACTGATTGAAATTTAATATAAATCAAACTAATAAAAATTAAATCCAATTTAATCAAATCTGATCAACATTGTCAATCTAATTAAATTTAAAATTTATAAATAAAAATCACCAATTGCTCTCCAAAATTCTAATTACTGACAATTGAAAATTAAAAATAAAAAATCAACCCTTTAATACTTCATGATTCATGTGTTTTATTATCATATGGTTGAGAAAAAATAAGATTTATACTTGAATAGCAAAAGCAAACATTGGTTGCCACTTGCAACTTGTACTCTTTATTATTATTGTGCATTTATAGTTATATAAAATTAGGTTTTATTTTTTAAGGAAAATTATTTTCTTAGCAAGTTAAATATAAAAGGGATATGTAGTTCTTTTTCCAAAAAAGAAAATAAAAATTAATTGGTTAGACCGGTTTTTATTGGAAAATAAAAATTGTTTCTTGATACTTATTGGTTTTCTCCAATGATCATTTTCAATATACTAAATATGTTGACACACTATGACTAGAGAATTCTATGATCAAGTGCCGAAAACGCATCAAGAGATGTGGTACAAATTCTATATTGTTAATATATAGTTTCAATACTTATAATTGCTCTCACCAAGATACCAGATAATATTAACTACAAGTGTATGTCGTGCCCATTGGTAACTCAAATGGAATAACAATTACAATCGTAAAATTATAACTAACTCAAGATTAAGATTACAGTAAAATCAATACCTATGAGATTTAATAAGTCTGACAGTTATTATAAAGTTAATTAAATTTCATAAGTGATCTTGTTCAATGTAGTCGTACTACATCAATAAATTCATACATGATTAAGACAAATCATTGTATGAATTTATTATAGTCTATTCCTAAATAAAGTATCCAACTTTATTTATTAATTGCAAACTTAATTTATTTAATTATAAGATAACTTATATTTTTGTCTTCTGTAAATCAATGGTGATCATATAAATACATATAATATGATTAAATAAACTTTACTCAAAATATTAATGTAACTAAGATATTTGAATAAAATACCTCATTTATTTTATTAATAAAAAATTTATTTATTAAAATTAAATAAACACATATGCTTTTAAAGAACATATTTTCCTAACATCAACATCAATAATCCTGTCAAATAAATAAAAAGTGGTGCTCAGAAACTTCTTGTCATGGTCCTGCGCTCAGCTTTGCACTTCTAAAGTCGGTTTGTGGTCGAATATTTTCTTTTTCCATCAGATATTTTAATATCCTATAACAACAATAAATATGAAAACAGGAAAATTTTACAATAAGAGAATTCAAAGTAAGGAATAAGCTAAATGATATATAAAAAGGTAAATATTTTACAACACTACAAGATAAAATATATTGAATTAGAGTTTGTGTTTTCTTTTAACTTATCCGGATTCTCTTATTATAAAATTACTCTTGAAAATATATCCACTTAGTAAAAGCTCATCTCAACATTAGATTCTTATTAAATCTTTTTTGTTTTTATATAATACATTCTTGTTATCATTAGTCAAAGTAATCAATGTTGTATAACTTCAATTTAATGTCAAGCAACTAAAACCATGACTAAATTTACTATGCCGATACGGGTTGCATTGAATCAGTAGCCACTATATAAAATTATAGAGCTTGTATGTGTGCAGATTGATTTGTTGTTTTCAACAAACAGGAATTTGCTTGTGCCATAGCCTACAAAAAGGCAATTGATGTGTCCGAATGGTGTCTAATTTATCGGGCTAAAATTCTAAATATTAATTAGTAACCATCAAACTTGGATTTTAGCACTTCAACAGCCTCTATTCTTTTCACCCTAGCGTACACAGGCAGTACATTTCATTTGTACGTCACTAATCTTTTATACCACTTAAGCAATCTATCTACTTTAGAGAACCAACTACAGACCCTTCGTCTTAATCATTAAGAAATCATAATGATTTAATCTTATAAATAACTTTAGAGAACCAACTAGGGAAGCAAGGCCTCTGCTTGTCCGTGTCTTGATGTTGAGACTTATCCTGATTGAAATCCAATACAATGCAAGCCATCATATATTGAATCTTATATTTTGAATCCAATCCAATCTAATCATTGATTGAAATTTAATATAATTCAAACTAGTAAAAAGTTAAATCCAATTTAATCATATCTGATCAACATGAGCAATCCAATTAGATTTAAAATTTACAAATAAAAATCACCAACAGCTTTCCAGAATTCTAATTATTGACAATGGAAAATAAAAAAATCAACACTTTAATATTTCATGATTCGCGTGTTTTATTATCATATGGTTGAAAAAAAATACGATTTCAACTTGAATGGCGAAAGCAAAGATTGGTTGCAACTTGTACTCTTTATTATTGTTGTACGTTTATAGTTATATAAAATTAGGTTTTAATTTTTAAGGAAAATTATTTTTTTTTTGCAAGTTAAATATAAAAGGGGTATGTAGTTTTTTTTTAAAAAAAAAAGAGAAAACAAAAATTAATTGGTTAGATTAGTTGGATTGGTTGGATTTTAACATATAGATCCAGAACCCAATTCAATAACATTACATTTTAATGTAATGCAATCTAATTCGATTTGATCAAAAGGGTTAATCCGAAAAAAGTTGGATTGGTATCAATTAGTTTAATTAATTGGTTTGAACTGGATCGATTAGTTTGATTGATTTAGATTGGATCTTGAACAGCCCTTGTCTTGTGCCTATCGACTCCGAAGCTGGAGCTCCCACATCAACCCTTGGATTTGAGGCAAAGATAACTCATATTTCATTTGAACGATTGGGCCGAAGGCACATGGAGGCTAGACACTGCTATTGCCTGATCTAGCCCAAAAAAATTCTTTAAAATCCTTACATAAGTTTTTAATGTAGAACCAAGAGTCACGTTTTTTTCTCCAGTATATTGCTAAATGGGGATGGTAATTTTTTCTTGATGGGATCTTCTCCCGCAGGATTAGAATATATTTATGTCCCATAAAAAAATATAGGGAAGTTGGATATTTTTTATCCCACTTGTATGTATAGAACGGTACTAAGATTGGTAAATCTCGTTCCATCCCGTTTCATTGCCAACTATGAATGAGAATTTTTTCAATTAAAATGAGATCCCGCAGGATCCCATCTTTTTTAGGACGGGATAGGGATATATTTTTGTCTAAAAAATAAAAAAGATGGGATTGAGTTTTTTTTATCCCACTTGCATATACGGAACGGGACTGGGATTGGTAAATCTCATCACATCCCATTCCATTGCCAATTTTATTCCTAAATCAATCTCTATTAAAAAATAATTAAAAATATCCTTATTAGTTAAGCTACTCTTGTGTTAGGATTCAGTTTTAAAAGTTAATATTAGAAAGTAATTTATCACTTTAATTGAAGTTAGAGACTGACTTTATTGTACATATACATATACATACATGCATGCATATATACATATATACATACATATATATGTGAAATTCTTGATGATGCAATTCCTAATGCATATGTTTTTATTTATTTGTAACTTTTACATAGAAAGATTGTTAGTTTCCTTTTTACTAAAATTAATATGTATTATTTATCCTTCTAGTATTTTCATAATAGGCAAGAACTCTCTTAGTTCCATAATTTTACAGTTTTAGATATACTTTTATTCGTATTTATTATTAATTAAATAAATTATATAAACAAAAATTAAAATGAAAAATATAAATACTAAAAATAAGAAGTATAAGTTTCGGTGTGAATAAAAAATTAATAATAATTAATACATTTTTCTTGTACTTTTTGTTATTTTAAAACTTTTTTTCTTATAATAAATATATATTTTATATTCTCAAAATAAAATATAAATAAGTGATCCATTTACTTCTCTTTTGCTTTAAATTTTTTATAATATGAGGTTATTGACTATTATGAAAATAAAAAGAGGATAAATAGTAGATATTGATTTCAGTAAAGGAAAAATCGATAATCTCCCTTTTTTATATGTACTGATAATCACATAAATATATCCAATAAATTTATAATTTAATCCCACCAAGCTCAAAGATCTTGGGTCCAACCCTTATTGGGTAGTAAGCATTGATGATGTGATGCCAATGTTGGGTGGGCGTTGGACACCTATCTCAGTCCAAAGACACACTATTATTATGCCTTGCATTTTGCACTTGATGCACGGCATTGCATGAATGTCTGAGGCTTGACATCTCGAGGGAGGGGCTTGCTAATATACAAGTAACTTATAATTAATATTAATGGATCGACAACCTTTTTCTTGTTTCTTTCAAAACAGCTAAACTTTCAATCGACGCATAAGATTTGTGACCTTTTCTTATCGAGAAACGCACGCGTGCACATGCACCAACCCCATTGGAACAGCATATTTGTCCATTTGTCTCGTACGCGCATTGCTTGAATGCTATAAGATACTCGTATTCCTTTGCTTATCTCAATCAAGTACTATTGCATTGCCAGGTGCTAGAGACTTCTTCCACTTCTCATCTTTATTTATGGTCCCAAATGAAAATGCATGCAGTACCTAGCTATCAGAGCCCTGTATATGTATAGAATAAAGATGGTTTTGCTGCAAAAGCTGTCTCGTTGTATTGTATATTGGTCCATGAACTGAAAACAAATATTGGCTATACTGAAAACAATTATAGGCTATAAATTGATAATTTGTTTCCGGAGAGCGATTAAATGATATCATTGTTAAAGCTTTCTATAACATTGTTTGGCTTCTTGCTTTCAAGCTTAAACTCTTGGATGGAGTCGTAACTTGAAAAAACTTGTTTTTGAATCTTCTCAAATCTTATTTATTGATTAACGAACATCAGTTATTTGTATGTTTGATATATTTAGATTTACATATCAAAGGCCGAAATTTTGAATGTTAAAAGCTGAAATATTATTGGCTGGAGTAACCCTACAACTTTTATTTGGGTGCGTGTCGCAACATTTGTAATTAGGACAATGACATAGCTGTTATTATTATTTTTTTTAACACATGATTTATTCTTATCATTTTCTACTTTCATTCAACCAAGTAATTTGTATAACAAAAGAGTTGTTAACAATAAAACATAAAAAAAAAAAAAAAAAAAGTGTGTTAGATGTTTCTTACCAATATATATATTGGAATGTAGGTAGGCAAATCTTTCTTATCTATACTTTAAAACCTCAACTAAATGAATTATTGTAGTTTGATACTATCGAAAGTAATATGATCTGTTGATAATTCCTTCAGTCGTTTGTTTTCTTCAGTTTGATTCTCAAAGACTAATTGGAATACTGACTAGTATTAGCTAGACATCAATGTGCCATTCTACACATTTTAAGAATCAAGTTTCCATTTTTTTTTTCTCTATTTGCATACAAATTTTAGCTTCTTTTATTATTTAATTTTTTTTTTCCTCCACCAATAGCAAAGAATCGCAGTAAATTATTTTTTTTTTCCAGTTTTTTTTTGTAATATGTCATGCACAAAAAGAGATAAACGAATTCAAATGCAATCTAGTTCTTAAAAATGGACTCATGAGAATCGTCAATGGACCTAATTATGGGGCTAATAATGTGAGTCAGCAGAGCGTGAGCCGTGACCATTGAATGAAAGCGAAAAGA
Source organism: Citropsis articulata (assembly GCA_030449925.1). NCBI lineage: Eukaryota > Viridiplantae > Streptophyta > Magnoliopsida > Sapindales > Rutaceae > Citropsis > Citropsis articulata. The sequence continues at coordinate 2,197,923 of JASUUH010000051.1, read as the reverse complement.
AAAAGAAACCTTTTATCAAAATAAAGCTTCAAAATTTGTCTCCGTTGCTGACGTCAGAAGCCTTAATTTACACTCCACCTTCTGAGCCCTACCCTACCGCCATTGTTGGTGCCCTTTTTACTGTAAGAGAGGTCCCAGATTTTTTTTGTGATGGTGAACCCTTCCATTTTTTTTTTCCCCGCAATTGGTATAAGCTTTTGCTTTTTCCCAAGATAGAATGATACGTGTTCCTTCGTTTTTGTGGAATGGGGTCCGCTGTTTGATTTGAGTTTTACCGAATTTTTTAAAAAATTTTTGTCATGAATATTATAATAGTAGTACATGAATTAAGTTAAATTTTTATTTTATTTTTTTATTAACTACTGATCTGTAATTGAGTTATTTATTTAATATATAATAAATTTTGATCATATTTTTGTGTAAATAAAGATCATCCAGGCTCGTGCGAATTTTCAAGAAATGCCAATGAGTTTAATTGTCGTGCCAATACAAATTTTTTTTCCCCCTCCAAATTCTTCTAGCGAGTAGTGATTTGATACATTTGAAAAAATAAAATAAAAAATCTAAATATTGTTAAAATAAAAACTTACAAATTTCTTATATGTACATGCCTAATTAATTTTCAAACTTTTTTAATGCAACAAATGATACTTATCTAGTTATCTCCACGCTACAACCCTTCATGCTAATAAGTAACAGGCCTAATTATGTGATTATGCGTCGTGATTAATCAAAATTTTTTCCGACCCCCAAATTAACGAAATGATAGGGGGCGTGGTGCTTGTTCCACAGTTTCACTTCACCTCGTGATTCCAAAAATTGTACTCTGCAAAATTAAAGAAGAAAAATCAAAAAGGTAAACGTTATGATTTATGAATAAGAAAGTGAAACGTGTGTGGCTCATAAGAACTAAGCCCCCACTACTCTCACTTGACTTTTCTATTGCCGCCTGACCAACTAACCATTATCTTCTCTCCTGTTTCTTTTGTCGGCCGTTACCATTTTATTTTTTTTTCAATCCCTCCTCTCACATAAACTATTTTTTTTTATTGGTCGGCTTACAATAAAAATACTCTTTAATAAAATAATTTTTCATAATTATACGAATAAAATTATAAAATATTTTTTTTATTATTTATCATTTTAATCATCTAGTTATAAAATAATATTTCTCAACTTAGTATCTCCAACACCGTGCTTGCCTTCTTTTATTTCTTTATTTTTACTACATGTATGATGTATATGTTTGTCGCCTCACCAAAAAAAAAAACTATCCATTCATCTAGATGAAAGTGCAATTTTACAATAACAAAATCTACTAATGAGATTAAAAAAAATGCATTGTAATACAATATATTTATTTTATAATATCTTAAAATTTTATAATTTTTAATTAAAAGAATGATTCCTTATTGTAAAATAACTCTAAATGAAAAAGTGGTCTTTGCTTATTTAGTTCGTATTGCTTAAGTCGACGAGCACTAACCAAACGATAAGAATAAGTCTCAGAGGAAACAAGAGCTGAGACTTATTATAAACATAAAATGATAAAGAAATTATAAAGACTTATTATAAAGAAATGAGGGCTTTGACGTTAAAATTTTATGTACAAACTGTCACCTATTTATTTGTAGTAAACTTTTGCATGTGGAACGTTTCTTTTCGCTTTTAACATTGTTTCTGGTTTATAAATTATAAACATAAAATGATAAGAAGATGCAGTGAATAAAGAGAGTATGTGAAACTAATTAGCTGAATTGTTCATCTTATATATATTTATATGGGAGTTCTCGATGCATATAATCTATATAGATTGAGGGTGGTCATGACTGAAAAATAACTTTTTTTTTTCCCCTCTTTTACAAATAAATATGAATGCATGGCGTTGTGATGATCATTCCTATAAAATACATTATACATATATAAGGATACTAAACAGACCTTTGCTTCATATGTAACATAAGAGAAATTTTTCATAAAGATCATTGTAATCATTATAAAAGACACATAGAAAGTAATATCATAAAATCTGTACATGAAGTATAAATAGCCCAGGGGTTAAAAAAAAAAAAGGGTCAATTTTATATGAAATCATTTTCCACTTTTATGTCTTTTAAATTTTCTTGCTAATATTAAAGTGATGCAACTTAATAAGTACGTCGGCATTATTTTATTCTTTAGATCCTACTAAACTCTAGCCACGTGGTCGAATTATCATCCTGGTAAATTCAATTTAACTGGCTCCATGATTGATTTTGCGCAGTCACCACCGGCTTCATAATTCATCTATGAAATGAATCTCACGCAATGCCATATGCCGTATGTGATGAATTCTTAACTCGTTTAATTTTCTTCTGTCATTTCGGTTCTGTGGAATTATATGAAATCAAGCGTCATCTTAACTAGAATCAAATTATAAGACTAATGGTAGGTCAAAAAAACTTTATGGGTTTCAAAAAAAAAAAAATATATATATATATATATATATAGAGAGAGAGTTATGAAATGAAAGATTATTATATATTTTGGTCATCTTTTAATGGAGCCATGTGTGCAATGTATCCAACTCATTGCAATCACTTTCATCTGAGGTGGGTATTGTTCGATTGAATTTTTCCTCTAAATTGACCTTTAAGAGATATGATGTCATATTTGCTAAGCTCGCTAGTGCTCTTTCGTTTATCCCAAAAGAATGATTATGACTGGAGCCCTAAGTAAAAAATAAAAAGAACGAATAGAAGACGAAGTAGAAGAAACCCCTGTTTAATCCTTTCTAAGTCAGCTCCAGTGCCTACACTAAATGATAGATAGACAAATAAACAGATATACTCTTATCTTTTCTGTGACAAATAACAAACGACTATATGAATACTATATACATAGCTGTCATATTCTACATTTGATAAGAATACGTAAACTGATTTAATATATAGTTATTTTGAGCCGTCTTTAGCCACCATCTTAATTATTTTTTGTATATCAAGGGGAGCAGAATCTGGGAACAATTTGACTGGTCTTGAATCACCCACTAGAGATGACAAGTTGGGCATTTTAATATCAACAGTAATGCATATTTGATTTTATTATTGAATGAGTGTAATAACTATATTAATTAACATTAATTTCAGCTAGCTATGGAATGGTCGGTCCAGTTATGTTTTGATCAACAACATCAATCGATGAAACTAATCACTAAAATCTAATTACAGCTCAAATTATTTGATCATCAATATTCGACACTTGTTGATAAATAATGTGAAATTGTGCCTCTAGCAAACAACAATTTAATACTTCAATTGGACGTGTGGTTAATTTAATCCAAATGGGTGAGTCGACTAGAAATATTAATTTAAGAGTAAACCTTGTTTTTGATATATTTATTATGTGCAAAAATATTTTGGTTTAAAACATTAAGTTATGTATGTAGAACATACATTGAAAATATAAGACTGTACATATTTTATATGATAGCTGTGATCCAGGGTTTTCAAGTAATTTTATTTTTTCCAACTCAAATTCAAATCATGAAGGAGGTATGTATAGCTAAATCATTTGAAATATTTTTGTGGTTGAAAGTGAATGAAGATGTCCTTAGTAGAAAAGAAATCTACAAATATATAGGGGACGGTAATTAATTAAAGTTAATTTATAGTTAATATACTCATTCTTAATTTGTTATATAGGCTTGTGAGTTGCAAAGTGCATTTGATAATTTTTTTCCTTATGCGAGAATGATACCTTGGACCCCATCTACAAGTTGTTTAATCGCATAAAAATTACGTTTGTTGAAGAGTGCATGCAATATTTTATTTAAAAAAATTAATTTTAATTTATAGATGCCTCAGATAATTTATTTGTACGTGAAAAATTCATATTTATTCTTCAATAATGTGTTTATTTGTGTGTGTGAGTGTTTTTTTTTTTTTATTGTTTTAATACCACATATATGAAATGTGCTATTAAAAACGTAAAAGGAATTCTCCCTTTTATTATTAAACTAGTTTTTGGATTGGCTAATGACTACTGTATATAGTGGATACTGTTATTTGTTTACTCATGAGGAAAAATTAAAAAATAATTTTTAACTTAAAAACCTAATATTTAAGGCTAAATCTCTAATAAATTTAACAACAATATTGATGATTTGAGAATTCCTAAAACCAAAAATAAATAAATAAGAAGCAATTAAGGATTGATGTCTAGCCTACCAGCATAAGGACGGAAGTTTAACTCAAAAAATTTATTAAATTTTTAGAAGTGCCATGAATATGCAATGACGTCAATTTCACATATAATGATTACATGGCCACGATCAAATCATGTGTACATAAAGGGGTATCCAAAATAGAATCCTGAAGCAAAAATAGAGTCTTAATTTCAATAAGGCTTTAATTGAAATTAAGATTTTCAGTTTTTCACTCATGACTTAGTTCATGACTTCATGTGTTGTCTGCCATTTCCCCTTTTTTGGTTAAAGACTAAAACAAATGTCACGTTTTAGATTATTCCAAAATCACATTCTATACTAAGCTGTCCCAAATTCCAAATTACCCCATAAGCCAAACATTTAATCTTGGTGTTGTTTTTAATCAATCCACTTTCAAAATGAGGAATTGATCAGCCCCTTGTTAAAGCACAACATTTGAAAAGGATTTGGTGGATATTATTTATGCACTAAGTTAATATTGCGACAAATTATTTACATTGGTCCAAGGAAATGACATCTGTTCATAAATGTGTGAACCAAAAAAAACAATATTGCTTGTTTATGTGTAGGGGAAAAAAAATAGAGTAAAAACCATAAAAAATAAAAATAACGTCTTCCCAATAGGGGGATCTAGATTAGGTCTAACCCTAAAACCAAACATAATATTTTCTGAAATTTTTAGTTTTGGAGAATAGTTTAACAACCAAAGTTGTTAAGAAGACGAAATCAAGCGCAAATTGTTGCTACATAAATTAATTAGAAGTAAGTAAACTAGTTCACTTCAAACCAAATATAAAATATAAATCATTGCACCTAGTCATGTTTATTGTGATTAGATTCGATAGTTTACTCAATAATATCATTTTTTATGGTATCATGAAGTCATTTGCTTGCTTATCATGGCGATGTACCTACTTGTGTATGATTATTAATAGAATTTTTATTTATTTTGGCAATGATTGATTTGGTTACATTTGATGAAAGCCAAAAGTTTAAAATAATATTTTTCTCATCATGGTCAACTACAAATATTTTCTTAAATTTTTTTACATACTTTCATACAGCACACGGCACAACACACACAAAAGATTGGTGTATATTCATTAAAAAAAAGAGACTATTAAATACTTATTCAATTTTTCCAATCTATTGGGCCGCTTCGTTGACAAATGTAACCTTATAAATAGGGATGGCAATTTTTCCAAATGGGATGGGATCCTACATCTCATTTGGAACGGGATTGAGACATATTGTTGTCCCAAAAAAAAATTTAAGGACGGGAATGAGACATTTTCTCATCCCATTTGCATATCTGGAGACGGGGAGTAAGTTATCGAATTAGTCCTATCCCATTCGTTAAACTAAAAAATGAAATTTACCAATTGGGATGGGATCCCAAATCTTTTGGGACGGGATCGGGACATATTTTATAAAAAATATAGGGGACGAGAGTGGGGACGTTTTCATCCAAACTTAAATATCTGAGACGGGATGGGATTGGTAAATCCCATCCCATCCCGGGGTCTCATCCCAACTTATAATAAAAAATTTTGTAAATAATAATTTTGTCAATACAATTTTTCGTTTAACATTAAGGAAAATGTGACAATTTCAACTTTAAACGTCAACTTTTTAATTTTATTAGTTCAAATATTTCTTATTAACATGACTTCATCCTTTTTCCCCCCGGAGGAAAAAGAAACAGTAGAAAGAGTTCTGAGTACCACGTGGACCCGCAATGGCAATGCAAGTCTGCAACCTTTGGAGTTCTAAAATCCGACTTTGGACTCAGTTGGAGTTCATTGAGCATACACAATAGTTGTATATGGACAATACCATTTACAAAGAAAAAATAAATTTTATATGAACTGGTAACACTCAGATTCCTGACTTCTTCTAAAATCACAAATTATTGTATAATTTATAATTCCAGTTCTATTTAACAGTAAGGATGGTCAGCATTAGTTTTAAGTTACGACATTAAAGTTAAGAGTGGGCAAAATCGGTCGTTGGGTCTTATTCGTATCGTGTCAAATTTAGGTTGATACAAACACGATCTATTTAATAATCATGTCAAAATAGTGAGATTCAAACTCAACGCGAAAAATAAACAAATTACTAAAAAACTCGTTTAATATCTATATATTTAATAAATATTTTATAGACACACACCCGCATATACGTACACCCAAACAAAATATTATACATTTACATTATTAAAATTTTTAATTACATTTATGTAAATAATAGTATATATCAATATCATAAAACATACATGTGTACCAATATTGTACGCACTTACACTATTAAAATTCTAAATTTGTATAAAATTTTAAAAATAAATCACCGTATATATATCTACCATTCCAAAAAAAAAAAAGAGAAAATCATGTACGATATTTAAGTTTTAATGGCAAGAACCTAGAAATTAATTTAAAAAATATATATAATCGTGTCATTGGTTAAATAAATGGGTTAAGAATTTTAACCTTAACCCAACATGAAAAAAAATCACGTCAACCTAGACTCGACCTATTTAATAATCATATCAAACTTGATGACCCATATCCATTTATTCGTATCGTGTTTGTATAGGGTAAATGGGTCGTGTCAAATTTTGTCAGCTCTAATTAAAGTGTTTGGTAAATATTAACTATTGTAATTTAAAAGCTAAGTTGATTTTATTTTAATTTTGTATGATAAAAAATATATAATATATTTATTATTTTTATCCCAATTATTATTTAAAATTTATATTTACTGTATATTATTAATTTTTATTTTATATTTACAATTTTTTTATCATAACACTTTTAGCCTAAAAGATATTGTACTTCAATGTTACTTGAAAGAATATAGTGGGAACTATTACAACTGACTTAAGTTTTAGGATTGCCTGTTATCCTTTTTATCAGGTAGTTTTGTCATCTAATGGGAATCATAAAGGATGAGATAAGGCTTCCAAAAAAAAAAACACCCAGCTCAAAGGATGCAAAGACAGGATTGAACCATTGGTACATAATCTTCCAAGTGGTTGCAAAAATTAACCTTACATCTAAATAGGATGTTGTTTCATGCCGCGGTTCCAAAGGGACAAAATGGCATGCCACCATTAGGAAGATTAGGCTGCACCTAATTCCCCTGCAAATCTTAGATTGCTACTAGAAGCATGCCACATGAAGGCCATCACGGTATTTGATTGAAAAGGATCCTGGAAAGAAGAAGCACTGCATGTTAACAAGCAATAGAAAATATGGTTCCAAACGTTTGAAGAAGATTAAAATATATCAAAAAGCCGCTACTTGAGGAAGGAGGGCCAATAAGATAATGCCACGTCTCTCAATGGACCAAAAACACTCTCAGTGAAAAAGATTTTCAGTTTAGGATAATAATAAGACATTTCCATTCTCTCAACTATTCATCATTTGCTTTGAGGCTTTGAGCTTTTGGACTTGCTAGTGAGGTCCTCCCCACCTTTTATCATCTTAACTATTTCTCTTTTCTTCAAGTTTACTATGTCATGGACTATCCTAAGAAATTCAGAAAAGTGATTTTTATTTAATCTTAGATTTACATAGTCAATTTAGATAATAATATCATCTCAAGACAGTTTATTTATTTCTTAATTATCTTAGCAGAAGCTAAAAATGAACTTAAATAATGTATATGAATGTTTATAAGTTAAATATTTGATAAAGTAATTTTGATGACTTTTCTTCCCAAAAAATAAAAAAAAATAAAAAAAACCTTCTACTATATAAATTTTAATGCTACGTCTTAATTCTAAACGGCGTATGATCCCGTTCAGGACCTTTCTGAAACCTATTACAAATCATATCTTTAATTGTAAATATTTTAAAAGTTGGAGATCAATATTTTATTATCGTTTGTATCAATGTACTATAAATACCACGGGTCAGCTCCAGTTGGGAAACTAGTCTGTAAAGCATAGCAGTTTCAGCTTTTCCTCCATTATCCATACATCAAATATCTACTGAGACAGACAAACAAACATGGAATCTAGCGAATTTGAACATCGTTACATAGTCTGATCTTTAAAAGCATCGTCTCATGGTAATGTGTTTCAACTCCACGTGCAATTACTGCGTTTAAAGTTGTTTCTTGTGCTGTTTTAGCCACTTAAAGCAATTTTTGCTACTGGGTTTGTTTTCCTCAGGCTTCTAATCCTCTCTCTTGGTTAAAAAAATAATCTTTTTGCTTACAATTCGATAGAAATGGAGGTGTCCATGGAAGGTTGCTATCTTTTATTCTAGTGTAATCTAGTACAAGCAACTACATTTTGGCTAGTGATAGTACAATCTTTTGAAAGTGAAGTTGCTGGAAATGGGCTTGTTGCTTGTATGTTCGACGGGGCCACCAATAAAACGACGAGCTGGATTGAGGATAAAACAGGCGGGGAGAGGTTCATATCGTGGTAGCTAGAGAAAAGTTGTAGTGTTAATTTTTGGGTGAGTATCAGTTTGTTTCGTGTGTTAGTAGGCCTCTTTGTGTAATTTTTGTGGAGTTTCAGTCGATGGGAACTACTGCTTTGAGGCAGTTGTTGAAGTGCTTTTGCTACAATTTGCCTTGGAATTATGCTGTGCTTTGGAAGCTGAAGCTCGAGGGTCAAATGTAAGTTGGCTGTTTTCAATTAATTTTGTAGTGCATATCCAAAATCATGTTTGAATTTTATGCATAAACTGATCGATTTTTTTTTCTCCTTGACATGATATTTTGAGGCTGTTCGCTTTTGAGATATACAATTTTTGATGGCCTTTATCAAAATGGTGTTGATTTTGAGGGCAAAGTGCTGTTAATGTATACATTTTAACTTTTTTGTTTATTCTAGATTGGGTATGCTGTTACAGCCAGTGAAATTAAATAGGAAATAAGATTCTTTGTCAACTCTGGTAATTTGTGTGTTCTTAATATTGCATTAAATCATCAATTGCAAGCATATTTCTGATGCATCAAAAGTTAAGTGCTGAAATTTCGTGGTTGAAAATGCAGGATTAAACACTGTTTTCTATATTATTAGCCTAGTCAATTTAACGGTTGGGTTTCTATATTTACACTTATATCAATATTCTGATATCTAATTGTCTATAAATTCAGTGCTTTTGGGAATTTATGAATTGGTTTCCTTATTATAGGATCCTGAGCTGGGAAGATGGGTACTGTGATCATCCAAAACCTAGAGAACCACTGGAAATAATGTCCAAAGACATTTATCGTAATGGTGCCAATGAATTATGTTCTACACACAGTGAAACAAGCGCAGGTGATGGTGGTTTTGACGGATATTCAATTGGACTGGCGGTGGCTAACATGTCACATCTTCAGTATGCCTTGGGAGAGGGGTATATTCTTGTTTTTAACCTTTATAATTCTTATTCTAGCTTAGTTGTTCCTGATAAGCTTGGGCCTCTGAAGGTGATGTCCTTGTACATCCTTCCACACTGCTAAAATTATTATCGATAATAGTTCAAACAGTTACTGTTGCTGTTATTTAATCATGAAAAAGTGTCAGGGACATAATATCCTTATCTGTAAATTTGACATAATATCCTTATCTGTAAATTTGGGTTTCCATAATGCATCAGGGTTGTTGGCGAGGTGGCAAATTCGGGAACTCATTTCTGGGTGTCGTATGATGATGTTTCCACCACCAAAGTAAATTCTAAGTTAATTCCGAAGGTGATTTTGTAATCATTATTGCTTCAATTTAGTAGAAAGTTGACTAAAGCTCTGCAACTACTGAGGAGAATACATGCTCATATGCAATTCTTTTTATTGACAGTGTCCAGATGAATGGTTACTTCAGTTGGCTTCAGGTATCAAGGTAACTCGAACCTGCATATGGCTTACAGGCCGTATTTCATATGTCTACTCCTCCACCAAGCTTTGTGTATAAGCACATGTTTGTTTTGTCGTGTCTATGTTGTGCGGGCATGCATTAGGCACATTTGGCAAATTGCTTCGCCGAACTTTATAAATATAAAGTCATGCACGTGAAAAGTTTATTGACTGTTTGTAATGCTATGCAGACTATCTTGTTGGTTCCTGTACTTCCACATGGAGTTGTGCAGCTTGGCTCATTGGAAGTGGTGCGTATCTTTTTAGACTTTATGTATTAGCTGTAATGGTCATTTCGCTTTAGCATTCTATTGCTCACTGTTGTGGAATCGGAGCTTATGCTGTATTTATCTTGTCAGTATTCTACAATAGTAGTCTCTGAGAATTATTGTATGCTTTAGATGTATGCCAAAACTCCTTCATAATAATGATTTCTCATGACTAGGTGTATCGATGGTGCATTTAGTTAACATATTTTGTCCATTTAAGGGTATTCTCTCCTTTTGCGTTCACGTGTGCCATCCTCTTAGTATCTATCATTTTCTTCTTCCTGCCAACAGATCGCAGAAGACGTGGCAGTAGTAGCATGTATCAAAGATAGATTCATTCACAATGCCTGGAGAAACACTGTACTTTCTATCTTAAAGAGGGATATCCGAACAAAATCATCATCAACACTAACATCTGGGCTCATGGATAGCTTAGATGAACCATCAGCTTCTACCATTAGCCAATTGAAATCAGAAGATTCAGATACTGTTGACAGTGTCAAGCCGAATAAAGTTTTGCTTTCAACTTTCGACCCCATTTTGCCAGTGGAAACTCTTCAAGATGCACTAAGGGGATCTGTGAAGGACCTGTCAGGAAATTTCCGAAGTGATAGTGAAAATAAGATTGCTGTTCCATCAATTGGTCTCAGTGAAGCATCAAAGTCACAAGGTCATTCCTTATTTGCCGGCCAGTGGGAGATGATGGAGAGTAAGTTTTTTGGTTTGTCTTGTCTGGAAGAAGAATTACAGGCATGTTCACAATGTGACAAATACAATTTCGAATTATTAGGAGAATTCAGTGGTGGAGCTATGACTTGTTACCCTGCATCAATGGAACAACCATTTCAGGATGAGATCAGTGACAATATAGATCATAGCTCAGCCATTTTCCATAACTTTCCCAAAGATTGTGAGTTACATAAAGCACTTGGACCGGCATTTCAGAGACATACCAGTGATTACTTGGCAGACTCATATCACTCGGTTGATAATATATGTAACAGCTCAAGTTTGATTCGCAAAAGAGATCTCACTGATGGAATTGAGCCTACAAGTTCCATCAAAGGCTGTGATGCGGAATATTTGTTGGAAGCTGTTGTTGCCAGTGTACATAGGGGTACATATGGTTCCTCTGATAGATACAATGGTGTCAACTCATCTTTAACTTCGTTAGAAAAGTTTGTAACTCTGTCTCCACCACAAAGCCAGTCTGAGGATAGTGCCTCGGCAGGAGTTGATTCAATTCCACAGGGCAAAGTAATATCTACATCTCTTTCGGGGAACAAAAATGAGTTTACACCAACTTCTTCTTCTTTCAAGAATGCAATGGGAACATTTATTGACAAAGAGCAGTTTGGAAAAGAGCACAACAGCCTGCAGCCTTGGAAGGGAATGAAGCTGCCTGATGCAAACAAAAGGAGGACTAAACCTGGTGATAACCAAAAACCAAGACCGAGGGATAGGCAACTCATCCAGGACCGGATTAAGGAATTGCGTGAACTTGTTCCAAATGGCGTGAAGGTCAGTGCTTACTTTATGATATGTGTTATTTCCATTTTGCAATTTTTTTAGGTTACAATTTTTCAGTGGTTTCGTGTTCACTAAATCTATTTACCGCGGTTTGTGACAAATTCAGTGTAGCATAGATTGCCTCTTAGGTCGAACTATAGAGCACATGCTGTACTTAAGAAGTGTAACCGATCAGGCCGAGAAGTTGAACCAGTGGGTGCACTGCGAGGTATGACCTCAAAAACTAGTCCATATTCTTCTTGTTTTTTCTCAATCACTTCTCTGGCAACTTATTTGCAAGGCTAACATATTAAGTATTTACTAAGCTATAGGCTTAGCACGGTGGGTGTCAGCCATCGAGACATATCTCTTAAAACTCTTTGTCTACACCATAGACAGTATTCATGAAGCGAATAATAATTCTTAAGATCTTCCTAATTGTGGCATGAACCACTGCATTCCTACTTCCACTCAATGAGAAAGATAGGATTCTTGTGCCCTACCGAGCATGGGATATGGATTTGGGTGCGGAAGGGTATCTCGCAATCCGGATTTGGATGAAAGGATTTCTGGGATAAACATGATTAGTATTGTGTTTATCTACAACTTATTTGACACCACACAACTACAAAAACAGAAGAAAATGAGCACCAAAAAAAAAAAAAAAAAAATCAAAAACCTCTTCCAAGTTCGTTGGGCACCGGTTGAAAAATATCATATTTATTGTACCCTAATGAACGGGATGGCATATTTTAAAATTCCTAGCTTAATTAGGGATGGCATATTTTAAAATTCCTAGCTTATTTTGTTAGATCCCTATGATCTAGCTGGAGTTGCATAGTGTACCTTCAGTTACAAAGGACTACCCTTTGTTATTATTGGGTTTGCCCCATGATAGGGAGGTGTTTCTTCTTGAACTTGGGCTATAATTACCAATTTTGTGTGTGGTCTTGCTGAACTAGAGTGCATTGTTTACAGGTAGCTGCCCGTAAGGATTTAAGATCATCTGAAACCAACGACGGTAAACAAAACGGCACCACTTGGGCTTTTGAAGTTGGAAATGAGCTCCTTGCCTGTCCCATACTTGTCGAAGATCTTTCATACCCAGGACACATGCTTATTGAGGTTAGTCCTTCAATCTCGATTTTCCGCTACCATATTGCTTGTAAATTTCTAATGCTAATTGCCCGGCCACATTCAATACAGATGCTATGCAACGAGCAGAGTCTATTCCTTGAGATTGCACAGGTCATAAGGAGCTCGGAGTTAACCATCCTGAAAGGTGTCATGGAAAACCGCTCTAATAATACATGGGCTCATTTCATCGTTGAGGTATCGTTTTCATTCAGAGATTTTTCGTGGGAACCAATAATGATCAGAGTCTAATTTGAGACATTGAAACATGTGCAGACTTCCAAAGGCTTTCACAGAACGGAGATTTTCTGGCCGCTTATGCACCTGTTGCAGCGCAAAAGAAAACCCATTTCAAGCAAGATTTGATGCATAGAAGGACGAGGCCATCCTGAGACAATTCAAGAACAATTCCAATATGTTAAAAGACAACTTAAGCATTAGTGAACAGTAGGATGAGAAACCTACTGAGTATCTTTTGTATCAGTACAACGATTTGTTTTGTGTAAAGACTGGTGATGTTTTAATTGGTGTGCTGTACTGTTGATTAAGAACTACTTCTAAGCAAATAGAGACACGGGCTCGCATCCTTATACAGCATAGCCAATGTCTGCATTGTACATGACAAGGTAACGTACATAAAAGAACATAGGCAAATCAAAAGAAGGGGGCCGCTATATCCTAACAAAATTGAACTCTTTGTTCAGACAATCAGATTTGTGTTGTTTCGGCCAGAAGTAGCGTGTGCCACCAACCACATGCGATGTTTCTGGGCAGGAAACCATGAATGGGTACTAGAGAAGGAATATTGCGGTCTATGGAGTCACCCAGGCCCAGCTGCATCACAAGGTAAAGGACAGATCAATTTGCTGGGAAGATAAAAAGTCAATTTTTTTTTTCCTGTATATATGCAACAAAAGAAAGCGTGAATTATGAATTTGTGATCAGGAAATCCAGTAAGCATACCTGGCCATATTTATTCCATCCCCAGCTCAGCACTTGGCCATCCTCTTCAATAACCACAAACAAAAAGCAGTGTCAGAAATAAGTGTTTGAGAGGCTGACCACATTTTATTTTTCTGAATGGTGTTTATTTCACTTGTAAAATCTATTCAACGAAACTAATCAAATTTCACTGATACAAGCAATTGAGTCCACGTAAACTTCTACTGCTCTAATCATGTAACAAGCGCTATGTTTTCACCCAAAATTTCAGTGCCAAGGTGAGACAATCACAAAAAGATGTGGTATAATAGAAAATAGAGCATTCATTGTGTTGTTGTCAAAAAGATGCATCTAAAATACAAGCGTTCATAAAATAGGTGGCATTAAAATATCCCACCGTCTAACACCCTAAACAGAGTTGAGGCAGAGGAGGGCAAAATGGAAAAACAAAGATCTATAAAAACAAAGTCATCAGCTTAATTCTTTAAATTTGGTAGGCGTATGCTAAGGTCTATTTCATCCTCTACCTGAAAACTATCTAGACCTTGTACATCATCTGGTTATCAATGATAGATTCATACCTGTTAGCACGGCACTATGTCGAGCCCCACAAGATACTACTTTTGCATGCTTACTTTCCAAACTTGGAGTTTCCAAAAGCTTAGGTACAGTCTGAGGCAGATATGCATAACCCTTAGTTAATATCATAAGTGTCGACAGATAATGTATCTTTATGAAATTATAATGCCAATAAGACTGGTGAATCTCTACTGATTAACAACGATCTGAAGGAATCTACTGGTTTTAGCAACTAACACTGATCTGCCAACATGTACATTCCACTAATGCTAGCTAGCCTACCCAAAAAGAAGGGGTTGGGGGCCGGGGGGGATAATTTTATGCAGATTATAGATGCAATTGGCTGGCTAGAATCGAGAGACCATAGCTTGTAGCATATACCTCAGCTTGATCAAAACCAGTTCCCAACTGTCCAAACTGATTTCCACCAAAGACATACACATGACCCTCCACTGAGATACACACGGTATGCCACAGTCCAGCGGCAATTTGTTCTACTTGTATACCCGTTAAAGAAGACACATAAGATGGTCTCAGCTGATCATTCGTACTTCCATGTCCACACTACTCACATAAATGTCAGAAGAGACTACTTTAGTCAGGACAACTGAAAATCTATAAAACAAGCAGTACAAACTATCTTGACTAAAATGCAGATGCATTATCCCAATTGCACAAAAGAAATAAGAAAGCTGTCTTCCATACAAATTGTATGAGGACATCTTTTTCCGAGAATCCAATCAACCCTAAGTATCAGCTCTAGTGAAGCATGAAATATAAGGGCCACAATAAATAGGAACACTGCAGTTTCTGGGTGCTAGTACCTACATTTTTAGAGTCATATCCAGATGTTGGGCTCTCTTAAGAATTACTCAACCTAAGCAGTTATGTCAAAAAAAAGAAAAAAAAGGCTCAGTGATACTGTATGCAAAAATGAGTGCTATCACTCATTCAATAAAAGCCAATACTAGCTCACCTGCCCATAGAGTCCCCAGCCAAAAGTAAGAAGTGCTCCCGTATCTACAAAATAAGATAATTAAGGGACCAGTCAGACTATATTAAAATCAACAACTAGTTAACAACTTCACCAACTATTATCAAACCCATTCTAGAAAGCAACATTTGCTAACCAATGATAGTGATCCATCTAGCGAGCTATGGGATAAGAGATATCTGAAATAAATCATATTAACATCGTTCCGTGGAATAGCATAGCCCAAGGCCATAACAGACCAATCTAGTAAAATTGTTCTTCAGGTTTAAATTGATTTGCAGCATTTTGGCGACTAAAAAATCAGCCATCAAATGCTGACCTGTTACTGCAGCACTATGCCGACCACCACACGCGATTTCTTTCACATAACTTCCGCCAACTTTTCCAGATGAGTTCACACTCCCATGACGAGCCAGCAAAGGCCGATCCTTTCCAGAAGCAGCATGCTCGAGGCAAGGTATGAGATGAGGAGTTGGCACCATTTTTATTCGGGAACCCAAACCTAGCTGCCCTTCGCCTCCGTAGCCCCAACCCCACACCTGTCCCATATCTGAAACTTTGGTAAAAACATGATGCATCAGGAATCTTGCTTTACATCAAAAATCTTCCAATAGCTTCGTACTTCCTATAACCTACAAAACTATGTAGTGTGACCACGAAGAAATACCCGAAAATATTAAGCGTTTAGGCTGTGCAGACTCAAGGCTGTTACCTGAAAGTATTAAAGTATGGCGTCCACCAGCTGCAACCTTGGTGATCTTTACTCCAGGGTTTAGAGTCACAAGACAGGGGGCCAATGTGAAAAATTCATCACCAGATGCTGGGTTCTCAGACTCTTCTCTTGCTGATGATGTTTTTCTTCGCTTTACAACTTCCTCTCCAGCCCTCTTGTCGGAATCAGGTGCTGTTGCAACAGACACATTCAAGGCATGAGACTTTGGGCCAACTGTAAATATTTTAACTGTCATAAGTTCATAACATTAGTTTGAAAAAACCGGAAAGACCAACTTCTCAGTTTTCCTTGAGATACCAGGTGTTAAAACAAAACAAGAAAATTTGCCTTGCTCAGTTGGCAATGCACTTTGCTTCCCAGTGGAGTCCTTTTGGAAGCTTCCTGCGCTACCAAAATCACGGGTGACTTTTGCCGAGGGAACACATTCTCTCCAGCCCCATGTGTATACTTCCCCTGCTTCTGCATATTGAAAAATGATATAGCATTACTTGAACCCTGTTCAAAAAAGAAACAGATCCGGAAACAGAATTTGTGCACTAAATCTAATAAAAAATCGCATCTAGATTAGAATAAAGCCATTACTTAACTACCTTAAAAAAGCATGCAGTCATCAAATTGTTGCTAAATTCCTATATATACTGCTGAAAGAACAAAACTGGCAATTCTCAAATATGTTTATAGATGATTTTGAATAGTACAAAACTATATCAACTTGTCAAAGGCAAAGAAAGTGTATGTTTTCTCTAATCTGCATTATTTCTTCTTGTTCAGGAATCTCGTTAAAGAAAGTACCTGTAACTGAGACACAATGAGCCCAACCAGCAGCTGCCTTCACTACTGAAGCCTCAGTAGGAAGAGGAAAAGGTTCTGGAGTTTCCTTAATAATGTGCCGCAGAAAGAGGACGCTTAATCAATTTAAATGAAATTACAAAATTCAATCTTTAATATATTAGAAGATCACTGCATTACCCCATGCTTCCCTGAAGTCAAATAGCTTTGACCTTCGTCATCCGCCGAGCCCCACGTTATCAGCTTCCCAGATTCTAAAATTCAAAATCAACACCGGTCAAGATTCCCAAACATAAATTCCAAAAAAAAAAAAAAAAGAAAAGGAAGAAAGAAAAAGAAGTTGAGGTTGAAATTTGGGACCTGAAGTGGCGAGAGCGAATCCACAGCCACCTCCACAAACGTCCTTCCACGAGTCACCGCCACGTAGGTGGGCTGGAATCGGAGAGAGAATCGGCGATTTCTCCGGCGAGGTTCCGGGGAGGTATCCCCACATATACACGACAGTCTCTTTACATTCCTCCATTTTCTCATTCTCTTCTCTTTTACTTCCATTCATTTCCATTAAAACGATAGAATTTCGGGAAAATCACTACCAAATAAAACAAAATCTCAAGGCTTCAATATCGAGTTTCGAGTCTTGTTGGTTTCTTTGGCCTGAGATTTGCGTTTACAAGAGCACTAAAATAAACGGTAAATGAGAATCCTGATGGACGCCTTAAAAAAAATAATAATTAAGATTGAGTTTAAGATTAAACAAATGCACGGGGCGTATCAATTACAAGGATATGGCGAATGCCACGTCGGATGCCACATATTTGTCAGGACACGTGGCGGGATCAAGACCGCGTTTCTGGATTATTCCTTCTACTCCACGAGTCCGCTGGAACTTTCTGGAAGATCAAGGTTAGACTTGGACCTTCCTCGTTTCGAATGCTTTGTCTAGTTGTTGACACGTGGGGGGGCAACAGCAGCACCTTTGTATTTCATATTTAAATCTTAAGATTTGATTTCGTTAAGTAATTTTTTGTTTGTTGTTTCTCAGTGTTCCCGTGCTCGGTGCGTGGCTGAATAGAGGCCGTTAGATTTAATTCGTCGTCTCTTCCACTTGGATGTGTTTCTCATTTGATGACGACCAATATGCCAACAAGAATGTGTGGACTAAACAATTAACGAATGGACATTTCGGCTTGTATGTGTATGATCCACGTACTTATTTTTGACGAGGAGCCAATTTGTGAAGATGGTATGCTTCCCGGCAATCTGTTGACATATAAAGAGAGAGTTTCAATTTTTGACGAGGAGCCAATTTGTGAAGGAATTTTGCCAACCAATTGGTTGCGGACTAGCTCCGTCCTGACAAGGTTCGAGCAACCAAATATATTGGCAGGAATTGTCCCACCGATTGAGTTGTTAAGATAAGATACAGCTCTTCCAATCTCCGTAAACAACCAAGGCGGTGACTCTCTGGTGCAACCTATGACTAAATGTAACACCATGCCACTGGCAAAAGTGGATGGATTCATTCCATGAGCCTTAAACCCCAAGAGGGTCATCGATGATCGCGGACTTGAATTGAAGCAGGGCTAGTCCATCGGTCTCATTCCTGGGAACTGGAGAAGCTCTTGCACCAAGGAATTCAGGAACGAACAATAGGCTACGAAAGAATACAAGGACAACGAGCACAGCAAGAAAAGTCCAAGACCCTCTTATGCCGTTTTGAATGGAATAATTTTCATCTCTCGGTAGCTGGTATAGGATAGAGTAGGTTTGTCAAAAATTTGAGGTTCAAGATTTTATGTGTGTGTGTGTGTGTCAAATTACTAGCGTTCTGCCTTTTATATTCTCTCCTACCGCGAAGTGCAGGTCAGACCCTCTTAACTGGTAATCATAGACTTCAAAATTTTGGCCAGGAGCATGACTTTCTTCAAATCAAGTGCACATGGTAATTAGCTTCAATTACTTGAAGGTAAAGGGAACAATTTTGTTCCGCTTGTTCTATGGCCGATAGCTTAGCCAAAAAGATATGTTCTTTGTAGATTGCCATGCCGTGTTTCAACTCTTCACAAAAAGTGATCGATGGGGAAGAACATGCAAGAAAATGATACCTGTTACCTCTCTGCCTCTCTGAGGCGAATCTAGTAAAAATAACGCCAAATAAATTCGCCTCCTTCTTTATCTAGGCATTAGATATCATATTTCTTGGTTTGCTCGCCAGCTATTGTGTTTCTTTGATACGTTCATACTTATTGATTTATGGAGTCCATTCGTTGAACTAAAAGGACTCAGCGGAATCTCTTAATTTGGAAATTTATTATTCATCAAAGATGGAAAGGTGCAAAATTCAGGACAATGATGACAATCTAAACAACACAAAAGTAATACAGAATCGTCTCTTTTTGAAAGAGTGCTTATTAGAATGGCGTACATAACAGTGAGGACCTTAAATTGCACTAAAATCCGTTGATACTTGATAGAATATCCTCCATCAACACAAATAACCTGGCCGGTGACATACGAAGCAGCTGGGAAGCATAAGAATGCTACCACCGACGAAACCTCAGTAGGTTCTCCAGGACGGGGGATAGGAGTACGGAGTATCAAGCGATTTGCGTGTTCCAGGAACGAAGAATCTTTCTAAAAGAACAGAAATTAATAGTTAACATAAGCTATTAAGCACCATTTCTTCCAAATGCAAGAGATTTGTTTGCTCAGAAGATATAAGCAATTGGCACTCCCTACTTTGACATAATGAGGTGTCTTGGACTTTCAATCCTGTGAATTTTTTTTTTCTATATATGTATGCTCTATTAGCTGGAAATAAAGGATTATATGTAACATGATTTCCATAGTAATTGTATGCTAAAACTTAGGAGCATAATACTTTGATGGGTGTTTTTAATTAGATAGAAGGAACGAGGAAAATAGAACAAAAAGATATAGCAATCACAAAAAAGGGTGAAGGGAATGAGTATATATGTTAAGATTTAGAATGAATTAACAAGCAAGATCGAGAAACTAATCAAGGAATCAGAAAATGATTAAGCCAAGAATCAGAAAGAAATCACTGATGGCTTAAACAAAACGACACAGTTTTTGAAGGAAAAACTCACTCACTTTTATTGCTTAAACTGAACACTCACCGATCTCACTATATACAGGAGATTACAAGCTTTCAATGAAAGCAAGAATTACAGAATTTGAGTAAGTACAGAAAGAGATATTATGCTAACACCAGAGGCTATTCACAAGCCTTTTATAAGCTGTTGTTTCTGGAAATTTTCCAGAAACGAGCATAACGACCATAACAAACTTTGCCACGTCAGCGAAGAATTTTCAAATCGATCCCTTCACTGAATGCTATCTGCACTAAGGCCCACAAACTCTCTCTCGTTTTCATTTCAGTCCACAAAACCACTTAACTCAATTCTTCACATTCTCCACCTTGCAGATCAGATTCAGCTTGAGCAGTCATTAAAGCAACATCTAAAAAACCTTCAACAATCTGTAATTCATCTGTGAATTCAGTTTGAGTTGGGCAATACACCCATCAAGTTCACACAGAACTCAAATTTTGCAGTGGGAAGCACTTTGGTCAGAGCATCTGCTGGATTCATATCTGTATGTATCTTAGACACTGCTACGACTTTTGCGCCGTCTACGAAAGCTGCAGCTTTACATCTATATGCTTAGTCCTCTCATGGTAAACTGGATTCTTAATCAAATGCAGAGCACTTTGATTGTCACAGAAGACTTGAACTGTTTTCTGGTTCAACCAAAGTTCATTGAGAATTCCTTTAAGCCACATAGCCTCCTTCACTGCATCTGTAGCTGCAACAAATTCAGCCTCAGTTGTTGATAAGGCTACCACTGTTTGCAAGGATGCTTTCCAGCTTATAATGCACATGTTTAGCATAAACATGTACCCTGAGATGGACTTTCTCTTGTCTAAATCTCCAGCAAAGTCAGAGTCCACATACCCTACTATTGTACTTACATCACTCCTTGTCTTCCCATACAGCAGACCACATGTAGAAGAACCCCTGAGATACCTCATAATCCATTTAACAGCACTCCAATGAGTCTTACTTGTACAACTGAGAAACCTGCTGACCACACTCACGGCATAGGCTATATCTGGTCTAGTGCAGACCATTGCATACATCAGGCTTCCTACAGCCTGAGCATATGGTATCCCATCCATTTGAGCTTGTTCAGATTCTGTGAGTTGAGCTGTTGCCAATTTGAACTGTGAACCAAGGGGTGTTAAAACAGGTTTGCTATTGTGCATATTAAACCTTTCTAAAACCTTCTTGATGTATTTTTCTTGGCTAAGAAACAAAGTTCCAGCAGCTCTGTTTCTGAATATATCCATGCCAAGGATCCTTTTTGCACTCCCTAGATCCTTCATCTCAAACTCACATTTCAGCAGATTCTTCAATTTTTCTATCTCAGTTTTGTCTTTGCTTGCAATTAGCATATCATCCACATACAAAAGTAAGTATATGGCTCCACCTTGATCTGAGCCACCAATATAAACACAATTATTATACTTGCTTCTGTGATATCCATTACTCAGCATGAACTTATCAAATCTCCTATACCACTGTCTAGGGGATTGTTTGAGTCCATATAGTGACTTATGCAACAAACACACATACTCTTCCTTCCCCTTTTGTTCAAAACCTTCAGGTTGCTTCATCAGTAGCTGTTCTTCAAGATTTCCATGGAGGAAGGCTGTTTTAACATCCATTTGTTCCAGTTCCATATCCAGCAAAGCCACCATAGCTAAGATGATTCTTATAGAGCTGTGTTTTACAATAGGAGAGAAAATTTCAGTGAAATCTATGCCTTCTCTCTGTGTGTATCCTCTAGCCACAAGTCTTGCTTTGTACCTAGAGAGCTCAACACCTGGAATACCTTCCTTCTTCTTAAAGATCAATTTGCAGCTGATTAGCTTCCTGCCTCCTGGATTTGGCACAAGTGTCCAGGTTTTGTTCTTCTGAAGGGAATCCATCTCTTCTTGCATGGCTACCAGCCATTTATCACAATCCTTACCATTTATGGCTTCTGAGTAGCTTACAGGTTCCTCAATTGTAATCTCATCAGCACTCACTAATGCAAAAGCAATGAGGTCAGCATAGCCAAACCTTTCTGGAGCTTTGGTTTGCCTTCTCACCATGTCTCTAGCCAACTGGTAATCTTGTAGATCAGATTGCTGCAATGCTGGTGACTCAGTGTTTTGTGCTTCAGTAAAGGCCCCATCCTCATTGTCAGATACTTCTACTTCATGACTTGAAAGCTCCACCTTAAGTGTTGGTACATCAGCAGTTTGTTGGTTTTCAGCATTTATTCTAGTGCCCTCCACTGTATTTCCTCTGAGAAGTGCAACCTCATGGAACACTACATCTCTGCTGATAATGCATTTCTTTTGTTCTCCACACCAAACCCTGTACCCTTTGACTCCATCAGGGTATCCTACAAAAGTTCCCTTCAAGGCCCTGGCACTTAGCTTTCCTTGGTTGATGTGTACATAGGCAGGGCACCCAAAAATCCTAAGATTTTCATACTTGGGTGGTCTACCAGACCATAATTCTTCTGGTGTCTTGGAGTCAATAGCTGCTGATGGGCTTCTATTCACTAAGTAACAGGCTGTGCTTACTGCTTCTGCCCAGAAACATTTTGTAAGCTTTGAGTTTATGAGCATGCATCTGGTTTTGTCAATTATAGTCCTATTCATCCTCTCAGCTAATCCATTTTGCTGGGGGGTGAATCTGACAGTTTTGTGTCTCAAGATGCCATGCTTTTGACAGAAGGTCTCGAACTCCCTGTTACAAAACTCCAGGCCATTGTCAGTCCTTAGGGCCTTCAGCTTCTTCCCACTTTGATTTTCTACCAATGCTTTCCAAGCTTTAAACTTCTCCACAGCCTGATCTTTAGTTTTCAGAATATAGAGCCACACCTTTCTAGAGTAGTCATCAATCAAGGTCATGAAGTACCTGCCCCCAGATAATGATGGAACCTGAGCTGGTCCCCATAAGTCAGTATGCACATATTCTAAGACACACTTAGACCTATGCATTCCTTTAGGAAACTTAGCTCTATGAGCCTTACCAAAAACAAAATTTTCACAAAAATCAAGGCTACCTATCTTGTCACCACAAAGTAGCCCTTGTTTTTCTAGTTCTTGTAGCCCTTTCATACTGATATGGCCAAGCTTGAGATGCCAGAGTTTAGCTTTATCTACATCAGATTCTGCTGTCATTACAACATTAGCAGGAATAGAAGAGCCTATCAGCACATACAGCCCATTTTTCTTTTCACATTTCATCACCACAGAGCCCTCTTTGGTCACTATTAACCCCCCATTATCTGAACTAAATGAGTATTTAGAGTTATCTAACATGCCTAAAGAGATGAGGTTTCTCTTTAACTCAGGAGCATGTCTAACCCCATGTAGTGTTCTTATGACTCCATCAAACATCTTAATTTTGACAGATCCTACCCCAACAATCTTAAACCCATTGTTGTTTCCCATGAGAACTCTACCCCCATCAACACATTGATATTCATGATAAAGTGACCTATTGGGACATATATGAAAAGAGCACCCATAATCTAACACCCACTGACCTTCCAAATCACATTTGCTATCAGGATCAAGACTGATAACCTTCATCGAGTCATCGAGCTCTGCTGCATCCCCTGATCTCTCTTGGCTTTCCTTTTTCTTCTTTTCTGCACAATCTCTGATGTAATGCCCTTCTTTTCTACAAAAGAAACACTTCATTTTCTTCTTTTTCTTGTCTGCATTCTCTTGATTCTTTCCTTGCCCCTTTCCTTGATTCTTGTTTCTCTGGTCTTTCTTCTTTTCTTTTCTGGCAAGCAAACCTTCACCATTGCTTTCCTTATGCTCATTCTTCTGAATTTCCTTGGAACTCAGAGATGCTTTAACATCTTCCAAGGTTAAAGATGTTCTGCCATACAATATTGTATCTACAAAACCTTCATAAGGTTTTGGTAGTGAACTCAGCAGGAAGAAGGCTTTGTCTTCATCACTGATCTTGACATTCTCAACTCCTTCAAGATCTAAAATGATCTTATTGAAGGTGTCGATATGATCTTGAATTGAGACTCCTTCTTTCATTGAGAAGGTGTATAGCCTTTTCTTCAAGAACAATCTGTGAGCCAGGGACTTCTTCATGCATAAAGTTTCAACTTTGTTCCAGATGCTGACATCGCTTTCTTGAAATCTCTCAAGATTGAGTCACTCAGACTTAGAATGAGAGTGCTATGAGCCATATTCTGAATCTGTTTCTTCTTCTCATCAGGAACTGATGATTGTGCCGAATCTGGATCATCTTCTTCCAGAGCAGATTCAAGGCCCTGATGCACCAGAAGAGCTCGCATCTTTAGCCTCTAAAGTGAGAAGTCACCACCAATGGTGAACTTCTCAATTTCAGGCTTCGGAAGGGACATTGATTACGAACCAACAAGGCTCTGATACCACTTGTTAAGATTTAGAATGAATTAACAAGCAAGATCGAGAAACTAATCAAGGAATCAGAAAATGATTAAGCCAAGAATCAGAAAGAAATCACTGATGGCTTAAACAAAACGACACAGTTTTTGAAGGAAAAACAAACTCACTCACTTTTATTGCTTAAACTGAACACTCACCGATCTCACTATATACAGGAGATTACAAGCTTTCAATGAAAGCAAGAATTACAGAATTTGAGTAAGTACAGAAAGAGATATTATGCTAACACCAGAGGCTATTCACAAGCCTTTTATAATTTATTGTTTACGGAAATTTTCCAGAAACGAGCATAACGACCATAACAAACTTTGCCACGTCAGCGAAGAATTTTCAAATCGATCCCTTCACTGAATGCTATCTGCACTAAGGCCCACAAACTCTCTCTCGTTTTCATTTCAGTCCACAAAACCACTTAACTCAATTCTTCACAATATACTACTAGGTTATCAATGAGTGGAGTTCTAATGATCCATGGTGCAACTGAATTCACACTAATTTTGTCCTTTGCCCACTCACATGCCAAGTTCTTTGTGAGTTCATTCACCGCCCCTGAAGTACAGAAAACTATTCAGTCAGTATCTAAAAGACTTTCTTGGAACTACATTTCAGGGGGGGTGGGGGGAATATTGAACTGTACCTTTACTCGACGCATAGATGGAAGATAGAGGAAAAGCAATAACGCCTGCAACAGAGGATATAAATATGATGTTTCCATTTCCTGAAGCTTTTAAGAGTGGGTGTGCAAGTTGAGACAGATGATAAGCAGACTCGAAATTGGTGGTCATTATAGTTGAGAAATCCTCCATGATAAATTCTGTGGCTTCCTTAGGAATGCTGGTTCCAGCATTGTTAACCTGATTAAATGATCATCAGAAATAAAGCAGTTCTTCAGTGTGGAGGAGCTAAAGAGACTACAGAGTTGCAAATTGTTGACTTAGAAAGTGAAGCAGTCCTTATAAAAATTATTTTATTTCCTAAACCATCTCTTATTTTATTCTCATACGAAGTCAGCTTCTCATTCCTTTGTCTATCTGAACTATCTAATTCACTGGTTTTGATCCTGATTCTTGGCATTTTTTCTGCCATTTTATGTGGGTCAAGGTCCAAAATACATGTAATTCCAGTTATGATCGCTTTTGCTTTAGAATCAATTTAGTACTGGTATTTAGCTAGAAAAAAAATTTTACTTTGGCAACAGGATACACGTTGATGCCATATGATCTTACAGTTAAAAAAAAACATGGTAGCATCATATATTCTGGATAAATCTCATTTTTCATCAATTGATGTTACGATTCTTGACAAATAAAGTTCTTTTTGAACATGGCAGCTGTAGAACTTACTAGGATGTTGAGCTTGCCATCAAACAGAGAAGACACAGTCTCCATCAGCTTCTCCCGCTGAGCTCTAACTTTAAGGTCACATGCAGAGCCACTTACTTTAAGCCCCATAGTCTTCCATTCTTGAACTCTTTGATTGAGTTCGGCTTCGTTACGGGAACATGTATGAACTACTGCTCCAAATGCTGCTTGTTCTTTTACTACGGCATATCTGATCAATCAATTCATTAACAACATAAATAGTAACAAAAAAACATAGAATAATATTGAATTAGGAGAGGAAAATTGAAGCAAAGAAGAGAAAGCACAAACCCGATGCCTTTGGTACCAACTGTGACAAGGGCTGTCATACCCTCCAGAGACCACCTTTGGTCTCTACAATAGGACATGCTTTTTTCCGATCGATTATATGCAAATGCAGTTATTCCTCTCTTATAAAAAATACTTGACAAATGTAAATGCTAGTGGAATTAATGATAGTACTAGTGACTCTGTTTGGTACAGCTTATTAAATAGAGTTTATAGCAGTAGAGCTTATATTAATAGAGCTTATACCAATAGCGCTTTTGGACAAAAAATCATTGGGTATTTGGTTTTTAATTAAAAAAGCACTTTTGAACCATTAAATTATTTGGTTGTGTAAAATTAAAAGTACTTTTGTGTAATTAAATTACCAAAAAAGATATGTATTCATAATTATATAACATGTAACAAAATGCATCCAAGTTGTCAATTAATAAGAAAAAATTAATTCAATCACTTATTTAATTTTCAAAATCAAAAATTGCATCATTGATATATTCTCCCAAATAAATAATACTATCCAAATTAAATTGCATCATTAATATATACTCTCTCAAGTGTTGGGTATGTGTAGGGATTGCAAAATTAAAGTGCTAGTTATTTAAAAAAAAAAAAAGAGAGAGATAAAGTGAAGTAGCGGCGGCAATATGTTTATATAGCGGCAACAATTTTCATTGGGTAGGTTTTATACAAAGGGTATTATGTAATTTGTTGGGGGTAAATAACGACCAGACCGGCCACACAGGGTGATACCTCCTCTACTTTAACTCGAAGAGCCTGATACACTCGAGGCAATCTTTCCACCACCCACCATGAGTTTCTGCTCACCCAGGATCCTGGGCGTTGTCATCATGAGCCAGAAAGTTCCTGCTCAAACCGGTGGAGTAGGATCGCAGCCCTAGTGGGCGGGATCTACCTCGGCCCCCTTAATGATCCTCATGGGATCTTTGCCATGAGCAAGGATCTCTGTTGAGTCCCGGAAGGGGTCGTCCGAGGCAGTAAGCGGGATCATTCCACACCACACCTGACCACAGGCGCATCTCGGCAAGATCCAAGCCACGAGGCCGTTTACCACCCCAGAACTCGAGCACGAACCTCTCGAACTACCACGTTCACCGTGACAATAGTTTACACCCATGGCCTTGCGCTAAGCGGAAAGTGGGAAACGTGAAGAGTGGAAACCGAATCCGTAAGAAGCCTATAAATGGTGCAATCGAAGAAGGTAAAAGGGTTGGACAAAAAACATAAAAAATGCTCTTTTCAGAATAATCAATAGAGCTAAGAGAGATTCTTGCTTTTTGAGCATTCATTGTATTGAACGAAAACCACTGGATTCGTGGTTAAGGTTTTCCAAAAACACCCAAATTGCTGACTTGAGCGTCGGAGGGTTTACGCGGGGAAAACCACCCGGCGCACTCTGACTCGTGTTCGTGTACGCAGGATATCGGAGATGAAGGAAGTAGATTTCTGCTAGTGATAGCAGAGGAGATTATCGACGAGGCAACCTGAGGGTGGTATTAGTAGATCAGGCGAGGAGAAGTTGCAGTTGTTGCCAAGCAGATAGAATCGTGCATCAACATTTTGGCGCCGTCTGTGGGGAGCTGAGCAAAAAGCTTCCGTACATCGAGAAAAGGAGGAGAAGAAGGCTGAGAAATTTATGGACGTAGGAGGGAGTAGTGCCCAGGGAGGAGACTCAGGGCTGAATGAGTTTGTGACCCTGAGAGAAATAGCCAACGAGGCACGAGAACGGGGAATGCATGAACGAATGGAACGAATGGAAAGGCAGATGGAAACCTTGACAACCATCATGTTCGAATTGAGAAGCGGGCAAAGGGAAGCCCAAGAGGAGCGAATGAGAAGCGGCGGGGGAATGCAGGATCGAGGGGATAGAAGGAATGGTGATGAGAGAGTTACACAGATAAGGGATAGGGTCCTAGGAAGGCTAGATCAGGGGGCCAATGATCCCATTCACTAGAGAGGAAGCCAAGCGAGAGGGGACCAATTCCCTGATAGACTAGACATTGGTAACAATGAGCGGGTGGTGAACGAGGAGGAAAGAGAGCTCCAACAACACCTGCATGATGTCGAGCTAGAGCGAGACCAGGTGGTAGCACGTGACCCTTGTCGAGCTATACAGTTGGAGGAGGAGGTACGGAGATTAGCGCAAATCATAGATGATATGAGGGGTTGCAACAAGGCACCCAACTGGAGGATAATGCTGGACAATGAGTCACCCATCTCTGCAGAAATTATGGGAGCCATCATCCCGAGGGATTTTCGCCTTCCCGACCTCAGATATGCCGGACGGATCGACCCGCTAGTGCACATAGAGCGGTTCAAAAATATAACTGGAGTGTAGGGACTCTCAGATGCTCAGAGATGCCGGGTATTCCCACTGACTTTGGAGGGACGAGCACGAGAGTGGTATCGGCAGCTTGCTCAAGGAAGCATAAAAGCATTCGACCAGATGTCCCAAGAGTTTGCTGAACACTTTCGAGGGGCTATGGCACCAAAAGATGACATGATGAAGTTGATGAGCATGAAGCAGGAGGAGGATGAGACCCTACGGGAGTTTATTAAGAGGTATCACCACGCAGTGCTCGACCTTGGAGCTTTCAATCATCCCCAGAAATGCTGGAGGTGAGTGAGGATAGGCTTGTGGTATAACCCGCACATACCATACTCAAGAAAGATACGAAAGAAAAAGAGAGATGGAGATCGAGGAGGAAAAGGCCGCAGAATCGAGCAGTGGAAGTGTTAAGGACGGAAGGATAAGAAAGTCTTATGAGGAGGGCCAATTAAACTGAGGAGCACCAGTGCCCGGGAAACACGAGCAACCGCATCCACCTGCACAACCCCACCAGAGGCCACCCTAATCCCAAAGAGAAAGCAGAGTAATCACCATCCACCCCGAGATTCTTTGGTATGACGGAGAGCGATGTATACCATACCATCATCCACACGAGCCAAAGACGTGATTGTTTGGAAGGATGAGCAGTTCGACGCCCCCACCTCCTGGTCGAAACAATGCATCCAGATAAAGAGCAGTGCATATGATCGATCAGAGCCAAAGTTACGGGCAGTATACGTGCCTGAAAGCACTGTTGGACGAAGTGTATCAGGCGATCAGAAATCGTGGCCTGCTATACCCTCCTACTCCAATAACCAAGTTACCCAGCAGGAGAGACATGGGACGATTTTGTGAATTCCACGACACCCATGGCCACACAACCGCGCAATGTCGAGACTTGCGAAACCAGGTGGATGATTTAGTAAGGAATCGATATTTGGACGTGTTTATAGATGAAACACTCCCAATCATTGAGTCATCACAGGTCCCACTGCGGGATGTAAGTACGGGAGGAATACCGTCAGAGTTATCACGAGGATCTACTTTAGCTAGAGATTCAATGCATCCGTAAAGTTAACTATGCCAGATATGCTATGACCAAAGAAGCGAGGTATTCTTTAAGCGAGCTAGAACCGCAGACATGTGCCGATAATGCGGACGGATGAAGATGAAGAAGGCCAGATCCTCACGAGGACGCACCGTTATCAAGCCACCATCAATAAGAAGAGGTTTGATAGAATCCGGTCGACACGGAGCTCAGTTGATGTCCTTTTTAAATCAACATTGGAAGAGATGGGAATAGCAGATCTGAAGATAGAGCACACCAACACTTCCCTAAAAGGGTTTGGAGGAGGGAGGCTAAACCCCATTGGTGTGGTCGAGCTGCCTATCAAAATTGGCTCAGGTCCATCAGAAAAAACCATGATTCTGGATTTCGTTGTTGTTGATGAGGAGAGTCCTTATCAAGTGATTTTAGGCCGCCCCTTTCTGAGATCGAGCAAGGCAGTACTACCTACCCATTACCTGGCCCTCAAGTATCGAGTAAATGGAATAGTTGGGGTCGTGCGGGGAAACCAGAGAGTTGCTCGGAGCTTCTATTCTACGACAGCAAATGAGGCGATGCAAATCACTTCACTAGATGCCCGAGCAGAAACTAGAGGTGGAAGGCAGGAGTCAGTTGAGGAATTGGAGGTAGTGGATTTGATACAGAACAACCCGGGAAAGACGGTCAAGATTAGATCGAGGCTGGAGGAGAAATTGAAGCAGGAACTGACAGAGTTTTTACGATCCCATGCTGATGTGTTCGCTTGGACGCATGATGACATGCCAGTTGGCAATAAAGAAGGGTGCTCGACTAGTGAGGCAGAAGAGGCGATGTTTCAATCAGGAGAGGTATGAAGCTATAAATAGTGAGGTGAAGAAGCTTCTGAAAGCAGGATTCATTCGTGAGGCGAACTACCCCGAATGGATATCAAATGTTGTCCTCGTGAAGAAAGCTAATGGGAAGTGGAGAATGTGTGTTGACTTCACAGACCTCAACAAGGCATGCCCCAAGGACATTTTTCCACTGCCTAAGATTGACCAGCTCGTCGATTCCACAGTAGGCCATGGCTTGATGAGCTTTATGGATGCCTTCTCGGGATACAATCAGATCCCGATGAGCGAACAAAATGAGGAGCATACGGCATTTATTACTAATAAGAGTTTGTTCTGTTACAGGGTAATGCCGTTCGGCCTAAAAAATACTGGGGCAACATACCAGAGATTGGTAAACAAGGTTTTCAAGCCGTTGATACGGAGAACAATTGAAGTATATGTTGACGACATGATCACCAAGTCAAAAAATCCAACTAAGCATGTCGAGCAGTTGCGGGAAACGTTTGAACTTTTGAGGAAATATAGAATGAAGCTCAACCCGGAGAAGTGTGCTTTCGGAGTAGGATCGGGGAAGTTCTTGGGATTCATGGTGAGCCATCGGGGGATCGAGGTAAATCCTGAGAAGATTCAGGTGATAGTGGGGATGACGTCTCCTCGTAATTTGAAGGAGATACAGTGTCTCACAGGGAAGCTGGCAGTACTCACCCGGTTCATATCCAAAGCCACAGACAGGTGTCACGTATTCTTCCAAGTGATGAGGAAGGGAAGAAAAACAGAATGGACCCCTGAGTGTGAAGAAGCCTTTCAGAAGTTGAAGTAATACTCAGAGCACCATGTACCACACCACGTATGAGACAAGCTCTTTCTATACTTGGCCATTTCAGATCATGCTACCAGCTCGGTGCTAGTAAGAGAGGAAGAAAGAGTCCAATACCCGATATACTACACGAGCAAAGACCTGGTCGATGCGGAGACTAGTTACCCCCCATTGGAGAAATGGG
Organism: Citropsis articulata; assembly: GCA_030449925.1. NCBI lineage: Eukaryota > Viridiplantae > Streptophyta > Magnoliopsida > Sapindales > Rutaceae > Citropsis > Citropsis articulata. The sequence continues at coordinate 2,166,499 of JASUUH010000051.1, read as the reverse complement.
CACTGGCCTTGGTAGTGGCTGCTCGTAAGTTAAGGCCCTATTTTCAAGCGTTCCCAATTTCCGTATTAACAGACCAGCCGTTGAGGCAGACACTACACAAGCCGGACGCTTCTGGTCGGCTCGTTAAATGGGCGGTGGAACTTAGTGAGTTCGAAATCAGCTACGAGCCCCGACAAATAATAAAAGCCCAAGCAATAGCAGACTTTGTGGCAGATTTCACTAGGCCAGAAATAATATGCGACCAATCGAGTGTTGCTACCGGAGACAAAGGGGAACAAATTTGGCAGGTCTGGGTTGATGGGTCCTCGGGCGATCAAGGTTCCAGAGTAGGGATTGTGTTGGAAAGTCCAGAGGGGGAGGAGATCTCTTATGCAGTTAGATTAGGATTCACGGCTACAAACAACCAAGCAGAATATGAGGCTTTGATAGCAGGGTTGGAATTGGCCAAGGCAGTAAAGGCAGATAGGGTGAAAGTACGAACTGATTCTCAGTTGGTGGCCAACCATATCAGTGAAACATTCCAGCCCAAAGACAGTAAGATGGGGCAATACTTGAAGAAAGTGAAACAGATGATCAAGATGTTTAAATCTGTAGAGGTAGTGCAAGTCCCAAGGAACGAGAACTTTCGAGCAGACATCCTTGCCAGAATGGCAGCCGTGGCAGATCCAAAGATGCCGAAATCAGTCCCCTTGGAAACCAAGCCCACTCCTAGCATCGAGCAGAACTTGGAGGTAATGAGAATCGAGTAGAAGGCCTCATGGATGGACCCAATAATCTCGTACATAAGAGACGGGATGCTACCAGCAGATAAAATGGCAGCAAGAAAGATCAAGTGCCAGGCATCGAGGTATACAATGCCCATAGGTATCAGATCGATGAGTATACCCCACCGCCATGGTGTCCGGACGAGGACGATGCAGATTACGTGCTAAGGAGGGAGTGCAGGGGAGTTTGTGGAAATCACCCGGGCGGATCACCGGCACACAAGGCACTTAGTAAGGGTATTTCGACGCGATGGATCGGATGCAAGAAAAACCAGAGTTGTAGGTTCGCCAAAACTTTACGAGCATCCCCATACAGCCACCCGAAAAGCTCACCAGCATGACCTCACCATGGCTGTTCGCTCAATGGGGGATTGATCTAATCGGGCCCTTACCAAAAGAAAGAGGAGCAGCCACACATGTTGTGGTGGCCGTAGACTATTTCACGAAGTGGATCGAGGTGGAAGCCCTTAGCAGCATCAGAGAAAAGAAGACGACGGATTTTATATGGAGGAATCTGGTCTGCCGTTATGGAATTCCCTACGCCTTAATAACAGACAACGGCAGATAGTTTGATAACCACAACTTTAGAGAATTCCGTAACCTGTGAATTGAAGTTCGCTTCCGCTCATCCTCGCCCAACGGGCAGGTCGAGGCGATGAACAAGGTTATTAAGAAGCTTTTGAAGACCAGGCTGGGAGAGAAGAATGGTGTATGGGTGGATGAGCTACCAGGAGTGTTATGGGCATACAGAACAACACATAAAACTGCGACCGGAGAAACTCCATTCGCCCTGGCTTTAGGCATGAGGCAGTTGTGCCTGCGGAGATTAGTGCACCCACATATCGAACAGAGCATTTTAATGAGGAAGAGAACAACAATCAGATGTGCCTGAACCTCGATTTACTATACGAGGAGAGAGATATTGCCTCGAGGAGGTCTGCCATTTACCAGCAGAGGGTGGCCCACTATTACAACCAGAAAGTGCACATCCGACAGTTCAGAGTGGGTGACTGGGTGCTTAGGAAGGTGAACCAGAATACGAAAAATTCAACCCAAGGGGTGCTCGGGCCTAACTGGGAAGGTCCATATAGGGTGAAGGAGGTGGTTGGACCAGGGGCTTATAAACTTGTTCGTGCAGATGTATTTGAGGTAAAACGACGATGGAACGCAGCCCATCTCAAGAAGTATTTCCAGTAAAAGCGGACGATTGTGAGTCATGTCAATTCATGTCTGTTATCAGTTACTGTTTTTGCTTCTATTAATCGATAACATGTATGACGAGCTGCACAATTAATGAAGATTATGGTGAATTTCATGAATCATATCCATGTCCAAAATATTTCAAGGCAAGCATAAGGCTCAAAGTCTCAAAGCCTGCTCTATGGCGAGACACGAAGCCAAGCTTGCCAGGATCTGCTCGACCACGCGAAGGCGAGTAGACTCCCAAGTTTCCCAGAACATTTCTAAGGCAAGCATAAGGCTCAAAGTCTCAAAGCCTGCTCTATGGCGAGACACGAAGCCAAGCTTGTCAGGATCTGCTCGACCACGTGAAGGCAAGCAGACTCCCAAGTTTGCGAAAATATTTCAAGGCAAGCATAAGGCTCAAAGTCTCAAAGCCTACTCTATGGCGAGACACGAAGCCAAGCTTGCCAGGATCTGCTCGACTACGCGGAGGCGAGCGGACTCCCAAGTTTCCCAAAATATTTCTAAGGCATGCATAAGGCCCGAAGTCTTGAAGCCTGCTCTAGGGCGAGACACGAAGCCAAGCTTGCCGGGATCTGCTCGACCATGAGAAGGCGAGCAAACTCCCAAGTTTCCTAAAATGTTCTAAGGCAACCATAAGGCTTAAAGCCTCAAAGCCTGCTCTATGGCGAAACACGAAGCCAAGCTTGCTAGGATCGGCTCGACCATGTGAAGGTGAGCAAACTCCGAACTATCAGATATTTTCTAAGACGCATGAATGACTTAAAATTGCAGATCTTACTCAAGGTAGTGAGGCGAAATTAAGCTTACGAGCTCTGCTCAATCGTTTGAAGTCGGGCAGATTATCGAAAGTATTAAAAATATTTCCAAGGACAAAAATACTTCTTTGAGATGAACAGAAACAATATGAAAACTAGAAAATTTTTATTAAAGGGGGCATCTGTAATAGTATGAGCACATTACAGTACTAAGGGAAGCTTACAATACATCTAAGAAGATGGAGGATCAACATGCAACACCATTTCTTCTGTTTGGATGGCTGGGGGAGGAGGAGGAGTCTCCCAGTTCCCCTGGTGGAGTATTGACCTCAGTCACTTCAACAGGGGTATCACGAGGAGGAGAGGTAGCTTCGGTGGCAGCACCTTGCTCCAGCTCTTCAGTACCTTCTTTTGCTTCATACTCATTCATGTGCTGAGTAACCCCAGCAGCGAGTTGATCCATCTTCAATCCGAGGTGTTGCTTTTCGATGACAGCCATGATGCATCGATAAGAATGCCTCAGTCCCTGCTCATACTGACTATCAGCCCCCTTATCCCAATTCTCTATGGCAGCCTGGTGGGCAGTACGGAGCGACTCCAGCTGAGCCTCATAAGTATTCCGTTGAGTCTCAAAATCTTCTTTGAGCTTCTTTACCTCATCCTCGCGGTACATTACCATGGCGAAGCGGATTGCTCCACCAGTTTCAAATTCTCGATGTTAAGCTCCCCGGCCTTTTGTTCAGCTTCATCAGCATGTTTTCTTGCTGATTGAATATCGTCCTTCATCTTACGGTCATACCGACCGACCTTGGCCTTGTAGTAAGTGGCCAGACAACCCAAATGGAAGGCGCCAAATTGCATACCCGCAACTAACTCGCCAAGGGTGTTTCCATCAAACTCTTTGATAGGTTATAAATAGTCATATTATATTTAGTTTAATTCCCTCATATTTTGATTGATCTTGTGTTAATTTGTGGAAATTATGTTTGATTTAATTTAGGAGGTGAAACATGGAGGTTATGATGAAATTTGGACAAAAAGGTCTTTATTTGGGCTTTGCAAACGTGGGCCGACTATTGGCTTGAGGGAGAGTTTCCTAGCAATCAGAATTGGAGAAGGATTCAGCTTCCTAGCATTGTGAGAAGAGGAAACCAAAAAGAAAAAGGAAAGCTACCAAGAGAAGCAAAAGAAACGTGAGGGAAGCAACATAAAAGGAAGCTAGCGTGAGCACACAACACAAGTCAAGAAACAAGAGAAAATTCGGTGGAAGCAAGGAAGAAAGCAAAGCAATCGGCTGCAACTTGTTCTTTAAACAACTTTTGTTTTCCTTTGCCACCATGAGTGGCTAAGGTTTTAAATTCCGGTCCAGGGGTTAATCAAATTCCAGTTGTAATTTTGTGAGGCTTTGAACTTAACAAGAATTTCTTCAATCCAAGTAATTTTTATTTTCTTGTTCTTATTTCATATGAATTATTTATATTGATTGAGTTGACGCCTTAATTCAATATTTATTTTTATCGCTAGTCGGAGTTTGTGATCCGTAATTGTCATGAACAACCAATTGAGTAGAAAAGAGTTGGCTCATGTGTGTATATTGGTGGCCACAATTACATAGCTTGCATGATAGGCTCTAGGGAAATAAAAATACAAATTGATTAAATTGGAGTAATCTGAATTAATTGATCTTGTTTTAGTCATTCTCACTATTCTTAATGCTATCACTTAATTTGATATGGAACGATGATGACCACTTAAATTGGTGATAAGTTTGGATTCGATTGTTCGAGTCTATTACATTAGGAGAATAATTGCTTTCTGCGGGATTCCGATTAAGTAGACTAAGTTCTTGGATTGAGTAATTTATATTTTTGCCTATGAACAAAATTGCAATTGGATGGAATTGACACCCTTGGATTGGAAGTTTGGTAAGATTGATATTCTCTTGTTTAATTTTAAATTCTTGTTCTCTTTTATTTCATTTTATTTTATCAAGTTTTCGTTAAAAACCCTTGAAATCAAAGTAATCGGATAACCGGATTCACTAAACGGCTAGCCGTCAGTGTCCTAATCCGAGAATCGACAACGGCAGATCGGTTTCATAAACCGGATTGCCGATTAGCCCAACCGAGAGTTCCCGCAACCGGTCTTCCGCCTCCTCATCCGCCACCAAATTAAATTGTTCCGTAAAATAGACAAGACGATTCGGTCTTCCTGATCTCAAAGAATCGCAAGTCAATTGTCGAAAGGGAAAACGAGAAACGTTCTTCCTGTTTTCCATCATCCGGTCTTCCGTTTCTTTCCAGAACAGACACAAGCCACACCCGGATTTCCGGATTCCTTTTCTGGTTGTCCGAATCGAGTCAGTAATTAGACGAACCATAAACGGACATCCGGATCCTTTATCCAAGGCGGATAGCTCCTGCATTATTCAAGCAAGAACGGTTATCCGGCTTGCAAGAAACGCGATCCGTTAGAGGCGTGTTTTGCAAATCTGATTTTCTTGGGAAATTAATTTCTTTTAAACTTTGAGAAATTAAATACATAGTTCTCTTGGGAATCGACCTGGTTCCACTATTTCTAAAAGTTAGTTTAGGTGAATCAGTATTTATTTTGAAGAGCTTCGACAACTCTGTCAAATTTGGCGCCGTTGCCGGGGAACTATTTTTAGTTTCTCATTGTTTAAATTGTTTATTTGATTTAGTTTATGACCCGTTCCTCTCAGACTCCTAATTTGCAGTATAATCCCGAAATCGAGAGGACAAATACACAATCGAGAAAAGAGACTAGAGAGGGAAACGCTGCCTCGAGGAAGAAGCAGAGATAGATTTCACCACGGTGGTACATCCATTTTCGCAAGCTAAAGAAGAGATGGCATGTAACTCTCAAAGAACTCGCCGCACTGATTTGAATCAATTTTATGCATTACTTTTCCTAATTTTGCTAATGATTTTGAATTAAAATCTTGATTCATTTACTTCCTTCTTTCGTGGTTTTGCGTGAAGATCCTCATAAGCATCTCAAAGAATTTCACATTGTTTGCTGGAATGAAGCCACGTGGTGTATCAGGAGCAAATCAACCTTAGAGCTTTTCCTTCTCTTTGAAGGATCAAGCTAAAGATTGGCTCTCTATCTACCTTTATCACCACATGGAATGAGATGAAAGGCTATTCTGGAGAAATTCTTTCACGCCTCACTGCTAGTATTAGGAAGGAGATTTATGGCATCACGCGGATCTGCAGGAGCTGTATGAATCTTGGGAGCGATTCAAAGATTATGTGCTAGCTTTCCCCATCAAATTTCTGATCAACTCTCATCCAATATTTTTATGAGGGATTATTGCCAATGGATGGGAGTATGATTGATGCGTGATGGTGGAGCTTTAGTAAACAAGACACCAAGCGACCAAACAATTGATTTCAAACATCTTTAAAACTTCAACAATTTGGTACAAGGCGGGTGGAGGATCTATCAAGCAAGTTAGTGAGGTAAGTGATCTTAAAATCAAATTTCTGATTTAAGCGCTTTGGTTAGATCAAATGGTCAGTAGGGCAATTGCAAGCGATGGCGTGTGGAATATGCTCACTTCATGGGCATCCTCTTGATATGTGCATTACAACAAGACTCCACAAGAAGCCAATGCTATAAATGGGTTTCACAGTCACGCAGCGAAATCGATCCTATTCGAATCACTACAATCCTGGATGGAAGGATCATCCTAACTTTAGCTATGGAAACCAAGGAGGACAACAAAGGCCGCCTCCTCAGAACTTCACTAGACCACCTCCAATCCACTACCGCCTCTTAAAAGCTAACCGTTTATTGTAAACGGTAAGCCGTTTGTCTTTTGAAATTTTCTGGAAAAATCTGGCTAACCGGATAGGAGAATCGGCAGACCGTTTGTTGGCAGTAGCGATCTGGGAGCTGAACCGGATAACCGGTTGAGGAATCCGGTAGACCAGTTGTGGCTTGTGTGCTTTCTGACTCTAATCGGCAAATCAAGATAAGGGAATCCGGAAGTCCGGTTAGCGCTTCTCTCGGATCTGGAACTAAACGGCAATCCGGTTAATGAAACCGGTTAGCCGTTTTTCTGGGTTTTGAGTTTGTTCTTTAATACGAAATTGATAAAGTAAAATAAAATTAAACAAGACTTTAAAATTAAACAAAGAAATCAATCTTACCAAACTTCCAATCCAAGGGTATCAATTCCATCCAATTGCAATTTTGTTCATAGGCAAAAATATAAATTACTCAATCCAAGAACTTAGTCTACTTAATCGGAATCCCGCAGAAAGCAATTATGAGAAGAGGAAACCAAAATTGGAGAAGGATTCAGCTTCCTAGCATTGTGAGAAGAGGAAACCAAAAAGAAAAAGGAAAGCTACCAAGAGAAGCAAAAGAAACGTGAGGGAAGCAACATAAAAGGAAGCTAGCGTGAGCACACAACACAAGTCAAGAAACAAGAGAAAATTCGGTGGAAGCAAGGAAGAAAGCAAAGCAATCGGCTGCAACTTGTTCTTTAAACAACTTTTGTTTTCCTTTGCCACCATGAGTGGCTAAGGTTTTAAATTCCGGTCCAGGGGTTAATCAAATTCCAGTTGTAATTTTGTGAGGCTTTGAACTTAACAAGAATTTCTTCAATCCAAGTAATTTTTATTTTCTTGTTCTTATTTCATATGAATTATTTATATTGATTGAGTTGTGTAATTCAATATTTATTTTCTATCGCTAGTCGAGTTTGTGATCCGTAATTGTCATGAACAAGCTGAATTGAGTAGCAAAGAGTTGGCTCATGTGTGTGTATATTGGTGGCCACAATTACATAGCTTGCATGATAGGCTCTAGGGAAATAAAAATACAAATTGATTAAATTGGAGTAATCTGAATTAATTGATCTTGTTTTAGTCATTCTCACTATTCTTAATGCTATCACTTAATTTGATAATGAACGATGATGCCATTAAATTAGTGATAAGTTTGGATTTAGGCGAATGTTTGAGTCTATTACATTAGGAGAATAATTGCTTTCTGCGGGATTCCGATTAAGTAGACTAAGTTCTTGGATTGAGTAATTTATATTTTTGCCTATGAACAAAATTGCAATTGGATGGAATTGACACCCTTGGATTGGAAGTTTGGTATGTTTGATTTTACTTGTTTATTTTTTAATTCTTGTTCTCTTTTATTTCATTTTATTTTATCAAGTTTTCGTTAAAACCCTTGAAATCAAAGTAATCGGATAACGATTCACTAAGCGGCTAGCCGTTTGTGTCTGAATCGGAGGAATCGACAAAGCAGCGTCGGTTTCATAAACCGGATTGCCGATTAGCTCGAACCGAGAGTTCCCGCAACCGGTCTTAGGTTTCTCCTCATCCGGCCGGTAAAATTGTTCGAGAAAATAGACAACGCATTCGGTCTTGGGATCTCGGACCGGCAAGCGAATTAAGTCGAAAAGGAAAAAGCGTAACCGGTCTTCCGGTTTTCCATCATCCGGTCATCCGTTTCTTTCCAGAACCGACACAAGCCACAAACGGTCTACCGGATTCCTCAACCGGTTATCCGGTTCAGCTCCCAGATCGCTACTGCCAACAAACGGTCTGCCGATTCTCCTATCCGGTTAGCCGGATTTTTCCAGAAAATTTCAAAAGACAAACGGCTTACCGTTTACAATAAACGGTTAGCCGGTTTTGGGCAGAGGCTTACAAAATCTGATTTTTGAGGAAAATTGATTGTTTAGACTTTGAGAAATTAAAATACATAGTTCTCTTGGGATTCGACCTGGTTCCATTATTTCTACAAATTTATTTAGTTGAATCAGTATTTATTTTGAAGAGCTTCGACAACTCCGTCAAAATTGAGGACACAAACGACAACTCCGTCAACGACCAAATTGATTGTTTAGAATGTTTACTCAAGCTCCCAACTCAGGTATGTCTTTGGAGGATATTGTTAAGAATCTTGCTAATAGTACTCTTCAGCTTCAACAGGAAACAAGGACAAGCATCCAAAATTTAGGCAACCAAATTACTCAATTGGCCACGTCAGTTAGTAAGTTGGAAGCTCAAAATTCTGGAAAGTTACCTTCACAGCCAGAAGTCAACCCAAGGGAGAACTGTAGTGCAATTTCACTGCGAAGCGGAAAAGAAATTCCTTCGGGATCAACTCCACCTAAAGAAGCTGAAATGGCCAAGGGAGATGAAAATGAAGAAGCGCTATCTAAAACAAGGCGTGTGGTAAAATTCGATCCTCCTTTATCTCTTTCATCTTACACACCTACACCTCATTTTCCTAGCAGATTAGCTAAACCAAAAGAAGATGAGCAAGAAAAGGAGATTCTGGACACATTTAGGAGAGTGCAAATTAACATCCCCTTATTGGATGCAATCAAACAAATTCCCAAATACGCAAAGTTCTTGAAAGAGTTGTGCACCAACAAGAGGAAGATGAAGAAAAAGGGGAAGGTTGAGGTAAGTAAGAATGTGTCAGCAATGTTACAAAAGAATATGCTAGAGAAATGCAAGGATCCAGGATGTTTTTGCCCAAGGAAGTGTTGGGAATGAGCTAGAATTAGATGCACAATCTAATTTAAAAGGCATTGGATGATTTATTCGCTTTGCGACTCTGTCGAGCAAAACGACGTTAAAAAATTGCGCTATTGGGAGGCAACCCAAATATTTTCTTTATTCTCGCTTTTGAGTTTTTATTTTTATTTTTGGTTTTTCTTACTTTTGTTGATTTCATTTTAAGCCTCTAGATGTTCTTAATGCAGAAGATATATTTTGGACAGGAGATTAACTCTAATCAAGCGGGCTCACGCCATTTTTTCAGTTTTCCTTGGAACCCTCTCCCTAACTCATTCGGGTCCACACCGCTCACATTCAGGGGAGTTTCTTCTTCCCTTCTCATTTACTTTTCATCATTATTATTTTTTGTGAGCCATTTACTTGTTGATACATTGAGGACAATGTATTATTTAGGTGTGGGGGAGGATTTTGGCATGTTTTTAAATTGTTCTTGAAAATTTTTGTGCTTTAAGTCTTCTCAATATCTTTGAATACCTTGTAAGTTAGGGATACATCTTTGTTTTGAGTTTTAATGCATGAAAGAGGTAAGCATGAATAGTGTTTTTCTTTAAAATTTTCGATGGTGTCGAATTAATTTGTTGATTGAAAAGTGCACAAGACTTGATGCAAAATAGACACTCTAGTGAGCTTTTGAGCCTAAGAGCAATTCATTACATTTTGCTCCGTTTATTTTTGTTGAGTGTATCAAACTTAGTGTGTTTATTCTAGAACTTGCTTATGAATGTGTGTTGAGACCACATTTGTGAATTGATGCTTAAGTGTGATAAGGGCAATTAGGTTTAACCAATTCTTAGACTCTAAAAGACCCACCTTTTATTTTCCCCTAGTTAGCCCCTTTGAGCCTATTCTTCTTTTCTTATTTGTTTCTAACACATTGTTTAACCCAAAGCCTTCTTGTTTGTTATCCTTGTTTTCTTTCTACCCTATCAAGACAAGAGTGAAGTAATTGCATGAAAAAAAAAAAAAAATTCTGTTGAGAAATTTATTCCCTTAATTAGATGATTGGAGAATTATTTGCAAAAGCAATTGAATTATCAAATTGTTTCTCCAAGTGTTTTAAGTGCTTAAATGTGGGGATAAATCTCATCAATTTAGAAATGTGCTTGTTTATTATCTAAATCATGCATGTAACTAACTCTTTGTCTTGATCGTTAAACCCTTCATTTTTCCTTCTACCATACCCTTACCTAAGCCCCATTTCAACCCTTGTTAAGTCCCTTTGATTTTTGCATCATATTCATATGCAGTGGTGGAGATTTAAATCATTTGCAAGCCTATGGTAATAACATGCTACGCTTTGATTTTGAGAGTAAAACACACACCCTAAACACTTTGAGAGCATTGAGCGAAACCATGTGAGGGTGTTAAGTCTTGCTGCATTTGATTTTGATGAATCGATGAGATGCTTGTGTTTTTGTTACAAATTCTATCCTATGAATGCTTATTCTCTAGATTGTCACTATGATTCAACTCATTGATGTGTGTTTAGCTTTATTGGTATTCTTGGATATTGAATGTTTTGAAAGGAGGTAAAAGGGAGGATTGGTATTATGATTTAAGATATGCTTGAGGACAAGCATGATTTAGGTGTGGGGGAATTTGATAGGTTATAAATAGTCATACAATATTTTTTATTTAATTCCCTCATATTTTGATTGATTTTGTGCTAATTTGTGGAAATCATGTTTAAATTGATTTAGGAGATGAATCCTGGACGTTATGATAAAATTTGGACAAAAAGGGCTTTATTTGGGCTTTGCAAACATGGGCTGACCATTGGCTGGAAGGATTCGGTCATAGCAATTAGAATTGGAGAAGGATTTGGTCTCCTAGCATTACAAGAAGAGGAAACCGCAAGGGAAAAGGAAAGCTAGCAATATAAGAAGAAGAGGACTCCAACTTTGAAAAGGAAAAGGAGAGCCCACGTTTCCTATATAAGGGGAAAACAAAAGAGGAGAAAGGAGTGGAAAAGCTGGAACGTGAGGAAGCAAACACAAAGGATTCGGCTGCAGCAACTTATTCATCAAATAACTTTTGTTTTCCTTTGCCACCATGAGCGGCTAAGGTTTTAATTCCGGTCCAAGGGTTAATCAAATTCCAGTTGTAATTTTGTGAGGCTTTGAACTTAACGAGAATTTCTTCATCCAAGTAATTTTTATTTTCTTGCTCTTATTTTCTATGAATTATTTATACTGATTGAGTTGACGCCTTAATTCAATATTATTTTTCTATCGCTAGTCAGGAGTTTGTGATCCGTAATTGTCATGAATAACTGAATTGAGTAGCAAGGAGTTGGCTCATGTGTGTGTATATTGGTGGCCACAATTACATAGCTTGCATGATAGGCTCTAGGGAAATAAAAATACAAATTGATTAAATTGGAGTAATCTGAATTAATTGATCTTGTTTTAGTCATTCTCACTATTCTTAGTGCTATCACTTAATTTGATATGGAACGATGATGCCCAGTTAAATTAGTGATAAGTTTGGATTTGGGCGATTGTTTGAGTCTATTACATTAGGAGAATAATTGCTTTCTGCGGGATTCCGATTAAGTAGACTAAGTTCTTGGATTGAGTAATTTATATTTTTGCCTATGAACAAAATTGCAATTGGATGGAATTGATACCCTTGGATTGGAAGTTTGGTAAGATTGATTTCTTTGTTTAATTTTAAAGTCTTGTTTAATTTTATTTTACTTTATCAATTTCGTATTAAAGAACAAGCTCAAAACTCAGAAAAACGGCTAACCGGTTTCATTAACCGGATTGCGGTTTAGTTCCAGATCCGAGAGAAGCGCTAACCGGACTTCCGGATTCCCTTATCTGGATTTGCCGATTAGAGTCAGAAAGCACACAAGCCACAACTGGTCTACCGGATTCCTCAACCGGTTATCCGGTTCAGCTCCCAGATCGCTACTGCCAACAAACGGTCTGCCGATTCTCCTATCCGGTTAGCCAGATTTTTCCAGAAAATTTCAAAAGACAAACGGCTTACCGTTTACAATAAACGGTTAGCCGGTTTTGGGCAGAGGCTGTGTAGGGATTGGAGGTGGTCTAGTGAAGTTCTGAGGAGGCGGCCTTTGTTGTCCTCCTTGGTTTCCATAGCTAAAGTTAGGATGATCCTTCCATCCAGGATTGTAGTGATTCGAATAGGGATCGTATTTCCGTTGCGCGTGACCAGGAAACCCATTTATAGCATTGGCTTCTTGTGTGGAGTCTTGTTGTAATGTGGGGCACATATCAGTAGGATGCCCATGAAGTGAGCATATTCCACACGCTTTTACTGTTTGCAATTGCCCTACAGCCATTTGACGAACCAAAGCAGTTAAATCAGAAATTTGATTTTTAAGATCACTTACCTCACTAACTTGCTTGATAGATCCTCCACCCGCTCTTGTACCAAATTGTTGAGAAGTTTCAGCCATGTTTGAAATCAATTGTTTGGCTGCTTCAGGTGTCTTGTTTACTAAAGCTCCACCACTTGCTGCATCAATCATACTCCTATCCATTGGCAATAATCCCTCATAAAAATATTGGATGAGGAGTTGATCAGAAATTTGATGGTGGGGAAAGCTAGCACATAATCTTTTGAATCGTTCCCAGTATTCATACAGCGTCTCCCCAGAGATCTGCGTGATGCCATAAATCTCCTTCCTAATACTAGCAGCTCGTGAGGCAGGAAAGAATTTCTCCAGGAATAGCCTTTTCATCTCATTCCATGTGGTGATAGAACCGGAAGGTAGATAGTAGAGCCAATCTTTAGCTTGATCCTTCAAAGAGAAGGGAAAAGCTCTAAGGTTGATTTGCTCCTCGGATACACCATGTGGCTTCATTCCAGAGCAAACAATGTGAAATTCTTTGAGATGCTTATGAGGATCTTCACCTGCAAAACCACGAAAAGAAGGAAGTAAATGAATCAAACCAGATTTTAATTCAAAATCATTAGCAAAATTAGGAAAAGTAATGCATAAGGGCTGTTGATTCAAATCTGGTGCGGCGAGTTCTTTGAGAGTTCTGTCTGCCATCTCTTCTTTAGCTTCTGCAAAAATGGATGTACCACCAGTAGTGAAATCTATCTCTGCTTCTTCCTCAAGACGACGTTTCCCCTCTCTAGTCTCTTTTCTCAATTGACGCGCTGTCCTCTCGATTTCAGGATTATACTGCAAATTAGGAGTCTGAGGAGAGAACTGTCATAAACTAAATCAAATAAACAATTTAAACAATGAGAAACTAAAAATAGTTCCCCGGCAACGGCGCCAAATTTGACAGAGTTGTCGAAGCTCTTCAAAATAAATACTGATTCACCTAAACTAACTTGTAGAAATAGTGGAACCAGGTCGAATCCCTAGGGAACTATGTATTTAATTTCTCAAAGTTTAAAAGAAATTAATTTCCCAAGAAAATCAGATTTGCAAAGCTTCTGCCTCTAACCGGATCACCGTTTCTTGCAAACCGGATAACCGTTTGCTGCTTGAATAATTCTGGGAGCTATCCGGCTAACCGGATAAAGGATCCGGATGTCCGTTTATGGTTCGTCTACTTACTGACTCGATTCGGACAACCAGAAAAGGAATCCGGAAATCCGGTTGTGGCTGGTGTCGGTTCTGGAAAGAAACGGATGACCGGATAATGGAAAACCGGAAGACCGTTTCTCGTTTTTCCCCTTTCTGACTTAATTCGGCTTGCCGGTTGCTGAGATCCGGAAGACCGAATGCGTCGCCTATTTTCCGAACAATTTCGGTTGGCCGGATGAGGAGAAACCGGAAGACCGGTTGCGGGAACTCTCGGTTCTGGAGCTAATCGGCAATCCGGTTTATGAAACCGGTACGCCGTTTGTCAGTTCTCCGGATTCAGGACACAAATGGCTAGCCGTTTAGTGAATCCGGTTATCCGATTACTTTGATTTCAAGGGTTTTTAACGAAAACTTGATAAAATAAAATGAAATAAAAGAGAACAAGAATTTAAAATTAAACAAGAGAATATCAATCTTACCAAACTTCCAATCCAAGGGTGTCAATTCTATCCAATTGCAATTTTGTTCATAGGCAAAAATATAAATTACTCAATCCAAGAACTTAGTCTAATTAATCGAACATCCATCAGAAAGCAATTATTCTCCTAATGTAATAGTCTCAAACAATAGCTTAAATAAATTCTTATCAATAATTTAACTGGGCATCATCGTTCCATATCAAATTAAGTGATAGCATTAAGAATAATTAGAATGACTAAAACAAGATCAATTAATTCAGATTACTCCAATTTAATCAATTTGTATTTTTATTTCCACAGAACTGTCATTTTACGAAAATTTATATAATTGTGGCCGCTGCTGCTATACCGATGTACGTGCGGATGAAACCCAACTCTTTGCGCTACGATTAGTTGTTCTGCTGACAATTCACGGGGATCACAAACTCACTAGCGATGAAAATAAATATTAGAATTGGCGTCACTCGATCAATATAAATAATTCATGTAAATAAAACGAAAGTAAAAATTACTTGGATTGAAGAAATTCTTGTTAAGTTCAAAACACTTCATGAAATTACAAGCGGAATTTGATTAACCTGGACGAATTTAAAACCTTAAGCCACTCATGGTGGCAAGGAAAACAAAAAGTTGTTTAAAGAACAAGTTGCAGCCGATTGCTTTGCTTTCTTCCTTCTTCCACCGATTTTCTCTTGTTTCTTGACTTGTCTTGTGTGCTCACGCTAGCTTCCTTTTATGTTGCTTCCCTCACGTTTCTTTTGCTTCTCTTGGTAGCTTTCCTTTTTCTTTTTGGTTTCCTCTTCTCACAATGCTAGGAAGCTGAATCCTTCTCCAATTCTGATTGCTAGGAAACTCTCCCTCAAGCCAATAGTCGGCCCACGTTTGCAAAGCCCAAATAAAGACCTTTTTGTCCAAATTTCATCATAACCTCCATGTTTCACCTCCTAAATTAAATCAAACATAATTTCCACAAATTAACACAAGATCAATCAAAATATGAGGGAATTAAACTAAATATAATATGACTATTTATAACCTATCAAATTCCCCCACACCTAAACCATGCTTGTCCTCAAGCATATCTTAAATCAACATACCATTCCTCCCTTTTACCTCCTTTCAAACCATTCAATATCCAAGAATACCAATAAAGCTAAACATACATCAATGAGTCGAATCATAGTGACAATCTAGAGAATAAGCATTCATAGGATAGAATTTGTAAAACCACAAGCATCTCTTCAAATCATCAAAATCAAATGCAGCAAGACTTAACACCCTCGCATGGTTTCGCTCAATGCCCTCAAAGTGTTTAGGGTGTGTGTTTTACTCTCAAAATCAAAGCGTAGCATGTCATTACCATAGGCTTGCAAATGATTTAAATCTCCACCACTGCATATGAATATGATGCAAAAATCAAAGGGACTTAACATGGGTTGAAATTGGGCTTAGGTGTATGTGTAAGGAAAAATGAAGGGTTTAACGATCAAGACAAAGAGTTAATTACATGCATGATTATGATACCTCATAAAATAAACAAACATACTTCTAGAATGATGAAATTTATCCCCACATTTAAGCACTTAAAACACTTGGAGAAACAATTTAGTAATTCAATTGCTTTTGCAAATAATTCTCCAATCATCCAATTAAGGGAATAAATTCAACAGAATTTTTTTTTCTTTTTTTTGTTTTGGATAGTACTCATCTCCAAAGACTCTTCCAAGTCCTTTTTTGCCACCAACTTGGCGAGCTTGTTCACATAAGGCGCCAACTGTGGTCGATCATCTGGCGTTTTCGGCTTAGGTCCATCTCGAGATGAGGAGGCAGAAGGACCAGCTCTACTTGTGGTGCCACTGGCCTCACCAGCTGAAGGACGAGGAGGCGGTAGAGTTTTTAGGGGAGCAGCCTTCTCCACTATATTGACTCGCTTTGCCGGAGGCCCTTCTTTACTCTGACCTCCCTTAGCAGGGGCGGGACGACGACGCTTTCTATTCAAAGCCCCAATCACATCGTCCTCCATGACCTCACCAGCTGATATCAGACGAGATTGGATCAGGCTATGAGGGGATAGCAGATCTCGATACGAACAGGACTTAGCCAACGCCGTCTGAACACGTACGAGCACTGCTGGCTCAAGATCGTAGCTCACCCCCCAAGAACCTGCAGTTCAACCAAATATAGTGTTACAATCGACGAGGTTAAAAAAAAAACAGAGAAAGAAAAAGGGAGGGGGAGCTGGAGATACAAAACATCCAAAAACAAAGCAGGCTACCTAGAACTACGAAACGAGAGGGATTATAAACCCTCCTCCCATCGATCTCTGCCACTTGACCCCAAGGACCCCTAACAAAAAAGAATCTCTCATTCCATTTTCCACCACCCCCAGTCGGAAGGTCTCTTAGAGGTTTCCTGGTCTTCGTACTTGACATGAAGTAATACCAGCCCGCATCTTTGGGAATACTCTTCAGCTGGTACAAATACTTAACTTCGTCAACTGTGGGCTCGCTCTGACCACACCCGCCTCCACGTAATCCAACAGACTGTAGCAGCCTCCACAGGTGTTGCGACTGAGCTGTGCCCAACCCACCAAGCAGCCGAACAAAATATGGCTGCAACGGAAGCCTCATCCCAAACTTAAAACTCTCTAATGACAGGGTAACGTACCTCCTGGGAGGTCGGCTAGGGGTATCCTTTTTTCCAGGAACCCGAAGGGGTATGTCCTCGGGAATACTATATCTGACCCGAAGCTCTTCGAGGTCTTCTACTGAGGTCGTACAAACCATGTGGTCTATAGCATAATGCTCTGCTAGATTTCTACTACCCAATTTCCCTCTTTTTTCTGGTCCCCTCATTTCTTGCGAGGATGCCTCACCAGACCCCCTGCTCGATTCCTCACTCAGGGTATCCTCTGAACGCAAAGATCCCTCATTATCACCACCACAAGTCTAGGAGGTTACCTCGGAAGACGCCCCCTAATGCTACTCATACCATGAGGCTGGTCTGCTAATTCTAAAGGAACCCTAGGAATAAAGGGAGACGCAGCCAATAATCTCGGCGGGGAATCCGATTCGTCATCTATCAACCGCTTACACACCCATGACGCACGCTAAGCAGAAAGTGGGAAACGTGAAGAGTGAAAACCGAATCCGCAAGAAGCCTAAAAAATGGCGCAATCGAAGAAGGTAAAATGGTTGGACAAAAAACATAAAAAGGCTCTTTTCAGAATAATCAATAGAGGTAAGAGAGATTCTAGCTTTCTGAGCATTCATTGTATTGAACGAAAGCCACTGGATTCGTGGTTAAGGTTTTCCAAAAACACCCAAATCGTTGACTTGAGCGTCGGAGGGTTTACGCGGGGAAAACCACCCGCGACTCGACCGGGTTTTCGCAGACGCAGGATACTCCAGACGGAAGTAGATTGCCGTGTGACGGAGTTTGTCAAGCTCCTCAAAACAACATCGATTCACCTAAATAAAATTGTAGAAATGGTGAGACCAGGTCGAATCCCTAGGGAACTATGTATTTAATTTCTCAAAGTCTAAAAAAAAATTAATTTTCCAAGAAATCAGATTTTCGAGATTCTGCCCAAAACCGGATAACCGGTTTCTTCAAAACGGTAAGCCGTTTATTTTCTGGGAGATATCCGGATGACCGGATGTGGAAACCGGAAGACCGTTAAGGCTTGTGACACTTACGGATTTATTCGTCACCGGCGAAACCTAAGTCCGTTTGCTTTGTTGCGTTTCGGATTTGAACCGGATAACCGGCCGAGAAAATCAAATCCGCTTGTCTTCTTCTCGGTTCGACTTGATTCGGACAACCGGAAGAGGAATCCGGAACCGGTTGCTAGTGATATTTCGGATGCGATCCGCTAACCGGCTGAGGAGAACCGGAAACCGAATTTGATTTGTGATGGTTCTGGAAGGATTCGGCAATCCGGTTATTGGAAACTGGTAGACCGAATGCAGATGGCAACAATTCTGGAAGTCTTTCGGCTGGCCGGATGAAGGAAACGGATAGCCGGTCATGGCAAGTCGCACTGATGATTCGGCTACCGGATGTGAGAAACCGAAGTCAATTTATGCTCTTCGGTTCTGGTTCTATCCGGTCAGCCGGTTTGGTGAAACCGGAAATCCGAATGTTTGAATTTAATGGTTTTTGAGAATTTGACGAAAATAAAATAAAATAAAATTAAATAAAACAAGATGTAAAATTAAACAAGGAAAAATCAATCTTGCCAAGCTTCCAATCCAAGGGTGTCAATTCCATCCAATTGTAACTTTGATCATAGGCCAAAAATATAAATTACTCAATGCAAGAACTTAGTCTACTTAATCGGAATCCCGCTGAAAGTAATTATTCTCCTAATGTAAATAGACTTAAACAATCGCCTAAATCCAAACTTATCACCAATTTAACTGGGGATCATCGTTCCATATCAAATTAAGTGATAGCATTAAGAATAGTGAGAATGACTAAAACAAGATTAATTAATTCAGATTACTCCAATTTAATCAATTTGTATTTTTATTTCCCTAGAGCCTATCATGCAAGCTATGTAAGTTCGGCCGACAATATACACACACACGAGCCAACCTCATACTCAATTCAATCATTCATGACAATTACGGATCACAAACTCATGACTAGCGATAGAAAAATAAATATTGAATTAAGGCGTCAACTCAATCAATATAAATAATTCATAGACAATAAGAATAAGAAATAAAAATTACTTGGACTGAAGAAATTCTTGTTAAGTTCAAAGCCTCACAAAACTACAACTGGAATTTGATTAACCCCTGGACTGGAATTAAAAGCTTAGCCACTCATGGTGGCTAAACAAAACAAAAGAATTATTTGATGAAGATTAATGATTGCAGCCGCTGGTTCCTTTGCTTCTCACGTTCCAACCTTTGACTCCAAAGCTTGGATGTCCTTTTATATTCACACGCCCTTTGCTTTCCTTTTATTGCTAGCTTTCCTTTTTCCTTGCAGTTTCCTCTTTTGCTAGCTTTTCTAATCCTTCTTGGCTTCTTCTCCTCTTAATGCTAGGAAACCGCTCCTTCAAGTCAACGGTCAGCCCATGATTGCAAAGCCCAAATAAAGCCCTTATTATCCACTTTTATCTTAATCTCCATGCTTTGGCTCCTAGATCAAATCAAACATAATTTACACAAATTAGACGAGATCAATCAAAATACGAGGAATTAAACTAAATATAGCATGACTATTTATGACCTATCAAATTCCCCCACACCTAAACCATGCTTGTCCTTGTTTCCTGCTGAAGTTGAAGAGTATTGGTAGCAAGATTCTTAACAATATCTTCCAAAGACATACCTGAGTTGGGAGCTTGAGTCTGTGGTGATCGGATTGGAGTGGTCTTGTAAAGTTCGAAAAGCGTGGCCTTTGTTGTCCTCCTTGGTTTCCATAGCTAAAGTTGGATGATCCTCCATCCGTGATTGTAGTGATTTGAATAGGATCGATTTTCGAGCGTGACCAGAAATCCATTTATGATTGGCTTCTCGCGTGAGTCTTGTTGCAATGCACATATCGCAGGGTGCCCATGGCGAGCATATCCCACACGCTTTCACCGCTTGCGCTTGCCCTACAGCCCATTTGACGAACCAAAGCGCTTAAATCAGAAATTTGATTTTAAGGTCACTTACCTCGTTAACGTGTTGATAGATCCTCCACCCGCCTTGCATCGAATTGTTGAGAAGTTTCAGCCATGTTCAAATCAATTGTTTGGCCGCTCCGCTGCCTTGTTCACTAAAGCTCCACCACTTGTCGCATCAATCATACTCCTATCCATTGGCAACAATCCTCATAGAAATATTGGATGAGGAGTTGATCCAAATTTGATGGTGGGAAAGCTAGCACATAATCTTTGAATCGCTCCCAAGATTCGACAAATGCCTCCCCGCTGATCCGTGTGATGCCATAAATCTCCTTCCTAATACTAGCAGCGAGTGAGGTGAAAGAATTTCTCCAAATAGCCTCTTCATCTCGCTCCATGTGGTGATAGAACCCAAGGTAGATAATAGAGCCAATCCTTAGCTTGATCCTTCAAAGAGAAAGGAAAAGCTCTAAGGTTGATTTGCTCCTCGGGTACACCATGTGGCTTCATTCCAGAGCAAACAATGTGAAATTCTTTGAGGTGCTTATGAGGATCTTCTCCTGCAAAACCACGAAAAGAAGGAAGTAAATGAATTAAACCAGATTTTAATTCAAAATCATTAGCAAAATTAGGAAAAGTAATGACATGGTTGATTCAAATCAGCGCATGAGTTCTTCGAGAGTTCGTCGCCATCTCTTCTTTAGTTTCGCAAAAATGGATGTACCACCAAGAGTGAAATCTATCTCGCTTCTTCCTCAAGACGACGCTTTCCTCTCTAGTCTCTTTTCTGTATCCTCTCGATTTCAGGATTATACTGCAAATTAGGAGTCTGAGAAGAACGGGTCATAAACTAAATCAAAATAAATAATTTTAACAATGAGAAACTAAAATTAGATCCCCGGCAACGGCGCCAATTTTGACGGAGTTTGTCGAAGCTCCTCAAAAACAAATACTGATTCACCTAAATAAAATTGTAGAAATGGTGAGACCAGGTCGAATCCCTAGGGAACTATGTATTTAATTTCTCAAAGTCTAAAACAAAATTAATTTTCCAAGAAATCAGATTTTCGAGATTCTGCCCAAAACCGGATAACCGGTTTCTTCAAAACGGTAAGCCGTTTATTTTCTGGGAGATATCCGGATGACCGGATGTGGAAACCGGAAGACCGGTTAAGGCTTGTGACACTTCTGGATTTATTCGGTCAGCCGGCTGGCGTAAACCGGAAGTCCGTTTGCTGTTTGTTGCGTTTCTGGATTTGAACCGGATAACCGGTTGGAGAAAATCCGGAAATCCGTTTGTCTTTCTTCTCGGTTCTGACTTGATTCGGACAACCGGAAGAGGAATCCGGAAATCCGGTTGCGGCTAGTGATATTTCTGGATGCGATCCGGCTAACCGGTTGAGGAGAAATCCGGAAAACCGAATTTGATTTGTGATGGTTCTGGAAGGATTCGGCAATCCGGTTATTGGAAACCGGTAGACCGAATGCAGATGGCAACAATTCTGGAAGTCTTTCGGCTGGCCGGATGAAGGAAACGGATAGCCGGTTGCGGCAAGTCGCAATTCTGGAGCTGATTCGGCTACCCGGATGTGAGAAACCGGTAAGCCGAATTTGCGTTCTTCTTGGTTCTGGTTCTATCCGGTCAGCCGGTTTGGTGAAACCGGAAATCCGAATGTTTGAATTTAATGGTTTTTGAGAATTTGACGAAAATAAAATAAAATAAAATTAAATAAAACAAGATGTAAAATTAAACAAGGAAAAATCAATCTTACCAAGCTTCCAATCCAAGGGTGTCAATTCCATCCAATTGTAACTTTGATCATAGGCCAAAAATATAAATTACTCAATGCAAGAACTTAGTCTACTTAATCGGAATCCCGCTGAAAGTAATTATTCTCCTAATGTAAATAGACTTAAACAATCGCCTAAATCCAAACTTATCACCAATTTAACTGGGGATCATCGTTCCATATCAAATTAAGTGATAGCATTAAGAATAGTGAGAATGACTAAAACAAGATTAATTAATTCAGATTACTCCAATTTAATCAATTTGTATTTTTATTTCCCTAGAGCCTATCATGCAAGCTATGTAATTGCGGCCGTCAATATACACACACATGAGCCAACTCCTTGCTACTCAATTCAATCATTCATGACAATTACGGATCACAAACTCATGACTAGCGATAGAAAAATAAATATTGAATTAAGGCGTCAACTCAATCAATATAAATAATTCATAGACAATAAGAATAAGAAATAAAAATTACTTGGACTGAAGAAATTCTTGTTAAGTTCAAAGCCTCACAAAACTACAACTGGAATTTGATTAACCCCTGATCGAATTAAAAGTTTAGCCACTCATGGTGGCTAAACAAAACAAAAGAATTATTTGATGAAGATTAATGATTGCAATTACCGGTTCCTTTGTTTTCATCGCTCCAACCTTTGACTCCAAAGCTTGGATGTCCTTTTATATTCACACGCCTTTGCTTTCCTTTTATTGCTAGCTTTCCTTTTCCTCGCTTCTCTTTGCTAGCTTTTCTAATCCTTCTTGGCTTTTCCTCTTAATGCTAGGAAACCGTCTCCTTCAAGTCAACGGTCAGCCCATGATTGCAAAGCCCAAATAAAGCCCTTATTATCCACTTTTTATCTTAATCTCCATGCTTTGGCTCCTAGATCAAATCAAACATAATTTACACAAATTAGCACGAGATCAATCAAAATATGAGGGAATTAAACTAAATATAGCATGACTATTTATGACCTATCAAATTCCCCCACACCTAAACCATGCTTGTCCTTGTTTCCTGCTGAAGTTGAAGAGTATTGGTAGCAAGATTCTTAACAATATCTTCCAAAGACATACCTGAGTTGGGAGCTTGAGTCTGTGTAGGGATTGGAGGTGGTCTTGTAAAGTTCTGAAAAGGTGGCCTTTGTTGTCCTCCTTGGTTTCCATAGCTAAAGTTAGGATGATCCCTCCATCCGTGATCAGAGGATTGAATCAGGATCGATTTTCGAGCGTGACCAGTGAAATCCATTTATGATTGGCTTCGTGGAGTCTTGTTGCAACGCTGGGCACATATCGCAGGGTGCCCATGTGAGCATATCCCACACGCTTTCACCGCTTGCGGTTCTACACCCATTTGACGAACCAAAGCGCTTAAATCAGAAATTTGATTTTAAGGCGTCACTTACCTCGTTAACGTGTTTGATGATCCTCCACCCGCCTTGCATCAAATTGCTGAGAAGTTTCAGCCATGTTCAAATCAATTGTTTACCGCTCGGTCTTGTTCACTAAAGCTCCACCACTTGTCGCATCAATCATACTCCTATCCATTGGCAACAATCCTCATAGAAATATCGATATGAGTCGATCCGAAATTCACTGGTGGGAAAGCCTAGCACATAATCTTTGAATCGCTCCCAAGATTCAGACAAATACGCCTCCCCGTGATCTGTGATGCCATAAATCTCCTTCCTAATACTAGAAGCGAGGTGAAAGAATTTCTCCAAATAGCCTCTTCATCTCGCTCCATGTGGTGATAGAACCCAAGGTAGATAATAGAGCCAATCCTTAGCTTGATCCTTCAAAGAGAAAGGAAAGTTTCAAGGTTGATTTGCTTCCTGCACACCATGTGCTTCATTCCAGAGCAAACAATGTGAAATTCTTCGAGGTGCTATGAGGATCTTCTCCGCAAAACCACGAAAAGAAGGAAGTAAATGAATTAAACCAGATTTTAATTCAAAATCATTAGCAAAATTAGGAAAGTCATGATTCAAATCTGCGGCGAAGTTCTTTCGAGAGTTCCGTCTCGCCATCTCTTCTTTAGTTTCGCAAAACGGATGTACCACCAAAGAGTGAAATCTATCTCGCTTCTTCCTCAAGACGACGCTTTCTCTCTAGTCTCTTTTCTCAATTGACGCTACCGTCTCTCTCGATTTCGTGGATTATACGCAAATTAGAGTCCGAGAAGAACGGGTCATAAACTAAATCAAAATAAATAATTTTAACAATGAGAAACTAAATTAGATCCCAAGAACGCCTAATTTTGACGGAGTTTGTCAAGCTCCTCAAAACAAATCGATTCACCTAAATAAAATTGTAGAAATGAGACTGTGTCGAATCCCTAGTGAACTATGTATTTAATTTCAAAGTCTAAAACAAAATTAATTTTCAAACGTGTAAGCCGCTTATTTTAGGAGATATCCGGATGACCGGATGTGGAAACCCAAGACCGGTTAAGGCTTGTGACACGGATTTATTCGGTCACCGGGCGAAACCTAAGTCCGTTGTTGCGTTCGATTTGAACCGGAAAACCGCATGGAGAAAATCCGGAAATCCGTTTTACTTTCAACTCGCATCTGACTTGATTCGGACAACCCAAGAGGAATCAAAACCGGTTGCGGCTAGTGATATTTCTGGATGCGATCCGGCTAACCGGTTGAGGAGAAATCCGGAAAACCGAATTTGATTTGTGATGGTTCTGGAAGGATTCGGCAATCCGGTTATTGGAAACCGGTAGACCGAATGCAGATGGCAAAAATTCTGGAAGTCTTTCGGCTGGCCGGATGAAGGAAACGGATTGGGGTTGCAAGTCGCACTGATTCTGGCTACCGGATGTGAGAAACCCAGAAGTCAATTTGCGTTCTTCTTGGTTCGGTTCTATCCGGTCGGTTTGGTGAAACCGAATGTTTGAATTTAATGGTTTTGAGAATTTGTGAAAATAAAATAAAATAAAATTAAATAAAACAAGATGTAAAATTAAACAAGGAAAAATCAATCTTACCAAGCTTCCAATCCAAGGGTGTCAATTCCATCCAATTGTAACTTTGATCATAGGCCAAAAATATAAATTACTCAATGTAAGAACTTAGTCTACTTAATCGGAATCCCGCTGAAAGTAATTATTCTCCTAATGTAAATAGACTTAAACAATCGCTAAATCCAAACTTATCACCAATTTAACTGGGATCATCGCTCCATATCAAATTAAGTGATAGCATTAAGAATAGTGAGAATGACTAAAACAAGATTAATTAATTCAGATTACTCCAATTTAATCAATTTGTATTTTTATTTCCTAGAGCCTATCATGCAAGCCATGAATTGCGCCAATATACACACACACGAGCCAACCTCGCTACTCAATTCAATCATTCATGACAATTACGGATCACAAACTCATGACTAGCGATAGAAAATAAATATTGAATTAAGGCCAACTCAATCAATATAAATAATTCATAGACAATAAGAATAAGAAATAAAAATTACTTGGATCAAGAAATTTTTGTTAAGTTCAAAGCCTCACAAAACTACAACCTGGAATTTGATTAACCCCTGATCGAATTAAAAGCTTAGCCACTCATGGTGGCTAAACAAAACAAAAGAATTATTTGATTTAAGATTAATGATTGCAGCTGGTTCCTTTGCTTTCTCACTGCTCCAACCTTTGACTCCAAAGCTTGATGTCCTTTTATATTCACACGCCTTTGCTTTCCTTTTATCATAGCTTTCCTTTTTCCTCAGCTTCTCTTTGCTAGCTTTTCTAATCCTTCTTGGCTTCTTCTCCTCTTAATGCTAGGAAACCGTCTCCTTCAAGTCAACGGTCAGCCCATGATTGCAAAGCCCAAATAAAGCCCTTATTATCCACTTTTTATCTTAATCTCCATGCTTTGGCTCCTAGATCAAATCAAACATAATTTACACAAATTAGCACGAGATCAATCAAAATATGAGGGAATTAAACTAAATATAGCATGACTATTTATGACCTATCATCGTGATAGCAGAGGAGATTATCGACGAGGCGACCTGAGGGTGGTATTAGTAGATCAGGCGAGAAGAAGTTGCAGTTGTTGCCGAGCAGACAGAATCGTGCATCAACTTAAATTGCATCATTGATATATTCAATCACTTCTTTAATTTTCAAAATCAAAATTTAATTCAATCACTTCTTTAATTTTCAAAATCAAAAATTGCATCATTGATATATTCTCCCAAATAAATAATACTATCCAAATTAAATTGCATCATTGATATATACTCTCTCAAGTGTTGGGTATGTGTAGGGATTGCAAAATTAAAGTGCTAGTTATTTAAAA
Source organism: Citropsis articulata (assembly GCA_030449925.1). Taxonomy (NCBI): domain Eukaryota; kingdom Viridiplantae; phylum Streptophyta; class Magnoliopsida; order Sapindales; family Rutaceae; genus Citropsis; species Citropsis articulata. Next base: position 2,140,461 of record JASUUH010000051.1, on the reverse strand, counting down.
AAAAAAAGAGAGAGATAAAGTGAAGTAGCGGCGGCAATATGTTTATATAACGGCAACAATTTTCATTGGGTAGGTTTTATACAAAGGGTATTATGTAATTAATGAAATATGTTAATGATATTTTTGATATTATATATTTTTTAGAAAAGCTCTCTAACCTCTACTCCCAAAAACTCAAATTTTTTGCTTTTGCTAGTAGAGGTAAATTAGCTTATTTAAGTTAAAAAATCTCTACTCAAAAAATAACCAAACACTATAAAAAGTTTTAAAAAGTGCTTATGTGATTAAATAAGCACTTATACCTCTTAAATAAGCCATACCAAACAGGCTCAAGTGGAAGATAATTGTACACTCTATTGCCTTGGCTATTATTACTATTATTATTTTTCTTTACCAACTGTTCGTTGAACCTTTGGATTAATTTAATGGCTAAAATTTGACATTTGCAATTTACATGAACTATTGGTTTAACAAAGTGGTTTACATTAGAAATTCTTTGAAAATGATCAATAACCTCTTGCCGCAGGTGTTTAAAATTTGAGCTTTCCTAATAAAAGGTTTTTTTTTTAATCTTTCAAAACTCTTTTCATGTTAAAAAATAAAAATAAAAAGTTAAAAATTAATAAAAAGGTTTTTGACATTAAAAAATATTTTTGGCCAGTTTAAAAAGCTATGCCAAATAGGAATGAAGTGAATAGTGGGGTTTTTAAGCATTATTTACTTTCATTTATTTAATTGTACTAAAAGTTACGAGTAAAAACATCACATAATAGCGTCATTCATGGTAGTATTGTTCATTAATTTATGTTTTAAACTATCTCACTAATGATGCTATTTAAAATTAAAATAATTAACACATAATAATTACTGGGTAAAAAAAAAAATTTAATACTGTAATTTTGCAAGCATATTTTTTGCACCTGTCAAAGTCCACAAAGCCAGAATCCACAAAGCGGGGTGATAAGAAAATGGGAGCCACACTCAAAGCAAATTCAAGAGAGTGGGCCTTGTTTCTTTCTTTTGACAAAACTAGGAGAGTGGGACAAAGCATTTAGGTGGTGTTTGGTTTTAAGAAATGAGAGGAAAGGAGAGGAGTTTTAAGAAATGAGAGGAAAGGAGAGGAGAAAAAAAGGAGAGGAATGGAGAGGTGATGAGAGAAAAAGAGTGTAGAAATTAATTATTATTGTTTGGTTTCACATTAAATTTGAAAGAAAAAGAAATTATATATATTTTATTTGGACAAATATACCCATTATCTTTAATGTTAATATTGTTAATAAATTAAAAAATAATAAAACTATGAATTAATTTAATCTAAAAATTATCTAATTAAATAAAAAAATTTTTTTTTTTTTTAAATTATAGCATTTGGCCATGGACAGCCGCCGTTGACCGTAGTTGACCGTCATTTTTCACCGCGTTAAATGCATAATAATGATCAGAAATGGACGATTTACTCATTGGAAATGTTAATTTTACAAAAAATACACTATATAGTTAGAAATATGAGAGTTAAAATTTTCCCAAGCATGTAAACAAGACTTGAGATAAATAACAATGTATATTAGCATTTCTAACCCCCATGTAGTTATGGTCGGCGTTCGTAAAGTTCCATTGGTGCAAGTTTTGATGGTAAAAGTTTATCTAATGCATTAATCCGACTACCTAATTTTCCCGGTGAGGAACTCTACTATTTTTTTAAAAATAAATTTATCCTATTAATTTAAGAAAATAAATATAAATTATTTGTACTTTAATTTATTTAAAATTGATTTTGTTTAGAGGATAATATTGAAATTTTTGTGTTTAAATAGATAAGGAATTTGAAATCCTTAGTCATTGATAAGGAATATAAATTCTTCAAATTGATGGAAATTAAATTTCAATGGAAATTTAATTCCATTAAACTTGATCCAATCAAACAATGGAAAGTAGGAAAGAAATTAAATTCTTTTCCTCTACCCACTTCTCTACCCCCAAGCAAACATAGCCTTATTGCCTTAAAATTTGCTGGCTTGTGTCTATTGTTTTGGTGCCCCTTTCGCTGAATGCTGAAGCCGAAATTTTTGATTTATGAAGCCATTATTTGGCTATGCAATGAGGGCTCTCTTCAAAGCTCAATATCCTAATTGAGAACATTCATTTGGTGAATGCCAGATAAGTATTTGGGGTTTTTAATATGGAGAAATATTCTTAAACATGTTGTTATTTTATAGAAGCATATGGCTTCTCAATATGCCTATAGGTTCATTTTGTTAAGGAGTATTTCTCAAGATCATGTAACTAAACTGGGAGATCTAAGAGTGAAGCATAAGAAGAGAAACAGAATTTTTCTTATAAGTTTTGGGAATGTAATTAATATTGTGGAAGCATTCGGCTTCTGCAGTTCAAACATTTGTAAACTTGGGTAGCAGAGTATTCTTTTTTTTTTTTTTATTGTTGGAAAATTTTCAAAATAAATAGTGTTAACTAGTGTCTTTTGATAAGGACATGTCCAATTAATTATGCTTTATAGAAAAAGTACCTTTCACTAAAGACATGTCTAATGGAATAGTGTCTTGTTGTAAGGACATGTCCATTTAATTGTATCTTATAGAAAATATATCTTTTTACTAAATGATATAACTTTTCATGGTAACATTTCACTTAGAGATGCATTATTTCATGGTGACATTTCATTTGAAATGGTGATGGTTCAATTTGGACCATTGATTAAAATTAAATCTAGATCCAATGGCCATGAATGAAGGGGTATCATGAAAGATGACAACCCAAATGAAGAGGCACAAGTATATCTATAAATAGGGGTCATGTTTAAGCCATTTTAGACATGAAATTAATCATCCTACACCACTCTTTTCTCATCCCTCTTCTCTAGAATGAATTTCAACATAAACATTCATTTCTTTTGTGCATTAAAAATCCAATATATTGTTTTCTGCAGGAACAATATATTGTTTTCTGCAGGAACAATATATTGTTTCTTGGCAGGCTTGCAACATTCAAGAGTATTCTGGTTTGCTTTCGTCGATGCACAACACAAGCAAACAAACAAGTGCTTCATTGTATCCTGGAGGCATATTTGTTTAACCCATGTGCATCACTCAATTGGTGGGGGCAAATAACGTCTTAAGGAAAACGACATTTGTAACATGCCTTGAAGTACACATTCTTTTGTGCAGTTTATCTATTATTATTTTCTTTCCTACATCCATAGTTGTAAACACATTACTTTATACAATAAAGTTCCACCATTATTATTGTATTTCTCTACATTTGTTATTTCCCACATCTCATAAATTCCAACATTTTTTAGGATGGTGTCATGACACTGTTTGCCCAACAGTAACTATAAATTTGTTAAGGCATAAGTGAAGCACTAATCCTAAAGACCAATTTCAACCCCTCTAGCAAGATTTTTCTGATGCAAAAAGGAACAAATAAAACGGATTAACCTCGAAGATTCAATGAGACTGTTGCGAGGTAGCACTTCAAGCATAACAATTTAGAAGAGCAACAGAAAATTGATGAACAAAATATAAGATAGATTGATGAAGAAAATATGAGATAGAAGGAGAGGCACTAATGGTATATTTGAAGCCTTTGTATGTTTCTTTTGTACAGAGAAACTCTCTATAATCATTTTCTTAATTCAATTTGAATTGTGTTTGGGGTGATTAACATTATGACTAAGTACACGCGAGCAGAACATGCTCTTCTCGGCCCAAGATGGCTCCTCAAGGAAAGTCGTCCTCGACGAGATGTGAGCCAAGATGCGTGAGTAGAGTTGGCTTGAGGAAGAGCAATAAGAGACCAATGTTGAGTCAAATCGAAGGCTTGGTCAAGGGTCAACCCGTGGTTTTTCTCCAAAGAGTTTGGGCACGAAACCTATTGAATGGCAGTTACTACCCACTTATTCACGGTTGTGTAACTGACCCAACAATGGTCATGGAGGGGAGGAAGCTGATAATTCTAGGCGGGTATAAAAGCTATAAAGAACAAAGGTAAAAGAGGTTGGACAACTTTTTCTTTGATTTCCTTGTACTCACTCTCTCTTTTTCGATAATTTTCTCTACTTTGTCTTCCTTCCTTTTGAAAATGAATCTTTCTGATTAAAATTAGTAAGAATAGAGCCATGAGGTTGTGGTAAAAAAATTTTCCCCAAAAAAGATCCAACAATTGACTTGAGCTTCGAAAGGGGTTTACTGAAAAAACATCTGGCGCCCCACCTAATCGTTTTTTGTAAATGTAGATAGATTTTTCAGGAGGTATTCGTAGTCCGACAATTCTACTCAAGGCAACGAGGTACGAGCAAGATCCGTCTCTAATTAAACAACTAAAGTGTTGAGGCAATCGTCTAGTCATAACACAGCACGACCAGATTTAAGCATCACAAATTAGTCATCTCTTTCTTTATTCAATGTGAATTAGTCATCTATGTGTTTGATTATTTAGTTCAAATTAAATAATCCAAATCATGATTATTTAGTTCAAATTAAATAATCCAAATCACTAAGAATGTGGGGCTTCGATGAGAGAAAAATTACTAAAAACGTGATTGTAACTATTTTATCACCTAATAAAATTCTCTAATTGTTTTATAAAAATGATTGTAGTTTTTTCTTTGGATTTAGAGTTTTTTCATGTAATCTTATATTATGTGATTGATATTATTCACCATTTAATTTTTTCTATGATTATTTGGTTGACATAAGTCTTGTGGGGATCTTTGGAGGGAACAGTGATTTTTCCAACAATAGCTCCATCCAGACAAGGTTTGAGCAACCGGATATATTAGCAGGATTTTCCCAACATAATTAAGTTGTTGTTAAGATTTAGTTCATCCAATCTTCGTAAACAACCAATTTCTGAAGGCATTTCATGGTTGAAGCTCTTGTTTTGGGGATCTAGTTCCTTTAGAAAGCTCAAATTTCCAATGTAAGGTGACACAGAGCCTATGAGTTTAAGAGACCGAAAGTCCAAGACTGTGACTTTCTGGTGGTGCCTACCACTACATGTAAGACCTTGCCGACGGCAAAAGTGGAGGGATTTATTCCTGAGCCTAAAACCCCAAGTCATCAATAATCATTGACTTGAATCGAAGCAAGGGCGGGCTAGGCGGTCTGTCTCATTCCTGGCAGCTGTAGAAGCCCTTACACCAAGGACTTCAGGAACAACCACCAGTAAGCTAAAGCAGAATACAGAGACAGCGTGCACAGCAAGAAAAGACCTAGACACTGTCATTACCCATATTGAAAGACAAATTTTTATCTCTCAGTAACTGGTATGAGGTCTGGTTTGTTTGTAAAAAATTTGAGGTTCAAGATTATATGATAACTTAACACTGCCCCGCCATTTATATTATTATCATTTATCTCTCTTACTTCAGAGTGGCGGATAGACCCTCTTAACAGGTGATCATAGACTTCAAATTTTTGCCATTTGTTCTTCGTAGACCTTTGATATTGACAGGAGCATGATTTTCTTCAAACTCGTGACTTTATGAAGTTTCTATTTTTAGCAAGTCGATTCCACATGGTTATCACTTTCAATTACTTGATCATAATTTATTAGGGAACAATATTTTTCTACTTGTTTTATAACCGACAGCTTAACCAATAAGATACATTCTTTATAGATTGCCATGCCGTGTTTTCAACACTTCACAGTTGGTGATGATGGGGAAGAAGGAGAAACAAAATGATGCATAGGAATAGCTAACTTGTGATAAAATGCGCAAATGTTATAACTCTTAATGATCAAAGTGAAGTAAGCAGGTGTTAATTCATAAGGTTTAAATTAAATTAATTCTTTGGGGTGAATCTGGCCAAAACAACCCAGATAAATTCATCTCATTTTAATCTGAGCATCAGATATCATACTGTTGGATTTTAGTAGCTTATATGTTCGTATTTCTTGTCGATTCATGGAGTACATTTCTTGATCTAAAAGGATTCAGAGGAGTCTTTTAAATTGGAAATTTATTATTTATCAAAGATGGAAGGTTGCAAATTTCAGGACAATTGACAATGTAAAGAACTCAAAAGTAACACAGAATCTTCTTTATTTAAAAAGAGCTTATTAGAATGGCATACAAAGATAATTTTCGTTGCCTGTGGCGCTAAAACCCAGTGATAGAGTATCCTCCGTCAACACAAATAACCTGCCCGGTGACATATGAAGCAGCTGGGAAGCATAGGAATGCCACCACCGATGAAACCTCAGTAGGTTCTCCAGGTCGGGGGATAGGGGTACGGAGTATCATGCGATTTGCTTGTTCCAGGAACGTAGAATCTTTCTGAAAGAATTGAAAATTAATAGTTAATACAAGCTGTTAAGCACTATTTCTTCCAAATGCAAGAGATTTGCATACTCATTCACAGGAAATATAAGCAAGCGGCATTACCGACTTTGCATAATGGGGTTCTTTGGACTTTCAATCCTGTGAATCTTTTCTTTATATATTTATGCTTTATTGGTTGGAAATAAAGGACTATATTTGACAGGATTTCCATAGTAATTGTATGCTAAAACTTAGAGGCATAATTCTTTTAACGGGTGTTTTTAATTAGATAGATGGAATGAGGAAAATATAACATAGATATATAGCAAATCATAGAAAAGGGTGAAGGGAATGAGTAAGTACCAATACTTTATCAACGAGTGGGGTTCTAATGATCCATGGTGCAACTGAGTTCACACGAATTTTGTCTTTTGCCCACTCGCATGCCAAGTTCTTTGTGAGTTGATTCATCGCCCCTGGAGTACAGAAGACTATTTGGCATTTAAAAGACTTTCTTGGAACTAGATTTTAAACGAAAATATTGGACTGTACCTTTACTCGATGCTGCGATGGAACACATAGGTATAGCAACAACGCCTGCAACAGAGGATATAAATATGATGTTTCCATTTCCTGATGATTTTAGGAGGGGGTGTGCAAGTTGAGACAGATGATAAGCAGACTCGAAATTGGTAGTCATTACAGTTGAGAAATCCTCCTCGGTAAATTCTGTGGTTTCCTTAGGTATGAAGGTTCCAGCATTGTTAATCTGAGAAAATGATCTTCAGTAATAAAGCGTTCTTGAGTTTGAAGAAGCAAAAGACACATTGGAGTTGCAGCCTTATTACTCACATAAGCAGAGAGAAACTTTGAAATTGAAGCAGTTTTTGGAAAAATAATTTTGCTTCCTAATCTCTCTAATGTATACTCCCGTGTGGTCCCCAGCTTTTAACAAATAATTTTGTTTGTGAATATGGCAGCTGTGCAGAACTTACAAGGATGTTGAGCTTGCCATTAAACTGAGACGAGACAGTCTCCATCAGCTTCTCTCGCTGAGCTCTAATTTTCAGGTCACATGCAGAGCCACTGACTTGAAGCCCCTTACTCTTCCATTCTTGAATTCTTTGATTGAGCTCTGTTTCGTTACGGGAACATGTATGAACTATTGCTCCAAATGCTGCTAGTTCTTCTACTACTGCATATCTGATCAATCAGTTCATTAACAACTTATATAGTAACAAAAAACATAGAATAGAATTGGATTGATACAGGAAAATTAAGGCAAAGAAGAGACAGCACACCCGATCCCTTTCGTTCCACCTGTGACAAGGGCGGTCATACCCTTGAGAGACCATCTTTTCTCTCTAAGATCTGACATTTTTTTCCCCTATTGATTAAAAGGCCAAAAAGCAACCATTCCTATCTTATCTAAAATACCTGGATAGTTTTGGATTGCAAGTTATAATGGTGGTGGGTCTTGCTGTGTTACCGTTTTCTGCAACTAACAACTGCAATGAAATGACAAAATTTATATAAGCGCACCACGTGTGATAAGGAAGGATCCGTAATGAGATGACAACTTGCAATTTCCAACACACATTTTATGCTACTTTTTTTTTGTTTATAAACGAGTAACACGAAATATATTTTGTCAAATAAATAGTTTTTTAATGCAGTAATCTCATCGGTGATCTTGAGACTAGGTGGGCATGTGTCGGACTACAGAGAGAAATTAATTTTAAAATATATTTGATGTTCCATGTTAGCTTAGTAAAATCACGAACTAATAATTTTTTAATATGTGTCAATAACTTTTAAATTTAAAAATTAGTTTATTAGTTAAACAATTCCCTCCTTTTCTTTCTCTTTGCTCTTATTTAAAAAATTCCTCTTTCCTCTTCCAAATTCTACCAAAAAAAACCAAGAAACATTAATTTATTAGAAATTACAAAAATAATAAATTAAATAAAGTGTCCTTGCAAATCTTTGGTAATAATTTTTGACATGGGAAGCAAAAAGAGCATCAAAGAAAGATCAATTTTAGATTTGGAAAGTGAACTAAGACCATGGGATATTATACTTCAAACATTTGTGAAGTGGATTGTTGATGCCGAAAGAACGACCACAACTATTAAATTTATTTTGATGCAAAAAATAGCACGAATTGAACCTATGTTGCAAGTTGAATGAGAATTTCTCAACCTGCCACTCATAGAAAATGGCCAGGACTCGCCAGTGGGGTTCCGGTGAGAACCTTCTGTTGCTAAAGTCAGATTTAGATAAAGAAATCATTCATTCCAATGTAAATCATAGTGCTATCCAGTTATCATAGAAAAGGTCTAGAATTCCCCCCTCCCCCTCTTACTTTCTCCTTATCTCTCCCCCAAATCGTTGGCCATCTGCTCCTTTTTATGTGGTAAGAGAACCATCAACTCCTTAATTTTAGGGTCAATATGCCACCACTAACAATTTAATTTTGGTAAAAATGGTCTATCAACATGAATTTAGGCCATTCACCAAAATTTTTTTTTTGGCCCACCACCTGCTTGTTTAATGTACCGCGGAACCAGTTAGGACATTGATGTTGAATATTTTTTTTGTAATTGTTTGATTCGTTATTTCTTAATGAGAAAATATGTGTCACGATTATCTAAATTAATTGTGAATTCTGAAATTATTGTAAGTAAAATATGTTTGTTTTATCCTCTGATAAACATGCTCTCGTGAGTGGAACTCTATTTCGAAATTTCAATTAATAATATTGTAGGGAAGGAATCTGAAAGAGAATCATTTATAAGGTGCGGCTGTGGCGCCCTTGAGACAGCACGCGCCCACTTTTTGTATTTTGTTGCTGGCATATTGTAGTTAGCTCCTTACTTTCTATTTTATTTACATTTTCACTCTAATGTAATAAAAAATTATAGTTAGCTCGTTATTCTAACCCCTAAAACTACTCTTCAAAGTTCAAATACATTTTCATCTAAAATTTTTTATTCTTAAACTATCCTCATATAATGAATACATATATAGGTTCAAAGAGTCTTATCCTTTAATTTTAGTTCTCACCCATTAAAGCTATTTCATCATGAAATATAATTATCTAAGATAATAAAATCTGAAAAAATTTATTCTATAAAGGGTGTTTAGGAAGTGAGAATGAAGGAAAATATGAGGAAATGAGAGAGAGAGGATGGAGAAAAAAAGAGAAAAGAAAAGAGCAACAATTAAAAATTAAAATAATGTTAGTGAGTATTGTCTGATGGCATATGCAAAAGCAATTGCACCTAGCAATTATAGCTTTAAATTCTTCATGTCTAGAACCGGCTAAATGGTTTCGATAGTTGAATTAGAAAGTTTTGAGCAATTTATTTGTAATCATGACAATAAAATTATCGGTGATTGTGCGTAATTTTTTTTTTTAAATTATAGTGATCAAAATCAAAATGAGAAAAATATTTTTGGAACCAATTGTGATGGTAATTAATCTTTTTTTGTCTTAATTTTAATAAGGATGTAATTAAATTCTATATGGTCAAGGTGGTCAATGTCAAATAAATAAAAAATCATGGACTAATCACATTTCAAAATATTAAGAGCAGAGTAACACGTGTTAATTTATTTAGTGTGTAGTCAAATTTATCCTATGCTAAATAGTGATTATTAAATAATACATAGATCTATTATATATTAAATAATTAATATATATTAATGTAAATTTTAAAATAGGTTATAAAAAAAGTCAAACTAGGCAATGGACTTGAGTGTAAAAATTTAAAACGATTGGTAGTTATGTGTCAAAAGGTTGAAACTTTATTACTTTTTAATGAGTACGCAAATAATAGGGATTGTAGGAGTTAATAACTTATTAAATCCATCTATGCCATTGAACTACTTTTATGTTAAATTTGATGGCTTATAATAGGTGATAAGAAAATAACAAAAAGTGGGTATATGGTGCCATAGAGGTAACATAGCTGGACCCTTGTTTATAATCAACTTTAGTGAAAAAAATAAACAAAGGTTCAATATTTTAAAAGATCATAAAATAGTTTTTCATTTCTGCCCAAAATTAATCTGAATGTATCAAAATTTTCTTTTTTTCATTAAATAACAAAATGCAGAAGGTTGGCACTAGTGCTAAAATAAACTAAAAATTAAAAACTCACAATCTCCTTGGTTATTAGAATTTAAACAACAATATTTTTTGAATCAATTTGATAAGCTGAAAAAAAAAGTGTTTAAGAGCAAACATTATTTTTAAGTAAACAAAGATTCTTGTACCAATAGCAACATTATAAATTTAACCACTCTAATATGTAAATCCACATACTGCTATATTTGGTAAATGCCTTGGCAACCTACACATGCAAAAAGAGGGAAAAGAATCAGTGCAATGTTAAAAAAGTAAAAATATTAACCAATGAATATAAAAAATAGTAATATGCTAACTGGAGACATAGACCACATACCATTGTGTTAAAAAAAAAACGATGTTATATAACATTCAATATTCTTGGCATTCAAATTGATCCACACTATAGTTGTTGAATCCTACATTGTATGTTTGTATATTAGCGAACATATAGATAGTTATTTAAATAATCAATTCAAAAGGCTAAAAAAAAAAATGTAAAATATGACTTAAGTGAGGCCACTGTCGCCACGTGGGCTTTAGCCCAGTCGTGAACCGCTACTCTCAAAGTTAAGCAAGACTATAGGGGTAGTGGTTCGAGTCTCCATAGGCTCAACCTCTCACAGTTAAGCAAAAAATAGTGTGGAGTTAATTTGTAAGTCTTTCTCTTTTGCGAAATGCAAGTGGAGTAGGGACATCCCTCATGTGTGAGGGTTATATGTTATATATCTAATTATAAATATCAGTGTAATGTATACTTTAATAGCAGTTGTAAATATTTGTGTAATATAGTAATCTCATGTGTAATCAATATTAAAAAAAAAGTATGAGGCCACTATCCATCTGCAACTGTTAGCAAATACGAAGATGGACCACGCTATATAGATAAATATGCTCTATTAGTTAAAACAATTTAGAGATTTAAGTGTGTATAATGATTTTCAAGTATTGCCTGGTTCAAATGAGGCATTAGATCAATTCCTTTAAGAAGGCTAGTAAAATTTAAGTTATCAATCGATGGATTGAATGCTGAAAATTGTTGCATGGTTGTTGGATGTGAATCATGTGATGAACCACTAGTAGTTACATTATTCAAAAAAATGAAGTTTATATAAAGAATAATTAGTCATAGACCTCTTTATGCCCAAAAAAAAAAGAGAAAAAAGAAAAAGAAAGTAAATTTCTACCTTTGTAGTTTTCTTTTTTGCTTCTCCAACTTTTTTTTTATTCTAGCATTTGCCAATCCTTTAGCCCTTACTTTTGCTGGACTCAAAACCAATTTCTCATGAATGAACAGCATCATGATCGGAACGATATGGAACGATCATCTGTTTTCTTTGAATTCTCGAATATACTTATTATTTTCATATCACCCTCCAAAAGCTTCATTGTATGGGCTAACTATTTTTTAACAATCATGTTCAAGAAAACACTCAATGACACTATATTATAAATTTCAGTTCCTACACAAATTAGTTCGCTACGACGTAATAATTGCCCATACTTGGTATTGTTACGTGATAAGGTAGCAGTACCATTTCCCATTATAAGTCCTTTCTTTGCTTATTTAGTCCACCTCTTTAATAAGTGACGCTCTAGTAAGTTCGTGAAATTATATAAATAAAAAACTTTTAGAGCATGACAACACAATATCCCCATCGAGTGAAACAACTTACATAAGCATGAAATATCCGTAGTGGTTGAATTATAATCAATAATAAATACTCTTTGTTGCCTTTTTCATTTGCTTTATATACATAAACCTCATCGTTTTTACAAATTTCTTCCATCCTCACAGCCATGCAACCCAGATACTCTTTTTCAAATATATCAAACATCTTATTTGTGTAAGTTTGTACTGTTGGCTTAAAATTCCACTTTTTATTATGAGATGACGAATGCCATGCTTATAACTATATTCATCTTGCAACCCCTCTAATCATATCTTGTTTGCTTTATTGTCATAATGCTAAACAACTATAATGAGCTCCATTATTTTTATTGAAATTTAATGAAAAACATTATTTGTACTCTCACCACTTCATATTTGTAGAAAATATACACAAACTAAAAGTTGGACACCACTTCTTTTTAAGAGAATACAACTTTTTAAGCCATGAGTGATCTTCTAATTTAAACTTTTTAATCATCTCAACCCAAGAAGCTTTAAATTCTGTTGCATTGCTACATCCATAAAAGCGCTTTTGTAATATTGCTTGAACTCAAGTCTTGTATAATAAGTAAAAAGCTATTGTGTAGTATTTTTAGCATTATGCAAATACACAATTGCTGACATGTCTCTGAAAACACTATGTCATTTGCATTTGACATTGCTTTATCCTTATCTGTAAAAATGCATTTTGGTTGTTTGTTTTCCATTGCCTTCAGAAATGTCTCAAACAACCAAATAAATGACTCTGTGGTCTCTTCATACAAAAAGGCATAACCAAACAATACATTCTTCGAATGGTGATTAACACTCGCAAATGGAGCACATACTAAATTATATTTTTTAGTGCAAAATGTAGTATCAAAACAAATAGCATCAACAAATCAATCATAATCTAACTTTGATCTATTGTCTCTAAAAAAAATTCGTCATGCAATTATATTGATCAACTTGTATTGAATAAAAAAAGCAAGGATCCTCACCTTGTCTTTGTTTCAATAATTGAGCAAAGCTTGATTTGTTTCAATCATCTCATCCTTATTTTTTTTTTATTCTTTAAGAAGTTGAGATTCTTAGCACCACCAACTTCATTTGCTAAATTGGAGCATGACTTCAACGCTTTTATCCCACATTACCCATAAAGTAGACCTTATTACAACCCCATGAGCAAATGGTATTTTTCAGCTATATTTTAGAAATTGCCTTTCTTTAGGTTTGCAAGTTCATGGTTATGATATGAGAATATATGGGAAATTATCTACTCTTCATCATTGACGGTAGATCCAACCATAGCTTTACAATCTATTCTTGTTTCCAAGATATTAATCTTCTTCGTCTTATATAAGTTTTCGTCTAATTGAAATCCTTGTTTCAAACAAATTAATAGATTCACGTTGCTGAGTTTTATTTGATTTATCTCTTTGAATGTTCCATCTGTGGATACTAAAGCCTTTTCTCAAAGCATAATTATTGTATAAATTATATGCTTCTTCTCAAAGCATAATTATTGTATAAATTATATGCTTCTTCGTCAGAATTAACTTTCACCTCCACTTTAATGAGTTCTTCCTCTTCTTTATCCCTTGAATGATCCATTGATATGATTGACTTGGTCATTAGAAACTATTACACCCATATTATTATTACAAATAACATAATTAATTTGAAAAACAATTAGAGAACCATGCATAGTATAATTAATTTTGTACTAGAGAAAACAAAAAATAAGTTAACAATAAACTGATGAATGGCAACATAAATTGAGGGATAGAGAGAAAATAATGGAGGAGTTTGCAGGAAAGTTGAGAAAATGGATTTGTGAATGGGAAGCAGAAGGAGCATCAAAGCTATATTACTAAAGGCATGTTTTTGTTGGGGAATGAGGTTGTGAATGGGAAGAAAAAGGATGATGAAAACGACATCAACAAACATTTGCAAAGGCACTTTATTCAATTTACTATTTTCATAATTTATAATAAATTAACGTTTCTTGGTTTTTTTGTTCTTAGAATTTGGAAGAGGGAAGAGAAATTTACTTAAATCGCATAAGTGCAAATTTAGTCAAGTCAAGTTGGGCTTTACTCGAAAGACTCTTTTTAGTTCTCTGTTTTGTTCAATCTTAAATAAAAAAATCAATTGATTAATAGAAATAACTAAAAATAAAACACGTGTATAATAACATCTATCATACATCGTAATCCATCACACTAACATAATGTTAAAAAATAAATCTAGAAGTTCAAAGCCTCATTAAAAACTAAACATTAAATTTTTAATTTTGATCAACTACTATATAATAATTTATTATTATTTGAATAAGTAATTAATAATGAAATATTAAAAATTTTATTATTACTAATTGTGTGGATTGGCGGATTGAGTTAAAATTTTTCAACCTAACTCAACGCGTAAATATTGTGGGTTGGATAAAATTAACTTATTTGAGCTGGAGGCCCTTGTTAACCCAGCCCAAATTATGCATGCTGCGCTGAATTTTGTGAACGCCCATATGAGATAACTTATCTTATGAATTTGGATTTTTTTTTTTAATAATGGACTAGTAAAAACCAAATAGCAATCCAAATGTGAGAGTGTTATAAATAATCACACAAATTAGACCAGTATGTTGAAAAATTAGAATTGGCGCATGCATGTGGCATCCAAATTTCAAGAAAGCATGCAAATTTTCAAAAGGTTACCAAACAATTGAAGAAAAAAATGAAAAGTTGGCAAATTTGTCAAATTTGCTAAATGGACACAATTGACAATTTGCTTAGGTTAGGTGGAATAGCAAAGGGGTTGGTGCAATAGTGCCATTATTTTCCCTATAAATAAATGACATTTCTTTCATTCTTTGCATCCCAAAATTTGAGAGCTTAAGAGAATTGCAACTGAAGCAATTCTAGAGTTCTGAGAGTGTGAGCAATTAGAGAGTGTGTGTAAGAGTGCGAGCAATTGGAGAGTGTGTGTGAGAGTGCTTTGGGTATATTTGGGTTTTGGGAAGTGAGCTTTTCTTTACTCAAATTTGTACTCTAATAATTGCTAATAATACAATTATTTTTCTCTTGCTCCTGTGGATGTAGGCATACTGCCGAACCACGTAAAATTCTGTGTCCTTTATTTTTCTATAATTATTTGGTGCGTTTGATTCCACATTCCGCGCACAGCAAGTGGTATCAGAGCCGACGGTTCGTACTTTGGGAGATATGGTACTGTTCACATACGGTATTGTTCACGAATACGGTGGAGTTAACTATTCGTACTTAGGAGGATTAATAGGTTGTGTAGTGGTGTGGATCTGTGCATGTTTAGGAAAGTTTTGTCATAAAGGCGATAAAAGCCTAAGGAGACTGAGTCTTAAATAGGATCGGTGTGACGCTTCCAGTCTTTTTTAGGAACTTTCCTGGTGTATTTTTTCATGCTTACATACATATAGACTCTGATCTCTCAGGTGGGAATAGTTTATTGAGAAAATGGTAGAAGATGAAACTTCCAGAAATAGGGAGATATCCACCTAGAATATTCCTGGAGATACTTCAGGTGAGAGGCGAGACTTTCGCCTTTTGGCACCTGTTATAGGTGGTCAGAAGATCGATATTGAAAAGTTTGATGGGAAGATCAACTTCGGCATGTGGAGACGCGGAGTTATGAATGCTCTTATTCAAATCGATCTCGATATTATTTTTAAAAAATAAAAGGCACTTGTATGATGAAGAAACTTGAGATTGTATGAACGAGAAAGCTTATGGTCATATTAGATCTTGTTTGACCAAGGAGGTAAAATACTTGGTAAAAAATGAGGAGTGTGCGATAACTTTGTGGCGTACATTGGAGGAGAAATACCTGCTAAAAAGTTCTGAAAATTGCCTTCATGCAACGAGCCAAGTATATGGCTTTCGAATGAAGCCTGGGGTGTCAATGCACGATCATGTCTCAAGATTTGAAAAGTCTGTTGATTCAAGAATGAAGATATTAAGGATGAAGTCAAGCCTATAATTCTGTTACACTCACTACCAGAGGAATATAGCCAATTTGTGACTACCTTGATATATAGGAAAAACGTAATCATCTTCAAAGATGTTTGCATAGCATTGACCAATTTGAAAATTTGGAATAATGATAAACATTTCGAAAAAGCATCATCCGAAGCTTTGTTTGCCAGAGAAAGCACAATGGAGAAAAAGAAGAAGCGTGGTGGAAAGAATTCCCGATCCAAGTTAAAAAGTAGAAATATAGCTCAAGATGAGTGTGCCTTTTGTCATGAAAAGGGCCATTGGAGGAATGATTGCCCAAAGGCTCAAAAGAGAGATGGGAATAGAGGTGGCAAAAAAGCCCGCTCGGATTAGACCCGTCACATGCGGTCCGGATAAAACTCAGACCGGATGGAAGGAAAAAGTGGGTCCGGTCACAACACCAAGAACCTGGACCCGGACCGTGCCCGGTTTTTGTTAAGGTTAAAAAAAAAAGAGGAAAAAATTGATATTGAAATCATGTCCGGTCATGTCCGGTCACCGGTTTTTATTTGTTATTTACTTAAAATTTATAAAGAAGATTGAAATAATTAAGATGTTGTAACAATTTATTACATAATTTTTTTCTTTTTAGTTCAAAATACCGATAGAGAAAATCCGGATAAAAAACTCGTACCCGGATGTACCGGGCATATGCCCGGCCCGCATAGAAAAAATCTGGGCACGGTCCGGGTCCGGGAACCTATGTGTGGCATGCGGGTAGGTCTCGGGCACCCCCAAACCCGGACCCGGACCCGGCCCAGACTTTTGCCATCCCTAGATAGGAAGAAACCAACAGTAGGAAACATGGCACGTAAAGATGAGGACTCTGATTATTCACTAAGTATTACTCCTGCAGTATACGTGGCTAGTTTGAGCGAGTGGATACTTGAAATTGGAGCAACCTATCATTTGTGTCCTATTAAGGAATGGTTTAATAATTTTCGTAATCTGGAATCTGGTGTAGTGTTGATGGAAAATAATCAACCTTGTCGTACAATGGGGATAGGAACAATTCGGCTCAAAATGTTTGCTGGAATGGTTAGAGAATTGAAAGAGGTTAGATATGTTCCAACTTTAAAGAAAAATCTAATTTCTGTAGGTGCTCTAGAAGTTAAATGCTACAAGGTTACTATTGAAAATGACACAATGAAGTTCACATATGGGGCTATGGTGATTCTACAAGGGGTTCGGCGTCACAATCTGTACTATTTAAAGGGAGGTACAAGTGATGAAGTAAATGTCGCTAAGGTGTACAGTGACACCACCAAGCTTGGCATGTGCGACCAGGACATGCTAGTGAGAAATCTTTGCAAACCCTGATGAGGCATGGACTCTTAAAAAGTACCAAAACTTATAAATTAAATTTCTGTGAGCATTGTGTAGTAGGCAAGAACACAAGGGTCAAATTTGGTACTGCTAATCACGATACTCGTGAGATCCTTGAATATATTCACAGTGATGTATGGGGACCAACTAAGACTGCATCAATTAGTGGAAGCCATTATTTTATCACATTTGTTGATGATTTCTCTAGACATGTGTGGGTGTACACCATGCGAACAAAGGATAAAGTTCTAGAGATTTTCTTGAAATGAAAGAAACCGGTGAGACTCAAACTAGCAGAATGATCAAAGTATTGCATTCTGAATATGGGGGTGAATATGCTTCTGATCCATTCTTGCAAGTATGCCAGAACAAGGGTATTAAAAGACATTCACAGTGAGACATACTCCGCAACAGAATGGTGTGGCTGAGCGTATGAATCATACTTTGCTAGAGAAGGTACGATGTATATTATCTAATGCTGGTTTAGATAAAATATTTTGGACTGAGGTTGTGAGTTACGCTAGTCACTTAATAAATCGGTTGCCTTCTGCAGCAATCAGAGGTAAAACTCCTATGGAAATGTGGTCTGGAAAGCATGCACAAGACTATGATTCTCTTTGTATATTCGGGTGTCGAGCTTATTATCATATCAAAGATGGTAAACTGGATCTTCATGTTAGAAAAGTTATCTTTGTGGGATTTAAAGGTGGAGTAAAGGGCTTCAAGCTTTGGGATCCCGAAGGTAAAAAGTTTTTGTGTAGCAGAGATGTCACATTTGATGAAGTTTCAATGATGAAAGCTTCAAGTTCTCAGCAAATGGAGCACAAGACCAAAGAGGTATTGTAGCAGGTGGAGTTTGATGTAGCTCCATATGTACCAGTTAGCTCTACATTAGAGAAGGGTTCAACTATGGAGGAGACACCCAGAACTGAAGAAGAGGTTGTTTCTTTTGATATCCTATAAAATGAAGAAATAATTAACAATAATGATGATTCTATAGCAACAAGGAGGTAAAGAAGAGAGATAAAGAAACCTGGATGGCTTACTAAAGATATGGTGGTAGCCTATGCACTTCCAGTTATTGATGATGATATCCTCAACACTTTTAGTGAAATATTACGCAGCAGTGAAAGTAATCAGTGGAAGTTAGCTATGGAGGAAGAGATGAAATCTCTCCATCAAAACTAGACTTGGGAACTTGTGAAGTTACCAAAAGGGAAAATGGCTATTGGCAATAAATGGGTCTACACCAAGAAGCAAGGATCTCCAAATCAAACAGCCCCTTGATACAATGCAAGACTCGTTGCAAAAAGCTTTGCTCAAAAGGAAGGTATTGACTATAATGAAGTTTTCTCTCCAGTCGTAAAGCATACTTCTATTCGTATCCTACTTGCCTTGGTAGCTGAATATGAGTTAGAGTTGGCTCAATTAGATGTTAAGACGGTGTTCTTGCATGGAGATTTTGAGGAGGAAATCTATATGACTCAGCCTTGTGGTTTCAAAGTTACTAAAAAGGAGAATCATGTGTGCAGATTGATTAAATCTTTATACGGACTGAAACAGTCACCAAGGCAGTGGTACAAGAGATTTGATCAATTCATACAAAGGTAGAAATTCACTAGAAGTGAACACGATCATTATGTTTACTTTAGAAGACTACAAAATGGAGTTTTCATCTATCTGTTACTCTATGTCGATGATATGCTTATAGCTTCGAAGAACAGAGGTGAGATTGAAAGATTAAAGAAGCAGCTGGCTTCTGAGTTCGAGATGAAAGATTTGGGTGATGCACAGAAAATACTTGGGATGGAGATTCATAGAGACAGGAAGAATGAGAGTGTGTGGTTGACTAAAAAATCTTATTTGAAGAAGGTGCTAGAAAGATTCGGTATGGGTGACAAAACTAAACTGGTGTGTACACCTTTAGCTCCTCATTTCAAAGTAAGCTCTTCTTTATGTCCTACATCTCAAGAGGAGCATCATTACATGGCTCGTGTTCCATATGCTAGTGCTGTGGGTAGTTTTATGTATACTATGGTATGCACAATGCCTGATATATCTCAAGCCGTCAGTATAGTTAGTCAATACATGCATAATCCGGGTAAAGACCATTGGCTTGCAGTGAAGTGGATTCTCCAATATTTATATGGGACAGTTGATGTTGGGTTATTGTTCAAGAAGGATTGTGGTCAACAATGTATTGGGTATTGTGATTATTTCGCCGGAGACCTTGACCAGCGAAGATCAACAACGAGCTACGTATTCACATTGGATGGAGGTCCAATTAGTTGAAGGTCGATTTTACAATTGACAATTGCTCTGTCCACAATGGAAGCAGAGTACCTGGCAGCA
This sequence comes from Citropsis articulata, assembly GCA_030449925.1. Taxonomy (NCBI): domain Eukaryota; kingdom Viridiplantae; phylum Streptophyta; class Magnoliopsida; order Sapindales; family Rutaceae; genus Citropsis; species Citropsis articulata. The sequence goes on along the minus strand of JASUUH010000051.1, from coordinate 2,120,686 downwards.
ACTGAAGCTGTAAAGGAAGCTATCTAGTTGAAAGGCTTGTTAGGAGATTTGGGAATAATCCAGGAGAACATTATGATCTTCTGTGATAATCAAAGTGCGATATTCCTTACGAAGAATCAAACATATCACACTCGGAGGAAACACATAGATGTGAAATATCATTATGTGTGAGAGATTATCGAGAGCGGTGTTGTGTTGTTGAGAAAGATCGATACCAAAGATAACCCATCAGATATGTTGACAAAGGTGATTGCTGGAGTTAAGTTTCAACATTGCTTGCAATTAATTCAAATCCTTCAAATGTGTTGAGTTTGAAAAAAAAAATTTTTGAACTACGGTTGGCTTGATCCTAGATTATAGGTACGTAGGCAGTCACAGAGATGCAACCATTTTAGGGATGATGGTTCGTTGGTAGTCGGATCAGATTTCGACAAATCTTCGCCGAGGTGGAGAATTGTTGAAAAATCAGAATTGGCGCATGCATGTGGCATCCAAATTTTAAGAAAGCATGCAAATTTTCAAAAGGCTACCAAACAATGGAAGAAAAAAAAATGAAAAGTTGGCAAATTTGTCAAATTTGCCTAATGGACACCATTGACAATTTGCTTAGGTTAGGTGGAATAGCAAAGGGGTTGGTGCAATAGTGCCATTATTTTCCCTATAAATAGATGACAGTTCTTCCATTCTTTGCATCCTAAAATTTGAGAGCTTAAGAGAATTGCAAGTGAAGCAATTCTAAAGTTCTGAGAGTGTGAGCAATTGGAGAGTTTGGGTACGAGTGCTTTGGGTGTATTTGGGTTTTGGAAAATGAGCTTTTCTTTACTCAAATTTGTACTCTAATAATTATTAATAACACAATTGTTTTTCTCTTACTCCTGTGGATGTAGGCATACTGCCGAACCACGTAAAATTTTGTGTCCTTTATTTTTCTGTAATTATTTGGTGCACTCGATTCCGAATTCCACTCACAGCACAGTAAACTTCTTTCTTTTGTCTCCAATATGCAGCTTACGTGGCATTATTTACTAAAAATGAATATGCCCTACCAGTTATATCCAATTCCCCCTTATACTACTCATGAAAATAGGTAATAACTAATGAAACAAGTTAGTTCAATATATAAGAAATCGTGGTTATTATTGGAATTAAAGTATTTGATGGGAAGCCTTATAATCCTCATGCAATTTAATGGAGTAATAAAAATAGGAGTTTTAAGAGGTATTTGAAAGAGAGCCAATAGTTAAACTCCTTTTTTAGTGAAACTAGTGGCATCCCTCAAAAAGTCCTCGCAACATCCCTTTTCATTTTATACCCATTAAAATATTAAAATGAATTCATTCATTTAATTTGAAAAAGAGTAGTGATATTTAACCCCTTGTTATATCTCACCAATCCCCATTTATCAATTAACCCCATTAAAAATTTTAAATTAATTTTTATCTCTTAATATACCCAACTTAATTTCTAATTTACCCTTGTTATAATTTTTATCTTATTTCATGCACCCACCTATAAAACTTATAAAAATTATTTAAAAAAAATTCTCATAATTGCCACCGTGACGATGAAAAAGAATTTAATAATTCCAGTAAGGATTGGACCATGAACCATGCTGAGCCAATCCTGAAAAATCAAAGTATCATGCTAAGTCTATCAAGCCAAGGGTGAGTATAGAAATACAAGAATTCTGATTAGAATTTCCTACAAGTGCAGTTGTGGAATTCATTCTTGAGAATTGCAATTTGTAGATTCCATTGTGGTATGTCAAAACATATAAGTCCTTTCTATAACCTTCTTTGGCATGGGGATGTGTGGTGTTTACAAATTCGAGAAAGTGTATATTTAAAAATTGTACTTTGTTTCAATTTGCATTGGCTTGTTCAATTCTTTGAGTATCTTGACTGATTATTTTTTGTTTACAAATTAGAGAAATTATGTATTTCATCATAGTTGTAAATAGTCTTCCAAGTGTTTGTCCTTTTTACTGAATGAATAACATTATTAGTTTTATTCTTTATAAAACTAATCATTATTGTCTTTTTGTTCTATATATAATATATGAAGTTTTGCAACTACCGAGTAGATTTTGACCACCAAAGTGACCAAACTTCTTAAATAAGCATGCATTATGAATCTATCAAAGTAGAAGTAGGCTCCAAAGCAGCTATTGTAACTCACAAGTAACCCTTCTATTGGTAATTTCCTTGCTCATATCACATAGTTAATATTATTTTAACCCATTTACACTTGCAAAAAATAACAAAAGTAAAAGCTAATTAAATCTTATCTCTTTCTATATCAACATCCGGATATAGTTTTCTCTTAATGAAATACTCAGCAGATAGTACAAAATTCTCCAAAGCAACAACTACCTGGCTTCAGTTAACACAATGAAAGAACTTTTCATGACTTTCCTTTCCCCCATTAATTCCTTTCTAATAATAATAAGTTTCAAGTATTTGAGAAAACTGGGCAATTAAAACATCGAGATGACATCGAATAGCGTAAATAAATCGATTTTAGTAGCTCTAACTCCAAATATTGTAACAATGGGTAGTTGGGTACTACATTCAACCACTGGTTCTGTATCCCCTCTTAATGTTAATAAGTTGTAGCAGTTTCTCTAGATAAAATTGTAGTTTCTAAATAATATGCAAACTTAAATACTTATTACAAAATAACTTCCCCAAATTATTTAGAAAAAACACAATAAATAATGGAAACACTTATTGATCATCCAAGTCAATTGTGGCTTTACTTGCAATAGTAGGTACTGAATCTTTAAAAGCAATAATGTTCCTATCATATGGAGCTACCCATCCTTCTGCTACAGAAGAATGATATTTTAACCAACTAGTTGCTATTGGTGGCATCGGTGAACTTGGATTCATGAATACTTGTAATAAAAAAGTAAAATATTGAAAAATCGTAGTAACAATTGCTAAAAAATCTATTCTTTTCTTTTCTTAAAGGGTCGTGGTATGCAATAATAATTGTTAACAAAAAGTCTTAAAAAATACCTGTATGAAATGATAGTTGTTACTGAATCCAATTGCAATAATCTTTTGAAAGGGTCGTGGTAATGGAGTTGATATGAGTGGAAGAAAGGTAAGACACTGAAATTGAAATAAGAAAATCATCACAACATTATATTTAGAAGCAATGAGATATCCTGCTTTAGGGAAGGTCATCCAATAATCATTTGATGGATTGCTTTCAAAATATGAAAGTGATTGTAGAATCTTATCTGATCTACCTGCATACTTAAATATTTGGGTATAGTCATCACAGTGGCTTTTTAATTCACCAATTAACTCCCTCCTCACTTGAATCCAATTATCCTCATCCAAAATAATTAAATCTGCCACAACACGAAAGCCACAATTACCATTTGCAGCAACATCTTTAACATGATGTATATATGGCCACAATCCTTGTGGAAATGAATCAAAGAAAGAAGAGTGCTTAGGAAGTTGAGACTAATGTATCGTTTTTCTTTGTCGCTATTTAGATTGTAAAGAAATCTTGAAGACAAATATGGAGAATGAATATTCTGTGCAGATAATACATGTTCAAATTTAGATAGATCTCGATGAGTAGAAGTACCTGCCTTTGAAGAAGGTCGACCTCGTGTTTTCGCTTTAGCTTCTGGTTTAATAAGATAAGTTGATGCTGGATTTGCTAGCTCTTTCAACTTCTTTAGAATTTATAACTTTCCAGTGTAATCATTATTGTTAAAACGCTTCAAAATCATCTCTATCTCAGTTGAGCAACTTAAATATGTAGTTTCAACTTTAGTAGTAGGTAATAAGTCTAGTTTCTTCCAATGTAGATGTATAAAAGACAAAGGAATAGGTCTTCCTTCACGCTTATACCCTATAATCTCATGCGCACATAGAGTTCCATAAGTGTGTCGAACTACGCATCCACAAGTCAATGGATCAAGACCAATATAATCAACTTGTTTAGACTCACAAACTATCATGTTGAGTGCATTTCATGAAACAAATCCTCTAAATTCCTTAAAAATTGAAGGTTTAAAATCAATTGCACTGTTGTTGAATTTCTCTCTAATGAAGCTTTAATCTCTGTATGCTGCAGTTCTACTGAAGCATGGATTTTAGTCCATAACGTCTCAAAAGTTCCTCGCGATGATTGTAGCTACCTTTTTAATGTTGAATGAGATATCTCAACCTTGTTAAGAAAACACAAAAAAAGGTTATTTTTTCAATAACAAGATTAAATATAAGAATATTTTAAAATGATTATTTACCTATTTGAGGTCGTATTTCTAAATGCATTATTGAGTCTGTCCAAGCTATAACAAATTTTTCCTTGTACTTATCCAGCCATGTGTTTTTCACATAATCAATAACTTTTTGATATCTAACAAATTCACTCTCCAAAAGTCTTAGGTGCTGCATATAATGGTCTTTTGTGGCAGATAATACTAATATATTCTAACTAGTAATGAAAGATTCTCATGCCTCATTAGTCTCAAATAACTTCTTACAGTTAGCTAAAATATTTTTTGAGATATGCCATCTACAAAGAAGATGAGTTGAAATTGGAAAAACATTTTGAATAGCATTCATTAGTGCTACCTCTCTATCGGTCACAATTACACGCAGTAACATATTATTATCCATAAAACCTTTCAATTTATCTAGTGCCCAGCTATAGTTATCCTCTCGATTGCGTTCAATATATGCAAACCATACTGAAAATGTCATCTCAGTCGAGGTGATACCAACCACCTCTAGTAATGGAAAATCATACCTGTTGGTCTTGTATGTGCAATCCATAATTAACACATGTGGAAATGCCCGCAGTAGGTCAATTGCAAAAAGATAAGCCCAAAATAAGTCCCTAACACTGTCTGTATCAACATCACTTCGATACCACTCAATGTAGTTATGCTCATTCAATTTGCTCATGAGTAGTTGTATCTTTGACCTACCAGCTAGTTTTTTAACCTTATATCTATGTCTTGCATTGTAAATAGACCTCATAGTAGTAGCGTTATATATATCTCTTTGCTTTATCGTATATAGTATATCCTTTGGCCTTGCATTACTTTTTGACATATCAATCAATAAGTTATTCTCTTTTTCAGTAAGTCTACCTGCATATGAGTGCCCCTCAAGATATTCTACTGCAGGATAGTTATGTTCTACACATATCACTTTCAAAACCCAACAATTGTCATTTGCCAAATATTGCCCTTTTAATCTGAATGGATAATTGCACTTTTTTGTTCCATTTGCCTTAGGATGTTTTGGCTTCTGACCTTGACTAGAAATGCACTTGTAAGCACCACTTCTTTCACAAGAGAAAATTATTCTTGGATTTCTACCGTGTGCACTTACATCTGACTTTTTTATTATAATAACACATCCATTTCTCTTGCCAGCATTTCATGCCCACTCAATTAATTCTTCCCTACTATTAAAAACCTAATCAAAACAAAATTATAGTATATCCAATTAGAAAGTTTTGAATAATGCTAATTAATAATAAAAAATTAAAAAGTGAAAGTTAACTATCTACAATGTCAGTGGTGAAAACATAAGCATAATCATCTACAATGTTCGATTCTCTTGTGACAGTGTTTCCATGATTAATAGGCTTTTCATCCTAAAATTTGTCAAAAATATAAAATTATTGAGGTATTGTGATAGGTTATAAATAGTCATATTATATTTTGTTTAATTCCCTCATATTTTGATTGATCTTGTGTTAATTTGTGGAAATTATGTTTGATTTGATTTAGGAGATGAAATATGGAGGTTATGATGAAATTTGGATAAAAAGGGCTTTATTTGGGCTTTGCAAACGTGGGCCGACCATTGGCTTGAGAGAGACAGTTCCCTAACAATCAGAATTGGAGAAGGATTTGGTTTCCTAGCATTAAGAGAAGAAGAAACCAAGAGGAAAAAGAAAAGCTAGCAAAAAGGAAACAAAAAGTAAGCATTATAAAAGGAAAAACGTGAGAAAGAGAGAAGGACACAAGTCAAAGCAACACACACAAGAGCAAAAGAAAGAGAGAGGCCAACGTGAGGAGAAGGAAACAAATGGCTGCAATTTGTCTTCTTCAACAACTTTTGTTTTTGTTTGGCCACCATGAGTGGCTAAGGTTTTAATTCCAGTCCAAGGGTTAATCAATTCCGATTGTAATTTTGTGAGGCTTTGAACTTAACAAGAATTTCTTCAATCCAAGTAATTTTTATTTTCTTGTTCTTATTTTCTATGAATTATTTATATTGATTGAGTTGACGCCTTAATTCAATATTTATTTTCTATCGCTAGTCATGAGTTTGTGATCCGTAATTGTCATGAATGATTGAATTGAGTAGCAAGGAGTTGGCTCATGTGTGTGTATATTGATGGCCACAATTACATAGCTTGCATGATAGGCTCTAGGGAAATAAAAATACAAATTGATTAAATTGGAGTAATCTGAATTAATTGATCTTGTTTTAGTCATTCTCACTATTCTTAATGCTATCATTTAATTTGATATGGAACGATGATGCCCAGTTAAATTAGTGATAAGTATGGATTTGAGCGATTGTTTGAGTCTATTACATTAGGAGAATAATTGCTTTCTGCGGGATTCCGATTAAGTAGACTAAGTTCTTGGATTGAGTGATTTATATTTTTGCCTATGATCAAAAATTGCAATTGGATGGAATTGACACCCTTGGATTGGAAGTTTGGTAAGATTGATTTCTTTGTTTAATTTTAAAGTCTTGTTATTTTTATTTTATTTTATCAAATTCTCGAAACATTTAAAATCCAGAAATCCGGATAACCGGCAATCACCAAACGGCTAGCCGTTTGTAGACAGAAAGAAGAAATCACAAATTCGGCTTACCGATTTCACTCAACCGGTAGTCCGAATAATTCCAGAACCGATACAACCCGCAACCGGCTATCCGTTTCCCTCATCCGGCCAGCCGAAATACTTCCAGATTCGTGGCCACCTGCATTCGGTCTTCCGGTTTCCATTAACCGGTCAGCCGATTCTTTCCAGAACCGTTACTAGTCACAACCGGTCTACCGAATTTCACCAACCGGTTGACCGAATTAGCTCTAGAAACGAAACCAATCACAAACGGCTTACCGGTTTCTCCTAACCGGCTAGCCGAATAATTCCAGCAAGGTCACAAACTACAACCGGTCTTCCGGATTCCTCATCCGGTTAGCCGGATAGTTCCCAGAAAATCAAACAAGATAAACGGTTTACCGGTTACAAAATCCGGTTATCCGTTTACAGGCAGAAGCTTTGCAAATCTAAATTTTTGGGAAATTAATTTTGTTTTAAACTTTGAGAAATTAAATACATAGTTCTCTTGGGATTCGACCTGGTTCTACTATTTTTACAAATTTATTTAGGTGAATCAGTATTTATTTTGAAGATCTTCGACAACTCTGTCATATTGAAAATAAATAGAATACAAAAATTAAAGGAAAAAAACATAAAAATTGCTTCTTCTTGTGGGTGTAAAATTTAAAGAAAGCTTTGAATAATGCGCAATATGAAGTCGGCAACTCATGGGTGTAAAAAGTTTGCACAAGACATGATGAAATTGCGGGAGTATCATGTAATTTTGCACATGGATAAAATTGTAATTCCAAAGAAGGGGTTTCCTTTAGGGATGGCAAAATCCGGGTCCGGGTCCGGGTTTGGCCTTTCCGGTTCTGGACCCGGATATTAAAATGTTGTTCCCGGACCCGGATTTAAACCCGGTTTTGTGGCCTTGGTCCAGTCTGAGGTTAAACCGGAAAAATCCGGGTTTCGCATTCTTGAGTTTCAACCTGGATTACATACAAATGACAAAAATAAAACAATCAAACACTTCACAAATTTGCAAAACCAAATTCTACACAAATCAAATGCAAAGCCATGTACCATTTTAATTTTACAGATTCTAAATTTCAAAGCAATAAACCATTTACAAATACAAATTCATGACATGATATTCATAAAATACAAATCCATGTCTACAACTCAAAATCGGGATTCACGGATTCGGTTCCAAAACTTCAACGATCGATGTCCGGCGAAGCAACGAACAGCGGTGGCTGATGATATGATGATGATGAGCACCTCACAGCCGCGAGCACGATTCGCAAAAGGCAGATGAACGGCAGCCAAAACCGAGATCGGGATGGACAAACGACGCGTTGGCTGGTGATGATGATGAACGTGAACACAACGAAGCAAAGCGATAAGGAATTTGTGAAGAGAAAAGAAAGAAGAAAAGTGATGATGAACGGGCAAAAGATGATGATTTGATGAAGTGAAATGAAGATGGTAAAGCGGAAGATTTGTTAAAGAGAAAAGAAAGAAGAGAGGCGGCTGTGAAAGTGTAAAATGGAATTAGGGCAACTTTTTCCTCCCTTTTATATTAAAAATAATTTAAAGATAATATTAAAATAAGGATTAAGATTAGGGTTCGCGTATATCTGGGTTTATGTAAACCGGGAGAACCGGAAACATCCGGTCAGTAATCGTTTAGGATCTGGGATTTATTTTTATCGATGCGGATTAAGCGTAGGATCGTGGGTTTATCCGGGTTCGATCCGGGTCCGGGTTTAATTGCCATCCCTAGTTTCCTTAGAGGAGTGCTGAGAGCATCGATCTTTTGATTCTTTTGTTTTTATCCCTTCGTCTATTGAAAGCTCCAGGTCCGATATTCTCTCTATTTTGTTTTTAATGTAAATTTATTGAATTTTAATTATTATTTTTACAAATATCATAATCTTTTATAACTAGTGATTTACTAAATATCCTAGCTTTAATTTTTTTATAGCAATTGTAGTTATAGTATTGCACCTTAATATCAAAGAAGATGTAAAATTTTTTTATATTAAAAAATATTTTTGAACAGCTGAGAAGCTATAAAGAATTTATTTCTATTTTCTCTTTAAAAATAAAAATGTTTTGATTCCTATTTTTAGAATACAATTTAAACATTTCAATAACATTCAGTACCAACGTGTCAAAACCCTCTTACATAAAAAAGAACCCACAAAATATTTTGAAGAATCAAACAAGAAAAGCAACGAATTAATTTACAGACCCAACAACAGTGCCTTGGGAGCCAGCATCATCACCGTGAATGTTATGTATGGTGACAAAATATTCCACGTGATAAAATATGTTAAAAGAAAAATTATTTATTGACCACATATTTTTTTTAAATTTTTTTAAAAATATATAAATTTTATTTTTATTTTCAACACTCTACTTAGAATTAATATTCTCTTCATTTTCCACCTTCGTCCTAACGGATTAGAACTTTGTTGATATTATAAAGATGATATTGCCATTTCACATTAATAAAAAAACCGACATCGTTTAATTGTAATAAAAAATTAAAAAAATGAAAAAACAACAATGCGATTGGGAGAAAAAAAGGTCAACCGAAAAAAAGAATAAAATATATTAATCACTCTGTGCAAAGATCAAATAAATCCCAAATACGAAAACCATAATCACATTTCCTAAAAGAAATAGAAAAATTAAACTTTAATATCTTATGAACCTTGGCCGACTACAGCAACCAAAAGTGGTGGTGCTTTGGCTTCGTGGTGGGGCCAAGAAGAGAAAGAAGAAGACATAAACCAAGCCCAGGAAGATCAAGCAGAAAAAGAAGAAGGTGAAGTTGGCTGTGTTGTAGTTTTACAGGGTTAATGAGTCTGGGGAAGTGTAGAAGCTGAGGAAGGATTTAATTGAGAAAAAAGCATCAGTTGCAGTGTCTATTCATCTCGTTTTTCTAGATGGGTTTATGTTTTTTTTTTTTTTTTCATTTTTCCTTTTCTTTTGCTTTTGGACATCTCAACTTTTTTGGGATATTAAAAATTTTTGGTTAGATTTAAATCCTTTTATTAATTAATATCCCCGATTTCTTCTTAAAAAAATTATTTTGCTTTTACTGTTCAAGCACCATGGATGGGAAAGATGTTTCGCAGGGTTTTTACGACGCCATATTGAACTTGAGAAATGTTAAATAATATTCTTATATTTTTGGCATTTATTTAAGATAAAAAAGTAATTTTACAATTAAGAAAAAGATCATTTAATTAATATTATGTTAAATCTATTAAGGGGCTGTTTGTTTTTTTAACTTAATGACTTAATTGACTTAATTATAATTAGTTAAGTTATTAAGTTTGTTTGTTTTTTCAACTTAATCAAAATTTTCAGTCATTAAGTCATTAAGTTATTAAGCTAATTTTTTTAGCTTTTTACTTAATCTAAAAAGTCTGAATGACATCATTAAAAAATATTCTCCAAAATCTCCCCATCTAATTAATTAAATTTCATCCATAACTAATTAAGTTTAATAATTAGCATTATTATCCATCTCTATAACTTGTGATAATATAATTGTAAACTTTTTTTTTCTCTCTTCAAATTAGTATTATTTTTCTTTATAATTTTTAATGAATATTTTTCGTATAAAACATCTTAGACAATGATAAAATTGATTATAATATACTAATTTAGAATATTAAAGGGTTGTACTCAATTGAGTATGATGATCTTATAAAAATATATTATTTTATTTATATTATTTGAGATATTATTAATTGTTTAATATGATAATTTGTAAGGGCATAGATGTAAAAATATCAGATTTTAAAATTTTTTAAATTTAAAAAACAAACAACTTAATACTTATTTTTAACGATTCAGACAAAAAAACAAACATGCTATTTATATTCAGATATTCAGCTCTATTTAGAATTCAGACTAATTCAGGTCTATTTAGATTTCAGATAAAAAAACAAACGCTACCTAACTGCTTCGTGACGAAAATGGAAGAGTGAAGAGAATGTTAAGTTCGTATTGGAGTGCTGTAAAAAAAAAAAAAAAGAATAAATAGTCGGTAGATAATTGTCTTATATTAAATTAGAATTTATATTTTTTTGATCTTTTATCCCATCTCTAACTTAATATAATTAGGAATTATTATTATTATTATTATTATCAGCTAGGGGCCTAGGGCCCTGCCGTTTATTTCCTCTCCTACTGGGATGCGAGTCATGACCCCTCAATTGGCGACCATATACTTCAAAATATTGCCCATTTATTCTTGGTAGGTCTTCGATATCAACAGGAGCATGATTTTCTTTGAACTTTTGACTCAATGAAATTTCCATTTTTAACGACTTCACATGGATGTTGATTGGTTTCAATTACTTGAAAATAAGGGAAGAATTTTGTTCCCAGTCCCGATATTCTTACAACACTCAGTACAAAAGTTAACACAAAATGGTGCGTTTTGTGCTAACTATAAAAAGGTTAATTTGGCAGCTCACACACCCACGACTGGAAACACATGCGCAAGATTCACAGAGCAAACAAGAAAACCCACACCAAAACGCAGCCAAGAAAACCCACACCCTGTTTTATTTTCACAACGTAGCTTCGCTCTTTGCTCTCTCCGGCAACTTTCCAACAACTTTCTCCCTCTCTCTCGGCAACTTTCCAGCAACTTTCTGTCTCTAACCTGCATCCATCACGGTGCCAAATTTTCTCAGTTTGTGCTAGAAATTTTACTTGCACTTGCAGCTTCGCTCCCGTGGCTTCACTTGTGTTTGGCTGCCATTGTCGATTTGCGAAGGTAATTTGCTTCATTAGTGCCAAATATTGATTGTGTTGATAAGGAATTTGTGAAATGCAATTGGCTTTGTTAAATTGTATTGACAGTATCTGTTATGAAAATTATAGAATTCTAATTTGTTATAGAATATTTGCTGGACATCTAATTTATGTACACACACTATACGAATTGCGTTTTTGGTAGCTTAAACAAGGGAACCTTGTATAGGATATGAAATAATTTTATGAGGTTGTGTTGTGTTTTGGTAATTTTGTTAATATGAATTATTTTTTTAAATTAATTTTTTAATATGAATTATTTTAATTTTGCTCTTTCCATTTTGTTAATACGAGTTATTTTCATTTCAAAGAAATAAAGAAAATGGAAAAGGCCACTGAAGTTGAAGAGCTGGATGAAATTGAGGAGGATGATGAGCTAGTGATTGGCATGTCATTTGATAGTGATACTGAAATGTTTATTTACTATAAAGAGCATGGTAAAAAAAAGGGTTTCTGGTTTTGCGGAGAAGTAGTAGAAAGGACAGTGATAGGATACTCAAGAACGTGACTTTTGGTTGTGGCCGAAGCGGTGAAACAAGAAGTAAATCTGCTAATATTTTAAGGCAACAGCCTAATGCAAAACCAGGCTGCAACGCTAGATTGGGAGCTAGTTTAGGGGAAGATGGAAAGTGGAGGATACGAATCTTAGATCTTGAACACAACCATGTATTGTTGACTCCAACCAAATCTAGATTTTTTCAGTGCAATCGTAGCCTCAGTATATATGCAAAAAAGAAACTTGACATAAATGATTGAACGGGAATCAAATTATCAAAAAATTATCAGTCACTTGTTATTGAGGCTGGTGTCCATGAAAACGTGTCATTCATAGAAAGAGATTGCAGAAATTATATTCAGAAAGAAAGAAGATTACGGCTTGAAGATGGGGATGCTGCTGCACTTCAAAACTATTTTATGAAAGTGCAAGCTGAGGATAATAGGTTTTTTTTTAGTATGCAAGTGGATGATGAGGGACGACTTAAAAATATTTTTTGGGCCGAACCAAGGAATAGGGAAGCCTACAAAGAGTTTGGGGACGTTGTTACATTTGACACCACCTATCTAACAAATAAGTATGATATGCCATTCGCTCCATTTGTCGGAGTGAATTATCATGGTCATTCTATTTTGTTTGGGTGTGGATTGATTTCACACAAAGATATTGAGACATTCATGTGGTTATTTCGGACGTGGCTATCCTGCATGTCTAATTCTGCTCCGATTGGAATCATTATAGACCAAAACAAAGCAATGAAAGTTGCAATTGAAACTGTTTTCCCCAATACTCGACATTGGTGGTGTTTATGACATATTCTAAAGAAAATTCCAGAAAAGCTGGGGGGTTACAAAGAATATCGTGATATTAGTAATGTGTTGCATTGTGCTGTTTATGACTCATAAAGTCCTGCGAAATTTGATGAAACATGGCACCATATGATTGTAGAATATGATTTGGGGGGAAATGAATGGTTGCTGGGTTTATACAATGAAAGATATCATTGGGTACCTTGTTATCTAAAGAACAGTTTTTGGGCAGGAATGTCAACCACTCAGCGCAGTGAGAGTATGAATGCATTTTTTGATAGTTTTGTTAACTCAAAAACTACCTTGAAGCAGTTTGTGGAGCAATACAGCAATGCATTAAAGATTAAAGTTCAGAAAGAAGTAGAAGAAGGTGCCCGGTGCCTTTCCCAACAATTGCCGTGTGTGACATCTTATGCGATGGAGAGGCAGATCTGAGATGTGTACACCATTTCAAAATTTCAAGAATTTCAACAAGAGTTGGTGAGCAAGATGTATTGTGAATTTGTTAATTCTATGGGTTGTGAATATATAGTTAGAGAGGATGTCAAAGTTAGAGAGGGCAAAAAAAGAACTTTTTTTGAAGTATATTGTGATAAAAAAAATGGTGAAATCCGTTGTAGTTGCTCAAGGTTCCAGTTCAGAGGAATTCTTTCCAGGCATGCCATTACCATCATGATACGCAATGACATGGAAGTACTCTCAGAAAAGTACATTATACGAAGATGGAGAAAAGATGTGTGGAGATGCCATAGTAGGGTGAAAATGAGTCATGAGTTGCATAGTTGCACAGATGAGCAAAAGCGATATGAGAAAATGTGTGTTAGTTTTGCAGAAGTTGCAAACATGGCTGCAGCAAATGTTGAAAGTTGTAATTTTGTTTTAGGGAAATTATCCACCGTCCACCCGTTTTTTCCAACTTTTTCAAAAATACACAATTCTTTTTTTTTTTTGCTGGAATCCACCTGAAGTTACATTTCTTTTCACTTTTCCACTTCCGTTTGGAGACCGTTAAGAAAATTAACGGAATTTTGTTTAAATGACTTTTTTACCCTTAAATGTAAATGATAAATTATCCACCAGAGCCACTGTTTTTTCATATTTTTCAAAATACACAATTCTTAATTTTTTTTTCTTGAATTCCACTTGAAGTTATATTATTTTTCACTATCCACCACCTGTCGTTGTGAAATGACAATTTTACCCTTGTGATGTCGTGAAGTTCTAACGGTGTTATAACGAGAGTGGAAAAGTGAAAAGAAATGTAACTTCAGGTGGATTCCAGCAAAAAAAAAAAAGAATTGTGTATTTTTGAAAAACGGAAAAAAAACAGGTGGACGGTGGATAATTTCCCTTTGTTTTAATTTGGATTGACAAAGTACGGAAAGATGTACCCAAGACAATTCAATGTGGAGGCAACGAACCAACTGTTGTTACAGGCCAAGGAAGTTGTAGTCATAGTGGGGGAATTTCAATAAATGATATTGAAACAGTCCGTGATCCAGTAGTTATGCGCCATAAAGGTAGTCCGCCTTGTCAAAGAAAAAAGTCCAACAAATTTTCAAAATCTAAAAAGAAATCAGTACATTCAGATGGAAAGGTTAGGTTAAAATTAATTAAAGTTAAATAATCTTTTGTATAAATGATGCAGAAGTTATATTGGTTCAATTGACTTTGCAGGATGGACAAGTAAACGATCAAATAGCAACTGTGATCCCAACACCTCAAAATCTTAATGGGAATATGTACCCACATGGCATTATGGATTTTTGTAATGTAAGTTATTTACACTTTATGTATATGATTTTTTTTTATCACTTCATTAGAGTTCCATTAATATATGTTTGTTTTAGGATGTTATGAACTTACAGCATATAATTGAGGATAATGTTAATCCAACATCTATACAAAATTCTTGCACGGTATGTCGTGAAAAATTTTGTATTTGCTCATCTTATCTACTTTATTTTTTTTTATTTTAACAATATGTTTAATTTTTTATAATAGCAGTCACAACTCTAGCTGCATGGAAATTTTCAGTAGGCACAACTCCAGCCGCATAAACATTTTCAGCAGGCACAACTCCAGCCTCATGGACATGTTCAGCAGCTACTTTTTCAGCAAGATAATGAGTATGAAGTTAATAGGGAGTTTCAAAGTGATTTCGTAGAATAGCATTGTATTTGTATTATTATTTCGTTTGGATTGTATGTGAAGGATGTATTTGAGTCTATTATACTTGAATTTTAATGTTGGTTTTATGAATTAATTGTCTCGTGAATGCTTTTCGGTACATGTGTTGATCATGCTGGTAATTCATATTGTATTGCTGAGAGGTTTGTTTCAAGTAAATTTAAGTAACTTTAAACTAAAGATACATGCCAAACAACAGGACTAGATTTTTTTAGGCTGGTGGTTATCTTTGTGGATATTATTTGTTGTCTGATGGAGGTGGTTTAACTTGGCTTATAGATGCAGCTAATGAAAACGTGTCATTGTTTGTTTGAAATGAGCCATTAAGATTTGGAGGACTAGGCAAGTTTTTGGTGTATATTTAGAATTTTATTTATGAAATTTCATTTTCAAGGATTTTTTTGCTATTTTTTATAGTGTAAGATTAGGAGGATGTATAACATAAATGATGCTTTCTGGAATTGTTCCTGGGTTCTGACAGTGGAGTCTGTAATAACAATTTTAATTTATTCATCAATATCGGATGTAGCTTTGAAGAAGCTGTTACATTAACATTACAAGAGAAGCTAATATATTAATAAAAGAAGCTGTTACATTAATATTACTGTCATGATACATTTCACCAAAAAAAAAAAAAGATAACGATACACCAGCTACATATACAACTTAAATATAATACATATTAAAATAGTTATAATTATTTGTGGGACATATTTTACAATAAGACTTCGTTCGGCCTCCATCAAGTGCCTTTGATCTTCACATTCTCGTCTTTGTAGAAGTTCTTTCTCAAATAATTGGAATTTAAGAGACAAACATTCTATCTAATGCCCTAACTTGCTAACTTCTCATATTAATATCGATTTTATTCTCATTCATGTTTCGATCTTCCATCCCTCAAAAGTCATTATATTCACCACTCTTCCGATCATCGTCCCATTCAAAAACTCCACATCCTTTGCACTTCCAAAACTTACGATTTAGATTTTCTTTTGTATGTGAAGTTCGTAAGACCTTACTATTGTTGAAGCATTTTTCACAAGCTTTCAGCTGTGTTCGATTATCACTTGTGTTAGAGGACATAACAATTGAACAAATTCTGTACAAATATAAATAAAAGAACTGTTGTAATGGTCAAGGTAAGGAATTGCAGTACATAATGATGATTCTTAAATGCCAATACAAATCAAATGCTTTATCAATAACTTAGATATACAATTTATAGTCAATCAAATAGAATGGTGCAGTCCTAATATTTGAAATAATCAAGGTAAGGCATTCCATCCCAGTTAGCTTGCTAAGAAACTAAATTTATAGTGATAACTTATATAAAACCTGTACATTAAAAGACCACCGGTGATTGCACAATCCAGGCATACTTTATAGTGTTGGGGTTCATAAACAGGAAAATGGAAACAACCTTGATGTAATGTCACTGACAAAAACCATATATTCGTAGTTGAATGTGAAACAGAGAAAACTGTCCAATGTGAAAAAGTAAAAACCATGTAAAAGAATGATAAGCACACATTACAGCTCTGCACAAACTTGCCTCTTATCAGTAGCAGGGCACAAAGTTGTCTCTAACAGTAGATAAATAAAATTTGCAGCAAATATTATACAACCAATTAGAATGCTACAAGATACTGTCAGCAAATATTACAACAAAATTTCCAGCAGATATTGTCAATAAAATTTAACAATGGTAGTTGAATCTTCATAAATTCTTAATCGACACAATCAAAATTTGGCATTAATCAAGCTAATTACCTCCGCAAATCGAATATGGCAGCCAACCGAGAGTGAAGCTGAGAGAGGCCAGGGGAATATGCAAGTTAAATTTCTGACACAAACCGAGAGAATATGGCACCATTGTGGATGCAATCAACGGCGTACATACGCAGAGAGAGAGTTAACGGCCACATATAGAGACACCCACGGCAAGAGCATAAAGTAGGATGCATGAAAAACGGCTATGTTTTGGCATGAGTGTTGTGTGGGTTTTGCTCATTTGCTTTGGAAGCCGTGTGTGCAAGAGAGAGAGAGATCCAGCAGCCACAAGAAAACCTACACGGCGAGAGAGAGGGAGAAAGTTGCCGGAGAGAGCAAAGAGCGAAGTTGAGTTGTGAAAATGAAACGGGGTGTGCATTTTCTTGGCGTGGGTTTTCATGGCTGCGTTTTAGTGTAGGTTTTCTTGTTTGCTCTGTGAATCTTGCGCACACACAGCGAGAGAGAGGGAGAAAGTTTCCGGAAAGTTACTGAAGAGAGCAAAGAGCGAAGCTGCATTGTGAAAATGAAACGGGGTGTGGGTTTTCTTGGCTGCATTTTGGTGTGGGTTTTCTTGTTTGCTCTGTGAATCTTGCGCATGTGCTTCCAGTCGTGGGTATGTGTGAGCTGCCAAAGTAACCTTTTTATAATTAGCATAAAATGCACCGTTTTGTGCTAACTTTTATACTGAGTGTTGTAAGAGTCTCATTTTCCTTTTGTTCCACATGTTTTATGGCCAACAGCTTTTTCAAAAAGATACGTTCTTTATGGACTGTCGTCCGTGTTCCAACTCCTCGATATCAACAGGGGCATGATTTTCTTTGAACTTTTGACACAATGAAATTTCCATTTTTAACGACTTCACATGGATGTTGATCAGTTTCAATTACTTGGAAATAAGGGAAGAATTTTGTTCCACATGTTCTATGGCCAACAGCTTTTTCAAAAAGATACATTCTTTATGGACTACCGTCCATGTTCCAACTCCTCACAGAAAGCGATTGATGGGGAAGAACAAGAAACAAAATGATACCAATTAACTCTGCGCCTCTTTGGTGTGAATCTGGTCAAAATAATCCAAATGACTTTATTTCCTTTTTAATCTAGGCATTAGTGATGTAGGATGAGTGTGTATTACGAGTGTGTATTACGAGTGGGGTATCTTTTGGGGTCATAACTTAGGCTACATGTGTTTATTTTTTATGTATAATATTCCATTTCGAAATTTGCAATCAGAAAAATTTAAACCAAAATAGTTTATGTCATTCTGCTGTGGGGTTGGGCCAAAAATTTTACTTCTTTTGTGGATGTTTTTCAATTTTTTCTTATTTTCTTTATTCTTCTAGGATTTTTTTTAGAACTCAGATTTGTGTCGTTTGTGTTCCTTTTCTTATTTTGATTAGTGGAATTTTATTAGAAGATAATATTTGACATTTGTCTATTTTAATAAATTCGCAATATTTAAGGTTATTATATAAAGGGGCCTAGTTTGCAAAAGCACGAGTTGAGTGATTATCAATATTATAGTTACTGTGACTTCTGGAGAAATTTAAATGTGGTGATAAATAAATGCAAAGAAAATAGGGCACAATAATTTACGTGGTTTAGCGTAAAGCTTACATATACAAGCAAAAACTAGAAGATAATTTTACTAACAAATAAAAATTCACAAAATTAGGAAAAACTCTCAAAATCCACAATCTAAATACACTCAATTGAATCCTCACTAGAACACTTAAGTGGAAACTCTCTCAAATCTCTCAAATTACTTCTCTTGAAGTTACTCTAAACTCTCACAGTTTTGATGATTTCAAGCTCTTCCTCTCCTCTCTATTTATAGTGGAGCTTCACTATTTAGTGCAATTAAAAGTCTTTAAAAAATTTGCAACCAAAGTTTTTAAAATCGGCACCGAAATCTTCATGCATGCATGGCTTCAACTTCTTAAAATATTCATGCCACCGAATTTGAAATTCAAGCCATCCATCTTTGTCAATTTTGTGTGCCGCTAAATTGAAAAGAAGTGTTGAAGAGGTGAAGCTCAAATCTGAATTCAAGAATGTGTATGATGTGTTAGATGCTTGGGGAAGAAAGTGATGACATGTCGGTTATTGAAGTTCAGAGGAGTTGAACGATAGAAATGCTGTGTCGGCTGGTTGAATAAGTTACAAACGTAATTCATCACGTGTTTCACGAATGCAAATGGTAGCCACATTTGCGTTTTAAGTAACAAATTATATGAGCATTTGACAAGTGTCCCTGAGCAGTTCAAGAAGCTGTTAATTTAGTTAGTTCACGCAGGATGCAGTTGGGATTGCTTAGCTGAGAAAGCCGGGAGCGTGAGCTGATTGTTTGGGGTCCTTCTAGAGGGTTCTGATTGAAATATGAAAGTCTCTATGATCTGTTACTAGCATGAGTTAATTCTGTTACACATACTCTTCATCTTTGTAACTTGTAATCTCTGAAATCAGTGAAAGCTTGCTTTTTTTTTTTTCACAGTGGATGTAGGTAAGAAAATGATCGAACCACTATAAATCTTGATGCTCTCTGTGTGATTTGTTTTCTGCCTTTTCTGCTTTTGTTCTTTGAGTTGTGATTGATTCGAGTTACTTAGCCAAATTTCTTCTTAAACTTAGTCTAGTATCAAACCTAGTTAAGATCAAGTTTCATAGAGTGTATCCTGGGGGTTTCAAATTGATCTTGGTTGTTAATTTGGATCCAACAAGAAGCACTCCTTATTTAACTTTTTCAACACCCAGTTTTATATTATTCAGAATTATTCAAGAAACTCATTATTTAAAAACCTTGTTTCTTCTATTAATCTACTTTCAATGTTTTCGTTTCATCAATTAGATATCATGTTTCTTGTTTAACTGACTAGCTATTATGTTTCTTGAATACGTGCATACTTGGTGATTTATTGTCATGCATTGCTTGGGAAAAAAAAACCATCTTGGGTCATTAATTTTGTGCCACCAAGCTGCATGTTTAATCATTTTAGCTGCCTGCATCACCACTTCTCTAGGCTTCACTTCTTTGCTTGCCACATGCACGTTCCACTTGCTTGCTTGAGGCAGTGTTAATGTTTATTTATAAAATTCGACACCTGCCTCATTTTATCAATAGGAGCACTGAGACCTAATAAGAAAGGAAACCGAGAGAAAAGAGAAGAAAAAGAAAAGAAGAAAAGAAATAAAAAAGAAAGGAAAGAACTGCAGAGAGTGAAGGAAAAGAAAAATAAACAATAAAGTCAGGGGAATTGAAATTGGATAGTTCGAATTATATCCATAGGATCAGTGGGTAATAGATTTATGTAATTTAAGTAGTTATGATTTAATCACTACTAGAAAAATGAGTTTTACTGACACTAATTTAGTGTCAATAATTACTTTTACTGACACTTGTTAATTGTGTCAGTATTGCTCAAGCCAGAACACACTGACACTAATTTTTGGTGTCAGTAATTTTTGTGTCAGTAATTTATTTCACTATAGTATCACTAAAATAATGACACGATGATGTTGATATTTAATGATACTATTTACACGTTAGTAATTTATGTGACTATAGTATCAGAAACTAACTCAATAATATAAAAAATTATTATTGTTATTTTAAATATGTAGTGTCAGTATTTAATAATGTTATGCTGCTTTTGGTTAATAGTATATTTTTATTTTAATTATATTTTTCATGTTTGTTGTACAACCAAAAGAAAACTCGAAATATATTTATTATTAAATATCTTGCAACACAATTTATATAATAAACATCTCAAATACATCACTTAAATTCAAACAATTCAACTACATCAATATTTGTAAAAGACTTAACATAAGTATCAAATTAAATTTTCAACAATCTCTAAACAACAAGTGCTAACTACTACTAAATTAAGTTTCCAACCCCCCCTCCCAAAAAAAAAACACAACAAGGTCACTCAATATCCATTCGCGGCTTCTTTTTTTTCCCACCTACAAGTGCATAAAATCAATTAGTATACTGTGAAAAATAAATCTGAATAGGTATTGCTTCTGGAAGTCTTGAATAATCTGAAAACTTATTACATTGTTTAGAACTACAACACTAAAACATACAAGCCAAATAACTATATTAAACTCATAAAATGCTTACAATTTATAGGAAAAACTGAAAGTATCAATCAATTTTGAGGCAATATATAAAACAATTTAATTTTGGCTATAAGAAAATAATAGAAAATTTAAAGTACCTTTAGTCAAAAGACTCAAGCATTTACAGAGTGAGTTCGGTTATGAGAATGGCCAATATCACCTGCATAGATAATAAATTTTTCGCCAGAGAATAATGATGCATTTGCAAGACCTCAATGCACTAGTGTTCTCAAACAAACATGAAATGTATTCAACAACCAATCATCGTACGCACTATATCGCGCATTCGTTTACAACTTCACCATCTGAAACAACGGAAAGAGCTTATTTAGTATTCATGGATTGATTAAAGCTCTACTACAACCCAACAACCCGAATTTTTGTCTTTTGAAATTTTACAAATAAAAGCGTATTTGTAGGACACTGATAGGTGTGACGAAAATGAGAGTGATGTTGATCGTTTAAGTAGTTTCTATATAGCAGTAATCTCATTGTGGAGACTTAATTGGACCTTGAGTAGAAGGGAAGAAAACTAGCAAAATGATTAAAAAATAAAGGACACAACAATTTCTTAACAAACTGGGAAATTTCGGTTCCTTTCCTCCAAATATCTCTGAGATAAGATAAAAAGAGCACATATCTGCAAGCAATTCTGAGAGCAAACCACACAAAGTAAGAAGAAAATAGTCATTTCAACCAACATGCAAATGTTTCATTGGAAACTTGTTTGTTAAATTTTGTATCCTCAAATAAATTGAAGTTTTACAGCCAAAATTTCTAGGTTTCAACTAGCTACTGTCTTGAAAAATCAACTAAAAGCATATCTTAACCTTAACTAGTTCTGAGTTGGCTACAAAAATCTTTTTCACTTGCCATTGCCCTACTATCATAAGTGTTAGAACATGTTCCCCTACATTAATCCTATATTACCAATTAGAAGTTACCTAAAATCCTTTGTACTTAATGAGCTATTTGATTCAATCAACAACACATAGCTGGCCATTTTCATCAAAATATCCAAGATCTTTATCCCTAATCTTACTATATAGCTCCTCATATGAAATAAAAATATATATGATATGATCCTTATATATAAATTAGTAATGCCTTTGTAAACAAAATTATTTAATAAAAGGATAGCTATTCATGATTTTACTCCATCCATCTTTAAAATCACAAAAGTAAATTTCATTATCCATTTATTATTCTATTGGAATATAATTTCAATAAGCCAAATTCATATAAAAAAATATAGATATAGATTCAAGTAGAAACCTTAAGCATTTCCTTAAGCTCTTTAACTCCATATTCCTTAGCTCCTCATAGGTAGAAATGACCTGCAACGAAAGAAGTGTAAGATTCATTCAAGCTTTTTATCAAACACTTGGAGGGCATAACAAACTGTAACTAGATCGAGAATTCAAGGACAGTGAGCAATATGGCAGCATACATGTGATTACCTACACTTAAGAACAAAACAACAAGATAGAGAATAAAGATTAAGATATAAAGATAGAAGATTGGTCTAATTATCACTTATGTCCTATACAACATGTACACATTACAAGTCCTCTCACTGCTAAGTCAGTTATAATTATCACTCATTTGTAAACCGGACTATTAATGTCTAACATATGAATATAACCAAGTGCTTACTTGCTTCACATTACACAGAACATCTTCAAGAGACTTAAATAACCCATGCATAAAACAACTAGCAATCTACCCACTCTTCACATATAGAGGAAAAAAAATAATAGATTTTGCATTACACAAATCAAAATAGCAAGTCAATGCATTTACCTATAAAATTTGAAAATCAAAACATTTTCAAGCACTAATAAATTGTAGTCCATGAACATTCATCTTCAAACTCCATTTTGCAACAACTAGCATGTGGCCTTCATTCACCAGTAGTAAGCATATCCTATAAAAAGAATAACGAATGGATAAGAAAATCATTAGTGGCCTGGTTTTAACTTATACACAATTCACTACCTAAATACAGGTAATGAGACAAACCAATTCTTTATCTAGTAACAATGTTAAGAGTGTGTTTTACTAAACCAGTTCAAATAGATATTAATTCAACACTTCCACTCAAAAACAGGGGTAAAAAGGCATGGTGGGCCATGAAGAAATTAACCTACGGAAGTAATAGTAACAACTTGGGCTTTGCTCTGTAAGCATCATAAACTTGGAATTAGAGCAATTAAAGATGTTGGAGTCATTAAAAAAACATGAAAAGCATAAGAGAATTGCATAGGCATATGGTGAATCAAGCGTGATTCAAGCACCATATATAACAGATGAATTACCTCTCTTGGTAGCCAATCATTACCCATGAAATCTAAACCCAAATATGTTGTCGCCCAAAACAGTGACACACCTAGTTTCTGCAACTATGAACTTTGAACAACAGAGAGTGTTTTCTTCAGTGCGTGAAATGGCAAATTATAGCATGGCTAGGGTTTGTTTGGAACAACAGTAAGTTAGAGTGAATGTTTTGATTTCAAGTAGTTAGGGTTTGGGTATTATCTCACGGCCAGGGTTTGGGTTTCATCGGTTAGAAAGGGTTTATTGGTGGCAGAGAGTGTCGACGTTGAGTGAGTGAAGTTTTGGATCTCGATTTGTGGGTGGGTTTTTTTGATACTTTTGGCAACTAGGATTTGGGTTGCATTGACAGGTAAACAAAAGTTTCGATTTATGAGACGACGGTAAACTCCAGTGTAGTAAAGAGAGACGGTCAAACTCCAGTCGTGAGAGAGACGACTATGAGTCGACGGTGAGCCAATGCCAATAAGCCAGGGCTGTTAGAGAGAGAGAGAGAGAAGTTCAGAGTAGTGAAAGGGCCCTCGATAGAGATCTAGGGATTTTGCTTTTGCTATTATATTTTTATTTTAGAGTTTTTTATTTTAATATTTGGTCTAATGGTTTGTGTTCCAAACATAAAATTTTGGATTTTACAGGTCTTAGGTTCGAGTTGGATAATTTACAAATTATAATAAATTTTTCAATCGATACTTCAACATGATTTTAATGTCTAATTTACTGATACACTAATATCAATAATTTATGATGTCTGTTTGTTAAAAGCGGAAAATGGTGCATATGTATATAATTACTGACACTTTTTACGAAGTGTCAGAAACTAAGTGTCAGTAAATGTCATTTTTGTAGTAGTGAATTTACCTCCTTTGTATAAGTCTTTATATCGGTTTTAACCGTTAATTTTTTAATCCTGTATTTTAGGAGAAACTCGAGAATCAAAAAAATCACAAGAGCCCCAACAAACCCCAGATTGAAGCAGGATTTGGCAATGGATACTGTAATTACTATCCTGTATTATGTGCAGCATTTATACTTGATATTATGATTTAATACTATGTTATGATTACATATATGCACATTATATGTTTGATTGAGTCATGAGATGTGATTGTGAGTCACCACATATGTACCCCATAGACTTTGCGCATGCTTATTGAGAGTTAGGTTACTCCACCGGTGCGAGATAATTTAATTACCAGGTATTGAGAGACTTTTTCCTGCTCGACTTGCACGATGATGATCTCGGCGAGTATTGAGAGTTATTTTCCCCTGGATATTATTAGGTGCAGTTTTGTCATGTATGTATGTATAGATTCCATGTTTGGTGATAGATGATATTTAGTGTGGAGTTATGTCACATGATTATGTATAAGCACTAGTTCACTATAATATTATTATTATTTATAATATACATAATTACATCTACTCACTGAGTTGTAAGCTCATTATTTTCATATTTACCCTTTTTCTGCCAGGATTTCGTAGGATTTTGTGTACATAAGTTCTAGACAATCGAGGTTAGGTGACGAGATGCATTACTGAATGTCTTGCATTTTGAACACACTTATGTTGCTTTTTTTTTTAATATATAATAGTGAGACATGAATTGTGCAAGTTTTGAATATATAATTTCGGATGAGACATAGAGGTTGTTATGTGTTTATATGAGAGACTCCTTTCTTAATATATTTTAATGAATTAAACTTGTGCTGCGAGTTTTGGTTATGAGTTCACATAATTCGCCTCGGATCTGACATATAGGTTGGGGCGAGTTGTGTCATTTATAGAGTACATTTTGTTAAACTATAGGGAATTACAAGAGTCTTTTTGTTCGAAAATTTATTAGTCATCAAAGATGGAAGGTTGTAAGATAGAGGACAATGATCACAACATAAACAACTAAAAGATAAGACATAATCTTCTCTCTTTGAAAGAGAGCTTATTAATCGTCATACATGACAGTGAAGACTTTAAATAGCTTCGAAGATAATTTTCATTGCCGCTAAAATCCAGTGACGGAATATCCTCCGTCAACACGAATAACCTGCCCAGTGACATATGAAGCGGCTGACAAGCATAGGAATGCTACCACGGATGAAACCTCATCAGGTTTTCCAGGACGGAGCATAGGAGTACGGAGTATCATGCGATTTGCATGTTCCAGAAAATTAGAATCTTTCTGAGAGGACAAAACAATTAACGGTTAATATAATCAGTTAAGCACCATTTCTTCTAAATGCTGTAGGTTTACGTACGCAGAAGATGTAAGCAAGTGACATAATGCGGTAATTTGTACTTCTATGTGAAATTTTTCTTTATACATATATGCTTAGCTGGAAATAAAGGATTATGTGTGCCATAGTAATTGTATGCTAAAACTTAGAAGCATAATACTTTAATGGGTGTTTTAACTAGATAGATGTGACGAGGAAAATAGAACATAAATATATAGCCATTCATGGAAAAGTGTGGAGGGAATGAGTATATACTTCTGCGGTATCAATGAGTGGGGTTCTAATGATCCATGGTGCAACTGTATTCACTCGAATTTTGTCTTTTGCCCACTCGCATGCCAAGTTCTTTGTCAGTTGATTCATCGCTCCTGGAGTACAGAATACTATTTAGCATTTGAAAGGCTTTCTTGGAACTATATTTTAAGAGAAAATATTGAACTGTACCTTTACTCGATGCATAGACGGAACACATAGGTATAGCAATAACGCCTGCAACGGAGGATATAAATATGATGTTTCCATTTCCTGACGTTTTTAAGAGGGGGTGTGCAAGTTGAGACAGATGATAAGCAGACTCGAAATTGGTAGTCATTATAGTTGAGTAATCCTCCGCGGTAAATTCTGTGGTTTCCTTGGGTATAAAGATTCCAGCATTGTTAACCTGAGGAAATGATCTTCACTAATAAAGCAGCTCTTGAGTTTGAAGAAGCCAAAGAGACAATAGAGTAGCAATCTTATTGCTGATATAGGCAGAGAGAAACTTGAAATTGAAGCAGTTTTTAGAAAAATATTATTACTACCTAAACCATCTAAAGCATATTCTCATATGGTCCCCAGCTTTTAACAAATAATTTTCTTTGTGAATATGGCAGCTGCGCAGAACTTACAAGGATGTTGAGCTTGCCGTCGAACCGAGACAAGACAGTCTCCATCAGCTTCTCTCGCTGTGCTCTAATTTTCAGGTCACATACGGAGCCACTTACTTGAAGCCCCTTACTCTTCCATTCTTGAATTCTTTGATTGAGCTCTGTTTCGTTACGGGAACATGTATGAACTATTGCTCCAAATGCTGCTAGTTCTTCTACTACTGCATATCTGATCAATCAATTCATTTACAGCTTGTATAGTAACAAAAAACATAGAATAGAATTGGATTAATACAGGAAACCTGAGGCAAATAAGAGAAAGCACAAACCCGATGCCTTTGGTTCCACCTGTGACAAGGGCGGTCATACCCTTCAGAGACCATCTTTGCTCTCTAAAATCTGACATGTTTCTTTGCTATTGATCAATCGGAGGAAAAGCAAATATTCCTATCTTATCTAAAATGCTTGTACACTTTTTCTGCAACGAACAACAATGGAATGACAACCGATTTATATAGGCGCGCCGCGTGTGATTAAAAATAAAGATCAAGCCAGGAACCTAATTACTAACTTTAGTATGTACCTGATGTACTCATAATTTATCTCTTATTTTAATGTTTTTATAATTTAATTTTATGTTAAATTATATTTTATTATATTAATTTATCTTAATTTTTATATTTTATTATTTTAGGAGTATTTTGGGAAGAAAGAGAAATTAAATCAGAATATTGGAGAGCTTAAAGAAGAATTAATTAGAAATTTCGGAAAAAGAATAAAATTAAAATGGAAGAAAATTGAAGAAGCCAAAGCCTAATCTTGGAAGCCACGTGAAGAATAAAAGAAAAAGATAAAAAAAGATGCTTAAAGGACAAACAAGTGGAAGTCATTATTGCCGACAAATTTATTGGCTATTTGTACAAGTCACGTGAATTGATTTCAAAAAGTGGAAGCCACGTGAAGAATAAAAGAAAAAGATAAAAAAAGATGCTTAAAGGACAAACAAGTGGAAGTCATTATTGCTGACAAATTTATTGGCTATTTGTACAAGTCACGTGAATTGATTTCAAAAAGCTTTTGGCATATGCTTCGGCAGCACTTAACTTACATTTGCTGTAAGTAACATTCCGAGAAAACTAACCGTTGGATCAGTCAATTTTTAGATCCAACGGATGTGATGAAACATAACCTAAAACTAGGTTAAGGTGGATGTAGAAAATATATTATTAAAAACAAAAGAAGAGAAACCTACTGAAACGGTTGTCGAATAATGAAGCCAAGGGATAAGTCGGTAATAAAAAATAGAGAGGGAAAAAAAATGGCGAGCGGTGCTCTGGCAATGCAAAAAATTGAAGAGGAAAAGTACAATAATTAGGTTTAGAAAGAGGGGGAAAGTGAAAAAAGCACCAAACAAATATTACCAAGTGACTAGATCAAGTTTTTCAGATCACAAATTGGGGAAATGAGAAAAAATTACAGCACCAAAAAAATCAAAGCTACAGGTACAATTTCATACCTCATCTTGTCAAGTTGTCTTCACCATATAATTTCCCCCACATCATTCATTGTCTGTGTGAGTCGTTATTAATGGAACATGGATTTTTGGAAATTTAACAGAATTGATATTGGTAAAAGCTTGGGTTAAAAAGCATGGGTTACGGCTGTAGTCGAAGCTGAGTGAAGGGGGCATATCAAGGGCTAGGAATCAAGGGGCCTTTTGTCGTGAAGAGAAGAAAGCAGAGGCTGAAAACAGTCCAGATGATAAGAAAAACGAGAGATACAACTACGGTTTTATTTCGTAGTTGTAAGTATGATTTTGGTATTCCTTTTAAACAATGTAAGAAAACAAGTTAAACAAGTTTAAGTTGTAAGAAAACACAACTTTAATTTGTTGTTCTATTAATTTTATCTGGTTAAACAAGTTAGTGTTAGAGAAAAGAAAAACTAGCGAAACGATAACAATTGCTCAACTAGATCTGCATCTTCGTATCTTCCTTTTTATTTTCTTCTTTTAATTCCATTAATTCTCACTTTTTCTTCCGTGATGAGACATCTCCATCTATTTCAAATGTTTCTGTTCTTCTGGATAGTAACATAGCTGATGGATCTTCGGCCTCATAGAATTAGAATTAGTTATGCTGATTTTTTTCTTCTAATCCTTGAACTTTAAATTGGGTTTGGGAGTTTCAATGATTGTGCCAGCTTGTAATTTTTAATACTTATGCATCATGGTGACATGGCTTTGAAAAGGCTGGTAATATAAATTTTGTTGGCTTGTGGCACGTACGGTTAAAAATTTTAAGCTCATCAGAGCATGTAGTGATAGACAGCCTTCGTCGCCAATAGTATTTTCATTCTCATATATTAAGACAATTATTTGCTTTTACACATAGAAAGAGATGTACATATCAATTCCAAATTTGTCCACTGCACACTCAGAATTTGGAGTGTTTTTGCCTCTAAAACTTAAACTCAAACCAGCTGAGTCCATATTGTAATCTTGCTTGATATTCTCATCTTGAAATGATTATTATTATTTGATGGTATAATTTTCTTTAAACTTTCATGTAGCATATTTTAATTTATTAATGGTTTTTTGTTACTTACGATATGCTATTGTTTATAACTTGCAGCCATGTTTACATGGAGATCGGGACTGTGGTAGCCGGAGATGAGATTGAGGTAGCAACATAATTCCAGAGTTACACCAGCTTAAAGAAGATGTGGCAGGATGTCAATGTCAAGGATATTTGCTTTGACAAGCCTATAAGACATGCTAAGGAAGTGAGAGTTTATGTCATGTTGCCATGGCTCATTTGTTGTATGTTTGATTGACTGAATGTGTTTGAGCTTTGAAAATCCATGTGGTTGAGACATTGTTTGATCTTGATTATGTTGAATGCTTCTATTAATGATTTGAAATGGATGATATTATTTAAACAGATGCAAAGATTTCTTAAGTAGAAGATGAAGAATAAACTATGCTTTGATGATTTATTTACTTGCAAAAGCCTCCATTTATAGTTGTTGCTACTGTTCAAGTTATTAAGTGTTTACAATGATTATCATGGCAGCTTCCTTTAAAGAGTTTTTTCTGCATATATATAACATGTGAAATAATGATTAGAGCAAGTAATTCAATCAAAAAGCCTTTAAAAACTATTACATAAATACTTAAAACATATCGGGTTACACATATATTAAAATGTTTTTCATCATTTGTGAGTCACCTAGATAGTACTCAAATTTACACCTATAATATAAGAAGTTCCACTTTTTATATGCATATCAGGTTAAATACGCATAACAAAATTTTGTCTACACAAACTGACAAACATGTTCTACGATTTACACACATATGTAAAAACATCATTTCCCACGCTGCCTTCTTTCTCAGCAAAGTTCAACTTTCTTTTCTCATTGCAATAATAGTAGCTTGCTCTGGTTCCTAGGAAGCAACCCATAAGCGTCCTAACTGCTGCATTGACTCATCTACAATTTACATAAACAAAAAGTTCCATTAAATTGCTTATCAAGCAGGATAATCAAATTACATATAAGGAAAGATCAAATACAACTTGATTGTTAGAGTTGAATTCTCACCTTCAACATTTATGCATTTGTTGGAAGAGGATCTTCATATTTCTTTCACAGGTGAGATAAATGGTGATGGATCATGTAAGTTCGCAGATAAACTGCCTGAAGTCTAACCAGATCTTGGCGCTCTATGAGCAATACATAATCTTGTGCAGAGTTTATAAGAGTATTGGTAGAACCCAAGAAAATACTAGCCTTGTCCACCTTCTATAACCCAAATTCGCCTGACAGGGAGCTCAACACTGATATTATCATGTAGCATAAGTGATTGTTCACAATATCAAACGTTTTAAGGCCATCACTTGTAAATAGAGGAGAGCTATAGCCTTTGCTTTCATCACCGTTCAAAGACTAAAATGTTACCTTTTATTTTATTTTTCTATTATGCCAAGAAAATGACCAAAATAAACCATAATTCAAAATATAAACTAAGTGCTTCAAGTTAATAACGTCAGCTAGAATTGAAGAATGCTGACTAGTGACTACAACATTAAATTCCCAAAATATCTGAATGCCAGCCAGGGCAGAGACAAAAAAAACCATGTTTGCAATCTAAAGAATGGAAGAAATGCTCATAAAATACATAAGTTGAAAAGGGGAATCATATTGAGGCTTTATCCTTATCATTTAGGTAAACTTAAATCCCTTATATTAGTTATCTTTAATGTAGTCTACAATTGAGAAGACATCGAGTTCATAAGCAATGAATATGAGGCTATTACCACCACATTATCCTTTCCATTAAACACTCAAACGTCTGAAATTCATAAATATGGAAACCATAATTATAAAAGCATAACTTCTTTCTTAATCTTGCATTTTTTACTTTCCACTGACTCCTCAATAATAATGCCATCAAGTAAAGGCTAATATTACACACCAGAAAATTAAACTAATAAATAATTGTGGCATTACGTTCTGAGTTTAACAAAAAACAAAGAACCCATGATAACAAATTAATACAATTATTTTGTTGAGCAGTAACATGATTTTAAGCACACTGAACAATATCAGTATTGGTTTGGATACATAGTCTTTGCCCCGTAATTGGTATCAAAACTGCGTACTTTTAACAGTTTTTGCATTCTTACTAACTTAACTAGTTGTCAACTTAAATTACTGATACTAAATTCCTTACTACAATAACAAAAAGGGAGGCTCACAAGTGAAATTTATCCAGTAAATACATAACAACAGATGGTTACCTTTAAAAATCAAAATTATCAATAGGAATTACACTTCAATAACGGGTCACCATTTCAAGCAAATGAGCAAATGAAATAATAACAAGGTTTAATGCTTTATTTTTTAACTACACCCTTCGTACACCCTTCCAATTTTACACAAATTCATATAAAAATATCTGATCTTTATTCTTTGAAGACGCATTCTCATTTACTTGTGAATATAAAATAACAATATGTTCTCGTCTTCATAATTTCTAACCTTCACACTTCGCTCTACAAATTTACATTTCTTTTCAAAGCCATAAAACAGAACGTTCTGTTAAGGTCATTCTCTAGAGATTTTGAATCTTAAAGCACCTGCTCAATTATTCATTCCACTACATAATATTCTCACTTCATCGATAACAACTCATACTATGTTATTAATGAAAATACATGAAATTAGCTGAACTCTGATACATCAATTTGTAAACCGATTACCATGCTTAAAATTAGCCAACTACTATTTACTTACGCCATTCAGACATTTCATCGAACACTTGATGCATAGGGCCTATTTAAGAATTTGAAGCAAGATAAAATTATGAGGATACTAATCGATAAAGCGATCAATGATATTACAAATATTTCATTACTCCAAAAAAAATTTATAAATTAAATAACGAAAAAAAATTATGAAATTTACGAAACCCTCCCTCACCTCTGAAAGTGCAGCTCCCGTTATTTCTCCATGTAGCACTAACAGACAACTCTGAAAGAATTTGTTTCTTTTTTTTTTCCCTTTTTCTCAGCCTTGGTTCAATAATTTCCATAATAAAATTGTATGAATAGTGGCATATGACGTTTCAGAGGGGAGCTGTTGATTCCTTCAAAAATCGGATTATGAGATTTTGGCTTGTAAACTTTTAAAACCCACATAAAAATTTTTCAATTTCAATTTTTCTTTTTGTTTTCAAAATTTTCATTGATACGCGCCTAATCATCAACTGGCTATTATAAGGAATTTATACCATTGACTTTACCATTGACATATCTTGCAACTGGTTGCCAACAGGTTTCAATATTGTTTTCCTACTGCATCTTATCGCCACGTGCTGCTCTTACATGAGTCAATTGGTCACATCACATCTGTTACTTACACCGAATGTAACATAAGCTTACCCGCTTGCTTCACGTGCATGGCTTAAATGTGGGCTGGATTTGTTTTGTTTAAAATCCTTTTCATTTAAGGATTTTGGCGTGGCGGCAACAATATAAAAAGGGGAGACGAGCGGAGATTAGGGGATGACAGAAACGAAATTAAGAAAAGAAGGCAGCCGCACGACTGGAGAAAAACCGAGAGCAAGAAAAAGAAAAGAAGAAGAAGAAGAGACGCCACTGTTGCAAAATCCGGGAGCAATAATTTAGAGAAGTCAATTGTAGAGATTGGAGAGAGCCAGCTTCTTGAGTTTTTCTTTACCTCATCTCTATTATTTAGTTTGAATGTTCCCAATTAAATTTATGAATTCTCTTTATATTCTCGTAAACTAATTTATTTTACTTAGATGATATAGCTGCATGAAAGATTTAATTATAAATCATGTTATTTTAATTTATTATTCATGATTGAGTGTTCGTTATTGTCTTAATCTTTTAAATAATGGCCGATATTTAATTGATTTGAGAATCTGTGATGGAGCCAGGAGATTTTTGTATTTTCTTTCTGTGTAATGAATCTTGTAGAATTGAGCGAAAGAGCAGAGATGTCTTAAGCGTGATTCGATTTTTACAGAATTTAGAAACGTGAATCTTTCGTATTTAAATTAATAGAGATATAGTGGGTTAATATGTGAAGGTATTTTGATATTCTTTCGAGAGGATATTGAATAGATTAGGGAAATTCACTGTCAACATGGGTAATAAAATTTTAATAGCATAGATAGAGGATTAAATTGGATTAGTTATGGTGAAATCGGATGTCCTAGTGTTTTAAGTCTCTTGGTGATTTTTATTACTGCCTGCATATTTATTAAATTTTTAGTTATTTAATTTTATTTAATTTTAATCTAAATTCGTCTATTCGATTGTTTAAATAAATTAGGGTTAGAATAATTTCGGTAGCTAATAGGATATACAATCTCTGTGGGACGATACTCTACTCTTCATTATATTACTTGTGCCGACCAGTACACTTACTAATTTACACATCAGTACCTAATTACTAATTCTGGTTTGTACCTAATTGCTTCTAATAAGTTGTAAATAAAATGTAATCCAAAATTATATTTAATAAGCGTAATCGTAACACATTTACTAGTAAGATCAAAACAGGTGCGCCTTTTCAGTTTGATACTATTTACTAGTATTTTGCCTACTATTGAATTAGAATTCTCTCTCAACTTTATCCGAGCAAATTTTATTAATATGATTGTGGTTGATAAATTAAAAAAATAATTAAATTATAATTATATACTAATATTAAAATATATGTCATATAAAATTTATAAAAATCAAGAGTGTTCAAATCAAGGGAGGGTTTTAATCCGTCCACCACCTGTCTTCTTTGGTACTTGATCTGTTTGACCAAAGTCTCCAAATCTAATTACTTTCAAGGCCCGTTCAGGATCGGTGACAAGTGAAGAGAAAAAAAGAGTTGGTATTTGACGCCTTAATTTTTTTACCAACTCCTATCGCTCAATTAATCCCATTATAAATTTTAAAATAAATTTTTCTCTCTCAATATAACTCCTTTTGGGATCGCTGTCAAGTTTTGAAAAAAATCAATGGTAGTTGACCTCATTTATAGCCCTCAGCAACCTCTACTACTCAAATAACCTTCCTTATAAATTTTAAAATAATTTTCTATATCTCGACATAACTCGATAATCCTAATATATTCTTATCATCAATTTAATCATTTTACACACACTACCTCAGCTTCTGTCAGCTCTATTTCTCCAATGAGAACAACTATGATACTCCCTTTGTAATTTTTGACAACCATGGCTAACCCAACCATTATTTCTTCTGAAGTTAAGATTGTTGCATCAGTGAAAAGGAATATTGGAATTGAATTACTTGAAGGACTTTCATAATTAAGCAATAACTGAATAAGTGGATATTGTCTCTTGAGTGCTCTTTCAGTAACTTTGACAGTTTGCTTTTTCTACAAAACTCATATCAAGATTTAGTCACAAAAGCTAAATCTCTGTGATCACATGTCTAGGTTCAAGAACGACAAACAACAAACCCATTAACTTGTTAACGCCAATTAAAAAAATAAATAAATCATAATTATATATTAATACTAAAATATATGTCGTATAAAATCTATAAAGATCAAGAATGTTCAAATCAAGTGAGGGTTTTAATCCGCCCACCACCTGTCTTCATTGATACTTGATCTGTTTGACCAAAGTCTCCAAATCTAATTACTTTCAAGGCCCGTTCAGGATCGGTGACAAGTGAAGAGAAAAAAAGAGTTGGTATTTGACGCCTTAATTTTTTTACCAACTCCTATCGCTCAATTAATCCCATTATAAATTTTAAAATAAATTTTTCTCTCTCAATATAACTCCTTTTGGGATCGCTGTCAAGTTTTGAAAAAAATCAATGGTAGTTGACCTCATTTATAGCCCTCAGCAACCTCTACTACTCAAATAACCTTCCTTATAAATTTTAAAATAATTTTCTATATCTCGACATAACTCGATAATCCTAATATATTCTTATCATCAATTTAATCATTTTACACACACTACCTCAGCTTCTGTCAGCTCTATTTCTCCAATGAGAACAACTATGATACTCCCTTTGTAATTTTTGACAACCATGGCTAACCCAACCATTATTTCTTCTGAAGTTAAGATTGTTGCATCAGTGAAAAGGAATATTGGAATTGAATTACTTGAAGGACTTTCATAATTAAGCAATAACTGAATAAGTGGATATTGTCTCTTGAGTGCTCTTTCAGTAACTTTGACAGTTTGCTTTTTCTACAAAACTCATATCAAGATTTAGTCACAAAAGCTAAATCTCTGTGATCACATGTCTAGGTTCAAGAACGACAAACAACAAACCCATTAACTTGTTAACGCCAATTAAAAAAAAAAAATCATAATTATATATCAATACTAAAATATATGTCGTATAAAATTTATAAAGATCAAGAATGTTCAAATCAAGAGAGGGTTTTAATCCGCCCACCACCTGTCTTTTTTGGTACTTGATCTGTTTGACCAAAGTCTACAAATCTAATGACTTTCAAGGCCCGTTCAGGATCGGTGACAAGTGAGAGAAAAAAAGAGTTGGTATTTGACGCCTTAATTTTTTTACCAACTCCTATCGCACAATTAATTCCACTATCTCATCTTCTGTCAGCTCTATTTCTCCAATAAGAACAACTATGATACTCCCTTTGTAATTTTTGCCAACCATGGCTAACCCAACCATCATTTCTTCTGAAGTTAAGATTGTTGCATCGGTGAAAAAGAACATTGGAATTGAATTACTTGAAGGACTTTCATAATTAAGCAATAACTCAATAAGTGGATTTTGTCTCTTGACTGCTCTTTCAGTAACTTTGACAGTTTGCTTTTTCTACAAAAACTCATATCAAGATTTAGTCACAAAAGCTAAATCTCTGTGATCACATGTCTAGGTTCAAGAACCACAAACAACAAACCCATTAACTTGTTAACGCCAATTTAGAATACTTGATTCAGCATTTTCATGCTTGGTTAATGGCTTTTGCTTGGATTAATTCCTTTCCAACAACTCCAGTCTTTTCAAACAATTGCTCGAAGTCCGCATGCTCGATTGATGCTCAGCTAGATTTTGAACCTGGCATTTAAAATGTGGTGCATGAAAAATAATAGAACTGATAAGAAGGCAAACTTGGAATTATGAGGATTGTGTTGGCAAAGAAAACATTTCTAAAGTTAATGATACGTTAATTAAGAAACAAGTGTTGGTTGGTGACAGAATAAAAAGAACTCAAATATCATCACTCTTAAAAAAATATAGATAAGGCCTGTTTACCACGGCTACCGAGTTGCTAGGCTGACTCAATTGGAGACCTGGTAATTTTTCCTCATATCGGACAACTGGTGCCCCTTTTTATACTTTTTAAAGAGCGGTGATATTTTGCTCGCTTAGATTATCTCAACAACCTCCACTTTCAAATTTACCTCATTTATTTTCCAAATTATCCTTAAAAAAATATTATTAATTTTGTTAAATTTTGTTTTTTTTCTGTGTCAAATATCACCATCATCCCTTCCGCCATTCTTCAACACTAATTCACCATCGCCTCCAACAAATATAATTACCAAGCACAATGTTTTTTTATTGTATTTAAAATCAACAATCAAATTAAGATTCCAAAATTATTAAATCTATGAAATCAATTTGATAATTTTTATAAAACTAAAACCCAGATATTCCAAAACCATAATCCGTGATCCAAGGTCAGCAAGTTAAGATTACAAGTGCAAAACCCTGTAGCCATCTCTATTGTTCTACTTTTTAAGTTGTCTTGCGTTTAGATTGTGCTGCGATGAAGTTCTTTCGACTTGTGCTTATGGATAATGAAAATGACTATAATCATCAAATTGAATTTAGATAATCTCAATGCAAAGTAAAATGTTTACAGGAACAAATGAATTAATTTTGGATAGAATTCATTTTATTACTTTTAGTTTGATCAAAGTTTCCATTTAATCTTTACATTTTGAAAAATATCTCAAAACACTCCCATCATTATTCCCATTAGAGTTAAAAATTACCATTTGAGGGTAAAACAATCTTTTGAACTAAAATAATTTAAGATTAAAAAAAATTGCTACATTGTAAAAAATAACAGAATTTGCTACATTGTAAAAAATAACATTACCAATTAAAAAAATAAATTCAAGGTAAATTTAAAAAAATAAAATAAAATGCAACCTTAAATCTACCATTTCTCTTCTCCAACTGCCCACCACATCCTAAATCAAACTCAATAACTTATCAAACTAGTTTGTGATTTCAAATTTATAAATCACCATTGAAACATTCTTAAGTTGTTCTTGAGACATCAAGAGAACCTTT
The DNA here is from genome assembly GCA_030449925.1 of Citropsis articulata. Taxonomy (NCBI): domain Eukaryota; kingdom Viridiplantae; phylum Streptophyta; class Magnoliopsida; order Sapindales; family Rutaceae; genus Citropsis; species Citropsis articulata. Next base: position 2,083,332 of record JASUUH010000051.1, on the reverse strand, counting down.
AAAAGTATTTTTTGTTTAGTTTAAACCAAAAAAAGGGAAATGAGGTAATTTTTTGTTTAGTTTAAACAAAAAGTATTTTTTGTTTTTCTGCGATGGAACACATAGGTATAGGAATAATGCCTGCAACAGAGTAAAAGGAATTTAGATCTATTAGAAATAGATGTAAGTAATTAAAAATAAAAAAATTAATAACTTAATTTTTTCCGGAAGTACTGTTCACGACTACCGTTCATCGTTACTGTTCACCACGACAGTTCATTGTTACTGTTCACGAATACTGTTTATCCGCATAAAAAATATTAATTTTCCAAACACATAATAAAATGCAGAAAATAAATAACACGGAGATTGTTATGTAGTTCAGATTAATCAATTCTACATCCACGAGGCCACACCCAGATGAAAAGTAATTCACTAAGTTGAGATGTTACAACTTATGGATTTACCAAACTTAAGATTCTCACTTACAGTTTATCACCATATAGTTTACTTAACCTTAGACTGAATCAGCTTCTCTTGAATAATTGGTACCCCTTTTGATCCACGATCTTCAAGGCTCTTCGCAAAGTGATAATAGCAATTATTCAATTTTTTAATGTCTAGTTATCCAAGATCCACATAGACTCTCCACAGAGATGAAAAGAAGATAAGAAAAATAAATCAACACAACATGGTGCGCCAAATCTGGATTCTCTGGGGAGGAGGCCGAATTTTGCTTCTCTGCTTTATGCTCTCTGTTGTGAATCCTTCAATTGTGAAATACCTTTCTTTATATAGGCAATATGATTTCACCAAAATAGCAAGTCTTAAAATATTTAGATTCTTTCCAAATAGGAGTTTCTTTCCAAATAGGAGTTTCTTTCCTCTTATAATTCCTATGAATCTGAATAGGAATAAATCTGATCTTCTTGCCTTACTTGTCTCCTAAGAAATATCTAGAGCATTTCATGAACTTCCTGTTTGAACCAACCTCTTACTTTAAATAGATCTCATGCACCAATTATAGAATCCATCATTAATTGACTTTCTAAATTAGACATCTAATTAAATTAGGAAACAAATACTCCTAATAAATTGGAATCTCACTAAGGTGGCGTTTGTTTTTGTCTGTCTGAAATTTGAATAAACTTGAATTAGTCTGAATTCTGAATAGATCTGAATGTTTGAATTTGAATAATATGTTCTTCTTCTTTTTTTTTGAATCTCTGAAAATAAGTATTAAGTTATTTATTTTTTTCAACTTAAAAAACTGAAAATACATACTTTTACATTAGTATCCTCATTAAATTTGAATGTAAAATAAATAATATATTAAATACCATAATATTTTAACATATATGAGTAAAACTACACTCAAGTGAATATATAATGATTTTAGAATTTTAAGATATAAAATACCATACGTTTCAAATTTTATCACTAAAAAGAGTAACAAACCTAGTTGATTAGTATATAAGTGAATGCTGGAAAATGTAATTGAAATGAAAAAAGAAAAGGCCCAAGTCAAGTGCTTGCCTAAGGAGAAATTAATTGGAGATTCAAGAACTAGATAAGAGAAGAAAAACGAGGAGGGATTCCATGGTGGCTGAAAAAAAATAAAAATAAAAATGAGATTATATGGGGTAAACATCTATAAGTGAGTTTTGAGATAGATATGAAAAATAAATTATAAAATAGGAATATTTTTGACATTAGAAAGTAACTGAATTAATTAAGATTTCTCCATTCAGTAAAAAGCCAAAACAATTAGCTTATTTTATTAAATCAAAATTATTTAAAAAGTCCCATTAAATTATAAAAACAAACACCTATAATTAACTTAATTAATTAAGTTAAGTCACTTTAAGTCATTAAGTTAAAAAAAAAATACCATCTAAATTAGGGAATTAATAAATTAATCCATATTACAAGATATGCAATAAATAAATTTCCAATTTAACTAACTTGCAATAAAATGCCAACTCCATAAATATTGGACTTAACACAGAGGATATAAATATGATGTTTCCATTTCCTGATGATTTTAAAAGGGGGTGTGCAAGTTGAGACGGATGATAAGCAGACTCGAAATTGGTAGTCATTACAGTTGAGAAATCCTCCTCGGTAAATTCTGTGGTTTCCTTAGGTATGAAGGCTCCAGCATTGTTAATATGAGAAAATGATCTTCAGTAATAAAGCGTTCTTGAGTTTGAAGAAGCAAAATACACATTAGAGTTGCAACCTTATTACTCACATAAGCAGAGAGAAAATTTGAAATTGAAGATGTTTTTGGAAAAATAATTTTGCTTCCTAGTCTATCTAATGTATACCCCCGTATGGTCCCCGGCTTTTAACAAATAATTTTGTTTGTGAACATGGTAGCTGCGCAGAACTTACAAGGATGTTGAGCTTGCCATCAAACTAAGACGAGACAGTCTTCATTAGCTCTAATTTTCAGGTCACATGCAGAGCCACTCACTTGAAGTCCCTCACTCTTCCATTCTTGAATTCTTTGATTAAGCTCTGTTTCGTTACGGGAACATGTATGAACTATTGCTCCAAATGCTGCTAGTTCTTCTACTACTGCATATCTGATCAATCAGTTCATTAACAACTTATATAGTAACAAAAAAAATATAATAGAATTGGATTGATACAGGAAAATTAAGGCAAAGAAGAGAAAGCAAACCCGATCCCTTTTGTTCCACCTGTGACAAGGGCAGTCATACCCTTGAGAGACTATAATAGCCTAAGCACCTTGCCCTTGTCTTCCATTTTAACTTGAATTGCTTCTAGTTCTGTCACGATGCCTTTCAGAACACTAGGATGATCAAAAGTTTTTGTACCTTCAATCATTCTTAGCTTGTGAAATCACTCCTTAAGGTACAAATGATTAGAGATGCTCTTTATCTGATATAAATTTTCTAATCTCTCCCAAAGTTGTTTTACCAAAGGAATTTTTTCTACATTTGCATAAATATTCTTTGCTAGACATAATTGTGTAGCATTTGTAGCTCTTTTATCCAATTCTTCCCAATCTTATTGTGTAGCATTTGTAGCTCTTTTATCCAATTCTTCCCAATCTTCATCACTCATAATAGATTCCCCAGAGTTATGCTAGAAGTAGGAGATGGTTTCCCCTTCAAAGCCTTGTGTAGCCCATATTAAATCAATATATCATTGACTTGAATTTGCCACAAGCCAATAATGATTCTTTCATCAAACTTTTCAACCTCAACTCTTGCAAGATTTAAAAATTTGTTTGCATATATAATTTTTTTGCAGAATAACCTTTAGCTCTGATACCACTTGCTGGGGAATTTTAATCCCACCCAAGATCTTGCAAGTAAAAAGATCAAATAAATAATGAACAAAAAATATATAGAGAATAAAACTAATCACACAACATAAGAATTTACGAGGAAAACTCATTTACTGAAGAAAACCTGCAGTCGCTATGGACAACAAGAGAAAAATCTACTATGTAAAAAATTATTATAATCATTTTAATTTTTTTTTCTTATAGGCAAAACCTCAATAACTCACAATCTCTTAATAAACCTACAGTTTATCTTACACTAGAAACGATCAACTTGCTTCAAACTTATTGTTGTGTTATACCAACGAGTGAACCCAACCTCCCTATATACAATGATAATTTCTTATAAGAGAAGAATCCTTTTTTTTTTTTTAATTCTAGTTGTACTTCTCCAAAAGAGAAATTGCTTATTCCTTAAATAGAAATCCTACTAAATAAGCAAATATCTTGAGAAATCCTTATTGAAAAATAAGATATATTTCCTAATAAAACATATACCAGCAAAGATGTTTGGTTTAGAAAATCATCATCCATTTGTTCATGCAATGAAACCTCTGCTCATGGAATTATTACAATCCAACCATCACTGGAGATCTCACTATGAAGCCACCAAACATTCTTACAAATTAGTAATAATTAATGAAATGAGTAAGTTTAATATATATGATTTCAAAGGCATAACTTTTGTTTTTTGCTCTTTTTTTTTGAAAATCCAGTATCGATGTCTATTGTTTCTATTTTAATAAATCATTGTGGGTTTTCTTACCTATCTGGGGTATTATGGATTTGGCTAAGCAAGCATCGATGGAGAGAATGAAAGAGAAGAAGATGCAAAAAAAAAAAAAAAAAAAAAAAATCCAAAAAAAGATGAAAGAACGAGAAGAGAATGGGATAATATTAAAGAAGTTTATTCAAGAAGAAGTAAAAGTTGTTATTGAAATTAATTAAAAGAATTGTGTGGGGTTGATATGAAGTCGGCAATTCGTGGGTAAGTTTACACAAGACAAGATGAAATTATTCTAGGAGTTTCATGTAATTTTAGACGTTGGATAAAATTGTAAGTCCAAAGAAAGGGTTTCACTAGGATATTAAAAGGGTGCTAATAGCATCACTCTTTTTTTTTCGTCTTTATATTGTTTTGTATCTTTTAAGCCCAGCTAGGATATACCAATGGCCTTTTCCTAATGTGTGGGGTTGATATGAAGTCGGCAATTCGTGGGTAAGTTTACACAAGATAAGATGAAATTGTTCTAGGAGTTTCATGTAATTTTAGACGTTGGATAAAATTGTAGGTCCAAAGAAAGGGTTTCACTAGGATATTAAAAGGGTGCTAATAGCATCACTCCACAATTTATAAGACTAAAGGTTCGAACCTTTATAGAATTATTATAAGGATCAGTTGTAGTGAAAAAGCCTAGCTAGGACATATTCTCGGTTTGTTTTGATTTTAATGTCTATATATTGACTATTAATTATTATGTTTACAAATGTCATATATGTTTTACAACTAGTGATTTACTAAATATCCTAATTTTTTTTTTTTTTGGTTTATATTGCTATGGTTACAGTACAAGATCTCAATGCTAAATGGAATTTAAAATATTTTTGACATTAAAAATATTTTTGGTTAGTTGAGAAGCCATATCGGTGCCATAATTTTCTACGACTAGCGATTTACCAAACATCCTAACTTTCTTTTTTTACGGCTGTTATGGCTATAATACAAGATCTCAATACTAAACGGAGTCTTAAAAATTTTTTGCATTAAAAAATATTTGTGGTTAGTTGAGAAGTCATACCAAACAACCATTGACTAGGTTGGCTGGGTAACAGTGTTTTAAAACATTAATTATTTATTATTTATTTGATTTGTTTGATAGGACTTGTTACTTATTTGATTAAAATGAAACCTATATATAGGTAAAACATCATATAGTAATGATGATATGTTTATAAAGTAGAAATACAAAATTTGTACTCAAAATGATGTTGCACACAACATTTCATTAATGAACTGATGTCCCAAAATTATCTCATCAACAATAACATAAAAATTCAATTATTACTAACCACATAACAATTGTTGATCAACAATGTTGCACATCCTAAGATTTAGACCCAAAACTCATCCTAAATGACATGTAACTTATTTGGCATCTTAGTTATAAAATTTTTCTAAATAAAAAAGTTTTCTTCTCAATCACGACATCATGTATGTAATTTCTTATTTTACTGTCGCTCAATAATCGGCAATAGGCATTTCTTAAGGGAAAAAAATAACTGTAGCAAGTTGTTGTGAAATCATATTTTTAAAATACTAGTCTTTATATAAGGTATTTCAACCACGTTATTTTTTTCTTGTGATTAAGATGGCAAATTTGGGGTTCAAAGAATTATATGATTCCCCTAAAAACATTACTGCTGAGATAAATTTTCATTTTATTTATATTTTTATATAACTTATGTTAAGATGTTTAGCTTGTATTGATGGATGATGAATTTAATGAGCTAGTTGGACTTTTTGCTTAATTGAATTAGGTTGACGATGAGAATGATACAAGGAATGAACCAAATATAGAAGAAGTTATTGAGTAAAAAATTGGCACAGTTTTTTGCACAGCTCATGATTTATTTGAGTTCTACAAAGTGTATGAGAGGATAATGGGATTTGAAACTATCACAATAATGGCTCTTTCATTTCTTTGTTGAAAACCCTCGATTGAACATTTGATAATGAAAGGATAAGATTCAAAATAAATTATTCTAGAAGCGTCTATATATTTTAATTTAGAAGAATATTATAAGTAGGATGTCCCATAAGCAGCCATGATATTTGAGGTTTGCTTTGGGAATAAGATTTGAGATGTGTAGCATTATTGATTATCAATTTGACAAGTCATATAATTTATAATAACTCCAACTCTATAACTTATAAGCATATGTTGCAAGTCAAGCCCTTAATTGAATTAGATCTGACTCACCATAATACTTCAGTAATTTTTCAAGAATCAAACAAGATTATCAAACCTAGAATTGAAATAAATTGAACAAGAAACAAATCAAAACATAGATTAAAACACAGTATATTTAAGACGTGTTGCACCTGATTCTAGTGCTGAATGCCTACATCCATTGAGAAACAAAGCTCAATGCATTCATTGCATTAGGAAGGATCATTACAAGTCTAAAGAGATGATTCTAGAGAATGCAAAAAATAAATTCTCTCTCTCTCTCTCTCTCTGTCTCTCTACGTTGCTTTTGTTGAAAAATTCAAATACATGCATTCAAAATTGGTTAATGCATGCAATTGACCAACTTGCATACACATGTATGCATTTTAAATTAGAGATGTAAATTTGAAGACAAATTGCTAAGCTAGACACTTAATTTTTGTTGGCAAAATTATTGGGGTTAGTGCAATAATACATCCCATTTTTCCTATAAATAGAAGGCAATTCTTCATTTGTTATAACATCCCACATTTGAGAGTAATTGCAAGTGAAGCAATTTGAGAGATTTGAGAGAGCTTCCACTTGAGTGTTCCAGTGAGGATCCAATTAGGTGTATTTAGGTATTGGGTTTTGAGAGCTTTTCCTACTTTTATAAATTCTCATTTGTTAGTAAAATTATCTTCAGTTTTTTTTCTATGGACATAGGCTTTACGGCCATATTTATATTTTTGCAGAAGTCGCAGTCATCAGAATATTAGTAATTGCTCAATCCGCGCTTTCGCAACAATTAGTATTAGAGCTGGAGATTCGTGCTTGGGGCATACGACACTGTTCACATATATGGTACTATTTATTGATACGGTAGAGACGACCATTTATACTTGGAAGACAGTCTATTATAAGTAGTGTGTATTTTTGCATGTTTAGGAAAGTTTTGTCAGCAAGGCAATAAGAGCCTAAGGGATCTAGATTTTAAGTGAGATCGTTGTGACCCCTCTATTCTCCTAGTAACTTTTCTTGGTGCATTTAATCACCCGAAATTAATATTATAGAGGTTGTTTTTTAAGTGTAAATAGTTATTGAAGGCACTGATCATTTGAGTTAAAAAGAATGACAAAGGCATCATTATCATCTTCATCAGTAAGGACCATTGTGAGTAATGCAAAGTTTGAAGTGGAGAAATTCGATGGTACCAATAATATTGGTATGTGGTAATATGAGGTGTTGGATATCTTATGTAAGTAAGAATTGGACATTGCTCTTAAAGAAAAACTTGATAATATGGATGACAAGAAGTATATAAAGATCAATAAATAAGCATGTAGTACTATTTAATTATGTCTGACTAAATATAAGAAGTACTCTGTCATGAGGGAGACATCAACAAAGAAAATATGAGAGGCGTTGAAAGAAAAGTATATGAAGAAAAGCCTTGAAAATGGGCTTTATATAAAAAAAAACTCTATCGATTCACGTATGCACCCCGCATGTCGATGAATGACCATATGAACTCATTCAATAAGATATTGGCGGATTTGTTAAATTTGGATGAGAAATTTAAAGGTGAAGATAAAGCATTGTTGTTTTTTAATTTCCTTCCATGATGAATATGATCATCTCACCACCACTTTACTTCATGGGAAGGATAGTGTCACATTTACTATTGTATGCAGTGCATTGTATAACTCTGAGATAAAAAAAAAAAGACAGAAAGGATCACAGAGATACAATTGTATAAGTATTGACAGCACGTGGTCGTTCACAAGTCACAAACCTGGAAAAAGAAGCAAGTCTAAAGGTAGGCCTGCCAAAGATGAATGTGCTTTTTGTCACAAGAAAAGGTATTAGAAAAGAATTGTCCTAAGTTACAAAAGGGCAAGACTACTTCTGATGCATGTGTAGTAGAGCATAGTGAGGAGTCACATTTTAGTCTGGTTGGCATAACGTTGACATGTCATTCAAATGAGTGAATTTTGAATTCAAGTTGTACTTATCATGTGTGTCCTAACAAGGGCTGATTTTCTAGCTTTAAAGAGTTGGACAGTGGAGTTATTTTTATGGGCAATGACAATGCTTGTAAAACCATGGGAATATGTTCAATCTAATTGAAAAATCACGACAGCTCAATCCAAGTCTTGATTGATGTTTGTTCCGTACTAAGTTTGAAGAAAAATCTTATCGCATTAGGAGTTCAAGAATCTAAAAGGCTTATAATCACTCTAAGAGATGAATTTTTAAAAGTATTAGTTGGTGCACTGATGGTGATGAAAGGTACAAGAAGAAATAACTTGCACTAGTTCCAAGAAAGTACAATTATTGGATAAGCAATAACAGTTTTTAAAAAAGATGTAGATTGTTAAGCAACTAAGTTGTGGCATATGCGTTTGAGACATGTTGGTGAAAAAATATTGCAGACTTTGGTGAAGTAAGACTTATTGAAAGGTGTAAATTTTTATAAATTAGAACTTTTGTGAACACTGTGTTCTAAACAAGCAGACAAGGGTAAAGTTTGGTTCAATAATTCACAATACAAAAGAAATTCTAGACTATATTCACAATGATATGTGGGGACCTACCAAATAGCTTCTTTAGGAGGTATGTACTATTTTATTACTTTTGTTGTTGATTATTCAAGAAAAGTGTGGGTGTATTTGATGAAGAATAAGAATGAAGTTTTGGGCATATTTTTAAAATAGAAGAAAATAGTCGAGACTCAGACTAGTCGAAAGGTAAAAACATTTCACTTAGACAATGGTCGTAAGTATAAGAATGATTTATTTCTTCAAATATGCTGAGATGAGAGTATTGTACGACACTTCCCTATTCAAGAGACACCACAGTAAAACGGGGTGCAAAACGCATGAACCGGACTATACTGGAAAAAGTTTGGTGTATGTTGTTCAATGCTGAGTTGGACAAAGAGTTTTATCCTGAGGCAATTATATATGCATGCCATCTGATCAACCGTTTGCTATCAACTGCAATTGAGAGCAAAATACCCATGAAAATGTGGACTGGTAATCCTGCTATTGATTATGATTCTTTACATGTTTTTAGTTTCACTGCATATTATCATATAAATGAATCTAAGTTAGACCCGCAAGTTAAAAATTCATTGTTCATAGATATAACTGGTGGAGTAAAAGGGCACTTGTCTCTGGTGTCCAGTTACAAATAAGATTATTTTCAACAGAGATGTGATTTTTGATGAATCAACCATGTTGAAACAAAAAGATTCTCAAGAGGATGACAAGACCACTAGAACATTGCAGCAGGTGGAGTTTGAAAAGGTTAAAAATGATCCAACTGGTGTCGATAAGACGGATAATGATTCTTCATCGATCGAAGATGATAAAAAGGTTCTGACCTAGGAACCTTCACAGAAATAAGATTCAGTTGCATATAGAAGACCAAATAGAGAGATTCACAGACCTGCTTACTTTGTTGATATGGTGGCCTATGCACTTCCAGATGTAGATGATGATGTTCCTTCCACTTACAGAGAAGCAGTAAGTAGCCCTGAAAGTATATAGTGAAAGTTAGTAATGGATTAAGAAATGCAGTCTCTTCATAAAAATTGAACTTGGGAGTTAGTTACACTGCCAAAGGAAAAATATACAATTGGTGCAAATGGGTATATGCAAAGAAGGGAAGATTTCCTCATAAGAATGAAATTTGATACAAGACTAGATTGGTAGCGAAGGGTTACGCTCAGAAGGAAGGAATAACCTATAATGAGGTATTTCCTCCAACTGTGAAACACTTGTCTATTAGAATTTTGCTAGCCATAGTTGCGTAATTTGATCTTAAACTAGTTTAGCTTGATGTGAAAACTACATTTTTACACGGTGATTTAGAAGATGAAATCTATTTGATTCAGTTAGATAGATTCAAGGTTGCTGGAAAAGAAAATTAGGTTTGTAAATTGACAAAGTCACTTTATGGATTGAAGCAATCTCCGAGGCAGTGGTATAAGTGATTTATGAAAGGGCAAAGTACACAAGAAATAAATTTGATCATTGTGTGTATTTTCGCGAGCTAAAAGAGGGATTTTTCATATATTTGCTCTTATATGATGATGATACGCTAATAACGTCTAAGAGCAAAGATGAGATTGAGATGTTAAAGACTCAACTCAACTAAGAATTTGAGATGAAAGATCTGGGTGAAGTTAAGAAGATTCTTGGCATAAGATATGCAAATATAGAGCTTGTGGCAAAGTTAGCTTGTCTCAAAAGTAGGAGTGTTCAAAATCTAATCCGATTTGCTCAATCTGTCTAATCCGTAGAAATCTGATCCGTAGATTAGATTGGATTGGATTGAAAATTTGAAAATCTACAATCATTAGATTGGATATGGATTTACTTTTGTAAATCTGCAAAAATCTACGAATTTGTAAAAATTAAAAATATTTATTTAATAAAAAATTAAACTTGTAAATATGGCATTATACTTACTAATAAATAAATAAGTTAAAATATAGTTACATTAATATCATATTATATCTTATTCGATAATAATATAAAATTAAAATAATTATATAAAAAAGGCTTCCTAGGCAGTTAATTTTCATGTAATGATCCAAACAAATGAATTTTTTTCTTTTTAGTGTGTTATATTTTGAAATTTTGAATTTATTTTCTAACTTTATTTAGACAACTAATTTATTTAAATCTTATTTAATTTTAAATTTGATTGGTAGTAAACTTATTTTTATATTAATGTTTTATTTAATTAGTTCATGGATAGGACATAATTAAACGTTTTTAGCTCGCAAACTAATCTGCAAAATGGTGGATTAGATATAGGTTGGGTCAAATCTGCATGCGATCTGCAGACATATGAATTGAATTTAGATTGAACTCCACCAATATGTGGATTGGATTGGATTAAAAATTAATAATCCGTAAAATCATGGATCGGATATGGATTGGTGTCCAATCCGCAAAATATGATCTGCGAATGCCCTTACTTAAAAGTAATATTTGAAGAAGGTACTACAACAGTTTAGCGTGATAGAGCAGACAAAATCTGTGAGTGCCCAGTTGACTTCTCATTTCGAGTTTTCTGCACAACTATCTCCTTCAATAGATGTATAATGAGAATATATGTTACAAGTTCCGTATTCAAATGTAGTGGGTAGCTTGATATATGCAATGGTGTGTACAAGGCCTAACATTTCACATGCAGCTGATATAGTGAGCAGGTATATGCATAATCCTGATAACGGACATTGGCAATCGTGAAATGGATTCTGCAGAAGATTGTGAATGTTGGTTTACTATTTGAGTGAACTGATACACTTGGTTAAGGAGTGATTGGGTACATCGATTCTAATTATGTTGGTGATTTAGACAAACGACAGTTAACCACCAGATATATATTTACTTTTGCTAAAAGGTCAATTAGTTAGAAGTCTACACTATAGTCTATAGTTGCACTGTCGACTATAGAGGCTGAGTACATGGCAATTACAGAGGCCGTTAAAGAGGCTATTTAGTTTTAAGGTTTGCTTGAAAACTTGAGATTGGTACAGGAGCACATTAATGTGTATTGTGACAGTCAAAATGCTATTCACTTTATAAGGAACCAAGTTTATCATGCACGTACGAAGCATATCGATGTACGATTTCACTTTGTGCGGGAAATTGTTGATGATGGAAAGATTCAGAAAATCAAGATTGCAGAGAATCCTGAAATGTAGTAATAGCGATCAAGTTTGAGCATTGTCTAAACTTATCAATATCCTACAAGTTTGAAAGCAGTCGAAGAAGATAGAGATTAGAGGATGGTTTATTGATAGTCGACCCTAATTTAAAAATTTTTGCTGAGGCGGAGAATTATTGAAAAATTCAAATGCATGCATTCAAAATTGATTAATGAATGCAATTGACCAACTTATATACACATGCATGCATTCAAAATTGGAGAGGCAAATTTGAAGATAAATTGTTAAGATAGGCACCTAATTTTTGTTGACAAAATTGTCGGGGTTGGTGCAATATTGCATCCCATTTTCCTATAGATAGAAGACAATTCTTCATTTGTTATAACATCCCACATTTGAGAGCAATTGCAAGTGAAGCAATTTGAGAGATTTAAGAGAGCTTACATGTTGTTACTTCTGATTATCACACAAGAAGATCCAGAAGTAATTTAATCGAAACAACCAACAAGAAACACCAGATCGAGTTTAATCAAGAAAGAATTCACAGAAAACTAAAGAAGAACACAGTTTCCAATACACTATATTATGAAGGAAAAAACTGCTCCTTATATTGATCTCAAGAATCGAATTACACACTGATTTCAAGAAGAAAGTACAAGCATCACACAGAACCCAATTACAAGCAAATTGAGCAAGAAATGAATGAGAGAATTATATGCAAACAGAGGCTATCACACGAGCCTTTTATTCTGATGTTTCTGGGAAAAGCATAACGAACTTCTTAACGGAACTTGCCACATCAGCATGAGTTTTTCAACGAAACCCCTCCTACTGAAGTTGATTTGCACACGGCCCCAGAGACTTCTTCAAATCTTTCACTTAAACCCATTATACCAGTAACTCTATTTCTTTCACATTCTCCACCTTGCAATCGATTCAGACGATCATTTCAATTAAGTAGCAAAAAAAAACCTTCAATGCACATTGTCTAAGTGCTGAAGCTACTGCCAATACCAATCAAGTTTACACAGAACTTGAATTTGGCTGTTGGTAGTACTTTTGTTAACATATTAGCAGGATTAACATCTGTATAGATCTTGGTTACTGCAACTGACCCTTTTGCAACCTCATCCCTGATAAAGTGTAGCTTCACATCAATATGTTTAGTTCTCTCATGATAGACTTGATTCTTGATGAGCTGGATGGCACTTTGATTGTCACAAAAGATCTGCACTGTTCTCTGTTTCAGCCATAGCTCATTTAGGAACCCTCTTAACCACATTGATTCTTTTACGACACATTGCGGCCTTTTCGATGAATGACAAAGCTACATCTTTGTAGTAGCTTTCAACTTATGAGACGATTATCTAGCATAACCAGATACCCAGATATGGATTTTCTCCTGTCCAAGTCACCTGCAAAATCCGAGTCAACATAGCCTCTAACCCTTGGACCTCTTGCTTGGATTTTCCATACATCGACCATGATCTAAGGTCCTTCGTACCTCATAACCCATTTCACGCATCCCAATGAAGCTTACCAGATTACTCATAAACCTTAACACTTCTGCATAAGCTATGTGCCTGCAAACCATTGCATACATTAAAGCTTCCTATAGCTGTGAATATGGACTTTCGATATCTGCAACACCGACATCGATCTTTGGAGACATGTCATCAGAGAGTTTAAATTGAGCTCCCAAAGGTGTCAGTACTGGTTTTGAATCCATCATCCTAAACCTCTCTAACACCGTGCTGACATATCTTGATTGGCTTAGAAATAGGGTACCAGCAGCTCTATTTCTGGAAATATCTATGCCAAGGATCCTCTTAGCAGAGCCAAGATCCTTCATCTTAAATTCTCCCTTCAACAAATTTTTGAGCTTTTCAATATCACCAGAATTATTACCAGTAATGAGTATATCATCAACATACAACAAAAGATATACAGCTCCACCTAAGTCTATGCTCTTATAATAGACACAACTATCATATTTGCTTCTATTATAGCAATTTGAGATCATAAACTGGTCAAATCTCTTATACCATTGCCTAGGGGATTGTTTCAAACCATATAGGGACTTATGCAGAAGACACACATAATCCTCATTTCCCTTTACTTCAAAACCTTCAGGCTGTGACATTAATATCTTTTCTTCAAGGTTGCCATGTAGAAAAGCAGTCTTTACATCCATTTGTTCAAGCTCTAGATCAAACAAGGCCACCATAGCAAGCAGGATTCTTATTGAGCTATGTTTAACAATTGGTGAGAAGATTTCATTGAAATCAATCCCTTCCTTCTGTATGAACCCTCTTGCCACCAGCCTTGCTTTATATCTTGATTCTTCAACACCTGGAATGCCTTCCTTTTTCTTGAATATCCATTTACAGCTGACAATCTTTCTATTTCCTGAATTTGGGACCAGAGTCCAGGTTTGATTCATTGCTAGAGAATCCATCTCTTCTCTCATAGCTTTAATCCAGTTTCTGCTATTCTTGCTATTTATGGCTTCTCTATAGCTGTTAGGTTCTTCGCTTGTAATATCCTCTGCACTCATCAGTGCATATGCAACCATGTCTGCATATGCATATCTTCTGAAGTCCGGTATGCCTTCTTTCTGTCTCTAGCGATATTGTCGATTTGCTTGTGTTCTTCTCCTCTGTTACTGTTACTTCTTGGGCACTTCAATACCTTACCTCATCTTCATAAGTATTAGACAGCTCCACCTCAATCTTTTCACTTTGGTCAATGGCCTCAGTGGCTTGTGTTTTATCTGCATTAATGTCAGTTTCAGAAGTGACTTGACCAAGGTTATTGATCATAGCAGCTTCATTAAACTGAACATCTCTGCTAATTAAGCACTTATTAGCCTCTCTACACCAGACCCTGTAGCCCTTGACCCCATCTGGATAACCAACAAATACTCCTTTTACAACTCTTGCATCAAGCTTCCCTTGTCTGATATGGACATAAGCAGGGCATCCAAAAATCCTGAGATGCTCATAGCTTCTAGGTTTTCCAGACCAGAGCTCTTCTGGAGTTTTGAAGCCAATTGCAGCAGATGGACTTTTGTTTACAAGATAACTTGCTGTTGAAACAGCTTCTGCCCACAGGCTTCTAGGGAGCTTGGAGTTAATCAGCAAACACCTTGTTTTATCAACCAGTGTTCTATTCATCCTCTCAGCAACACCATTTTGCTGAGGGGTGAATCTCACTGTTTTATGCTTCTTAATTCCCCATTCTTGACAGCATTGCTCAAACTCTTTATTACAGAATTCAAGTCCATTGTCTGTTCTTAAGCATTTTAGCTTGAAATCAGATTGAGTCTCCACCAAAGTCTTCCAAATCTTGAACTTTTCCAGGGCTTGGTCTTTAGTTTTCAGTATGTAGATCCATACTTTCCTAGAATAGTCATCTATTACTAACATGAAATATCTTCCTCCATTTAAGGATGGCACCTGGGCATGCCCCCACAAATCAGCATGCACATAGTCTAATGGTTGTTTAGATGTATGCATGCCCTTTGGGAATTTGGACCTATGTGCTTTGCCAAAGATGCAGTTTTCACATAAATCTATTTCATCTATTTTATCACCACACAGCAACCCTTGCTTACTCAGCTTTTGCAATCCTTTGATACTCATATGGCCAAGTCTAATGTGCCATAACATAGATCTATTAACATCAGAAACAGCAGGCATTGCAACTGACACAGGCACTGATGATCCTTCTAACACATAAAGGCCATTTTTCTTGACTCCTTTCATTATCATTTCAGCCCCCTTCATAATCTTTAAACCACCATTTTCATATTTGAAGCAAAATCCCATACTATCCAGCATGCCTAAAGAGATCAAATTTCTCTTTAGCCTAGGTGCATGCCTCACATTATATAGGGTTCTCACAGTTCCATCAAACATTTCAATTTTGACAGACCCCATACCAACAACTTTACACACATTGTTGTTACCCATCAATACTCTACCACCATCCACAGATTCATAAGTATGGAAAAGACTTTTATCAGGACACAAATGAAAGGAATAGCCTGAATGAAGAACCCACTGACCTCTAATAATGCTGTTTGAAGCTACCAACAAATCAGCACTGTGATATCCATCATTAGAGGACTCATCTGAGGCAACTGCTGCATCTCTTGTTCTTTCTTTTTCATCCTTATTTTTCTCAGCACAATCTCTGATGTAATGACCCTTTTTATTGCAGTAAAAACACTTCATTCTTTTCATTTTTTCTTTGACAGACACATCATCTTTTTTTGTTTGATTCTTGTTCTTGTTCTTCTGACTTTTCTTTTCTGTTCTGGCAACTAAACCCTCACCATTTCTTTCTTCATGCACATTACTCTTTTGAATCTCCTTAGAGCTCAGAGAGGCTTTCACATCCTCTAGAGTCAGTGTAGTTCTACCATACAGCATGGTGTCCGCAAAACCTTCATAGGTTTTCGGCAATGAACTTAGTAAGAAGAACGCCTTATCCTCATCGCTGATCTTCACATTTTTAACCCCTTCAAGGTAAAAAATGATCTTGTTGAAGCTGTCAATGTGTTCCAGAATAGATACCCCTTCTTTCATTGAGAAGGTGTACAATCTTTTCTTCAAGAACAGTCGATGTGCCAAGGATTTTTTTCATATACAGGGCCTCCACCTTATTCCAGATACCTAGTGCAGGTGTTTCTTCATAAATTTCCTTTAGGATTGAGTCATTGAGACTCAGAATCAAGGTACTGTGAGCCTTGTTCTGTATCTGTCTTTTCTTCTCATCAGGGATTGAACTTGAAGCACCTTCAAGATCCTCTTCTTCCAGAGCTGATTCAAGACCTTGATGAACTAGGAGAGCCCTCATTTTTATCTTCCAAAGTGAAAAGTCACCACCAATGGTGAACTTCTCAATATCAAGTTTTAGAAGAGACATGTTTCTTGAACCACCAAAGGCTCTGATACCAGTTGTTGTTACTTCTGATTATCACACAAGAAGATCCAGAAGTAATTTAATCGAAAGAACTAACAAGAAACACCAGATCGAGTTTAATCAAGAAAGAATTCACAGAAAACTAAAGAAGAACACAGTTTCCAATACACTATATTATGAAGGAAAAAACTGCTCCTTATATTGATCTCAAGAATCGAATTACACACTGATTTCAAGAAGAAAGTACAAGGATCACACAGAACCCAATTACAAGCAAATTGAGCAAGAAATGAATGAGAGAATTATATGCAAACAGAGGCTATCACACGAGGCTTTTATTCTGATGTTTCTGGGAAAAGCATAACGAACTTCTTAACGGAACTTGCCACATCAGCATGAGTTTTTCAACGAAACCCCTCCTACTGAAGTCGATTTGCACACGGCCCCAGAGACTTCTTCAAATCTTTCACTTAAACCCATTATACCAGTAACTCTATTTCTTTCACATTACACTTGAGTATTCTCGTGAGGATCCAATTGAGTGTATTGGGGTTGTGGGTTTCGAGAGTTTTTCCCACTTTTGTAAATTCTCATTTGTTAGTAAAATTATCTTCTGATTTTTGTCCGTGGACATGGACTTTACTTCGAACCACGTAAATTATTATGTCCTATTTTCTTTGTATTTATCACCACATTTATATTTTTCCAAAAGTTGCAGTCACCATAATATTAGTAATTACTCAACCCGCACTTTCGCAATAACTTTCTCTTTCCTCAATGAACTCTCTGTCTCTGTTTCCTTATGAAAGGCTATTTTTGGGTTTGCTGCTTGGCCAGCTGGTTTCCTTCAAAATCAACAAACTAAACCGTGTCTAACGTGCTGCTCCTGTGGTCACTTAAGTGAGCTGCTCAAACAACTTCAAGCTTGTCGTTTTGCTCTATGTTTGTTTTTTGATATCACGTGAATGAGCACGTGACTTCATTCAATATGTTAGTGGAGCTTGCAAAGCTGTACGGATGACGTGGTAAACTTGATTCCTCAGAACGATATATTGGTCATTTGAGTTTTTCATACCCAACACATATGATTTGCGAAGTGTGAATCCACAAAGTCACATAGCTACGATGAGCCACCCTGGACATCGGTTGCGAAGCGTGGTAATCACGTATGGGCTCTATATAATGTAAGTAATACTACACGCTTCCCTTGTGATCCTTTTAAAAATGGGTTCTAGCATGTGTTGATAGCATTTCATTTATTTTGTTAGATTTTCTCAATACTTTGGTTATGATTGAATTTTAACCTACACTCAGGAACTTAAATGATAAAACCTCCGATCGATATTTAATCACCGAACTTCATCAATGCAAGTCTTTAGTTTGATTAAGGTAAGATCAGAGAAGCAATTGTATTAACAGGTCAATAAAAGCTAGCCTTCCTATATAAATAAGTATGAATTAAGGTTCAATAACTTTTTAAAATTTGTATTTTCGTATCCGCTTCACTGATTAATTAGACTATCAACCAGATTATCAGATTTTCCGTGGTTCTATTTTTGCTTCATCTAGAATTTTATAAGACATGGAAATTTTATGATTTATATGATACTCAGCATACAAAGTTCTTTGAGAGATCACAACGATATAATACACAAACTCTAGTTTCACCACAAACTGAAACCTTATTAAAAAAGCATAAAATACTCTATACATAGCTCTTGATTGACTTGTAGCATCGTAAGTTCGTTGAAGGACTTGATCTCTTCTAGTTAGCGGTTTGGCTAAATCCGCATGCGGTATATCCTCCATCAACAAAGATGATTTGCCCTGTTATATATGAAGCAGCAGGAAAACAAAGAAATGCTACCAGTGATGACACTTCATCAGTCTCTCCTGCCCGCAAGATTGGAGTTCGCGAGATTAAGTCATCATAACGTTTCTTGATTTTGGGATCTTGCTGTGGAGAGAAGAATTTCAGTTTTAACGATTTAGCACTGTAAACTCTGATGGTTCATCTGTGAAGGCTGTTGTCTTTTGAAAAAAGAAGTATTACCAGTTCTCAAATTTACTAGACTTACGTGGTTCTCCATGTTGGGGCTATACTTACGAAGTTGCTTTAGTTGAAATTTACGGCCCAAAAGAAAAGGAAAAATAATGAGAGTTTCATTCCTGATGGTTCGGGTCAGCATTAAGATTTCATTTTCGTCACCTTGGACATTTTAGCATGTTGTCGACAAGTAGAATTGCTGAGAGGTTGCTTTTTTAGTTCTTGTCATCATGGTACAAAGAATTATGAAAGAAAGATAGAAGCACGGGTGTCAATAAAAATTAGGATTGATTTATTGAATTCGATTCGATGTGAATTTAGTGGGTTTGGATTTTAAAAAATTGATTCATTTAATAAATAGATAAATTCAATTCAATTTGCTAATTAAATGAATGGAATCCGAGTTTCAGGATATTGATTCATTTATTCATTTGGATTCATTTAATAAATAGGTCATAAACGAATCCACTATGATCCATTTGTTTATAATCATTTATTACTTGTAGAGATGGCCAATGGGCCGAGCGGCACAAGGCACAGCACGGGTACGACTCGTGTTCTACAGCACAGTACGACACGAGCACGTTTTGATAGGGCACGCGGCACGGTACGGCACGCATGTGGGCCGTGCCGGGCCTAGAATTTAGGCACATGGGCCTTAAAAGCACGGTACGATTAGAGATAGACCAAAGCACGGTACGCAAAAAGGCACGTAATAAGTACGCTTTGAAACGACCCGCCCCGAACTCTTAGGACGAGTCTATCTAATCTCGCTTAACTGACTTAATAAAAATTATAATATCTGAAAAATTCTATCAAAAATTCGGCAGAACCTCCTCTATAAATATAATATACAAAACCTGCAAATTCATGAAATTAACACTCCCAATATGAATTTAAAATCTACAACTGTTGGGTGGTGATGTATATGAGTCTCGCGGAAATATAATAAAAGCGGAGTGGCGTAAAAAAAGTTGAGAAATTTTGAAAATAACTAATTTAATTTAAAAAAATACTTTAATCTTTCTCTAAACAATTCTCATTAAAATCTCGAAAGAATTTTAATAATTTCTTTTAATTCAAAATCGTGTACTAAAATGGCAATATTTCATAAGTCTGCACGAAATCAATAAAATCATAATACTGATAATATCAAATACTGAATACTGATAAACTATCACTAAACAAGTACCAAGGGGAGTAATCTCATCATATCCGGACCTCAACGGACGAACAATCACGGAACCATCATATCGCGGAGCTACAACGGATAGATAGGGAAAATACTGTCTCATCTGTAATCTGAATATCTGTATCTCTGTAATCTTATACTGCATGCATAAGCCCCCAAAAGGTAAAAACGCCCAAACACACGGCCCAAAGCCTCTGTGTGTGTTCAGACGGGCCCTAAAGGCCTCTAATCTCATCTGATCTGATCTGATTTATATCTCTGTATCTGATGGGGAAGGCTGCCGTCTAATGATTTCAAAACAATATCTATGCACAAATCCATAAATATTTAACTATATCTGAATCTCATTTCTTTTCTGTGAAACATATCTCAAATTCACTTAATTCTCTTTAAAACTATTATCATGTATTTACTCAAAAATAATAATAAAATCATTAATCAAACTCATTGCAATAATAATAAATATCAGCTCATAACTAGAAATCTATTTTCTGAGAAAATCATTAAATTAAAGCATTAAATACTCATTTATTAAAACATACTGTACTGAATCATAAAATCAGAAAATACTATGAAAACAGGTTTTGTATATTCCACTCACAGTGATGATGTCCTGACTCTGTATCAACTATATTTGCGGGTTGATTCGCGTTTGTAGATCCTCCTATTTTAAATAAACAACATAATTATTCCCCGTAATATGAAATACCGCTAATCTTACGCAATAAATCTCAAAACGAATATTTATCCGTAATAAATTATTCCTGTATGAATAAAATTACCAAAATTATCGAAATACCCCTATATACCAAAATTACCAAAATACCCCCAACATTAATATTAACCAAATTATCGTCAAAATCATAATTTATCGAATTATCTACGAAATTATAAATTATTAATTTGTCCTCAGTCCGAATCACATAATTAATCACAAGTTTTGAATTTATAAAATTACCCCTGAAGTATGAAATTACCGAAATGTCCTTAATAACTCAAATTACCGATTTACCCTCATAATGTCAATTTACCATACTGCCCTAACGGAAAATTACCAATTTATCCATAACTTTTCCGAAATTACAAATTTATCCCCAAAGCTTGTGAATTTACCGAATTGCCCCTCGCCGGTCAACGGTGACCGGACTTCGATCAATGGCGACGGGAAGCTCAACTCTGCTAGTTCCGGCCACGCTGAGTCCAATGATTCTGGCGGTGACATCCACGTGCGGCGATGGCGCCGGATCGAAGCTCCAAAGCCCGTGAGTTTTCCGGTGGTCGTTCCCTGCAAATGCGGCATCCCCAGTGGTCGTGGTTGGTCGGAAAAGGTTTCTGGGAAGCTGAGGAACAATTTCCAACTGGTAGCGTCACCCAACTCTGGCGGAATCAACGGTGACAGAAAACAGGTCTTGGCCACGAGTTTCGGTCTCAGTTTGCCAGCGTTCTGGTCGGTTTCCGGCGACGAGGATGGTACGGGTATGACCGGCATCTCAAGAGCTTCAATTTGGTACCAAGCTTGCTCGAAACGGTGGCCGGAATCGTGAGTGACGATCGGGTCAACAAAACGGGTTGGTCGGGTCGGGTCGGGTCAAACGGGTCTCTTCTTCTCTCTCTCTCTCTCTCTCCTTATAATGAAAACGGAAAATGGAATTTTTTTTTTTACAAAATACAAATTAAACGAATACCGGACCCGTGACGGAAATAAAATCCGGTTATCCGAACTTTTAATCGCGCTCGATCTATCGTGATTTAACACCGTGAAAATTTCTAAATTAATTCGGGCTTCAATTAATAATTAAAATGCGTTAAATATATCCGCAACAAATCGTAATACTACCGGTAACTGTAAAATTAATGCCGAAATAAAATTTATAAATGCACTAAATTAGAATAATTAAAGTGCATATATTACACGCTTCATTGGTAGACTAAAGTATATCAAAGTAAAATTTTGAATGAAAAATAAAAATAAAAAATCATGATTTTACAAATACCTTGAAATTAAAATTTTCAATATATTTTTTTAGCATAGGCTTTTAAAAATTAATTTAAGTCCTAGTTTAAATAAATATTTTAATTTTTTTATGTTTATAATTTATAAATGAATAAATAAAAATGTGAACATATTTATAAATCATGATTTTATAAATGATAAATAAAAAATTTTGCAACATTAATATTTCATTTACGAAATCATAACTTAGTTAATAGTTAATAGTTAATAGAGATATGTTTCATATGTGAATGAAATATTTTTCATATTTATGCACAAAAAAAAAAAATTGTGAACAAAATATTTTTATGATGAATTAAAAATTACATTTTCATTCAATGAAGTTCAAGTGCAATTATAATTTTAGTAGTTCAAATAAAATTATGTGTAATTGTTATTCTAGAATTGAAATTTTATTTTTGATTAATCATTAATATAATTTATGAAATAATAATAATAATTATTATTATTATATATCATGGCTTTAAAAGATGCTAGAGACGCGGCTCGAAAAACACGGCATATACGCTTTTTTGCGATGATATGAGCATTAAAAGTAAATTAGTAGCTTTTTTGAGATGGCTCACGATGACGACACCTAATTCCACCAAATTGGTGGTCAGGCTGCACGGGTCCACTAGCTTAAAGTATGTTCGCCATTTACTCAGATATTTCCGCCTATCATTAATTATTTGTTTAATTAAACTACTTATTTATCCTTAAATATATACGAAAAAATTTTAATGTTTGAAGGCTAAAATAGTTATTATAAATTATAATAAGTTTGTATTTTGTAGGATATTAAATTTATGGTCACCTTATATTTTATTTTGCTTAATTTTTGGTTATTAATTATATGTTTGTAAACGAATTTATATTTAATTTGATTCGTTATGGATTCGTTATAAGATAAATGAATAGTAAACAAATCCAGATTCAATTTGATTCATTTATTAATTTGATTCGTTTACTAATTCTACTAAATGAATTAGACGAATTGAACCGAATATTCATTTAATAAATTAATCGAATTCGATCATGAGATGTCAATTTATTTAATAAACAAATCAAATTCAAATTAATAAAATTTTAATCCAATTAATTTATAATTTAATTCGAATATAATTCGTTTATTCGTTCACCACCCTTTAACATAATTCGACAATGACGTGGAAAGCACTAAATTAATATTTACTACGGTTTAAGAGACTTCTGGTAGACTGGCACTGACTTACTTTTGAGCAAGAAGTGACAGAAAGTGATTTTGTAAAGCAGTTTCAAGTACTACGCAGAAATTGAAAAAGCTGGGAAAGGTTAATACCATCAGAGAATTTATATGATTGGTTCTGATGAGGCCTGGTGCAACAGCATTAACTCGAATTTTATCCTTCGCCCGCTCACATGCCAAGTTCCTTGTAACTTGGTTAATCGCTCCTGAAATCAAAATAACATTCAGCAGATACGTGCTATCTTGTAGTCATAAACCGTGCGGCTATATTAACTGAAAGTTACCTTTAGATGCTGAATAGATAGCAGAAAGAGAGATAGCCACAGCACTCAAGATGGAGGAATTAAATACAATGCTTCCATTTCCTGAGGCTTTCAATAAGGGATATGCAAGTTGACACAGATTGTAGCCAGACTTAAAATTTGTGACCATTATAGTTGAGATATCATCAGCAGTGAAGTCAATGGCTTCTTTATGGATAGCCATCCCGGCGTTATTGACCTGAGAAAATTTTATCAATTTGTTTATAAGAACGCTGTTATGTTTGAAAGGAAAATAAAACTAGAAAATTAAGCGTAGAATACAAAGCAATTGTTTTGCGGGGAAGAATAGCGAAATATGAATATTTAAAGAAAGCTTAAGCTTTTAGGTGAGAGTGATCGTTCTTCAATTCAATAGGAAGTTTTTTATTTGGAAAATTTGATCAAGAGTTGTATGTGTTGGGAAAATATGTTCTTTTAAAGCATATTAATTTATTTTCTGATTAATAAAATATTTGAGATATTTTAATTGCATAAATATATTGAATAAAGTCCATTTAATCATATTATATGTATTTATGTGATCGTAGTATGGATTCGCGAAGAGCATAAATCTGAGTTATTTATGATTAAATAAATTAAGTTCATGATTGATAAATAAAGTTGGGCGCTTTATTTAGGTTTAAGCGTAGTAAATTCATTGAATGATTTGTCTTGTCATTGTATGAATTCTTGATGTAGTTATTACGTTAATTTGGATCATGAGATTTAATTAATCTTGAAATGGTATCAGAACTTATTAAATCTCATGGCGTTGATTTTATTGTAATCTTAATCTTGAGTTAATTATGATTTCATGATTATAATTTTTATTCCATTTGAGTTATCGATGGGCACGCCTTGTGGTCGAGATTACCACGTATCTTGGTGGGAGCGATTATGAGTATTGGGTTATAGATTATGATATAGAATTTATGCGACACGTCTTGATGGGTTTGATCTTGATCATAGAATTCTGTGTCAACATATTTAATATGTTGAAAATGATCGTTAGAGAAAACCAGTAAGTATCGAGAATAAGATGTAATTAAATCGATTGGACGGTTGAGATATCGGTTTAATTAACGATGTGGTACTGAAAGTTGAGCGATAAAGAAATCGATGTGGCAGGACGAATTTTATTCGAAGCATACATCTGATTATGGAGGTCGGTTCCAATCTTATAGTGGAGTAGAGTTGGAATTAAATGATTAGGCTTGTTTAATTACGAACTTAATTATTGTAGCCACTATTGTATGTTCCCAAATGATCAAGGTTAGCTCGTTTAATTGGTACATTCTTTGGATTAATAAGCAAGATAATAGCAATTTGGGTCACATAATTATATTATTTAGTGGGAGGCTCAATTTAATATCTTTTTGTATAAAGGCGTATGTTATTCTGGTGGTAAAAGCATGGAAAAGGAAAATAGCGTAACTTTAGTTTTGGAGTCTAGGGTTTCATTAAAGAAATAATATAAAGGTTTATTTTTCTCCAAAAGAAAGAGATAGAATACACGGATCGAGAGAAAAGATTTTTTCTACAATTTTGAGAGAAAAATTTTCCGTCTTTAGTTCTTTTAGTAGTGATAAAAGGCGTCATGCGTCAGTCACGGATCAACGCAGTCATGCGCGGAAGATCGTTGGTGACGATTCGTGATCTAACATGGTGGTGACGGATCGTGATCTGGGCCTCGTCACTTGACGGAAAAATCATTGGATTTTTGAGTCTGATTCAAATTCTTCATATATATTATATGAGATCGGTCGCAAAGTTTTTTTAAAGCGTATTTTAAATGATTGGTATCGGTAGTATTAAAATATAAAATTTGTATGAAATTAATCTTGATAATTATGTATTAGAGTGGCGCGATTTATTCGGATATATATTATTGTTTTAATATATGAATAAAGCGTGTTTTGGATTATCTTAATTAATGGTTATATTTTATTGTATTTTCGTTTGGATCACATGTGAGAGGGTGGTTTATCATGTGTATTTCCTCTTGATTTAATTCTTGTAATAGAATTTTTTGTAGCCATTGGTGGGGGAAAATTACGGATCACAGTTCGGAGGAACAAGACTGGAAATTTCAGCGACAACACCGGATCGCGTCGCACACGCACCAGCCACCACGTGCAGCCAACAGCGCGCGGCCAGCATCGCGCGGTCGGCCTAGCAGCGAGCGGCCAGCAGCACATGCTGCCAGCAAGCGCGCGCAGCAAGCCAGCAGCCACGCGAAGGCCAGCAACGAGCGCGAGGGAAAGCCAGCAACGATGCGCGCTGGGCGTGCGCACGCTGCGCGTCCTGCGCGCGCTGCGAGTCATGCGCGCGCAGCTGCAGCGTGCGGCCTGCGCGCGCCGCTGGCGCACGCAGCAGCAGCACACACTGCAGCGCAGCTGCAGCAGACTCGGCACCAGTGGGTTTCCGGTGAGGCAGGGTGGTTGGAACGGCGTCGGAGCTGGCCGGAAACGATGAACAGAATCTGGTTTGTGGTGGTGGCGGCTGGGGAAGGAGTAAGAAAGAGATGAATTTAGGGTTTCATGGTTTTTTATCATGAGGGACCCTAGAATTCTATAATTTTTCTTTTGGGCAGTAAAGTGTTAAGGTTTTGCATTTAAGTCCAAAAATAGTTTTTGGCTTAGTGAATCCTAATTTTAGGTCCAATTAAAATTTGGGCTTAATGGATTAAAAATACATAGATAAAATTTAACACATTAAATTTATTTTTGGTCCAAATTTTTTTATAATTAAAAAAAAGGGGATTTTATTTATTTTCTTTCAAAATTAAAATTGGACCAATAATAAATTTAAAAGTCCGATTTCCCCTAGTCCATTAACAAAGACAAGCCTATAGAAGATGGATATTAACAAGAAGTCTAATGAAGATTAGGCTTAGAGTTAATATATTTTTCATTTTAGGAAAGCCATGAATTAAGATTATTTAATTACTTTTCTATATCTTGTGTTTGGTTGATAACATGTCATGATAACATGTCATATAGAATAGGTAGTGCCACTCTATGCATAATGATACATGTCATTAATTAATTATGAATTTTATTATATTGTTTGAAATTTGTAAATGCTTTATAATATTGGATATCATCTAGATAATATTATAGGAAGCATGCAATTAACAATATAAATGTATGTTGCAAAAGGAAAAACCAATTTTAAAATATTGAGAGGAAAATTCAAGATAATTTTTCCTCCATTGTTAGTTCAATAATAAAATTATATATATACCGACTTCACGACATACGGTGATCTTCCTAGGATATATATATTAGATATTTTATTGGATGAACTTCTTTAAAGATAAAATTGAAATATTTTTCAATCAATTGTTCACCCTAACGGTGACTATTGATATGAAAAATACGTAGATTGAAACAATGGTTATACACTCAACTAAAATTTGTTATTAACCTTCCCAACGAAGCTCATAACAAATTTAGGCCCAAAAAGGATAACGATAATTATTTATCATGTCTTTACATGAAAGTAAATAATCCAATGGAAAATTGGGTCTAGTAAGTGTATACATGACTTCCCAACGGATAGCTTGTCAAAGCGGTACTAGATTATCGTTACAATAAATTAAAATGCATTTATGGTTTTTTGCATTTTTGTCATTTATTGTGAATATTGTTTCAATTTACGCACGCTCATTTTTTTTTTCGTAAAATGACTTCCATCAACCCATTATTAATTATCCTTGTTAAAATGAACTCACTAGAGAAAATTATTTAGATTGAAACGCAATCTATTTAATATCCTCACTACTATGGCTGCAAATATGGGTTGACCCAAATTGCCTCCGAACCATCGTATAATGATTATAGAAATCGAGGGAACCTTATGAGAAATGGTGCGGGTTAACAAAATGGCTAAGCGCTATATATTGGCTTCGATTTCTGTAGAACTGCATAAGATACATCGGAGTATGGAAACAGCCACTGAAATAATGGTTAGTCTTCATCAGATGTTTGGGCAGAATACTCATTTTGCCAGAGATGCAGCTTTAAAACGTATTACGGATACTAAGATGGAAGAGGGCACAAAAGTTCGTGAACATGTCCTCAAAATGATGGACTATTTGAGTGAGGTAGAGATTCATGGTGTTCAAATCGATGATAAAACAAAGATTAACATGGTGATTGAATCTTTACCTGATACATTCAAAGAGTATAAGGTCAGCTATATCTTAAACAATAAAGATATGACCTTAATTGAATTAATGCACGAACTACATGCTATAGAAGAGTTTTATCATAGCGTAAAACTTCCCGAAAAGGATTCTCTTCAAGGCTTAAGTCGAAAGACCTGAATGAGCAAGAAAGAGTATGGATTGACAAAGTGTTCACTAAAAGTGGCAAGCCAAGAGGCAAGTGTTACAAGTGTGGATGTAAGGTCACCGGAAGAAAGATTGTCCTAAAGATTATTAAAATCGGTATAGAAATCTTTAAGCTTCCTAATTAGTTCGATTTCTATTGATTTATGCAATAGTGAATTCGAGATAACTAATTTGTAATTCATTTATTTGGTTTTCAAGAAACCAAGAGATTAAGTCCAAGCAAAGCGTGATTGAGGACATGCTAGTTTATATCAATTGAAAGACTAGATCAATTTTACGAGACTTTAGTTTTGATATTTTTCTTTAATAGAGGAATTTAATTTCGGTGACTTGTTTTAATAAACAGGAGTACACTGTTATTAATGGATCCTCTATTTATTACTTACTTTAGTTATTTATAAAGACATCTTATATCATATAAGTCCATTGATCTATTCAAAGTAAGATATAATGATAAATAGTATATGTTTTTATCTAAGAAAAGAAATATTTCTCCTGACCAAAATAACCTCTAATATTTATGCTTAAGTCATATAAACTATAATAAGATTTTAAGAAAATGATTAATGATAGGCTTCTTAGCCTATTAAGATTGATCATGGTAATTCTACAAATCTTATTTAGAAAAGTAATGTGACGAGAATGCTCTTTTTGAGCTAAAAGCATAACATTATATTGGATGATTTAGTGCATACAAATGTACAGACTAATCAATTTACATGTGTTAAGTGGTTATGAGTATTCTATCAATTTTATTGATGAATATTCACTTTATTTATGTTTGTCTAAATGCGTCGTAATTTCATTGCTTTTGAAATTCAAAAGGGTACATGGATAAGACAAAGCAA
Source organism: Citropsis articulata (assembly GCA_030449925.1). Classification (NCBI taxonomy): domain Eukaryota; kingdom Viridiplantae; phylum Streptophyta; class Magnoliopsida; order Sapindales; family Rutaceae; genus Citropsis; species Citropsis articulata. The sequence continues at coordinate 2,054,519 of JASUUH010000051.1, read as the reverse complement.
TTAGACAGGAACATAAAAGAACTTCGATATGATCGAAACAAAGAACACTATGATACGATAGTGTAATTAAATGGAGAAATAAGATTCTTTTGGATAAAACAAAATATATACTAATTAATTTATCAATTGCCTTTTTGATTCTAGATACCAAAACTATAAAAGTTTAATGAACTTAGTTTCATCTACCTCAGTGTCTACTACTCCAAGAAATTATGAAAAGTCACAAACATAGTTTGAGACACATTCGTATTTGGAGTTTACTAGTATTTATACTAAGATCAGAGGTAGAAAAGATGAATTTGTGTTCAGAGCTTTGCATGTTTTAAGTATCTTAAAGGAATAAGGTAAAGTCTGAATCATAGTCTGAATCATAGTCCTCAAGATAGGAATGTATTTATAGACATATTCTTTACTTTCTTTGAGGAAGACTGTATAATGACTTATTACCTAAGAGTAAGGTAAAACTAGAGAAATAAAAGGAGATCAGGTTGATGCTCAGCTTTCAACACCTGTTATTGAACAGGAAGAGCAGGAACAATCAACTGATCAACACAGGATTATGCCTGAACAACAATCCCTTTTAGAACCTCGTCGTAGTGGGAGGGTAACTAAGTTACCAGCAAGATACATGTTATTGGGACAAACCTATACGGTTATCTCATATGAACATGTACAAGATCCCACTAGCTACAACGAAGCTCTAATAGATAGAGATGTTGAATTTTGGAAAAAGGCCATGAATCAAGAAATGGAATTTACGAATTCCAATAAAGTCTGAGAACTTGTAGAGGCACCAAGTGGGGTAAAACCTATAAGGTGCAAGTGAATCTACAAGAGAAAAAGAGGAGTAAACGGAAAGGTGGAAACATTTATAGCTAGATTAGTAACCAAAAGTTCCACTCAGAAAGAGAAATCGATTATGAGGTAACTTTTCCTCCGGTTGCTATGCTTAAATCCATCAGAATTTCGCCCTCCATTGTTGTAGTGCTAGATGTTGAGTGTTAGAAAGTGTATATTTATAAAGGAGAAAATCGTCATTTTACACTTCAAGTCTCACTAACATTGTTATTTTTATTTATTTAAGTATTTTGTTATTTAATTACGTGTGTTTCATTATAATTAGTTATTTTATGTATTTTAGGGGTATCACGATTGTTTCACAATGAACGAGTGATCAGACAGCAAAACGGACGTCACATTTGAACTCAGGACGATCGAAAACTTTAGGAGGAGCATAAAAGGAAAAATGTCCATCGTTTCACATATACTAACTATTCATACGTATAGTAATCGTTTCATGGTACTGCATAAATAGTGTTACTTGTGCAAAACCGGTTCATGCAAATAGTGGTCAAACCGTGAACTGTGTAAATAGTGTTACTGCTCAAATAGTGGTCTGTTGATCGCTGATCGATGACGTGGCGCAATCTCGAAAGGCCCAAACTGCTTTTTAATCCGATGGTCATGATTCACTCAATGTATTTTATAAAAGGGGCTTCTAATTTGATATCCCCGAATTCATTTGTAAGCTTAGATTGTAATTCCTTCTCTTTCTTGTATTTTCTATGTATTTTAATAAATTTCCATTTTACCCTTAGTTAAAAAATGAGTAGCTAATTTTCTTTTAAGCTTGGGTTGAAGGTGAAGTCTCAACATGTTCCATGGGCTTTATTTGGTAAATTTATTTTCTTTTCCCCTAATATTTGTGGTTGTTTCTTACATACATAATAATACCGCCTTTATAAACCTCTGTAAACCCAAGAGGTTATTATTATTCGCACGATGCCCTTAAAGCACCATATTTATTTGAATATGGTTCATTGGTGGAATCCCCTCATGATTTAATTGGTATTAATAAGAAATATTTAGCTGGAGCATGTTGACATGCATCCTGACACCCAAGTGTTTTATCTCAATAGTTTCCAATTTAAGTTATTCCCGCCATTGTAATTTAATTTTTATGATTGTCTCAATTTAAATTCTAGCATAGTTTAAATCAATTTCACCACAACTAACCAATTATTTAAAGAAAATTAATTCTACATATAATTAAAATCAACCTCCTCGTGGGATCGACACTCGTCACCATTGATCTATTCTACAATAGATTCGTGCGCTTGCGAGTTCAATAAAATTTGCACAACAAGTTTTTGGCGCCGTTGCCGGGGAGGTAAGTATTTTAATTCATAGAATTAATTTTATTTATTTATTTATTTTAGTTGTTTTCTTGTAATTTTAGTTTTCTCCTTTTCTCATTTAAACAAAAAATAATAATAATAAGGTTAGAATTTTTTTTTCTTCTTTAAATTTGCGTAATTTAATTTTTCTATCATTTTTTTTTTGTAATTTAATTTTGTTTATCTTGTTATCTTTCTTTGTTATTTATTTTAATTTTAGTTAATATTTGTTTAACGTAATTTTTTTTTTCTTATAGCAATTAAGTGTGTTTTCATAGTAAAGTTGTAACAACGTGGCAAGGTTAGTATCGTAATTTCTCCTTCTTCTTTATTTTTTGTTTTGCTTTTATTTATTTTATTCTTTGCATGCATGGTCGAAGGTCATTATCACCTAATCTTGAGCCTTTAGACCTTGAATTAGAAAAAACACTTCGCACACAAAAATACATTTCTTTTAAAAATAAAATTGACATGGATTTGCAAAATCAACAACCAGAACCACAGGAGAGGCCATTTAAGGACTATTTTAGTCCCTTAGCAAATTTGAGCACATCATGCATCAGATACCCAAATGTAGTGCTAGGAGTTTTGAATTAAAACCTAGTGTGCTAAATTGTCTCCCTACATTTTATGGCCTAGAAAATGAGGACCCATATAATCATCTGAATGATTTCCATGCTATCTGTCAGACTTTTAAATATGAGAATTTTTCAGATGATGATGTTAAACTTAGATTATTCCCATTTTCTTTAAAGGATAGAGCTCGTTCATGGTTTAATACATTGCCTGCTAATAGCATTACATCATGGGAACAAATGGTAACTAAATTTTTAAATAAATATTTCCCAGTTCATAAAACCAATGCTATTCGTAGGGAAATTTCAGAATTTACTCAAAGAGACGACGAGCAATTTTTCGAAGCATGGGAGCGATTTAATGGGCTACTCTTGAAGTGTCCACATCATGGGTACGAGAAATGGCACGAATGCCAATACTTTTTGGAAGGATTATTGCCACATGTGCAAGAATGGCTAATGGCGACCAGTGGAGGAGAGCTTATGTCAAAAAGCGCTTCAGAGATTTGGGAATTCTTCCAGCGACAATCGGATAATTCCCAACAACGGAGTCGATCACTCAGGAATACCAGGAGAATTAAGGGAGTGAATGATGTTAACATTGGAGAGTCAAGCTCAGAAATCAAAGAAGTTAAAGCAATAATCGAAGGTCTTTCTCGACAAATAACATCATTGACGACTGGCAAATCAACAGAGCCACATGACCATAACTCATATTCAGATCAAGCCAACGCCATAGGCGTAATGAGAAGGTCATCAAACTACAACCCATACTCTAACACATACAATCCTGGATGGAGAGACCACCCCAATTTTTCATGGTCTCAAGGATTCCAACAAAATGAACCAACAGCTCCACCTCCACCAATCCAACCAATTCCTCAAATTTCTCAAGCCTCTCAGCCACCATTTAGACCATACAATCAAAACCCAAACCACTCTCAACCCAGACCATGGGAGGATACATTCCAGAATTTCAAGAATTCTACTCATTCCAGAATCGAGCAGCAGAACCGCACCATTGATGAACTGCGAAATGAGATGAGGGCGGGCTTCAACTCACAAGCCCAATCAATTTCAAACATCGAGAAAATGGTAGGACAACTTGCTTCTTCAGTTCAAAATTTGGCCATGACCGTTGAAAAAGGCAAATTCCCAAGTCAACCAGTGCCTAACCCTAAAGCAGTACATGAAGCAAGTTCCAGTTCACCACAACATCATGGAGAGGTCAAAGCCGTCATGACCTTAAGAAAAGGGAAAGAAGTTGACAACAAAGTGGAGATGCCAGTGACGAAATCAACTCAGATTGTACCTGTGAATACTGAGGATTCATCACCAAAGGAGAAAGAGGAAACCAACCCGCGAGAATATGTTCCTAAAGCTCCATTTCCTCAGAGGTTAGCTAAAGGGAAGAAAGGAAAATCCACAGGTGAGATTTTTGAAATCTTCAAACAGGTAAGTGTTAACATCCCTTTGCTTGAAGCTATAAAACAAGTGCCATCATATGCCAAGTTTCTTAAAGACCTTTGCACTAAAAAGAGAAATATTCATGTTCAGAAAAAGGCCTTTTTAACAGAAAATGTTAGTTCTATACTCCAACATAAAATGCCTCTAAAATTCAAAGATCCAGGCTCCCCCACTATCTCATGTAGTATAGGGAACCACACAATTGAGAATGCTTTGTTGGATTTAGGAGCTAGTGTAAATCTGTTGCCTTACTCTGTATTTATGAAACTTGGACTGGGCGAATTACACCTAACTTCAGTGGTATTACAGCTTGCAGATCGATCCACGAAAATACCTCGTGGTATTGTGGAGGACGTGCTTATTCAGGTAGACAAGTTTTATTTTCCTGTTGATTTCATTGTAATTGACACTCAACCAAGACAGTGATTCAAAGAAGCACATCCCCATTATCCTAGGCCGACCTTTCTTGGCAATCGCCGATGCTCACATTCAATGCGAATCGAAATATGCGATTGTCCTTTGGCAATATGACCATGGAGCTCAATATTTTCAACATTGCCAAACAACCTCACAATGTGGATGATGGAATTGTTGATGTGGATTTAATAAAACATCGATTGATAATAATTTTACATCAAACTTTAGTGATGACCCTTTACAAACATGTTTAACTCACTTTGGTTTGATTTTGACATTGATGATCAATCGATGAGGTCAATACACTACTTGACTCAAAGACCATCCATGGACACAAATAAATGGAAGTCAAGAGTTGAACAACTAGTGCCATCGAAAAGAACTCACCCCATCATCGTAATCACCACCAAACTCGAGCATCGTATGACAGGCCATCAAGAAATTCAATTTTGACATGCAACAAGCTGGCTCAAAAAGAAGATTACAGCTGGCCAAGATTTACAAGCAACGAATAAAAGTCTTTCACGACAAGAAAATTATGAGGAAATCAATTATGAGGAAATCTTTCACCCGTGTCGAAAGTGCTTTTATTAAATTCTTGCTTGAACCCATTCCCAGGTAAGTCACGAACTCGATGGTTTGGCCCATTTGTTGTTCACACTGTTTTTCCACATGGGGCAATTGAAATTAAGGATCCAAAGAACGGCGTTACTTTTAAAGTTAATGGTCAAAGATTAAAGCCATATCTAGAATACCAACCACATGGAGAGGAGAGTGAAATAAATCTGAGTGACCCACCAAGTTTAAATTGAGGTTTTTCTTTTCTTTTCGGTAATTTGATTTGATTCTTTTCTTTCTTTTGATTGTTCTTTTGCTGATTGAAATTATTTTTGTTTCAGTGTGTTTGTTTAACCATTATAGTTTTCTCTTATCATTTTAATCATGAGACAGTACCTTTTGTACACGATTAGAACACTTCAACGTATCCAAACTCATCTCAGAAAGCAGATACGATTTTGTAAATTTCATCCTATCTGGGATCTACAACCGCCAGAGTTAGTATTCCACGTTAAAGATCTAGAAAGACAACTCACAGAAATAGAGGATGGAATTTTTGATCTGGAATTGGAGCTTGAGGTAATTCGATAAGAGGACGATTTTAATTTGCTTTGTGTGTTTTAATTTTTTTTTCTGTTTGTGTGTTTTAGTTTGCTTTGTGTGTTTAAGTTTGTCACCCCGGTGAAGAGGCGGATAACAGATTCCGTGACAATCAAGTCTACTTCGCTTCCACAATAATCGATATTCGAGACGAAGGCATGGATGACAGAGACGAGATTTTAGCAAAACTTCACAAACGATTCCTTCGCTTCCTCGAACGCACTCCTTTCAATCTATAAAGCCCGATCCGAACGCATGCGATTGCTTATGAACAATGACATACTGAGATCCATTTGGTTAATCGAGGCCAAAATACGTTTAGCGGTGAGTTGCCTCTAAATTTGTTGCATACATGGGGTTGTGGTAAAGGAAATTATGCAAGAACGACGAGCTAAAAGACTTTACATTGCTTGTCATAAGTGTGCCGAACGATATGCAATAAAAACCATGTTCTTTAGGAATGGTGTCGATAACAGGAAGATAAGATTAAATTCATTAGGGATGGCTTGAATAAAGAGTCATTGGATAATATCCTTCGTTTTTCAAACGCATCCCTGGATACGCATAAAGAGCGATTCTCCGCTTATGGCCATTATTCGAGAAAGAACGTGCACGATACGCCTCGGAATCGACTATAAACGACCGCTTTGCGGTTTGTAAGAAAACTGGATGGGAAGCCTATCCTCGACCCATAGAGGGCGTTCAAGCCGTTTCTGGACGTAAAACCAGAGGAAGATGTGAGCCACAGTCGCAACTACCTGTGAATATCCTTTTACTTTACTGTTGTTTTATTTCACTGTTGTTTTACCATTCGCATTATTGCCTGTAATAATTTTTGTTATCATTGTTTTCTTTTTCCTTTTTACTGTTTTCTTTTTGACTCTCGAGCCATGTGCCTTAGTGTTAATTGACATTGACATAATGCCTCATACACAGCTGTGACCCACTGTCACCAAGGTTCTTAAATATAATTTTTTGTTGTTGTCCACTCACAAGTTGTTTTTGAGCAGTATCCTAATGGCAGCTACTCCCAGCAAACAATTTAAGAACATTTGTGTGCTCTCTGGATTTAATTATGGCAAACATAAAGAGTTCGTTGAAGCAGCCATAGATCTTGGACGAAGAATAGCAGAGAGAAAACTGCACTTGGTGTATGGAGGAGGTGACCGAGGGTTATCCAAAATGGTCTCGTGTCGCTTATGTCGGAGGGAGCCAAGTGTTAGGCATCATCCCAACAATCCTAAAACCTTTGGGTCGCTTTGTCTAACTCATCAACGGAGAAGAGTTAGTTGTCTCGTGTATGCAAGAACTAATAACCGAAATGCTAAATCACGCCGATGCTTTTATTTTCCTTCCAGAGATCTTGCAACTCTAGAGGCACTAATCACATTAGCATCTCGGGCCCATCCGAACATCCACCGAAACCCATCGGTTTGTTAAATGTCAATAATTTTATGATGGCTTTATCGCATTTCTTAACCATGCAATAAAAACTATTTCATTCCTTCCTCGTTAAAAAATCTTTATTTGTGCACATACATCGCTAATGAGCTACTTGATCCGTTATGTTTATCAATCGAGATGCATCCTGACTGTTGTGTTGGAATGTTCAAATAACGATGGTAACAAGATGCAGTAGTTAAGTACAAATTAGATTTAACCTCCGTTTGTAAATATTTTCTTCATGTTGCACTACCGGTGATGTCTTCTAAACTCTACTTCTTTCCTTTCAACATTGAGGTCAATGTTTCATTCGAGTTGGGGGAGGAATAGTTGACAATTGTGGAATATTGGTTAAGTTTTACTAATTTTTGTTGTAGACTAACCATTTTGAGTAGAAGATGGCTGAATATGTAGTTACTCTAGAAACGCATCTTCTTAGTAAAAAAAAAAAAAAATTGTTTTTCTTAACTTTTCTTTTTGACTTCTCCTTTATAAATATACATTTTCACGTTTTTGAGTCAAAGATGGCTGAATATGGAGTGTAGTTACTCTAGAAACGCATCTTCTTTAAAAAAAAAAAAAAAAAAAAATTCAGACATTTTTCTTTAATTTTTCTACATGTATGTTTTCTTTTTATGTTTAGAATAGGTTGGGGGGTAGAATTTCGTAAAAAAAATATATATATATTTGGTAATTTTGTGTGAGTTTTTGATATTGGATGATATGATGACTTTTGAATTTTAGTATTTGTATTATCTTTGGTCTTGAGTGATGTTACACCATGTTTACTATTCTACATGTTGATGTTGGGGACAAATATGAGTTGCTTGAAGGAATGCACATGTCATAATAAATTCCAAGTGAGTTTTTGAGCCTATTAATTTTTCTTGGAGAGTAACCCTTTTTGCCCATTATTCATGCAGCTTAGCAGTTTATTATTTTATACATGATCTCTAGATTTCCTTTAAGTCAACCCTTTAAAAAAAAAAAAAAAAAAAAAATGTGTGTTGTTGCATCTAAAGGCCCACCTAACTAGTAAATATGGAAGATTATTTAGAGCTCTAAGAGACGATGGAAGGCCATCTTTGATCCGTTTGAGCCTTTCAAGCCATCCCTATTGTAAAATATCCATAGTTAGCCATTTTGAGCCTAAATAAATAAATTAAAAAAAAAAAGCTTTTTCTTTGTTAACTTATCATCCTGACCCACTCCAATTTGGAGTATTACCCGATATAATACAAGTTCCATCACCTATTCATGTTTGAGAAAAAGGATAAATAATTATTTTGTTCAATAAAGTTGTGCCATATAAAAAAAAAAAAAATTCAAAAAGAATAAAAAAAAAAAAGAAAAAGAAAAAGGGGATATACAATAGCAATAAATAAGCAAAACGCATCTTGTAATTTTCAAAAGTTCTTGAAATTTTTCTCAAACATATATATTTTGTTTCCCTATTTTCCTTTCTTTGTTAAGCCATGTCCCTAGCCTACGTTACGTCCTAATAAAAGTCCTTCTTGATTTTAGAGAACTATAGTCTGAAGTAAAAGCTAGTTATATGGGCTATTAAGATGTAGTGATGCATTTATAAAATTAAAAAAAAAGAAGAATAAATTGGGTTGACTAGTAATTTATTTGAGGTCGTATTATTTCTAAGTCAAGATATTTCTTTCATCTTGGTGAGAGCAGGTATTTCAATATTATTTTCTCTCAATTCACCATTCATCAGAAGTGACAATTTTATTGGGTTTAATTTGTGAGAGTGTCACTACTACCGTGAGATTTTGGGGTTTGACATGTCATTCTTGAAAGTGGCTTGATTCTATAGTCTCTTTGGACGTGATGCATGTGGATTATTGATGTGGTTGTGATATTTCTTTAAAGGCGGAGATAATACTTGTACTTTTCTTTGATTCTTGTCGTTAATCTGATTGAATAAACACGTGTGTTTAAAAAAAAAAAAAATTGGTTTTGAATTTTATCTTCGCTTTATTTGCTAGGGACTAGCAATAAGCTGGTTGGGGGGTGTGTTGAGTGTTAGAAAGTGTATATTTATAAAGGAGAAAATCGTCATTTTACACTTCAAGTCTCACTAACATTGTTATTTTTATTTATTTAAGTATTTTGTTATTTAATTACGTGTGTTTCATTATAATTAGTTATTTTATGTATTTTAGGGGTATCACGATTGTTTCACAATGAACGAGTGATCAGACAGCAAAACGGACGTCACATTTGAACTCAGGACGATCGAAAACTTTAGGAGGGCGTAAAAGGAAAAATGTCATTTGTTCACATATCACTATTCATACGTATAATCTTGTTCATCTTGTACAAATAGTGTTCTTGTGCAAAACCGGTTCTTGTGCAAATAGTGGTCAAACCGTGTGAGCTGTGTAAATAGTGTTCTTTGTTCAAATAGTGGGTTGTTGGTGATGCTGATCTGACGTCAATGATCGATGGTCATGATTCACTCAATGTACTTATAAAAGGGGCTTCCCCCACAATTTGATATCCACAGATTCATTTGTAAGCTTAGATTTCTGTAATTCCTTCTCTTTCTTGTATTTTCTATGTATTTTAATAAATTTCCATTTTTACCCTTAGTTCAAATATGAGTAGCTAATTTTCTTTTAAGCTTGGGTTGAAGGTGAAGTCTCAACATGTTCCATGGGCTTTATTTGGTAAATTTATTTTCTATTCCCCTCTAATATTTGTGGTTGTTTTGACTTTTAGGTAAATAATAATAATAGTCTTGTCTGAATCACATACAGTTAAAGCGGCACCTAGTACAAGGTTATTATTATTTGTACGATAACACCATATATTTATTTGAGCGTGGTTCATGAGGTGTGGAATCCCCCCTCATGATTTAATTGGTATTAATAAGAAATATTTAGCCCATGGAGCATGTTGATACAGATCCGGATACCCAAGTGTTTTATCTCAATAGTTTCCAATTTAAGTTATTCCTGCCATTGTAATTTAATTTTTATGATTGTCTCAATTTAAATTCTAGCATAGTTTAAATCAATTTCACCACAAATCCAACCACCCATTTAAAGAAAATTAATTCTACATATAATTAAAATCAACCTCCTCGTGGGATCGACACTCGTCACCATTGATCTATTCTACAATAGATTCGTGCGCTTGCGAGTTCATTAAAATTTGCACAACACTAGACTGTGAAATTTGGCAAATAGATGTCAAGATTGCCTTTCTTAATGGCATCTTGAAGAAGACATCTACATACAGCAACCAGATAGATTCATACAAAAGGGCCAAGAACACATGGTATGTAAGTCGCAGAGATCCATTTATGGATTGAAGCAAGCATCCCGGTCATGGAACATCAGATTTGATCAAGCGATTAAATCGTTTGGATTCATTCAGAATATTGATGAACCATATGTGTACAAGAAAAATCAGGGAAAATCTGTAGCCTTCCTAGTTCTTTATGTAGATAATATTTTCCTAATTGGAAACGATATAGGAGTATTGACTACAATAAAGAGTTGGTTAGCAAAACAATTTGATATGAAAGACCTGGGAGAGGCAAGTTATATTCTTGGTATCAACTTTATATGAAACCGGAAGAATAAAACTTTAACCTTGTCTCAAGAGGTCTATATCGAAAAGATATGGGCTAGATTTAGCATGGAGAATTCCAAGACTGGTTTATCACCATTCAGACATGGAATTGCATTCTCTAACGATCAATCTCCTAAGACATCTGAAGAGATAGAAAGAATGAGACGAGTTCCCTATGCAGAAGCTGTGGGAAGTCTCATGTATGCCATGCTTTGCAGTAGGCCAGATATCTGTTTTGCAGCAGGAATGGTTAGCAGATATCAATTTAATCCTGAACCTGAACACTAGACTGCAGTAAAGCATATAATGAAGTATCTGAAAAGATCTAAAAATTATATGCTTGTGTATTCTAGTGATGAACTTATTCCAGTGGGTTATACATATTCTGACTTTATGTCAGATAAAGGATTCTAGAAAATTAACTTCCAGCTATGTGTTTGCATTAGGAAGTAGAGTTGTTAGTTGGAGGAGTGTGAAACAATCTTGTATCACAGACTCTACAACTTAAGTTGAATATGTGGCTACATCTGAAGCTGCAAAAGAAGTTGTATGGCTCTATAAGTTCCTATAAAATCTTGTGGTGGTGCGGTAGCTCAATCTAAGCAACCTAAGAACCACAAGAAACAAAACATATTGAGAGGAAGTGTCATCTTATAAGGGAATAGTGTAGATAGGTTATATGAAAGTACCATAAATGGCATAAGATGCTAAATAGCAAATCTTATTAAAATGGCCATTAGTGGAAAACCTTTATAACCTACACTTAGAGCCCTAGAGCATGTGCAATATGCCAGATATGCTTTAAGAGCTAGTGGGAGATTATTGGGAAAATATGCTCTTTTAAAGCATATTAATTTTTTTTCTGATTAATAAAATATTTGAGATATTTTAATTGCATAAATATATTGAATAAAGTCCATTTAATCATATTATATGTATTTATGTGATCACCATGTGGATTCACAGAAGACATAAATACAAGTTATTTTATGATTAAATAAATTAAGTTCGCAGTTGATAAATAAAGTTGGGCACTTTATTTAGGTTTAAACTGTAGTAAATTCATTGAATGATTTGTCTTAATCATGTATGAATTTACTGATGTAGTTTGACTACATTGAGCTGGATCACACATGAGATTTAATTAATCTTGAAATGACTGTCAGACTTATTAAATCTCATAGGCATTGATTTTATTGTAATCTTAATCTTGAGTTAATTATGATTTCATGATTATAATTTTTATTCCATTTGAGTTATCAATGGGCACGACACACCCTTGTGGTCAAGATTACCCGGTATCTTGGTGGGAGCAATTATGAGTATTGGAGTTATAGATTAACAATATAGAATTTGTACGACACATCTCTTGATGGGTTTTCAGTACTTGATCATAGAATTCTCTGGCCAGAGTGTGTCAACATATTTAATATGTTGAAAATGATCATTAGAGAAAACCAGTAAGTATCAAGGAATAAGATGTAATTAAATCGATTGGACAGTTGAGATATCGGGTTAATTAACGATGTGGTACAAAGGATTGAGCGGTAAAGAAATCAATGTGGCTTGGGACGAATTTTTATTCGAACATACAATTATGGAGGTCAGTTCCAATCTTATAGTGGAGTAGAGTTGGAATTAAATGATTAGGCTTGTTTAACGTAACGTAAAGGAAAGTAACGTAACTTTAGTTTTGGAGCCTAGGGTTTCACTAAAGAAATAATATAAAAGGCTTATTTTTCTCCCAAAAGAAAGAGACAGCCACTTCATACAGATCAGAGAAAAAGATTTTTCTCTCTAATTTTGAGAGAAAAATTTTCTCGTGCTAGTTTGCTTTTAGTAGTGATAAAGGCGCCCACACGTCAAGTGCAGATCAAACCTGAGTCATAACCTGGAAGATCATTGGTGACAGTTCGTGATCTAACAGGCGTGGTGGTGACGGATCGTGATCTAACGGGAGTGGTGGTGACGGATCGTGATCTAACGGGAGTGGTGGTGACGGATCGTGATCTAGGAGCCTAAATCACTTCAGCGGAAAAATCCAAACTGGATTTTCAAGGTACGATTTCTAGATTACGAATTCATATATATTATATGAGATCGGTCCTAAAAGTTTTTTTTTTTTAAACTGTATTTTCCCCAACAGTATGTAAATCAGATTTGTGGTATGTCCGAACTCCGATAGACTTACTAGGATGTTGAGCTTCCCATGAAAGAGAGAGGAGACAGTTTCTATCAAATTTTCCCTTTGGTCACGGTGTAACAGGTCACATACTGGTCCTGTCACCTTAAAACCCATGCTTTTCCAGACCTTTAAACATGAATCAAGGTTTGTTTAGTCACGAGAACATGTGTGGACGACTGCACCAAGTCCCGCTAGTTCTTCTACTATTGCTTGCCTAACATCCAAATACAAAAGCTATGAATTAGACAAGTAGATCATCAACTGTTGTAAACCTATTCAGCCAAAGCATGGAATTAGATAACAGGAAATGAAAGTTGAAGAAAATTTAGAGGTTACCAACCCTATGCCTCGAGTTCCACCAGTCACCAAAGCAGTCATTCCATTGAGAGACCATCTTTTCCCTTTGCTATTGATCTCTGCTTCTCCCATGTTTATCTTTGCCAATTTTCAAATTTCTTAGAAAATGGCCTAAGTTATGAGGTAAAAAGTAGAATGCAACCCAAAAAACACAGCCACATTTGTAAATACGTTCCAAAATTTTTTTCCGAAGAGGGTTAGCATGGCATCCACATGTCAAGCCTAAGAACATGTTAAGTATTGTTTGGTTGTCTGTTGTGCCAGTTTAGGAAGGATTCAGTACTTGAGTTTTTATTACCATAAAATGGTTGATGATAAGAAGCAAAGCCAAAATTAGTTATGCTTTAATTGCATGGCTTATCTTAGATAGTGGTTTCCATTTTGTAACGGAGCAGTTGCAGGAAACAAGGGGAGTGAGGAAATTAAAAAAAAAATGTTTTCTTTCTGTAATTGGAAGAAAATAGCAAGTGAAGATGGGAAGAAATTTTAAAAGTTATCAATTTCAAATAATTAATATGAAAGGCATATAAAGGAAAAGTAAAGTATATATTTACTTATGTTGAAATTACATTTTGAAATTGTCCAATGATTATAATCAAAGATATCTTACCCCCCTTGTAGACTATTTATTTGCTCTAACTTGTGCTACATGGATACTTATCAAGTTCTCTCGTATAGAGGGAAATCTGGTCAAAATAACCAAATATATTATTATTTTTTTTGCAAAAGGAAAAAGAATAAATTTTTTTATCCGAGCATCAGACATCATATTTCCTGTTTAGTTATTGTGTTTATTCCACATTTAGCAGCTAATAGTCCACATAGGTAATTGATCTCTAGAGTTCATTTTTTGAACTAAAGGACTCAGAGGAAAAGATATAAAATATTCAGGACAATGGTGACAACACAGACAATTAAATACACAAACTTTTCTCGTTAACAGAGAGGTTATTAGAATGGCATCCATAACATGAAGACCTAAACTGAGTTTGGAAGAACAGCCAGAAAATTTAGAAGATCATTTCGCGTCCGTAGGGCTAAAATCCAGTCACGGAGTATCCTCCATCAATACAAAAAACCTGTCCGGTGACGTATGAAGCGGCTGGCAAGCATAGGAATGCTACCACTGACGAAACCTCATTAGGTTCTCCTGGACGAGGTATAGGAGTACGGTGTATCAAACGACTAGCGTGTTCCATGAACCTTGGATCCTTCTGAAAGAAGAGGAAGTTAACATTTAATATCAGCACCATTTCTTCCAATAGCAAATAGATTTACATGCATTCTCAGAAGATGTAAGCAAGTGCAATGCACTCACGTAGATGAGAAAAATGCAGCACAACCCATTTTGACATAATGGTTTGTTTAGGATTTTCGATCCTGCAATTATCTTTCAATATAATTTTTGTATGAACTAAAGATGAGGTTTATACTAATTGTATGCTAAAGGCTTATGCTATCTCCAGTACGAACATTCAAGGCAGGTCTTTGAAATGGAATGAAGAAGACTAAATATAGCAATTCACAGAAAAGTGTGAGGGGATAAATTGTACTTCTATGGAATCGATGAGAGAGGTTCTAATGATCCATGGAGCAACTGCATTCACGCGAATGTTGTCCTTTCCCCACTCACATGCCAAGTTCTTTGTCAGTTGATTCATTGCTCCTGAGTCAAAAAGTTACTCAGCTTTTAAAAGAATTTCTTGTAACCACATTTTAGTTCTGTTGCTTTCCAGAAAAATGAAAAAAAATAAAAAATAAAAGAAAATTTGAAAGAAATATTGGACTGGACCTTTAGTTGATGCATGGATGGAACATAGAGGTACAGCTATAACACCTGCGACAGAAGAGATAAAAATGATGTTTCCATTTCCTGATCCTTTGAGTAGGGGGTGTGCAAGTTGGGACAGATGGTAAGCGGACTCGAAATTGGTGGTGATTATAGTTGAGAAATCCTCCATGGTAAATTCTGAGGCTTCCTTGGGAATGGTGGTTCCAGCATTGTTAACCTGATACAATGATCCATTGAAATGTTCTTGAGTTTGGAGTAGGAAAAGAGACGAAAACGTTGCCTTGTTATTGTGAAAAGAAGCCAAGAGAATTAGAAAGCGAAGCAATCTGTTGCATTGCCGTTCTTAAGAATGATTTTACCTCCAAAACTATCTGATAGTCCCCTGCCCAACTACACAAGTCACCTTTATTTGTCTCTCTATCAAAACTATCTTTTTTTTTTATTTGGAAAGCAAACTTTCATAACTTACGAAAAAAGATACGACAGATGAGGTGGGCATGTGCCCCACCACTGAACAGGTTCATTAACAAGTAAAGCCTTCTTGGCTAGTTCATGAGCAATGCCATTACAACTCCGTGGAGCGAACTGCACTTTGACATCCTTAAGCCTCTGCATCTGGTTTTTGATTTCCGATATGATCCATGAAAGCTCTGAGATATTTCTGTTTTTTCCCGAAATTTGGTTAACTGCCTCTAGACAATCACTTTCAATAACCAACGACCGAATTGCTGCTCTTTCTGCTACTTCTATTCCCAAATTGATTGCTTCAGCTTCTGCATATGTTATGTTATCATAAAATTTGGAAGTTTTCATAGCTGCAGCTACAAAACCACCTTCTGAATCTCTGATCAATATTCCCAGGCCTACCCTATGCTCCTGTATCTGAATTGCTGCATCTGTATTGACTTTAAACCACCCCTCCGGGGGAGGGTTCCAACTCAGTTCATTTTTCTTCCTTTCTTCTGACTTCATATGGGGAGCCTTGATTCGTCTATAAGCTTCAACTGTTGCTTCAGCTCTGGCCACTGGAATTTCAGAGTCCTCTTTCTTTCTTTCAAAAATGAGGAGATTTCTTGAGTGCCAAATTGCCGAGCACATGGTCACAGAAAGCTCCAGGTCTTTTGTGTTTCTTTTTCCGGCTATTTCCTGCATAACCATTAACATATTTTGGTTTGCCAGGCCATCAAGATCCACTTTGAAACTGGTTTGATTCCACACCTTTTTAGAAAACTTACATTCTATAAGAGCATGGAAAACATTTTCTCCCTTCTTTCCGCATTTTGGCACCAAGGATCCTGCAAAACTTTCTTTTTCCACAGATTTCCCACAGTAGGTAGAAGATCATGGGCTGCTCTCCACATGAAAATCGTCACTTTCTTGGGAATTTCCAGCTTCCAAATTCCATTCCATTCTGTTGGCCGTGCTTCTGAAGAGCTTGGTTGGTCTTTAAACATTAAGTGATTAGCAACCTGATATCCACTTTTAACAGAATACATGCCTTGCTTATCATAAGCCCAGGGGCGGCTCAATTAAGTTTGGGGTGTTAGGCGAATTGTTTTAATTAGGTATTTTAAAAAATTTAAGGTTAAATATATGTATTAGTTTTACTAAAAAGTTATTGATTTAAAATTAATTTTTCTAGCTTTCTTAGTTGTAAAATTGTTGATCAAATTTTTACATTCTAATTTTGCCAATATATTTTTCTCCATATAGCTAAATCTTGCAACTTAGTTGATCTTAAATGAGTTTTTTATCAATTTTAATTATCAAAAATTTTGTCAATTAATAATTTTTCACTCTAATTCACATCTTTTTTTGTACTTTTGACAAACTTACCAAGAGTTCCTTTTTGAGATTGAACTATTTTTTTTTTATTCTTCTCTTTTTTTTTTCCAAGTTTTTTGCATCTTGATGCACATTTTCTATTAGACATTTTTTTCTTTTTAGTGAAAGAAGAGTAAAACAAGCAAACCATTATGTTAGATAATTAAAAGAAAACAACTATAATATTTAAAAAAAGAAACAATAACAATTGAATAGCACAACTAATTAAGAAGAGAATAGGAAGAAAAAAACCTAAATATTTGAAACTTTAACTTTGATGGATTGAATTTTTAAACATTAATGATCAATGGAAGTAGTTGATTTTTTTTAAAGCAAAAATTAAAGAAGCTTTTTTTTTCCCCTTATGCATTAGAGCATTGAATGTATCGTGCCCTTTTCTTTTAATTGATAAAAATGATAATGGATCACAAGTTAACTAATGTGTGATTTTTATAGAGTTTTAAATGAAATAACATTAAATAGAGTATTTTGTAGGAATTTGATAATTTATTTGAGCAAAAATTATTATAAAATAATAATAATAATAAATATAAATTAATAATTTAGTAGCTATAATGTTGGAGAAAAATTTGGGGCCTTCGTATATAGTGGGGCTCTAAGTAATTGCCTAAGTTGCCTAGAAGAAGAGCCGCCCCTGCGTAAGCCCAAATCATTTGGTCTGGCTTTGGAGTTCTTGGGAGGGGGATCTTCAATATTTTTTCAGCATCTTCAGGATCAAAATGCTGCCTAATAATGTTTTCGTCCCACTTTAGGCTCCTTATCAATCAGAATTGAAACTGCCGATTCCAAAGGCAAGGAAGCATTGGAGAGAATCTTGAAAGAAGTAGGTCTAGGGATCCATATACTCTGATAAATTTGCACATGTTTTCCATCTTTAATTTTCCACCGCACCCCGTTGTGATGCACTTGCCTTCCCCATAGAATACTTCTCCAAATAAAAGAGGGTTTATGTCCAAGTTTAGCTTGCAAAAAACTTGAATGCTTGAAATATCTTGCCTGCAAAACTCTGGCCATCAGAGACTCTGGAAAGTGAATCACCCTCCACCCTTGCTTTGCTACTAGAGCTTGATTAAAACAAGTTAGTTCTCTAAAACCCATCCCACCATTACTCTTGGCTTTACATAATCTGTCCCACCTAGCCCAATGAATATGTCTTTGTTCTTTCTTCGAGCCCCACCAAATTGCTGCTATTGCTTTTTTAATATCAGTACAGAGACCTAGCAGAAGCCTGAACACACTCATGGCAAAAGCAGGAATTGCTTGAGCTATAGCTTTAATGAGCACTTTGGTGGGGCTTGAAAAGAACTTGAAAAGCTCTTTAAAAGAACTTGCTGTTCCAGCTAGATATCCTACTTAAGACTTTAAGCTTGATATTGTTGAAAAAGCTCCATTTTTTTCCTTTCAACCATGGATGGCAGCCCAAGGTACTTTTCATGCTTGGACACAACATGAAGCTTGAAAATGTTTTTTATAGTGGTAACTTGATTTGCACAAACCTTTCCACTAAAAAACATTGATGATTTTCTCATAATTAAAAATTTGTCCGGATGCTGCAGCATAACAATCAAAGATGGCTTTTAAGTTGGTGCAGTCTTCAGTAGTGGCCCTTGTAAAAATAAGGCTGTCGTCCGCAAAGAGGTGAAATGGACAATTCTCTACTGAAATTTAAACCATGAATTAGGTGTCTTGATTCTGCTTGCACCAAAAGATTTTGAGAACGCCTCTGCACATAGGATAAACAAGTATGGTGATAAAAGGCAGCCTTGTCGCAAACCTCTTTGGGGATGAATCAAACCTTTAGCCTCTTCATTTATCAAGACAGAGAAGGAGGATGTTGATATGCATCTCATTATCAGGTTCACCCATTTTGTTGAGGAACCTAATCTTTGCATAGTATAATTTAGAAAATTCAACTCCACTCTATCATAAGCTTTGCTAATATCAAGTTTCAAGGCCACAAACCCATTCTTTTTTCCTGTACTAAGCCTTATTTTATAGAGACGTTCATAGCCTATGATATATTATCAGAAATGAGTCTCTCAGGAATGAAAGTACTTTGAGTTGGTGATATGATATGATGCAGTACATTCTTTAGCCTATTAGCTATAGTTTTTGCCACAATTCTGTAAATGACATTGCACAAGCTAATAGGCCTATACTCAGTTACTTTCCTATGCTTTTCCATTTTTGGTATTAAGGCAATAAAAGTATGGTTTAGTGGAGCAATGGTACCTCCCTCATTCAAGATGTGCAGGCTGGTTGTCAACAATCCTCTGCTTACAACTTGCCAATGCTTTTGGAAGAATGCTGCTGGAAGACCATCAGGACCCGGAGCTTTTTTAGGGCACATTTGCGTTAGGACTCCTAAGACTTCATCTTCAGTGAAAGGTTGATCCAACTCTTCATTCATCTTTTCTGTCACTTTCCTTGGCATCTCCTGTAGAGCTGCTTCAATTTGGTCTTGTGAAGGGTTTGTTGATGTGAACAAATTAGCAAAGTAATCACAGAACATCCGTTCGATATCCTCTGCTTCCTCAGTCCATTTGTTTTGTTCATCCAAGATCCCCCATATTTTGTTCTTCCTCTTTCTTGATAAAGCTTTTGCATGGAAGAACTTTGTATTTCTATCCCCCCCTCCTTGAGCCAATCTGATCTGGACCGTTGCTTCCAATAGATTTCTTTATCGGAGAGAAAACCATCGATTTGTCTTTCAATGGTTTTAATTCTATCCCCATTTTCATACAGCAAGCCTTGTAACTGTAGGGACTTTAATTCTTCCATTAGTAACTCCAGCTTCTTTTTTTGACCTCCAAACTCTCTCTTGCTCCAAAATTTCAAATGTGCCATAGAATCCTTTGCAGCTTTTCTAAAATTCTCCACTGCATCTCCTCTATCCCACCCTCTGTGCTCCAACCACTCACGTTTGACTATTTGCTTGCACTGGTCGTAATAATTCCAAGAATCTTCATAATGGATACGTCTAGTTGACTTCTCTCATAATTCCTTGCCTTGCCTTTTTCTTCTATATTCATCAGAATTGGTTTATGGTCTGAAGTTTATGTTATTAGAGTTTCTGCTGCAGTTTCATAAGAAAAACTAGCCCAGGACTTGCTATACAAAAAATGATCTAAACGTTCCTTAATTAAGTCAGGACCATACCTCCTATTCGACCATGTAAAAGGCAGCCCCTTCCAACCCAAATCAATCAAGTCACATTCCCTAAGCGCCTCGCTAAACTCATGCATCAGCCTAACCTCCCTACTGTTTCCTCTAATTTTCTCATTCAGCCACAGGATCTCACTGAAATCACTAAAACAAAGCCATGGCAAAGAAGAGAGAGTAGTTAACCTCTTTAACAAACTCCACGTATGATGCTTTTGTCCTGCAGCTGAATGCCCATAGATTCCTGTACACCTCCAGTAGGTTCCTTGATCAGTGTATACAACTGAATCAATGTGATGTTTGCTGTAAGACTTTATATGGACCGTGACATCTAAGCTCCACATCATTGCCAAGCCACCCCCTATACCTTCTCTGCCCACTACAAAACAATTTTCAAAATTTA
This sequence comes from Citropsis articulata, assembly GCA_030449925.1. Taxonomy (NCBI): domain Eukaryota; kingdom Viridiplantae; phylum Streptophyta; class Magnoliopsida; order Sapindales; family Rutaceae; genus Citropsis; species Citropsis articulata. The sequence goes on along the minus strand of JASUUH010000051.1, from coordinate 2,033,947 downwards.
GTTTGCCACTTTTTAATTTCATTTGTTTTGGCGTCTATTTTGTTTCATAAAAGAAACCTATCTGAGGTCTATAAATTTTGAGAACTTTTCTTGCTTCACGGAACGTCTGATCCTTCCCCAAACCCCGAACGTTCCAGCTGAGAATCCTCATTGCTGTCGGCAGGGCTGGTTACCAGCCTCCGCCATTAAAATTTCAGAGTTCTCCATTGCCATTTCTATGTCTCATTTATTTTCTCCGTTGTCCATTTCCAGCCTTAGAATTTGTTTTGCTTTTGGCGATGTAAGAGATGGTGTCATAATTGGGCTGCCTATTTTCTTTCTTTTGGCTTCTGGGCTTAGCCAATTAGGTTCACTTGCTTGTCTCTTTTTTGCTGAATTCCTGTATTTGATAGCTACACTTTTCTCTCCAACTCTGGCTTGAGCCTTCTATTTTCTCCCTCTGGCTTAGCGCTGTGAGTCTTTGGCCCACTATCCACCTTCTTTATCATAGAGTCATTTTGGGCGGAGATATGAGTTGTAGTTTGCTGCAAAGCCATAATCTGAAAAAGCCCTAAAGCATTTTCTCATTCCCGCTTTTTTTTCCCTCATTTTTTTCCATTTTCCCCTTTTAGTTTTTCCTCAAAATTCTGACTTTCCCTCCACTGCTCCATTTCTTTCCATTTTCCCCCCTCTGGCTCTTGATTCCAGGTGGTATTGACATTACAGTCTATCACTTTTGATGTTTGACCATTACTGATTGGTAGCCTCGAGACACCCTCCTCTTGCATTGAATGCTCCTCAGCACCCTTTTGCTTTCCAATCTGGTTCAAGTCATCCTTTGGACCCGATTTATTTATAATAGCTTAAAACTGCAGACTTGTAGCACATGGATCAGTAGAATTTGACGAAGATTCAGCTCTTTGCTTATTTGTTGTTGCATTCCATCGTTCTTTTCCCTTATTTTGCTTCAGTTTTTCTACCATGGTTGTAGCCTTTAGCCATGGTCCATATAGTAAATCCTCTTTGGCTTGGTTTTTAAAACTCTTACACTCCCTATATTGGTGGCCAATGTGACTACAACAATAGCAAAAATCAGAAAATTTTTCATATTGAATAGTGATTGGGATATCTTCCGTTTCACCTTCTTCTTGTTTAAGTGATAAGAGTGTCATTAGAGGCTTAGTAATATCAATTGATACTCTAAGTCGAATAACAACACCAGTGCATTCTCTATTCGCATCCATCCAAACTTCTTCCACTTTTGCTATGGCTGCTCCTAATTCTGATATTGTTTCCTTATCCATATACATAATAGGCACATTTTTTAGTTGCACCCAAAATGATGCATGTGTAAAAGACAGCTTTGACACTTCTCCAATCCCACTTGGTTCTGTGAAGATAATGAGTGCACCGTTAAAGTGCCATGACCACTCAGTATCGCTCTCCTTTTATTTGCTTCTGTTGCGAACCTGAACATGAACGTATTTTCCCCCATGGTATCTATCTTCACTTATCTGATTGTCTGCCATGCCTGTTGCATAGCTAACTTTAGTCCCTCTTTGTTTATATTTCTATTTGTCAGCATTTTACCCACAAGGCATCCAACAACTATCTTCTCTCCTTTTGACTTCATCGTGCTCTTGAAAGACACTTTTCCTTCCTCACCTCCTTTTAAGGTTATGGCTTTACACTTTCTTATCAACTCTTCTGTATCCATATTGAACACAAGGGAACCTCTAATTGAAAATCACACCAACCTCCTTAAAATCCTTACCAACTCGCTATTTAATGCTAGGGATTTTTTATAACAATCTCTATTAGCTAGAAAGAAAGAGATTTTGGTAAGACAAAACCCAACTAGTAGGTAAAGACGAGAGTCATAAAGACCCTATTCCCTCTATCAAAACTATCTAATTAACTGGTTTTGATCCTAAATTTTGTCTTCTTTCTACCTTTTTATTTTGCAATAATGTCCTTATATTCCTATTATATGATCATTTTTGCTTATGTACTCGATTTGAATTACTGTACTCCTAATTACTCTGAACAATTCATGATCGCTGACATGTAATTTTGTCTATGAATATGTTTCAGCAATGAATTGAACCTCATGTTACCTCAATACATAGCTCACATATATTGCTATCAGATATATCCCCACCAACCTAGGCTGTCATTTGGCCTTCAGTTATTATCTAGGGACACTATTGGCTGGTTGGATTTTTGCGCTTCTCAGACATTAGTAGCTCAAACGGTTACTTTGGCAGAAGAACTTACAAGGATGTTGAGCTTGCCATCAAATTCAGAACATACAGTCTCCATCAACTTTTGACGCTCAGCTCTAATTTTCAAGTCACATACTGAGCCGCTTACTGTAAGCCCCTTACGCTTCCATTCTTGAATTCTTTCATTGAGCTCTGTTTCATTACGTGAACATGTATGCATTATTGCTCCAAATGCCGTTAGTTCTTCTACTATTGCATGTCTGATAAATCAATTATAAGGGCAAAGTTGAAGATATTATCATTAAAAATATCAATATACAGGAAAGCCAAAGTAGTAGAAGCACAAACCCGATGCCTCTGGTTCCACCTGTAACAAGCGTCGTCATACCCTTTAGAGACTACCTTTGTTCTCTGGATTCTGTCATGTTTTTCTGGGTATCAGAAACTACAATTATTCTTCTCTTAAGAAGACAATAGCAATTTGTTGTATTTAATAGAAGAATCTTAATATTTTTGCAAATAGAGTGGGTGTTGTGCCCTTTGAAGAGAATAATGATGAGTAGAGTGAAAACTTATAGTGGTTTCTTTAAGTGTACGCAAATGGATCAATCTTGGATATTCGTTCGCTATTATTAATAGCCACACAATCAAAGTTGCACGGATGCTCACTATAAGAAAATGTCAATGCCCCATCGAAAAGGGCAAAGATAAAGAAGAAAAAAGACAAAAGAGGAAGAAGAAAAAGAAGAAAGAGAAAGAAAATTAGGTGCCGGGCTGAAAATGAAAAAGAAAAAAATTAATAAAATAATAATAATATTAAAATAAAAGATGAATAGTAGCCATTTTATGGCTATAAATAGAGGGCGTCTCCCTCATTTATTTCATCGAAAAAAATTTTCTCTTCTTCTTTAGATCAATTGTAAGAGGAGAATAAGTGAGTGAGAGATTGGGTGTATTGGGTTTTGGGTAGTGAGTCAAAATATTACAAATACTTATAATCCTCATATCACTAATAAAATATTTTCCTTCTGTTTTCGCCCGCGCACGTAGGCTAAAAGCTGAACCACGTAATTTTTTGTGTCCTTTTTTGTGCTTGTTCTTTATTTTCTTCCAATTTTATTTTAGATTCGGTTCTGCTTCACCGACTAATTTTCTAACAGTGGTATCAGAGCTATTGGTTGTATTTTTTGGAGTCGGGTACTGTTCAAGTAAGGGGAGTACTATTCACATATACGACACTGTTCATGTATACAATACCATTTATATATACGGTACTGTTTATATATACGGGTACTGTTCACGTGAAACCGTGGGAGCCGATCCTTGTAAAGGTAATTCGTGGTGAAAAACGATGGCGGCAAAATATGAAATTGACAAGTTCAACGAAAATAATTTCTCGTTGTGGAAAATGAAGATGAGGGCCGTTTTGAGGGAAAATAATTGCTTGGCAGCAATTGGAGAAAGGTCTAGTTATCTATGGAGATAACTGATGATGACAAATAGAATGAGATAGACGGCAATGCCATTGCTGATTTACATCTGGCACTTACAGATGGGGTATTATCCAATATGGCAGAGAAAAAGACAGCGAATGAAATATGGGATACTCTCACAAAATTGTATGAGGCTAAGTCGCTGCACAATAAAATCTTCTTAAAGAGGAGACTCTATACTCTTCGAATGGCGGAATCCTCTTTAGAGACCGACCATATCAACACTTTGAAGACTTTATTTTCACAACTTACAACGTTGGGTCATAATATAAAGGAAAATAAACGTGCGGAGCTTCTACTTCAAAGTCTACCATATTTATATGATCAACTCATCATCAATCTGACGAACAACAATCCTGTAGATAGTCTAGTTTTCAATGATGTTGCAGCCTCCGTATTAAACGAGGAGAGCAGACAAAAAAATAAGGAAGACAAACAAGCAAGTTCGCAGCAAGTGGAGGCACTATCGGTGACGAGAGGGAGATCAACGGAACGTGGCCCCAGTGAAAGTCACAATCATGATAGATCAAAATCCAGAAGTAAGAAGAATGTTAAATGCTACAACTTTGGTAAGAAAGGGCACGTCAAGAAAGAGTGTTTGAGTAACCAGAAGAGAAGAGAAGACAAAGAACCTGAGTCATCAAATGCTCAGGGGTATGTAGCAAGTACCTCGGATGATGGCGAAATTCTCTACAGCGAGGCAACAACTATTTCAGAAGGCAGAAAACTGCTGTCTGACATCTGGCTCATAGACTCAAGAGCTACCTAGCACATGACCTCTCAGAGAGAATGGTTCCACACATATGAACCTATCTAAGGAGGATCTGTATATATGGGAGATGATCACGCCTTGGAGATCGCTGGTATTAGTACTATCAAAATCAAAATGTTTGATGGTACAGTTCACACAATTAGGGAGGTACGACATGTCAAAGGCCTGAAGAAAAATCTATTGTCTTTGGGACAAATAGATAGTCATGGGTGCAAAACTCATATTGAAAATGGGATCATGAAGATAGTCAAAGATGCACTTGTATTGATGAAGGCAGAAAAGATTGGTGCTAATCTGTTCATACTTAAAGGAGAAACACTGCAGGAAGGTGATGCGTGTGTCGCGTCAAATGGAGAAGAGTCAACGATGATGTGGCATTTCAAACTTGACCACATATCAGAACAAGGTTTGAAGATTCTCTCTGAGCGAAAATTGCTTCAAAGGCTCAAATTGGTAAGTTTACCATTTTGCGAGCATTGTGTTACAAGTAAGCATATTAGATTAAAGTTTAGTAGATATGTTAATATAAGTAAATCCATTCTAGACTTAGTTCATTCTGATGTTTGGGAATCACCTAACATATCCATGGGAGGTGCAAAGTACATGGTGACTTTCATAGATGATTATTCTAGGAGATGTTAGGTGTATCCAATTAAAAAAAAGTCAGATGTATTTCTAGTATTTAAAGAATACAAAACACGGGTAGACCTTGAATCCGGAAAAAAGATCAAGTGCTTGATGACAGATAACGGTGGAGAGTATACAGACGGCGAGTTTCTTGTTTTCTGTAAGTAAGAAGGCATTGTGGAATAGCACCAGAGCACGAGGAACAAGAACCAGTTGAGTCTGATGCTCTAAAAGTTCGACGGTCAACTCGTGAGAGACGACCGCCAGTGTGGCACTCGGATTATGTTACAAAGATCAATGTTGCATACTGTCTTCTAATGAAGGATGGAGAACCATCAACTTTCCATGAAGCTTTAAACAGCTCAGATGTTACTTTGTGGATGACAGCAATGTAGGAAGAAATTGAGGCTCTACACAAGAACAAGACATGGGAACTTGTACCACTACCACGTAGAGGAAAAGTCATTGGTAAAAAAATGGGTCTACAAGATCAAATGTGATGGCAATGACCAAGTGGAGCGGTATCGTGCAAGATTGGTGGTGAAAAGATATGCTCAGAAAGAAAGTATTGACTTCAACGAAATATTTTCTTCAATGGTTTGACTCACGACTATCAAAATAGTTTTGGCGATGTGTGCGACATTTGACCTACATCTAGAGCAGTTAGATGTGAAAACTGTGTTTCTTCATAGAGAACATGAAGAAGAAATTTATATGCTCCAACTAGAAGGTTCTGCTGAAAAAGGAAATGAGAATTTGGTTTGCAGGTTGAACAAATCTCTATACGGTCTCAAACAGACGCCGACGTGTTGGTATAAGAGATTTGATTCCTTCATCAAGAGCCTTGGATACAACAGACTCAGTTCAGACCATTGTGCATATTACAAGAGGTTTGAAAATAATGATTTTATCATTTTGCTTTTGTATGTGGATGACATGTTGGTAGCAGGCCCCAACAAAGATCGAGTCCAAGAATTGAAGGCACGGTTGGCTAGGGAGTTTGAAATGAAGCACTTGGGACTAGCAAACAAGATTCTAGGGATGCAAATTCACCGAGACAGAAATAACAGGAAGATTTGGCTTTCACAGAAGAATTACTTGAAGAAAATCTTGCGGCGCTTCAACATGCAAGATTGTAAGTAAATTTCTACCCCACTTCCTTTTAATTTCAAATTATCCTCAAGTATGTGTCCGAGCAATTAAGCAGAGAGGAAAGAAATGTCTCGAGTGCCATATGCATTAGGAGTGGAAAGTTTGATGTTCGCCATGATATGTACCAGACCGGACATTGCACAAGCAGTGTGAGCAGTCAGTCGATACATGGCGAATCCTGATGGAGAGCATTGGATAGTTGTGAAGAGGATTCTAAGATATATCAGAGGAACCTCAGATGTTGCATTATGTTATGGAGGATCAAAATTTACTGTCAGGGTTTATGTGGATTCAGATTTTGCAGGAGACATTGATAAAAGGAAATGCACTACTGGCTATGTGTTTACACTTACGAGAGTAGCTATAACTTGGATTTTAAAACTGCAGACTGTTGTGGCTCTATTTACAACAGAAGCAGAATACATGGCGGCTACATAAGCTTGCAAAGAAGCTATTTGGATACAAAGGTTATTGAAGGAGCTCGGGCACATACAACAGAAAGTTCATGTGGTTTGTGACAGTCAGAGTGCCTTCCACATTGTAAGGAATCCAGCTTTCATTCCAGGACAAAGCACATAAGGGTTCAGTATCACTTCGTTCAAGAAGTAGTGAAAGACAAAAGTGTGGATTTAAAGAAAATTCATACGAAGGATAACCTAGCGGATGTTATGACCAAGCCAATCAATGCTGACAAGTTTATCTAGAGTAGATCCTCTTGTGGCCTAGCAGAGACGTAAACGGCATAACAATGGCGAAGCAGAAAGGATAGTGTGGAGATTGATTGATTCCCAATCTAATCTCCAAGTGGGAGAATTTCAATGCCCCACCGAAAAGGGCAAAGACAAAGAAGAAAGAAGACAAAGGAGGAAGAAGAAAAAGAAAAAAAAGAAGAAAGAATAAGAAAATTAGGTGCCGGGCCGAAAATGAAGAAGAAAAAAAATATTAATAAAATAATAATAATATTAAAATAAAAGATGAATAGTAGCCATTTTATGGCTATAAATAGAGGGCCTCTCCCTCTTTTTTTTCATCGAAAAAAATTTTCACTTCTTCTTCAGATCAATTTTAAGAGGAGAATAAGTGAGTGAGAGATTGGGTGTATTGGGTTTTGGGTAGTGAGTCAAAATATTACAAATACTTGTAATCCTTATATCTCTAATAAAATATTTTCCTTCTGTTTTTGCCCGTGGACATAGGTTAAAAGCCGAACTAGTAATTTCTGGTGTCCCGTGTGATTATTATGTCTAATTATTTTCTCAATTTCACTTTAGTTGCGTGACTGCTTCACCCATCAATTTCCTAACAGAAAATAGGGTATATGTGACACCTAATGTAACAGTACAAGCAGCTTTACATATACCACTAACTTTGTTATAACTGGCAGTGGCTTTTGCGATAATTTATTGAAAAATAAATTATGCAACCCAAGAGGGGGGGTGAATTGGGTTTTTAAAAAATAAAATGCCTTAATCTAATGCCTTAATACACATAAAAACAATAAATCTTGCAACAATTAAATCAAATACAATAAATTTAACAATGCTTAAAGATAAAAGTGTAAGGGAAGAGAATGCAAACACAGCAAATTTTACGTGGTTCGGCAATCCCTGCCTACGTCCACGCCTCCAAGCCAACCAAGCTTGAGGATTTCACTATCCAAGCCTCCCAAGGCTTTAAGTTCTTTACACTTGACTTCAAGGTGTCAATAGACCTTTACAATGAAGAGATTATTACCCTAATCCCTTTATCCCAAGTGTTTCCCTCACTTGAATACACTCAATTTGGTAAGAAATGAAAATTACACAATAAACTCTCTATAAGAGTGGATTCACAAATAATAGCACAAAATGATTTAATCTATGATGATTTTGCAATTTGGAAGCTCAATATATGTTATGGGATCTTGTTTATGCTTGCATTAGTCTTTAAAAGAAAGTTGAGTTGAGTTTTTATAATTAAACCCGAAAAACTAGCCGTTATTGTCAAATTTCGGTCTTTCAAGCGGTAACAGTTATTTAATGAATGAGCGATGATATTACGTTATTTTTGAAATTTGCTACAGTACCACTGTTCCTGAAATTACAGTTTTACCCCAATACTTTCTGTAATTATACTATGGCCCAAAAAGTCACAAAACTTTTCAAACAAGTCCAATTTCGGAATATTTAAAATTAAATAGTTCCCAAAACTTTCTAAAATTATGGTATGACCCCAATTATAGCAAATCTTTTCAAATGAGTCCTTTTTAAGATTTAACCAAATTATCAAGAAGATTTAAAGTTCTAAAAAACTTTCACTTAGACCCTCAATCTTTTGTAAGTCACAATATAGCCCAAAAGATTTAAAACTTGACAAGTAAGTCCAACTCCGAAATTTAAAACTTTTCATCTTAAACCAAATTTCTCAAAACCAAAATAATTATTTACTAAAACATCTATTGAGCTTCACAAATGCTAAACCAAGCATAAAATAAATCATACCGGGTTTACAAGAAATTGTCGCACTAGATTTATCCGTTGAGCTTTAATTCCTATTCTTGATTTCGCCGTTGTCCTTTGAGTGTCTTGAACTTGATTCCACTTGCATAAAGATTATCCTTCAAAAAGCTAGCGAGCTTTTGAAATACAAGAATTATTAAAACACTTAATACATATGTTTGTTATCATCAAAATTATAATATGTATAGCCCTTTAGGCTAACAATCTCCCCCTTTTTGATGATGACAAACATTTCATGTATTTTGACATAAATACTCCCCCTTAATACATGGCATACATAGTTAAATATTTTAAAAAATATATGCTCCCCCTTAATGTTTCAAAACCATACATAAATACTAAACAGAAAAAAAATTTCCTGTCTCCGAATACAATTCACAAGTAAAAAAAAATACATGACTTCTACCCCTTCATCATCAAAATTAAAACAAAGCAATGCCAAAATTAAAACAAAGCAATGCTTTCTCAGATAATAATAATCAACCAAATAGAAGTAAGAGATGAAAATTTAATATCCAAATATCCCAAGATTCGCAATACGTCAAGAAGTCATAACATAGCATCCAAGTACAAAGCATCCAAACATATCATAATAAACATCCGCAAGCCATACATAAAACATAAATGCATATGCAAAATGTGGTGCAGAGTGACAGAGAATGGAAGAATAAAAGTAAAGAGCTATGGAGATGGTGGATGAGATGAAGATGATGGTGGCGGAAACCCAAGAGCTGCAAAAAGCTGCTGCTGGCCATCAAGAATCTGCTGCTGTTAAGCAAAAAGCCGATGTTGTTGATCAAATAATTGCTGCTGTTGCTCAAAGAGTCGTTGGTGCTCCGAAATGGATTGAGTTTGAAAGGCCTCAAACTGAGAATAAAGTCGGCTCTGCTGTGTGGAAAGAGAATCCATTTTAGCTAACATCTGCTGCATCGAATCCTCATGGGCATCTGAAGATGATTGAGAAGGACCCGCAGGAGGTGGATAATGCGAGCGTTGTGGGACACTAAGATCAGGGAGCAGCTCTGGTGGAAGGACATCGTTAAAGAAACAATGATCTGTAGGAGCAAGTTCAGTAACCTTTGTTGAGAGTCTCCGATCTCTAGTCCATTTATTCTCCACCCATATAAAACCTAATTTTGCTATGGCAGCATCTCCTAGTTCTCTTGTATTAAAAAAGGTTGGTTCGATGATGGGTACTTTGAAGTAATTCAGAATGCGGGTAATGATACTACCATAAGGGAGGGATCGATTGGTTATACAAGGTGTGCTAAGCATATGATGAAGTATAATATAACCAACATTGAGCTTCCTACCCTCTAAAATACAATCCAGCAAGGCCACATCCAATCGGTTAACTTCATCCCCATGACCATACCTAGGAGTAATCACATGGTGAAGAACATAATGTAGGATCCTAGTTTGATGAGGCAAGGCTTGAGATTTTAAGGGTGACCGAAAAAACTCATTGGATAAGTCATGCCGATGATAAATTTTCCGAACAACATTTTCAAGAGAAAACCAAGGATAATTTATTCTGGCTCTAGCACTATATATTTCCAATCCATCATTTGGAGTTCCAAGAATACGATTTAACACCGCAACATCAAATTCAATTTGAACTCCCCCAACACTTGTAACAATTCTATCTGAAATCTCCACATCCATATTCGAATAAAACACTTTGACTAAATTCTCATAATATGGTTCCTTAATAACTAAGACATTTTTCCAACTCATGGCAATGAGAAATTTATCAAGAGACTTATCACAAATTACCAAATTCGCCAAATTCTTAAGATTAACAAAGTGTGGAGGAACAACCGACCTTGACATGAAGTTGTCGAGGAATCGTTTCCGAAGTGTGAGATGTCGAAAATGAGTTGACAAGAACTCTGTATTATCTCCATAATCATCCTTGCGTCTCTTGGCCACGTGCTTGCTCTTGGATTTTTCACCACCCACCATTATTGAAACAAGAACAAGCTTAAATACCGAAATTCGGATTTGAGTGAAATGGATGTGTTTGAGCCAATAACATTTATCCTAGAGATGAATGAAGCTAAGATATGATGTGGATTGAATAAAAAATGAGCTAGAGAAGGCTTGAAAATGAAGAGAGAGAAACGGCCAAGGTGAGGGTTTTGATTTGGGATTTTGATGGAGAAGTGATGAAATGGTGTTTGAAGGATGAAAATTGAAGAGGAAGTTGATGGGTAATGAGTTGGATGATTGATTTTAACAAGAAAATGAGTGGAAGATGAAGAAATTTGATTGAGAAATGGTGCGGCACTATTCACACGGGAGAGAGAGAGAGATGAACAAGAGAAGAGGAAGTTGAGAAATGATGATTGAAAGATGTTTAATGGAAGTTAAATGGATGGGTGATGGATTGAATCAATGATTTTGGCATGAAAATGGTTGAGAAATGAAGAATTTTTGAAAGAAAATGAAGGGAGATGTACGGTTTGGTTAGAGAGAGAGCTAAGTGAAGAAGAAAGCCAAAAAGAGGGGGAAGATAACCTTCCACTTTGAGACAAGCGGCAGCTTGCTCTCGGGTTTGGGAGCAGAATCCAAGCGGCTAGCCGCCTGGTTGCTGTCCCACTACACCGAATTTGCTTTCCGGCCATTTTTGATCAATCTCGTCATCATTTCTTGATTCCGAAATTTCTCAAGAGCCATTTTAATGCATGAATCATGATTTTAAACATTTAAAACATGATTAATTCAAGCAAATAATTCATCCATCGAGTATATATCATGAAGCACATAAGCATTCAAGAATTAATAAATCAAATCCTTCATATTTCTATCATGCTTAAACACTTCATAAACATCAACAATCGTCAAGCAATCAATCTCAATAGATTCAATAACATAATTAGAGATGTTAATGCGAAAATTTCATCATCCCAAGTTCATACCGAATTTTTGAAAATTGTTCTTCGCAAAGGGGTTTTGTAAAAATATCAGCAAGTTGTTTTTCCGTAGAGATGAATTCTAATACAATATCACCTTTTTGTACATGATCTCTTAAGAAATGATGTCTAATCTCTATATGCTTGGTTCTATAGTGCTGAATGGGATTCTTTGATAGATTAATAGCACTAGTATTATCACATTTGATAGGAATTTGTTCAAGATTAATGCCATAGTCTCTAAGTGTTTGTTTCATCCAAAGAACTTGTGCACAACAACTGCCTGCGGCAATATATTCCGCCTCAGTGGTTGAAAGTGCAACTGAGTTTTGTTTCTTACTAAACCATGAAACAAGAGAATGACCTAGGAAATGGCAAGTTCCACTAGTACTCTTCCTATCAACTTTATAACCAGCAAAATCGGCATCCGAATAACAAGATAAATCTATATGAGTTCCTTTAGGATACCAAAGGCCAAGATCTATGGTTCCACTTAAATACCGAAAATTTCTTTTAACAGCAAGCAAATGGGATTCCTTGGGACAAGATTGAAATCTTGCACACAAACATACACTAAACATGATATCGGGTCTACTTGCGGTTAAGTAAAGTAAGGAGCCGATCATACCTCGATACTTTTTAATGTCCACTTCTTTACCTTTTTCATCTTTGTCAAGCTTGATTGTTGTACTCATTGGAGTGCTCTTGGTGTTTGACTCATTAATTCCAAATCTCTTGAGCAAATCCTTGACATACTTAGCTTGATTGATAAAAATTCCCTCATTGTTTTGCTTGATTTGAAGGCCAAGAAAATACTTTAATTCTCCCATCATGCTCATTTCAAATTCCTTACTCATACAAGATGAAAATTCCTTGCACAAGGACTCATTAGTAGAACAAAAAATAATATCATCAACATAAATTTACACAACAAGTATGTCTTGATTTTTATGCTTAACAAAGAGTGTAGTATCTGCTTTTCCCATTGAAAAAATATTTTCCAGCAAGAAATTTTTAAGCCTATCATACCAAGCTCTAGGAGCTTGTTTTAGTCCATACAATGCTTTTGACAACTTATAAACATGTTCTGGAAATTTTTCATTTTCAAAACCAGGGGGTTGTTTCACATAAACTTCCTCTATAATATAACCATTTAGGAAAGCACTTTTAACATCCATTTGAAATAAAATGAAATCTTTATAACATGCATAAGCTAACAACATTCTAATGGATTCTAATCTAGCTACAGGTGCAAATGTTTCATCAAAATCAATTCCTTCTTCTTGGTTGTATCCTTGGGCCACTAATCTAGCCTTATTCCTTACAACCACACCGGATTCATCCATCTTATTCCTAAATATCGATTTAGTACCTATAATGGATTGATGTTCCGGTTTAGGAACCAATTCCCACACATTATTTCTCTCAAATTGATTCAACTCCTCTTGCATTGCCATAATCCAAGACTCATCATTTTCCGCATCCGCAAAGGATTTTGGTTCAATTTGAGAAATAAATGCAGCATGCTCACATGTGTTCCTAAATGATGATCTAGTTGTAACACCTCTAGATGGATCTCCTAAAATGGCATCCGAAGGGTGAGAAGAAACATACCTCCACTCATTGGGGAGTGTTTGAATAGTACCTTCTTGCTGCTCCATATTTCTTTGCTCCTCTTGATCATCTTCTTGATTTTCTTTTGGTGCATTCTCTTGTTTATCCTTTGATGATTCTCCTTGTAACTCTCCATCTGCATCATCATTAACAACTCCTTTCTCCGCAGAGGAGGGGTTAGACTCATCAAAAGAAACATGCATAGACTCTTCTACAACCAAGGTTCTTTTATTATAAACTCTATAAGCTTTGCTTGAACTTGAATACCCAAGAAAAATACCAACATCGGATTTTGGATCAAATTTACCAAGATTGTCTTTTGTGTTCAAAATAAAACATTTACAACCAAAGACTTTGAAATAGCCAATGTTGGGTTTTCTATCTTTCCAAAGCTCATAGGGAGTTTTATTAAGAAGAGATCTAATCTACAACCGATTTAAAACATAACAAGCGGTGTTGGCACTGAAAATACTTAGGTAAAGCATTTTCATTCAACATGGTCCTAGCCATTTCTTGAATAGATCTATTCTTTCTCTCAACAACTCCATTTTGTTGTGGAGTTCTAGGAGATGAAAATTGATGCTCTATGCCTAAGTCATTGCAAAAAGACTCAAATGCATAATTTTCAAATTCTCTACCATGATCACTTCTAATGCAAGAAATAGAATAACCTTTTTCATTTTGAACCTTTTTATAGAAAATTTTAAAAGCATCAAAGGCATCATCCTTATTAGCTAAGAACAATACCCATGTGTATCTAGAGTAATCATCCACAATTACAAAAGCATAATACTTGCCATTCAAGCTAGCATATCTAGATGGTCCAAACAAATCCATGTGAAGCAATTGAAATGGTTTTGAAGTAGAGATATGATTCTTGTTTTTGAAAGAAGTTTTGATTTGTTTTCCAAATTGACAAGCTTCACAAATTCTATCTTTTTGAAAACTAATTTTTGGAAGTCCTTTAACCAAATCATTTATTGAAATTTTTGAAATTAATTCCATGTTTGCATGACCTAATCTTCTATGCCACAACCATCCATCATCATATAAAGCTGAAAAACATTTATCATGAATGGATGCAACATCTATGTCAATGGTATAAACATTAACACATCTATTTCCTACAAACAAAATTTTTCCATCACATGCATTTTCAATAACACATCTAGATTTATCAAAAACTACTTTATAACCCTTATCACATAATTGACTAATGTTAAGTATATTATGTTTCAAGTTGTCAACCAAACACACATTTTCAATAAGAGTAGAAGATACATTACCGACATTGCCAATACCAATGATCTTTCCTTTTGAATTATCTCCAAAGGATACATCTCCACCATTTTTGATCTTGGTAAAACTTGAAAACCAAGAATAATTCCCAGTCATGTGTCTTGAACAACCGCTGTCCAAGTACGATTTGTTCTTCTTCTTCCTTAAGCCCTGCAAAGAGAATTTCAAGTCTTAGGTACCCAAACCTTTTTGGGTCCTTGAGTGTTAGCAATGGTTCCTTTTGGAACCCAAACACATTTCACACCATAATATGCATTTCTTTTCACAAGACATCCATTTTTCATGTGACCATTTCCATTGCAATAATGACAAACAATCTTATGATCACTTGTGGAAGTAGCTTTAACAAAATAATTTTTATAATACTTTTGCTTCAAGTTAGGCTTATACCCAAGTCCTCCTTTGTCAAATACACATTTTTTAGAGTTAAGCATATTATCCAACATCTTTTGCCCATTTGTGAATTTTAACACAATTTCATTTAGATCATTGCTCTTCTTTTTAAGTAATTCATTTTTATTTCTCAATTCATTCACATGTGACTCTAGATGCTCAAGTGAAGTGCTAGAATTCTCAAAAAAAGTAATTTTATCAAGCAATGTTTTATTCTCTAATTCAAGACATGTAATCTTACCACTAAATGAATCATTTTCATTTTTAAGCTCTACCATCTTCTTTTTAAGGCAAACATTCTTTTTACCAATTCTCATCATTTCATCATGCAATTCTCTAAAGGCATCATGTAACTCATCATAGGTAGGAAGATCAATTACCTCATCTAATTCGTCATTTGATTCATCTCCAATTGCCATAAGAGCTAGATTTGTCATTTCTTGATGCTCTTCATCCTCACTCGTTTCTTCATCGCTATCATCCCACGTGGCCATCATTGCTTTCTTCTTAAACTTGTTGAGAAGAGGGCATTCCGATCTTATATGTCCGGGTTTCTTGCACTCATAGCATTTGATTGCTTTCTTTTTCTCCTTTTGATTCTTGAAGTCTCTAAACTTTCTTCGTTCACCGGTTTTCTTGAAGAATTTTCTGAATCTCCTTGCTAGCATTGCCAACTCCTCGTCATCCCGTTCACTCTCTCCATCACTCTCATACTTTGTAGCTTTGAGAGCAATACTTTTCTTCTTCTCCTCAACTCCTCTTTCGGCTGCCAAATCTTCCTCATAAGAAATAAGAGAACCGATTAGATCATCAATAGGTAGGACATTCAAATCTTTGGCTTCCTCAATGGCAGTTCTTTTTTGTCTCCATTCCTTAGGAAGTGATCTAATGATTTTCTTAACTTTCTCACTATTTGAGAAGGTTTTTCTTAGGGCTCCTAGAGTGTTTACTATGTCCGTAAATCTAGTATACATAGAGTATACACTCTCATTTTGTTCCATTTGGAACAATTCATATTGTCGCGTGTACCTACTAATTTTAGACTCTTTCACTTGATTGGTGCCTTCATAGACAACTTCGAGTTTGTGCCAAATTTTATAAGCGCTTTCACAACTAGACACTCTATGAAACTCTTTCTTGTCTAATGCACAAAATAAGGCATTCATAGCTTTAGAATTTAGAGAAGCTTTTCTCTTTTCCAATTCATTCCATTCCCGTAAAGGTTTTGGAATATCTTCCCCAATTTCATTTTTGGTCAAAGGCATAAAAGGACCATCGCATACAACTTCCCAAATTTCGTAATCTAGGGCTTGCAAATAGATTCTCATCCTAGTTTTCCAATATGGGTAGTCATTTCAGTCAAAGAACGGTGGTCTAGTTGTGGACTGTCCTTCCTTAAAGATTGAGTCACTTTGGGTTGCCATGCATCTTTTACTCTGGATGGTTAAGTCCTAATAAGAGAACCAAGCTCTGATACCAATTGAAAAACAAATTATGCAACCCAAGAGGGGGGGTGAATTGGGTTTTTAAAACTTAAGCTAACCAAATCGCCCACCAATTTAATCTAATGCCTTAATACACACAAAAACAATAAATCTTGCAACAATTAAATCAAATACAATAAATTTAACAATGCTTAAAGATAAAAGTGTAAGGGAAGAGAATGCAAACACAGCAAATTTTACGTGGTTCGGCAATCTCCGCCTACGTCCACGCCTCCAAGCCAACCAAGCTTGAGGATTTCACTATCCAAGCCTCCCTAGGCTTTAAGTTCTTTACACTTGACTTCAAGGTGTCAATAGACCTTTACAATGAAGAGATTATTACCCTAATCCCTTTATCCCAAGTGTTTCCCTCACTTGAATACACTCAATTTAATAAGAAATGAAAATTACACAATAAACTCTCTATAAGAGTGGATTCACAAATAATAGCACAAAATGATTTAATCTATGATGATTTTACAATTTGGAAGCTCAATATATGTTATGGGATCTTGTTTATGCTTGCATTAATCTTTAAAAGAAAGTTGTAGTTAAGTTTTTATAATTAAACCCGAAAAACTAACCGTTATTGTCAAATTTCAGTGCTCAAGCGGCTAGCCGCTTGATTTAACCGGCTAGTCGGAATGAACAGTGATGTTACCGTTATTTTTGAAATTTGCTACAGTACCACTGTTACTGAAATTACAATTTTGCCCCAATACTTTCTGTAATTATACTTTGGCCCAGAAAGTCACAAAACTTTTCAAACAAGTCCAATTTCGGAATATTTAAAATTAAATAGTTCCCAAAACTTTCTAAAATTATGGTATGGCCCCAATTATAGCAAATCTTTTCAAATGAGTCCTTTTTAAGATTTAACCAAATTATCAAGAAGATTTAAAGTTCTCAAAAACTTTCATTTAGACCCTCAATCTTTTGTAAGTCACAATATAGCCCAAAAGATTTAAAACTTGACAAGTAAGTCGAACTCCGAAATTTAAAACTTTTTCATCTTAAACCAAATTTCTCAAAACTAAAATAATTATTTACTAAAACATCTATTGAACTTCACAAATGCTAAATCAAGCATAAAATAAATCATACCGGCTTTACAAGAAATTATCGCACTAGTTTTATCCGTTGAGCTTTAATTCATATTCTTGATTTCGCCGTTGTCCTTTGAGTGTCTTGAACTTGATTCCACTTGCATAAAGATTATCCTTCAAAAAGCTAGTGAGCTTGTGAAATACAAGAATTATTAAAACACTTAATACATATGTTTGTTATCATCAAAATTATAATATGTATAGCCCTTTAGGCTAACATTTATGTCACATCTGTTAGTAATCACATGACAGTAAATGGTCATTTAATGTACTAATTTTGCTGGACTCCATATTTTGAAAACTTAACTCCCAAATTCTCTCTCGCATGCGCCCAGCATCCTAAACCTAACTTGCTGATGGCGAATGCTGTGCAAATTTTATTGAACTCGCAAGCGCACGAATCTATTGTAGAATAGATTAATGGTGACGAGTGTCGATCCCACGAGGAGGTTGATTTTAATTATGTGTAGAATTAATTTTCTTAATTGGGTGGATGAATTTATAGTGAAAGGAATTTAAAATATGCTAGAATTTAAATTAAAATGACAAGAATAAATTGAAACTGGAAACTATTGAGATAAAGCGCTTGGGTATCCGGATCTGCATCAACATGCTCCATGGGCTAAATATTTCTTATTAATGCCAATTAAATCATGAGGGGGGATTCCACACCTCAGTACCGTATATGTGAACAATGACATTTTTCCTTTTATGCTCCTTCTAAGGTTTTTGACCGTCCTGAGTTCAAATGTAACGTCCGTTTTGCTGTCTGATCACTCGTTCATTATGAAACGATCGTGATGCCCTTAAAATACATAAAATACCTAATTATAATGAAATACACATAATTAAATAACAAAATACTTAAATAAATAAAAGTAGCAATGTTAGTGAAACTTGAAGTGTAAAATGACAATTTTCTCCTTTATAAATATGCACTGTCCTGAGTTCAAATGTGACATCCGTTTTGCTGTCTAATCACTCGTTTATTGTGAAACGATCGTGATGCCTCTAAAATACATAAAATACCTAATTATGACATGACATGTGTCCATATAATACGGTATGAGCATGTTTTAATGGGGCACGCGGCATGGCTTGGCATACACGTGGGCTAAGCCAAACTTAGAATTTTAGGCATCCAGACCTTAAAAGCATGACACTATTAGAGATAAACTAAAGTACGGCACGGGAAAAAGCCTACAATAAGCACGTTTCATTTTTTAATAAAAGTAAACTTAAAATATTATGATTTTACAAATATATTGAAATTGAATCTTTTAATATATTTTATTAGTGTAATTTTTCTAAATTCATTTAATTCTTAGTAAAAAAAATACTAGAATCGATTTATGTTTATAATTAATTTTTCTAAATTCATTTAATTCTTAGTTAAAAAAATACTAGAATCGAATTATGTTTATAATTTATTAAGTAAATAATTGATACAATGATTTTAATAAATAAAATTATAAATATATATTAATATTATTATAAACTATAATTTATGACTCTATGTAAGTCCGAGTTAATAATAAAGTTAACCCTTGAGAAAAATTTATTGTTGTTGTTGTTAAATATTAAAAATGAATTCCAATACCATATGGTTAAGCTTAATAATTAATATTACATTCTCTTACTATTATTAGTTTATTATTTTAAATATAGACTTGAATTTTGAATTTTTGATTTTATCAAATTTGAATAAAAGTAAATGGACCAAAAAAAGTTCAAAAGCTTGAAAAAATACACCAACAACTTGGCATGCACTCTTAAAAAATAAAAAGAAAAAAGAAAAAAGCTTATCGGGCCTTTTTTCTTAGGCACGGCACGACACGACACGACACAACACATGTGCCAGGCTGGACCTAACTAAAAGAAATTAGGCACGGCAGGACACGAACACGAGTATGCATGAGCCTTTGTTTGATGGATCGGATCAGCACGAGCACACGTGTTATAGATCAATTGACCAAGTCAGCACATTTCTTATCAATAAAGAGTATTGACAAGTTTTGGAAGCTGAAGCAACATTTTATTGATGAGATAGTGAGATTGCATAGATGTCAGATCCCTTGTCTCAAATAGAGATCCACAATTCACCTTTAAATTTTCATGTGGTTCACAAAAAAATTTAGGACGAAGTTGAGGTTCAACATTGCCTTTCATCTTCAGACCAATGGACAGTCAGAAAGGACTATCCAAACTCTTGAGGATATGTTATGAGCTTGTGAATTGAATTTAGAAGGTAATTGGAAAGAATATTTGCCATTAACAACTTTCACTCTAACATAGGCATGGCACCTTTTAAAGCTTTATACAGGCTGAAGTGGAAGTCGCTTATTTGTTGGGATGAAGTTGACAAGAGGAAACTATTAAGGCTAAAATTAGTTCAGATTACTGCAGACAAAATTAAGATGATAAGAGAGCATCTCCCCACAGTTTAAAAGAGGTAGAAGAATTATGCTGATTGAAATAGACATAATCTAGAGTAAGCTTGGGATTATATATTCTCAAAAGTCTCACCCTAAAAAGGAGTTTTCCATTTCAGGAAGAGAGGTAAACTTAGGCCTAGGTTTATTATGCCTTTTAAGAATCTATAGAGAATTGGCAAGGTGGCATATCAAGTGGCTTCGCCACTGAGCCTTTCAAAGCTTTACAATGTATTTCATATGTTGGTATTGAGGAAGTACATGGCTGATCCTTCTCATATCTTAAAATACCAACCTATCAATATCTCAAATGATATATCATACAAGAAGCAAACAATAGACATCTTAGATATGAAGGAACAAGTTTGAAGGAGAAGAGTTCTACCTTTAGTGAAAGTTCGTTAGCAAATTATTCTATAAAGGAAGCTACTTGGGAATGAGAGGTAGAGAATAAGAAGTACCCTCAGTTTTTGAGGAATAAGGTGATGTTCTAAATTTTGAGGACAAAATTTCTCTTTAAAAAGGGAGAAATTATAACACACATTGTTTTGTTTTTATTTTTATTGTTATATGTCTATTTTATAGAATATAGTATTTTAGGTTAATGATGAGTGTTTTAAATTTTAAAATACTTGTTTTTTTTGCTATTTTATATTTACTAAATGCCCTATTAAAAAAGGAAATAAATTTCGTAATGGGTAGAGGGTATTAAAAGACTTATGAAATACTCCTCTTACGTTATTTCATTTCTCAAAACCTTAGAGGCTAATAAGGAAAGAAATAAAATAGCAAACATAAGAGTAAACTCACATTTTTGAATAAGAAGAGGGGAAGATTTTGATTGCATTTCCATTTTCCATTAAAGAAGTTCTTGAGTTTTATTTTTTATTTTTGAAGATAGGTAAGAATTTATAATCCTTTGAAATTCTAGTTCTATTTATGATTTTACGTGATTGATTGAATGATTTTATGTTTTCTATATTGATAAAAATTGTGAAAGCATGATCATGTATTGATTTATTTTGTTATTGATTGGAAATGATGCTATTGTGTTATCCAGAAACTATGAACAATATAGAGTGAATGTCATACAACTGCTATTTTCCTTCAGTGTCATATATAGGAACTTCGTAGATTTTTAAACTAGACATCTTTAGCTTTCTATTAATATGTTTATCGTTCAAAAACTTGATGTATATTAATTGTAATGATTTTTCGAATTTGGAACACTGGTGTTAGAAAATTTTGATTTTTAGCAGCAATTCTAATTTCTATAATTTATTTTATAGCCCAAATGACTATTGAAAATTCTAGGAGTTTTCATTATTGTACACATAGTGTTTAGTTTCTATATATTAAAATTTGTAATTTTTAGCTTTATATAAAAATCTTTAAAAATCTTTAAAAATCATAGATTCGTCACAGTCCTAGAAACTATTTTCTAGAATTTGGAGGGTTGAAATGGAAGTCAGATTGGATTACTTTTTCATTAGTAAAATGCCTTATACATTTTAATTTCGATTCTTTATTGTCTCTTCTATTTGACAAAGCTTGAATCACTATTTTTGACCATGTATAACTAAATTTATGAATTTTTGAATTAGCAGTCCTCTGTTTATATCGTCGCTAGACAGTTTTGATGATTTTATGGAAAACCAGTTTTTGGAGATGTTTAGAGAACTCTAATTTATTTATTTTTTATAAAATTTTATATTTAATTCCAACATGTTCACAATAGTTTTTTTTGGGATATTTGTGATTTTTTTGACATATTTATAGCTTGCTAGAAATCAACTCCTGTAAGATGGTCGAGTGTAATTTGGTGAATTGATGTGCTTAAGTAAAAAGCTTATGGTTTAAGATCTCTAGATTTCTTTTCAAGGTCAAAATTGAATAAGATATTGATAAAATTTTGTCTTGATAATTATAGGCCAACAGTGTGCTCAAGTGATTGGGGTTATTGTTGATTGCTTCAGATCAAAATAAGTGAATTCATGCATAATGTTTATTACGTGTATGTATGTAAATATATGTGAAAAGATTTGATATGGATTGACATTTTATGCTTTTAAAGTAATTTTACCTTTATAGTTTATGATAATAAGTTATATTTTGGTTAAAAACTTGTTTAAAATGGTTTCTTAAAATTTTAATAACTTTAAAATACTTGTCTTTCCTTAAATTGTTTTCCTTAAAAATATTTTTGAAGCTTTGCCAATTTAATTGTCTGACAAGAGCGTTTTATTGATAAAGTATTGAATGAATGATATTGAAAAATTTAAAAATGTATTTATGGTTTTGTCTCATTCTCCATAACTATTGATATTAATATACCCAAACAAATAGCTATATTGTGCGCACCTATCAATAATTATTGCAGGATAAAGTGCCCTGATTAAACTACTAGCTAGGTCACCCGAATTACAGATGACATACTAAACTATTGGTTGGGTCACCAAGATTATAGGTGATACTATGTGGCATGAGCAAATTGAACGAATGAAAGGCTTTATTGATAAATGATTTCTTAAACGACTATTTATTAAAAATGATTATTACGTTATAAGTTACCTGATTATGAGTTTTACAATTAATATGTATTAGATTATAAAATGATTGCTTGTTTCTAATTTATGGTACTTTATAATGATTATGTATTTTATCATTATAAGTAACTTTATGCTTGAGTTTGCTTACCGAATTGATAGCTCAACTCTCATCTCCAATATTTTGAAAAATTGGCATTTTTTAGATGAATAAATTCTCAGTACTTTGGTTGTTGCTTAGAGCTGAATTTTATTTTGGAGGATTATTATTATATTTATTATTTTAGAAACTATATTTTGACTATAGACGATATTGATTTTCTTTCAGAATATTAATTCAATTACAATTATGAGGTTTCATTTTCTCGTAAAATTCTTAGGTGAATTTGGGTGTTACAGATAGTCTGAACATAATCCTGTAGCAATGTCCTCTAATAAAGGAGTGAAGAAAGATTAATAGCATATAACTCTAGAAATTTGTCAAATCCAATAACTTGATTATGCATTCGTGTTAACAAGAAGATCACTAATTAAGTGCATCTGATGCCTTGTTGATTTAACTAGACATATACTTTATTTCAAAAGTAAACTATTGAACGAATATTACCCATATAATGTGTTGATGAGAAAGCTTATCTTGACCATTGAGATGTTTTAAACATGGCATGATCAATATATCAAACAAATTCTCTATTAATCAGATAATGTTGCCAATATTTTAATGCTTGGACCACTACATAGAACTCCACATCGCTGTAATATGCCTCTCTCTGTCCCATTTCTAACTAAAGTAAACTATAGGCTTATCCTGGTGGCTGAGAATAGCTCCAATGCCTATTTTAGCTTAGTCACTGTTAACCCCATTCTTTTCTAGACCTGTAAACAAGAACCATGGTCTTGTTGGTCATGAGAATTGAGAACATGTGTGGGCGACTGCAACAAGTATAATACCCATTATTTTCTTTTATTTACCTTTTGACTATTTTTATTTTTACTTAAAAACAAACTTATCTTTGAGATAAATATTATCAAAGCAGATTTAAAACAAAAAGGGGAATAGTAATCTTATGTTAGCCACAAATTTCATTTTATTATGTTCAAAAGTTTAAAAAAAAGAACTCTTCTCTCTTTGCATCTTTACGATTTCAAAAAAAGGGAGAAAATACTTTCATTGAAAGGAAAAGGAAGAGAAAAGTGGTGCTGTTTTCTTTTGATTCTACAAAGAAGTTTGCTTGGGGTCTTTTACTTTACCTTGGGTTGGCTTTACTTTTGTGAGAGGAGGCTAAACTTTTGAGGTATTGTTTTTTCAATCCACGAACATGTTTTTTTATGTCGGTTGATTGATTGCTTGATAAATATTGCCATTTATTAACTCTTTATGTTTTTATTAATCCTGAGATGCTGTGAATAGTGTGGATATTATATTGAATATCTTTTGATTTAGCTAGAATCGTGTGAAACTAATATGAATTTTAATCTAGATTTCCTGAGCTTTTCATTGATATGTTTCATGTTCAAAACTCTTAAAGCATGAATTGTTATGATTTTTCGAATTAGCAATACTGATGGTAGGAGATTTCAACTTTCAACAGTATGTCTGCATGTCTATTTTCAATACTAGTGCTAGGAAATATTGCCATATATATTTCATGTTCAAAAACTCTTTACCTGCATAGCTTCTATAGATTATAAGAAATTTTATTGCAATATGTATGCATGTCTATTTTCTGTATATTTTATTTCATTATTTTTAGCCTTTTAGAAAAAATCAATTAAGATAGTAATTTTTGGAGCTACAGTTCTAAAGACTATTTTTTCATAATTGTAGAGGCTGAATTCAAAGTTAGTCTGGGTTACTTATTAAATGCCTTATTTATTTTAATTCAAATTCCTTATGGTCTCCTTTATTTGTCAAAACTAGAATTTCTATTTTTGGATGTGTGACCAAAGTCTAAAGATATGAATTTTTGAATTGGGCAATAGCAGATCTGGAAATTTTGGACAAGTTTGTTATACCCAAAAATAATAATTCTTTTAAATTAGTTTCATAAATCTATAAATTCTAAATTTTATGTATATCTTTATTGGGTATGTTCACTCTTTTAAAGCAAGAGAAATGAATTTTTTAAGTCTTAATTAATATTTTGTGAATTTTCAAATTTTTAGACCTCTGTTTTGGTTATTGCTGGACATCTTTGCAGTTTTGGTCAAAAGTCAATTTTCGGAGATGCTCATCACTTGTGTTGATTCTTGTGAAATTTTACATGTAATTCATACATGTGCATAGTAGCTCCGTAAATTTTCATGAATATCCGACATATATATACGTTGTTTAATATTAACAAGTGTAAGATGGTTTGGGTTATGTTTAATATGGTGAAATGCTATGTTAGTATTAGTATTTATGGATTGAGGACATTTTAGGTTATCCTAAGGTTGGAACGGATATGTTATTGGCAACAATTTTTCATGATGATTAGAGGACGTAGGAAGTGAGGTTCTCATCTTTTTTGTTACAGTTCGAGGTAAGCGGATTCATGCATGATATACTATGTAATAAAAGATGTTTAGGATATAAGGATTATGTAATCGGAATGTAAAATCACCTTTTGGAAATATTTAATATAAACTATTCACTTAAGTCAAAACCATGTTTTAAATATGCTTTTAATGAATATTATTAAGAAATTTCTTTTTAAAACAAATGTTTTCTAAAGGATTCTATCAAAAGGTTTAAAGTATTAAAGAAAGATTAAAAATTATTTAAAGACTTTCAAATGTTATTTATAAAAAAAATATGTAAAATGGATTCAAATATTTTGGCTCATTGTCTGCCGTAGTAACGTATATGAGGCTTTGTTATGTTATGGCCAGCTTGCTGGATGATGATCAAGTTGTGCACATGTGATGTTATGTTATGAACAATGCAGGGTACGGTAACCTAAATGATGACAAGAACTTGAGGCATGAGTTAACTATGTTTTATGTTTACATGTTTTTAGAAAGGTTTGATTATTTAAATGCTTATAATGAACCCATCAATTATGCCAAATAGAGGTGGCCAATGGGCTGGACGACACAAGGCATGGCATGGCACGAGCACGTTTCGGTAGAGCGCGCAGCATGACACATCACGCACATGGGCCGTTGCCGGGCTTAGATTTTAGGCATGTAGGCCTTAAAAGCACGACACAATTAGAGATAAGTCAAAGTACAGCATGGAAAAAAACACGCAATAAGCACGTTTCATTTTTTAATAAAAGTAAACTTAAAATTTTATGATTTTATAAATAATTTGAAATTGAATCTTTTAATATATTTTATTGGCTCAAGTTTTTTAAATTTATTTAATTCTTGTTTCAAAAAAATTATAATTGATTTATGTTTATAATTTATTAAATAAATAATTGATATCATGATTTTAATAAATAAAATTATAAATACCATGATTTTATTAATATGTATTAATATTATTATAAACTATGATATATGACTCTATGTAATTCCAAGTTAACAATTAAGTTAACTCTTAAAAAATATTATTATTGTTGTTGTTGGTAAATATTAAAAAAGAATTCTAATACTATAAAATCAAACTTAGCAATTAATATTACATTATCTTATTATTATTTAATATGGACTTGAGTTTTAAATTTTTTATTCTATTAAATTTAAATAAAGGCACATAGATCCAAAAAAAGTACATAGGCTTGAAAAAAATAAAACAAAAACTTAGCATGTGCTATTAAAAAAATAAAAAAGGTAAAAAGTTTAGTGGGTTATTTTTCCTAGGCAAGGCACGGCACGGCACTGTGGGCATGGCACGAGTGGGCACGACACGACACGACACAGCACGAAATGCATAGTCAGCACGACACGACACAAGCACGAGCATGTGTGGGCTTCCTCTAGTTGGCCTAGGCCGGTACGGCACATTTTGCAGACTGATTAAGGATAAAATGATTATTATACTGTTTAATTGTTTATGATTAATAGTTTTTAATATTGTGAATGGATCGCTTACCAAGTTAATAGCTCATCCCTCGTCTCTAACATTTTGCAGACTAATTAGGGATGTAGCTTTTGGTCTTAGTAGACAAAAGTTTTGTTTAGAACCTTTGGGATTACTCTAGTTCATTTTGTATTTAAAGATTTTTTTTTAGAAGGCTAATTGTTATGCTTATTATTTAAAGAACATATAGTGATAAGTATAATGGTGTGAGATTTCATTCCAAATTTCTCTTATATTTTCATGAGTGAATTTGAGGTGTAACACCAAGTCCCACCAGTTCTTCTATTATTGCTTGCCTAACACCTTAACACAAAAACTAGGATTTAAACAAGCAGATCAACAACCATTGTAAACTTATTCTGTGAAAAGATAGAATTAGAATACAAGAGATGAGAACTTAAGAAAATTAGAGGTTACCAGCCCTATGCATCGAGTTCCACTAGTTGCTAAAGCAATCATTCCATTGAGAGACCATTTATTTCCTTCGCTATTGATCTCTGCTTCTCCCATCTTTATCTTTACCAATTTTCAAATTTCTGAGACAACAGCTTCAAATATGAGCTAAAAACTAGAATGCAACCTATTATGAAAATTTTATTAAACTCATAAGTGCACGTATCTATTATAGAATAGATCAATGGTGATGAGTATCGATCCCACGAGGAAGTAGATTTTAATTGACTTCTTCATGCTGTTGAGGTGAACTGGTACTTGCTTCATGCACTACTTTAAGATTAGGCACTGGTTGACTTGGGAATTTGATTTTCTCAACAGTTATAGCCAAGGTTTAAATTGAAGAGGCAAGTTGTCCCAATATCTGTTCGAGGTTTGAAACTGATTGTGTTTGTGAATGGAAGCTTGTTCTCATCTAATTTCGTAGTTTATCAATGGCACGATTTTGTTGCTCGATCGTAGAGTGAGTAAGATTTTTGAAATTTTAGAATGCATCCTCCCATGATCTGGGTTGAGAGTAGTTTGTGTTTTGATTGTATGGTCTAAATAGTAGTTGAGAGGCTTGAGGAACTTGAGGAATTAGTTGTATTGGTAGAGGTGGAGCCACAAGTCCATTTTGTTGGAACCCTTGAGACCATGAAAAATTAGGGTGGTCTCTTCATCCAAGATTATATGTGTTGGAGTAAGGGTTGTAGTTTGATAGATTTCTCATTACACCTATGACATTGGCTTGATCTGGGTATAAGTCATGGTCATGTGGTTCTATTGATTTAGCAGCCGTTAATAATGCTATTTGTTGAGAAAGACCTTCAACCATCTCTTTCACTTCTTTAATTTCTGAACTTGACTTGCTAATGTGAACCTCATTTACTCCCTTAATTCTTTTAGTATTCCTAGTGATCGACTCCATTGTTAGGAATTATCTGCTTATCGCTGGAAGAAATTCTAAATCTCTGATGCACCTTGACATTAGCTCTCCTCCACTTGTTGCCATTAGCTATTCTTGCACATGCGGTAATAATCTCTCTAAAAAATATTGGCATTGGTGCCTTTTCTCGTACCCATGATGTGAACACTTCAAGAGTAGCCCATTGAAAAGCTCCAATGCTTCGAAAAACTGCTCCTCATCTCTCTGAGTAAACTCTAAGATTTCTCTGTAAATAGCATTGGTTTTATGCACTTTAAGTATTTATTCAAAAATTTTGTTACCATTTGTTCCCATGTGGAATGCTATTAGCAGGCAATATATTTAACCATGAATGAGCTTTATCATTCGACCATGCATGCAAAAAACACAAAAAAAAAGAGAACAAAACTAATAAAAATAAAGAAAAAGGAGAAATTATGATAATAACCTTGTTACACTGTTACAACTTTACTATGAAAACACATTCAAGTAATATTAAAAAAAATTACGTGAAACAAATTAACTAAAATTAAAATAAATTACAAAGAAAGATAATAAGATAAACGAAAAATTACAAAGATAATAACATGAAAATTAAATTACAAAAATTTAAAGAAGAGAAAAAAGAAAAAAATAATTTCCTCAAAATGCATATTCACTTTTTTTTAAAAAAATTACAAGAAAAAAACTAAAAGAAATTATTTACAAAAATTAATTCTACAAATTAAAATAACTTACCTACCCAGCAACGGTGTCAAAAACTTGTTGTGCAAATTTTATTAAACTCGCAAGTGCACGAATCTATTGTAGAATAGATCAATGGTGATGAGTGTTGATCTCACGAGGAGGTTGATTTTAATTGCAGGTAGAGTTGATTTTCTAAGTGGATGGTTAGATTTGTGGTGAAAGTAATTTAGAATATCCTAAAATTTGAATTTGAATTTGAATGGCAGGAATAAATTTAAGTGAAAACTACAAAATGAAGCAATTAGGCCTCTGGATCTGCACTCAACATGCACCATGAGCTTAATATTCCTTATTAATGCTAATTAAATCATAAGGGAGGTTTTTATTCCTCATGAACCACACTCAACTAAATATAGTACTGAGGGCTTATCGTGCCAAATAGTAATAACTTTATACTAGGTCTAGATAAGATTATTACTATCTGTCGACGAAAAATTAAAATATCCAAAGATATTAGAGGGGAATAGAAAGTAAATATACTAAATTAAGCCTACAGAACATGTTGAGACTTCACCATTAACTCAATCCTGAAAGAAAATTAGCTACTCATAATTGAACTACGGTTAAAATGAAAATTTATTAAAACATATAAAAATACAAGATGGAGAAGGAATTACAGAAAATGAAACTAAGAAATGGATTCAGGGGTGTCAAATTAGGGGGAGAGAGCTCCCTTTTTATAGATACAATGAGTAAATCATGACCATTTGATTAAAACAATTTGGACGCTTAAGATTGCGCCACGTAGTAAGTTCTGATTGGATAGAAAACATTATCAGGGCTGTCATTCCGTGTATATGCATATATCGTATGCACATTTTTTTGGTCCACTAACATGCTGCTACATCACCGATCAACACCACATCAACATTTTAGTCCAATAGGATCGTGACACATCATCGATCAATGCCACTTAAGCAGTCTATGTCACATCATTCGTCCAATCGAATGTTGCCACGTTATTGGTCGGTGCCACATCATCGGTCAATGCCACGAACAGTACCATGAATAGTAGCGTACATGTAAATAGTGCCGTTTATCCTTTTATGTTTCTCCTAAAGTTTTCGACTGTCCTGAGTTCAGAATTACTATCTATTTTGCTCTCTGATCTCTCGTTTATTTTGAAATGACCATGATGCCCCTAAAATACATAAAATACTTAATTAAAATAAAACACACATAATTAAATCACAAGGGACTTACATATGTCAAAGTAGGGACGTTAGTGAGACTTTAAGTATAAAATGATGATTTTCCCCTTAATATACATTTTCTAGTATTCAACACAACTCACACAAACACAACAACCTTTCAAAATGCGTTGCAACTTTATTCAGAAAAGTGTCGGCAAGGAGTCAACATGTCAACCAAAGAATAAGTTAAGTACTGTTTGGTTGTCTGTTGTGCCAGTTAAAGGTGGGCAAAGTAGGGTTTGAATTGGATTTGAGTCAACTTAATCGGGTTTTGGGTTGTTCGGGTTGGGCGAAAATTAATCCAAATGCAACCCTAACTTACAACCTGACTCGATTTGATTTAATATATTCGGATCAAATCAAAAAATCGGGTTGAATTCAGGTAGGACGATTGAATTAAAAAAAGATTAAAAATAAATCAAAATTCCAAACACAAAGGGGAGAAACACGGATCGGTGGCCACGGCAGCAGTTCATGGATGGGTTTTCGGTAGTAGATTGGTGGCACTTGGCAACAAATGGTGGGCGGACGTCTGGCGATTCGTTGGAGGGCGGTAGGCGTGCACGGCGGATCATGAGGACTAGCGGGACTCATGACCACAGGCGGTAGAATCGAGGACTAGAGAGTGTTTTCTTGCTTTTTGAATCTTGAGGGTGAGTTGGGTGTCACTCTGAATGTGTTTTGTGTAATGAGGATGGAGGAGGGTTGTGTTGTGAGTGTTGTCTTGTGACTGGTGTTGTGTTTGTGTAAGCATTATGTGTGGTGTCTGGTGTGTGTGTGTGGTGTCTTTTTTCTTTTTTTTTTAAACAACCCGATTGGGTTGTCGGATTGAGTCAGGTAAAATCCAATCCGATCAAAATCCGATCGGGTTTACAATATTTCATCTGATCGGGTTCCATTCACAGCCGATCCGATCTGAACCTGAAATATTTTTAGATTGGGTCGAGTCGGATCGGATCGGATCGAGTTGGGTCGGGTATTTTGCCCACCCCTAGTGCCAGTCAAGGAAGGATTCAGTACGTAAGTGTTTATTACCATAAAATGGTTGATGATAAGAAGCAAGGCCAAAATTAGTTACTCTTTGATTGCATGGATTATCTTACATGGTGATTTACATTTTGTAACGGAGCAGTTGTAAGACACAAAAGGAGAATGGAAATAAAAAAGAATGTTTACTTTCTGTACTTAAAAGAAAATTATAAGTGAAGATGGGAAGAAATTTTTAAGGGTATTAATTTCAACTACTTAATATGATGTTCAATTACATTTTGAAATTGTCCAATGAATTATGATCAAAGATATCTTACCTCCCTTGTAGACTATTTATTTGCTCTAAATTGAGCTACACGACTACTTCTTATGGAGTGGCTAAGCCAAGACCTTGGATCTTGCATGCACTTAATGCGGTGGGAAGCTGTTTGCGGGGATGGATGGATATCTTGCCAAAATAACCAGATAAATTATTATCTCTTTTGCAAAAGGAAAAAGAATAAATTTTTATCCGAACGTCAGACATCATATTTTTTATTTGTTATTGTGTTTATTCCACATTTAGTAGCCAATAGGCCACAAATGCAGTTGATTTCTAAAGTCCATTTTTTGAACTAAAGGACTCAGAGGGATCTTTTAAGTTGGAAATTTATCATTTAACATAGATGGAAAGATATAAAATATGCAGGACAATGGTGACAGCATCGACAACTAAAATACAATCCGGAAACTTTTCTCCTTAACAGAGAGCTTATTAGAATGGCATCCATATCATGAAGCCCTGAACTGCCCTGAACTGACTTTGGAGTAACAGCCAGAAAATTTAAAAGATCATTTCATGTCCGTAGAGCTAAAATCCAGTCACGGAGTATCCTCCATGAATACAAAAAACCTGTCCGGTGACGTATAAAGCGGCTGGCAAGCATAGTGACGGAGTTGTCGAAGCTCCTAAAAAACAAATACTGATTCACCTAAATAAAATTGTAGAAATGGTGAGACCAGGTCGAATCCCTAGAGAACTATGTATTTAATCTCTCAAAGTTTAAAACAAAAATTAATTTCTCAAAAATCTGAAAAACCGAAACCGGTAAGCCGTTTGTCTTCCGCAAATTATCCGGATGACCGGATGTTGGAACCGGATGGCCGGTTGTGGTTTGTCTACTTACTGACTTTAATCGGCTAACCGGTAATGGAAAACGGCAAGCCGATTACAACTTGTGACGTTCCTGGAATCTATTCGGCTAACCGTTTACTGAGAGCCGGAAGACCGGATGAGGTTTGTATCGGTTCTGGAAAGAAACGGATGGCCGGATGATTTGAAACGGAAGACCGGTTATGACTTGTAATGATTCTGGACGGATTCGGCTTGCCGGATGAGAGAAATCCGGTAGACCGGTTAATGATGGTAACAATTCTGGAAGCTAATCGGACAACCGGTTGGTGAAACCGGAAAGCCGTTTCTCGTTCTCCTCGGTTCTGACTTGATTCGGCTAGCCGGATGAGTGAAACCGGATGGCCGAATTCGTTGTTCTCTCCTTTCTGTTGCTATCCGGACAGCCGGATAATTGGAAACCGGAAAGCCGGTTAGTGCTTCTCTGGTTGCTGTCCACAAACGGTTAGCCGGTTAGGGTAAACCGGTTAGCCGTTTTCCTGGGTTTTGGGTTTGTTCTTTGTAACAAGAAATTAATAAAACAAAATAAACTAAAATAAAACAAGATTTAAAATTAAACAAAGAAAAGATTAATCTTAACAAACTTCCAATCCAAGGGTATCAATTCCATCCAATTGCAATTTTGATCATAGGCTTAAATATAAATTACTCAATCCAAGAACTTAGTCTACTTAATCGGAATCCCGCAGAAAGCAATTATTCTCCTAATGTAATAGACTAAAACAATCGCTCAAATCAATTCTTACCATTAATTCAACTGGGCATCATCGTTCCATATCAAATTAAATGATAACATTAAGATTAATGAGAATGACTAAAACAAAAATCAATTATCTCAGATTTCTCCAATTTAATCAATTTGTATTTTTATTCCCCTAGAGTCTATCATGCAAGCTATGTAATTGCGGCCGTCAATATACACACACATGAGCCAACTCCTTGCTACTCAATTCAATCATTCATGACAATTACGGATCACAAACTCATGACTAGCGATAGAAAAATAAATATTGAATTAAGGCGTCAACTCAATCAATATAAATAATTCATAGATAATGAGAACAAGAAAATAAAAATTACTTGGATTAAAGAAATTCTTGTTAAGTTCAAAGCCTCACAAAACTACAATTGGAATTTGATTAACCCCTGGACCGGAATTAAAACCTTAGCCACTCATGGTGGCCAAACAAAACATAAGTTGTTTGAGAAGAAAATAATTGCAGCCGTCGACTTCTCTTCTCACGTTCCAGCTCTCTTGTGTTTGCTTATCCCCTAAGCTCCTCACGTTGCTTCCTTTTATATTGCTCACGTTCTTTTTGTTTCCTTTTCTTCTTAGCTTTCCTTTTCCTTTTTGGCTTCTTCTTCTTCTTTGTGCTAGGAGACCAAATCCTTCTCTAATTTTGATTGCTAGAAACCGACTCCTTCTAGGAAAAGGTCAGCCCACGTTTGCAAAGCCCAAATAAAGCCCTTTTTGTCCAAATTTTATCGTAACTTCCATGTTTCACCTCCTTGATCAAATCAAACATAATTTCCACAATTTAGCACAAGATCAATCAAAATATAAGGGAATTAAACTAAATATACTATGACTATTTATAACCTATCAAATTCCTAAACCATGCTTGTCCTCAAGCATATCTTAAATCATCATACCAATCCTCCCTTTTACTCATTCAATATCCAAGAATACCAATAAAGCTAAGCACACATCAATGAGTCGAATCATAGTGACAATCAAAAGAATAAGCATTCATAGGATAGAATTTGTAACCAAAAACACAAGCATCTCATCGATTCATCAAAATCAAATGCAGCAAGACTTAACACCCTCGCATGGTTTCGCTCTATGCTCTCAAAGTGTTTAGGGTGCGTGTTTTACTCTCAAAATCAAAGCATAGTATGTCATTACCATAGGCTTGCAAATGATTTAAATCTCCACCACTGCATATGAATATGATGCAAAAATCAAAGGGACTTAACAAGGGTTGAAATGGGGCATAGGTAAGGGTATGGTAAAAGGAAAAATGAAGGTTTTAACGATCAAGACAAAGAGTTAGTTATGTGCATGATTTAGATGCCAAACAAAATAAACAAACACTCTTCTAAAATGATGAAGTTTATCCCCACATTTAAGCACTTAAAACACCTGGAGAAACAATTTGATAATTCAATTGCTTTTGCAAATAATTCTCCAATCATCCAATCAAGGGAATAATTTTCTCAACGGAATTTTTTTTCTTTCTTCTTTTTTTTTTTTTCTTTCTTCTTTTTCTTCCTTTTTTTTCTTTTTTTTTTTTCTTTTTTTCATGCAATTACTTCACTCTTGTCTTGATAGGGTAGAAAGAAAACATGGATAACAAACAAGAAGGCTTTGGGTTAAACAATGTGTTAGAAACAAACGAAAAGGAAGAATAGGCTCAAAGGGGCTAACTAAGGGAAAATAAAAGGTGGGTCTTTTAGAGTTTAAGAATTGGTTAAACCTAATTGCCCTTATCACACTTAAGCATCAATTCAAAATGTGGTCTCAACATATATTCAAAAGCAAGTTCTAGAATAAACACACTAAGTTTGATACACTCAATCAAAAATAAATGGAGCAAAAATGTAATAAGTTGCTCTTAGGCTCAAAAGCTCACTAGAGTGTCTATTTTGCATCAAGTCTTGTGCACTTTTCAATCAACAAATAAATTCGACACTATCGAAAATTTTAAAGAAAAACACTATTCATGCTTACCTCTTTCATGCATTAAAACTCAAAACAAAGATGTACCCCTAGCTTACAAGGTATTCAAAGATATTAAGAAGACTTAAAGCACAAAATTTTTTTATTTTTAAGAACATTGCCAAAATCCTCCCCCACACCTAAATAATACATTGTCCTCAATGTATCAACAAGTAAATAGCTCACAGAAAATAATAATGATGAAAAGTAAATGAGAAGGGAAGAAAGAAACTCCCCTGAATGTGAGCGATGTGGACTCGAATGAGCTAGGGATAAGGTTCCAAGGAAAGCTGAAAAGTGGCGTGAGCACGATTTATTGAGGTTAATCTCCTTCATCAAGAACATCTGGAGGCTTAAAATAAAATCAACGAAAGTAAAGAAAACTAAATATAATAAAGAAATGAAAATTCAAAAGCGAGAATAAAGAAAATATTTGGGTTGCCTCCCAAAAAGCGCCTTTGTTTTATGTCTTTGGCTAGACACAGTCGCAAAGCGAATAATTCATCCAATGCCTTTTAAATTAGATTGTGCATCTAATTTTAGCTCATTCCCAACACTTCCTTGGGCAAAAACATCCTGCACAATAGGGTTAATAGCATCCACAGAAAATACCGAATGTTCATCAGTAGGGTGTTTCTGACAAAGATCAAATATGTTAAACTTAACAATCTCTCCATCAAACTCGACAGAGAGAGTACCCTCATCTACATCAATTTTTGTTTTGGCAGTTTTCATGAAAGGTCTTCCTAATAAAATTGAAGCGGATTTTGAAGAAAAATTACCTTCCATCTACAGATGTAAAATCTCTGAAATATAAGCTCGTTAACTTTTGCACAAAACATCTTCTACAATCCCAGTGGGTGAATATAAGAGCAGTCAGCCAATTGAATAACTACACCGATTGTTTGCAAGTCATTTAATTTTAATTCTTGGTAAGCAGAAAATGGCATGACATTAATTGAAGCTCCTAAATCTAGCATAGCATGCTCGATTTTCTTTTCACCAATCACACAAGGTAATGAAAACATACCGGATCCTTGCATTTTCGGGCATACTCTTTTGTAACATTGACACATTTTGACTTACCTCAACCTTCCCTTAGCTTTCATCTTTCTCTTGGTGGTGCTACGTTTTCAAGAACTT
This sequence comes from Citropsis articulata, assembly GCA_030449925.1. Classification (NCBI taxonomy): domain Eukaryota; kingdom Viridiplantae; phylum Streptophyta; class Magnoliopsida; order Sapindales; family Rutaceae; genus Citropsis; species Citropsis articulata. The sequence continues at coordinate 1,998,074 of JASUUH010000051.1, read as the reverse complement.
TGCATATTTGGGGATTTGTTTGATCGCATCCAATAAGGGGATGTTAATTTGCACTCACTAAGCGTGTCCGAATCTCCTTTCCTTGCTCTCTTCTTGGCTTGGCTAACTTTTGCTAGGAAAAGGAGGTATAGGTGTGTAAGATGAAAGAGATAAAGGAGGATCGAATTTTACCACGCCTTGTTTTGGGAGGAGCTTTCATCTTATCTCCTTGGCCATTTCACCTTTGGGTGGAGTCGACCCGAAGGAATTTCTTTTCATGAAATTGCCTTCTGATTCTCCCTTGGGTTGACTTCTGGTTGTGAAGGTAACTTTCCAGAATTTTGAGCTTCCAACTTGCTAACGGATGTGGCTAATTGAGTGATTTGGTTGCCTAAACTCTGGATGCTTGTTCTTGTTTCCTGTTGAAATTGAAGAGTATTGGTAGCAAGATTCTTAATAATATCTTCCAAAGACATACCTGAGTTGGGAGCTTGAGTCTGTGTAGGGATTGGAGGTGGTCTAGTGAAGTTCTGAGGAGGTGGCCTTTGTTGTCCTCCTTGGTTTCCATAGCTAAAGTTAGGATGATCCCTCCATCCAGGATTGTAGTGATTCGAATAGGGATCATACTTCCGTTGTGCGTGCCCAGGAAACCCATTTATAGCATTGGCTTCTTGTGTGGAGTCTTGTTGCAATGTGGGGCACATATCAGTAGGGTGCCCATGAAGTGAGCATATTCCACATGCTTTCACTGTTTGTAATTGCCCTACAGCCATTTGACGGACCAAAGCAGTTAAATCAGAAATTTGATTTTTAAGGTCACTTACCTCGTTAACGTGCTTGATAGATCCTCCACCCGCTCTTGTACCAAATTGCTGAGAAGTTTCAGCCATGTTTGAAATCAATTGTTTGGTACTTAGGCGTCTTGTTCACTAAAGCTCCACCACTTGCGTCAATCATACTCACCATCCATTGGCAATAATCCTCACGTAGAAATATTGGATAAGGAGTTGATCGAGATTTGATGGTGGGAAAGCTAGCACATAATCGCTTGAATCGTTCGATGTTAAATGCACGTCTCCCGGTGATTTGTGTGATACCATAGATCTCCTTCCTAATACTAGCAGCTCGTGAGGCAGGAAAGAATTTCTCCAGAAATAGCCTCTTCATCTCATTCCATGTGGTGATAGAACCGGAAGGTAGATAATAGAGCCAATCTTTAGCTTGATCCTTCAAAGAGAATGGAAAGGCTCTAAGGTTGATTTACTCCTCGGATACACCATGTGGCTTCATTCCAGAGCAAACAATGTGAAATTCTTTGAGGTGCTTATGAGGATCTTCTCCTGCAAAGCCACGAAAAGAAGGAAGTAAATGAATTAAACCAGATTTTAATTCAAAATCATTAGCAAAATTAGGAAAAGTAATGCATAGAAATTTTGATTCAAATCAGTGCGGCGAGTTCTTTGAGAGTTCATGCGCCATCTCTCTTTTAAACACGCAAAATGGATGTACCGGTAGTTGAATCATCTCCGCTTCTTCCTCAAGACGGCGTTTTCCCTCTAGTCTCTTTTCTCAATTGACGTCTTTGTCCTCTCGATTTACGGGTTATCGCAAATTAGAGTCCGAGAAGAACGGGTCATAAACTAAATCAAATAATCAAATTAAACAATGAGAAACTAAAATTAGTTCCCCGGCAACGGCGCCAATTTTGACGGAGTTGTCGAAGCTCCTCAAAAACAAATACTGATTCACCTAAATAAAATTGTAGAAATGGTGAGACCAGGTCGAATCCCTAGAGAACTATGTATTTAATCTCTCAAAGTTTAAAACAAAAATTAATTTCTCAAAAATCTGAATTTTCAAAGTTCTTCTCAAAACCGGCTAACCGGTTTCGTCAAACCGGTAAGCCGTTTGTCTTCATAAATTATCCGGATGACGGATGTTGGAACCGGATGGCGGTTGTGGTTTGTCTACTTTGACTTTAATCGGCTAACTGTAATGGAAAGCGGCAAGCCGATTACAACTATGACGTTCACGGAATCTATTATTCTTAGTTTCGCGAGGCGGGAAGACCGGATGAGGTTTGTATCGGTTCTGGAAAGAAACGGATGGCCGGATGATTTGAAACGGAAGACCGGTTATGACTTGTAATGATTCTGGACGGATTCGGCTTGCCGGATGAGAGAAATCCGGTAGACCGGTTAATGATGGTAACAATTCTGGAAGCTAATCGGACAACCGGTTGGTGAAAGCTTAGGAAGCCGTTTCTCGTTCTCCTCGGTTCGACTTGATTGACTGGCGGATGGGTGAAACGGATGGCGGTCGTTGTTCTCTCCTTTACTGTTGCTATCCGGACAGCGGATAATTGGAAAGCCGGAAAGCGGTTAGTCTTCTGCAGTTCTTTGTCCTGAAGCAGTTGGCCGGTTAGGGTAAACCGGTTAGCCGTTTTCCTGGGTTTTGGGTTTGTTCTTTGTAACAAGAAATTAATAAAACAAAATAAACTAAAATAAAACAAGATTTAAAATTAAACAAAGAAAAGATTAATCTTAACAAACTTCCAATCCAAGGGTATCAATTCCATCCAATTTGTGATCATAGGCTTAAATATAAATTACTCAATCCAAGAACTTAGTCTACTTAATCGGAATCCCGCAGAAAGCAATTATTCTCCTAATGTAATAGACTAAAACAATCGCTCAAATCAATTCTTACCATTAATTCAACTGGGCATCATCGTTCCATATCAAATTAAATGATAGCATTAAGATTAATGAGAATGACTAAAACAAAAATCAATTATCTCAGATTTCTCCAATTTAATCAATTTGTATTTTTATTCCCCTAGAGTCTATCATGCAAGCTATGTAATTGCGGCCGTCAATATACACACACATGAGCCAACTCCTTGCTACTCAATTCAATCATTCATGACAATTACGGATCACAAACTCATGACTAGCGATAGAAAAATAAATATTGAATTAAGGCGTCAACTCAATCAATATAAATAATTCATAGATAATGAGAACAAGAAAATAAAAATTACTTGGATTAAAGAAATTCTTGTTAAGTTCAAAGCCTCACAAAACTACAATTGGAATTTGATTAACCCCTGGACCGGAATTAAAACCTTAGCCACTCATGGTGGCCAAACAAAACATAAGTTGTTTGAGAAGAAAATAATTGCAGCCGTCGACTTCTCTTCTCACGTTCCAGCTCTCTTGTGTTTGCTTATCCCCTAAGCTCCTCACGTTGCTTCCTTTTATATTGCTCACGTTCTTTTTGTTTCCTTTTCTTCTTAGCTTTCCTTTTCCTTTTTGGCTTCTTCTTCTTCTTTGTGCTAGGAGACCAAATCCTTCTCTAATTTTGATTGCTAGAAACCGACTCCTTCTAGGAAAAGGTCACGTTCTGAAATAAAAGCCCTTTTTGTCCAAATTTTATCGTAACTTCCATGTTTCACCTCCTTGATCAAATCAAACATAATTTCCACAATTTAGCACAAGATCAATCAAAATATAAGGGAATTAAACTAAATATACTATGACTATTTATAACCTATCACATAGAAATGCTACCACTGATGAAACCTCGTTAGGTTCTCCTGAACGAGGTATGGGAGTACGGGGTATCAAACAACTAAAGCAAATAGATTTACATACATTCTCAGAAGATGTAAGCAAGTGCAATGCACTGACGTTGATGTGAAAAATGTTGCACAACCCATTTTTACATAATGGTTTGTTTTGGATTTTCAATCCTGCAATTATCTTTCAATATAATTATTGTCTGAACTAAAGATGAGGAATTTTTTTGACCTGCTTTCTTATACTAATTGTATGCTAAGGGCTAATGACTATCTGCAGTAAATACATTCAAGTGCAGTTCTCAAAGATGGAACGAGCAAGACTAAATACAGCAGTTCACGGAAAAGTGTGGAGGGGCTAAGTTGTACTTCTACGGAATCAGTGAGCGAGGTTCTAATAATCCATGGAGCAACTGCATTCACGCGAATGTTGTCCTTTGCCCACTCACATGCCAAGTTCTCGGTTGATTCATTGCTCCTGAAGTCAAAAAGTTACTGAGCTTTTAAAAGACTTTGTTGTAACCAGATTTTAGTTCTGTTGCTTTCCAACAGAAATGGAAAAAAAAAAACACAATAAAAGATCATCTGAAAGAAAATATTGAACTTGACCTTTAGTTGACGCATAGATGGAACTTAGAGGTACAGCTATAACACCTGTGACAGAGGAGATAAAAATGATGTTTCCGTTTCCTGATGCTTTGAGTAGGGTGTATGCAAGTTGGGACAAATGATAAGCAGACTCGAAATTGGTGGTCATTACAGTTGAGAAATCCTCCATGGTAAATTCTGTGGCTTCCTTTGGAAAACCGGTTCCAGCATTGTTAACCTGATAAAATGATCCATTGAAATGTTCTGGAGTTTGGAGTAGCAAAAGCGACCAAAAAGTTGCATTGTTATTGTGAAAAGAAGCCAGGAGAATTAGAAAGCGAAGCAATCTGTTGCATTGCCGTTTTTGAGAATATTTTTACCTCCAAAACTATCTGATAGTCCCCTGCCCAACTACAGAAGTCAGCTTTATTTGTCTCTCTATCAAAACTTTCTAATTAACTGGTTTTGATCCTAATCTTTGTCTTCTTCCTGCCATTTTATTTTGCAATAATGTCCTTATATTCCCATTATATGATCATTTTTGCTTAAGTACCCAATTTAAATTACTGTACTCCTAATTACTCTGGACAATTCATGATCGCTGGCAGATAATTTTGTCTATGAATATGTTTCAGCAATGAATCATGTTACCTCAATAGATAGCTCACATATACTGCTACCAGATATATCCCCACCAACCTAGGCTGTCATTTGGCCTTCAGTTATTATCTAGGGACACTATTGGCTGGTTGGATTTTTGCGCTTCTCAGACATTAGTAGCTCAAACGGTTACTTTGGCAGAAGAACTTACAAGGATGTTGAGCTTGCCATCAAATTCAGAAGATACAGTCTCCATCAACTTCTCACGCTCGGCCCTAATTTTCAGGTCACCTACAGAGACGCTTTCTTTATGCCCCTTACTCTTCCATTCTTGAATTCTTTCATTGAGCTCTGTTTCATTACGCGAACATGTGTGCACTATTGCTCCAAATGCTGTTAGTTCTTCTACAATTGCATATCTGATAAATCAATCATTAACGGAGAGTCTCAGATATTATCATCAAAAATATCAATATGCAAGAAAACCAAAGAAGTGAAAGCACAAACCCGATGCCTCTGGGTCCACCTGTAATAAGGGCGGTCATACCATTCAGAGACCACCTTCGCTCTCTGGATTCTGACGTGTTTTGCTGGATATTGGTAACTGCCATTCTTATCAGGACAATAGCAATTTGTTGTATTTACTAGGAGAATCTTAATATTTTTGCAAATAGAGTGGGTGTTGTGCTCTTTGAAGAGAATAGTGATAAGTAGTGTGAAAACTTATAGTGGTTCACTGTTATTAACAGCCACACAATCAAGAATGCATGGACAATCACTGCAAGAAAATAGGGCATATGTGACCTCCCAATGTAGCGGTAAAAGCAGCTTTACATATACCTAACTTTGTTGTAGCTGCCAGAGGCTTTTGTGACAATTTATATCACAAGTATTACTAACCACGTGACATTGCCGTCACATCTAAGGGTGGGCATGAGTTAATTTAGGTTGAGTTTTAAATCAATCCAAACTAAATTATAAAAATTTCGGCTCAATTTATACCAACCCAAATATTTTTAACCTAACCCAAACTAAATCATTTGGATTTGGGTTGGGTTTGGCTTAAATTTTATAATTAAAATATTTTTATTTTTATAAATTTAACTATATCAAATTATAATAATTATTAATTATTAAATTAATATTTAAATATAAAAAATATAGTGGATAAAAATGATGAATAATGGAGTTTATAATAACTTCGTTCTTAAATATTAACCATGTTACAACATACTAACAATGTCAATACAAATTAAGATAGGATAAGATAACTCAAGTTCTCAACTCAAGTATCAAAGCAATCTATAAAAATTAAATTATTTAATTTTATAAATTTAAATCTTCTGAGAAATAAATCTAAAATTTATTGTAATTAGAAAAAACGCCAAAATTTTAAATGTAGTAAGAAAAATTAGGCATGAAATCTAATTAGGTTTAAATTTAATTAAAAAATAACAATAGAATCATATTTTATTTGATAAAATCTTATAATCAATTACATTTTTAATTTTAGTAAGTTACAATACAAATATGACTATAAAATTATATTAGAGGATTTCATAAAAATATTGTTTGGGTAATTAGTTAATTTAGTCTTTTAACTCAAGTTGAGACCGTAAAAAATTGTTATCTAATAGTGTACTGTACAATCAATTGTATATGTATTTGCCCTGTGCAGCACTTCTATTATTATTATATAATAATAATTAGTAGTAGTATAATTACTATATAATAATAATCATTAGTAGTATAATTATTATATAATAATAATTTTAATAAAAAATTATTATTAAAATATTAATTTAGCCTCTTATTTTATTTAATTTATTTTTTATTGATATGTTATCTTGAATTTATTCATGACCCATACGTAAACCATACCCAAACCATTGTCAAAATGGTTTCTTCTATAAAAATCCAAATTTAACCCATTTCATGATTTATCCAATCCAAACTATTTTATTTGTTTTGGGTTTGGGTAAACTCATGGGTTGTGGATTTATGCCCATCCCTAGTCACAACGTACTAATTTTGCTAGACTCAATATTTTGAAAACCTAAGTCCCAAATTCTCTCTCGCATGTGCCCAACATCCTAAACCTAATTGGTTGATGGTGAATAGAGATGGAAACAAGTCAAGGCCATGCTACTTAAGTACATTTATAAGATACTTAATCAATAGCACTATAAAGACGCAGCATCGCTTGGTAGGGCATACAAAGACGCATCACCAAGACGGCACAACACGAAATAGCGCGTTATGGTCAAGTTTAGACTTTAGCACGCGCCTGAAGACGAAGCACAACTAGAGACTTAAGAAAGATCACGAAAAAAGTTCAATAAGTACATTTGATTTTTTAATAAAAGTAAACTGAAAATTTTATGATTTTACAAATAAATTGAAATTAATAAACTTAAAATTTTATAATTTTACAAATAAATTGAAATTAAATCTTTTAATATATTTTGTTAGTGCATTTTTCTAAATTCATTTAATTCTTCATTAAAAAATCTATAATTAATTTATGTTTATACTTTATTAAATAAATAATTGATGCTATGATTTTAATAAATAAAATTATCAATATTATGATTTATAAATATGTATTAATATTAATATGAACTATAATTTATGACTCTATATAAGTTCGAGTTAACAATTAAGTTAACCCTTGAGAAAAATTTATTATTGTTGTTGTTGGTGTTGTTAAGTATTAAAAACTTAATAATTAATATTACATCCTCTTATTATTATTAATTTATTATTATTGAATATAGACTTGAGTTTTGAACTTTGGATTTTATCAAATTTGAATGAAAGTACATGGACAGAAAAAAGTACAAAAGCTTGAAAAATATACCAACAACTTGGCATACGCTCTAAAAAAAAAAAGCTTATCACATGGCACAAACACATATAGAAGGCATGGCACGGCACGACACGACACGAGCACGAGCACGCATGAGCCTTCCTTTGATGGGCCAAGCCGACACAGCACACCTGTTATAGATCAATTGACCAAGTCAGCACATTTCTTATTAATAAAGAGTACTAACAAGTTTTGGAAGTTGAAAAAACATTTTATAGATGAGATAGTGAGATTGTATAGATGCCAGGTCCACTGTCTCAGGACAGTCGAAAACCTTACGAGGAGCATAAAAGGAAAAATGTCATTGTTCACATATACAGTACTGTTCATGGTACTGTTCACGACACTGTTTATATATATGGTCCGATGACATGGCGGTGACTGATGACGTGGCATTGACCGATGATGTGGCATCGACCTGTGACGTGGCAGCATTTGATTAGACAAATTATGTGGCATTGACTGCTTATGTGGCGTTGACCGATGACGTGGTATTGACCTTATTGGGCTAAATTTCTTATGTACTGTGGATCGATGACGTGGCAGCATTTCAGTGGAGCAAAAATCGTGTGTACGGTACATGCACATACATGGGATTATTTACTATTCAAACCGCGTTACTGCGCAAACCGTGGTCAAACTGTGTTACTGTTCAAACGTTGACTGTTGACTAATGATGTGGCGTAATCCTGAGCGTCCGAACTGTTTTTAATCCGATGGTCACGATTCACTCAATGTATCTATAAAAAGGGGGCTCCCCCCTAATTTGACACCCCTGAATTCATTTCTAAGCTTAGATTTTTGTAATTCCTTCTCCTTCTTGTATTTTCTACGTATTTTAATAAATTCTCATTTTACCCCTAGTTCAAAAATGAGTAGCTAATTTTCTTTTAAGCTTGGGTTGAAGGTGAAGTCTCAACATGTTCCATGGGCTTAATTTGGTAAATTTACTTTCTCTTCCCCTCCAATATTTGTGGTTGTTTTGACTTTTCGTCGACAAATAATAATAGTCTTGTATAGATACCACCCTAGTTAAACCGGCACCCTAGTACAAGGTTATTATTATTTGGCACGATAAGCCCTTAGCACCATATTTATTTGAGCGTGATTCATGAGGTGTGGAAACCCCTCTCATGATTTAATTGGTATTAATATGGAATATTTAGATCATGGAGCATGTTGATGCAGATCCAGATACCCAAGCGCTTTATCTCAATAGTTTCCAGTTTCAATTTATTCCTGCCATTTTAATTTAAATTCTACCATATTTTAAATTCCTTTCACCATAAATTCATCCACCCAATTAAGAAAATTAATTCTACACATAATTAAAATCAACCTCCTCGTGGGATCGACACTCGTCACTATTAATCTATTCTCCAATAGATTAGTGCGCCTGCAAGTTCAATAAAATTTGCACAACAATAGGCATGGCGCCTTTTGAAGCTTTATATAGGTGGAAGTGCAAGTTGCTTATTTGTTAGGATGAAGTTGACAAGAGGAAACTATTAAGGCCAAAATTAGTTCAGATTACTACAGACAAAATTAAATTGATAAGAAAGCGTCTCCTCACAGTTTAAAGGTGGTAGAAGAATTATGCTGATTGAAATAGACGTAATGTGGAGTAAGTTAAGGATTATGTATTCTTGAAAGTCTGACCTTAAAAAGTTGTTTCCCGTTTCAGGAAGAAAGGTAAATTTAGCCCTAGGTTTATTAGGCCTTTTCAGATTCTAGAGAGAATTTCCACGGTGGCATATCGAGTGGCTTCACCACTGAGCCTTTCAAGGCTTCACAATGTATTTCATGTGTCGATATTGAGGAAGTACAGGGCTGATCCTTCTCATATCTTAAATTACCAACCTATCAATATCTTAAATGAACATATGAGGAGGCAGGAGCACCCAATAGTCATCTTGGATACGAAGAAACAAGTTTTAAAGAGAAGAGTTATACCTCTAGTGAAAGTTCGCTAGCAAATTATTCTATAGAGGAAGCTAATTGGGAATGAGAGGCAAAGAAAAAGGAGAATACCCTCAATTTTTTAAGAATAAGGTGATGTTCTAAATTTTGAGGATGAAATTTCTCTTTAGAATGGGAGAAACTATAACAGCTGTTGTTTTTGTTTTTATTATTGTTTTTATATATCTATTTTATAGAATATAGTATTTTAGGTTAATGATGAGTGTTTTAAATTTTAAAACTACTTAATTTTTTTGCTATTTTATATTTATTAAATACCCTATTAAAAAAGGAAATAAATACCCTATTAAAAATGGAAATAAATTCCTTAATAAGTAAGGGTATTAAAAGACTTATATGAAACTCCTCTTACGTTATTTCGTTTCTCGAAACCCTAGAGGCTAATAAAGAAAAGAATGAAACAGCAAACATAAGAGTAAATTCATATTTTTTTAATGAGAAAAGAGGAAGATTTTGATTGCATTTCCATTTTCCATTAAAGAAGTTCTTCAGTTTTAATTTTATTTTGAAGGTAGGTAAGAATTTATATAATCTTTTAAAATTCTAGTTTTATTTGTGATTTTATATGATTGATTAAATGATTTTATGTGTGTTATATTGATAAAAACTGTGAAAGCATGATCATGTATTGATTTATTTTGTTATTGATCGGAAATGATGCTATTATGTTATCCAAAAACTATTAATAATATAGATTGAATATCATACAATTGCTATTTTCCTTGAGTCTCATATAGAAGAACTTTATAGATTGTTAAACTAGACATCTTTAGCTTTCTATTCATATGTTTATTGTTCAAAAACTCATTGGTGCTAAAATTTTTTTATTTTCAACAGCAATTCTCATTTCTATAATTTATTTCATAGCCCAAATAACTTTTGGAAAATTCTAGGAATTTTCATTATTGTACACATAGCGTCTAGTTTCTATATATTAAATTTTGCAATTTTTTACTTCAAATAAAAATCATAGATTCGGCACAGTCCTAGAAACTGTTTTCTATAATTGTAAGGGTTGAAATGGAAGCCAGTTTGGGTTGCTTTTCATTAGTAAAATGTCTTAAAAATTTTAATTCTGATTCCTCATTGTCTTTATATTCAACAAAGCTTGAATCACTATTTTTGAGTGTATGGAACTAAATTTTTGAATTAGCAATCCTCTCTTTATATCGTTACTAGACAGTTTTGATGTTTTTATAAAAAATCAGTTTTCAGAGATGTTCATAGAACTCTAATTAATTTTTTTTAAAAAAAATTTATATTGAATGCCAACATGTGCACATTAGTTTTTTGTGATATTTTTTATTTTTTTTCAATATTTATAGCTTGTTAGAAATAAACTTCTATAAGACCGTCGAGTGTAATTTAGTGAACTGATGTGCTTAAGTAAGAGTTAATGGCTTAAGATTTCTAGGTTTCTTTTCAAGGTCAAAATTGAATAAGATATTGATAAAAATCTATCTTGATAATTGTAGTTCAAGAGTGTGCTCGAGTTTTAGATCTATTACAAATAGATGTAGGTAATTAAAAACCCAAAATTAACAACTTAATTAATTTTCTGGAAATATTGTTCATAGTTACTATTTACCATATCAAAAATATTAATTTTCCAAAAACACTATAAAATACAGAAAATAAATGACATGGAGATTTTTACGTGGTTTGAGTTAATCAATCGTACATCCACGAGGTCACTGTTAGGGAAAATTCAGTTTTTAATTGAAAACTTTTTAGAACCGATCTCATAAAATATATATGAATTCGTAATCTAGAAATCGTACCTTGAAAATCCAATTTGGATTTTTCCGCTGAAGTGATTTAGGCTCCCAGATCACGATCCGCCACCACCACGCCTATAAGATCACGAACTGTCACCAATGATCTTCCAAGTTATGACTCATGTTTGATCTGCACTTGACGTGTGGGCGCCTTTATCACTACTAAAAGCAAACTAGCACGATAAAATTTTTCTCTCAAAATTACAGAGAAAAATCTTTTTCTCTGATCTGTATAAAGTGGTTACTCTTTTCTTTTTGGGAGAAAAATAAGCCTTATATATTATATCTTTAGTAAAACCCTAGGCTCCAAAATAAAAGTCACGTTACTTACTTTTTTCCATAAGGGGACCACCTTGTAAAATAACATAAGGCCCCTTTATACATAAGCATATTAATAGAGCCTCCCACTAAATAATATAATTATGTTTTTAACCTAAATAGCTAGTTATCTTGCTTGTTAATCCAGTAGTGGTACAGTCAATTAAATGAGCTAACCCGGGGATCATTTGGGAACATACAATAGTGGCTACAACAATTAAGCATGTAATTAAACAAGCCTAATCATTTAATTCTAACTCTACTCCACTATAAGATTGGAACTAACCTCCATAATTGTATGTTCGAATAATAATTCGTCCCAAGCCACATTGATTTCTTTACTGCTCAATCCTTTGTACCACATCGTTAATTAAATCGATATCTCAACTGCCCAATCGATTTAATCACATCTTGTACCTTGATACTTACTGGTTTTCTCTAATGATCATTTTCAACATACTAAATATGTTGACACACTCTGGACAGAGAATTCTATGATCAAGTGCCGAAAACCCATCAAGAAACGTGTCGTACAAATTCTATATTCTTAATCTATAACTTCAATACTCATAATTGCTCCCACCAAAATACCGGGTAATCTTGACCACAAATGTGTGTCGTGCCCATTGGTAATTTAAATGGAATAACAATTACAATCATGAAATCATAATTAACTCAAGATTAAGATTACAGTAAAATCAATGCCTATGAGATTTAATAAGTCTGACAGTCATTTCAAGGTTAATTAAATCTCATGTGTGATCCAGCTCAATGTAATCAAACTACATCAGTAAATTCATACATGATTAAGACAAATCATTCAATGAATTTACTACAGTCTAAACATAAATAAAGTGCCCAACTTTATTTATCAACTGCGAACTTAATTTATTTAATCATAAGATAACTTGTATTTATGTCTTCTGTGAATCCATATGATGATCATATAAATACATATAATATGATTAAACGGACCTTTTTCAATATATTTATGCAATTGAAAATATCTCAAATATTTATTAATCAGAAAATAAATTAATATGCTTTAAAAGAGCATATAATCCCAACAGTCACGCCCAGATAAAAATAATTCACTAAATTGAGATGTTACAACTTATGGATTTACCAAACTTAAGGCTCTCATTTACTGTTTATCATCATACATTTTATTCAACCTTAGACTGAATATGCTTCTCTTGAATAATTTCTACCCCTCTTGATCCACGATCTCCAAGGCACTTTGCAAAGTGATCAATAACAATTCTTCAATTCTTCACGTCTAATGATCCATGATCCACATAGACTTTTCACAGAGATAAAAAGAAGATAAGAAAAAAAATCAATACAATATGATGCACCAAATCAGAATTCTCTAAGGAGGAAGTTGAATTCTGCTTCTCTACTTTATGCTTTGTGTTGTGTGTCAAACCTCAATTGTGAAATACCTCTCTTTATATAGGCACTAGGGTTTCACCAAAATAGCAAGTCTTAAAAAACTTGGATTCTTTCCAAATAAGAGTTTGTTTCCTTTTATAATTCAACTATATCTGAATAAGAATAAATCTGATCTTTTTGCCTTACTTGTCTCCTAAGAAATATCTAGAGCATTTAATAAACTTCCTGTTTGAACCAACTTGAGAATTTAATAAACTTCCTGTTTGAACCAACTTCTTACTCTAAATAGATCTCGCGCACTAATTATAAAATATCATCATTAATTGACTTTCTAAATTAGACATTTAATTAAATTAGGAAACAAATATTCCGAATAAATATGAATCTCACTAAATTAGAAAATTAATAAATTAATCCCTATTACAAGATATGCAATAAATAAACTTGAAATTTAACTAGACTTGCCATAAAATGTCAACTCTATAAATAATAGACTTAACAATCTCCCTCTTTGACATTCTTGTGGTAAAAGCAATCCAACACAAGTCTTCCATGAACTTTGAAGCTAAGATATGAACCTGAACAAGCATAAACAACAATAAAGAACTAACCAAAATAATTGGCAATTAGCATGTTAGTTCATGAAAATAAACCAAGGCAAGAATTAAAATAAAATGCTAATTTTATTGATCAATAAATGGAAACACAACATTAAGCAGAAAATTGAGAACAAGAAAATAATTAAACTCCCCCTAAGAACTAGAATCCAAAAATAAAAAACACTTGAACAAATAAAATCTCCCTAGAATTGAAAATACTACTCCCCCTAGCTCATTGTATTAAGCAATTGAAGACTTGAAACAAACTACTCCTTCTCTTTTGCTAAAAGATTGCAAAAGGGAAGTAGTTGTGCATGCAATTCAGCGAGACGAGTAGAAAGATTAGCAATATTCTACTTTTGCTTCAAAATTGTATCCTCAAGATGGCCAAGATTAGGAGCAAAAGAGGTAGATGGAGGAGAAGAGCGAACAAAGGCTGCAACAAAAGAAGGAAAATCACGAAGAGGACTGAGACGCGCTCCACTGGTGACGGCACATGAGGGCGCGTGTGGTGGCAACCGGTGGTCAACGATGGCAGCATGAACAATGGCAGCATTGGTTGTGATCCTAAGGTCAAAGGTGGAATGTCCAGAGTGAAAACTATCTTCACTAGGATCACTTTCCATGGAGTCACTGTCACTTGAATGCACAGATTCTTCAGGAGGTATTTGTCCAAATTTGGGACCAAAAACCTCATCATCATCAAGTATATGAATCTCATGAGGTCGTCTATAACTAGAACAAAGGTAGGGTGTAAGAGTGTGACGACGCTGGGGATTAGGATGAGCATGAGAGCTTTCACTAATGATAAGCTTAGAAGCCATGGAAGAGGAATATGAAGAATAAGGGAAAAAATTAAATAAGAAGATAAAAGAAACTGGACCTGCCAAGGGGCTGTCTTATATAGAGGAACTTGACTTGTTCAAGTAAAGTTTGGAAAACCAACTCAAATAAGAAGAATATTAATAAAGAGGATTTTATTCCAATCTAATGCACTAACCATCATAGATTTCATTCCAAATCAGTAAATAAACATAAACCGACTCGAACAAATCAGAAACAAAGAGGAAAATATCAAAAACGGAATCCTATGCATGGTACTTTATGAAACAAATATACAATACATAGTAGAGAACTTCAAAATTAAATTGGGAATGAATGAGATAGAATCAAAATGCAATCTGTATACCATTGGAAAGCTTATCGAATTAGCTTTTCACAGGATTTTACATAACCGAATTTGGAGTTCTATACACAAAGTTACAACCAAAAGAGCGCAACATCCTCAGTTGTGACGGGAAAAGCTTGTCAATGTACTTAAAAAAAATTAAGTTTTGCTGAAAAAAAATATGACTCTTAAAACCTAAAAACATATCATCATGTAAGAACATGAGAATGCACATGCATCATGATTTTTTTTTTCAAACAAAATGCATTAATAATGAAATTGAACAAAAAATGTTTGGAAATGTTTCACAACAAGCATTAATTCATGTAATCAAGACTCTAATTTCCTTAATTAAGTAAATATTAGAGAAATTTAAGCTTTCGTGTGTGTGTGTGCAAACAACTCAATCTAAACCTTTTTCCCAAAACTCATCAATTTTCACAGCCAAAATCTAAAATATAAAACATAGAATTGGTCAAACTAACTTTATCATCTTGATATCTAATTTTTTACCATTTCAATTGACAGATCCTCCCTTTTTTTAAAAAAATCCTCTTTTTTTTTAAATCTACAGTCAGGAGCTTTCTCTCTACCCCTTAAGATAGGCTTCTTCTCATGGTAGTTCGTCCTTTGTCATAATTGTGATACACAGACTTAGATTACTCAAGGATAGCTTCACTCTTAAGAGTTATAGGTAGCTATTTCTAACCATAGTTTCTGTATATATTTAGGTCTTATGACAAGATAAGAATCAAGACAAACAGTCATAACTCAAGTAAATCTTGAGTCAAAGTAGAAACTGAACTGTCATTCATGTGCTTTTGAAGAATGTTAAATAACTCTAATCAAAACTTATTCAAGGCTTTCAAATCTTTAAAAATATGAAAAATTACTTTTTGTGAAAAAAAAGAACACAAAAATAATGATTTAAAATTAAAATGCATGTCCTATATCTAATGCACAAATGCATGATTTTAAAAAAAAAACATTTTGACTCACATGGAACACAAACTTAAAGCTTTCCTTAAAGATTCAAATCGTTTGGAGTTTAAATCTTTTATGAAAATATCTGCAAGTTGTTTTTCTGTATCAATATATTCTAAGGACACGGTCTTACTCTCAACTAAATCTCTAATGAAGTGATGACAAATGTTAATATGTTTAGCCCTAGAGTTTGAACATGATTTTTAGAAATATTGATAGCACTCGTGTTATCACAAAACATAATCAAAGTATCCTAAACCATACCATAATCTACAAGCATTTGTTTCATCTGCAAACCCAAAAAGTAAGTCAATTCTCCCACCATGCTTATCTCAAATTCCCTTTTCATTTGACTCACGAATTCATGCACATGATCAGAAGAAGTAAAACTAAACATTATATCATCAACATAGATTTGAACAACTAAAATCCCTAGATTAAGTTACTTAATAAATAATGTTCTATCTACTCCCCCTCGCTTATAGTCATTTTCAAGCAAAACATTAGTCAACCTTTCATACCAAGCTCGAGGAGCCTGTTTTAAACCATATAAAGCTTTTTTCAATTTAAAAACACGGTTTGGGAAATAGGAGTCTTCAAAGCCTTTAGGTTGTTCAACCTAGACTTCTTCATTTAAGATGCCATTCAGAAAGGCACTCTTAACATCCATTTGAAATAATTTTAAGCCTATTAAACAAACAACTATAAAAGGAAAATGAATATATTCGAGTCCAGGCTGGACTGTCCAGCAACAGGTGCAAAGGTTTCATCAAAGTCAACACCTTTAATTTGCGTGTAGCCTTATGCAACCAACCTAGAGAAATCATCTACACACACAAATGCATACCTTTTTCCAGCCAGACATTCAACCTGCATTAGTCCCATAAGGTCCAAATGAAGTAGTTGTAGTATCTTTAATGTTGCTCTATCTTGAATGGATTTACGTGACACTCTTTGTTGTTTGCTAGATTGACATGAACCACATATCCCTCATTATTTCTTCTTAAATATTAGAACTCCTTTGACAGTGCCTTGATAAACTGGTGAAGAATGTGCAATAGATTTACCTTTTTAAAGATATGGAAGTTCAATTATTGGTAGAGAAGCTGTTTGTTAAGAAGTTTTAACAAACACACCTTGAGAGTTCGATTCTTTACCTTGTTGATACCAAAGACCATGATGATCTGAGCAAGATTTGCCAAGTGACAAGATATGGTCTAACTTCTGAGTTCTAGAATTCATCAACTTAAGTAACTCTTTGGTATTCTCTAATTCTGTCGTCACTGTAAGCAATTGGTCATCGTAAGTAAAGACTTGTAATGAATTACCTCACTCTCAAGTTTCGCCTTTTTATCTAAAAGATTGGACACTTGAGTCATCAAGGTCGCATTCTCATTGTAGACTTCTTCCCATTTAACGAACATCATATTGTAGCTTTCGTAGAAAGCTTTCTTATCATTTATATTAATTTCACTAGCGTCACTATCTGAATCATTATTCTTGTTATCATATGGCACAATTGTGTCAAGACGGGAATTAGTGTCTTCATTGCAAGGAGCTATGTGCGAGGCTTCAGATGTGGATTCATGTTTCATGTTTGATTCCTTTTTACTGCTGTCATTATGCACAACAAGTCTTCCAACAAGGTCTTCTTCATCAATACTATGATTAAAATCATCATCACTCCAAGTGGATTGTATTGCTTTCTTTTTCATAAGAGTGTTAGCACATTGTGCTTGTATGTGTCCTATGTCTCTACATTCTCTGCATTGAATACCCTCAAGCTTGTTAAGATTAAATAATTTATAATTAGGGTAAGAAGAACCTTCTTGAGCCATTGGAGTTACTAATGTAGGTCTTCCTTCGTTTGTTGAATTTTGTCTTTTTCAATATCTTCTTAAAATTCTTTGCAATGAGTGCAAGAGAATTATCAACGTACTTATATGGATCATCCTTCTCACTTGGTTTGGCGACGGAACCTATGTTTTAGCTTGCATAACAATACCTCTTTCTTCCGTGAAATTCAAATTCAAGTAGTTAGTCTTATAGACCATCAATTTTCCTATAAGTGAACCGCTGGTCATAGCAGACATATCAGTATATTTTTCAATGGCCAAAATTTTAGGATGATATCTAGGATGGACATGTCTTAAGATTTTTTTACAAATTTCTTCCTCAGAAATAGGTTTTCTAAGAGCAAAAAATCATTAACCATAACAAGGATTCTAAAATTAAATTCAGATATGGTTTCATGTTCATGCATTTTTAGGTTTTCAAAACCATATGTAAGTTTAAGAAATTTAGAACGTTTTACTATACTGTCTCCTTCAAAAGTACTTTAGAGTATATCTCAAGCAGTTTTAGATGTCTTACATGTAGAAATTAGTTGGTGCTGAAACACATCAACTTCATTCACAATGGCATTATGTCCTTTTGTATTATATCCAGATGCACCAAGTTCATCATTAGTCCATTCTCTGGTTTAGGATATTTTACACCATCTTCATCAATTTTGATAGGTGGAGTATATCCTGTGAGTACGCATTGCCAAACTCTTTCATCAATAGCTGTCAGATAAATTTCCATCTTTTGCATTCAATAAGCATAATTCGTCTCATCTAGTACAGGTGGACGAGCCAAGGAGCCTCTATCTCATTGCAAACTCATACCTATAAAATAGATTTAGGTTCCAAGAATCTCACTAAATAGTTAGTGTCCTGCTCTGATACTAATTGAAAAAAATTTAGATCTATTACAAATAGACGTAAGTAATTAAAAACCCAAAATTAATAACTTAATTAATTTTCTGGAAATATTGTTCACAGTTACTATTCACCATATAAAAAATATTAATTTTCCACAAACACAATAAAATGCAAAAAATAAATGACACGGAGGTTTTTACGTGATTCGGATTAATCAATCCTACATCCACGAGGTCACGTCTAGATGAAAAGTAATTCACTAAGTTAAGATATTACAACCTATGGATTTACCAAACCTAAGAGTCTCACTTACAATTTATCACCATATAGTTTACTCAATCTTAGACTGAATCTGCTTCTCTTGAATAATTGCTACCCCTCTTTATCCACGATCCTCAAGGCAATTCGTAAAGTGATCAATAACAATTCTTCAATTCTTCACATCTAGTGATCCAAGATCCACATAGACTCTCCACAGAGATGAAAAGAAGATAAGAAAAAAAATCAACACAATATGATGTGCCAAATCTGAATTCTCTAGAGAGGAGGCCGAATTCTGCTTCTCTACTTTATGCTCTGTGTTGTGCGTCAAAATTCAACTGTGAAATACCTCCTTTATGTAGGCACTAGGGTTTCAGCAAAATAGCAAGTTTTAAAAGACTTGGATTCTTTCCAAATAAGAGGTTCTTTCCTCTTATAATTCAACTGTATCTGAATAGGAATAAATCTGATCTTTTTGCCTTACTTGTCCCCTAAGAAATATCTAGAGCATTTAATAAACTTCCTGTTTGAACCAACTTCTTGATCTAAATAGATCTCATGCACTAATTATAAAATCTCATCATTAATTGACTTTTTAAATTAGACATTTAATTAAATTAGGAAACAAATATTCCTAATAAATTAGAATCTCATTAAATTGGGGAATTAATAAATTAATCTCTATTACAAGATATGCAATAAATAAACTTCTAATTTAACTAGACTTGCCATAAAATGCCAACTCTATAAATAATAGACTTAACATGATCAAGGTAAGTGAATTCATGCATAATATTTATTGCATGTATATACGTAAATATTTGTGAAGAGATTCGATATAGATTGGCATTTTATGTTTTTGAAGTAATTTTACCATTATAGTTTATGATAATATGTTATATTTTGGTTAAAAACTTGTTTAAAATGTTTTCTTAAAATTTGTTTTCAAAATCACTTTAAAATACTTGTCTTTCCATAAATTGTTTTCTTTAAAAATATTTTTGAAGATTTGCCAATTTAATTGTCTGACAGGAGTGTTTTATTGATAGAGTCTTGAATGATCGATATTGAAAGATTTAAACTGTATATAAGATTTTGGCTCATCGTCCACAACTATCGATATTAATATAACCAAACAGCTAGTTGTATTGTGCGCACCTATCAACGATTATTGCAAGACAAAATGCCTGATCTACTGGTTGTGTCACTCGAATTGCAGGTGACATACTCAACTACTAGCCGGGTCACCAAGATTTATAGGTGACACTATGTGGCATGAGCCAATTGAACGAATGAAAGACTTTATTGATAAATGATTTCTTAACCGACTATTTATTAAAAATGATTATCACATTCTGATTATGAGGTTTCCATTAATATGTATTGAATTATGAAATGATTGCTTGTTTCTAATTTATGGTACTTCATAATAATTATGTATTTTATCGTTATTAGTAACTTTATGCTTGAGTTTGCTTACCAAATTCATAACTAACCTCTCGTGTCTAGCATTTTGCAGATTAATTTTAGAGAAATGGGTTTTTTAGATTCAAAAAGAAGATTTGTTAGCTGAAAAACTAGCGTTTTCTAGATGAATAAATTTTTACTACTTGGGTTGTTACTTAGAGCTGAATTTTATTTTGGAAAATTATTATTATATTTATTATTTTGGAAACTATATTTTGATTTTCTTTTAGAATATTAATATGATTAATGTTATGACATTTTATTCTTAATTCGTCTTAAAATTCTTAGGTGAATTTGGGTGTTATAGATAGTTTGAACAGAATCTTATTGCAATGTCCTCTAGTAAAAGAGCGAAGAAATTTTAGTAGCATATAACTCTAGAAATTTGTCAAATTCAATAACTCGATTATGCATTCGTGTTAACAAGGAAGATCGCTATTAAATGCATTTGATACCTTGTTGATTTAACTAGCATATACTTCATTTCAAAAGTAAACTATTGAAAGAATACTACCCATATGATTTATTGATGAGAAAGCTTATTTTGATTATTGAGATGTTTTAAACATAGCATGATTAGTATATCAAACAAATTCTCTATTATTCAGATAATATTGCCAATATTTTAATGTTTGGACCCCTACATAGAACTCCACATCATAAGTGCTATAACATGCCTCTCTCTATCCCATTTCTAACTAAAGTAAACTATAGGCTTATCCTCGTGGCTGAGAGCAGCTCCAATGCCCATTTTACCTTAGTCACTATTAATCCCATGCTTTTCTAGACCTGTAAACACGAACCATGGTCTTGTTGGTCATGAGAACATGTGTGAACGACTACACCAAGTGTAATACCCATTATTTTATTTTATTTACCTTTTTACTATTTTTATTTTAACTTTAAAACAAACTTATCTTTGAGATAAATATTACCAAAGCGGAGTTAAAACAAAAAAGGGAATAGTAATCTTATCTTAGCCACAAATTTCTTTTTATTATGTTAAAAAGTCAAAAAACTCTTATCTCTCTTATTTTTACTGTTTCAAAAAAAGGGAGAAAATACTTCCATTGAAAGGAAGAGAAAGAGAAAAATGGTGCTATTTTCTTTTGATTCTGGGAAGAAGTTTGCTTAGGGTCTTTTACTTTACCTTGGGTCGGCTTTACTTTTGTGAGAAAGAGCCTACACTCTTGAGGTATTGGTTTTTAAATTCATGAACATGTTTTTTTATGCCAGTTGATTGATTGATTGATTGATAAATTTCACATCATTCCATCTAAATCAAAAGATATACGATATAATATCCACTATTTTAATCTAGATTTCTTGAGCTTGTTGTTGATATGTTTCATGTTCAAAAACTCTTGAACATGAATTGTTATGATTTTTTCAATTTGCAATATTGGTGCTTGGAAATTTTAACTTTCAACAGTATGTCTGTATGTCTATTTTCAATACTGCTACTAAGAAATATCTCCACATATGTTTCATGTTAAAAAACTCTTAACCCAAATAGCTTCTATAGATTATAATAAATTTTATTGCAATATGTCTGTATGTTTATTTTCTATATATTTTATTTCTTTATTTTTAGCCTTTTAGAAAAAATCAATGAAAATAGTAATTTTTGGCACTATAATTCTAATTAAAGACTATTTTTTCAAAATTGTAGAGGCTGAATTCGAAGTCAGTCTGGGTTAGTTATTAAATGCCTTATGAATTTTAATACAATTCCTTATAGTCTCCTCTATTTTTCAAAACCGGAGTTTCTATTTTTGGATATGTGTGACCAAAGTCCAAAGATATGAATTTTTGAATTGGACAATAGCAGATCTGGAAATTTTGGACAGGTTGATTATACCCAAAAATAATAATTCTTTTAAATTAGTTTCATAAATCTATAAATTCTAAATTTTATGTATATCTTTATTGGGTATGTTTACTCTCATTAAAGCAAGAGAAATGAATTTTTTGAGTCCTAATGAATATTTTGTGAATTTTCAAATTTGTCAACCTCTGTTTTGGTTATTGCTAGATAGTTTTGCAGTTTTGGTCAAAAGTCAGTTTTTGAAGATGCTCATCACTTGTGTTGATTCTTGTGAATTTTTACATGTAATTCCATACCTGTGCACAGTAGCTCCATAAACTTTCATGAATATCCGACATATATATATGTTGTTTAGTATCAGCAAGTGTAATGCTATGTTAGTATTAGTATTTATGGATTGAGGACATTCTAGGTAATCCTGAGGTTAGAACAGATATGTTATTGACAAGAATTTTTCATGATGATTATAGGACCTAGTGAATGAGGTTCTCACCTTTTTGTCACGATTTGAGATAAGCGGATTCATGCATGATATACTATGTAATAAAAGATGTTGAGGACATAAAGATTATGTAATCAGAATGTAAAATCACATTTAGAAAATATTTAATGTAAAATATATAAAATATTCACTTAAATCAAAACTATGATTTAAATGTGCTTTTATTGAATATTGTTAAGAAATTTCTTTTTAAAATAAATGTTTTCTAAAGGATTCTATCAAAATGTTTGAAGTATTAAAGAAAGATTAAAAACTATTTGAAGACTTTCGGATGTTATTTATAAAAAAATATGTAAGATGGATTTAAATATTTTGACTCATTGTCCGTAATAACGTATATGACAATGTGTTGTGTTATGGTCAGCTAGCTAGATGATGATGAAGTTGTGGACATATGATGTTATGTTATGAACAATGCGGGGCGTGGTACCCTAAATGGTGACAAGAACTTCAAGGTATGAGTTAACTATGTTTTATGTTTACATGTTTTTAGAAAATTTGATTATTTAAATGCTTATAATGAATCCATTAGTTATGCCAAATGATAAAATGATTATTATAATGTTTAATTGTTTATGATTAATAGTTTTTAATATTGTAAATAGATTGTTTTTTTAGTTAACAGCTCACCCCTCGTTTCTAACATTTTGCAGACTGATTATGGACGTAGCTTTTGGTCTTAGAAGATACAAGTTTTGTTTAGAACCTTGAGGACTCTAGTTCATTTTGTATTTAAAGATTTTTTTTTTCTAGAGGGCTAATTGTTATGCTTATTATTTAAAGAATGTATAGTGATAAATATGATGATGTGAGATTTTATTCCAAATTTCTCTTATGTTTTCATGAGTGAATTTGGGGTGTAACACCAAGTCTTGCCAATTCTTCTACTATTGCTTGCCTAACACCCCAACACAAAAACTAGGATTTCGACAAGTAGATCAACAACCATTGTAAACTTATTCTGCGAAAAGATGGAATTAGATAAAAGAAGATGAAAACCTAAATTTGGAGGTTATCAACCCTATGCCTCGAGTTCCAGCAATCGTTAAGGCAGTCATTGTTGTAGAAGAATTAAGATAATAAATAAGATGCCAAAAAAAATAAAAAAATCAAGACGTGTTGCTTCAAAATAATATTTTGGTTCAAATAGATTGCTGACAAATCGTCCCCAGGATACAATGACTATAAAATTATTGTAAGAGTGCACACTCAATACAACAATTTGGAACAATAGTAAATAAATATATAATACAATGATTTATGTGGTAGTGTTTGGAATATAAAAGAACTAGAGTTGAAGAAGAAGTTAAGAAAAAAAATTGAATCTTGTGCAATCTATTTATTACTATTTATATATTAATGTTGTTTATTCAAATTACCTTTTCGAATAGCTACCATTTAATTTAAGTCTCTTTCAACTACTTTCAATTTCCTTCAACGTTGTTTTCATAACTACCATAACTTTCTCATTAACGGTTAAATTTGAAATCTTGTAATTTGATTCAAACTTAACTGTGTAGAATCCGTATTTTGAAATAACCTTACATTCATATAACAATCCCCCACATATTTCAAAATACACACAAATTTAATTAATCATCATATTTTAATTAGAGTTTAATGCATATGTCCTGTTGCTTTTCAGGTTATGAACCAGGCATTGATCAACTAATCGTATTTCACAGGAACTTGGTACAATCTATGAACCAATGCTCCTTTAACGTGAATCAGAGGACTAATTGTTCACATTAAACTCTCAATTACTTTGTTGTTCTGCGGTTTGGCATGTTAATGGCCTATGCCTATCTAGAATTCATGAGTGCTCTAGAGATGTTTGCCTCACTCTCATAGGATTTGACCTAATTCCAAACTCATATATGTGAACGTCCATCAAGAGTGCTTTGTAGTTTAAGCACACCACCATACAATATTCAGGCTATGGAGTTCATTAAGAGTTAAAAGAAAAACTCAACCTTTTTTCACTATAATGAGTACTATCTCGCCATCAGGAGGACTCAATTTTATTAATTCAATAGTACTGTAAGACAACATCTAACTTGCTATTACCTCTACTTCATAGGATCTTTAACCACATAGGTGGGGTTAATATTACCCTTGCCTTATGTTCTAGGCAATAGTCCTATCCCCCTCGACATTTGTTCCACTAACCTCCTATTTAGTGGTTTAGTTAGAGGATCGGCCAAATTCAACTCTAACCTAACAAAATCTAGGCTCACTACCCTACATTCTAATAGTTGCTGATGGTTGTCGAAGCCAGCAAAAATAAATACCTACTCTAAATAAATTGTGTATAGTGATTCAGCAGGGTCGTGTCTACAGAGATCGGTAATTATTTAAATCCTTTTAAAATGTAAAATGCAAAATGGGGGGAATTGTTGACAATAATCAAAATCAAATAAAAATAACAAGATTGCAAATTCAAATTGCAATTCAAATTGGGAAAAGATCTAGTTGAAGGAATTAACTCAGCTTGATTCGACTAGTGATCATTTATCCAAATATAAATTATTACTACTTATGAATAGACTGGTTATAGCTACTGAGACATTCTAATAGCCAATCTCTCCTTAACTAGTCGATAACCAAGGTACGACTATTGGTTATTTCCCTAATCAATAGACAACCCTAGATACGATCATAGGATTTAATCAATTAACAGCCTGAAAAATCAGAGAGACCCAAATCCTAATCAACAAATGCATGTGATGGTTCATTTAAATTAGATTGTTTATTCTCATAACACAACGCACTGCTATGCTATTTGTCACAAACATTAAAATCTTCATACGATGAATCTTTTAATTGACAATAGATTAAGTTGATAATTAAATAGTGGCCAATTATCTAATTAACAAATATAATCATGACAATAATTCAGAGAATAAACAAATACCCAAAAAGCAATAAAACAATTAAAGCATTAGAAAGATCTCACAGTAATGATAAATCAAAACTTCATTAACATTCAACTAGAATAATAGGTTTAGTTCTTCATAGAGAGAAGAGAAAGAATTTCGATCTAGGGTTTCCTTGCCTCCCCCTCTCTTTCCTCCCCCTTTGTGTTTTAGTCTCTCCTCTCTTCTAGAGTTTTTCCGAAAATAAAATATTAATATCTAAAATATTATCTAAATTCAAAATTACAAAAATAACCAAAGAGATAAAACACGTTAAAATAAAAACTGCAGGTCCTTCGTTGACAGCACGCGCCCACGCCTTATCAACAAAGTTCTTCTAAAACTCATAATTTCTCCAAGAAAACAATCATCCTCAAACATCATCTTGTAGCTCAATTTTAGCACCAATCAATAGAATTGCACCTACAAAATCAAACACAAGTAAATCACTATTATTAAGTGCAAAACATCGATATTAAAGGAAGTAAACAATGCAAAACTAGTACATAAATTGTACTCTAACAGCTGCTTAATTATATTGTGTCTTAGATGAATATGTTTACTTTTCCCATTATACATTTTATTCTTTGCTCTAGCTATTGCAGCCTAACAATCACAATGAATTGAGATTGAAGTAGAAGGGTAAGAATTAATGGAAAGATCTGCTAAAATATTTCTTAGTCAATACATGCTTTTTCTACGGCTATTAGCTCAGACTCTATGGTAGAATGAGCAATACATGTTTACTTGGAAGATTTCCATGAAATTGCACCTCTACCAAGAGTAAATATATATCCACTAGTAGATTTAGTTTCATTGGATTCAGATATCCAATTTGCATCACTATAACCCTCTAATACTAGTAGAGATATACCATACATAAGCCCAAATTTCATTGTGCCTTTCAAATATCTTGCAAGTCTACCTAAGGCAAACCAATGATCATTGTTAGGATTTTGAGTGTATCTAGTCAATCTACCAATGGCATAAGCAATGTGAAGCGACCCGCCCCGAGCTCTCAGGGCGAATCTATTTAATCTCTCTTAACTGACTTAATAAAATTATAATGTCCAAAATATTCTATTAAAAATTCGGCAGAACCTCCTCTATAACTATACTATACCCAATCTGCAAATTCACGAAATTAACACTTCCAATATGATTTCAAAATCAACCAACTCCCACAACCAACTTCTACAGTTCACATACCAAAACTCCTCCAAATATTATAATATCAAATACAATAAAATATTCTTAACCACAAATACGAAATAATTTATACAGTCCCAAAATATCTATATAAAATATCTACAATTTCTAGCACCATCATATAGTTCGAAAATTAATCTCAATCGTCACGGTCGATCAAGTACTGCAAAGTCTCACAGGGGAAAAATAAAATATAATAAAAGCGGAGTGAGTATAAAACTCAGTGAAAGTCAGTGAGTGGATAGTAATTTTTTAAAATAACTAACTTTATTTAAAACAAATACTTTAATCTTTCTCTGAACAATTCTCATTAAAATCTCGGAAGAACTTTAATAATTTCTTTTTACTCTAAATCATGTACTGAAATAGTAATAGTTCATAAATCTGCATGAAATCACTAAAATCGTAACACTCATAATATCAAATACTGAATACTGATAAACTATCATTAAACAAGTACCCAGGGAAATAATCTCATCGTATCCGGACCTCAACGGACGGACAATCAGGGAACCATCATGTCCCGGAACTACACGGATAGACGGGAAAATACTTTCTCATCTGTAAACTGAATATCTATATCTCTGTGCATGCATAAGCCCCCAAAAGGTAAAAGCGCCCAAACACACGGCCCAAAACCTCTCTGTGTGTTCAGACAGGCCCCAAAGGCCTCTAATCTCATCTGATCTGATCCAGATTCTGCCTCGATGAAGATCGCCTTAACGATTTCAAAATAAGATATCATAAAAGAAATCCATAAACATTTAACTATTTTTGAATCTCATTTCTTTTCTGTAAACATATCTTGAATCTATTGAATTCTCTTTAAAACTATTATCACGTATTTTCTCAAAAATAATAATAAAATCATTAATCAAACTCGTTGCAATAATAATAAATATCAGTTCATAACTAGAAATCTATTTTCTGAGAAAATCATTAAATTTAAACATTTAACATACTTATTTCATAAACATGTTTTACTATCGCAACTATGAAAATATGTTTTATATATTCCACTCACATTTACGTCCCGATCAGATCGACTATATCCGCAGTCGATTCAGTTTGGCCCTCCTATTTAAAATAAACAACATAATTATTTTCCGTAACATGAAATATCGCTAATTTTAATGCAATAAATCTCAAAGCGAATATTTACTCGTAATAAACTATTCCCGTATGAATAAAATTACCGAAATGCCCTATATGGCAAAATTACCAAAATGCCCCCAACGTCAATATCAACCAAATTATCCTCGGAACCATAATTTATCGAATTATCCACGAAATTATAAATTATCGATTTGTCCTCAGTCCGAATAACATAATTAATCACTGGTTCTGAATTTTACAAAATTACCCCCGAAGTACGAATTTACCGAAATGTCTTTAATAACTCAAATTACCGATTTACCCTCATAATGTCAATTTACCAAACTGCCCTAACTCAAAATTACCAATTTATCCAAAACTTTCCAGAAATTACAAATTGACCCCCAAAGCTTGTGAATTTACCGAATTACCCCTCAACGGTCAACGGTGACCGGACTTCGTTCAACGGCGACGGTAAGCTCAACTCAACTAGTTCCAGCCGCTCTGAGTTCAACCATGCCGGCGGTGTCAACCCACGCGCGGCGACGGCGGCGGATCGAAGCTCCAAAGCCGCGGGTTTTGGAGGTGGTCGTTCCCGGCAAACCAAACGTCTTCGGTGGTCGTGCTTGGACGGGAAAAGTTGCTGGGAGGCTGAGGATCGATTTCCAACTGGTGGCGTCACCCAACTCCAGCGGAATCGACGGCGACGAAAATCGGATCTTGCCGTGGGTTTTCGGCTTCAGTTCGCCGGCGTTCTGCTCGGTTTCCGGCAACGAGACTGGGACGGGTATGACCGGCTTCTCAAGGGCTTCAATTCGGTACCAAGATCGCTCGGAACGGTGGCCGGAAACGGAAATTACGGCCGCATCAACGAAAACGGGTCGGGTCGGTCAAATTGGGTCAACGGGTCCTCTCTCTCTCCTCTTCTCTCTCTCTCTCTCTCCTTATAACATAAACGGAAAAATCAAAATGAAAATCTTTTTTTTTTCAAAATACAAATTAATCGAAAACCGGACCCGTAACGGAAATAAAATCCGATTATCCGGACTTCTAATCGCGCTCGCTCTATCGCGATTTAACACCGTGAAAATTTTGAAATTAATTCAAGCTTCAAGTAATAATTAAAATGCGTCAAATATATCCGCAACAAATCGATATACTACCGACAACTGTAAAATTAATACCGAAATAAAATTTATAAATACACTAATTTAAAATAATTAAAATGCATATATTACACAATGTCTGGCCTTATACTATTCATTAAGTATACCAGGCTATCAATCATTTTTGCATATCTTGTTTGGCTAACACTATGTTCATTATTTTTCTTACGTTGGGTATTTGCATCATATAGTGTAGATACAGATTTGCTCTCGTAATACCCAAACTTCTTTAAAAATTTCTCAACATAATGCTCTTATGATAATCTGAAAACATCATTTGTTTTATTTATTGTTATTCCAAGAATAACATTTGCTTCTCCCATATCTTTCATATTAAAATTAGAAGCAAGTAGTATTCTGGTTTCGTTAATCACATTTATACTTGGACTGAAGATAAGCACATCATCTATATACAAGCAAATGATCACATATAGATTAATATCAAAAGATTTATAATATACACATTCATCTGATTCATTGATTCAATATCCATTTGATACTAATACATTATCAAAATTCTCATGCCAATGTTTTGGAGCTTGCTTTAAGCCATATAATGACTTAACTAGCTTGGAAACTTTATGCTCTGTACTTGGAGATATACAGCTTTCAAGCTATATCATATATACTTTTTCATTTAAATCTCCATTTAAGAATACGTTTTTACATCCATTTGATGAATATACAAATTGTGCATTGGAGCTAATGCAATCAAAACTCTTATAGATGTAATTTGTGTTATAGGAGCATAAGTATTAAAATAATCTATATCTTTCTTTTGAATAAATCATTTGGCAACTAATCTTGTCCTATATTTGTCAATTGATCCATTGCCCTTTAACTTCTTCTTAAATATCCATTTACACCCAATTGGCTAGACATCAGGAGATAACTTAACAATTTCCCATACATGATTACTCATAATTGAATCTATCTCATTGTTAATAACCTCTTTCTAGAATGGAGCATCATGAGAAGTCATAGCTTCCTCAAATGTTTGAGGGCCATTTTTAGTTAAAAAGACATAGAAATCACCACCAATAAGTAGCTTTTCTTATTCTTTTACTACTCCTTAATTCAATATCTAAACTTTTAAGAGAATTACTTTGTAAATCGACTTGGTAATGTTATGTCTATATGCACTTTCTTAGGAAAACAGATTCAAAGAACTTGGCATTTTTAGACTCAATAATAGTATTTAGATCAAGTACTTTATTTTTATCTTCAAGTACTAAGAATCTATATGTAGTGCGATTTTGAGCATATCCTATAAACATACAATCAACAATTTTAAGTCTTATGTTGCTTCTTTTAGGATCAGGTATTAAAACCTTTGCAAGGCACTCCCACACTTTAAGATACGATAGATTAGGCTGAAAACATCTCCATAACTTGTACGGAGTCTTGCCAATTTTCTTGTATGAAATTTTATTTTGTAGGCGACAAGCTATAAGAATAGCTTACCCCCACAAATTCATAAGAGCCTCAGAACCTACAACCATTGCATTCATCATTTCTTTTAGAGTTCTATTTTTCCTCTCAGCAACCCTATTTGATTCAGGTGAATAAAGAGGTGTAATTTCATGAATAATGCCATGATTCTCATAAAGGGCAGTGAATATGTTAGATTCATACTCCCTTCCTCCATTAGTTCTTTATTTTTTTTTATTTTTTTCCCAAGTTGATTTTCAACTTCATTTTTATAAATTGACAACTTTTCACCCATCTCATCTTTATTTCTCAATAAATACACCTTAGTATATCTTGAGAAATCATCAATAAAAGTGACATAGAATCTTTTACCTCCTCTAGTCATGGTTTGTTTTAAATCTCCAAGGTCACTGTGAATTGAACTGAGTATTTCAGTTTCTCTCTTAAGAATTGGGTTACATGTCATTTTTGTGGACTTAGACTCCACACATATATCACATTTTCCAATGTTTAATACACTAATATTAGACAGTAAGCCAATATCTTTCATTTTCTTTAAATAAGAAAAATTCACATGGCCTAATCTACCATGCCATAAATCAACAGAGTCAACAATATAAAAAGGAGAGAATTTATTATTAATAACTATGTCGAGTACATTAATCTTGAATAAATCACTAGAGCAATATCCTTTCCCAACAAAGACCATGTTTTTAGTCATTATAATTTTATCACCTTCAAAGGAGACTTTTACACCCGCTTTCACAAATACATAAATTAAATTATATCTAATATTGGGAACATGTAGTTCATTGTTCAATGAAATGATTTCTCCAGAAGTCAATTTGAGAAGAATTTTCCCTTTTCATATAACTAGAATAGAGTGGGAATCACCAAGATACACTCGTCCTTCTCCATTACCCAATTGAACATACTCAAAGAAAGAATTTTTGTCAGTAGAAATGTGTTTGGTAGCACCAGAATCTATCACTCATTCTTTCCTTCCCTCAGCAGCAGCCATGTTCGCTTGAGAGACCGCCACAACAATAATAATATCTTCCCCATCGACCAAATTGGCCTTAGAAGGCTTGTGATCTCCCTTTCTGTATCGTATTTATTAGCAAAATGTCCAGGTTTGCCACAAACAAAACAATTGCTTTTTTTCTTGAACGTGGTCTTTTTATTTTTGAAAAACTTTTTGTTGGGCTTTTGATTCTTGCTTGGATGATCCTCATTCTCAACTATATTAGCCTTAGAAGTAATTTCCTTGGCTTTCTCCAATTGATCCATTTGTCTATGTTTTTCTTGGATTCGGATATGAACAATAACATCCTCTAAATTCTTATGCTTCCTTTCATGCTTATTATTTTTCTTATAATCTTTCCATAAGTCAGGCAATTTTTCAACTAGGCAACCAACCACAAAAGACTATAGAAGAATGATATTTTCATTTTTTATATCATTAATGAGCATTTTCATTTTTTATATCATTAATAAGCATATGCATGAATTTGAGAAGTCACTTCCTTATCTTCCGTCATCTTAAAATCTAAAAAATTATCAATGACATACTTTTCGGCTCCATCATCTTCTATGATATATTTTTCTTCAATTGAGCCCAGATTTCATATGCAAATTTGTACTATGAATAAACATCATATAAATCATTTAAAAGAGTGTTGAGAACGGTGCTTCGGCATACCTTATTTTCTTTAGTCCAATTTTGAAGTAATACCTCATAATTTTCATTAGAATCTGGTGGAGGCTCTATGAGAAATTCAGCAAGGTTCATTACTTAGGAGCCAGGAGCCCCCCTAGAATTTTTAAAAAAATTAAATTCATCTTGTATTTTTGTGAATTTATACTAAAGTCCTTAATAAATTTTTGAAATAACTAAAAATCAATATTTAAAGCAGCGATTAGAATTAAAAAAAAAACTCAAATTCAAATCCCTAACCACCATTATCGATCCTTTACCAAAGAAAAACTCCATAAGCTACCATCAGTGATCAGCCTGTCATCTATCTCTGTCCAACTCTCATGCCATCAGCCCATCACACCTCTTTGTTTTCATGCCATAAACGCTATAACTTGCAGCTAGCACTCAGAGCCCTGCACCACCGCATGATCTACATCTTTGCATTTTTTCAGGTACTACCGTCGTACCTTTACAGCTTTTAGATTAATTATTAAGAATTGATTAAATAATTTTGATAATTAAACACCTTTATCACTTTATAATTTAATATTGTAATTCTTGAATTGGTTTTGAATAAAATAATGTTATTAACTTTCAATTATTGTGGCATGCTTCTTGAATCTTGATAAAGTGGCGACGCTTCTTGATAAAGTGCAATGCTTTTAACTTTATTAATTATAAATGATAGAATAACAACGCCATTGGTGATGGAGTGATGTCGTGATGGATTAGTAACTTAGTAGTTGAGGATTTAATCAGATAGTTGGTTTATTAAATTAATATTTTGTATTTTTTCATTTTTTCAGATTTTGACTTGGAAATTGTTTTCGGTTTCTCTTTAATTCTCACAATTAATTGCGTTTAATTGTCACAGTTATGGAGAAATGTTACTCAAGATAGTTGTTGTCATAACCTTCTCCAAAGAAAGCAAAATACAGCTTAAATCAAGATGTAGAAGTCAATTTACAAGATCTATGTACAGATCCTGGTTGCGAATTCTGATCTCTTATTATAGTCCTAATATTCAAGATAAAGTCTGAAGAGCATACTTACAGAGAGGTCCTGCTCAACCTAAAAATCATAACTTCAAACTTTCAGATTTTGGAAACCAAAAAAGGCGGTTTGGTGGTAATTGGTTTGGGAAATTTGGACCTTGGTTGGAATATAGCATAGAAAAAGATGCGGCATTTTGTCTTTTTGTTATCTTTTAAAGAAGAGATTGGTAATAAAGGGGGTGGTGATTCATTTGTTGGTAAAGGTTTTAGAAATTGGAGGAAATCTAAAAAATTTGTTGAACATGTGGGAGATCTTGATAGTGCCCATAACAAAGCTATAGAAAAATGTGAAATGTTGATGAATCAAAATCAACACATTCGAACAGTTTACACAAGACATTCTGACAAGCATAGAAGTGATTATTGAGCTCACATGATAGCTACTATTGATTGTATTCGGTTTTTATTAACAAGGGCTTGCATTTCGTGTGCATGATGAATCTAGAGATTCAGGCAACTGAGGGAATTTTCTTGAGCTTCTACGCTTTCTTACTTTTGATAATGCTCCTAGAAATCTTCAAATGACATCAAATGAGATTCAAAAAGACATTGTAAGTCGTGCTGCAATTGAAATTACCAACATTATTATTGAAGAGATAGGTGATGTTTTGTTTTCTATCCTTATTGATGAATCTCGTGATATTTCTACAAAGGAGCAAATGGTTGTTGTTTTCCGTTATGTGGATAGAAATGGCTATGTGGTTGAGCGTTTTATTGGGATTGAACATGTTACTAGTACTACATCTATTTCACTTAAAGAGGCACTTGATATGTCTGGTTACGTGGACAAGGATATGATGGAGCTATTAATATGCAAGGTGAGTTCAATGGTCTTAAGGCACTGATTTTAGAGGACAACAAATGTGCTTATTTTATTCATTGTTTTGCACATCAACTTTAGTTCGCTCTAATTTATGTGGCAAAGAAGCATGAAGATGTTAATTCTCTTTTCAATTTAGTTACAATGTTAGCTGATGTTGTTGGTGCTTCAGCAAAACATCATGATATTCTTTAAGAGAAACATGCTCAAGCAATTATTAAAGCACTCGATGATGGTGAACTTTCAAGTGGGCGAGGTTTAAATCAAGAGGTTACTTTAAAGCGATCTGTTGATACACGTTGGGGCTCATATTGTGGTACGTTATTAAGCATAATCATCATGTTTCCATCTATTATTGACGTGCTTGAGATACTTTCAAATGATGGAAATTCTGAACAAAGATTTGAAGCGACAATGTTATTGAAGTCAATGCAATCATTTGATTTTTGTGTTTAGCTTGCTGTTAATGAAAAATATTTTTGGATTTGGGCATGAGTTATCACATGCATTACAAAAAAAGGATCAATAAATTGTGAATGCTATGAAAATAATTGAAGTGTATAAGAGAATTTGCAAAAAATGAGAGAAAATGGATGGGACTCTTTACTTGGTGAAACTTCTTATTGTGTAAAGCATGATATTGATGTTCTAAATATGGATGATTTGTTTCAAACTCAAGGGAGATCACAATGCAAGGCTCAAAAGATCACAAATTTGCACCGTTTTCATGTTGAATTATTTTATGCAATTTTGGACATGCAACTTCAAGAATTAAGCAATCGTTTCAATGAGACGATTACTAAGTTGCTTCTTTGTGTAGCATGTCTATGCCCTAATGACTCATTTGCAGCTTTTGACAAACAGAAACTACTTCGCTTTGCTTAGTTTTATCCAAATGATTTTTCTCTAATGGATCTTGTGGCACTTGAAACTCAACTTGATGCTTATATTATGAAAGTGGGTTCTGATAACAAATTTTCAGGATTGAAAGAGATTGGTGAGCTAGCAAGAAAATTGGTTGAGACAAAAAGGATCAATTATATTCGTTATTTTATTTATTGGTGACATTAGCATTGATTTTACCAGTTGTCACAGCTATAGTAGAAAGGGCATTTTCGGCTATGAATTTTGTGAAAAATCGTCTGTGAAATTGGATGGGAGATTAATGGTTGAATGATAGTCTTGTTGTATTCATAGAAAAGGATTTATTTTGTAGTCTTGACAATGAGGTTATTCTTCAATGTTTTCAACATATGAAATCTTGTGGAGGACAGTTATAAGTGTATTGAATTAAATATTTTAATAAATTTTTATTTTGATATATGTTATTTGTTGACCATTTTCTTGAATTAAATTACTATGTGAACTTAGGCCTCGCTAAAAATTATTTCTGGCACCACCACTGCCACCGCTTGAAAAAATTCCCACGAAACAGTTCGATTTTTGACGTGTCAGATAAGGCTTTAGTGGCAGCCATCAACGTAGCATCAATTACGGCATCCATTAAAAGATATGGTCTTAAGAATACTGTAGAAGAATTAAGATAATAAATAAGATGCCAAAAAAATAAAGAAAAAAAATCAAGGTGTGCTGAGCACTGTGCTTAAGACTATTTCTGTCCCTCAAAATAATATTTTGGTGCAAATAGGTTGTTGACGGATGGTCCTCAGGATACAATGACTGTAATTGTTATAAGACTGCACACTCAATCCAACAATTTGGAACAACAGTAAATAAATATATAATACAATGATTTATGTGGTTGTTTTTGGAATATGGAAGAAGTAGAGTTGAAGAAGAAGTTAAGGAAAAATTAAATTTTGTAGTAATCTATAGATTACTATTTATAAATTAATGGTGGCTATTCGAAAAATTAATGGTGCCTATTCAAAATACCTTTTCGAATAGCCACCATTTAATTTACGTCTCTTTCGACTACTCTCAACTTCCTTCAATGTTATTTTCATAACTACCATAATTTCCTCGTTAATGTTTAAATTTGAACTCTTGTAATTTGATTAAAATTTAACTGTGCAGGATCCGATATTTTGAAATAGCCTCACATTCATATAACAGTCATTCCAGTGAGAGACCGTCTATTTCCTTCGCCATTGATCTCTGCTTCTCCCATGTTTATCCTTGCCAATTTTCAAATTTCTGAGACAACAGCTTCAGATATGAGCTAGAAAGTAGAATGCAACCCACACAAACACAGCCACCTTTCAAAACAACTTTATGCAGAAAAGTGTCGGCAAGGCGTCAATATGTCAACCGAAGAACATGTTAAGTATTGTTTGGTTGTCTGTTGTGCCAGTCGAGGAAGGATTCAGTACGTAAGTGTTTATTACCATAAAATGGTTGATGATAAGAAGCAAAGCCGAAATTAGTTACGCTTTAATTGCATGGATTATCTTATATGGTGATTTCCATTTTGTAAGGGAGCAGTTGTAGGAAACAAAAGGAGAATGGAAATAAAAAAGAATGTTTACTTTCTGTACTTAAGAAAATTATAAGTGAACGTGGGAAGAAATTTTTAAAGGTATTAATTTCAACTACTTAATATGATATGTCCAAATTAC
The DNA here is from genome assembly GCA_030449925.1 of Citropsis articulata. Classification (NCBI taxonomy): domain Eukaryota; kingdom Viridiplantae; phylum Streptophyta; class Magnoliopsida; order Sapindales; family Rutaceae; genus Citropsis; species Citropsis articulata. The sequence continues at coordinate 1,961,504 of JASUUH010000051.1, read as the reverse complement.
ACTTTGAAATTGTCCAATGAATTATAATCAAAGATATCTTACCTCCACTGCAGACTATTTATTTGCTCTAAATTGTGGCACACGACTACTTATCAAGTTCTCTGGGATGGATGGATATCTGGCCAAAATAACCTGATAAATTATTATCTCTTCGGCAGAAGGAAAAAGAATAAATTTTTATCGGAACGTTAGACATCATATTTTCTATTAGTTATTGTGTTTATTCCACATTTAGTAGCTAATAGGCACTTATGAAGTTGATTTCTAGAGTTCATTTTTTGAACTATGGGACTCAGAGGGGTCTTTTAAGTTGGAAATTTATTATTTAACATAGATGAAAAGATTTAAAATATGCAGGACAATGGTGACATCATAGACAACTAAAATACAATCTAGAAACTTTTCTCCTTAACAGAGAGCTTATTAGAATGGCATCCATAACATGAAGCCCTGAACTGACTTTGGAAGAACAGCCAGAAAGCTTACAAGATCATTTCTTGTCCACAGGGCTAGAATCCAGTCACGGAGTATCCTCCATCAATACAAATAACCTGTCCGGTGATGTATGATGCGGCTGGCAAGCACAGGAATGCTACCACTGATGAAACCTCATTAGGTTCTCCTGGACGGGGTATAGGAGTACGGGCTATCAAACGACTAGCATGCTCCATGACCCTTGGATCTTTCTGAAACAAGAGAAAGTTAACATTTAATATTGGCACCATTTCTTCCAATTGCAAATAGATTTACATATATTCTCAGAAGATGTAAGCAAGAGAATACACTGACGTAGGTGAAAAAAATGTTGCACAACCCATTTTGACATAATGGGTTATTTGGGATTTTCAATCTTGCAATTATCTTTCAATATAATTATTGTCTGGATTAAAGATGAGGAATTGTTGTGACTTGCTTTCTTATACTAATTGCATGCTCAAGACTTATGACTATCCGCAGTAAGTACATTCAAGGCAGGTCTTTGAGGTGGAATGAGGAAGGCTAGATATAGCAATTCACAGAAAAGTGTGGAGGGGAGAAGTTGTACTTCTATGGTATCAATGAGTGAGGTTCTAATGATCCATGGAGCAACTGCATTCACGCGAATGTTGTCCCTTCCCCACTCACATGCCAAGTTCTTTGTCAGTTGATTCATTGCTCCTGACGTCAAAAAGTCACTGAACTTTTAAAAGATTTTCTTGTAACCATATTTTAGTTCTATTGCTTTCCAACAGAAATTTAAAAAAAATTAAAAGAAAAAGGAAATTTGAAAGAAAATATTGAATTAGACCTTTAGTCGATGCATAGATGGAACTTAGGGGTACAGCTATAACACCCGTGACGGAGGAGATAAAAATGATGTTTCCATTTCCTGATGCTTTGAGTAGGGGGTATGCAAGTTGGGACAGATGGTAAGCAGATTCGAAATTGGTGGTCATTATAGTCGAGAAATCCTCCATGGTAAATTCTGTGGCTTCCTTAGGAATGGTGGTTCCAGCATTGTTAACCTGATACAATGATCCATTGAAATGTTCTTGAGTTTGGAATAGCAAAAGCGACCAAAAAGTTACATTCTTATTGTGAAAAGAAGCCAAGAGAACTAGAAAGTGAAGCAATCTCTTGCTTTGCCGTTTCTAAGAATATTTTTACCTCCTAAACTATCTAATAGTCCCCAGCCCAACTAATGGCTATATGAAGTCAACTCGATTTGTTTGTCTATTACAACTATATAATTAACTGGGTTTGATCCTAATTCTTGTCTTCTTACTGCCATTTTATTTTGCGATATACAGTGTCCATATATTCTATTATGTGATCATTTTTGCTTTAGTACTCAATTTAAATTACTGTACTCCTAATTACTCTGGACAAGTCCTGATCGCTGACAGATAATTTTGTTTATAAAAATGTTTCAGCAATGAATTGAACCTCATGTTACCTCAATATATAGCTCATATTGCTACCAGATATATCCCCATCAACCTAATTTGTTATTTAGCCTTCAGTTATTCGTAGGGACACTATTTTCTGGTTGGATTTTTGAGCTTCTCAGACATGAGTAGCTCAAACGGTTACTTTGGCAGAAGAACTTACAAGCATGTTGAGCTTGCCATCAAATTCAGAAGATACAGTCTCCATCAACTTCTCACGCTCGGCCCTAATTTTCAGGTCACATACAGAGCCGCTTACTTTAAGCCCCTTACTCTTCCATTCTTGAATTCTTTCATTGAGCTCTGCTTCATTACGTGAACATGTGTGCACCATTGCTCCAAATGCCGTTAGTTCTTCTACAATTGCATATCTGATAAATCAATTATTAACGCAGAGTCTCAGATATTATCATAAAAAATATCAATATGCAAGAAGACCAAAGAAGTGAAAGCACAAACCCGATGCCTCTAGTTCCACCTGTAACAAGGGCGGTCATACCCTTTAGAGACCACCTTCGCTCTCTGGATTCTGACATGTTTCTTTGGGAATAGGTAACTGCAATTATCTTCTCTTATCAGGTCAATAGCAATTTGTTGTATTTCCTAGGAGAATCTTAATATTTTTCAACTATAGTTCGACAATAGTGCTTTGATACTGTCAACCAAAGACAATGGAGAAGGTTAAATTTTCTGATGGCCGGCCCTTTTTTCAACTGCTAATTATTATAGAGAAATTATATATATATTAAAAGAAATGAATTTTTGGCTTGATGACGTCTTCTCAGGGCCCTAGTTGGAAAATAAAGGGTGAGGACGTCTAATTCGATTGACAATCATTTCTCCTTAGACTCAAATAACCTGCCCTCTGATGTACTCTAGGAGCAGTACAGAGCAAGTGGAATCAGAAGAAACACAAAATGTTTTCGTGTTTTAATTGTATTCTTTATCTCATAAGGTGATTCCATTTTGCGTAATGGAGTAGTTGTCGGAAACAACAGGAGTATGCGGTACGGAAATAAAAGAGTGATAATTACTTTCTACACTTGAAAGAAAACAGTGAATCAAGAATGGAAGAAGTTTGTGAGGGTATCATCCCGAAGTATTAAAGCAAAGTGCAATACATTTACTGATGTTGAACTAAAATTTTGAAACATAATCAAAGATATGGATACCTCCCCTATTCTTCTCGAAGCAAAAAGAAAAAAAGAGACTTCATTTCAACAGTTACAAATATGCATAATTTCAAAATTCAGGACAATGGTGGCAACGTATACAACTAAAATATACGTAACACATCAAACTTTTCTATTTAACAGAGCTTATTAGAAAAGCATCCATAACAGTGATGCCCGAACTTAAATTTGAAGAATTATAATATCAATTTATGTCACAAGCAATTTAGAACACTATTTATGCCCTTTCAAGTGGTGTTGGGTCTCTCTCAACCCAAAAGCTAGCTTAAGGAAATGAGGCTTTCACCTAAGCAGTTGGACTAAGATTATTGGTGAATCTAGGCTTTGATACTAGTGTGAGACTGTGAGGTGGTCTTGAACCACCGAAAAGTTAGCTCAAGGAGAGAGGTTTTGCCTCGCACTTAAAAGTTCACCACTAATCCCTTCCACAACTGATGTGGACAACCCAGCATATCCGCAGCGCTAAAATCCTGTCACAGAGATCCTCCATTAATACAAATAATCTGTCCGGTGATGTACGAAGCAGCTGACAAGCATAGGAATGCTACCACCTAGGTTCTCCCAGGCGGGGGATAGTAGGACGGGCTATCAAGCGATTTGCATCTTTCTGCAAGAAGAGGAGGTTAACAGTTAATGTCAGCACGATTTCTTGCAAATGAAATAGATTTATCCTCCGTCATATTGAAGTTTTCTTTTTTTTTTTTCTTAATTGTAGTCTGAAATAAAGAAAAGAATTTTATGCAACATGCTTTCTGCAGTAATTTTATGCCGATTGTCTGCTGTAAATACATTAAAGATGGATCATAGCGATTAACAGAAAAGTGTGAGGGGAGAAATTATACTTCTATGGAATCGATGTGTGAGGTTTTGATGATCCATGGTGCAACTGCATTCAAGCGAATTTTGTCCTTTGCCCATTCGCATGCCAAGTTCTTTATGAGTTGATTCATTGCTCCTGAAGTCCAGAAATGACTAAGCAGTTAAAGGACTTTCTTGGAATCAGATTTTAGTTTGTTGCTTTCCAATAGAAATGAGAAAACGAAATTTAGAAGGAAATAATGAACTTTACCTTTGGATGATGCATAGATGGAACATTGCGGTACAGCTATAACACCTGCGACAGAGGAGACAAATATGATGTTTCCATTTCCTGACGCTTTTAGGAGGGTGTATGCAAATTGAGACAGATGGTAAGCTGACTCGAAATTGGTAGTCATTATAGTTGAGAAATCCCCCATGGTATATTCCGTGGTTGGCTTAGGTATAGAGGTTCCGGCATTGTTTACCTAAGAAATTGATCTTTATCTTTTAGTTGTTATTTCACAACTCTATTTTCTAGCTGGGATTTTCAGCATCTCAGATAGGAGTATCTCATATCATGATTACTGGCTGATGGCCGTGGGTCAATCTACAAATCTTGCATTCTTGGTGCACTTCTTGATAGCGTTCTATGATTGAAAGAAAGTGAATTTAAAATTCATTATTATTCATTTAATTTCTTATTATTTTGTAATTTTGTTTTCCTACATAAACTATCAAATTCTTATAATTTTTATTTAATGTAGTAATTAGTAGTTTTAATTCATACAAAATTGATAAATTAATATTTTCAATCCTACGAATTCTCTATTTCATTGTTAGAATTAATATGTTATAATTAAAAAGTTTTATATTCATTTTAAACCTCTATAAAAGCCCCACATTTTATTACTTATCCATTAAATTTTTCCTCCAACAATCAAGACACAGATATGTTCTTAGTGTTTGAGAGAAAGAAAGAGAGGAGAAAAAAAGTCCTACTTTCTCTACTTTCTACTCAAGAAGAAAAAGAAAAAATCTAATAGTTTTCTCTATTCTCTATGACTATTGGTCATTACTCAAATTCTCAAATAATTAATATAGAGATAAAGTTAATTTATGATTTCATCTTAAATTTTAGTTTTTATCTTTTTATTATTCTCTTAGTTAGTTGTGTTATCTTGTTGTTCTTATTTCTTTTTAATATATTCTTTTATTCATCTAACTTTTTTTTTTTGTGTGTGCTCGTTTTATCTATTTTGAAGTAAAACTATATCGAAAAACTTTAGAAAATAGAAGAATAGAAAAATTAATGTAATCTAGAAAAGGAGTAATAAAAAGTATGTAAATTGAGTTAGAAAAACAATAAGTGAAAATTTTAGAATTGAATTAAAATTTCATGGATTAGCAATAGTAGAATAGAATTTTATTTAATGTTTTACATTTTAGAGTGTTTAAAGAATTGATTTTCAATAGATAATATATATATATATATTGTACTAAATTTTAAGAAGAACTAATTAAAATTATTTGCCTAAGGTCCTAAACATGGTTGAGCTGCCCCTGCAGATGGCAGTAGAACTTACAAGGATATTGAGCTTGCCATCATATACCGAAGAGACAGTCTCCATCAACTTCTCCCTCTGAGCTCTAATTTTCAGGTCACATACTGAGCCGCTTACTTGAAGCCTCTTGCTATTCCATTCTTTAAATCTTTGATTGAGCTCTGTTTCGTTATGGTAACATGTATGAACTTTTGCTCCAAATGCTGTTAGTTCTTCTACTATAGCATGTCTGATAATATAATTCACCCACAAAGGAACAAAATAAAAAAAAAATAATAATGTTGTTCGAAATAATTTAATTAACATATGTATATGTAGAAAACAAATGAAGATGAAGCACAAACCCTATCCCTCTTGTTTCCATCAGTGACAAGGGCGGTCATAACCTTTAGAGAACACCTTTGCACTCTGAGTTCTGACATGTATTCCAGGTATAGGTAAAGGCAGCTATTCTTCTCTTAACAGGTAAATAACAGTTTGTTGCGTGAGTTGGAACCTTTAAATATTTGCAACTAAAATTCACAAACAAGCTTTGTTATTGTCACCAGGCATTGCACACTACGAAGACCTGGATTGCAAGACAAAACAGTGGGAAGTGGTTACAGGCCCCTGTTTATAACTATTAATTATCATCAAATAAGGTTTACTCCTGGCTGAATCATAGCCTTTGATTCTAAGGTCTATATTTTTTTATTCCTGCTCCTGTATGTTTTCATTGGTCGTTTTGTTTGGTCGGCTGACTGCAGCGAATTTCCTAGAGGCTTCAATGATGGAAATTATGAAGCCTTGATTTACCAGCTACTCTGTTTCTTAGCTGAGGCAACTGACATGCAGAGCCCCCCTTAAATATTGAAGATTACTCATAAAGTTTTTACTTCTTAACTAGGCAGCCTAAATACTGGCCTTATGGTTATGCTTTTCCAGTGAATAACAACTTGTAGTATTTGCCTGGAAACTCTGGGTACTTGCAGCCAAACTTTGATATGCTCAGGCATCACCGCGCACTTAAATCTTGGCTTGCAAGAAAAGACTGGGAAATGGCTAAAATATCTAATTGCCGGCCATTTTTTGAGCTATTAATTATTATTTGGTTGCTTAGTCATATAGCCTTTAATTACAGGATAATAATTTGACCGTTCCTAATGATTGGCACACGTAAGACAAAACCAGAAGCTATGTATTTTCCTTTTGTCATAAAGGATTCAAATCCCTTCGCATCAACCTTGGGAGGGATTAATTTAATTTATGTAAGGGTGCTTGTAACAAAATAAACATAATAATAATCATATTGAATGGCAAGTAATAATTATTGAACCACTACTGCAAGGCAACGTTTCATTTGGAGGGAAAAGAAAAGGCACAAATAACAAATTAGATCAAAAATATCATTTGATTCGTCGATCCTCAAAAAAGAAATGTCAAAATGAAATTGATTTGCCAAAAAAAAAAAAGAAGGAATCTCATGTTACCGCTGCTCTGAGTGGTAATTGGTAGGGATGACAGGATTTGAATCCGTGACATTTTGTATCCAAAACAAACGCTTTTATTTTATTTTTTTATTTTTTGAAAGGTTACTAAGAGAGGTAATATCTCAATAACCAATAATTGGTGATTAACGTGGTACAGTAGGGAACCAGACCATATGACTTGACATACATGTTTGGTCCTTCTTACCAAGCGTATTTATTGATTATGAAATCCAAATCTCCGTTGCCAGCAATCATGTTACTAATTTTATATATATGTTAAAATTGATACAATAAATTAAAATGATTGAAATTGCAAGGTGAGGGGAGGGCAGAGATGGGGCATAATAGCTAGTAACAAGCATTTAATTGTATTTGTTTAATTGAACCAAAATGAGGTTGTGAAGAAGCAAGAAGACATTGTCGAAATGAAAACACAAACTTCATGACTTAATAGCATTCACTTGCTGGTTTTTAACCATAGTGATAATGCCCAGCATCTGGTACAGGGGATCTCAGCATAAAAGGAATCTGCCTGACGCTCCACCGGATTAAATGTTCCGTCATACTCTGATGGAGTAAACTTCCTGTCGTTCAGAGTCTGAGACAGAAACAAAATTGATATTGAAAGACCCCTGCTCCCCCCAAAAACAAAAAAAAAGCCATGGAAGCACACTGCATCACATGAATCCGAAAGATGAAACTGTAAAGATATGCACCTTGAATTGCCCCAAATTTGGGATTCTTGCTTCTATCAATAGAGGCCATGAACTCATTGATAAGATTTTACAGGGTACAACCAAAGCTCAGACACAGGCATTTCTGTGGCACCTCAACATTCTGCTGCACTACAAATATGTTCCGATATATGCAAAATAAGTGAAATGAGTCTCTTACTTAAAAATTTTATTTGATTACGACTAAAATCAGACCTCTAATATAGAGATTACCGTTAAAGAGATAATGCAGCATGCAGAAATCGGAATCGAGAAATGCCTCACTATATATAATAAACTTATAATTACCTTTTTCATCATTTTGGTTGATGACTTTCTTGCATACTAGAGAGTCAATAGTACTGAGAGGGAAGCAAAATCAACATTCGGATTTTGAACATCCAAGTCAAAGAAAAGAAAATGCACTTTATTTCATAAAACTTTTTGTTAAATTCATTTTCCTAAGCTACAATGTGAACTCAAATCTTTGCTTCAGTTTGCTATTCAAACCACCAAAATTGCTCTGTTTTCTTTGTTAGTACCCAGAATGTGCCATCTACAAGATAGCAATTTACATTCCTTAGGCCCAGTGGCAAAAAAAATCAAAGAATACTGAAAGAAGATCTAACTGCTGCTGCACATTATTTCACTTTCCTTGATGGTTTTAGGAGCGCTGAAATGTCTACAAAATGAAACGAAATACTGCTGGTCTGCCTAAGCATTTACACACAACAGTAGTAGAAATTTGCACATAATTTTAGAGAGAATGAGCTGATGACAAGCAGAGACAATATAAAATAAAAAAAAATAAAAAAAATTCTTTCAACATCATAACAAAGGCTTATTATGTGAGTATTAAAACACAAAAATGCGGCTATATGAGTGCAATTTGGAGAATTTGATTTTTCATGCTAACTGACCCACTTAGCTCAAAATATTCTAAAACAAGTATCATCGGTCCCTTAATTAAGTCATCCCACTGGGTGATGGAAAGGAATCTTGGGTACATACACTAATGGCATTGAATAATCACACAAATAGTCTGATATACAGGAAACCAAGGTCTTGATCCCACAAACAAGGGTAAACGAATCAGTTTAGTAAACGAGCTGCTGTATACAGAAATAGTGATGGCAGAAGCAGTCTAAATAACACGAAAAACAAAAAAAGTTTAAATAACATAAAACCTGCTGAATGTATTATAGGAATTTACATCCTAGAGTTTCTTTTGATCAACCTAGACAATCAAACTATTTCGGAAGCAATAGTTTCCACCCAGCTGAGAGAAAGAGTGAGATCCATTTATGAATGTACTTGTAAGCACAGCACATATTTGAACTTCTAAGGATTTTAAAATATTACCTTTTGCATCTTGAGTCATACATGACCAAATCACCTTCTGCTGATTGCTGAGGACTCTCTGGACATAATGTTCCTCCATTTATCCTTGAGATCAGATGGAGTACGAGTAGGATCAAAAACATCACAACCAAATTCCAAAACTTTCTTCCAAGGAAGATTTTTATTTACTTTAGTTGAAAATTTTTCCACTCCTTCCTGCAATATAAGAGTGGATATCAACAAGCCAGCAAATTAAATCTTGAATATATTCTAACTCACTAATCCATCTTGAATATTTAAGACTGAATCACAACAACAATTCAGCTTTTTAGAATCTAGCTCTTACTCTTATTTGCATATAAAAACATGAAAACAATGTACAATATGAGATGCATAATACAAATTTTTTTTCTTATCATAATTCAATTTTAAAGCAGTAGTGAAGGCAAAGCTTCTAAATTCTAGAAATGAGCTACCGAATTGAAATGTAAGAAAGGTTTTAAGGAATCAAACAATATTAGGTAAAGATGGAAAACCCTGTCAGAGACAGAATAATTTCAACAATGCATTAAATGAAATTGAATCAATTGTAAATCTCATACAGATTCAAATATTTCATTAAGTGAAATCAGAATCATGATTTATAGTAGATGTCAAAACCAAAGGACATTATTTGGAAACACAAGCACAGTGATTTGGGTTGAAAGCAAAAAGTAGCAACGACCATGAATCCATACCTTCAGCATTTCTTCTTCTTCAGCCGTCCAATGTAATCTCCTACGTTTTTCAGAAGCAAATGTGAAGTTTGTGCTGCAATGTGAAATGGAACAATAAATTCCAATCACTATAAGAAGCATATATAAGTACCAAAACTAATTCCTATTTTGCAACCAAATTGGAATATTTCCAACATGAAATCCTATGAGAGAGTATAAACTTTCTAATATGCCGCACATGCTGACTCACAATTTTCCACTGGAAACTTGTGTAGACTTTTTGGAGGCAGTTGATTTCTCATTTCGAGCCTGAGCTATTTTCTCTGGATTAGCACCTTTTGGTGGGGATAACTTCTTTGATGAGTCAACATTCTGAGATTTTGTTTTCTCTGGGTTGGCACCCTTTGATGAGCGCAACATTCTTGGTGAATCAATACTCCGAGATTGTGCCTTCTTACCACTTCCTGCAGCACACCTCAGGCGCATCGACGTTGGCTCTATATCAGAATCAGACATTTCAGTTCTCAATGTTCTGGGGTCTACATTCTCTTCTTCTTGCCTTTCTTCCTTCAATTTTTCAGTGTCAGGTATATCGCCTTTCCATAAATTAAGTAAAATATCCACGACCATTTCTTCTCCAACACAACAAGCAGTGTAAGGCTCCTCTTGCAGTTGATCCTCAACAATCTTCTCATGTCCACTGTCATCAACGCGTACTAAATCTTCCAATGGTATCCCTTTTCCATCTTCCAAAAGTTCAAGCTCATGAGTTTCACAGACGTTTTCCTCACTGGGCCTTTCTTTGCTAGTATAATTCACAAGTGATTCGATCCCAGGTGTTTTCTCTCGACTATGATTTATCTTGTCCCCAGAATGAGAATGAACAGCCAGAGAGTTACTCTGATTCTCAAGTGCCCTCTTAAATTTGTCACAGGAATCAGCTGTCTTTGTGTTGTCCCCATCATTCTCTAGCTCTCCCTCCACTTCCACACTTTGATTCTCAACTTGAACATCATCCGCTCGATCCTCACAACCACCATAACTGTAATTTCTCTCTTGATGAAGAGAAGACATATTCAGCTCATTTCCTTTATCTGTTTTACAATTCTCCTTTTTATCACCACTAAAACTTTTAGAATCAATAAAACATGCCAACTGTTTCTTTGTTTCCATAGCCTTCTTCCACAACTCCTTTGTCCTTGTCAATTCACGTTTATACCAGCAATAGGGACAGTAAAAGTTTCCCACATCATCAAATTTAACTCCACAGCTCAGGCAGTTTTCATGTACAGAAATTGGGCATCCAGATTGACTACAAACCAACAGATTCTCACCACGTCTATTACACTTAATACAAGGCTCTTCCTCCAACAAATCAACATCCATAAAATCTCCACTCCGGCCTGAACCACTATGATTTTCCATGCGAATGCCAATCTCATCATCATTATATGAAGAAGCCATATCTACATCGCCATTCATTTTGCCTAGTGTTCCTCCATTTGCTTCACCCTTTGTAAAGATCCAACTAAAAATTTTCAGAAGTTGTCACTTCAAAAGTTTCTTGATTAAAAGTTAAAATTAACACATAATATCATCAAGCAATGCTTTGTTTTCAAAAAGCAATGTATCATTTTAGAGACTTTCCCTGATCTTTGAAAATCACACACACACATACACACATTTTTCAAACAGTAACAAAAGAGAATAATCACGGAAAGAAAACGATCATATTGAATCATTAAAAAAAAAAAAAAGCCACATTTGCATGAGCAGTTGCAAGCGAGCATCTTTAGTTAACCATTTTGTTCAAAGAAAGGAATGGTTAACTAAGCAGAAGGAAAAGCTCTCGAGAAGCAAACAGAGAAAGATGAAGAGACAGAGAGAAAATACCAGTTCATGTTCGTGATTGAAGAAACGAAGTGAATGAGTTGTTGAAATTCTACTTGGTGAAGCGGATTTAGGGACTCCAGTACTGCCACCGCGCGGTTTTGTTCTCATTTCCTTGCTACTACGATTCTCCGAGTGGCACTGCGGGTTTTATACCTTTATTACAATCAAAACGCTGCGTTTAATAAATAGCAGCCGCTGGGACAAATATGGCTTCGCAGACATTTTACCTGGGCTTCGCACACATTTACCCATCACTTTCTAAGTACACCGCAAGTTTTGTGATCATCCAAAACGACATCGCATAGACATGGAATCGATTCAATTTTCAGCTTAAGTTCAAACTGAGATCAGAAATTGGATCACGTATCAATTTAATTTTGAAGAGTTTGGGCTCGGGTTTGAGCCGAGCAATGAGAGGGCACAGAAGAGTCAATCGTTTTCATCTCGGAAATATCAGATTATATCTACATGATCGGAGGACAAGACGTTACTCGCCTTATGTACGGACGTAGAAGCGGCAGCTCGTTTGGACTCCAAACTGCCACCGGAAGTTTATTGAAGCGGCCAAAGAGTCGGGTGGCTTCGATAACGTCACGGCATTTTCGGTTTGGGAGATCATGAAGGCGGAGGTTGACGGTCTCAGTCCCACATTAAATGACGCTTCGAGTGTTCTGGGTATGTTGCAGTTTATGTTCCCGGAGTACCCGGTCAGTCCGCCGCCGATGGTGACGTTTTACATTGATGTCAAGTCTGAGGTGGGTTCTTGTGAAGCAATGGTGAGTGATTTTGGGAAATTGAAATGCGAAGACTGAATCGAGTTCCTGTGACACAATGGTCAATGAATTTGGGAAATTTAACATTTAGGATTAGGGTTAACTGCACATTACTGGGCTTGTTTAGTGTGAATTTTGTGCTGTACATATCTGCTTTTGTTGATTAATATAACAATATGCTTGGGTACTTTTCGCTGGCTTATTTTATTATGAATGAGGCTGGGGAATTGCCTTTTACATTCCGTGAATTGCCGGGGCACTTCGGAGTATACGGAGGGAGATTTAGGGAATCTTCCTTCCCTTCAAAGAAAGGAAGGATTCCAATGAAGCGATCTTGTTTTAATTGTCGAATTGGCATGTGATATTTTGAATTTGTTCAGAATTTCAACTTGAATCCCAACTAATTGTGGGTATGCAAAACTGTTCAGCTCATTTGTTGGGATCATCTTTATTAGTAGCAATTAATGAGAAATTGCACCTTAAGGAGTGAAAAGGGTATTTCAGGTTTTTTTTTTTTTTCCTTTCAATCATAGAAAATGAACACATAAATCAAATGACGGCGAGAATGCTGCAAGTCGAATGGCTATTGTTAAATTGTTTAATTTTCTCATTTGTGTTTTCTCATTGCTTTCAATGCAATTCAGTTGCCCTACATCAAACAATTAGTGCCTAATAACAAATTTCTTCGTCTGGGCACCTGTGAGAAAAGAATCCAACCATTGACTTTCAGACTCATATACTTTAACGTAAAAAAGTTTTCTTCCACTTTCTTGGAAGGTCCCCTAGCTGCATCACTTTGACGGGTTTAAATATCTGGCATATATTTCATTTGGGAATTTAACATTAGTTTAATATTTGTACATGGGATGTTTGTGGAGTACATGATCGAGGAGTAATATGGAGTTTTTGGTCTACAATAAAATGGATAATAGCAGAAGCAACATTGATGAGAAACCGTCGTTGGCTCAACTTCAATCCACAGTTGAGGTTTGTTTTCTTTGCTTTCATTTACAACGAATCTTGAAGGTTTCTTGATTTTTTACAAAAGGGTATTTTCTGTTGTGTAGATGGAATCACTGGAAGACAGAGCAGTGCTTGAGATGGAACATGAGAGCCTAGTGAATCCGGGTTCAATAGTGATTAAGAAACCTTCATTTAAGTTGTGCAATGGCAGTTTAGATGTTAGTAGCAGTCGAAATACATATGTGACCAGGAGTTGTAATGGGGTCATTGAGAGCATCAAGGTTGTTGTATTCTCTATAAAACTAAACATACTGATAATTTTTGGCCCCATAGCAATTGTTGTCGATAAAACTTCTGGTGCTCACGTGAGTTTCTGTTTGCTTTTGTTGCCAATGTGTTTGTTTGTTCAAGAAGCTTGTGAAGATTGCATTTCTTTTTAGTGTTGATTTTGATTTCCTCATGTGAATTTTCAGGGTTGGCTTTTTCTCCTGAGCTTGTTGGGGATCATTCCTCTGGCTGACTGTCTTGGTTTTGTAATTCTCCATATGAAATTTCATTTTCATGAATTTTCAGACTCTAGATCATGAAATCGGACTATACAAAAATTTGGTTATGCTTCCATTTGATTGTATCAATATTGAAATGATAAATGATTTCATTAGTACCTAATTTGCAGCTTGTGCTTAATTTGATGTAGGCAGCTGGCTTTCTTTACAGGACCTGCACGTTCTTTTATTGTCGATAATCTGAATGTTAATCTCATTTTTTTCCCTTTAGTTGACTGTAAATCATCAAAAAAAATTTCAATAATGAAGTTTCGGTTTGACATCATTTCCGTGAGCTTTTTATTTCTTCAACCCATGAAGCTCCTCTGTTCTTCAAGCTTCCAAATTCACAAGAAGCTTTTATGTTTATTTCTCTTAAAAAATTTAGGTGAAAAATATGTTTGAGCATCAATTCGTTTACTGGGATTACTCAATGATAAAATATCGTCTTAATGCCATTTGCATTTATAGGTCTACTAAATGCTATTTTCGGAAATTTAACAGAATTGATAATATCAATTTATGTATAAAAAGGGGACACGATGCGTGCAGTTCAAGTGTTCAACAGTGATTACTCAGTTCTATTTTATCAAACATGTTGCTGGTGCTAGGCTCTGGTTTCTTTTGTGGGGAACTTGTGAATGCAAAGAGGAAGCAAGTGTTTAGTAAGGTCTGTTAGCATTTTGATCACATTTGATATCTTAAACCAAGGGGAAAACTCTTTGTTGTTCTTTAACTCTTTATGTCCATTACTAAGTTTGTTTATCTTATGTCCATTTATAAATTTGTTTATCATATATCCATTTATAAGTTTGTCAACAGAGAGGTTAAAACTGTTCTAATTTTATTGATAGGCCGTTGCTTTAGTGAACTCTGGATTGCTGCTGATGGCAGTAATGGGTTTGTTGTTCCCTGCTGTTCTCCATTCTACACACATTGAGCTGTATTTTGGGAAGTCTGAATTGGCCCTCTCAAGATTTAGTAGCTGTATCATGCTTGTGGCTTATGCTGCCTATCCATATTTAAAGCTGAAGAGCCAGCGGCCTGCGTGATCAGGTTAGTCAGACTCTTCGTTGTATATTGCCAACCTTTGATGAGTGTCTATTGTGTTTAATGGTTGTTAAATTGTTTTGTTTATGTCAACTCAGGAAGAGAGTCAGATTGAAGGGGACTTAGATAATGACGAAGTTCCTGAAATGTCAAAAGGGAATCAATAATCTGGCTATTCATTTTGACTGCCTGGATCTCCATCCTCTCAGAATATTTGGTTGGTGCTATTGAGGTACCACTTTCAAGTCAATATATACCAGATTCTTTTGTGTAACAAATTCGGTATGTCTTCTGTATATGTTCTTACAGCATATATGGTTACGTTTTGCAGGGAGCATCTATGGAGTTGAAAATGCCTGTAGCTTTTATCAGGGTTATCCTACTCCCAATCGTTGGTAATGCTGCAGAGCATGCTGGTGCTATTATGTTTGCAATGAAAGACAAGCTTGTAAGTACCAAATACTTGTTCTGCTGGTGACATATTACGGCTAATATTCGTTAACTAGCCTCTACAATTTACTTTATCCTGTGCAGGACCTATCCTTGGGGGTGGCAATAGGTTCATCAACACAGATAGCTATTTTTGGGGTACGGATCAAGCATTAGACAGCTAGTCCTTTCTGTTACTTCTCATCTTTTTCGTTCATGATCTCTTGACTCTGAAATTATTGTAGTTATGATACTAGTTTCCCTTTTCTATTGGTTTTGGGTGATCATGGGACGCCCTATGGACTTAAATTTTTAACTTTTCGAGACAACCACACTTATGATAATTGTCCTAGTGCTAGCGTTCATGGTGCTGGTTTGCAAACTGAAATATTTACTTCCATGAAACAAGAAAAATTGAATACCAGCATAAATATTTCAATCATGCAACTCCTGAATGTTGCTTTTATCTTTGAATTACCTGTGGATTGACCTTTAAACTCTTTCTTCTGTTAGAAACACCAACTTGAAATTACTCTGATAGTATTCACTTATTTGTTATGTTAAATTTGCAGGAGGGAAATTCTAATTACTTCAAAGGACTAATGCTTGTTCTTTGCTACGTTATAGTTGCTGCAAGTTTTTTTGTACATGAAGACCCTGCTTCATTATTTAAGTTGTTGCTCCTTTTGGTTTCCCAGGTAAATGGTGAATTCACAGTACTTTATAACACATAGCAATGTGGTTCTGCAGGGTATAAGAGCCACAAACATGGTGACTAGAGGTTGAATGCATGTTGTGGAATATGGCTAAAGGCCTAAACCTTAAGTCCATTTTGGACACCAGAAAAAGGGTTTTGTAAAGAGCTTCCTGTAAACTCAGTTTTCTTAGACAGCTGGTTCTATAAGGTTGATCCCCAGAAGCTTCAGGTATATTTGTTGCTGTAAAGCTTTCAAAGAAAGATATCCCCCATTTTACCAGTTTCAGATTTAAGGATCTTATTCCTTGCCTTAAATTTTACCGAGGCTGCTATTGCATGCGTTCTTGTGCCTAGCCACTTTGATGCGGCAAAGTGAAAATGGCTTGATGAAGGCTCCAAGTCTTGCATGACTTGTGGAGATTAAGAATCAATATAAGTAAGCTACGAGGAAACTGCAATGATATTTTGGCATCTCATACACACCATGTGAACAACGACTCAGCAAATTTGACTCAGTTCTCTGCAGTTAGATGTAGAATATATGTACTTGATCTTGATGGTTCATAAACAATGGTTGGTGACTATGTGTGTACTAAGAAAACAAGAAAAGCATAAAAACAAATGCAGATGATGAATTAAGAAAGCTAAAACCAGCCACATCAAACCAAAAAAAAATCAAGAAACAAGGTAAGAATATTACTAAAGAGTAAAGAGCTAGGCAAATCACTTGTTGGTCGAGGTGTACACCGACTACATTAGTTGAAATTCTCTAAACTAGAATAAATACGTCTATTACATTGAGAATATGTGTATGATTCAAACACTCTTGGTAATTAATGTAGTGTTTACTTACTGGAGTGGGAGTTAGGAGTATGAATTCCTCTCACTCTAGTGTTTATTTACTATATTTAGGGAGGGAGTGGGAATCACACTCCATGGGATCCACCCCTTTTTGAAGTGGGGAGTGGGATTCCCACTCCCATTGGGGGAGGTGGGAGTGGGAATCCACTCCCCCTCTTCCATTTTTGTCCTTAAAAAAAATTTAAAAATATTTAATAAAATAATATCATATTTATTTAAATCATATTATTTTATAGATCATATTTATTGAAAGTAATAATTTATATTGACTCTAAGTTAAAATTATTTAAAAAGAATATTATTATACTCATAGAATTAATAATATTATTATGTACTCTTTTTATTTAAAAATATAATATTATTATATTTATTTAAAAATAATAGTATTATATTTATTTAATATTAGTAATTAATAATAATCAATATTTTATTCTAAAAAAATTAATTTTATATTATTAATAATAATGTTTCATTTGTGTTGCTCTTAAGTCTTAATAATAATTTTTTATTTACATAATTAAAATTAATAAAAAATTATTTACATAATTAAGAATATTAATAATTACTATTAATTTACAAATATAATAAAGTAAATATTTTATTTTTTAAATCTATTTTTTTATTAATTTTGTAATAAAAAACTATAATTCTTTAAATAAGGGTAAAATTATAATTTAAAACCATTTACTCTCAATCCAAAACAATGTAAACACATAAATTGGATTCTAATATTTCCATTCCAATGTAAGTAAACAATCTCAAAACAAAACAGGTCACAATCCAGGATTTACTCGCCGGGATTAAAACCACTCCAATCTAAAATGTAAACGCTACATAAATACACAATACAATGATCTAACACATACATAATTATAAGAGTTGAACTATTGGCACCCCTTCATTGATCTTTTAAAACCCCTGTGATATTATAATTACATTTAAGGATAAATATAAATAGAATTAATCTCATTTATATTTTCTTTCTCTCTTCAATTTCATTTTGCTTGCACAATATAAATTTTTTTAATTAGAATAATCTGAATTTAAGAAGCAATCTATAAATTTTTTTAGATCATGAAATTAATCTAAATTTAAGAAGCAAATTTTTAAGCCAAAATAATAGTCTTGTAATATATGTAGCAACAAAATTAGGATACAACATTATGAGAAATATAAATTAAATAAATTTTTATCTCACTACAAATAATTTTTTAAAGATTCTCAAACTAATTGTTGCACCGAAAGTTTATATGTACGATAAAAATGTATTAGACTCATAAAATATTCAATATTTTATATTGTTTTTCTTACTTTTTCTTTTAGATTTTTTTTAGAAATTAAATAATAAAGAAAGTTGGAAGAGAGGAATACAATTATTAAGACTAAAAGAGTGAGAAAGTTATTAGAAATTACAAGATTTATAAATAAAAATAGTGTTTATTTAGAAAAATGATATTTTTGGTATTAAATGGAATATAATTTTAAAAAAGGGGTTTCAAAAGAATTTTGGAGGGGTGCTAGTAGTCGCACTCTAATTATAAATAGCAAATTGTTGCAGGCTCGCTCCATGAACCTAAGTACTTGTGGACTCGTGGTTCACTGCTGTAGTGCTGTTTGTGTTGAGTGTTGGCTTGGCAGCTTGTTTGTCTTGTGGCCTGTGGGTGGTGATTGGTGTACTGTGGAGTGTGGCTGTGGCCGGTGACCGGTGTGGTGTGTGTGTTTGCGAATTGTTTGTTGATTTGTTGTGAGTTCAGAGTTGTTGTGAGTTGTGAGTTTGTGACTGTGTGTGCAATGTGTTGTGTAGTGTGCGGCGTGTGTGTGTGTATTGAGCTGAGCAAGTGAGCAGGTTAGGAATTAGCAATTAGGCGTGTGTGTGTGTGTAAGTCTGTGCAGAACTGGGCCACTGGCGGTGTGTATGTGTAGTTTAGGTTTTCTGTGTTTTTTTTTTAAGGACCCGATCGGGTAATCGGATTGGGGCGGATTTCACCCGACCCGATCACAACCCAATCGGGTTTGTAATTTTTTACCCGATCGGGTTGTGATACCGACCCGAACCCAAAATTTTTCGGGTCAGGTCGGGTCGGGTAAAATGCCCACCCCTACTTGTGGGTTGTTTGGAAGCTGTTAAAGAGGGTGGGGTTGGCTTATTTTCCTGGAATATAATTCTATCCAGTGTTTGTTGCAAAAGGTAATGTATGGATAATATAATCCTGTAAAAATGACATTTTATATCCTAGGGGGCATCCTCGGCTAAATTTTATAAGGTAAAATCTCATCCCTTGTTGTTTTCATGGGATAAAGAGAAGCAAATTTTATTGCCGTGAAAAATAGAAAATAATTCATTTTTTTTAATAAAAAAAAGGTAGTTCTCTTGCATAAAAATCTTTCATATTTTCTCTCCCATTATTTATTATTTACAATTTTAAATTTAAGAATATATATATATAAAACTTTCCATGTATCACATGAAATCTTATCACTAGCGAGGTGGGAGGATTAGTATTATTCTAGGTAATAACATAATTTAAATTTAGACTTCTAAATTTATTATTAGGAAAATAATATTTATAAACTTCATAACTAAATGAGAATCAAAATCCAAGCATTTAGTTAATTTTGTTTATTTTTCAATCATATTTAACATTAAATTGCATATAAATTCCTGTCTAATCTTATGGTACATGAGATAGTATTAATATAATCTAATCCAAACTAATTATTAATATAAGTCAATCCATGAGATAGTATTAATATAATCCAATCCAAACTAATTATTAATATAAGCCAATCCAAACTAATTTTAAACTACAACAAATATACGTCAATATTAAATATAATCATATCTCATCACATCTCATCTTATCTTATTATATCACATTCTATCATATCCTATCTTACATACTAAATGCATCTTTATTGTATTAACATAATATAACGCGACATCATAATTCACAAGCAGTCCGACTTAAGTACCTGAGATACGTATACATATATATGCTCTATCATTCAATAGGTTAGTGGGACTAATAAAGCAGACTAGTTGTGGTTACATTTATCAATGTGGTACCCACCAAATTTAAATAAATAAAAAAAAAGAAAGAAAGGCGACAATGGAGTAATCCTCTCAACTCAACAGTGGACAGTTCAACGGCATAACAGATGGTCCAATGACGTTATGTCATGTGGTAGCGTAGTAGGTCTCATTATAGGTTCCACACTAATTTAATTTTTTTTTTTTGAATTCTGTTATATACAAATTATTACTGATATTTCATCAGATATTATAATTAATATTCTGATCGTATTATATAAGCACCGTCATATATTGCTAAAAGCATTTTGAGATCTTTAAGCGCCATGAATATTCGAAGGGTCTCACTCACGTTTCGTAAGGGAGAGATTGCCATTCGATTAATTGATAATTGAGTCTTGAAATCATAATCTTTCTTATAGAGGCTGAGCAGCCTTCAGCGTTGTAAGTGTAAGAGTTAGTCTCACTCTAGAATCCATTACTAGTCTCATAGGTCGTCACATGACAGAACAATATTGAACTGTCTCGACACCTCAACAAAGTAATGGGATAGTCTCACACAAATTTTTCTCAAAGCATGATTATCTATGCATACCACTTACCACGCTGAGATGGTATATATGCGGGACATGCATAAGTTTTTATCAATGAGAGGAACTGGTCTCCATCAAGATAACAAATACAATCATTTTCTTTGCCTTTTTTCCCCCAATTTTTTCAATAAAATTCCTAAACCAGTGTCATTCCTTCCAAGTTCTCTGACATAAATCCTTCTTCATTCTTATAATTGAATTATACCCTCTTTCGTTTTTCAAATTATCGGAGAACATATAAGAATATCCCCTAATCAAGGGATATAGTAAACTTGCGTACACATAACCCGCATGATAATAATTACTAACGTATGTAGACAAATGGACAATATTTTAGTTATTAACTAACCAAGTATATTCTTACTCTGGTCACTATGACTTCCAATGTCTTCAAGAGTAATAAACTACACGGGTTTTCACATGGAATGTTAATTCTATTGTATCTTCTTAGAAAATTCGCTATAAAATTTTTAATATAATTCAATTACGAAATAAGCTACATAGAATGGTTACTTTGACGATTAATGATTAGGCTGCTCCTAATTTATAGATGGTACATAGCTGTCAATTCCACTCCCCAGCATCCATGAATTAATAAAAACAACGATACCTCAATCCTAAATCAAGTTTAAAGCTAACTCTCAAGAATTACATAATATTGAATTATATAATATTCCAAAATCTGATGAATCTTCTCGGAGATTAATACCCTTGCACAGTCTAACGTACGTGATTGTATATCTATACGATATGATATCGATCGATATAGTTAAGTAAACACAACAAAAACATTAACTATAGTACGCTCTGCGATTTTGCTAAAATATTTGATGTTAAACAAGGCGCGAAGATAGAAAGAAGCTTCAAGTTAATTTATATAAATATAATATATTTTCCTAGGACGGCATCAAATTAAAAAGTACATGCGGTACTTATCAGGCCTATAAACTGAAGTTGTTTCAATATTTTTAATCCAAGGAAAAAAGAAAAAAAGAAAAATGGAACAATTAGTAGTAAATTTACAGAATGAGAGTTTGAACAATTTCTTTGGCGGCGTAGTGCTACTTTGCCAAGTTTTGATTGCAATTTCAATCCTATCAATGATAGCTTTTGCATGTGTGAATCCTCCTCCTCCTTCTCCTCAAGAAGAAGAAGAAAATAAGTATGAGAAAAAAGAAAAACGTCAAGTTGAGATTGACATGGGAGCGGCAGGAGAGGCAGCCGGACAGGGGGTAGGTTGTTGCGGCTGTGGAGGAGATGGCGGTGGCTGCGGTGGTTTTGGAGGTGATTGAAGACCCACCATCCATCCAACCGTGCATGGCTTCCTTGAGTCCTTCCTACTTATATATATTCTGATTCATATTCCAGGAGTACAGTAGCTAGATAATGTTTGCGGACGATTGATAACTGATGTCTGATTGATTGTAACGCCCTTAAAATTTTTTTTTCTTTATTAATTATTATGGTAGTTCTTAGATAGATATTAATAATTGTTGTTTCTTTTGATTGGTCTATTAATGGATTTTAGAGAATAATTCTAGGCTTTTCTAATTTAGTAGAATTAATTAGAATTTTCTAGTATTACATTTAATAATTACACAAGACATGTGTTCCTATATTATTACTTGCATTATGCATTTATTTATTACATGATGCAAACATTCATAATTACATTTATTTAAGCTTTTTATATATTTATTGTTACTTTATTAAAATTTCTTTATTAAAAGTTTACTTTAAATTATTAAAGTTTGCTTTGTATATATGATACACCTATTAAAGATTTACTTCATATTTATTATTATTTTATTATTATTTTCTTTAATAAAGCTTATGTTAATTTATTATTACATTTATTAAAATTGCCTTGATTATACTTATTAAAAATTTGCTTTAAATTTATTATTGTTTCTTTAATAAAATTGTTTTGTTAAAATTTATTTTACATGTGTGATTGCATTTATTATTGGTTGCTTTATGCATTTATTATTGCTTGATTCAAGTTGTTGAATCTTGAAAGGAGAAGGAAGCATAATTATCCAACTTCTTTCAATTGTTCATCTTCATTCTCTCTCAATTCCAAAAATCTAAAGTCTAGATCTCTCATAGTAACCTTCTCCAAATCTTCAATAGAGCTAGAGATCTTAGTTAAATTGAAGCTTCTTGATTTGGTGAGTCTTTATTGCTTATGCTTTTATTATTTTGAATACATGCTTAACTTAAAACTAAGTTGCATGAAATATGTTATAAAATTCTCTGGCCAGCATGTATATTTTGTATTAAATCATGGCCTTCAAAAATGATTTTTGAGAATAACCTTATATTGCTATAAACTAGACATCTAGGGCTTATTGAATAAATTTTGTTTCATAAGATTTGACTTTATTTTTGATTTTAGGTAGATTTTTAAATCTGACACGGTTGCGCTGGATAACTGTTGTTCCAGCAGAATGACTAAATTCACGAAATTATTTATACTATAAAATGGACTCGAACAATTCTGAATTTTTAAACAGAGGTTAATATATCTGTCTAGTATTTTCAATTTTAATTTCATAATTATCTGATTAATGTATAATTTCGTAAAAATCTAGGAACCAATACTGTTCTGTTAAGCCAATGTGAGACAGTTTTGAGCCCATCAAGAAACAAATAGTTTTGAAAATGTTTTTGGTATTGGATCCTCATGAAATTTTTGTAGGCGATACCTATGAATGTCTAGAACATATCTGCATGATATCGTATCATTTTGATTATTAGATTAAGAGTTAAAATCTAGAGTATCAGACTTGTAGCTGCATGAATTAGAAAATCGGGTTCTCGGAATAAGTTGTTATTAATTATGTCTTGTATCTTTTAAGGTGTGGGAGATATTTAAGGTTGTTAAAAACTTAGAGGTGTGATTCAATTATTTTCTTATCGAGGTAAGTAACTCTATTCCTAGTGTACTAGATATGTATAATAATTTTGATATTTTAATATTGTTACGAGTAAATGTTTTTCTTAGTTCTTTGTAACCAAATTAATTTATGTAAATGTTTTCGAATCTGAAGATTATATTATTTTTATGGTTTTGACAAATATTATAAATGCTTTTAAATGTGCAATTTATTTTTTCTACGTAATTATATTTTTGAAATTGTCTATAAAATGTTGGAATGGAAATTGTTCTGCAAGCCTAAATCATTGTTATGATCTTTTATGAGTTCAATATGAATGTTTTATTTATATTTGATTACGATTATCTACGAAAATCATGCGGGAGCCACCTCTTGAGACTGTATGGGGGCCACCTCTCGAGGGCTAAATTGCTACGAAGTGCCACATATAGTGAAAAATGCCACGTGTAATTTATAACAAATGAAAAATGAATTTAAATGTTTTGGCTCATTGTCCATAGTCATTCTGATTCTGATCGTATTATACGATATAGATATATTTATATTCTATACCAGTACTCGGTTTCTGTTCTGAGTATGCACACGATATTCTAATTCTGACCTGGTCACCGGGACTATTGGTGACACTATGTGACTGAGCTAACTTTTTGTTTTCTGTTAATGTGTTATATGCTTTGATTTCGAAAGTAACTGTGCTTTTAATATTCTGAAATACTATGAATTTATGTTATTTTACTGTGATATGTCATTTTTATTAAATTTATGAATAATGAATATGTTTTTGCTAAAAATAAGGCTTGCAATATTTATTTTTGGTATCGATAGACCTAGTGGGTTGGGAATGGTTTTACTTACTGAGTTGACGGCTCATCCTTCGTCATTACTTTTTGCAGATTAAGTGACTTGTTCAGAAGTGTGGTTGTCTTTGGAGCTAGAGATTTATTTACTTGATATGTTGAATAAAAGATTGATGAATTTCTTGAGCCTTTAAGTTTGTTGTTATTTTTGAATTTGTATTTGTAGGGTTTTGAGACGTCTGTTACTTTTATGATTTGGGAGAAAATGTCAAGTATTTGATTTATGGAATTGTTGTTATGTTCAATAAAATTTGAGGTATTTCAGTTCGTGAATTTGTGTAAGGATTTTTAATTTGTTAGTAACCTCCTATTACCATGTGTGCTGCACGTGATAATTTGGGGTGTTATAGTTGTGGTATCAGAGCCAGGTTAGGATTCTGTAGACTATCTTTTAAGGTCTAATATGATTGTCTAATAGAATTATCTACATTTGTTTTGTATACATGAAGAGGAACATTATGGATATGAAATATGCTAGGATTAAGAGATGGACAGAAATTGACAGAGCCGAACAGTTTATCTTAGGTTGAGTTCTTGTCAAAGATCTTAGAAGACTTCATAAGCAGCGAATGGATGATAGACTAGGACAGACTATAATTGTTTACAGAGATACTCCTCCAGGACCAAGAGCTTCAAAGAATAAATTCAATGAGGCTATACGAGGACTACATGTTTATGGCAAGGGAGCTAACAAGAATAAGCTTGTAGTATGTAGCCTATTTTGGACAAGACTTCAATTTAAGCCTTGTCGTAATAAAAGATGGGTTTCTCCATGCCGTGATATACTATCTCATGAAACTCTTAAGGAAAATAGGACAACTAGAGTCACAATTGAGGAAAGAAAAGTAGAATTAGATCCTTTCCCTATCCGGTTGAGTAAACCTATGAACTTTATGGTTATAGGAAGAAAGCATGAGACTCTATAGACTTTATTGAGATTAATAGAGAGAATAGATCTTAAGACAAGGAGTAATCGTTTAATAATTAGTTATGTTGTTTTGGTATGTTTGAATTTTTTTTTCTATTTGCTTGTGACCTTGTAATAACTTCTTAAAAGATTTTTTATGTTAATGTAGAATGCAATATTTGTCTGTTGTTGTTGTCAATCTTAAATTTTTCCTACTTATTTAGTACTTTGCTCATTAGTATGTCCCTTTTTAATGACATACTTCTTTCGTTTAAGTTACTTATTGTCTAGTAAATTATGTAACCAAATTAAATGACATACTTCTTTCGTTTCTTAGTTCTTTGTAACCAAATTAAATTATGTAAATGTTTTCAAATCTGAAGATTATATTATTTTTATGGTTTTGACAAATATTATAAATGCTTTTAAATGTGCAATTTATTTTTTCTATATAATTATATTTTTGAAATTGTCTACAAAATGTTGGAATGGAAATTATTCTGCAAGCCTAAATCATTGTTATGATCTTTTATGAGTTCAATATGAATTTTTTTTTTTTTTAATATTTGATTAAGATTATCTACGAAAATCATGCGGGGATCATCTCTTGAGACTGTATAGGGACCACCTCTCGAGGGCTAAATTGTCACGTATAGTGAAAAGTGCCACGTGTAATTTATAACAAATGAAAAATGAATTTAAATGTTTTGGCTTATTGTCCGTAGTCATTCTGATTCTAATTGTATTATACGATATAGATATATTTATGTTCTGTACCATTACTCGGTTATGTTCTGAGTGTGCACACGATATTCTGATTCTGGCCGGGTCTCCGGGACTATTGGTGACACTATGTGACTGAGCTAACTTTTTAGTTCCTGTGAATGTGTTATATTATTTGATTTCGAAAGTAATTGAGCTTTTAATATTTTGAAATACTATGAATTTATGTTATTTTACTGTGATATGTCTTTTTTATTAAATTTATGAATTATAAATATGTTTTTGCTAAAAATAAGGCTTGCAATATTTATTTTTGGTATCAATAAACCTAGTGGGTTGGGAATGGTTTTACTTACTGAGTTGACGGCTCACCCCTCGTCATTACGTTTTGCAGATTAAGTGACTTGTTCATAAGTGTGGTTGTTTTTGGAGCTAGAGATTTATTTACTTGCTATGTTGAATAAAAGATTGATGAATTTCTTGAGCCTTTAAGTTTGATGAATTTCTTGATCCTTTAAGTTTGTT
Source organism: Citropsis articulata (assembly GCA_030449925.1). Lineage (NCBI taxonomy): Eukaryota > Viridiplantae > Streptophyta > Magnoliopsida > Sapindales > Rutaceae > Citropsis > Citropsis articulata. The sequence goes on along the minus strand of JASUUH010000051.1, from coordinate 1,935,034 downwards.
GTTGTTTTTGAATTTCTATTTGAAGGGTTTTGAGACGTTTGTTACTTTTATGATTTGGGAGAAAATGTCAAATATATAATTTGGAGTGTTACATTGATCCATGTATTATGCCTAATATTAATTTCTGGTTTTGTGATTAATTTCCACTATAGAATTTTTAATAGATTTATAACGTTTGTTGTATTTATTTATCTTAATAAATATTCTCGCTTTGAATTAAACTTTATCATTCAAATGAAGCACTGCCTGTCCAACCCTCAAGAATCTTATTCTTTTATTTTTTTTTTCCCATAATCCTTTTAACCAAAAAAGAACATTTTAAAATATAAATGTGACTTTTTATTATATTTAATTTTAAATCAATGCATATGTCAAAATGTCATATTTACTCGTAAAAATTATTCTTTTTTCGTTATGTTGACGGCTGATTTACAAGAGTAATTTTAATTCATTTGTGCTGAAGAGGTGGCAATTTAGGTCAAGATTCACTTATTCGATTCGATTCGATGCGAACGGGTGAATTTGATTCGATTTGTTAATCAAATGAATCAAATCTGGTTTGAGGAGATTGATTCACTTATTCGTTTAGGATTCGTTTAATAAATAAATCATAAACAAATCAAATACAATCCATTCATTTATTATTCATTCAACTAAACTTATTTATCCTTAAATATGTACGAATTTTTTTTGAAATTTGAAGGTTAATATAGTAATTGTGAATGATAAATTTTGTATTTTGTAAGATGTTAAATTCGTGATCTTTTTACATTTTATTCTGCTTAATTTTTGTTCATTAATTATACTTTTGTAAACGATTTCATGGGCAACTCGATTTATTATAAAATAAACTAGTAAATGAATCTATGTTCGATTCATTTTTTTTATAAGGATTCATTTTTTAATTCTACTAAAAGAATTAAATAAATTGAACCAAATATTCATTTAATAAATAAATCGAATAGAATCAACAGACTTTTAACCCAATTTATTTATAGTTTGATTTAAATTCCATCTGTTTATTTGTTTTGCCACCCCTATAATAAAAATTTATTGGTTTTGACTTGTTTATGCATGATCATTTTCTTAATTTTGCTTTTGACGATTGCTTTTTACTAGACCTTACTTAGCTTATATTGTCGCGGACTGCCGAAGTTCCTATCCCAAATGCCCATAAGTTTGGCCTAGAGAGCCCAAGACAAGGCCAAGAGTGCTAGCTTGGCCCGATTCCTGAAATTTGTAGACAACTCTAACACCTTTAAGCTTGTACATTTCTAGAATACTCTACACATTTCCAGCACATGTAAATATTTAGCTAGTGGTAAAATTCTCTAGAATCTCTAGAGCTTGGCAAGGCTCCCTATAAATAGGGCATGGCATTAGGCATTTGAGCAACAAGCTTAAAGCAAGCACTCAAGCATTCTTGTAAGCTCTCTTATAATCTTTCTTTCGAGTAATACAATTTCTTTTATTCAGCTCTATTGCTCTTTTCTCTCTAGCTTTCGAAGACTTAGCTAGTCAAGAAGCTCGAAGGCTTACTTTGCAACATTCGACAAAGGTCGTCTAAGTGCCATACGGGTTCGTTGCGCAAAACACTCATCCCGTGACAAGTGGTATCAGAGATAAGGTTTGTACCCACGCAAGTTAGCTCATGAGCAATGGCCAACCCTCCAAACCCAGCACAAGAAGGCGTTGTTGGTCTAGAAGTCCCACCAGATCTAAGCTGCAGTCGTGAGGAAGGACATGCTCCAGGCAAGACCCACGGCAAGTCCAAGGCCCCATCCATTGATGCCTTAGAGCCTCACATGGCTACGCCCGAAACAGTTATGTCCACCGCTCAAGACGCCCTTAAAGGATTAAAGGATAGGGTGGACGGTCTCGAGGGAGAATATGCTGAGCCCACTGTGGCAACAAAGGCCCTCATCTAAGACCAAGCGAACACCTTCCGAAGGGAGTTTCGAGCTTTTCACGAAGAGTTGCTGAAACTCCACAGTTTCGTCTAAGAGGAACTATGGGTTGCCTGTGCAGAAGTAAAGCAAGTCCGCTCGGATTAGGCATGGTATAAGTACACACTCTCTACTAGCCTAGCTTCCGCAAGTACGAGTGATGCGCGCCGTATCGATGTGCCAAAACCCGACACTTATAATGGCATACGCAATGCCACGGTCGTAAACAACTTTCTATTCGGGCTAGATTAACACTTCGATGTCATGGGTGTACAAGATGAGGCATCGAAAGTGGGCACAGCACCCATCTATCTTTAAGGCGGCGCACAACTATAGTGGTGTCAGAAGCATGGCGAGATGGTTAATATGTACCATCGACACTTGAGCCGACTTCAAGAAAGAACTTCGAAAGCAATTCGCCCCAAGTAATGTGAAAAAAAAAAGTGTGAGCGCGCCTACGTTGCCTCAAGCAATTGGGTAGCATTCATGACTACATCAATGAGTTCACTACCCTCATGCTCGAGATCAGTGACATGTCCGACAAGGACACACTCTTTTACTTCCAAGATGGCCTCAAGGATTAGGCCAAGATGGAGCTCGATAGACGGGGTGTTCAAATACTAGACAATGCCATCGCCATTGCGGAGTCACTCACCGAATACTCCACCCAAACTAAAGATAAAAAGTCTAGCCAAGGTAAAGGTAGGGGAGAAAATCGCATGGACAAGAGCAGCAATTGCAAGGATTAGGGGCAGAAAAAGCCTCCCAGCAACAAGAGTGGGTAAGGCAAATTGAAGAACAAAAAAGAGCCACCGAAGCCTCGAAGCCCACGCTTCATTTGCAATGGCCCTTATTATGTCTGTATTTGTCTCGAAAAAAGTCATTGAATGCATCATTTCTCGACTCGAAACAACCTTACTATGGGCTGGAGGAACCTAAATCGGCGTAGGTTCTCTTGGCCTTGGCGCGTTGATATCATGAGTCCGTATTCGTCAAGAAATGGCTCATGTATGTGAGTACGAAGATAAATAGCTTGTTTGTTCGCGTACTACTAGAAATGGGAGCTATGCATAACTTCATATCCGTAGATGAGGCCAAGCGCTAAGGCCTCAGGACCACCAAGGAAGGAGGCACGATGAAGGCACTCACCGCCAAGTCCATTGCGGGTATCACATAAGGTGTGCACGTAACCCTCGGTACATAGAGCGGAAAGCTTAACTTCTTCATCGTGCCTATAGATGACTTCAAGATGGTTCTCGGCATCGAATTCTTCAATTAAGTCTATGCCTCCTTACTACCCGCTACAAACTCTAAAAGCATCATCGACGGGAGTAAGGCATGCATGGCTCCCACCAAGCGTGGCAAGTCCGAGGAGAAGATGCTTTCAACCATGCAATTGAAAAGGACTTTCAAGAAGGACCCAAGCTTCTTGGTCTCCATCTGGAATCTAATCGAGGGAGAAGATTGCAGAAATAAGCCAAGCCAAGTCTATTCGTAAATACAATTGGTCTTCGAAGAGTTGAAGGATGTGATGCCTCCTGAACTTTTGAAGAAGCTTTCGTCTCATCAAGAAATAGATCATGAAATCGAGCTAGAACAAGCCTCGAAACCACCAGCCTTAGCACTCTATTGTATGGCGCCACCCGAATTAGAAGAGTTGCTGAGAGAACTTAAGGACTTGCTAGACGCAGGTTACATTCGCCCCTCAAAGGCCCTGTTCGGTGCACCTGCGCTCTTCTAAAAGAAGAAAAATGGCTTACTGCAGATGTACGTGGATGACATCATGGTGTATAGCACCACGTTCAAAGAGCATCCCCAATATTTGTGATAAGTTCTCTAAGTACATCAAGACAATGAGCTCTTCCTCAATATAGAAAAGTGATCATTCGCCCAATAAGAGATGGAGTTCTTTGGCCACAAGATTGTGGGCGAAAAAATCATGATGGGAAACTCTAAGGTGAAAGCTATTCTCGAATAGGAGCCTTCCTCGAAAGTGCCCGAGCTTCGCTCATTTCTTGAGTTGGTGAATTACTATCGCCACTTTATCAAGGGCTATTCAGCCAAACGGCACTCTTAACCGACTTGCTCAAAAAAAATAGAATGTGGCATTGGTTCAAAGAGTGCCAACGCACATTCAAAGAGTTGAAGAAAGCAATTTCGTAGGCACCCATCCTTGCTCTTTTAAACCACTCCAAGTCTTTCGAAATCCAAATGGATACCTCGAATTTCACCATAGGTGGAATCCTCATGCAAGAAGGTCACCCCATAGTGTTCGAGAGTCAAAAACTAAATAATACATAATGCCGCTACATATTGCAAGAGAAAGAAATGACGGCAATCATACATTGCTTGTAAGTGTGGTGACATTACTTGCTTGGCTCACACTTCACGATCATGACAGACAATGTAACAACGAGCTACTTTCAAACGCAAAAAAAGTTGAGTCTGAAGTAAGCGAGGTGGCAAGACTTTCTTGCGGAATTCGACTATCGACTCGAGTACAAACTGGGTAAAGCTAATGTCATTACGGACGCTCTAAGCCACAAAGCCGAATTGGCAATACTTAGTATGAGCCAACTGAAGTCCGGCTTTATCTCATGCATCAAGGAAGGCCTTCAACAAGACCCACTAGCGAAAGACTTACTGGAAAAAGTGCTCGAAAGTAAGACAAAGCAATTTTGGCAAAAGGAATTCATCCTCCTCTCCAAGGGAGATCGGTTGTTCATGCCAAGGTAGGGAAATTTATAGAAAGAAGTTATCAATAAGTGCAATGACTCTAAGTGGGCTGGTTACCAAGGAATCGAGCGTACCACCGCACTAGTTCAAGCCTTGTATTTTTAACCGCACATGATGGATAACATTGAGGCATATGTACGAACTTGTCTTGTGTGCCAACAAGACAATGAGGACCACCAACTCCTAACAGGATTATTAGAGCTACTACCACTCGCAATAAGGCCATAGGAGAGTGTCTTCATGGACTTCGTCATATCATTGCCTAAATCTAATGGGTGTGGTAGCATCATGGTCGTTGTTGACCGTTACAACAAGTACACAACTTCTATTACCGCACCAGCCGATTGCAAAGTCGACGAAGCAGCTCGCCTCTTCATCAAGCATATTATGAAGTTTTGGGGAGTTTCAAAGACGATTGTAAGCTACCGAGACCCTCGGTTCACTGGACCTTTTTTTATAGAGCTCTTCAAGATGTTAGGGACTGGCCTCAAGTTCTCGACAAGCTTCCACTTACAAACAGATGGGCAGACTGAGCGCATCAATGACCTCCTCGAGATATACTTGAGGCACTATATAAGCGCTTATCAGCGGGATTAGGTGAACATATTCGACATCGCCCAGTTTTCTTATAACTTGTAGTGAAGTAAAGCTACGGGAAAGAGTCCCTTCAAAATGATCATGGGGTTCCAGCCCATGACCCCCAATGTCATAGCCTCTACTTATGGAAGGAAAAGCCCTACGGCACACAAACTCACCCGTGAATGGCATGAAAAAGCAGACATCACACGAGCTTACCTCGCTAAAACTGCGAGGAAGACTAAAAAATAAGCAGACTCAAAGAGACAACATGTTGAATACAAGGAATGTGATCAACTCATGATCTGAATACAAAGAAGATGATCAAGTCATGATCAAACTCCTACCCCAACAATTCAAAATGTTGTAAACAGTTCACAAAGGGTTAGTGAAGCGCTATAAGAGACCCTTCCGAGTTGTACGACATGTGGGCAACGTCTTATATTAACTCCAACTTCTACCAAGACTAAGATCCATTCAGTCTTTTATGTGAGCCTTCTCAAACCATATCATGGAGATACAGAAGTCCCAAGCCGTGGAGAATCGAGGCGTGTGCCAACCGCCGTTGTCACCGTGTTCGATAAAGATGTAGACTATATCATTGCGGATCGCGTGATTCGAAGGAGAGGTGCGCCACCATATAAAGAATATTTGGTAAAGTGGAAAAACCTCCCCAAGAGCGAAGCCACGTGGGAACGAGAAGATGATCTGTAGCAATTCGTAGAGCACATCCAAAGTTACAAGCACGAGAGTGCGACAAGGACGTCGCGAGCTTAGGTAGGGGAGGATCTCGCTGACTACCCAAGTTCCTAGCCCAAGTGCCCACAATTTCGGGATAGAGAGCCCAAGACAAGGCCAAGAGTGCTAACTTGGCCCGATTTCTAAAATTTGTAGGCAACTCTAGCACTTTTGAGCTTGTACATATCTAGAATACTCCACACATTTCCAGCACATGTAAATATCTAGCTAGTGGTAGAATTCTCTAGAATCTCTAGAGCTTGGCAAGTCTCCCTATAAATAGGGCACGACATTAGGCATTTCAGCAACAAGCTTAGAGCAAGTACTCAAGCACTCTTATAAGCTCTCTTGTAATCTCCCTTTTAAGTAATACAATTTCTTTAATTCCGCTCCATTGCTTTCTTTTCTCTAGCTTTCGAAAACCTCTAGACTTTGCTAGTCGAGAAGCTCGAAGACTTACTTAGCAACATTCGGCCAAGGTCGTCTAAGTGCCACATGGGTTTGTTGTGCAAAACACTCATCCCGTGACATTATTCTTAAAAAGTAAGATTAATTTTGTCCCATTTATTTGTTGTACTCTTTCTTTTATTTAATAGAGGTTACTTGTTTTGTCATTGTTTACCAAATAACAAAATATTCTTCTTTTCATTAATCTTTTAACAAAATTGACAAAATAAGATATTAAAATTTATAAATAACCCAAGTGGTAAAAAAATTTTGCGAGACAAGATATTAAGTGTTATTCTCTCTTGAAAATACATGTAGTAAGTGCACAAATTGACAGTTACTTTTCGGTAGGCTTAATTAGGAGTGTTTTGGGCGTTATTTTTTAGCACTAATATGTACGCTATAATAAAAAATCAATTGCTTCCAAGTATCCCAGGTCAAGCCTATTATAACACAATTTAGATTTCATCTTCTTCTTTTCAGACATTAGTCATCTTATTACCCGGATGCATGTGGTTCCATCGGTAACAAGGGCTACCCTGTAGAGACCACCCTTGCTTTTTGCATCTTCACATATTTTTCCAATTTTATTTAACAGCTGGCTGCTACTATTTTCTTCTTATCAAATAAGTAACACTTGGGGATATTTATTCGGAAACATTTTACTTTGCCACACACACTTGAACTATAAGGAAACTTGGATCGCAAGCAAAGTCACTGTCAATTCAAACTGTAACCCTTTTCAAACTTTGAATAGCCATTTAATATTATTTCTTTGGTGACTTGACTCATTGGGTTTTTGGAAGACGAAATTGTACGCTGCATTGGCTTCATAATGAAAACTATCATAATTAGGGAAAGCTTACGTTACAAATGTTGTAAGTAACATAAGTGACATGACCAATTAATATTTGTAAGCGCAACACGTGGCAGTTTGGGGGAGTAATAAAAACACGTTCAAACCGGTTGGAAACCAGTTATAAAATGGGTCAACGGTAAAGTCAATCCCATGAGTTTCTCATTAAAGCCGGTTGCAGGTTCAGGGCTCATAACTGAAAATTTTGAAAAGAAAGGAAAAATTGGAAAATACAAAAATAATTACGCGGCTTTTGAAATAGGGTTATTCCATAATCTGCTCAATCGCTTATCGAAGAAGAAACAGCTCGCCTCTGCAACTTAAAATGCGAAAATTTCACACAGCTTATTGAACAAAGGCTGAAAATCGGGGGGTGGGGAACAAATGGTTTCAGAGTTCTGTCCGTTACTAGTACATGGAGAAATGACAGGGAGCTGTTGTTTCACAGGTTAGAGAGTGTTAAAAAAATTTATAATAAATTTCGTTAATTTTTTTGTAAGAATAATGAACATGTAATATCAGTGATTGGTTTTGCAATTATTATTCTAATTATTTTATCCTGCTTCAAATTCTTAAATGGACTATATGCATCAAGTGTTCGATGAAATGTCTAAATAGCGTTAGCTCATCATATTTGGCTTATACTGAACATGTTAAGTTAACAAATTGAAACGTTGAAACAAAAAGAAGGGACATTGTTAATTTCCGTGCAAAATTTTTGAAACAGTTCAAATTTCTACTCTGTTATTAGCATTTCCAGAAAATGTTGCTTGAGGGTTTTTACTCACATTAGGGATGCAAACAAAAGAGAAGAAAATATTGTTATTTGTTATTGGTAAGTAAAAGAGAATGCCTTGTTGAAGGATTATGATCAGACAAATTTATATGAATTTGTTTAAACTTGGAGGCGTATTCGAAAGGTGTAGTTAAAAAATAAAGCAATATTTATTTGTTAATTGCTTATACGGGTGGTCCTCTATTGCAGTGTAATTCCTATTGATCATGTGATTATTAATGATGGCCATCTGTTGTTATGTATTTACAAAATAAATACATATCGTGAGGCTAAATCTATTCGGTAAAAATTACTGACTCTCCCTTAGTGAACTCCATTCATATTCTCAATTCACCATTACAGAATAGATGTACTAGGATCACGACGTAACCTTCAAAAATAATAGGTGTCTCTTAAGTTTTACGAAGAGTATTATTACTAGGAATTTTAAAAACCAGAAAAGGTGATATACCTTCTTCTTTAACTAAATTAGATTCCACTGCTTCCAATGTAACTTGGATGACAATCAAATTGCCTTGAAAGAAGATGTTTTTCCTTCAATACTATTGCCCGAATCTACGAATTATATTTATGCAAAATTTGTTGGTCTCTTTTAATACGAGTTTAATGCACTAGTATTGCTATAGATTAGTTGTTAACGGATTCCCCAATAGAAAGAGTACAGAGAACCAGGTGATGTATAGAAATGGAGTCATATTTTTTGTTAAATTCTCTAATTGGATGTGACTTTACTACCTTATTGTAGATATACTCGGTCAAGCTAATTGCTTACCTAGTTGACTTTAGGTAGAAGGATTATGATACAATCCAGGTTTTACATGCGACCTCGATCTTAATGTCTGGATTCTCATTTAAGCTCATGATATCATGTCAGAGTGATCTGAACAGAATTTCAGTCCTTAAATCTACTAGAGGTTTCAATCTCACATTAGTATGTTAGACCCATGAAAACCTATGTTAGGCGCAAATATAAAGGAACATGGGCTATTTAGTAATTTTAAGGGCAGGGGCTGTTTAGTAATTTTATGGGCAGGGGCTGTTTAGCAATTTTATTATTAATTAGGGTTCAGCTATAAATAAGTGATTATGGAGTCATTTAGGGTTTATGTTGAGTTTTGTCTGGTATTAGGAACCATTAAGGGTTTTGGGAGAGATTGACCTACCTATCGAATTGTAGGTCAGGATTATTTATTTTCTTTTGATATAATCAATAAAAATCAGCCTTAATTTACAAGTCTATCGAAAGTGGTATCGGTGGAATCACGAGACAATGGCGTGAAGAAGGTGGATGCGCTTGAAGAAGAAAATTGGGCGGAGGTCGGATCGCTCGAGGCTACGATTGATGAGCGATTGACACGTTCAACAACAATTTTCATCTCTTGAAACCATGTTGCGGAAATTGGTGAACTTCACCTCGACCCACCGATAGCGTCGAAGGGCTATGGCGGTTTGGCGAGAGAAGGATGCGGTGGCCTGAAATCGAGGTGGGCGGTGCGAGTCGGGGTGGCGAGAAGAGGCGAATCGAGGCGTTTAGGGGTGAGGCACCACACAGGCGGTGGATTTGGGCTCGGCGGGGAGGATTTGGGTTTGGACGATTTGGATTTGGGGCGGTAGGTTAGGAGGAGGTATTTATGGTGAAAGGAGGCGGTTATGGCGAAATCTGGTGGACAAAGTTCGATATAGTCTTTGGGCAAAGATAATTTTGGGCTGGATCTTGAGTTCTGCGACACTAGAGTAGATTCGGGAGGTTGGAGACCTCCGATGGCACGAACTTGGGCTGGTCAGACTCAATTTGGAGCGGATTCTAGGGTAAAGAAGTTGAAAATGCCCATTTTCGAAGGCGAGAATGCCTATGGATAGGTGTATATAGTAGAGCGCTATTTTACCATCAATGGACTCTCAGAGAGGGAAAAGTTAATGGCAGCGGCGTTATGTTTGGTGGGAAAGGCGCTTGCGTGGTTTCAATGGCGAGAACAACGACAACCATTGAGGTCGTGGGGTGAATTTAAGAACCGGTTGTTGGAGAGGTTTCGAGCCACTCATGAAGGGGATTTGCATGAACAGTTTTGCCACGACCCGGAAGAGCGGTCATGGAGTATCGGGAAAAGTTTTAGTTGCTGTCCGGGCGTCTAGGGGAAGTCTCAGAGGCAGTGTTGGAAGGAAATTTTATGAAATGACTGAAACCGAAAATCTGAGCCGCACTACGCTTGCTGAGGCTGAAAGGGTTAGGGGAGACAATGAAATTGGCGCAGACGATTGAGGACAAGAACACAGCAAAACGGATTAACAAGATTAATTCAGTCAATCTTTCATACCGAAATAGCACGCCATCGGTAGGTCAGAAAACCCAAACCTTGGGGTTCCAGCGAGAGTTCCAAAGCACACCACCGGGAGGTCAGAAAACACAAATTAAAGGGATACAGAGAGATTCCCAAAGGGATCGGGCTAGTGGTGCACGACCGGGGGTGACTTTCAAACGCCTCACGGAGACGGAGATTCAGGACAAGAGGGTGAAATGATTGTTCTTTCAATGTGATGAGAAATTTTCCCCAGGGCATCGATGTAAGGGAAAATCACTACAAGTTTTAACTGTGTGTGATGAGGAGGAAGGCGGAGGAGTAGCCGAGGAAGATGAGTTGAAAGAGGAAGAATAACTTCATTTAGACGTCGCTGAGGTTTCGCTTAATTCAGTTGTGGGATTTACACCAAACCATACAATGAAGATAAGGGGGAGAATAGGGGGCAGGACGTAGTGGTGTTATTCGATAGTGGTGCAACCCACAATTTTATTTCTAATAAAGTAGTAGATCGGTTAGGACTTTGTTTGACAGACACTAGTAGTTTTGGGGTGGTAATGGGTACTGGGAAGGTAGAAAAGAGTAGGGGAATATGTAGAGGGCTAACCTTACTATTACCAGGGATTCAAGTGGTGGAGGACTTTCTTCCGTTGGACTTAGGAAATCTGAGGCGTAATTTTAGAATGAAGTGGTTGCGGACGCTAGGGGAGATGAAAGTGAATTGGAAATTATTAACAATGGAGTTTCGGGTATATGATCAGATGGTAGTGCTACGGGGTGATTCGAGTTTGAGCAAAACTTTGGTGTCACTAAAAACCATGATAAAGCCAATTCAGGACTCGAGGCAGGGATTCTTGGTGGAGCTACATAGCATGGAAGGAGGACGGATAAAGGCATCAGCAGTTATTCGGAACCAATTCGGCGATTGTTGGAGCAATTTGAGGGTTTTCGGATACTGGTGGCTTACCTCATGACGGAACATGAGCATGATTAATAGTGTTAAAGGAAGGGACTTCACCTATTAGTGTCCGTTCATACCGATACCCTCAGATACAGAAGAACGAGATTGAGAGGCTAGTTAGGGAAATGTTGGAGGCTGGGATAATACAACCGAGTGTGAGTCCATTTTCGAGCCCGATCTTGTTAGTGAAGAAAAACGATAGGAGTTGAAGATTTTGTATCGACTACCGAGTGCTGAACAAGGAAACGGTACTTGATAAATTTCCCATCCCAGTGATCGATGAGTTGTTGGATGAGTTGCATGGGGCGTCAATATTTACAAAGATAGATTTGAAGTCGGGATATCACCAGATACGGATGCGACCAGAGGATGTGCATAAGACTGCATTTCGGACTCACGAGGGACATTACGAATTTCTGGTTATGCCGTTTGGCCTTACAAATACGCCAGCCACTTTTCAGTCATTGATGAATAAGGTATTTCAGCCCTATTTAAGGAAGTTTGTCCTTGTTTTCTTTGACTATCTTAGTTTACAGTCGCACTTTGGAGGATCATGTGGGTCATCTGGAATTAGTATTAAAGGAGTTACAGAAACATCAGTTGTATGCCAACCAGAAAAAGTGCTTATTTGCACAGACAAGGGTGGAATACTTGGGGCATGTGGTGTCAGCAGAAGGGGTTTCAGCAGATCAATCTAAGATAGCGGCAATCTTTGGGTGGCCTCTACAAGACCTTGAAGGAGTTGAGGGGTTTTGGGGCTCACGGATCTTCTGGGAAGGTTGTGAAGGGGTATAGCACCATAGCAGGGCCTCTGACCGAGCAGTTGAAGAAGGATAGTTTCCAATGGGGGGACGCAGCGACGGAAGCTTTTGAGAAACTAAAGCGAGCCATGACTAATGTTCCGGTGCTAGCATTGCAGTTTTATGTCATTGATCGTGAGCGGATGCATCGGGGTATGGGTTGAGGCGGTCCATGCAAAATCAGCATGATCATTACTTGATAAGTATTAACGGCTAGAAACTCGACTCAGTCGGTTTATGGCCGAACTCATAGCAATTGTGTTAGCTATTGAAGTGGAGCCGTACCTTTTGGGCGGCTTTATCGTCCGGCCCGACGGTGAAGTCTCAAATTCCTATTAGACAGCGGTGGTGGTGAACACAGCGGTTTGTCGAGTTACTAGGCTATGATTTTGAGATACAGTATCGGCGGGGATTGGAGAATAAGGAGGCAGATGCCCTATCGCGACGGAAGGAAGAACCTCGGTTGGTAGCTTTATCGGTGCCTTTGGTGATGGATTGGGACGCATTGTTATGAGAGATTGAAGGGGACGAGAGGCTGGCAAAGATCCGGACAGAGTTGTTACGTGGAGAACCGGGATACTCGAGTTATTCCATGGATGGACAGCGACTGTTATATCATGGGCGCTTGGTGCTGCCGAGGACATCACGCCAAATACCGAAGTTATTACGGGAGTTTCACGAGAGTGCTATTGAGGGACATTCCGGGTTTCTAAAAACTTACCGGCCTTTGGCTGCAGAGCTGTATTGGGTTGGGATGAAGAAGGATGTTGAGGAGATGGTTACGAGGTGTGATGTGTGTCAGCGCCACAAATATATGGCAATGGCGCCAGGAGGGTTATTCTGACCATTGGCTTGATAAGGTTTGGGAGGGGGTGACGATGGATTTCATTGAAGGATTACCACATTCAGATGGATACACGGTGATCTTGGTAGTGGTCGATCGACTAAGCAAATATACTCATTTCATACCCCTACGACACCCTTATACTGCTGTGACGGTTGCAGCGGCGTTTATGCGTGAGGTGGTACGTTTATATGGAATTCCGGAGTCGATAGTAACGGACCGCGATAAGGTTTTTCTGAGCTACTTTTGGAGGGAGTTGTTTAAGATGCAAGGTACAATTTTGAAAAGGAGAACCGCTTACCATCCTCAAATTGATGGCCACACTGAGATAGTCAACCGATGTGTAGAGACCTATATGCGATGTTTTGTGTTGGACAAGCCTAAGCAATGGACGAGGTGGTCAGCATGGGCAGTGTATTTGTACAATACTTCTTATCATACTGCTGCACAAACCACTCCTTTTAAGATCTTGTATGGACGAGATCCTCCACATTTGGTGTATTATGGACAAGGTTCGACACATGTGTCACAGGTGGATCAATACTTGAAGGAACGGGATCGAATACTTGATGAGTTGAAGATGCATCTATCTAAAGCACAGCAGATAATGAAAAAACAGGCCGATGGTCATAGGAGGGACGTACAATTTCCAGTAGGAGATCGAGTTTATTTGAAGCCACGGCCATACCGACAGAAATCTCTTGCCCGACGGAGGAGTGAAAAGCTCTCCCCTCGGTATTTTTGGCCCTATGAGATTGAAGAAAAGATTAGAGAGGTAGCGTATCGGTTGAAGTTGCCACCAACATCGGTCATTCACTCGGTGTTTCATGTGTCTCAGTTGAGACAAGCTATTGGAGAACATGCAGCTTCTCCTTTGCTTCCGCCAACGCTGACTAAGGATATGGAGGTAGTTTTAGAACCATTCTTGTAGAGAGTCGCGGGGAGTAGCAGGACAACTTTCTTTGAAAAAGTCTTGATTACATGGAAGGACTTGCGGACTATGAGGCGACATGGGAACCTATCGTTGATACATGACAATTTCACAATTCCGAGGACAAGGTGTCTTTTTGGGAGGGGAGTAATGTTAGACCCATGAAAACCTATGTTAGGCGCAAATATAAAGGAACAGGGGTTGTTTAGTAATTTTAAGGGCAAGGGCTGTTTAGTAATTTTATGGGCAGGGGCTGTTTAGTAATTTTATTATTAATTAGGGTTCAGCTATAAATAAGTAATTATGGAGTCATTTAGGGTTTATGTTGAGTTTTGTCTGGTATTAGGAACCATTAAGGGTTTTGGGAGAGATTGACCTACCTCTCGAATTGTAGGTCAGGATTATTTGTTTTGTTTTGATATAATCAATAAAAATCAGTGTTGAGTGTTAGAAAGTGTATATTTATAAAGGAGAAAATAGTCATTTTACACTTCAAGTCTCACTAACATTGTTACTTTTATTTATTTAAGTATTTTGTTATTTAATTATGTGTGTTGCATTTTAATTAGGTATTTTATGTATTTTAGGGGAATCACAATGGTTTCCTGATGAGCAGTGATCAGAACGACAAAGCGGACGTCACGTTTGAACTCGGAATGGTGAAAACCTTGGGAGGAGCATAAAGAAAAATGTCCATTTGTTCGTATCTGGCTATTAATACGTGTAGTCTTGTTGATCTTTGTACAAATAGTACTCTTGTACAAAACCGACTTCTTGTGCAAAATCGACTTGCATGCAAAAACGCAAAAGCAAACTTCTTGTGTAAATAGTGGTCAAAGTGAGCTGTGCAAATAGTATTCTTGTTCACATAGTGGTATTGTTGTTGACGATGGCGTGGCGCAATCAGGCGTCAGCTAATCGATGGTCATGATTCACTCAATGTACTATAAAAGGGGCTTCCCACAATTTGATATCCAGATTCATTTCTAAGCTTAGATTTTTGTAATTCCTTCTCCTTCATGTATTTTCTATGTATTTTAATAAATTTTCATTTTACCCCTAGTTCAAAAATGAGTAGCTAATTTGCTTTTAAGCTTGGGTTGAAGGTGAAGTCTCAACATGTTCCATGGGCTTAATTTGGTAAATTTACTTTCTCTTCCCCTCTAATATTTGTGGTTGTTTTGACTTTTCGTCGATAAATAATAATAGTCTTGTCTAGATACCGCTCTGGTTAAACCGGCACACTAGTACAAGGTTATTATTATTTGGCACAAGCCATATGTATTTATTTGAGCGTAGTTCATGAGGTGTGGAATCCCCCCTCATGATTTAATTGGTATTAATATGGAATATTTAGCCCATGGAGCATGTTGATGCAGATCCGGATACCCAAGTGCTTTATTTCAATAAATTTCGTTTAAGTTATTCCTGCCATTTCATTTTAATTTTAGCACAATTTAAATTAATTTCACCACAAATCCAACCACCCATTTAAAGAAAATTAATTCTGCACACAATTAAAATCAACATCCTCGTGGGATCGACACTCGTCACCATTAATCTATTCTAAATTAGATTCGTGCGCTTGCGAGTTCAATAAAATTTGCACAACAATCAGCCTTAATTTAGCCCTAAGTCCTATCATAGTACTTTCTTGAAATTTTATTTTTGACAAGCATATGATATTTTATTGCTAACTGTTGTGCAAATTTTATTGAACTCATGTAATCAATGAGAATATATTAATGGTGACGATGTCGATCCAGTGTTGATGTGATTAAGTGGTGGTGGATGAATTATGGTGAAAGAATTTAAAATATGCTGGGAATTTGAGTGAGAATGGCGAGAATAAGTGGCGGAAATGATTGAGATAAAGCACGGCAGATCGGTCTGCGTCAACGTCTTCCGTGTAAATGTGGTCGTGATTCAGCCTCGTGAACATGTGGTGCTGAAATGTCTTGAAATGTGTGTCTGGGGTTCCGGTTGACGGGCGTGGTGGGTGGGCTCAGCTCTGGAGGAAAGAAATGGGTTGCAGATAACCGTGGTTTGTGGACCTGACAGCAAAGGTGCTCGTTGTTGACAGATGGATTTGTTAAAATCGTGAAATCTGAAGGAGAAGAAAGTCTGAAATGGTCGAGATATCAGTGGGCTGGGTGCGTTGATGGTCATGACCGTCGGATAAGCGGTTGAACGCCGGATGCGCGTCATCGATCAACGATCGCAACGACCATTTGAGCGGTGTCTGTTCTGTGATTCGCGGTTTGTATTCTGATGGCCGACCGCGATGGCGATTTTCTGTGATAACATATTGTACCGTATGTGTGAGCGATGTGCGTATGAATGCGGTATATGTGAGCGTTGACATTCTTTTATGCTCCTCGCGGGTTTTCGACCGTCACGAGTTCAAATGTGACGTCCGTTTTTGTCGATCACTCGTTCGTTGTGCGATACTAAAATAACACGTGTTTATTCGATCAGTTAATGATAGCAATCAAAGAAAAGTACAAGTATTATCTCCAGTCTAAAGAAATATCACAACCACATCAACAATCCACATGCATCAGTCCAGTAGACTATAGTAATCAGGCCACTTTCAAGAATAACATGTCAAACCCCAAAATCTCACCGGTAGTAGTGACACTCACAAAGAAATTAAACCCAATAAAAATTGTCACTACAATGAATGGTGAATTGAGAGAAAATAATATAAAAATACCACACACTCTCACCAAGATGAAAGAAATATGCCCATAACTTAGAAATAATACGACCTTAAATAAATTACTAGTCAACCCAATTTATTCTTTTTTTTTATTTATTTATAAATGCATCACTACATCTTACTAGCCCATATAACTAGCTTTTACTTCAGACTATAGTTCTCTAAAATCAAGAAGGACTTTTATTAGGATAGCGTGAAATTTGGGGACATGGCTAACAAAGAAAGGAAAATAGGGAAACAAAATATATATGTTTGAGAAAAAGTTCAAGAACTTTTGAAAATTACAAGATGCATTTTGCTTATTTTTGCTATTGTATATCTTTTTTTTTTCTCTCTTTTTTTTTTTTGATTTTTTGATTTTTTTTTTTTATGGCACAACTTTGTTGAATAAAATAATTATTTATCCTTTTTCTCAAACATGAATAGGTGATGGAACTTGTATAACATCGGGTAATACTCTAAATTGGAGTGGGTCAGGATGATAAGTTAACAAAGAAAAAGCTTTTTTTTTTCTTTTGTTTTAAGGCTCAAAAGGGCTAACTATGGATATTTTACAGTAGGGATGGCTAGAAAGGCTCAAACGGATCTAAAATGGCCTTCCATCGTCTCTTAGAGCTCTAAATAATCTTCCATATCTACTAGTTAGGTGGGCCTTTAGATGCAGCAACACACATTTTTTTTTTAAAGGGTTGACTTAAAGGAAATCTAGAGATCATGTATAAAATAATAAACTGCTAAGCTGTATAAAGAATGGGCAAAAAGGGTTACTCTCCAAGAAAAATTAATAGGCTCAAAAACTCACTTGGAATTTATTATGACATGTGCATTCCTTCAAGCAACTCATATTTGTCCCCAACATCAACATATAGAATAGCAAACATGGTGTAACATCACTCAAGACCAAAGATAATACAAATACTAAAATTCAAAAGTCATCATATCATCCAATATCAAAAACTCACACAAAATTACCAAATATTTTTTTTTAACGAAATTCTACCCCCCAACCTATTCTAAACATAAAAAGAAAACATACATGCAGAAAAATTAAAGAAAAATGTCTGAATTTTTTTTTTTTTTAAAAAGAAGATACGTTTCTAGAGTCACTACACTCCATATTCAGCCATCTTCGACTCAAAAACGTGAAAATGTATATTTATAAAGGAGAAGTCAAAAAGAAAAGTTAAGAAAAACAAATTTTTTTTTTTTTTACTAAGAAGATGCGTTTCTAGAGTAACTACACTCCATATTCAGCCATCTTCTACTCAAAATGGTTAGTTCTATAATAAAAATTAGTAAAAACTTAACCAACATTCCACAATTGTCAACTATTCCCTCCCCCCAACCAGAACGAAACATTGTCCTCAATGTTTGAAAGGAAAGAAGTAGAGTTTAGAAGACATCACCTGGGTAGTGCAACACAGAAGAAAATATTTACAAGCGGAGAGTTAAATCTAATTTGTACTTCTTACTGCGGCTACTGTTACCATCATTATTTGAACATTCCAACACAACGGTCACGGGATCATCTCGATTGATAAACATGCGGATCAAGTAGCTCGTTAGCGTATGTGCACAAATAAAGACTTTTAAGCGAGGAAGGAATGAACTAGTTTTTATTGCATGGTTAAGAAATGCGATAAAGCCATCATAAAAATTATTGACATTTAACAAACCGATGGGTTTCTGGTGGATGTTCAGATGGGCCCAAGATGCTAATGTGATTAGTGCCTCTAGAGTTGCAAGATCTCCTGGAAGGAAAATAAAAGCATCAGCATGATTTAGCATTTCAGTTATTCGTTCTTGCATACCTGAGACAACTAACTCTTCTCCAGTTGATGAGTTAGACAAACAGCAAATTGTTGGGATGATGCTTAACACTTGGCTCCCTCGACATAGCGACACGAGATCATTTTGGATAACCCTCGGTCACCTCCTCCATACACCAAGTGCAGTTTTCTCTCTGCTATTCTTCGACCAAGATCTATGGCTGCCTCAACGAACTCTTTATGTTTGCCATAGTTAAATCCAGAGAGCACACAAATGTTCTTGAATTGTTTGCTGGGAGTAGCTGCCATTAAGATACTGCTCAAAAACAACTTGTGAGTGCACAACAAAAAAAAAATTATATTTAAGAACCTTGGTGACAACGGGTCACAGCTGTGTATGAGGCATTATGTCAATGTCAATTAATGCGTAAGGCACATGGCTCAAGAGTCAAAAAGAAAACAGTAAAAAGGAAAAGCAAAACAATGATAACAAGAAAAAATTATTACAAGCAATAATGCGAATGGTAAAATAACAGTAAAGTAAAAAGGATATCTACAGGTAGTTGCGACTGTGGCTCACATCTTCCTCTGGTTTTACGTCCGAAGCGACGAGCGCCCTACATGGGTCGAGGATAGGCTTCCATCCGGTTTTCTTACAAAGCGGCAAGCAGTCGTTTATAGTCATTCAGGCGTATCGTGCGTTCTTTCTCGAATAATGGCCATAAGCGGAGAATTGCTCTTTATGCGTATCCACGGGATGCGTTTCAAAAGACAAAAGGATATTATCAATGACTCTTTATTCAAACCATCCCAATGAATTTAATCTTATCTTCCACATTATCGACACCATTCCTAAAGAACATGGTTTTTATTGCATATCGTTCACTTATGACAAACGAAAGTCTTTTAGCTCGTCGTTTTCTCGCATAATTTCCTTTACCACAACCAGGCATGTATGCAATAAATTTGAGGTAACTCACCGCCAAGCGTGCTTTGGCCTCGATTAACCAAATGGCGGATGTCGTGGTATGTCATTGTTCATAAGCAATCGCATGCGTTGATCGGGCTTTATAGATTGAAAGGTGCATTACGAGGAAGCGAAGGAATCGTTTGTGAAGCTTTGCTAAAATCTACGTCTCTGTCCATGCTTTCGTCTCGAATATCGTTATTGTGGGAAGCTGAAGTAACCGACTTGATTGTCACGAATCTGGATTATCCGCCTCTTCACGGGGTGACAAACTTAAACACACAAAGCAAACTAAAACACAAACAGAAAAAAAATTAAAACACACAAAGCAAATTAAAATCGTCCTCTTGTCGAATTACCTCGAGCTCGATTCGGATCAAAATACCATCCTCTATTTACGTGAGTTGTCTTTCTAGATCTTTAACGTGGAATACTAACTCTGGCGGTTGTAGATCCCGGATAGGATGAAATTTACAAAATTGTATCTGCTTTTACGAGATGAGTTTGGATACGTTGAAGTGTTCTAATCGTGTACAAGAGAGTCTTGTCTCATGATTAAAATGATAAGAGAAAACTATAATGGTTAAACAAACACACTTAAACAAAAATAATTTCAATCAGCAAAAGAATAATCAAAAGAAAGAAAAGAATCAAATCAAATTACCGAAAAGAAAAGAAAAACCTCAATTTAAACTTGGTGGGTCACTCAAATTTATTTCACTCTCCTCTCTATGTGGTTGGTATTCTAGATATGGCTTTAATCTTTGACCAATAACTTTAAAAGTAACGCCGTTCTTTGGATCCTTAATTTCAATTGCCCCATGTGGAAAAACAGTGTGAACAACAAATGGGCCAGACCATCGAGAACGTAACTTACCTGGAAATAGGTGCAAGCGAGAATTGAATAAAAGCACTTTCTGACCTGGAGTGAAAAATTTTCTCATAATTTGCTTGTCGTGAAAGACTTTCATTCGTTGCTTGTAAATCTGGGTATTTTCGTACGCGTCATTGCGAATTTCTTTAAGTTTTGCCAGCTGTAATTGTCTTTTTGGGCTAGCTTGCTGCGCACGATGCTCGAGTTTTTGTGGTAATTTTGATGATGGGCTGAGTTTCTTTTCTGATGGCACTAGTTGTTCAACTCTTAACTTCCATTTATTTGTGTCCATGGATGGTGCTGAGTCAAGTAGTGCATTGACCTCATCGATTGATCTGTCAATGTCAAAATCCAAACCAAAGTGAGTTAAACATGTTTGTAAAGGGTCATTACTAAGGTTTGAAAGAAAATTATTATCAACTAATGTTTCTATTAAATCCACATCAACAATTCCATCATCTGCATTGTGAGGTTGTTTGGAAATGTTGAAGATATTGAGCTCCATGGTCATATTGCCAAATGACAACCGTATTTCGATTCGCATTGAATGTGAGCATCAGCAGTTGCCAAGAAAGGTCGGCCTAGGATAATGGGGATGTGCTTCTTTGAATCCTGCACTGGTTGAGTGTCAATTACAATGAAATCAACAGGAAAATAAAACTTATCTACCTGAATAAGCACGTCCTCCACAATACCACGCGGTATTTTTGTGGACCGATCTGCAAGCTGTAACACCACTGGAGTTGGGTGTAATTCTCCCAGTCCAAGTTTCACAAATACAGAGTAAGGCAACAGATTTACACTAGCTCCTAAATCCAACAAAGCATTCTCAATTGTGTGGTTCCCTATACTACATGAGATAGTGGGGGCACGGGTCTTTCATTTAGAGGTATTTTATTTTGGAGTATAGAACTAACATTTTCTGTTAAAAAGGCCTTTTTCTGAATATGAATATTTCTCTTTTTAGTGCAAAGATCTTTAAGAAACTTGGCATAAGATGGCACTTGTTTTATAGCTTCAAGCAAAGGGATGTTAACACTTACCTGTTTGAAGATTTCAAAAATCTCACCTGTGGATTTTCCCTTTTTCCCTTTAGTTAACCTCTGAGGAAATGGAGCTTTAGGAATATACTCTCGTGGGTTGGTTTCTTCTTTCTCCTCTGGTGATGGGTCCTCAGTATTCACAGGTACAATCTGAGTTGATTTCGTCACTGGCATCTCCACTTTGTTGTCAACTTCTTTTCCTTTTCGTAAGGTCATGATTGCTTTAACCTCTCCATACTGCTGTGGTGAACTGGAACTTGCTTCATGCACTCCTTTAGGGTAAGGCACTGGTTGACTTGGGAATTTGCCTTTCTCCACGGTCATTGCCAAGGTTTGAACTGAAGAAGTAAGTTGTCCCACCATTTTCTCGAGGTTTGAAATTGATTGGGCTTGTGAGTTGAAGCCTGCCCTCATCTCATTTCGCAGTTCATCAATGGTGCGGTTTTGTTGATCGATTCTGGAGTGAGTAGAATTTTTAAAATTCTGGAATGTATCCTCCCATGGTCTGGGTTGAGAGTGGTTTGGGTTTTGATTGTATGGTCTAAATGGTGGCTGAGAGGCTTGAGAAATTTGAGGAATTAGTGGAGGTGGAGCTGTTGGTTCATTTTGTTGGAATCCTTGAGACCATGAAAAATTGGGGTGGTCTCTCCATCCAGGATTATATGTGTTGGAGTAAGGATTGTAGGTTGATGGTTTTCTCATGATTCCTATGGCATTGGCTTGATCTGAATATGAGTCATGGTCATGTGGCTCTGTTGATTTGGCAGTCGTCAATGATCTTGTTGTCGAGAAAGACCTTCGATTATTGCTTTGACTTCCTTGATTTCTGAGCTTGACTCACCAATGTTAACCTCATTCACTCCCTTAATTCTCTTGGTATTTCTGAGTGATCGACTCCGTTGTTGGGAATTATCCGATTGTCGCTGGAAGAATTCCCAAATCTCTGATGCGCTTTTGGACATTAGTTCTCCTCCACTGGTCGCCATTAGCCATTCTTGCACATGTGGCAATAATCCCTCCAAAAAGTATTGGCATTGGTGCCATTTCTCGTACCCATGATGTGGACACTTCAAGAGTAGCCCATTGAATCGCTCCCATGCTTCGAAAAATTGCTCGTCGTCTCTTTGGGTAAATTCTGAAATTTCCCTGCGAATAGCATTGGTTTTATGAACTGGGAAATATTTATTTAAAAATTTAGTTACCATTTGTTCCCATGATGTAATGCTATTAGCAGGCAATGTATTAAACCATGAACGAGCTCTATCCTTTAAAGAAAATGGGAATAATCTAAGTTTAACATCATCATCTGAAAAATTCTCATATTTAAAAGTCTGACAGATAGCATTGAAATCATTCAGATGATTATATGGGTCCTCATTTTCTAGGCCATAAAATATAGGGAGACAATTTAGCACACTAGGTTTTAATTCAAAACTCCTAGCAGCTACATTTGGGTATCTGATGCATGATGTGCTCAAATTTGCTAAGGGACTAAAATAGTCCTTAAATGGCCTCTCTTGTGGTTCTGGTTGTTGGTTTTGTAAATCCATGTCAAATTTCTTTTTAAATGCGGTGTGTTTATGTGTGCGAAGTGTTTTTTCTAACTCAAGGTCTAAAGGCTCAAGATTAGGTGATAATGACCTTCGACCACGCATACAAAGAACAAAATAAATGAAAATAAAACAAATAAAAATAAACATGAGGGAGAAATTACGATACTAACCTTGTGACGTTGTTACAATCTTAATATGAAAATACACTCAATTGCTATAAGAAAAAGAAATTACGTGAAACAAATATTAACTAAAATTAAAATAAATTACAAAGAAAGATAACAAGATAAACAAAATTAAATTACAAAGAAAAATAATAGGAAAGTTAAATTACACAAATTTAAAGAATAGAAAAAAAAATGAAATCCTAAACTTAATTTAATTTTTTTTTTAAATGAGAAAAGGAGAAAAAACAATTACAAGAAAGCAACTAAAATAAATAAATAAATATTAAAAGAAAAAAAAACTAACTCTACGAATTAAAATACTTACCTCACAGCGAAAACTTGTTGTGCAAATTTTATTGAACTGTAGCGCGATCTATTGTAGAATAGATCAGTGGTGACGAGTGTCGATCCCACGAGGAGGTGGATTTTAATTATGTGTAGAATTAATTTTCTTAATTGGGTGGATGAATTTATGGTGAAAAGAATTTAAAATATGCTAGAATTTGAGTGAGAATAGCGAGAATAAATTAAACTGGAAATAATTGAGATAAAGCACTTGGGTATCCGGATCTGCATCAACATGCTCCATAGGCTAAATATTCCATATTAATACCAATTAAATCATGAGGGGGGATTCCACACCTCATGAACCACGCTCAAATAAATATGGTGCTAAGGGATTATCGTGCCAAATAATAATAACCTTGTACTAGGGTGCCGGTTTAACCAGGGCGGTATCTAGACAAGACTGTTATTATTTGTCGACGAAAAGTCAAAACAACCACAAATATTAGAGGGGAAAAGAAAGTAAATTTACCAAATAAAGCTCATGAAACATGTTGAGACTTCACCTTCAACCCAAGCTTAAAAGAAAATTAGCTACTCATTTTTGAACTAGGGGTAAGATGGAAATTTATTAAAATACGTAGAAAATACAAGAAGGAGAAGAAATTACAAAAATCTAAGCTTAGAAATGAATTCAGGGATATCAAATTAGGGGGGAAAAGCCCCATTTTTATAGGTACATTGAGTGAATCATGACCATCGGATTAAAAACAGTTTGGGCCTTTCGAGATTGCGCCACGTCATCGATCAACGATCAACAGCCACTATTTGAGCGAGTAACACTATTTTACAGTTCACACGGTTTGACCACTATTTGCACGATGGCCGGTTTTGCACTGATGGTGATTTTTACCGATGGCCGATTTTTACACGATGGCGGTTTTGCCAGTAATACTATTTATGCGTACCATGAGCGATGCCATACGTATGAATAGTATAATATATGTGTCTGATACCATGAAACGATTACCATACCTTGATTGTAAGATAAATAAGTTACTGTTGATGAAATATTAATTTTTTAGCCACTAAATGTTGTTTGATAATGCAGATATTAGTGAGATAGAAAATGCCTTGTCAAGATACAATTCTATTTGTCCGGAATCCCCTGGTCAACCAATTTGGGTTGTGGCAGAAAATTATCGTTTTGAACCTGCATTTGTGGAGGTATTTGTTTATGGCGTATGTGGTTTATTCCATTTATGACTTGCAAGGGCTTAGTATTGCTTTTACAGTGCAAGCAACTATTAGCTGAAATTGGCGACATGATGAGTATCCAAGTTATTGTGGAAGGATCAATGAACAGTTCAAATCCTTACTTCTCCAGCTCTTGGAGGCGAAATTTTACTGTATGTATTTCATAGTAAATTTCAGCGTTCAAATATCTTATATAGGTACACTACCATGTGCCAAAAAAACATGTGTTTAATAATCTTTCATGCAACCTATTTTAAGTTCAATATACATGAATTAGTTGATCCTATGATTGAGGGCTTAACTGTTCTGATACTGATTTGATGGCTTATCGGCTAGGTTAGGGGTAGAAACTATGTCAAGGATTTTAGGGATTTTAGGGGAAATGAAAGAAATTTTTGTTTGGGATGGAATTTGTAACTCTATTGGTCATAGTTTTAATCCCTGTCGTATGTCTAATTGTTTGTGAAATAGGTTCTCTTACATTCTTAGTGTACTTGAATTAATACTTTCGTGCCACATGTTGACAATTGTACTCTCCTCTCTAACAGGGAGGTTTCATTCTAGATATGGGGGTCCATTACATTGCTGGATTGAGGATGGTAATCTCATATTCTCTGACACTCAATAGCAACAAATTATGGTTTGGTTTATATATAACATCATGCCTTTGTATTTTCTTCAATCTATTTTCTCTTCTTATATCAACCATTCCTTGCAAAATTGCCGAAAGCTGGAATCAGATCTTAATCACTTCTTAGAACACCCCTTTGGTTGGGCCATCTCTCTGTAGCAAGAAGTGAAATTCTACACACATGAAACTGCCTTATCTTTTTCTGGTTGCTTTAATCCTTTCTCCTGACATCCTATTTTTTGAGTATCTTATCCCTATTCGAACCAGAAAAATCAAGTTTGTTTATGAGACCAATTAGTTGTTAGTTATATGGTAAGAAAGACAATCAATATATTATGATGCAAAAATAAAATTAAGATGGGTCAATAATATGTGGTGCCTACAATGTTCAATGTAAAGAGTCCTACGTTCTATTTTCCACTTTGTCAATTTTGAAACCAACCTTATCACCTTCCCTCTTACCTATTTCATAAAAGATTAATACCCAACAGAATTAAAAGAACGATTAGATTTTTAAATACAAGTAAGAGAAAAATGTTGTGATGAGGTTGCATCAATGAAATTCTCATTTCATCCTTAAATAACATCAACTTTTTGAAATGTCTTTTCTATTAACAACATGAAGTTCTGAAGTCAATAAACAACTGTTGTGCATCCTGAAAGTTTCCTATATTCCAAACTTTTATTTGAGGAAAGAATTGTGATAGATATGTATTTGGCTTGAGCTACATTATTCAGAGCATTATGAGGATCATATTTAAATATATAAATTCTTCTGGAAGACTTTATTATTAAATTTAGGTGCTGAATATGATTTTCTTGTCTTTGTAAAAAGCTCACAGGGTGTGAGGTTGTTGCCGTGTCAGCCATTACCTCTCATGTAGATAAAACTTTACCTCCCCCTGACAACATATCCCCTAATTTGTAAGTTGTCTTCTTAATTATGTTGATTGTTTGACAAAGTTTTAACTATATATTTGGAATCGTAAAGATTAGAATATCACATTTCCTGGTCTCAGTCAACTGGAGAACGGATGCTCTGGAGTTTTTGTGATGGTTGTGTCCAGTAGATCACCCAAGGCATGTGGTAAAGTTATAATTTACTTCAAACACTATGCACGTCCATTTATTATTCTTTACTCATATCCTTTGGTACTACAGATATTCTGGCGAGTTGTTGGCATGAAGGGAGCACTACAAGTTGAGCGTGGAAACCAAGATGGACGCCATGGTTACCTGGTATACTGAAATTTGACTTTTGTTGTAGTACTTGTGAGATTTAGTTACCTTTAAGACTCTTCAACTGTTTATTTTCCTTTTACCTTGGGACTCTAAATTCTTTGCTACATCAATTTGGGAATGTACAACAGGTAACACAATATGGTGCTGATGGGCAGAGTAAAAGCATGCTACCCTGCTCAGGAGGATCAAGAATTAAAAGCTTTTATTCATGACATTTCTAAGGCTAAGGTAATATAGGTGACTTCCGTATTTTATTCGGACCATAATAACTTAGGGGGCGTTTGGGGCAGCTGTGCTGTCCACCTTGTATTCTAGGGAATATTCCCCTAGAATGTGACATGGGCAGCAGCTGCCCCAAACGCACTATTACTTTCTTCAGCATAGGATTTTCCATTCAGTGCATGGTGTTTGCAGTATAATTCCACAAACCAGACTGCCATGCCTTTTTGGCCAACTTCTCATTAGTGTATCTAATCTGAATTCTAATCATCAAACCTAGCTTTTCTGCTTAATACTAATTTTCCCTGCAGCATCTCCAAATATTCCTAATTAATTTAGCTTAAAAGCCTTTTTAAGCCTTCCCTCACTTTCATTTTCTACCTGTATTACCGTCCTAGCAGGTGTCTTGGTAGTTTATTCCCTATTTTTATTGTCTTTTCTAGCTGAATAAAATTAAGTTTCTCGTGGTTGCTAAGGCTACTTCTTGATATTATGATTTTTTTTTTAAAAAATTCTCTCTTCTGCTTTGTTGCAGGAGGGAGTCATCGATGTACCTGAGCCACGCAGTTCTTTTCTGGAAGGTGCTAGGGACGTTGCTCTTCTAGAGGCAATGCTTGAATCTGGATAAAAACAAGGAGCCCTAGTTCACGTGAAAAAGTTCTAGGTTGGGGTCCTTGAGGATTTATGTTCTAGGCTTGGCTACATCACTGTTTAAGCTCAGAATATGATTCATTTGCTTGATGCTTTCTAATTGTTCTTAGTTCAGCTGTTCATTTAGACTATAGCTGTCATGAGAATTAGAACTGTCAGATGCTCACCTACTCATGCCATGAGTTTATTGTCTGAAGCCATTGATTCAATGTTACTATTATATCAATGAAGTTTTATTCAATAAAGATTTATCATCAAAATTGTTACATGAGGACTGTGCAACTTTACGAGTGCTTGCTCTTGTATGATAGCCGAGTTTTGAGCTCAGTAAGAGGATCAGACATCGTTATTTAATCTATTTGAACTCAGCCCGAAGATTTGCTCTTACTTTTAAATTGTTTAGTAATTTTACTAATACAACCACTTGAGTTACCTGAACGGGGACCTACACCATTACCATTTTGTTTGAATAGATTTACTGAGAGGATCTTGAACTAAGAAATGATTTTAGAAATTAACTAGAAGTTAAAAAAAGGTATCGCTGAGCAATTACAATAATCGAGATTATGTGCAATAATTCGACACAGATGAGGAGATGTACCGCTAGATTGAGGTGTTGTTACTTGACCGGCTGTTACAAAGACGACAAAGCACTATAACTTCAAACGGGGCCCTCAGTTATTTAATGCTATCATTTTCCTTTCAGAATGTTCCGAGGCATGCCCTACTCCGAAGGAAAGTTCATCACACACACATGGCACATATCTATATTGATTGATCAAGCCTATCCAACTTGGAAAAATGAAAAATTGCATCCTACTGTAATGAAAAGGCAAAAAAAATGATCCCATCATTTTATTGTCAATTTCTATCATGTTGATGTGCATAATTAATGTTTGCAAGTTAGATGTGATTGAAGAAAATATAAAACTTCTGCAAAGGGAAGCGAGCTTCTCACCCATTTGGTTCTGAGTCGCAATCTTGAGAGACAACTGCTGCCAAAGAAAATGACGTAGCTTGCATATTGTCTAATGTCCTTTTGCTGATGACCACCACTTCACATGGTGAGCAATAAGTTCTGGGATGGCATTCACAGAAGTTGAAGAAAGAAATGTGCCATTGTAGCTTCACATCACATGCCTATAAATACAAGTTCATGAAAGGTTCATTTTGTAGCGGAAGCAAAACTTTGTCTCTAAAATAATTTAGCCCTGATAAACAACAAAAATCTATACAAAAAGTTGTTTGCAAATAATTGAATGGTAGTCGAAATAAAAAAAAAACTTATTTTGATGGAACTGATGATTTAAGTTTATCAGAATTTTTCCAGCAGCATAATGTTAATAGCATTCTACATCATGCAACTGGTGGAAATGGAGTTATGGGTTAAAAAAAATGACAAAAAGATGTGCTTTACATTGGATGGACTTAAAACAAAAATCAAAACGAAAGCCATTAACTGAACATGAAACAGTGTTGCTCAAAAGAAAAACCATTATCACTAGTATCTCCCCAATACAGAAGTTGAAGATGACTACATAATATATTATTAATGCTGTTCCAACAAAAAGACTGTAACCCATGACTCAATAATATGATAAATTATGCAATAAGATCCATAAATAAGAAAGCTGAGCTACAACAAAATATCGGTGGATCCAAAGTTTTGTTACCCATACACAGCAAAACAGAACATGATTCAAAAGGCTAACACTCCGTAGCATTAAAATTAGACTAACTTTCCATACAAATACCCAACAAGAGTTTAATGTGGTCATGCTTCTGCCAAGAAGTACTTATGCGAATGGTCAGACAATTTGATCCTTCAACATGACACGGCTATCTTACGCACGAGAATAGGGCCATCATGAGGACCAAAATTGAAAGGAAATCCACTGCATAAGTACTCAATTATCTTGAGCACAAATACACCACAGTCCCCAGATCCAGGTCGTTGTTGGGGTATGCCAGCAGTCACCCTAACGACATCGTAAGGATCAGTGGAAACACAGAGCATTGGACAATCTCTGTGGAATCCTGGGCAAGCAACCAGCATGCGAGGCAACAATTCTCTCAAGCAGCTAATCCATTTAATTATTTGTTCAGTCGTATAAGTTCTGTTTGAGGATCATAGATTGTAATTCGCCTTTCGGCAAAACTAACTTCTGCTGCAACCCAATGTGTACCACCTAAGTTGATGGGCATATAAACCTTCAAAGGAAAATTTGTAAACTTTAAAATAGTTAATTATAATCAATATACTGTATGATGAATTATGTTAAATTTATATTGTATATGTTCCTCTAGAATTTAGTACATAAGTTCAATGAGATTTTGTAACGCACAGCTAAAAAACAAGACGATAATGTCTGATTAAATGAAGATACTGTTAAAAATTTTATTATGACAAAAATTTTACTTATCCTCTCAATTTTAAACTGAAACATACATCTTCATATTCACCAGAAAAAGAAGGTCCTAAACGTCAGGCTTAGGTGTGGAATTGAGTGAAAAAGCCACAAAATCATTGCAATCAACTGTGGACAAGTGCCAATCAAAATAAAATGTCTGTATAATATGAAACATTTATCTTGCATTAAATTTATCCTAACGTCTGTATAATCTCCCTTTTATCAGTCGCCAAATTCTTGAATGCCATTCCAATTTCCTTCCTTATCTGCAATGTAGTTATAAAATAAACTAAGCTCTCATTATTCTTCTATCTTGTATCTTATTCAGAATTTACAAATTCTTCCACTAACCTCTTTAGTTATACATGCGTTTTCATCCTTTTCCTTTATCTTCTGTACTGCTTCTTTGCTGCAGTTGTAAGGATAAAAATTTCATCGCATCAATTTCATACTTTATCACTCCTAAACCTTTACTTTGTGTATATATAGGTTCAGTTATTTTACTCTTTCTTATTTTCCATTATGATAATTCTTCCCATCATCAACATCATCATATGAACTACCATACAAGAAAGAACAGTAACTACATAACATATACCACTGGCCTATCAAAAATGTCTTATCTTTCTTCAATCACCACATACAAAATATCTATTAAATTTCTCAATTACGTTACAAATTTAAAATATGTTACATGTTCTCATATACCCATTAACCTACCAATTAACTAGAAAATCAAACACTGCATTCATATTAATTAACAATAACCTCCAATACATTGTTTAAAATTAATACCTAAATCATACTTACAAGTACGAAATAAATCCGTAGTTGTATCTCTCGTTTTTTTTTTCGTCTGGATTTTTTTCAGCCTCTGCTTTCTTCTCTTCATGACAAAAGGCCCCTTGATGTAAATCACGTTCGCTTGTTACTACGTTGACGCAATTTCTGCAGAAACCTTCTTCCCTTTGCTCTGTCATTTCTTTCCATCTGCTTAACATTTTCCCTTCCACAGAAACAAACTAACCAATTTCCTTTTTCATCTTTTCATTCCTAACGCTTGATAGGCGCCCTTCACTCAGCCTCGACTACAGCCATAACCCATGGTTTTTAACTGTAATACCCCAATTCTCCTAAGGGTAATTATGTCTTTTTAGTTTTTAGTGATCCTTTTTACCCTAATATAAATAGAATAAGATGTCTTCCCCATTATTAGAGAGAGAAAAAGAGAGATAATTTGAAGGAAAAAAAAAAAAGGAACGACAGAGAAGAAAAGAGAGGGAGAGAGAGAGATGGAGAGAAAAGAGAGAAGAGCAAAGAAAAAGAGAAAGAAGAAAATCTTATTCTTTGTTCTACCATGAGCAACACATGAGATCAAGTTGTATATTTTTGTATTGGGCAGTGTGGATGGAAGATTTGGATCTAGAGGTAAGTTTTTATTTTTGGTTTTTATTAATTTGTTGTGGAGAAGCATGATTGCAATAGAAGTAGAATTGTAGAAACCTAAGATCTTGCAGGAATATGCTGACAGTGTGTTATTTCGAAAATCATAGTAATTTGTACAAATTGATTTTGATTCTGATTTTCAGGTATGTTAAACTAGATATCGTCTAGAATGTTTTGAAACTTGTTTCAAGTTAATCGGTTAAGTTTCAATTAATTACGATTTTTCAAATTCAAGTCTGAAAACCTGGAAATTTCGGATTTCAGTGAAGAACATGAATTACGATTTGTTTTTACCATAGCTAGACATCTTCAAAAATTGTGAAATTTTGACCAGTGATTTTTATATATGTCCAGTATGATTCTGTAAATTTTCATGATTTTATGATAAAGCAATAAATTGTTTTGTATTTTTAAAGCAAGTGTGTTCAAAACAGAAAACTGTTTGGCAGTATTGATGATGTCTGAAACGTTAATTGTTTTCAATAGTTTTTGAAGGAATTAAGTAATGAAATTTTTAACAATGAACTTTCAATATGTCAGCATATGGTCTGTAAAATTTGGGATTTTCGTAACGAGGGAATAATTTATTAAAAATCGGAGAATATGGAATGTTCTGTTTTGAGGGCCGATTATTGAGGACATTGAGGTTGAGCTTAGGAGTTGTTTAAATTGAGATATTTGAGGACATTAGAGTTTATGAATGAGATATGATTATATCTTATGAGAATTTATTGATGATTTTAGGTTGATGATATCAGTACGCATTTGTTACATGAGGATGCTAAGAGGTAAGTAAACTAGACTTCAAAACGAATCACAATAAACAATATATATGTTTGACTTGTGTGAAAAGCCTATTTTGATATGTATGATTATGGATTTATATGTCTCTGCCCATGTATTTATGTGATGTGCTGTTATGTGTTGGGTGTGATTATGTACATGGGCATATGTATGTGTGATGGTTCGAAGAAAATCATTGAGTTTTATGAGCGAGAAAGTGGATTTTAGCGAATAGGATTTATGTTTATGAGATTTTGTGTTGGTAGCTCTTGAAGTTATGTGAGTACCTCTTGGCTATGTGGGGCCACCTCTTGAGAGCACATGAGTCGCGTGGTGCATGAAGTCTGTAAAGTGTGAATCTGAAAGTCCTTTTATTGAAAAAAAATATGAAAGTTTGAAAGCAACAGAAAGAGATTTTGATGAATTTGTTTTCAAGTATTTAAAAAAAATATCATGGCATATCATCCATTGCATTATGTATAAGTATGTATGTATGTATTTTCGTATAAGAAAAACTAGTTTGCTTACTGAGTTTTGTACTCATTATAGTTTATTGTGATTCAGTTCCCAGAAGTCTGGATTGATTTATGAGCGAAGAGGAATTGAATTGAGGACGATAGATGGTTTGACTAAATTTTTAAGTTCTTCCGCTGGCTTTTGTATTTGAGGCTCGAATTTTATTGGTTGTAAAGATTTATTTAAATTCATATATGAGTTATGGACAGATTTGCTCTCGGAATTCGGGCTGGGGTGTTACATTAACCCAGGCTTTTATCGGTATCTATTCTGTGATTTTTAAAAAATCCACGTTCCATTAATAACGACCCACCCATACAATGAATGATTTGGGGGAAATTATATGGTGAAGACAACTTGACAAGTTTAGGCATGAAATTGTACCTGTAGCTTCGATTTTTTGGTGCTGCAATTTTTTTTCGTTTCCCCAATTTGTGATCTGAAAAACTTGATCTAGTCACTTGATAATATCGTTTGGTGCTTTTTTCGCTTTCCCCTCTTTCTAAACCTAATTACTGTACTTTTCCTCTTCAATTTTTTGCATTGCCAGTGTACGGCTCGCGATTTTTTTTCCCTCTCTATTTTTCATTACCGACTTACCCCTTTGCTTCATTGTTCGAAAACCGTTCCACCAGGTTTCTCTTCTTTTGTTTATAATAATATATTCTCCACAACTACCCGAACCTAATTTTAGGGTTATGTTTCATCACATCCGTTGGATCTGAAAATTAACTGATCCAACGTTTACTTTTCTCTAAATGTTAGTTACCGCAAATGTAAGTTAAGCGCTGCCAATTAATTAAAAGACACAACTTTATTATACAAGAAATATTTCAGCACAGCTTCTGGCGTTGAAAAAAAAAAAAAAAAAAAAAAAAAAAAAAAAAAAAAAAAAAAAAACCTTGACTAACGGGAAATACTGGCCAGAACAAAGAGGATTTGTCTAATTTCCAGTTGAGCGTAATCTATTCGCATTCAAAGTCACAGTCACCCCTCCATCGACACAAATAACCTGCCCTGTGATATATGAAGCAGCTGGGAGGCAAAGGAATGCCACCAATGATGAAACCTCGTCAGGCTCTCCAGCTCGACCGATAGGTGTTTGACGTGCTATTCTATCCAGAAATTCACTTCCTGCGGGACCTTCCTGAGAAAAGAGGGAATCAATCAGTTTCGCCCGTAAGAAAATACCTAATTGTAGATACGATGAATCCAACACAAGGTATAAAAGGCTGAGAAAAACTTGTGCCCAGAAAAGGAATTGTGTGCTGCAGCAACTATTTTTTGACGCTCTGGAACACACTTCAGGCATTGTGGATAGCATAACTTTAGACAGATACAAGCTTTATTTATATATTTATTCTTTTTCATGACAGTGACACTTTTCAGTTTACATGCTGCATGCTAGATGTTGTATTTTTGTTTCAACATGCTCTCATGGTAAAGTATTTAAGTTGTTATTTACATACTCTAGAAGAAGTACAGCACAGTTGAATTAGAAGGAATGGCAAATTAGCAAAATGTGTTTTTTCTGATTTTACTCTCTTCCCTTGATGGCAACAGATAATACCTCAAAAGGCTTGATCATTGAGGTTTTAATAACCCAGGGTGCAACTGTATTAGTACGGATGTTATCCTTTGCCCACTCGCATGCCAAATTCTTCGTTAGTTGATTGATGGCTCCTGCAAGTGAAGTGTATGACAGATTGTATTAGAAGATATATGCATTCGTATTTCTTGGGAAGTTGGAATCTTACAGAATTTTCGAGAAGAAGAAATAAAACCGATTCGCACCTTTGTATGCACCATACAGAGAAACAGAAGGTATTCCTCTAACGCCCCCAACAGAGGAAATAAATACGATACTTCCATTCCCTGATGCTTTTAACAGAGGATGTGCTAGTTGAGACAGATGAAAAACAGACTCGAAATTTGTGCTGCTTACAGTTGACATGTCCTCAGCTGTAATATCTAGTGTTGGTTTTACGAAACTTATTGCAGCATTGTTTACCTGAAGAAAAAGTTAATCACGTAAACTCATATCTGATATGTAAAACTAATTGTTTTAATTTGCGGGAGCTTGGAAGCTAGACTTACAAGAATGTTGAGCTTCCCCTGAAAGATGGAGGTGACAGTCTCTATTAGCTTCTCACGCTGTTCGCGGGATGACAGGTCACATACTGACCCTGTTACTTTGAACCCTTGGTTTTCCCATTCGTGTAAACGTGCATCAAGCTCAATTTGGTTACGTGAACATGTGTGAATAATTGCTCCAAATCTTGCTAATTCTTCTACGGTGGCATGCCTTATCACAATCAATGAATTTCCAGCAAATAAGTTCAGTTCCAAATATGCTTGGAAAAAAAAGAAAAAAAATCAAATAGAAAGAAAGAAAAAGAAAAGAGTAAAACTTACCCTATGCCTCGGGTTCCTCCAGTAACTAAAGCAGTCATTCCACTGAGAGACCATCTTTTGTTTCTGCTAATGAACTCTTGTTCTCCCATGCTTGCCTTCAAATTTTGCTGAAAGCCTTTACAACTATTTGTTACTTCTTTTTGAGGACCACAAAAGCCACCTTATCAAAAACAGCGAAACATAATCTGTTCATTTCACGACCACACAGGGTTTGGACCAATGCATGACCGCCAATGGTTACCTCAATTAGTGGTTCCAATACTGTTCACCTACTTAAGTGGTAAAAAATAGTTGCCATCTTTAAGGCATTATTATTTCAATACTAATTCTTGTATGCTATTTTTATGTGCCGGCATAATGTTACATGTCTCCCCACCGTCTTTTTTTTTTTTTTTTTTTGCCCCTTTTTCCTTTCATTGAATGTTCTTGAGCCCAATTAAAGTCGCTCTGTTTAGTAATCATAGTATTCAATATTGACTTATTGAGGTTTTGGCTTGGTCGGAGATAAGGATCATGAATACGTGGTACACTAATGATCTAAATTAAGATCTTTTTTATTCTTTTTTTTTTTGGGTTCCAAGATCTTTATTATTCAACCCAAATGACATGTTATTCAAAAAAAAAAAAAAATATGTGCATAGTCCTCAATGGAAGTTCAGTTAGTTCAGATAGTTTAGGCCTTGCAGTAGGACTTTAAAAAAATTGTTTTGTAGCTCATTTTCTTGGGAATCTTATAAAACATAGAACAGTGGCGGCATTACTAGCAGTTTAAAAAAATGCACCAAACAACCTTGGTATCTCACAGGTTTCCTCGTTGGTGGCATTCCTTTGTTTCCCAGATGCTTCAAATATCACAGGGCAAGTTATTTGTGCGGACGGAGGAATGACTGTGAATGGATTTAATCCAAACTCAGAACTAGGAACAATCTCTTTGTATTCTGGTACGCATTTCTATCTTTCCCTAAATGTTATAAGGCACAGAACATAGAGATTTATACCCGTATAGCATCGCTCAAAGAGGTTCTGATAACCCCTGGGGCAATCGAATTAGCACGAATATAGTCCTTTGCCCGCTCACATTCCAAGTTCTTCGTAAGTTGATTCATGGCTCCTGTAAAGACAAATGTGCGTAGAAAGTGTTTATATGCATATGTACAATTTCATAATTGTTTCAGTCATAGAAAACCTGCAAGTAGGATGATCCGTACCTTTGTATGGACCATACAGAGAAGTAAGAGGAGCAGCTGCAACTCCTGCAACTGAAGAGATAAATACAATAATTTCATTTCCTGATGCTTTTAACAGAGGATGTGCAAGTTTAGACAGATGAAAAACGGACTCAAAATTTGTGCTTCTTAGAGTTGACATGTCCTCAGCTGTAGTGTCTAGTGCTTCTTTTGGCACGGCTACTGCGGCATTTGTTAACCTGAACAAAATTTTCACGTTATATACCAAAATCTGATCTGTTAAAAATTCAAAGCACTGGCATCTGAGGCCCGCTTTCGCCTGCAAAAACATGCAACCTCTCCATCGGAACTGAATCAGATTGCATATTAAGAGTTACATTATCAAGCTCTTAAAGAGGCTACACATACAAGTAAGTTAAGCTTCCCCTGGAAGATGGAGGAGACAGTCTCCATTAGCTTCTCATGCTGCTCGCGGATGACAGGTCACATACTGAACCTGTCACTTTGAGACCTTTGAGTTTCTATTCCTGTAAACGTTCGTTAAGCTCTGTTTGGTTACGTGAACATGTGTGGATAATTGCTCCAAATCCTGGTAGTTCTTCAACAGTGGCATGTCTAATCGCAATCAATCAATTTCCAGCAAATAAGCTCAAACCAAATATGCTGATAATAAGCAGATAGAAAGAAAGAAATAAAAACATCATCAGAGTAAAGCTTACCCTATGCCTTGCGTCCCTCCGGTGACTAAAGCAGCCATTCCATCGAGAGACCATCTTTTAATTCTGCTAATGAACTTCTGCTCCCCCATGATTTTCTTCACGGTTTACTGAAAGCTTCAACTAAAGAAGTTTAAATGCAAAAAGCTTTTGATAACAGCTAGCTAGCCGTCTTTAACTCTTGATCTATTTGATTCTTCAATTACTTTCTTGGAAAGGATAAAAAAATTTTAATTTTCTGCAATAGCGGTAAGAGCTGGTATTTTTTGAGAACCACAAATCCCAAGTAATCAGACTCATTGAAATAACTTTGTTCATTTGACCACCACACATAGGTGTACAGACCATACGAATGATGGGACATGGCATTAGTTATTAACAGATTATCTCTCACCTATACGTTTTCTTTGGCAGTTGGTACCTATTACAGTTGAGTAACACTTATGGAAATGTTTGAGGTTACCTGAATTACTGGTTAGATAATCAAAAGTAGGTGCCGTGTTTTGTCTCTGCTACTCGACCCTTCTTCTCTCGTGTTGGGTCCATTGTTTATTAAATCCACAACCCAACTAATGCTCTGCTCAATGCACTCTTCATTAACATCCAACGATAGAGATTGGGATATCCACTTCATTATAATGAGAATCATGAAGCTTAATAGCTTATCTTATCCAAAAAGCATAGAAACATAACGATTTAATATTTCAAAGCACACGAATGGATTAAGAGTCATTTAAAAAATGTCACTGTTTTTGTCTTTGCATTTGCAGAAGTGCCTCTTATGAGTTCTACTTTGTGATTTTAATTATCAGCTGATAAAACAAAAATAAACTCAGAAAGTTCAAGATCTTCGTATTAAACGATCAAATTGTGACAATTTAGCTTAAAATGTTACAGCACCTGAAACAACTTATTGCATAGACTATGTGCTCCCTCCTCTTAACGTATAACAAAAAGTCAACTTTTTGCTCAATTGCCTGCTGTATATCCCCCATCAATCGAAATAACCTGCCCGGTGATGTATGAAGCGGCAGGCAAGCAGAGAAATGCCACCAGAGGTGAAATCTCGTTAGGTTCTGCAATGCGTGCGATAGGAGTTTTTGCTATTAGCTTAACATATTCCTGAACGAGAGGATCATTCAAATCCTGAAACAAAGAGTAGCTCAAAATGTAACCGTGCAACTTCCACATATTGTCAGTATATGTACAGAATTATTTAACATATTGAAATTGGGGGAGAATAGTACAGGTGGTGAAATCTGAGTATTGACAGCCCAAGGTGAAACAGCATTTACACGAATGCTGTCAGTTGCCCATTCACATGCCAAGTTCTTTGTAAGTTGGTTGATTGCTCCTGAAACAGAATCGCACAGTGATAAAATTATTGATTTGTGAGTGAGCATTGGCATTCAAAGCTCAAAATTCATGACACGTTACATACCTTTGGATGCAGCGTAGGCGGATAATCTTGGCAAGCTTATCGCGCCAGCAACTGAAGAAATGAAAACAATACTTGCATTTCCTGATGCTTTCAAGAGGGGATGTGCAAGTTGACAAAGATGATAAGAAGACTCGACATTCGTGCTCATTACACTTGAGTACTCATCCAGAGTATACTCTGTTGCCCTTTTTATCACAACTAGTGCAGCATTGTTCACCTGAAGCAAGATAACCAGCCGCAGAAATCCCATCAAAGTTTTCGAAAAGGAAGAACCAATATAATTCATAGCTTGTAATCCAAGTCAGACTAATTTTTACTCCAATCTTGCAATTTCTTTAATTATGTAGGAAGCGTACATATCAGTCAAAAACAGAAATACTAGTAAGGTCCTGAAGC
The DNA here is from genome assembly GCA_030449925.1 of Citropsis articulata. Taxonomy (NCBI): domain Eukaryota; kingdom Viridiplantae; phylum Streptophyta; class Magnoliopsida; order Sapindales; family Rutaceae; genus Citropsis; species Citropsis articulata. Next base: position 1,896,415 of record JASUUH010000051.1, on the reverse strand, counting down.
TATGACGCTTACAAGGATGTTAAGTTTGCCATCAAAAACTGAAGAGACAGTCTCAATAAGCTTCTCCCTTTGGTCTCCAAATGAAAGGTCACATACAGAGCCAGTTACTTTAAACCCTTTGCTCTCCCACTCTTGTATACTCTCATTGATCATGTTCTGATCGCGGCCACATGTATGCACCGATGCCCCAAATCGTGCCAGTTCTTCAACGATGGCATAACTGATACAAAGTTCACATAATCAATCAATCCAAATAACGCAGAAAAACAATTGAAGATTGAAACAGAACTTGTGAATTTGGAGAAAGTTACTATTACTGACCCAATGCCTCTGGTACCGCCGGTGACCAGTGCGGTCATGCCCTTCAGTGACCATTTTTTGTCTCCGGAAACGGGCTCTGCAGCTTCTGCCATGATTGTTTCAATGGTGTTAAATTACTTGTACTGTAATTACTTCAGCTTAAAGTTTGGCTAAAAGGCTTTAAACACATTCAATTTACTTAATAAAAATATTTTGATATAACTGTCAAGGTCGTATAAGAGAATGCAAATAAAACAAATCAGAAACCTCGAAAAGAATCAAAAAATGGGCCTTCCGGAGAAATCCTAGCGTAAGAATTTGTCTTTTCCATTTAGCTTCAATTTTTTTCTTTTTTTTTTACTCGCCAACCGTAGCGAGACTTGAAACTTTTTTCTACCAACTAAAAATTATTAACTAGTTTCCATGATCACATTTAAAACTCTGGAAGCGGGGCAAACGCATTTTCTGGTGCATTTAATAATGCTTTTACATAAAATCTTAAGTGGGACAATCATGTTGCGTGTCCCTAACGGGATTGAGAATTTGAAGCCGGCCAAAAGCCTGGCCTTTATGTCGTTACCACCGTCGCCATCAATTGATGGTAACAGAAAATGATATTTTGAGGAGTCAATTTCTAAGATGGTGTGAAGCCCGGCTGGTGGATATGGACTTTGGATTTATACAAATCTCGGTGTCGTTTATGCATGAAAGGATGAGTCTTATTTTATTAATTTATCTAGTAATTACATTGTACTTAGAATTGAGGGATAGTGACTGACACCCTATATTTGCTTCATTGTACACCTAAATTTTTTATTTTTCTTATTATTATTGTTATTATTATAATACTCTTCAATTATAGGAATTCCATAAATGTGACTTTAAAGCATAAATAATATTATACAAATATAATAATATAATATAATATAATACAATAATATACATTCTCTAAAATATGTTGAATATTAAAGGAAATAATTTGAAATCTTTAATATACTAGAAATATTTTATTAGCATTAGATTTGTTTACCCAAAGACTGATTTTAAATTTTTTTAATAATATAAATATAAATATCAAATAAATAAATTGAATAAAAGAATTTAGTTCTACAAATTATTTTTTTATAATATGTAAAACTTTAAAATTAATCTTTTTGTTAGTATAATCAAAGGATATAATAGTCAATGTATGGGTTTCCACTTTGCACGATGATTTATGAAACTTGAGAGATCTACATACATATTTGAACATGTCTCGAATGTCTAAATATCTTTCTCTATGAATAATTAGAATCACAAATACTTGTGCAAACAATTGTATACAGGATTTTTCTAAGTTGCGTTTAACGCAACGTAGGGGGCTCCTTGTATACAAGTAACAAACTAATGTAACAAGATATGATTGATTGATACGAATATAAAAATTTAAAAACAAATCACGCGAGTCCTGTCATATTTTTAAGTCAAACTATTTACCAAAGTGATGTAACTAATCAGAAAATGAGAGATATAGTTCCTGTTTGTTTATTTTATCTTATTTTTAAACCATGCACCTTACCCTTTCTCACCTCAGATAAAATGTATATCCTTAGACCTACTTGTTTTTTGACAAAAGACGAAATATGATTCAATTTCAATTAATAAATTGTGTATAATGATTTTTTTTTTCAAATGTAAGACTAAAAGGTATTTATAAATAAAATTAACTTTTTTTATTTATCACGAAGATCAAAATGCATTTCATATTGCTTCCATTACCTTTCCTTACCAATACTATTTCAAGTATAAATTTGTTTTAGATATTCCTTTCCAATGCCATAAGAATAAAAACAAATATATTATTATAATTTTTACATCTAATCCTATTTAGATTTTAATCAAATTCATTTCTATTTACATTTTAAATGAAAAACAAATGCCATCACATTTTCTCACTCACCATCACACGCTTAAATATACAGAAAGATTATTCCCTCACAACACAAATAGACTCGAGTTCTTAACTTCAATAATTGATTAATCTTTATTAATAATGAATTTAGTTTAAAAGAAAAAAAAAATGATATGCGAAATTGGACTACATACACTTGGGACAGTTAATTTGAATGGCATTTTTTTTTTAGAGATGGATTATTGGCACCCTTTGAAAATCTCTTATAATCTCTTTGAGCATTTTACAATTTTAGACTTTATCGAAATTATATTGAAGGACAAAAAAATCAAATTAAACCTACGTACATCAACTATCCCCCATTTCTCTTGTTTGAGATAAAGCCAAAGTCAAAAACCAACACCTGGTAATTTATTTATTGGGTAGCCTGTAACGAAAGATGCGTGCAACTAAGTTAGAATTTTTACTGATTTTAGGGTGATAGTTTGCTAGTTCTTCAATAATTTTATTAGAGACTAATAGCTCATTTCTTGTTCCCCACTCCTGTATCTTTGAGATTCCAATCATTCCACATTATTATTTATGGGTGCAAAGTTGTGTGATGTCAATATATATCAACAATGTTTGATAATTGAAAAATAAGGAAAAAAAAAATTAAAGAACGCCGTTTGATTTGGAATTGTTTTGATAAAGGTTACTTTTGCCATTCGTGGTGGTGCTATTTGGTATTTATAATATTTTAGAAATTTTATTATGATAAAATCAGAAAAGAAGTTTTAAAAGTTTATTGGAAGTAAGGATGTTAAATTAGAGGTGATAAAATGGGTCATGACATGATTACACGATATGGATACCATACAATTTTTTATATGTTTGTTAACAAATATTGACATGAGTGGCAAATGGATTAACACAACAAGGCACAATAATAATCATGTCATATCTATGTCAAAGCACTTCAAATCATACGTTTATGGCGCAAATATTAATTAGTATGTATTAATATTATTGAAAAAATAACTAATATACATGTGCACACACAAAACATTAAATTAATTGTTACTGTCATATCCATATCATATTTATGTCATGTTAACTTATTTATGTCTTATTTTTAAGAATAATGACTAACATACTTGTTATTTTTTAAATTAATTTTTTTTGCATTAAATATTTAAAGTGTTCGACATGATTAACATGATTAATAAATGAGTCATATCCGCATCTGATGTTTCGACACGGTTAATAAATAGTTCATATTTGTACTTATTTAAATTTAACATAACACTTATTAGACACGACATGACTACACGAATTGACACCCGTATATTCATTGGTTTAAATCCAACGGATTTTATCAAATACAAGTCCAATTCATTATATACTTGATTTACATTTTGAATCCAATTTGATCCAATCACTGATTGGAATTCAATATAATCAAAACCGATAAAAGTCAAGTCTAATTCATTCGATCTTGTTAGCCTGACCAATTAAAATAAAATTTATTGTTGATGCAAATTTTTGCTCAATGTATAGCGATTGATTTGTGCTTCAGACTTTCTTCTAACTCGAGTTCTGTGGCTTATTTTTTCATTGAGGTGATTGTCTCAAATCACATGCCTCCTTGTGGTTAATTATTCTGCAAAAAGAAACAATTATCAAAGGGTGTCGGGGTTGTCGGCGATCGATAACCCTTTGACGCTCAAACTTTCAAATTTGATTATAGAAAGAGAATCTAAAGAGAGAATGACAACATTTCTTTACCTTTTTTTCTTTTACCTTCAAACGATGAGTCCTGACTATTATATAAGGAACTTATAGACAATTGAAGAGGTTATGTGGCATTTTTCTTGTGACAAGTGTTAGCCAAAGCCCATGCATGGAGACATATATTTATATGTGTTAATACTTGTTCATGACAAGTAATCTTTGGACATTTGTCACGTTTCTAAGCACTTAACTTTTAATGGACTTTAGCTTAGATTCGACACTTATATTGGTTCCTTACAAAGAGGATTGATTTTTCAACATTTTGCTTGTAAGCACATTCCACATAATATTTGTTAACATGTAGACTTATTTCGTAAAATGTCTATTGGCCCATTGGGGTATTCCTTAGAATGTATATATTTGTCTGTAGAGACATCTCGTAGAATGTATATTTACCCATAGGCATATTCTGTAGAATGTGTATTTGTTCGAAAGTGCATTTCATATAATATGTATTTGCTCGATGCATATTTGCCCGGAGGTTCATTTAGTAGAATGTGTATTTTTCTGGAGGCCCATTCGGTAGAATATGCATTTGCCCATAGGCGCATTCCTGTATATTTGCCCGTATGTGCATTTCGTAAAATGTATATTTACCCTTAAGCACATTCTGTAAAATGTGTATTTGTTAGTAGGTGCATTTTGTAGAATATGTATCTACTCAGAGACTCATTCCATAAAATGTGTATCTTCCTGGAGGCCCATTCCTTAGAATGTACATTTGCCCATAGGTGCATTTCATAGAATGCATATTCGCCCGTAGGCGTATTCCGTATAATATATATTTACCCATAGGCGCATTCCATAGAATATATATTTGCCCATAGGTGAGGAATTGACCTAGGTCATTCTTTGTAAAGAATAATCCTAGGTCATTTTTAATTGAATCATTCTTTTAGCCCTTTGTCGAAGACTTGCCCTTTAGGCGTTTTATCTATAAATATTTTCTAAATGCTTAAGTCGTTTTTGTGAGGAATGAACTTAGGTCGTGCTTTGTGAAAATTTGACCTAAGTGGTTCTTTGTTAGGAATAGACCTAGATCGTTCTTTATTAAGAATAGACCTAAATCGTTCTTTGTTAAGAATAGACAATGGACCTAGGTCGTTCTTTGTTAAATCTTGTCTTTGGCACTTTATCGAATACTCGTCCTTTGAGTGTTTTACTTAGAAATATTTTCTAAGTTCCTAAGTCATTCCCATTTTTTGTAAGGAATTGACTTAGGTCATTCTTTGTAAAGAGTGAACTTAGGACATTCTTTGCAAAGAGTGGACCTTGATCATTCTTTGTAAAGAATGGACCTAAGTCTTTTCTTGATAAATCACATTTTTAATGTTTTTTCATATCTTCTATTTAGATACTTTTGTTAGAATTGTAAGTACCTTGGCCGTTCTTAAGAGAATAAATCTATATTATTTTATGTACAATATTTTTATTGGGTCTATATTTTTCATGGGTTCTGGACCTTTCATAATTTGGTTTAACATTTACAAATAAAAATCATCAAACATTGTCCAGAATTTTAATTAGTAATAATCTAGAAATAAAATATCAACTCCTCTAATTATTCATGATTTATTTCCTTTATTATTATATGGTTGAGAAAAACTTGAAATTTGAATATTGAAAGAAAGTGTTGGTTGTAGTTTGTAGTTTGTACTCTATATTATTATTGTATATTTATAGTTATACAAAATTAAGTTTATTAATTTTAGGGAAATTAAATTCTTTTATAAGTTAAATATAAAAGCGCCATGTAGCCTTTTTAAAAAATAGAGAAAGAAAATGAGAATTGGTTGGTTAGAAAATGAGAATTAGTTGGTTAGAATAGTTTATACTGAATTTTAACACAGAGATCCATTTACCAATATAATAACATTAAATTTTCTATTTTGCAATCCAATCTAATCTAATTAAAAAGTCGTACGATAAAATTAGATTAATCTAGATTGGATTAATTGGTTTGATTGAGTTGAATTCAATTGTATCTTGAATACCCCAAATTGGCAGGGTGTCAGTAGTCTAACCCTTTGCTTTTTTTTAAGGGGTTTGGGATATTGGATGGCATATGATTTGCCAGAACTTCTGCAGAGTTGGACCTAATAAATATCTTCGACCATTGGAGGCTCATTGAGGAGCCCAATTGGCCCATTAAGGAGCCCAATTATTTGAATCTACGCTGATTATTCAACTAATTCAATGTGAAATTCCTCTTTAATAAAGTTCGGCAAGTTCCCAGTGCTTAAACATTGCTACCGTTGTAACGAGTGGAGATACAAAGAAATCTACTCAAAACTTTTTTAGTTAATACGTTAATGTTTATATAATAAGTGTGAAATAGCACTTACAAATAACGGTTTTTATTGACTTGGCAATCACCCATTGAAATAGCACTTACAAATATACATTCTGTTATGCGTATATGTAATTAAAATTTCCTTCGAAGTTCAGAGACCAACTCTTATTGCGTTACCAAAAAAAACAAAATATCAAGACAAAACCACAACAAATTTCAGAGTATAAATATTAGTGTTTTTTTAGTCAAACCTTAACTGTACAAGGGAAGTTTATTGAAGTAAAGTGGAAAAAAAACATTTAAATAAGAGGAGTATGCAATGATCCTAATTACCTTAGAGAGAGAGAGAGAGAGAGAGAGAGAGATAAAAGTAGTATATGAAAATGCAAACAATACAAACATAAAAAACTAAGATGCATGCATGCTGACGGTAAAACAACGCAAAACGAAGAATTTTACAAAAGTTGTTGTTGGGATGAAAATGCTATTTGAACCGAGTCAATCTCTAACAATTTAAAATGCACCGTCTAACTCAGCAATATCAAAATAAAATAAACTTTCTTATTCTTGATGGTTGTGAATGACAACCACAAAGCAGAAAGTATACTCCCCATAGGCCATAGTCACATAGCACAAGCACTCTCCCAAAATCACCCAAGCCACCACACCACAGCCATCGCCACTGCCTACAGCCATCACGCGACAACCACAGCCACTTACAAAGCGGCACCCCAAAATGAACCATCGCCACTGCTAATTTTTCTTTCACATCTTCATTTTTATCAAATTCGGTCTCCTCGAATTACTCAATATTTTCTTATAAATCAGGCTCCTCTAATGCCTCCAATTCCTCCAATTCTTTAACTTCATCCATTTGTTCCAAATTCTCCATTACTACATCAAAATTTAAAAAAAAAATTCATATTTAAAATAACTATTGCAAAATAACAACATAAAAGTATGCAATTTTGCTTGGTTTTATTAATTAATTATCCCAATTATTTTATGACCACAACAAACTTCTCTTGAACTCCCATGAGATTTCTTATGCTCATAACACTCTGAATTAGTCTATGATAAATTCAATCATAAAATTCCAGAAAACATTTGAAATCCCAAGTTCAACTTACACGAGCAGCAATGGCTAGAACAGCTAGGCACAGACTTTTTAATCGTTGTGGCTTGACTATGACTGCTCGCAGTGGTACAGTGGGATTCTTGGCTTGGCTATGGTTACTCGCGGCAGTATAGTGAGTTTTGTTGCTTTTGAATTGTGTTCAGGAAAAAGAGTTTTTGTTTTTTTAATTTCTATAAAGATCCAAACTAAAATTGTGCTGTAATTTTTATAAAAAACGTGTCATTCGGTGATGTTCGGGTTTGAGTTTGACTCAGGGTAAGTATCAGCACCCTTGCTGGGAAGGCTGCAAAAGGGGTGTTACTCCTCTAAGTTAAAGAAGCGCAATTAAGACTAACATTAGCCATCTAATCCATAATACATTTATTTTTACAAAAATAATTTTGTTAGAAATATTGGTGGATCTTTTTCTTCTCCGAAATCTCAATAGAAGGAGAGAAAATTGTAAAACTTGTCAAGAGGACATAGTAAGTCTCTTGCACATCAAAAGAAACATATGATCAGACTATCAAAGTGTAAACTAGAATATTATTAGAGTGTAATATAATTTGTTAAAAAAAAATAAAAATACAAATGGTCTGCAACAAAAAGCAGCTGTAACGTAGAAGTAATCTATGTGTGTGAGCATAACTACAAGGTGCCATGGCACCTGCTGCTGGTTCTAGAAAAAAAAGTTAGTTTAAATATATGATAAATTTAGAAATTTAATTTGTAAAAGAGAGTTTTTTTTAAAAAATAATTTAACCTATGCAAGTTTAATATTTCAACAGTTTAACCCAATAATTAAATACATTTTTTTTAACTCTTTAAAATTTTGTTATATAAAATTGTGTCCCTAAAATTTCAATGCGAGCTCTGCTCCTGCGTGAACGTCTCCCATTTGCATGAAGACTATTCGTTGATTAACATATGCCATACATAGTATATATCTAGAAACCGACAAGCCCAAAAAGAAAGTTAAATAATAATTCATCACAGATGGAGAGTTTGAATGTTAAATAATAATATTTAAAGGAAAAAAGAAAATTTCTGTGCTGCGTTAGTTACCCTCGGACGGAAAGAATTAATACCTGCTTCTCAAATTATCAATATCAGGCACAGCTTTTCTCCATGACTCAGGATTCTGATAATGTTGCCCCCCCAGTAAATTATATTTATAATAACTTGATTGTGATATCTAACCAAATTCCTGAAACATATTTTGTTTCTTTCTTTTGGGTTAATGGTCTTCTGTTTTAGGGTTAAAATTTGAGTTGAAAATTCTTTGCCAGTCAAAGTATGAACCCAGGTCTTGCTAAAAATACTAGAGTAATGAACTTAATTGGTCCAAAAATAATAATAATAAAAAAGAAAAAAGAAAAGTATCATCGTTCGTGTATAATTGCATGGACACTACTTGCTGAGCAAAGTGTTTGATGGGAAAGATTTATCATTTAACAATCAACGACCAACATCGAATGTAACTTCAAAAAATTATTGTTAATACAACGCACGCGTCCTTAATTTATATACCTTCAAACAAAAATTGTACAATTATATAACTCTCAATCAATACGCCTAAACCAAATCTGGACCACCACAAAACAGAAGAAGGCAAAATAAACTTCGCATCTTTAGTTAGCTTGAAAAAGGAAAGCTAAAGAAAGAGGGGGTTGGGGATTCTAAGTTTAAATTAAGAACTAACTGACATAATCTCCCACTTGGCTTAACAAGAAAAAATTAACTAAATAAGAAAAATTTTAGTTGAAATTTCGAATATTCAATTTAAAAGATTAATTTATATATCTATATATTAATCAGTAGTGAAGAATTGATCTTGCTTTTATCATTTATACTCTGTCTGCTAGTTCACTGTTTTACAATAATATGAAGATTGATTTTGATATATTACTCTTATCAATTAGGATCTTAGAATGGAAACTAAAAATTTAATAAATATATCAAGTAGTGTATCCATCTTTAGACCTCTGTTTTAGACTCATTTGACTCAACAAATATTTTGATGGTATTAACAAGCAGGATGTAATATCTTGCGATTATTATAACAATGAAAGATACATGTATATGAAAGTTGTAATAAATTATAAGTACCACTGGCAACCAATATTTGTCCTTATTTTGCTTAAAAACTCATTTAAGTTACAAAGACAATGACCTTACCGACACTTCTTCCCCAACATATAATAATTATATTATTATACAAATCCGAAAAGTACTTGACAATTATCAATAACTTAATGCCACAGGAAAAAAAACAAATAAATAAACAAAAGCCGAATTCAATTATGGAGGAGCGGTAGTTATCCCAATGAAGTCTCATTTCAAAAATGACAGAAGGATATATTTAAATCCTCATAATACTGAATTTAAAATAAAATTTAAAAGCTATAAATGGAAATGGAAATGAAAAACTTCCCCCACTAAAATTAAATATCAATATTTATTAGTATTATTATTAGTATTGTCAACAATTCTGGACCATCTCACCGCCTTAACATGGCCCCCCGCAAGTTTCTCTCCAAAATAAACGGAAGGTTGCGATGGCATAGGGCTTCTTTGCTTCTAATGAAAAGCAATTTGCCACTATTTCCAGGTCACCCAGTGTCAAGTCAGTAGTCACAACTCACAACCAATTTTATCAACCCGCGGTCCCAATTTTGAATTTTGAACTCCTTGTCCTCTATTTTAATAGGATTATATAAGCTGAGAATAATGACATTTTATTTGGAATCTTCGAGGATAAAACAATCTTACTGGGTATTTATTAATGCCCACAGTACTCATTGCATTTTCTAATATTAAGGACGGTTGTAGGTCCTTTCTCTTTTTGTCTAGTCTTTTAGAATTAATTGATAATTTTATTCTTAATTAGGAGAGTTTCTTTTAATCCATTTTTGATACTTATTAATTAAAATTCAAGAGTGTGATTAAGAACACTTTTTACATCACCAAATGTAATTTAAATAACTACTAATTTCATAATCTAATATATGAATTGCACATAATATTAATAATCAAATAAAAACTCAAATGTTGAGATCCTTTGTTAATATTGATAAATATTGATAAACCCTTATGTTTGCTTATTTTATTTCACATATTTTATTATAATAAATAAAAAGTTCCAGATAAGTTATTGTTTAATTGTTCACACTCAAAATTAATTCCAGCCTCAATAATTGGGCCATATGGTATTACACTATTTTGTACCCAAAAAAAAAAAACAAAGGTGTATTTTAGCACTAATTTATTCCAAAACTTTATTCTTGGATGAAACAACTCTTAAAATCGAATAATTGGATTTGACGCCCTAAATCAAGCAGAAAGAGGAAGAGGGCAAGCAATAGCAGGGCCCTCTGCGGAGTACACGACAGTCGGATGGACAAAACGTACGTAATGGTTTAAGCAAAAAGTTTTGAAAAGAGTAAATTTTGGTTAAGTGTTCATTCTCTTTAAATTATTTTTTAAAATTTTATTTTATTTTATTTTTATTTAAAATGTAAGAGAAAATAGATTAATGATTTTTTTAACAATAATAAGAAAAAAAATATAATATTTAAGAATAAAAAATAATCTAAAAAAATAATAAAATCTCTGATTTCTAGAAGTGAAATTCGTTACCATTGACTACTAATTGCTATCGAGATGCATGGATCCCAAATTGAAGACCTTTTCACAAACTCCAAAAACATTAAGTAGAGAGAAATTTTATACTAAATTGAAAGGTTCAGTGGGTAAGCAACCTTTTTTAATTAATAAATTTATTTATTTATTACACTCCCCAAATCCTTCGTGGGTATTAGGAGAATGATTGAAAGCTTCACATGAAAACATGCAATCCCGGTCAAATTTGTGGGGTACATATTGCAATTGTCTCTTTACGACTAAAATGAAATTAGTTCTCTCTTCAAGCAGGATTCATGTGAATATGTGATAATCAGTGGAGCCAAAACTTTCAATGTAATATATTTTGTCGTGCCAAAAAAATTAATGGTTCTTGAACATACAATTAAAAGCATTGCATTTTTTTTTAATATAATAAAATTCAATTGATATATTTATAATTAGAATTTGATTGAGACTTACTTACATTAATATTATTATAAAATAACAAACTTAGATTTTAATTCCTATAAAATTGGAGAGATTAACAGCCCACTAATAAAGGGCGAGAAATCAACTCCCATCCAATTGTATATAATTTAAAAGAGATGGAAAATCTTGACTCGAACCCAAATTCCCTAATTAAATTTTGGGAGCTTGGAACCAATGAGGCCAAGGGCTTAGTGGCAATTAGAAGTTGTACATGTTGAATACGTTAATCAGCATATTTCACAAGAGATACTAAGATGTATGCTATACGTGATAAAAGTTTGAAGGGATGGCATCTAGGAAGAGTGAGATCTTTAACCTTAAGTGTCTTACTCATGGCTTAAATGAAATGGTTATATGTTTTCTTAATGTGAGTTGAAAATATAGTAACCATGCTATTTTAAGCACAATAGCCAATAGAAACGGCTTGAAAACATTAGTAATTGGTTAAATTTGTTAAAGAGAAAGACATAAATATAATGAAACTTTGATCTCTTTTAAAATTTGTTTTTACCACTAAAATTTCTAATAAATTTTTAACACATTATTTCATTTTTTATATTAAAATAATAACGTAAAAATACACTATAGAAAGATGAATGCATGTAATATTTTTACATACAAATGAAAAGTTATAAACCTGAGCAAGCTATGTCATAACATTTATAAAATTATAGGCTAATAACGGGGAATAATGGATAAATCATAAGATTTAGTGGGCTATAATAAAATTATGTAATCAACAAAGGGCCAAACATAAAGTTATTAACAAATTTTCAATTTAATAATTATTATTTTTACCTCCTAAAATTCCATATTGTAATCACCAACATCTTGATTCGGCCACTACTTTCCCATATAGTTTTTGATTTTATATACCACTTATTATTCTCTATTATAATGTTTATAAAAATGAGGCTATTTACACTCTCTAATATCTAAGAACACTCTATTTTAGTAAAATTATATATTACTAAAATAACATAATATAATTCACCAATTATGGAAAAGTTGATAAAACTAAATAATATTATCATTTTGGGAACTCAACGAACATTTGCACAGTACGCCCTCCTCATATTTTAATTTTTTTTTTTTCTGTCAACTGATCTGAAAAAAGACATCAAAGCACAATCTCTTAGTGTTTCTAAGTAGAATAAATATTGAAAGGAAAACAGTGAATTGCAGCAGTAAATTAAGAAAAAAATTGATTTGGCCCTCTTAACTTTCTTTGAGCCAAAGGGCATGGCGATGGTTGAGCAGCTGCCTCATGGCGTGAGCGTGATTAACGCATGGCGTTATGAGGTAAATGTTTATAATTTCCTCTCCCATGAAAATGTGAGTGGGTAAAGTGTCCTCCTCTGTGAGGTCGTTTGTCTGGGCGTATCTTGTAGAATTGAATGTAATAATATAAGTCCGTAATATATACGATTGTAAATATCGGTATAATTATATCTTTAATAGCGATTGTAAATAATATAATAATCTGTGCTTTAATTATATATAAAAAAAAAAAAAAAAAAAAAACTTTCTTTGAATCCTACGATCCCCACTAATCCAAAATCCATGGATAATTATTGGGAAAATAGGCACATGCGCACATTCCGTAAAGCTTTATAATATTCACGTTTTTTAAATTAAATACAAAAAGAATTTAAAAAAAACGACGAAGAGAAAAACGCAGGAGAAAAATTTTGGGAAAATGAGAAAAGGATGTAAGTTTCTAAATGAGTTGGACAGAATTTTTTTTTTTTTTTTTAAGGTTTGATAAATATTATATGATTGTAAAGAAAGAAATATTTATTGCATAAGATTGTGGAGGACAATTTTAGTATTTGAAAGAGAGTGTAGAGTAAAAAACAATTGTTAATAGTTGTCATATGAGTGTACAAAGCAAAAGAGTCTTTTGAGTAAATTTTGAACATCCTTTTTATAATACTCTGCTATAGCCATGATGTGAAAGTTGCATATAAAACTCATTTCATACCAAAATAAAGTATTTTTTCCTTTTATTAAAATTTTGATATCAATAATGCGTTAATAGGACATTATGAAAATTAAAAAGGATAAGTGGTTAAGATATAAAACTACAAGGAAAAAATGTCATCCTTCTTAAAACTACAAGGAAAAAATGTCATCCTTCTTAAAACTAATTAATTTGTTGGTAGAAGGATCACATTTATCTTTTGACCGCATATATATTTTTTCTATTATTTTTGTACTACCAAGGATTGAATGAGATATAAAAATTGATCAGTGGCCCAAGTGACAGAATAATTTCTAAGGGGGATCAAAGTATAATTTTGCAACAACAGAAAAAAAAAAAAAAAAACTTCGTTGTGATTTGGATTAGATTTTAATTAATGAGTTGTGAAATAAAAAGAAAATCAGATAAAAAAATGAAGAAAATACAATATGATGTGGTATACGTATGACATGATACATATAATTAAATTAATATGATAAATCAAGTTGATCCCTAAAGAATCACTTGGAGCACAGCCAGAGACCACATAGGACATGGGTGAACCTAACTTTTTTAGGACAGATTTAAGCAGCACAACATGCTTCTTTCTCTACGTAGAAGTATTTAACAACATTAATTATTGATGATACATGTATATATATATATAAGATGAATTTAAAAAGTGGTAATTGTACATTTTAAAAATTTTCAAGAGTTGTCTCTTTGTCCTGTCCTTAATGATCATGAAAATGATGAACACTCCCTCCACTATTTCTCTTTCCACTTAATTGTTTTAATACGTTTCTTGGAAGATACAAAGAGCTACACTCCACCGAGATTCTTTGGAGTCTTTACTTCTATATACCATTAGTAGACTTCATCATCAACTTCTAGTCGTACGTTAAGACACAAATTAAGCAACATAGTTAATTAACTAATATAATGGGCATTTAACACGGTGTATATTTTAAGGTTAAAGGTCTTATTAATTCGTCAGAGAAAAAGATTTTAAAAATAAAAATATTTAATTTGAATTTTCCTAACAAAGCAAATATTCCTTAAGAACAGACCTACTCATTTAATTAAACTTTAGCTCATGCATTCCCATTTTTCCTCCATAAGTTGGAGACTCATTTTATTGTCGTCTTGTAAGAAAATGTACGCCACTTGCTTCATATTCCTTTATTTTGCTAAATTATAGCCTTCATTGGAATTGGTCACAGTGACATATAAAGTACATTAATAGGGTACAATTAATCTGTAGGGATGGGCGATTTAAATTTCTTTTTCGTTTGCTTTTGCAGATATCGTAAGATTAATTGACAACTTTGAGACCATTTTGCGGCAAATAGCACTTCTAAAATATGGGCTTTGGATTCTCAGATCCGATCATCCGAATGTTAATTTCTTTCATCATCCCTGCATCAAAAAGGAAAAATACAAACCTTTCAAAATTTACAATTAGCAGGAAAATTGGAGAATATATGTATTAATGCATGCCCATTTGCACGTGTCTCATATTTATTAAGCTAATTATTTAAAAAAATGTACAAGTATGTGACTTCTGGGCCATGTGCTATGCTAAATGGCGTGCTTTTGTATACAAGTGAGCAAGTGTCTTTGCTGTCAGTTCACAAGCTACTTAACACTATTAGCACATTTACAGAAAAATCTCTCTTCAAAAGATTCGAAACCAAAATTGAAAAAGAAAAAAAAAAAATCAGTTCGAGTTATCTAACTGATTCGGCTTATTGGCCATGACGAGTAACGCCAGTATTTGGTAACGTATTATTAATATACATCATTCCATATTTATATTCTCCGTGGTTTATAATTTGAAATGAATATAATCATCCTTACTATGTTATTCTAAATTAATGTAGTAAGCATATTAACGTGGTAATTTTCAAAGAAAATTCTGTATTCCAATCTTCTTGTTCATTTATATAACTGATTTTGATTGCCAAGGTCTTAAATATGGCAGTCTTTTTTTTTTTTTTCAATATTCGGACGAAGATGACAAACAGCACCCACTAAACACCAATCTTTTCTTACATTCACGCCAGTTGAGCTAGTCCAAAGATTAAATATGACATAATAAGATATTATATTACTAATTTGTGTAAATAATAGCTTGTGCTTGTTATTAATTACATACGTACGTAACAACAGTAAAGTGATAATTTAATTTAAAATGTTAATTTAGTTTAATGCAGGGCAGATTATGAGCAATGTAAATGAATAGAAGAATTTATAACAAAACATGGCGCAACAAAATAATCCGGAGTTCCATTTTATTGAAGAAAATTGCTGGAGAGGCCACTAATAAGTTCCATTTTGCACTTTTCATGAATAAGTAGTATCCCGACTCGACTTTACAATTTCAAGTGATATTGTGGTTTATATTCATGTTGAATGGTAGATGGAGTATTAAATAAATTTTCAAGTAATGAAATTGGTTATTCAACAGATGAGTGGTATGTACGTAGCATATGCTTAGAAATATTAGGATATAACTTAGAAAAACTAGTAGTTAATTATTCGAAGTAAATTCTTCCAAGTGTAGGGACTATGGAGGGAGTCCATAATTGCCATAGAGTCAGGGTTTAAGAATGAACTTACCGTTTTGAAATAGTGAAGGCAAACGGGTCATATATAAGACAAAACAAAATGAAAACTAATTAAAGTCTACAGATTGACATATTGTAGAAATGAAGAAGGTATAAATCCTGGTGTCACATATTACGGATGAAATGTGTAAATTTAAATCATTATGTCACATGAACTGAAAAATCTTTCTTAGGAGATTTCAGTCAGATTATCACAGTTTGTCTGTAAGCCGCTACACTACAGCGATGCACTCTCCTATGGACCCACAGTTGTAATTTTCTATACCATATGCTAGCTAGCTAGCTTCATCCTCTCAATCTCAAAGAAAGTGAGAAAAATTAAAGAAATATTGATTAAAAGCATTAATCACAGTTGCTAATTTTAAGCTGAAAACCAGATATATACAACAGTACTTTGGTAGACAAGGTAGAGTACCCACCAACACAGCTTCCTTAGCCAAGCAATCAATATTTCCTAACCCTTTTTATTATTCTTTACAATTTCCACATCATGTCTCCAACTTATAGACTCTCGCTATGATTAATTTCCATCTCAATTCATGTTATCTTCCCACTTCGAGCCTTTGTCAAATGCCCTTTTTCATATAGAAGAAGAACTCATCAGCTTAGTGTAATGGACCAAGCAGGGTATTGCTGGATGTGGAATAAGCGAAAACATGATTTGAATTCTCATTTTCCATCGACAAATTCATACGATGATTCATGGGAAGAGCAAGCTTTTGCTGAAGATGCAGCAGGGCCTCTAGGTGGGTGCATATGGCCTCCAAGATCTTATTCTTGCAGCTTTTGTAGGAGGGAATTCAGGTCAGCTCAAGCTCTTGGTGGTCATATGAATGTCCATAGGAGGGATAGAGCAAGACTAAAGCAGTCTTCTTCTTCAAATCCCCAAAATGAAATTCATCATCATGATCATCAGTTTCAAAATAACAACAACAATCATCACCTTCAAAATAATAATAATCCTTTTGCATCTTTGGGGTTTCATCAATACCCATCTCAGCAGCTTTGTAACTTTGTTTATAACCCTAGCCCTAATTCCGATCCTGTTGGTATTGCATCATCATCTTCACCTTCTAGGGTGGTTTCAGCTCGTCCATCTACTCAAAAGACTCGTCCAGACAAGACCTTTGTTATTCCTTCTTTATCTTCTCCAATTGCGCAAGAGCAACAACACAAGAGGTCTCCTATTTCTTCCCCTAAATCTTGTTCAAATTCGGTGGCTGACAAGAATAATTCCACAATTGTAAAATCAGCATGTAGGGTTAAGGCAGATTATGTTAAAACAGATTTGTCTGTGAGCTTGAATTTGTTTGTTCGACGAACACGCCCAACTTTATCTGCTGGCAAGGAGGCAGCTGATGGATGCAAGAGAAGGAGAACTGAAGCATCATCACTACCTTTCTTCCTGAAGCCATGTTCAATTGATCATGATAAAGATCATCTTCAATCAGAAGAACACAAAATACTTAACCCTAGCTCAATTGAGGACTTAGATCTTGAGCTCAGGCTTGGTGACCCGCCGCCTAAGGTAAAGTAATATATAGAAACAAGAGTGCCTCATAATAGTTTCCGTTCATTTGTGCTTTCCTTTTCGTATTTCTTCGTTGATCCTGATGTTACAGAGCCTCATGCTTTCACATCTATCAATTTGCTCTCTCCAGTCATGAATTTCAAGCGTGCAAAAATAACACAAAGTTCCTTTTTCAGCCTTTCTTCAAAGAAACACATCACAGTCAACACATCTGAGCATTGTTCTTTCAATTCTCTATATGTAGATAACATAGTTGTTTCCGGTTTCATCGATATACACTAAAATATTTGAACCATAAGAGATTGAGATTGATAAATCCTATGCATTCCTTCTTTTCCTTATGTTAATTTTTGATATTATGCTTCAGTTATGCTGCTCGTTGGTTGTGTGTTAATTTCATAGAAGCAAAATAGCATGTACGCTCACGATACAGAAAGTCGCTATGTCCAATTTTACCTCTTTGTCAAGCATGCTCGTATTGTCAAGGGCATGATCCCACACCGGCTGACAATAGATTTGGACAACCTAAACTCATGTGCAGAATTTTGAGTATGAGTTAGCTGATAAGCTTTTAAACAGAATTGATTTTTTATGCTTGTGCAGTCAGAGAGATTTAAGAGTTTTTGGGTGATTATGTAGTTAGGATATTTGTGAAGAATTAGTTGTTTGTGCATGTGTAGCAGAGAGCGATTTAAGAGTTTTTGGTTGATTATGTAATTAGGGTATTTGAGTTGTGGGAAGTGAAGGGCGAAGAAACTGACTAAAAACTGCATGGAATAGCGTGAGCTAGCCCTTTTCCCCGTTCAGTACTTCACTGACACTAATTCTATATCAGACACAACTAAACTAAACCCACAACACACAGATATGGATTTTTTCAAGACATATAAGCCAGATACATCAAAACATTGATTCCCTTTTTTTTCTTGTGCATATTATTATTATCATATTTAGATCTGTTGCAGTTAACACTGTCATATCCTACGTAACTCCATTTGCTCGTGTTCTCTTCTCTCACTTTTGCTGCAAAATCCATCCAAAATAGCACCAACTCCGGAGAACAAGTCCGTTTTAGTATTCCACTGGATATAATAATGCCCCTTTTTTTTATTCCGAAAGAGAATATTATCACACATCACCATAACAAGCGCTATCTACGCATCTTTTGTTTCTTTCTGTACGTATTATTAGTTATACACACTCTCTCATTAACAAATTCTAAATCCCCAAAAGTATGAATAAAGTATAAATCATAAATCTCTCTAAACAAGCCCTAATCCTAACCCAAGATTTCACACACACACACACACACACACATAGTTAAGTCCGAGACTTTAAGTCATACCCATTACCAAACACAACAGCTAATAGCATGTGATAGCGAAATGAAAGTATAAAAGCCTAAAGGGGAAAGTGAGGTTATTTGCATTGGAATTTACGACTGTACTATATGTGTGTAAGAGATATTTATTTTGTAGGAGATATTTATTTTGATTGGTTAGGGTTTGTCTGCATTAGGGTTTGTGAGTTGGATGGGTTTGCGTAATAACAGCTAGCGAGGTGTGATTCTGATTTATACTCAGAGGGTTTTGCAGTGAAGTTTTTCGGAGGCAGTGGGCAGAAATGCACATGGGATGATACGTCGTTTTTCTGTTCTTTTATTTTTAATGGAATTGAGTGAGGGGTGATGGCATGTTAGTCTCGGCTCTCGTGCATTTCTAAGTTTAGGGCATTTTGTAATTCCAAATTATTGTTTAAAGAATGAGAATTTTCAGGAATCAATTCCAGAGTAACTGGGTTGGTTGTTTGGACGTAGCTTTGTTTACAATTTTTGTGACAACTAAGAGTATATTTGCATGGGAGCTAGTTCCTCTGTAATTCACGAGCACACTCTAAGCTCTCTCTTCCATTAAAATATTTGGAGCACAATCAATTAACTCTTACCCTTGAAGCATGCAATTAATATACTAGAAGGTGTTTTCTCAAGCAAATTAATTATGCTCTGGTGCAGTGTACCAAAATCCATATGGATCATTGATATTGTACCATATTAATAAAGACCCGTTTCATAAACAAAAAAGATAATATTTATCCAACTTTTTTATATGAGAATCCAAGTAAAGAGTCTCGTGAGCATGATAGTTTAATGAATATAAAGTTGAATGTTATAAGAAGAATATATAGATTTATGATAACTGCGAAAAATAGAATATCTTATCATGCCTCATGTACATTTGACAATTTAAATCTTTTACTCCTCCCAAAATAAGAAAGATAAATATATTTTACGTAAAAATTTTACATTATAATTAGTTGCTTGAGTTTTACTTTAAATGTTAAACCTTGTATATGATCCATAAGAAAGTGATTTCGAATTGCGCAAACTTAACCAAATGCATGTACTATATCACATTAATCAGTGTCCATTCTTAATCAAAGTTCTCGTACTTCTAAAGATTTTGAATTTGTCTATTAAAATTATAGTATGGTCGAGATTTAGCTATTTTTGTATTCTAATCATGATATATTTTTGGGTAATATTGAATTGTATAATCATCATTTGATTCCTATCATACAGAAAATAATTTACATATTTATCTATACATATATAGGGATAGGATATGGAGCCCTCTTTTTATGACATAATAATGTACACAAAATCTTAACCTTTCAACATCCATAAAAAAACAGATCAAATTAAATGCTGATTTCTTTTTTTCAGATTCAGTCACCCAGATCCCATCACATCGCCCGACTATTCCTGGATTCGACGGGCGAATGATCCTCCTCACGGTAGATTTCCTGCGACTTAACCTGAAAGAAACTCGATGACTTAAGTGCTCAATCACAAGTTGAACTGAGACCTGCAGTATTAAATGCTGATTTCTATTCATGCTAAGAACAAAACTAAAAATTAATTGGGCCTCGCGACATATTTTTTATTATTTTTTCTTTTCTTTCCTCCTTTTGTCTCTCCTATATCTTTCATCAACTTTAAATAGCTCTCTTCTAAACAATATCTCTTCCTTTCACACTTAAAATTTAATAAATTTTCTATTTCTCTCTCACTTTTTGTATTTTGCTTCATCTTTGTAAGTGTTAATTAGCAGGTGAGTATTGAAAAAGGACTTGAGTAATTTTTGTTTGTAACTGCTCGCCAAAAAAAAAAAAAAGGACAAGAAAAAGATGGGTTATGTATAGTGGATGGAGCAATACGATTTTTTGCTAGGCAATTGAAAAAAAGAAATTTTAAAATGAACACATCGAAGAAAATGCAACCCGCAACACAAGCTTGGCTAAAAAGCGTGAAAATGTTAGTATTGAATATTTTGAGATTTTATTTTACTTTATGAGAGAAGAGGGATTGTGTTTTACTTATGTACCATCATAGTTGATTAATGAATTTTTCAGTTGTATTTTTTTTTTCTAAGTAATCTTTTCTGTTTATAAATTTTTAACGGCTTTGAACATAAACCAATTTGGTAGGGAGGAATGCTATAGAATACAGAATGTTATAGAATACAAATAACTTCGGCTATAGAAAAGTTTATCAAGGAAAGAAATCAATGTTGTTCATTTAACCCTCTCATTTTAGTGATATAGTTCACAAATCATCTTTCATATTTGGCTTTAATAGCCACAAGACTTGTACGTTACTATTGCTGTTTTATAACATGGTCATTCATTTATATAGTGCGAATACCTGGATACGTGTAGCCCAATTTTTTACATTGTCTTTTGTCTAAATTCTGAATTTTATTTATTTTTACACATTTGGATCGAAATAGGGTGGGTGGGAAGGCCTACCTCATTCCCCACCCCATCCCCAAATAAATTTAGTGGGGTGGGAATGAGAAATCTCGTCTAGGGGATGATTTCTCCATGCCCATCTTGTTCCTCATTTACTTATTTTATAACAAATATGAATAAATGATTTCAATAAATTAATAATTAGAGACATAAATAAAATCATTACATATTATAAAATATTTAAATTATTTAAAAAAATCTCTAAAAGATTGAAACAATATCTTGAAATAATATTAAAACTAAATTTTTTTTTGAAAAGTAGTACCTTGAGAGAGAAGAAAACATAGCAATATTTTAGGATTGAATAAGAATTATAGTGTAGGGTGTTCTTTTAATTATAACCTATTTATATTAGGTAAAATAAAATGAAAAATTATTAATCAACATTATTGAACAAAAGTTAAAATTTTTTATATATAATGGGGATTGGGTGGGGGTGGGGGTGGGGTGAGGAGTACAAAACTAAATCCATCCGATTAAAAATTTGGGAATTATGTTTCCCCCATTTCCCACCTCATTTCTCAAAAATTATTTAAAATTCACTCCATTTTGGATAGGCCCTATGGGGTTTCAAACTCGTGGAGGATTCTGCCATCCCTAACGTTTCTAGTTTCTAATTCGTTTGTTTTCTATTATTTATATCTGATTATAAGATATTTAATATTCCTTCTTAATAGAAAAAGTTAAATATTCTGACTTTTATCTTAATGGAACTTTAATATTCTTTCTCATTAATACCCCTATTATATAAATTATTCTTTTATTATTTTTCACTTATCCCCCTTTTTTTTATATGCGTGTATTCAACTTTGTTTTTAGTGAATGAGAATCTTAAACATAATAGAAATTTAGGTGAGTGTGTTTTATAATAGGTCCATCTCTTTATATTTATATTTACAATTTTTATAGTATATTTTAAATTTTATTTAATACATTAGTTTTAATTCAAATGATTAAAGAATTCTTGATTGGCTTATGTAATTAACAAGAAAAAATATCAACATAATATACTAAAAATAACATTATAAATATCACATATTAATGTAAAAAAAAATACATGTGTTAGATATTTATGTTATTTTTCATGCTTTGTTAAGGGAAACATTATCATTTTTTTTACTAATCAAATAATTTATTTATAACTTATCATGTGTTTAATGAATAAAATATAAGTATTATTAATATTTATGAGGTTATATATGTCAAAATATTATATTTTAGATGTTTCATTAATAATCTTTTAATAATTTGTAACAATCTAATTTATTCATATTCCGATTCTAAGATAAAGTAAACATATTAATGGTAATCCAACTCATTCTAATTCTGACAGTTCAAATAAATAATTTATTCTAATTCGAATTCCCTACTCATATTCTAGTTCATTCTCATTCCTGCCCTTTTTTATTCCAGCCCTATTCTGATTCTAATTTAGTAAACGCACTATAAAGTTATCCATATCTACATGAATTTTAAGTTTAGATACCCTTTTTTTTTACATAATTTGATTATAACCTACTATATTTTAGGATTTCTCAATATGTCCCCCTCTAGTCTAGTGGCTCCTTAATATTAATGATATAATGTTGCAGCCTACTTTAGTTTTGGTTTTCTTCTTTATGGCCCCTACTGAACCGAAATCTTGCGTACGTGCCATGTCATTTAGTATTAATATTAGTTTAATAATACTAGTCTACAAAGCAAAATAAATAATTAAACATCAGTCATAAAATTTGCGTCACAAAAAGGTTGTCAGGGCCAAAATTATTTTTGTCGCCTAAAATAATATGTCTTTGTGCCTAAAATATTTATCTCAAATTTAAGTTAAATACCTAAGAAATTATATTGAAAATCGTCAATTTAGACTTTTAAAAAGCAATCAGTGACATTAAATCATATGGCCTCAAATTACCTCTAGGGAGACTTATTAAAATTAAAATTAAAATTTAATTTTTAATACTAATGTTATGTTGCGTGCCAAACATCGAAAGCTTTTTGATCTAGTAATTTCTCTAACAAATATGATTATACTTCAAAAAAAAAATCTTTAATTAAGGACAGATGCTAGAGTGTGGTTGGCTAGTTGAAAAAACCCATCAAATTTGTATTTGATATATGTCATCTTAAAGAATCAAGATAAGTACAAGCACTAGATCACTACAGTCTCTACATTTTTTTTTTTTTCCCTTAAGTCCTTGTGAGACTTTTGCAGTACATGACAAACTAAAACGTGACTGTACGTACATCTTGATGTCAACTTACAACAGCAATTAGCTTAATTATCTGAAAATTAAGTGGAGCTATAAATTATAGAAATTAAAATATCTTAATACACTTTTATAAGTATATTAACGTGACTGCCGGTCGGTCCGGCACAACTTTATCCACGTGTCAAAACTCTTTCAAAGATGATGAAACCGTCGGTTACAATATCAATGTAATGGACGTCCTTCAGTCACCGGCGGCCGCATAATCCTTCTAATATATTGTTAAGTCATCAGTTTGGACGGTGATGGAGGCACTGCATGGATAACAACAGACATCCAACTAGCTGCCCTTTTTGAAGTGTCATTATCGAGTGTGACGTCATGGCATCATGCCGAATGCTTAGTCGGACTAAATGTTGCCACGTCATGGAGCTGTTAGGCCCCACGTAAGCTGCTAACAGATAGTGATGTCGGACGTAGGTCTTAGAAATCAAAATAAGTAAATGTCAATTCATTCATTGCTCATCTTAAGGTTCATTAATTATAATTTAATTTTGATTTTATGCAAAAAAAAATTATTTACTTGGCCACCCATACTTTCTTGAATGAGCTTAATTCGATGCATGTTTCTATTGTTTATAATCAAGCTTTTGACTTGCTTAAATTTAAATAAAATCCATTAAAGAATAAAAGAAATTATAATTATTTTGCGTAGTCAAAATGTCCTTGAAGCTTGTGAAGATGTATATATAGCATTTGGGCTGAATGAAATGACAATTACACCCTTTGAATTGCTCAAAGGGCTAGGAATTTAGAAGCCAATTGAGTGAGTTGCTATTGAGCCGTCGCAGTTCCTGTTTCGGGAACGCTTCAATTTGCCTGAAGAACAATTCAGTATCGAAAAAGATTAAAAAAACAGTTCATTCAAACAAACACTAAACACAATTTGACCTTTTAGCCTTCTCTCTTTGATCCAATAACAATAATTCTTCAAATATGCTACTTGTAAAATAATAATTATGCAACCTTGCTCTGTCATTTTTTTGAAAGTTAATTGATTTTATTTTTTATATATATGATGAAAAATTTATTATATTTTTAATAATAAATTAATATTTAAAAATTATATTTGTTGCATACTTAATTTTAATTTTATTATTATTATTGATTTTATTTTGTTGCATACTTAACAACTGTACTTTCTCAATACCAAACAAGAGATAAAAGTGCCCTGGCTTTTTGCTACACATATAGCTGTTAAAATTTTAGAGTTGCTAGCTATAAGCATAATTAACTTTCCTCTCAGGTATAGCCAGTTAGCATCAGTGCACGCTCTAATATGCCATTGCTTTGCCTGTCATTACCGACTGGTTAAAACAAATGTATTATCAACGATTTTTCTTCTTTTTTTTTTTTCTTTTTGAGAAGTATTAGTACTGAGTTTAATAATCAAAACGTGCGCTACTAGCATGAATAATGTGTACATGTACTACTACAAAATTTTAAAAGTTTGACCTTTATAAGGCTATTTCAGTCATTTTACAAACAGGTGACATATAAATTATTTATTCATGCATATATATAAATGTGGTACTAGAAACCAAAGCAGGCCTGATATATTACGACCGACAAGTTGACTATCTCTACTTTCCCATTTCTCAATCTCTTTCTCCTCTTCAAAAACAAAAAGGAAGCTTGAAAATGGAAACAAACTCCCAAGCATCAAGCATCGAAAAGTCTAGCCAAATATTATGGAGCTCTGATGATTTGGATAGCTCAGATTCAGGCCATGTCAAGTCTTATACTTGCGCCTTCTGCAAGAGAGGCTTCTCAAACGCACAAGCGCTTGGAGGTCATATGAACATTCACAGGAAAGATAGGGCCAAACTTAGACAATTTTCTGAGGAAAATCTGCTTTCTTTGGACATTGCAAAGGCAGCATATCCAAATATTGAAGCTCCTAATATTGTTTCTGAAGATAGAGGTGCAGTCATATTAGAATCTAGTGTTCAAGAGAAAATTTGCACTCCAAAAAGCAAAGAAGAGAAGATGACGAAGCAGTTGGGTGAGAGTTCATCTTCATCATCACATATTGACCAGTACTTAGACCTAGAGCTTCGTTTAGGGCCGGAGCCTCGGGAGGCATCAGCCAGCAGGATCACCAAAGATCTTTATCGATCTTCTAGCCACTGAATTTCATGCTAGTTAAGATCCAATAATTAGAGAGGTTTTTCCCCCCCTTTATCCGACCTCTTCAACTTTCTCCCATTAGGGGTACTATTAATGATCTTGTTAAGGATATATATCATGCTTTATTAGCTCTCGGCACCTGATTGTTTGCAGAACTAAGGTTGATTTTGTATTTAGTTCATTTTAATTTCTTATAAAAATGTTTTCCATTAAGCTCCTATCCTTCCTTTTACATTTTTGGATCGCCTGCAATGATTTAATTATCATTTTTTCAGTAATCCTAGTTGTATTCTTTACTTGAATATTTTAGACATGGATAGCTAAATCAGCAAAAGCGAAGAAAAAAATTCCTTTTTCATCTCCCAGGATTGTGCTTCTACAATCTCCAAATTAAATTGTATTATACTATATAAACCCTATATATCTAATGCATAGTTCTTTCCGGTATAGGTCGTGGATCTTTAGTTGGTTTGTGACCGATGCAGATTGATATTAGATATCATTAGATTATTTGATATATCTGACACCATATCTTCTACTAATTTACGAGATAATAGATTATTATTATTAATGCAGTTACTTTTTGACTCTTGGATTTTGCCATGTTGCTAGCTCTCATTTGCTAAGTTAGTTGTAACTTTTTGTTCTTTTCTCTTTTATGATGTGCTTTTGTTGCTGTTGCAGAAGATTTGAAGCGTAAGGCTCTATCGCCTCACTATGTAGTTGTTTTTTTCTTTGTTCTTATTATAAAAATCCCTCGAATACACAGCATATCCTTCTGTCCTTTTTATAAGGTATCCTAGCTATATAATTAGCTATATAAATAGGGCTTTATAATTTTGCCGGAGTATACACACACACACACACACACACACATTAGGGTTTCTTCTCAACGTGAAGCATGTGTGAATCAGATCATTCTAATAAGCTATGTTTCCATGAAACGTATAAATTTCATACGCATTTTACTTAGACATCAGTGGTAAAGTGTTTCTGGAAAAATAAAATACTTAGACTCAGTCGGCTTACATTATTGAATTAATGGTTCTTTTGGTTCAGGTGCACGGGGGCCAGTAGGGCTCTTCAAGAGCCCTGCTGGATAACTAGAAGATACTAGTTGGCTCAATTGGTGGAACCTCTTGCAATGGTATAAATGTTTGGAGCTTAAATCCAGATCCCATAGGTCAGGTTTCATTTCCATTCATTCAAACAGATAGAGGGGGGGGAAAACACTGCCATTGATATAATTCAGTTGAAGATCATGAAATCTCCAATGAAAAGGCTTTTTCCTGAGAAAGCATTCAATTATTAGCAATTAATGGCCAAGAATCAAGAGAGTTATTGCACATGAGCAAACCTGAGGTTTCAAAAACTCAAATTCAGCTAGGGGATCTGCCTTCATGCACAAAGTGCGAATAATAAATTCCTGCAAATTTATGCATGCAGTATGTCCTTGCAATTGCATTATATGCAGAGCAATAAAGAAAGCTCATTAATTAACTTATGACGTCACCATTTATGTTCTCTCTTCTCTCATGGAACCTTCATGAGTAAATTAAATATGCATACTCATTGGCATGAGACTTGTCGCGATGGATATAACTTCTTGCTGATGGTACAAGATCTCATAAATTACCATGCGGTTTAAAATATGCCCAACGAATTCCAGTTGATTAGTCAAGTGCATGGATGCAAATTATGTTTTAGATTGAGTGGCGGACACCTCGTCGTCTTACTCTTGAGATTAAGTTTTTGAGTCATTGTATTGTATTATTAATTTTCTTTTAAGTATTTGAGAGTTGATCTAATCAAAACCCCTTTATTACTAAACATCAGTACAATGTAATTTAGAAGGAAAAAAAAACAAAAGAACGAAAAGAATGGAGCTAAGTGCACCCCGTTTTTATCTTATCAAACCCCCTTTTTTTTTTTACTTTTTACATTTCTTACGAAATTAATAAAGTGGATAAGTAGTCTTCTCTCACGCACACATATCTAGCCTATCATGTAAACAACCCAATAGTTTGCTTTAGTTTGATAAAATTTTATTTTGATTTTTTTTTTGTGGCAGATTTTTTCTAATGATATATGAAATCATAAAATCGAACGAATTACTATTGGAAAAATAAATGAATTTCATCACTTTTCCGGTCTTTGATTAGTACGTTCTTTGAAAGAACCGAAAAAGTTGAACTTTTTTTTGTCTCAATACACAAAATAAATGGCGTAATGCCTACATTAATTCCGCACCAAATTTTTTTAAAAAAAAAAAATTCAACAACTACAAGTATCATTTTGATCTCTCAATAAACATGTCGTCTTTTTTTTTTTTTTTTTGTTTTCTTTACAAACAAAGGTGAAAAATTTATTACAACTCAAATGCAAAACAGTTTAACATTTACAGTACATTTGGTGCACTGTATTGGATCACAATAAGGTGTGTTGCATTGCATTGCATTAAATTGTGATGCAATATCATGTTTGATGTATTATAGACTATACCATATATTCAAATCTTTTATATTATTATTTATATTAATATTTAATATTTTAAATTATTCTTAATTTAAATTTTAATAACAAATAAGTTATTATTTCTAAATAATAAAAGTAATTTTTATATAATTAAAAAACTATAATATTAGTTTTATTAATACTTTAATATTCAATTTAAATTAATTAACTATTTTTATTTTAGTAAAAAATAAAGTACTAAAATACTAAGTAAATTTATTAAAATGATTTTATAAAATCAAATTAAAATAATTAAAATATTATATATTAGAAATTAAAATTAACACAATATTTTTTTATCAAATAATATTATTTTAGTTTTATTAATACTTAATGTCTAATAATACTATTTGATATAATTTATTATTCTAGTAAATAATAAGTTATTAACATATAAGCATTAAAATGATTAAAATAATTTTTATATCATAAACTTATAATAATTAAAAAATTATATAAAAAAGTAAAATAAATAATATTATTTATATCAAATTAATATTATTTAGAATTACATAAATGTAAATAATTATTAACAAATTTAAAATTTCATATTTCCAAAAATTTAATGAGTGACTTGACTGTAAGAGTGTTTACGCTGGTAAAGCTGGCTCTCTGATCTTTTTCTTGTCTTTGTAGAGTATCATTTAACAAAGTCATCCAAATAAGCTAAGAAAATGGACACCTCCTGAGAAAAAATTCAGAGGTCTATTTAGATTAGCACAAAAGGAGAAATTCATCATTGTCTGATCTAAACAAATAAGAAGTCCAGTTCTACAAGGGTCATCGTTAGTTAGAATTATTAAGCAAAACCTCTACAAAATAATATTATCGGAACTAAGAAGAAGTATTGTTTTAGCGAAGTTATTTATTTATCCCTAAATAAATAATTTATTAATTTATTGATAAATGACTATTTATTAACTTAAGAGAGATTTCTTATTTTAAGAAGAGTCTTGTTTGTATATGTTCATATTTACATATAAATAGTACAAATTGTACTTTCTCAAGTCAACAGTATTTTCTCCCATGGCTGCTATCCATAATAGTATAGCTTAATTAGGAAACTTGTAATTATATAATATCTTTTTGTTTAATCAATTTGTGTAATCAAGTACTGTATATCACTACTGTGTGAGCCTTTGAATTAAGAAACATAAATACAAAAATATTCTCCAGTTTCATTCAATTATTTTTTTTTTATTTTTAGTCTTAAATAATTAGAATTTTCACATCTTTCTCTTTTAAAGCTTCTCTTTTGAAATGAGTGAAAAAGATCTATATTGACTGATGAGATAAGGAAAGCATTGTGCGAGTATAATGATGAGCAAAGAACATAAAAAACAACTCTACATGCATATTTTACAAAGAGTTTAATTTTGATAATTAAAGTTGTAAGAAAAAAAGCTCCGTAATGTTATGAAGTTTAAATTTTATTTATTATTAAGTTTAATATTTTTTTAATTATTAATTTATATCTGTATTGGGCCCTAAAGGATTCAAAAAAAATATTATCTTATGCATTAATTTAGTAAAATTATTAATTTATTACACTGTTCAAAGTCGGTATCGAAGAATTTTATTACTTAATCGTGTTTTTTCATTTATCAAACATTTATTCATTGAGGTTTTATTGCATCTAATAAGTTAGGACAAAATTAGCACCAAAAAAATGAAACAATATTTGATCATAGTGCGTCTGATGCAGGCTGTCATACGCACCATTGATCTTTAAGAGACTATATAGTAATCTATTGCAACAAAAAATAACCATTGTAGTTTATTTTCATACGAGGAATTAAAATCATGCACCCAACAAATTCAAGCTCCAATCGGAAGGACCCTTGACTTCAAATCTAAAAGTAAACGATCTTTTAGCCTATTAAAAAAAAAAAAATCACCTTACATATGTGGAGAAAACAATTCATAAGCCAATAATCATAGAAAACATTTTGATCTCCACCTTACATAGGTGGAGAAAACAACTCATAAGCCAATAATCATAGACAAATTTTGATCTCAGTCTAGAAAGGATAGAAAACTCAATCGAAAAAAAATAATAATAATAAATGTAAATTCTATTGAGAGTGCCCTCTCCGCTGAATAGAGAAAGAAAAGAGAGTTGGATTTGCAGAAAGTTGTTTGAAAGAAAACCAGAGTATTCCAGAGCTAAGCCCGTTATTGATGTGAGTCAGCATGTTTTAATATTAATTGTTATGTAAAAAATGGCTATTACAATGTGTAAACATTAGTGTAGATGTGTTGTGATTTGAAATGATTTGTGGCCATATGTACTTTCAACATGCAACACGTGCCAATGGCATAGCTAGATTCATTGAGCAAAATACGATATTATGCCGCACCATAAGGTTTACGGCCCAAAGCAACTCCTACCCAACATCGAATTGGCCCATAATGGTATCTAGGCCATGCCCCGACACTGTCAATATATATGCTCATTACAAAAGTTTTAAAATATAGAAAAGTAAAGATGTGTATGCTATCCAAACCCCACTTTTTTTTTTTTTTTCCGTTTTACTCTTTTGTCTGTAAACATACTACAACATGAGGCAAAAAACGTATGATGATTATCCGAACTTAATATGTTAATATTTAAGTAAATAAAAACTCTACTTATCAGTAGAATATTAATGAAAATCTCCCATCTAAGAGTTTGTAGGTCCCCACCCCTTAGGCTACAATTTTTTTACTTGCAGATATATTGAATATTGGTGAGTTTAGTCTTTCACTATGAGTTATGTCTATTCACCCCTTTATTAAAAAAAAAAATTATTTCATACTAATAATTTTAGAAAGTGAATTACAAAAGAACCACATGATTTGAGATGTGTGCATTGCACCTCTTTAAATATATTGTGAGTTGTGCATCACACTGGTTAATTCATGATGTGTTGTGTACATAACACCTTGTGCATAACACCTTAAGATTCAAAAAGTGTATTGTTATATACGCGATGATTAATATGCTTCATTGATTATAAATAGTCATTACCATTTGTAATCAAATAAAATCAAAGATCAGGAAATGAAACAAAGAACATAACAAGCTCTTCTGCTAATTATTATCTTATTGGCTTTGCTTATTATCATTTTGCTTCTTTTAGCTTCATATCATTTATATTATTTGTATGAATAATCCTACTTCGATCCACAACACTTTAAATAATTAAATAGAATCTTTTATTATTTGGCCCCTATAGCTTTAACAGTTTAAGATAGACTTTATCATGTATTATTTGTAATTTTAGACTTTAACCCCTAGAAATTTATATAGTTAGACTTTTAGAAGTTATACTTGTTTGAGGAGAAATCTAGATGATGATATGGGCCAATAACTTGATGATACGTAACAAGAAAAGTCAATTTATTTGATTGGATAGCAGTATAGCTCATAAAGAAGTAAGAGATAAACTCCCCAAAGAAAAAGATAGTTTTGGTAAATATACTCAATGTCAAGGAGTATTATCGAAACCTAAATAATGGTGGCTAAGGCCAGCACATGAACAGTACACAACATCATGAGAGAAAACAAAAATATCCTCTTTTTGGTTAAGGATAAGGAGCCAACAAGAGTGAAGATTCTCCAGGTAAGCAATTAGAAAAAGCCATATCAACTGTCCTTTACTACCCTCTAAACAACTGTATGACCACAAGGCTAAAAGTTTACAATGTGTCTAGTTGTGGAGGCAAAAAGGTGGCTGAAGGTTTCTTTGCTTCCTAAGCTCATGAGTGTCATCATTGGGAAACCACAAGACTAATTCCTCAAATAGCCTCGCTTTAAGCAAGTCAGCAATTAAATGATGTCATATGTCCAAAATGACCAAAGTATCTTGAAAAACACTCTTATAAAGCTTAAGAGTTTTTCCGAAAATGAAACTTTTTTTTATATTCAAAATAAGAGACTCATTTTTTTTCCTAAGAGCAAAAGCACCATTGTTAAAGCTTCAAAGTTCCTTGAACCTTGAAGCCACCATTTTATTATCCAAAATCATATTTGAGAGAAGGATATATCTCTCTTTGTGTTCTATCCAACTCTAAAGGCAAGATCTGATTTCTTGATAAGCTGCTTCATTTTCTTTTGCCTTCATGTTTATACTTCCATGGAAGATCTTGACCATTTCATCTCTCAAATAAGCTCCTCCATTATTCTTCTATTAGAAAACTCTCTAGTTTTTGTAAGACCCACATCTCCCTCATGTTATTATCCATCATAAACAACCTTTAATAAGGTTTTTTTTTTTTCATATTGTAATGAGAATCATACTTCGCATATATAATGGATTAGAGATGATCACTCATGTGAATGTAGGCTAAAAAGTTAAACCACTTAAAATATTGTGTATTCTTTTTTTTTTCTTTTTTTTTTCTTAATATGATGGTTTTGATGTCTAGCTCACATTTCATATATGAGCTCATCTAAGTTCTCATGTGACCTCTATTGAGGTCCCTAGATTAGCTCTCTGGAGTTCTCCTTGAGTTCACCAAACCCATTCTTTGAGCTCTCTTGAGTTTCCTATATCAACTTTCTAAATTAAGTTTCCTATATCAACTTTCTAAATTAACTCCTAAAAGTTCTATTAAGCTCTCCATAATATTCGAAACACATATCACCTCAACTCACCTTCCAAATACATGTAGCTTATCTCCTAGATCACCTCAATTATACCTTTTGCCCTAAATGTCAAAAAAAAAAAATCTCAACCTAAACTTAGCCTATTCTCCCCCTAATTTAAAAATTTTATTTATTTTAATTGGATTTGACTTAGATCTATGGAGAACAACCACTTAATAGTTCATCCTAGCAAAAATCCAAGTAAAATAATATTCTTGGACATAGACCAATCAAATCAAGTGCATTAAATTATTATCTCTTTGTGTTATGTAACTGATCTTTTTTTCTCGATATATATCTTCTTAATGCTAGTTTGATATTATCTATTTACAATATAATAGGGGAGAGTGAAAATCTCATCTAAGAATTGTGCTAAATTTCTATTAAAGACCTTATTTCCCTTCATTTTTGACCTATTCTCCTAGCTCTCTTAAGTCACAACATAAGTTCACACCTAATAACATATCAATTGGAATACAAATTTTTTTATTCTAACTTTGAAAATATTGCATTACTCCAAAAAGCAGCATAAACTATTTTAATTATTGTGAAGAATCATTTTTTATTATTCTATGAGTGTCAAATCACATTTATGATGAATCTTTTGGGATAAGTACTAGATATGCAATATTATTCTAAAAATAATAATTTTAGACTACTCAGTGTAACTATCCAAACTCATACATCGCAAATAAATTGACAAAATATTTGGAAGCGGTGTATATTTCTTTAATTGATTTATAATTTTTTTAAATTACTTTTCATAAAATCACACTGTCTTACAGCAAATTTTGAAGGAAGAAGTAACTTTCCAAAATCTGATTTGAGAACCACTTTTTATAATTAATAAAATTCCATAGATACCCTCTTTTATATTACAAAACTCTAAAATGATCTTATTAATTATGTAATAAAATCATTAACTTTAAAGAGATTACTATTATTATAAATTATATTGAGATATCAAAATAAAAATAAATTAATAATATAAAATATTTATTTTAATTATCAATTATTATAGGTATAAGTAAAAAAATATTTAATGTACTTGTTTATATTAAATAAATTTTATTCAACATTATATACAATTTAAGTATTTACATTATCACAATAGTTTAATAGTAAGATTTAAATATAGACAATTACTTTTAAAATTCATAACATTGTTATTGTATAAACAAGTATATATTTTTAAAACTAAATTTTACCAAATACTTTAATTCATACTCTTCGTACCTGATTATTTAAGAGCACGGCTAATAGTAAATATTTTAAAAGATACAGTATTATCAAATTGACTTTAAATCGTATAGTGACTTGTGAATTTTCTCAGTGATTCCATGCTTAAAAATATGATTTAAAGGTATTTTCATGGTAAAAAGTAAATTGCTAATTTTAATTTCTTTCTGAATTTTTCTTGTTTAAACATGTGCTCTAACCTCTAAGTGCATGTGCTAACCTAAGATAAACGGTAAGTAATAAATGCGATCTCACCACTTATAAATGTGACCATATATATTGAAATTTTGATACTTTCACATATTTAGTTTTTCATAGTAATTTACATTTATTACTTATGATTTTATTAATACCAATACAACCCTTTTTTCGAAATTAAATAATTTCTAGATGATCGGATCATAATAATAGATAAATAATTGGTATATAAGAATAAAATTTTAAATCAATTAAAGTAACCAGTTCCCAATAATTTCTTTTTCGAAATTCTGAAATTTTGTTACATTACAAAAGTATGGGTATTGGCATGAATAGTAACCTAACTTAAATTTCGATTATAAATTTTATTTTTGTTCGTGTACTATGATAATATCTACGCCACAAGAACAAAATCTCACAATAACTATTCCTTCAAGTATCCTTAATAATATCCTCCTAGCTAGCAAAAAATAGATTAAAAAATCTATGAATTCTTTAAATATCAATAAATTTTATTCATTATATACCATATTGGAACCCAAAACGGCTGGAAAGTGGGAACAATGTTGTTATCGTTCTTAATAAGGAAACAAATTCAAAAGCAAAGCGAGGTGT
Organism: Citropsis articulata; assembly: GCA_030449925.1. Classification (NCBI taxonomy): domain Eukaryota; kingdom Viridiplantae; phylum Streptophyta; class Magnoliopsida; order Sapindales; family Rutaceae; genus Citropsis; species Citropsis articulata. The sequence continues at coordinate 1,861,401 of JASUUH010000051.1, read as the reverse complement.
AATATTTTATTTTGAATGAAAACATAATGACACGCCATGATGAGTTTGACTTTTCCAGGAAACAAATTGACAACATAATCCCCCACAAATTCAATTTGCCGTATTGTAAGGGAACTTTCCTTCTCCTTTGGTATAAATCATGATAATGAAAGAGAAATTTCATTGAAGGGAAAAAAGAAAAAAATTGTCATACATTATTTCACGTCTCTCTCTCTTATGCTTTTAAGAATAGGAAAAAGAAGAAGAGACGTTCAAAGGAGGAACTGGAGAAAATAATGCTGATCATCAAGTGATCATCAATCTGCAACTCTCTAGGGATCATATTTTGATTTCTATTCAGAAACCATTTCCTCAAAATCCATTTTTCATTTTTCAGAAACGCAATTCTTTCTGGTGGGGTTATTGCGTTATCGTCCTCCTTAAACCTGGCCCACATGTCTCCTTCTTCACGAGAAAATCACGTTCAGAATCCATTCAAAACTTGGAAGATCCTTGTTTCTCCATTAATAAAACCAATGGACATAGTTTCTCTCTTCATGAAGTCTGCCCTTTTCATTTTCACTGTGATTTCAATTTACCTCTTGTTCGTCTACGCCTTATCCAACAAATTACATTATAGTACCTCTAATTGCCCTCAATCTCAATGTGACACCAATAAATTATTAAGCAGCCAGCAGAAATTACTCACCCGACAGAACACAACCCTTTACAATGAACCTAAAACAAACGTATCCCACATCGTATTCGGCATTGGTGGGTCCGCCAAGACATGGGACGATCGGCGACATTATTGCGAGCTCTGGTGGAAGCCGGGCCTCACGCGTGGCTTCGTTTGGCTGGACGAGAAGCCTAACAAAACTTGGCCGGCCACGTCACCGCCGTATAAGGTCTCCCAGGACACGTCTAGGTTTCAGTACACGAGCTGGTACGGTACGAGATCAGCGATACGTATTGCCCGCATCATTAAGGAAACGTTTCGGCTAGGGTTAGGTGACGTCCGTTGGTTCGTTCTGGGAGATGATGACACCGTTTTTTTCTTAGAGAATTTGGTTACAGTTTTAGGGAGATACGATCACAACCAGATGTATTATATCGGTGGCAATAGCGAGAGCGTTGAACAAGACGTTATTCATTCTTACACCATGGCTTACGGCGGCGGTGGCTTCGCCATTAGTTACCCTTTAGCCGCCGAGCTCGTTAGGGTTTTAGATGGTTGCATTGACCGATACGCTTCGTTTTACGGATCCGATCAGAAAGTTCAAGGTTGCATCGCCGAAATCGGTGTCCCCGTCACCAAAGAACTTGGTTTCCATCAGGTATTGTGATGTTCAAGACAGAATTTCATTAAACTAATTATATTTCATTTGATTGATTCTGGTTAATTATTGATATAGGTTGATATACGAGGGGATCCGTATGGGTTACTAGCGGCGCACCCATTGGCACCAATTGTGTCGTTGCATCATCTGGACTACGTGCTGCCGATATTTCCAAATATGTCACAAATCGAATCGCTGAAAAAGCTCATAGGTGCGTATAAAACGGATCCGAATCGGGCGGTGCAGCAGAGTTTCTGTTATGATTTGAGTCGAAACTGGACCGTTTCCGTCTCTTGGGGTTACGCCGTACAGTTGTATCCCTCATTGGAGACGGCTAAGAGGTTGGAAACGGCGTATTTGACGTTCAAGTCTTGGAGGAGTTGGTCGGATGAGCCGTTTACTTTTAACACCCAATACTTCAGCCCGAACCCGTGCGAAAGACCCATTGTTTATTTCTTGGATCGGGTTCAGAAAGTGGGTAAGGGTAAAGACCACGCGTTGACCACGTATGAAAGAGTTAAAAGTGAACATGACAAAGATTGTGACAGCAAAGCATATGCTCCGGCTTTGGCTGTCAAACGTTTCGAAGTCTCAGCTTCCACTTTGGATCCAGACCATTGGAAATTGGTAAGATTAATCTTTCTCTTTTGTCTTCATACGTTTGTTTTCCTTGAAACATATCACACGTTATTTGACTCACAGCGCATCATTGCATCCATCGATTTTATGATTCCAAAGTTAGTTAATTTACTAAGAATATGGTCACTTGATCTTAAATAAAAGGGACCCATTTAGGTAAAATATTGAATATAGTGTAGCAATGTTAACTGCGAGCCCTAACTGTCACAATTTTATTGGTTAGGAATAGGCCAACTTGCAAAAGGGGTTTTGATTAGTATAAGCAACAATTACGCGCAATTCCTGCAGGACACGATAAGCTTGAATATCTATGTACATGGGGTCTAACATGTTTGACGATGATTGAATGTGTAGGCGCCACGTAGGCAGTGTTGTGAGGTGATCAACGATGGAGGAAGTAGAAAGAGTGGGGTCCGGATCAAGATCAGAGAATGCAAGCCCTTTGAGAGCGTGACGCCACCGTAGAGGAACACAAACGGCAATCTCATAGACTATACTCGCAGAGGTTTCATTGAGAAACAGTGTCAATGATTGTAAAGTTTAACTAACACGACGCCCGTTAGTCAGCCGTGCGGCCTTGTAAGGTTGATGAAAGCACCAAATTGCTTCTTCCTTGTACTTTCGATGCTGCCGTTGCTGGCCATGCGATTTTTTAATTAATTATATCTTGCCCATGACCATGAGAGAACATTCTTAATACATTTTTTTTTCTATTATTATTTAATGGAACTCAACATGCAGATAGTTGGCACTCCTCCAAAATTTTCTTTTTTCAATTATATTTTATTTAATACCAAAAATATTTTTCTTAGTAAACCCTCCTAAGATACTGCATTTAAAAGTTAATAAAATTGCTAACTCTCTTTTGCTTTTTTTTTTTTTTTTGTTAATCGTTCTGAGTTATGATTTGTTTAATGGTTCTATATTTATTTATTTTCGTATTTAATCTATTTTTTATTATTAATTTGTGATTCAAAAGCCTATCTAAAAGGCCTCCAGCCTAAAAAAAAAAGGAAGAAGAAGAGAACTTCCTCATTTTTGGGAGTTGACCTATTTGTACTCTAAAAATTATTTAGACAATTGAATTAACAAATGAAATTTCCTCATCCAATTTCTCACAGATGGCGTCAAAGACATTCAATAATCCGAGTACACAAAAGATGAAATTATACCTGCTTGTGCAGTTAAAATGAATTTTCTTTCATGTTTTTGAGTATCTTTACAAACTAGACTTGAACGTGTACATGTAAATATACTCTAATGCTTTTGTCAGTATATGTTTTGTAATTCTGTAAATCTAAAATCTGGATTTCTCTTAAGGTATGTTTGGGATTGAGGTTGGGCAGCTGTAGCTTCCAAACTACAGCACTAAAGTGTTTGGTAAACACTAACTACTGTGGCTTGGAAGCTATGTTAATGTGATTTTTCACTTATATCATGGAAAATATTTTATATCTTTAATAATTTTATTAAAATTATTATTAAAATTTTATCTTTACTATGTATTACTAGCTTTTGTTTCATAGTTATAGCTTTTTTTTCACAGCAGCTCCAGCACCTCAATCCCAAACACACCCTTAGTCAGGTGAGAAATTAGCCAAAAAGTCCGTTTTAATCCCTTTAGCATGTATTTATAGATCAAAAAGAGCATAATTGATAGAATATTAAATTTCAAATCTAAATCTCCACCATCCATCTTTTTATTTATTTAACGCTGTTAGTTTATTAAACATTTTGTCCATATTTGAATCTTCAACTCTTGATCCTACTAATAATTATTTGCTACTTATTGTTGATGTTTCAGATTGCATAGTTGCCATATGGTTCCTATTATTGTCAAGTGTCATCGTTCCTTAACCCAAACCTGGAGTAACATGAACATGAAAATATTTCATCATCTGTTTTTATTTTATGTTATAGACACTTGGCTAATGAGGGATTATTTTCATCGAGCTTAAATTTGTAGATGCAAAGATGAGGGATTACTTAAATTTTTTAATTTTTTGTACTTTTATTTATATTTATTCTTAAATGTAATTGTGATAAATGTAATTTTATAGATGAAATTTTATAAGATTAATGAAGAGGTGCTGATAGTGCAACATTGTTTTCTTGATACAACCTTCTCAAGTAGTCAATACAAACTTCAAAGAGAATTTTTCTCTATGACAAAGTATCGTTAGTCAACATAGTGATTGTTGAAAGATAATAATTTATAGATTAAATAAATCATTTTGGATACATCCATGAAGTTTGTTAGGAAAGAGGATGTTATGCTCAAGGACATATACGTAAGTTTTGACGTGATAGTGGAAACGAGGTAATGAACATAATAATAAAGGATATCACTGGTAAAATACACGTAATCTGTCTTAAGACTCTCTTCACTTGGAATACATAAATTAAAATGGAAAATGGTGGGTTATTTATATTTTAAAAATTATTTTGGACACTTTGATTTAATAAGAATTTTTATTACAAAAATACCTATCATGTGAATTACGGTTAAGGACAATTTATTATAAGTTATGACTACATTATTACTTTGATGTATGTTTATTAATTAGTAATTGGAATTGGCTCACATCGAAATGTAGTGGAATTAGAATGGGTTGGAATTGGAATGGAGAATCAGAATCAGAATGAATTATTTACTTCAGCTGCGGAAATCAGAATCGAAATGAGATGTATTATTATTCATATGTTTACTTTATATTGGAATCAGAATGGATTGTTACAAGTTATTAAACTAACCTTAGTTGATTATTGTCATTATTTTATTATTATTATTATTATAATAAGAATAAGAAGAATAAAATGAAGAAGAAGAAGAAGAACAACAACAACAACAACAACAACATTATTATTAAATTATTATTATTAACAATAATTATGGTTAATAATTATAATTATTATTATTATTATTTATAATCATTATATTAATAATAGTAATTTTTATTATAGTTATTGTTATTATTATTATAATTAATACTTCATATTATTTCTACTACTACTACTACTATTGCTAATAATTATTATTATTATTATAGTAATTTTATTATTAATAGTAACTATAATGATTAATAATTATACTAGTATTATGATAAATAATTACTAATAATAATAACAACAACAATAATAATAATTACTAATAATAATAAGGAAGGATAAAATGGTAATATGGTCACTTTATAGAATGAGATTCTCATTTCCACCTCCCCCATGAGAATGGAAACTCTAGTAATTACTCCCAAGTTCAGGTACAACCTACCACTTTGGCTCTCATTCCACCTCTCATTTACATAAGTAAACATATCATTCATTTTCATTCCCCCATTTTTATTCTTATTCCCAATTAGTAAACACATTGTGAATTGATAAGCGCACTTATTTTTTAATGTATAATTCTCTATACCCTAAAACTTTTATTTTTAAAATCTTAATAAATACCTAGATGGACAATGAAGAAATCATATTTCAAAAAGAATTTGACTACTAAATACGTGGAATATTTTTTATTTTTAAAAGAATGAAATTTAAAAAAAGTACTATGAAACTACCAAATACTTTTTGCCTTTTGACCGTTCTTTTTCTTCTTGGTCTTCTTCCTCTTCTCCATCTCTTTCTTCTTTCTTCTTTTTCGTAGTATTTACAGAATACTTTCATTATGGGTAATTTTGGATGCAAAATTTAATATTGAACAAAAGTTAAATAAAAATTATTAACTAAAATTGTCTTAAAATAATTTATTCACAACTTGTGTGATTACATTATTATAAATGCATACTAAATCTCTTAAAATTGAGGGTGCTGAATAGTTTTATTAATGTTTTAAGTAAATAAAATTAATTAATTTAAATAGTCTGAGTGATGATTAATTGTTTTTAAATTCTAAAAGAGTGTACAAAACACAAATTAATTTTTAAAAATTAGCACATAAATGTGCAAAGTAATTTTTAGAGTATAAATAGCCCTTTACTGAAAAATAGAAGGAAACTACAAAGATTTTTTAATTTAATTTTTATGTTTTGAAAGGACCATAAGGGAAAGATCAAATTAACTTTTTAGCTGCTAAGAATATATTTGAAAATCATTCGATTAAAATAATAAAAATGTTTATTTTGTGGTTTGCTTGTTTGCAAATAATGTTAGGCATCTCAATATGTTAATTCTATTAGGAGTTATTCATTTATTTGGTGGTTAAGTAATTTTATAAGTTGTAAAATTTATTATATAGTAAATGAGTAATGCATAATCTTAGAACTCAAATGGCTAGACGACTAATTAAATCATTGATTGGACTAAGTCCTAAAAGGGAAAAAAAAATTACGCGAGAAACTTGAAAGATGAGCTTACTGGGCTTTAAATTTCTTACGATGGCAACCGAGTATTATACGGCATTGCAATATATAGTGGAAAATATAACATTCATAAAACATTTTCTTCAACATAGCTTCTGTTTCGCAATTTTATTTTCTGCCAACTTTTGGGCTGGTCAAAGTCTTCTGGTTGACCCCTGTATGTCATTATTATTAATCAGAACTAGAATTCAGAAACCAATACGCAAATTCAGTCAAATAAGCAAATGACAGATTTACCTGAAAGTGTCACCGATTGAAATTAGATTTCTACGATCTCAATGGGAAAAGATAGAAAATTAAAGTATCAAGAAACACGGATTCATGGCTTAAGAGACTTGACTTGCTTTTTTCCTTTTTCTTTGTTTTGATAATTGAAAGACTTGACTTAATAGACCCAAACAAATAACGTCACTATGCTAGGACTTTTATTGAACCAAGTAGAAACCACTTCAAGAAATCAGGACACTTTTCAGTGCTATAGAGTATGTCTTAATCTTGACTCCTGAGGCAATGCAAGCTAAACCAATATTAGCACGTAAAAAAAAAAATCAAAAAAAAGTCTTCTCGATGAATAATCTTTTAAATGTTTGGTTTATGTCATATATATGTAAAAAATGTAGTACCTTTGGAACGGGAATTCAACGAAAAATCAAATCAAGATTTCCTTCGCTTCGAAAGAAACAGGTCACATCAAATTATTTCTTATATATGTTCACACAAGACATACTCGATAATTCAAATAATTACAAATGGCCAAAACAATATTTGATCTTGAATGGATGTTCAAATACAATAATTAAAGAAGTGATTCTAATTTTTTTTTTTTTTGGTCGAAGTGATTCTAATTTTTAATCAATGAATATAAGTATCTAACTGGCTAGCCGTTTTTATAATTCCATATTGATAGGATATATACAAACTAACTTTAATAATAATAAAAAAAAAAAAAATTACGTACAAACCGATGCCTCTCGCACAATTGGCTATATAAAATTATAGAATTCAATGTAATTACTAAGGAAATGAGCATATGCAAAATCATCTAATTAACCATTTGCGTGAAAAATATTGAATGGATATTCAAATAGAATAATAATACATCTTCTTTATTTTTAATTATGATTTAATTATTAAGTGATTTTCAAGTAATTAGGGGGAACCCCCTTCTCATTGAATCTTTGACGTGGCAATGATTTGAACGGGACGCCCTGTCCTAAAATTCTAAGGGACTGATGTGTGTGCAACAGACACAACACACGAAGCATTCACACCCTAAATTTCCAACTGTCATAACTAGAATAATAAAAAAAACTTACGTGGCTGGATTCTAAGTCCGGTTCTGTCTCTAATCCAGCCCTCTCCCTACTAATAAAACGCGTCAAATGTGAAGAAGAAGAAGCTCGGAAATGTCTGTCCCTCTTTATCTCCACACACCATTTATATACGATCCTATTATTAGAATCAGACCATCTTCTTCATCCATACCAAATTCTGGATCAGGACACGTCATCGGAGCCCTAACCCCGGCCGTCATCGCCGCCGATGGTCATGCAAACCACAATGGCTTGGCTCTCCAGTGCAAGCACCAAAACAACCCACATTAACACCCGCAATCTCTTCTGCCTTGACAAGTCCTCCTCCCCCTCTTCTGTAACCCTTGGCATCCTCTCTTTTGAGACGGCCAGAACCATGTCCCGTGTCGTCCATCTTTACAGGTCACTTTCCAACGAGGAGTTCTGGGAGCTTTGCGAAGGAGCCATGAAATCTCAAGGCGTCGCGTTCTTGAACTCCAGCGACGAGCGGTTCCTTCTCAGCCTCGCATGCGCCGAGAAGCTCGAAGAACTCAACCGTGCCGTTAACACCGTCACCCGCTTGGGACGAAAGTGCACGGACGCCAGCTTGAACCGATTCGATCAAACCTATGCCGAAATGTGTCTCGGAGTCCGAGATTTCGGCAAGTTGGAGTACGCGTCGAAGAGCGTCGAGAAACTCGTCGAGAAAATGGATAAATACGTCAAGGCGACGTCCAACTTGCACGCTGCCTTGGAATGTCTCGCCGAGTTGGAAATATCGGAGAGGAAAATCAAGAAATGGAAGCAAAATCTCGGCCCGAAGCAAGCCAACAAAGCCAACACCGATTACTTCGACGAGAAAATCGCTTATCAAAGAAAACAAGTGAAGCATTACAGAGACGTTTCGCTGTGGAACCAAACGTTCGATCAGAGCGTCGGTCTTATGGCACGTGTAATCACGATCATATTCGCAAGAATCTGTCTACTCTTCGGGTCGTACGTATCAGACCTCCCTCGCCCTTCAAAAGTTACAAAACCTACGTCCCAACGCATGCGTGTCCACCCAGATACAAATTTCACGCACTTCACGTCAAAATCGGGTCCGATTGCTAAATCATCACAGAAATTCGGAACAATCCGGATTGCCAAATCGGGTCCTTTACCGAAATCTGAAGACAAAGTGATTGGAAAAAGAATCCCTCTTGATATTGTCAAGAACAAAAAGGTTATGCAAATAGCAACGGAGTCCACGGTCGGCGGCGCGGGACTGGCAATACGATACGCAAACATAATCATATATGCGGAGAGATACTTATACGCGCCTACGTGCATTAACGACGAGGCGCGTGGGTATCTCTATGAGTTGTTGCCGGAGAATTTGAAGACGACGGTGAGGGGGAAGCTGTGGGGACACTGGTGTACGAGGTCACACGAGGGGAGTGGCGGTTCACACTCGCTGGCCGAAGGTTGGAGGGAAGCGTTGGAGGAGATGATGTCGTGGTTGGCCCCCGTGGCGCATGACACCGTGAAGTGGCAGCAGGAGAGGTACTTAGAGAAGCAAAGGTTTGATGCTAAGCCGACGGTGATGTTGTTTCAGACATTGCATTTTGCGGATTTGGAGAAGACAGAAGTTGCCATTGTGGAGGTTCTGGTCGGGTTGAGTTGTATATATAGGTATGAAAATAAAAGGCTTGGTGGGCGGCCATCTGGGGATGGGTGTAGATGACAAGCATATAATGATTTTCCGGAAATCTTTTAAGTATTATATATATTACTAAGTAAGTATATATCAATGAAATTAATTAGCGTCTATAAATCAAAGCTTCTATGTTGCAGTACTTCTACTTTGGTCTTTTTGTAAATGCTTTTGTGGTTTCGGTTGCTTGAATATTGAATTGCATGTTTGAGTTAATGGGGATCTTAAGCTTGCACAGTAAATTTACAAATGATTAAGCTAGGGTTTCATTAAAACTAGTGAAGCCAGAGAACAATGTTTATAGCCTTTTAGTTTGTGATTTTCATGGGAAGAGATATAGTTAACTTAGGATGAGGCAGGGTGTAGGGTATATACCTATTTGGTTTGAATGAGAAAATGGGTGTGAAAGTTACTATAAACAAAAGAAATATATCTGTTATTATCTATGTTTGGTGGATGTTGAAAACCAGGTTATTTTATTGATAGTTTGATTGCCAAATTAAATAATTTATATAATCCCTGTCGATAGAGTTAAAGTTATCATTTTCTTGCGGAAGCTAAGCTATGTGAGTGTTCACGAAACACTTTGACACTTAATTTGGGCAACACAATTGTAAAGTAATTAAAACAATGCGCTATCGGATTACTCAAATAAATGAAGCCTTCGCTTGTTGGATAATTTTTTCCCCACTTTTAAAAAGAAGATAAGGATTCTGAAAATAATTGAGTCAAGTTCGGGCACCTAACTTGTTGAATATTTGATTATTTAGATCTTTATCTTATTATTTTTATGCGTGTCTTTATTAAAATGATAAGTGTTTCAAAGTAAAAATTACTCTTTAGCCACATCATTTTTAAGTTGAGGGTTTACAAATGTATTGTGAAAGTTGATTTTCTTTTAAATATTAAGAAATATATTATGTCTCTTTTAAAGCCTATATTTCTGGATTGTGCCATCATAGGGTCGATTTAAGAAGTTCTAGTAAATTTCTAGTTGCAAGAATCATCAAGCTTGATATAAATAAAAAAAAAAAGTAAAAATTAATTATTGAAAGTTATTAGGGAAATTATCCACCATCCATCTATTTGTTTTGCCTTTTTCAAAAATACACAAATATTTTTTTTAGTGTGCCACCTTAAGTTTGCCTTTTATTGCACTCATCTACTTCCATCTTATCTCCATTAGTGGATTTAACATAATATTAATGAAATGATATTTTTACCTCTCAAAGAAAAATTACAATTTAACCCAAAATAAATGGAAATTGGAGATAAATTAGTTGGATTTAAGTTGTTTCAAGCAACAGAGTTAAACATAAATGTGGATGCTAGAAATTAGATGAAAATAGTGTTTGTTGCTTGCTAGTCTTGGAAAATTTGTATTTATTTTTTCTCTTTCAATTGAGTTAAACAACATCAGTTTTCTTTCTCTTTTTTTTTTTTAAACAACATCAGTTTTCTTTCTTTTTTTTTTAATTTTCAAATCTCGTTAAACGACGTTGTTTTACTCTTTTTTTAAAAAATTGCATAATACAACATAATTTTAGGTATTCGAATGAAATGCTCACTTTACCCCCCTGACGTCAGCAACGTTTCAACAACGGTTAGATGGAAGCGGAATGAGTGCAATAAAAGGCAAACTTCAAGTGGCGCGCTGAAAAAAAAAAGTGTATTTGTATATTTTTTAAAAAGGCAAAACAAATAGGTGAGCGGTAGATAATTTCCCAAGTTATTATTTATTTCATATTGAGTAATGCTACACATCCAAAAATTTTTATCCTAAAAAATTGTCCCAAATGACATAACATTCATCAATTCGTTAGTGAGAATAATATAATTAATTCATTTGGATCTTCTAATGAATTACCAACCAATAAATGAATGATATATCATTTAAGATGAAATTTGAGATAAAAAATTTTTTAACTTTATTATTTAGTTATTATTAATTAAATTTATTATTATTTATTAATATTATTATTTATTATTATTTATTATTATTTATTAATATTATTATTATTAACATTTATTATTATTATTATTAAATTATATTAATTATTATTATTAGTTATTATTAATTATTATTATTATTTTATTAATATTAATTATTATTTATTATTATTATTATTATTATTATTATTATTATTATTATTATTATTATTATTAAAAATTTTATTAACTTTATTATTTTATTATTATTAATTATTATTAATTATTATTTACTAATATTATCATTATTAACATTTATTATTATTATTATTATTATTATTAACTTATTATTTTAGTTATTATTAATTATTGTTATAGTTATTATTAATTTATTACTTATTATTTTCTTAATATGATCATTATTAACATTATTATTATTATTATTATTATTAAATTTATTATTATTAAATTTATTATTATTAACATTTATTATTATTATTAAATTTTATTAACTTTATTATTTTAATTATTATTAATTATTTTAACTAAAATAATAATTATTATTTTTATTGTTAATAATAATATTATTAATAAATTAATAATTAGAAAGGTACAAAAGTAAATTCATCTTTCATTTCCATTCCCACATTTTCATTCCCTACCCCCCCATGGGAATGAGATACCCATTCTTTATTCCCAAATTGTGTGGGACCCACACAATTTATTCCCATTCCCAAATTCAATTTTGCCAAGTAAACATAGCTTTAATTCTCATTCCTCCATTTTCATTCCTTATTCCTACAAGTAAACACACCATTAGTGAATTAATTACCATAAATAAATAAATACATTATTGGCTTGTTTATTAGACCCTTTCTTAAATTTAGAAAAATTATTTCATGTGCGTAACATTTGAATTGATGAAGGGAATGAGATATTATTTATGGAAAGAACTTAAGAAGACAAATAAAGCAAGTTTTATTTTAATTTTATAATTTTTTACAAAAAATAATTACTCACATTTTTATGTAATGAAAATATTATTAATTGCTCATTCGATAATTGTCAAATATTATACTTATGTACAAAATCCATATATATGAAATGACAGACTTGATTTTTTCTAATAAATAACTAAATCTGAAAAACAAAAAAAAAGAAATATTATAAATATTAATTTAGTATGGTTATTTTAGGAGTGGACGCCAACCCGTTTAACCCATGAAACCAATCCCACATAATTTTTTACAATTTGGTTGGGGTCGCTGAAATATACGGGTTAGGCTAAGTTGTAAAATTCCCAGCCCAATTTTCAACCCAGCCCAACCCGCCATGTGTGTGTGTGCAATTTTGATATTTTATATAAAAATTAGACAAACAAAACATAAATATAAAAGGATAAGGAAGCCTTTCACAACAGCCACAACTTTCTTAATTTCAGTAACTTTAAAGCAAATTCCTTTGGTTGAAACTATAGCCACTCACACATAGAACACGACAAAACATCACAACTCGACAACCTTTTTTAATAGCAACACAACCACAACAGGGCTCTTAGTTCTTTCAAATTTACTAATTGAGTTTTGTTTTGAAACAAATTAGTCAAATTTTTATTGTTAAATGTGAAAAACAAGCTAAATTGGATTGGCATAAATATACTAATTATTATTATTATCATATTTAGGGAAAAACATTTTTTGACAAACATCAAGTGGGCAATATTCTGCAGTAATATTTTCAGCAAAACTTCTTACTCTAAAAAAGTAAAAATGGGTCTTTTTCAAAAGCCCAACCCAATCAACCCAACCCAACCTATCCCGCAGTTATGTAGGTTGGGTTGATCAAGTTGAGATATATTACGTGTTGGGTTAGGTTGGGTTGATTTCTTTCAATTCATACCATGTGCAGGTTGAGTCATGTTGTATACTATTTGAAGGGTAGATCTACGAAATATATATTGTTTTTAATAGTGGGGTTATTTAAACCTATTAAACTACTCTCTCTTTACAAATCGAAGTCGATCGAGCCTTTAGCAGCTTATGGACTTTTTAATATCATTATGAGGTAATTTCGAGATAGTTGACTAGTCAGGCCAATAACAGTTTCTACATTGGGGGCTTGTTTCTATGCCTATTTGTTGTCCATTCTGTCACTGATTTCACTTATCTGAGGTGCCCAGTATTTACGGGGTATCTCAAGATTTCGCATTTTGATGATATGATCTGAAAAGTTCAGGATATGATCATGGGTTAGGCCAATTGATTGTTTTCTTTCTATGGGAAGCTGGTGCTTATTCGACATGTACTGTCTTTTATGCCACTACATCTGTTTCATGTTCTTTGCCCACCTACGGCTATAGTTTAACACTTACAGAGACTCTTTATTTGGTTCTTATGAGTGATTATGAGACGAGGTGACAAATTCACTGATGTAGATGCTTGATGGTTTGTTATCAAATTGACGAGGGTGATTTGGGTATCTAGTCTTTTAATGATATGGTTGAGGCTTTTGAGCTTAAGTTTTGGTGGTGTTTATGAAAGCAGAATTCATTATAGGCTTTTTATATGAAGTATACATATGACAGAGCTACACATCTGAGTCTTGATCAATTTCGATATCCTGCTTCTTCTCTTTGGGGATGTCTTTGCTCGACTCGTTATGTTGTTAGGCCTCATGTGCGTTGGTTGGTTGGTTGGTTGGTCGGTCGGTCATGAAGAGTGCAGCTTTTGGAATGATTATTGGATAGGCTCTTGTCTTTTGGCCATTTATAGTCCTGTAACGACTTCTATGGTGCCGGTTTCTTTTTATTGACGGTGTACAGTCTATAATAAGGGTAAACTTCAGGATGTGTTGCCTTTTTTTATTGCTACAGAGATCGTTTTGGTTCTTATTTCTAGTGAGGAATCGGATTTAATTCGATAGGATCTTGCCCTTGATGGCACTTTTTACTTATGGACAGCTTGCAAGCTCGTGTGATGTGCTACACCGACGGATAATGTTTTTCTGTTTACTTGGTAGCAGCATATCACTTCTCAGGTTTCTTTTTTTCTCTGGCAGTTCTTGTATGGGTTTTTGGCTACTGATGATGCCTTGTACTCGAGGAGATTTTGCATGGTCTCTCGATGTATTTGCGGTTGAGCTGTTGAGACTTCTAGACACTTATTTATTAATTGCCCGCCAGTTAACTAGGTTTGGGTTCACTTTCGGCATATTATGGGTATGCGAGATGTAATTTTTTTTAACCTAATGCTTTGTCTCATTATTGACGGCGATGTGTCCTTCTCATAGTCATATTCGAGTCCTTATTCTTTGCTTTATTCTACAATAAGTTTGGAAGGCTCGTGATGCTTTCAGGTTTGATTTGCAGTTTTTCTCTGTTGATGCAATTATCTATCAAATGGTAGATCTTAGGCTTGCCCATTTAGCCTTTAGTTTTCAGCCTTCTCAGTTAAGAGGAGTCTTGAGTTCTTAGATTACGGAGCGTTTACGAGTCATAGCTTTGCTTAAGAGGCCGATTTGATTAATTTTTTGGACAAGGCTGCCTCCTGGGGTTGCAAAGCTAATTATGGGTGGTTGCTCTAGAGGCAATCCTAGGACAACTGCTTTAAGTGACATTCTTTGTGATCACCAGGGTGCGGTTTTTGTTATTTTTGGATCTTTTCTTGGCTCCCAGTTGATACTTTATGCTGAGCTTATGGCTGTTTATGAGGGGTTAGAGCTTATTATTCAGCTCAGTTACTCTATACTTGAGGTATGGTCAGACTCAGCACTGTGGTTTTTTAAATTCATTCTTGGGGTCCTATTTGCTAGGATTATGTTTATTCGTTGCATCAGACGTGTGCTTTAACATTCTTCTCTTCTATTTTGGTTAAGCATATGCATCAAAAGGCCACTTCTACTTTTGATTTTCTGGCCAATAAGGCTTGCACTTATTAATTAGTTGGTATTTCTTGTGCTCTCAGAATCTTCCTGCAAGCCTATTTGGTACTCTTCGCTTAGATGCGCAGGCTATTCCTTATGTTAAACAATAGGACAAATGGCTTTATTGTTTCATTTGATGATTTTATATTTTTCTTCTTATTCTTATGCACGTACATTTACTTTAGGAGGTTTTGATTTATATTTCTCTCCTTATATATTCACTTCGTTATTGATTTATATTTCAGGTAGGGGTTCCACCTAAACCCCCCCTCCCCCCCGCACACTCTTAGTGGTTTCTTAAAAAGAAAAAAACTATTAAAGTACTCACTAAACCTGTATACTAAATAAATCCACTCTCAAATTTTGAAATTTTAAATTTTACTCAACAAACCCCTTAAATATCCAGTATACCCTTATTAACCTAATTTGTATAATAATAGTGTTTTTACTCATTAAATCCATTAAATTCATTTACAACCCTTAATAAATGTTTAGATTTATTAAACAAACAACTGACATATTTCAAATATTTTTACAACTAAAATAAACAATACTCTCCATTGCCTCTAGAGGCTATCCAGTAACTGAGCTAGCTTATTACTATCTAGAATATCTTCAATGATTTCATTGAATTTCTCATGTAGTTATTCAAATTCTAGAATAAAGATCTAAACTTTTCATGTTAATGAAGCAATACCAGAATGGAAGAGAAAGTAAAAATGAAAATGTATAAATATAAAATTTTTTAAAAGTTGCTAAAAGTGATTTACGAGTTTAAAATATTTTAGCTTTCCTCATAATGGCATGCCAAAATCAAGGGAATTAAATAAATGTTAGAAAAAGAAAATTGCATAAATGTAAAAAATATTTCAAAATTTCTACTATAAATATAAAAATATTTCAAAAGTTTCCACAATCATTTTAGCTTTCTTCCGAATGGTATGCCAAAGTTACGGCAACAAAATAACAAATAAATATCTTAACAATATTATAGAGTTAATTGTCTAGAATTATTCTATCTGTAGTAACCACCTTAGCACGTATAATTTTTCCAAAATATTGTATTCGAGAACCATACCAAGTCTCCCATTTGTTTATAAATAGTGTGATGATATGCAACCCAATTAGGTGTTACACGTAGAACATAATAACCTGACGGTTAAAATAGTTATAAAAACTTATAATTAATAAGCGTAAATTAAAATAGAACATAAACTAAATTAATAAAATAATAAGTTATATCTCAACAAAATGTTTGCCAAATATATAGCCAAGAGCAATAATTCTACGAGATAGTATATGCATTAGCTTTTATCTAAAAGGTAAAAATGTAAGGCGTTGGACAAGTGGGATAAGATAAGGTTATAGCATAATGCTATAAGATGACTCATTTCAGGCATTGTCATCTATCACTCATATGCTAACTGATTCTCATAATGTGAAAGGATGTGAATAAGCTCACTTATAATTTCAGGTCCATATAATTTTCCATAGTCATTTAAGTAAGAGTACAACCCATTCAATAATTAATATGGTGAATATATGGTTGAAATCCAATTGAAAATTCATCAATAAATGTTAAAAAAACCAAAAATAAAATGTAAATGAAAGAAATCAATACCTCTTTAGGATTAAAATTATCGTCAACATTGTTTTGGTCCTCCATAAAATCAATATGAATCACTTTATACATGTTCTAAAATCAATAAAAAATTAAGAATATCAATTTGGAATTTAAAAAGAACGTTGAATGTCAAGACGTGTTCAAAAAGTAAAAGTTCTGTTTTTTTTTTCTTTTTTAGCATAGTTTAATGTCAATAATTGTAATTGATTTCGAAGAATTTTAATCATTAAAAATCATTTTCCATTGTGGGTTTAATGACCCAAATTTTAATTATTTGAAGAGTGGATTTACCAAATATATTTCCTTCCTGATCTATATCTTCATCTTCACATGAGTGGAAGAAAGATTATAGGGAAAGGTTCTGACATTAAAGATTTTTATTTTTACTCTATTGGGTAATTTATTAAAAGCTGCGCAAAAAATTCAGTCCAGCACCGGACCTAATCAGTGTCAATAAGTGGGGCTGATTTTGGAGGGGGAAAAAAGTTGGCCGGAAATAGTACCACGAATTCCCAAGTTGTTCAGTTATCAGTTTCCACACGAACTGATAACCGCTACAGGCAGAATTGTTTACAGTCAAGGCTTTCAGGCCCTAAGGCCCAAAATCAAATTGTTTGGGAATGAGCAAGACAAAATAGATTCCTACAGAACAGTGTAGACTCCGGAACTACAACTTCACAATTCACAAGCAAACGTGAACAGAAAGCAACGTTTTGCTTGTACTGGAATTGGATTTTCATTTTCGAGCAAATGGACCACTCAAAAGGTCAAGGCCAGTATTGGATCACTCCACTAATTGCTCCCAAGACAGGAGCCTGCCAAAATGAGATTTCTTGGACGCCTGAGACTCTTACTTGACTTCAAAACATGATATGTCGAAATGTGTCTGCATGTGTTTGCATTTTTAACGCATGCATGGCTATTGGCGATTTAACTTCGAGATTTGTAGTCATCAGAAAATGATAGGTCTTCAGTGGCGACAATTATTATCGCAACACCAGAAGTTTCTGGGTTAGTGTTTTTTCAGCTAGAATGATTCAAATCTTCGCCGACCAAATTATCATAGAAAATTTGGTTAAAATCCTTTAATTTATAGTTTGTCGATATTGTTATTCTAATCTTACTTATAAATTTACGTTTTAATATATATTTGCATAATTGCTTTATTTAAGTGTTTAGTTATATGAGGAATATCAACATATGTTTTTTTGTTTGAATTTATGTTCCAAAGATAAGCTTAAAATGGCTTGGTAAAGGCAAATGTAGGGAAAGAAGAAGATTGACACATATCCTGAAAATATATAAAAGATAATAATGGTTCAGTACTTAACGGAGATTTTATGCACAAGCTAAGCATTTTAATTATTATTGGAGATTTCTGCAGCGGCCAAGTTGGAATTTTAATTATTTTGATGAGGGTGACTAGAGTTACTGTTCCGCTGATTTTGGAGTTGAAAGAAGTAAAATTGAATAATATTTCGACAGTCACAAATGAAAGAAACAAGAAATTCCCCAATGGAGAAATAATAAATTTCAGAGAAGAATAACGTAAAAGTAAAATTAAATTTCAATTGAAACCTTTTCACTTTCACTTTTTCTTCAAGACGTATCATAGTTTTATTTAGAAGTAGTAACATGCATCATAGATATGACATGATTTCTTCTTTTTTTTTTTTTTATTCGGGTTAACATAAATTGACATAGCATGATACGAGCGATAATAATATCGTATTTGTGCTTGATTACTTCAATACATTTGTTTGTTTTTTATACAAATATCAAATTAGTAACATAAGGCAATATTATTGAAAAGAACCACTAATATATATACTTAATCTAAACATTTATTTTGTATCATGTCCTACTTAACAATAATTTGACATATTTATCATATTCTAAATTTAAGTTTAACTTCTATGATATTTAGTACGTTAAGGGTGCGTTTGGCACACTGTATTGTATTATGCTGTATTGCATTATGTTTATGCTGGTGTATTGTATTATCTTTGTATTGCGTTAAGATATTATAATAATCTTGTCTGACGTATTAATTTTAGATCATGTTTGATCTTAGTTTTATCTTATGTTTATTTATATGAGAAATTTACATTTTATATGTTTAGAAAATGAAATTTAATAGTATTTAAAATTTTTAGAAATATTAAATAAAGAATTTTAAAATTTTAGAAATTTAATTTGGCACAGTTTAAGAAATTTATTAATAATTTTAGAAATTTATTAATACATTATTTATAAATTATTTTTTTATAATTAATTTAAATTATATATTTTATTATATTAATATTTTATATTATTATTATTTATATTATTATTAATTTTAAATTAATATTATATAAATTTATTCATATCTAAATATTTATTATTAGTGATAATAAATCATAAATTTATTAATAAATTATAATGTAAAAATGAAAATATAATATTATAATATTAAATAATAAATTATATATTTATTAATTTATATTAATAATTATAATATAAAAATAAAAAATATAATATTATATAATATTATATTAAATTAAAAGTTTTATTTATTTATTTATTTATTATTATTATTATAATAAAACAAAGTTAAAAAGTAAAAGTCAACAAACAAAATAGAAGTCAGCGAACTCAGCACCTGCAAAAGCAAAAGCTGAGGAGAGAAAGAAAAAAAAAAAAACAAGCGGCACATGCCGCATTAATGAAACCCGACTCACGGTCGGGTTTGGTTAATGCGGCGTGGGCCGCATTAATCTTTTAAAATAATGAGGGATGGCTGTGATTTTTTGTTTGCCAAACATGGGTTTGTGTAAAATTAATACAATGAGGAGTCCTAATACCATGTAATACAGACTACCAAACACGCCCTAAATGAGTTAACATGACCTAGTAAAAAGGATTGTATTTATATTTTGATGTAATAATAAATGAGTCATGTTATGCATATTAATAGAAAGGGCAAAAAAAAAAAGAACGGAATTATTCAAATTTTAGTAGTGAAGAAAGAAGCTAAAACCCAAACCTCATGACGGGCAAGTTTCGGGAAGCCTCTATTTTTGTTTGCAAGCAATGTGTACGCGCAATAAGTGAGCCCATCGAAATCTTTAAATGTCCACCTCACCGACTAATGCCACGTAATAAATAAGAAGAAAAGAGAAAAAAAAAAATCTCTCAAATTGTGTGGCCGTTAGCAATTCATAAGCCAATCCATAGTATTTTCATTTTCCCATATAATATTTATAAATCGCTCTCTCCATCTGTATAAATAAGTCCACCTGGACTCCCCACTCCCTGTCTAATTGTATTGTCCGTTGTAAAACAGCAATATCACAGAACCGAATTCGGTTCCATTTCGTCTTCTTGTCTTAAAATAGCCCGCTTCATCTCAGCCGTTGGTTCTAATGGCTGCTGTTGTCTCCACCGTCGGAGCTGTTAACAACGCATTACCGGTATCATGTTTTTCCCGCCCTTTTTTATATTTCACTATGACTTCATCTCTTTTTCTTTTGGGTCGTAGTTATTGCCAAACTTGCTCTTTTAATCTGCTTTTTTAAGCTTGTTTCTTCATTGTTTTAATCGTCTCACTTAACTTCCTCATTTGTAGGAACACAAGATTGATCTCCCAATCTACTTTTGTAGTTCCCTTTTGTTGTTAGTAAAAAATTGTTACTTGTGTTATGATGTTTGATATTAAAATTTTTGTGTGCGGATTGGCTTAACTAGAAAACCCCGCTCACATGGGTGGCGAGAGAATTGGGTTGAAAAGAATATTGCATATCGAAGTTGGTTTATAGACGTTTCTCAATGTGGGGGTTTGCTTAGGAATTCAGTTGAGATATTGGATCTTTGGTTTCTTTACAATCTTGTAGTTCATTGAGTGTTGAGCAGAAGGTATCTTTGGTGCAGTTGAAAATGAATGGATCTAGTAGTTTTTCTTTGGTGCCGAGCTCAGCATTTTTGGGGAAGAGCTTGAAGAAGGTGAGCTCGAAGGTCAGCCAGCAGAGGATTTTGTCGAAGAGTTTCAAGGTTGTGAGCGAATATGATGAGGAGAAGCAGACTTCTGAAGACAGATGGGCAGGCCTTGCATACGACATATCAGATGACCAACAGGACATTACTAGAGGAAAGGGAATGGTGGACACACTCTTCCAAGCTCCCATGGAGAGCGGAACTCACTATGCCGTCATGAGCTCCCATGATTACATCAGCCAAGGTCTTCGCCAGTAAGTAGCTGTAGAAATTGAAAATAATGAAACGGGATTGAGCTTCTGCTTCATAGATTGGACTTGAATTTTGAACTTGAATCTTGATCATAGGTTGCTTTTGAATTGCCTTTAGGTACAACTTGGACAACACTCTGGATGGTTTATATATTGCCCCTGCATTTATGGATAAGGTCGTTGTTCACATCACCAAGAATTTCTTGAATCTCCCAAACATTAAGGTGGGTTAGCTGAGCTTTTCTTAGAATTTTTTTTCCCCTCAAAAAATTGGTACTTATTTAGAGATAAAGAAAATTTTAATGATTCATGAATTATCATGACAGGTTCCTCTCATCTTGGGTATTTGGGGAGGCAAAGGTCAAGGAAAGTCATTCCAATGTGAGCTCGTCTTTGCCAAGATGGGAATCAAGTGAGTTAATTCCATTCCCGTCACTTCCTATATATAGTTTCTTTCTTTTGGATAATTGAAATTTTATATTAATTAATCAAAAATGGATCACAAGACTGCTCATAGATTAAGTAGATGAATGCCAAGTGATGCAATAAAGCTAAATCCCCCAACTATAACAAATATCTTGGTTCGAGAGATTAACAAGTCTAGAATTATTTGAATGCCTGTAGCTCTGTTTTATTCTTGCTCAATCTTTGTGAATCTAAATATGCAGCCCCATTATGATGAGCGCTGGTGAATTGGAAAGTGGAAATGCTGGAGAGCCTGCAAAATTAATTAGGCAAAGGTATCGTGAGGCAGCAGACATCATCAAAAAGGGAAAGATGTGCTGCCTGTTCATTAATGACCTTGATGCAGGAGCTGGTAGGATGGGTGGGACTACCCAATACACAGTCAACAATCAAATGGTGAATGCCACCCTCATGAACATTGCTGACAACCCAACCAACGTCCAGCTCCCTGGTATTTACAACAAGGAAGAGAATCCCCGTGTTCCCATCATAGTCACTGGTAATGACTTCTCCACATTGTATGCTCCTCTCATCCGTGATGGTCGTATGGAAAAGTTTTACTGGGCCCCTACACGGGAAGACAGGATCGGTGTCTGCTCTGGTATCTTCCGTACTGACAATGTTCCCAAGGAGGATATTGTCAAGCTTGTTGACACTTTCCCTGGACAATCTATTGGTAAGTTTTATGTTATAAATCTCCAATACGAATTCTAAAATTATGTGTAACCACAGTTTGGTAACAAGTCTGCAACATACGTATGAAATTGATAACTGAAAGCAGTTCTTGGCTCACCGAGAAACAAACTGAACAAGAAACTGAACGAATTACATCACATGGATATGTAGATAAGAGAATACTAGCAACTTGGATTTTGAAACCTACTTTTTGGTCTGCAAAACACTGCATAACCGGTATAATGTGGAATAAGGGATGTGAAGTGATACAAAATCAATTATAAAGAACATACTAATTGTCAATATTTCTGTTGCAGACTTCTTTGGTGCCCTCAGGGCAAGAGTGTACGATGATGAGGTGAGGAGGTGGATCTCAGAAATTGGCATAGAAAGAATTGGCAAGAGGCTTGTGAACTCAAAAGAGGGACCCCCAACTTTTGAGCAACCAAAAATGACTCTTGACAAGCTCCTTGAGTACGGAAGAATGCTTGTCCAAGAGCAGGAGAATGTGAAGAGAGTCCAACTGGCCGACAAGTACTTGAGCGAGGCGGCCCTTGGGGAAGCTAATGACGATGCTATCAAGAATGGGAGTTTTTATGGTTAGACCTCAGTCCTAAAGGCCCTGATGGAGTTTTGCATCTGGATTTAGGATTATGATGGAACAATAAATGGTGCCAATTTACTCAAAAAGTTTTTATCATTTGTTTTGAAACAGGTAAAGCAGCACAACAGATTAAAGTTCCTGTCCCTGAAGGCTGTACCGATCCAGCTGCGGCAAACTATGATCCAACTGCTAGGAGCGACGATGGCAGCTGCAATTACCAATTTTAGTTTGTATTAGCCATTTAGGTATATTACAAAGGAAAAACATGTCTAATCTTGCGATTGTGTAAATAATGTATACTTTTTCATCTTTGTTTCTTGGTCCTGGAAGATGCTTTGTTTCAATCATTCTTTGTGGTTGCAAAACTTCAGTTTTGTAATTAAACAATGGCACAGTCCACCTAAACAGACTCACAGTCTATGTTTGGGAGCTTAGATAAGTTGTGGGATTGGATTGGATTGGATTTTAGGAGTAAGAAAATAATTTAATTTAAAAATATATTTAATTAGGTCAACTAATAAAAAAAAATTAAAATTTAGTTCAAAATTAATGGGATTATTGATCTATGTTTTTATATGGGCTTAGGTTGAATAAAATTAAATGAAAAATTAATGTTCTTTTTTATCCCTTTTTTTTCATTTAACCTATTATTTTAATAAAATTTAAACATAAAAGTTCATTTCATAATTTCTTAACCTATAATTTTATATTTTATGGAATATCAAAATTTTATTCAATAATTTATTTTAAATTATGTTTAATTAAGATTGAATATTAAGATTTTATTCTTTGATTTCTCTAATCTAGTATTGAATACTAAAGATAAAAATAATGAATTATTTTTTAAAAAAATAATATTGAATATTAAATATTAAAATCAGTAGTTATCAATATAATTTAAAAATATAATATTATTTAAATAATTACTTTATTAAATCAACATAATCATATCTAATGTCGTACCAACCAAAAGATAATTCTACATATAATCTAATCTAATTTAATTTAACCCAACCCTGCATTCTAAACGAAACCAAGATGTTATCAAGAGTTTAGTATTTCATCCACTCAGCCCTGACTCAGGACCCAGCCCACAGCTTTCTATATTTTTAATGTTTTGCTCCAACAACTTTAAACATAGTTATAATCATAATGCGTCATTGGTTTATTTTATAGTTAACATTATTATTACCAAAGCTTTAACTAATCTCCACTGGCTCTCAAGAAAATCACATGGCGATTTCCAATAGGGTGAGAGTGGTCCAACGAGTATTCGCACTAAAGTGTGTCAGCCTGATCACCACTTTCAATACTTTAGAATATTTTAAGAAACCTAACAGCAGCATTCTGTGGCCCTATGCAACAAGCCAACAACATGTCCAACCAAGCTACTAGAGTTGGCCAATGGAACAGGCGGCACAAGGTACGGCATAAGTATAGAATGTATCTATATAGTATAATATAATATGCGTACGTTTCAGTTAAATAAGCGGTACGGCACGGCACGTATATGAGCTGTACTGAGTTTAAATTTTAGGTATATGGGTTTTAAAAGCACGACATTATTAAAGATGGAGTAAAGTACGGCACGTAAAAAAATACGCAATAAACATATTTTATTTTTTAATAAAAGTAAAATTAAAATTTTATGATTTTATAAATAACGTGAAATTGAATCTTTTAATATATTTTATTGGCTCAAGTTTTTTAAATTTATTTAATTCTTAGATTTAAAAAAATTATAATTGATTTATGTTTATAATTTATTAAATAAATAATTGATATCATGATTTTAATAAATAAAATTATAAATATCATAATTTTATAGATATGTATTAATATTATTATAAACTATGATATATGACTCTATATAATTCTAAGTTAACACTTAAAAAAAATTATTATTGTTGTTGTTTTTAAGTACTAAAAAAGAATTTTAATATCATAGAGTCAAACTTAACAACTAATATTACAATCTTTTGTTATTATTAATTTATTATCATTAAATATGGACGTGAGTTTTGAATTTTTTATTCTATTAAATTTAAATAAAAGTACATAGATTCAAAAAAAATATATAAGCTTAAAAAAATAAGACAACAACTTGGTATGTGCTCTTAAAAGAATAAAAAAAAAATTAATAGGTTATTTTTGCACGGCACGCCCCACGGCACAGCACGTGTGGGCATGGCACGCACGAGTGGACACGAGTACAAACACGTGTTGGCATGCACGTTTGTCGGATTGACACGGCACGACATGGCACGAACGAATAATCGGCACGGCACGGCACGAGCACGAGCACGCGTTGGTTTATGAGCCCGGGCTGGCATGGCACAGCCCGTTGGCCATCTGTACAAGCTACAATATATTTTGGTGACTGTTTTTGACTACTTGGTTTTAGCAAGTAATTAAAATGCTTTGAGATTCTCAAAGTCCAAGATTGTTTTAAGTTTGAAAGCTGGAACCTATGATACCAATCATTCCAGTCCCCAGGTATTTTAGTTTTCAAACAAAAGGAATCACAAGTAGGTAGGCATTTTCATTCAAGTGAATCATAGTGGCGTGTGCATGACTTAATGGCAACTGCAAATGCATCATTACTGCTGACATTAGTTTAATCCCTAAAGATAAGCACTGCCTGCAGTGTAATAGCCTGGAGTTTAGGCCCCAAGTCAAGTTGCATGCTGCGTACGTTTCAATTTTTAATGGGAGTGGTGGGTATCAACTTTGAACTTTGACAGTGATTCCGTTATCTACAATCAATTTTCAAAGAGTCAGTTAACAGAGATGGAAAGTGATGCGATATATTGCAACAGAAAACCATTTCATATTAAAATTTTCTCTTTAACTTGTTGCTGATGACAAGTCAAGAAACAGTATGGGCTTGCTCAATCTTGGACAAACTGGCAATCCCTTCCCAGTAGCAATTGGCTAAAAGCTAATAGGAAAAGAATAAATTGTTAGGAAATTGAGTTTTCTCCTAGGATCACTCCAAGTAATTTGTTAAGTAATAAATTAATAAAAAAGATTAAATAGAGAATAATATCAATCTCACAACACAAAATTTACATGAAAATTTTCAATTCTGGAAAAAAAATCACGGTCGTTGTCAAAAAGACAACCAGAGACAAAAATATTCACTATGTAAAAAATTGTTACTACTACACTCAGAAATAATTTTCTCTCACCCAAATACCAAATACACCCAATTTCTCACTAAACTTTAGAGAACTTCACAAACTATTCATCTCTCCTTCTTTCATAAGAAATTGAATTTTTTTGGATGCTTAAACTTATGGAGAACATCCCCTTTTATAGCTAAAAATGGCTATAAAATAATATATTTTTTCTTAAATTTCTTCATTCAAAACTTAAATTTCTTCATTCAAAGCTTAAATTTCTTCATTCAAATATTTAAATTTCTTCATTCAAATATTTGAATGTTGAATTCAAAAATTAAATTTCTTCATTTAAATATTTGAATGTCAACATTCAAATCTTTGAATGTTGATTTTCAATCCCCAACTTTGGCAAATATTCTCATTTATTGACATTTCTCCCACTTGGAGATTTGATTGAAAATCAATCAATCTCCACACTGTTTTCACTTTAGTCATAATTTTCAACATAAAGAATTATCACACTCCACCATAAAGAGTATACCACTTAAAATTAATTATCAATTCTAAGAATTTTACATCGGCACATGTCGAAATATCCTGCTGAAATTTATGGTACAACTTCCATGTTGGCTTTCTTGGAAGTTCGTTAGCCATCGACATAAATTCCACCACACACTCTGCATCAATGCCAACCATGTCTTGTGTGCAAATTTTGTTGACCCACTAGTAGTAACGCATCCCCTTTCATGGTACCAGTGGTATACCATGAGGATGTCATCATCATCCATTATATAAGGGACCATCGTCTCCCACGATGATGAAAGACTTACCACTAGCAATGTTATTAGCATCTGATCTAGAGCCACTTGTCGATCCTGCTTCATTTCTTCTTTGACAATCTCTTTTTAGATGCCCTGATTGTCCACACCCCCAGCAGACTCCTTTTTTATTTTTCTTCTAACTCCCCACAACAACCTAAACACCTTGTCCTCATCTTCAATTTTAACTCCAATGGCTTCTAGTTATGACACAATGCCATTGAGAACACTAAGGTGATCGGAAATTTTTGTACCTTCAACCATTTGCAACGTATGAAAGCGCTCCTTCAGGTACAATCGATTTGAGATGCTCTTTGTTTGATATAACTTTTCTAGCCTCTCCCAAAGATCTTTCGCTGTAGGAATATTTCCTACATTTGCAAGAACATTGTTTGCTAGACACAGTTGTATAGCACTTGCAGCTCTATCATCCAACTCTTCCCAATCTTCATCACTTATAATAGCTTTTTCAGAACTACTACTGGAAATAGGGGATAGCTTCCCCTTCAATGCCTTGTGTAACCCAGATTGAATCAACACATCCTTAACTTGAATTTGCCACAAGCCAAGGTTGATTTTTCCATCGAATTTTTTCTATTTCAAAATTCACAAGACTTGAAAATTTCAATCTTGACATATTTGCTTTGCAGATCAGCCTTTACTCTTCACCACGAACTATTTAGATTGGCTCCACCGCTCCCGTGAGCGATGTAATCGTGAGCGATGTAAATCTCGTGAGCGGTTTCACGACAAAACTTCAATCAATGGATATGATGCCAATGTTAGGAATTTGAGTTTCCTCCTAGGATCACTCCAAGCAATTTGTCAAGTAACAAATCAATAAAAAATATTAAATGGAGAATAATATCAATCGCGCAACACAAGATTTACGTGGAAAACTCCAATTCTGGTGAAAAATCACGGCCGTTGTCAAAAAGACAACCAGAGAAAAAATATTCACTATGTGGAAAATTGTTACAATCACACTCTCAGAAATAATTTTCTCTCACCTAAATCCCAAATACACCCAATTTCTCACTAAATTCTAGAGAACTTCACAAACTATTCAGCTCTCTTTCTCTCATAAGAAATTGAATTTTTTTTGGATGCTTAAACTTATGGAGAACCTCCCCTTTTATAGCTAAAAATGACTATAAAATAATATTTTTTTCTTAAATTTCTTCATTCAAAGCTTAAATTTCTTCATTCAAAATTTGAATGCCAACATTCAAATCTTTAAATGTTGATTTTCAATTCCCAACTTTAGTAAATATTGTCATTTATTGACACAAATTGACTTTATTATGACAGCCATTTCATCAACTAGTATCCTTTAATTATTTTTTGTTTTTAGGCACATTCTGCTTTCCATAATCATTGCATCACAAAGGAGAAAAAAGAACAAATGAGTCCTTTCTTTTTGAATTGTGGTTGCTGGTAAGATTTTGTAACAAGATTATTCACAAGTCAATTTGGTGAGACCTAGAGTCTTGAGATAACTCTACTTAACTCTACTTAGCCAACGAGCCACGTTATTTAAAATTATGGATCTTTTTACTCTCTTTTTTTGAAAGATTACTCATTTGAATTTAGTAGGCCACATTTTCAATTAAAAAAAAAAAAAAAAAAGAGCCTGCATGGACCAAAAGGTAGGTTAGATTCATACCAGGTAAAAAACTTTTAAGCCTTGTGATTAGCCTTTGATGGAGGCAGGTGAGCTTCAGCACTGAGATATTGATAAATTTTTTAAACCGAAAAGCAAGCCAATAGTGTAACTTGGGCGGCTCCACCATTGTTTCACAAGCCAGTTTCTGTTGAATTGTTTGACAAGTTAGTGCCCGAAAGTGGATTAAAAGAAGAGCAAGTGCCATTTTCAGTTTCACGTATACATCAGATATTCTTCTTCTTCACTGTGTAATTAAACAGAGCTGTTTATAGACTTTCAATGGTGGTGGCTTTGCTAGTTGGAAAGTTCATATAAGGATTCATTGTACTGCATTGATTTTTTTTTTTTTTTTTTTAACTCTTTTGGTCCATCTTTCACTGTATGCTTACCTTTTAGCCCCATGTGAAAAATAGATGCTTTCTGTCATTGCTTAGAAACCCACTAGCCACCTGCTTTAACAGATCTGCTTACAATTTCTTTCATGTCCAAATTCCAACCACACCAACCTACCAACCTATTCAAAATCTAAGCCCCTTTTGATTCAAACCCCTTTGTTTTATTTTCCCTTTTGCGCCAAGCATGGCCAGTTTCCTCAGAATTTTCTCTGCTCTAATCTTTCTCTTCATCCCAGTTTCATCTCAGCTTGATGAACTCTTCTTCCCAGGCTTCAAAGATTTGAGCAACAATCTAACCTTGCAAGGGATTGCAAAGATTGAAAACAACGGCATTCTTCAGCTAACAAATGCTACAAGTAGAAAGATGGGTCAAGCATTTTGTTCATCAACACTTCGGTTCAAGAACTCATCAAACAGCAACGTTTTTTCTTTTTCCACCTCATTCGCTATTGTAATTGTCCCTGAGTATCCAAGACTTGGTGGCCATGGCCTTGCTTTCACGATCTCGCCGTCGAAGGATCTCAACGGCCTTCCAAGTCAATATCTAGGCCTGCTAAATTCTACTGATATTGGAAACTTCTCAAATCATTTGTTTGCTGTTGAGTTTGATACGGTTCAAGATTTTGAGTTCCAGGACATCAATGATAATCATATTGGCATTGACATCAACAGCATGAAGTCTAATGCCTCTGTTGAAGCTGCTTACTACACCGACAATTCAACAAAACAAGATTTGAGCCTCAAGGGTGGAAAGGCAATCCTAGCTTGGGTTGATTATGATTCAGCTCAAAATTTTCTCAATGTCACAGTATCTCCAAATTCTTCCAAACCAAAAATTCCCATCTTGTCGTTTCGCGTAGATCTTTCACCAATCTTTAATGAATTCATGTATGTTGGCTTCTCTGCTTCAACAGGTTTACTTGCAAGTTCACATAACGTTTTAGGCTGGAGCTTTAAAATCAATGGACCAGCTCGAGCTCTTGATCTCTCTTCTCTTCCTTCACTTCCAGGCCCAAAGAAGAAGCATCATACAGGTGCCATTGTAGGTGTTTCAATAGCATCAGTAGTTCTTGTAATATGTATATTATCTTTAGCCGTTATTTACTTCGTTATGAAAATAAGAAACGCGGAAGTTATTGAAGATTGGGAGCTGGAGGTTGGACCACAAAGATATTCATATCAAGAACTTAAGCAGGCAACTAATAATTTCAGTGCCAAGCAGCTACTTGGACATGGTGGATTTGGTCAAGTTTACAAAGGAACACTGCGCAATTCAAAGACGGAAGTTGCCGTTAAGCGAATTTCGAATGAATCAAAACAAGGTGTCCGTGAATTTGTATCTGAGATTGCTACTATTGGCAGACTTCGCCACCGGAACTTGGTTCAGTTAGTAGGTTGGTGCAGGAGAAAAGGTGATCTTCTTCTTGTTTATGACTTTATGGCTAATGGCAGCTTAGATAATTTCTTGTTTGATGAGCCAAAAGCAGTTCTCAATTGGGAGCAAAGGTTTAAAATCATAAAGGGTGTTGCCTCTGGGCTGCTTTACTTACACGAAGGGTATGAACAAGTTGTGATTCATAGAGATGTTAAGGCTAGTAATGTGTTACTAGACGGTGAATTAAATGGAAAATTGGGTGATTTTGGTCTTGCAAAATTGTACGAACATGGTACGAATCCTGCCACAACACGTGTTGTTGGCACGTTAGGCTACCTAGCACCAGAGACGCCCAGAACAGGGAAGTCCTCAGCAAGTTCAGATGTGTTTGCATTTGGTGCACTTTTGTTGGAAGTTGCATGTGGCCGCAGGCCTATTGAGACAAAGGCATTGCCTGAAGAGCTAGTGTTGGTTGATTGGGTTTGGGGTAAATATAGAGAAGGCAGAGTCCTTGAAGTCATTGATCCTAAACTAAATGGTGAATATGATGAAAGTCAAGTGTTGATGGTGCTGAAATTAGGGCTATTGTGTTCAAACAATTCACCTGCGGCACGGCCTAGTATGCGTCAAGTTGTGAGGTGCTTAGAGGGAGAGCTTGAGCTGCCTGACACTTTGAGAGGACCAAGATCATCTGATGGTGATCAAGCTGCTGAAGGTTTTAATGATTTGTTGAACTCTTTTGCGTCTTCATCTTTTGATAAAACGACATCTTGTTCATACCTTGAAAATGGAGTAAGCTATCCTTCTCTATCTACTTCTCCAATTACTCTTGTTTATGAAAGAGATTAGAGGTTGGATCTTGAAACAAAAATTTTGATTTTTTTTTTTCGGTCTTTTTGAGTGTCATGATTTCTCTGTTGTATTATGTCCAAACTTGTAAGAAAGGATTTCCAACAGAGAATACAAATGAAAAACCATGTGCTATAGAACATAATTTATCTTGAATGTCAAGCTTTGGTCAAGTTACATTTTTAATCTTCATTTTTATGAGTTTGTCTCTTTTCATCAACCTTATTCCCTCAATAGGATAGTAACTACATCATGTGCTTCCAAGCCTAAAATACGGGGCATTGTCATTTGGCTTCCCCTGTTAGCAAATGAGTCATCAATATCGATTTAAAACAGTTTGTTGCAGACAGATAAGGCGATTGCTTCAAGAAAAACAGATAACAAAGGATAAGGTCAAGGTGAGGTGGGGTTTATTAAATTCATATGATAGTAACTGATGCTAATGTTTGACACAAAGAAGGAGATTCAGAGACATCTCTTCGTCAAGCAATTTTTTTTTTTTCTTCTTTAGGACTAATAGTCAATTGATATTTAACATTTATCCTGCAATAACATTTCCCCAATCAATTGCAAGATCTCTAGGCATTCAAAGATGTGGTTTCTGGCTCGGAGTTAAAATGTTTGATGAGAACGTAGTAGACAGAATGGACGATTGTCTAGAATGCAATGAACCTGAGCTGGGAATGACTTCTAGCAAAAAGCCAAACAGTATTGCTCTACTTCAAATGATGAAAAGATAGGCCAAAAGAATATAATAATGCATTTGCATAAAATATGTTTCCCCATTGGCTGCCTTTGTGTGTAAAATACAAAAGCAATGTCAACCAAGGCGTTCTTGCAGTCATACTTCATAATTTCATATAGCTGGCTTCGTGGGGAATCTCTCCGCTTTCATGAACAAAAATAGGGAATAGTATTTTAAATGGGTCCTGATCTAGTGCGCACAGTCGCGCACTATGTTCGTATTTTAACTTTCCAAACTTTAGACTAATTTTTTAAAAGGTTACAGTCAAAATTGTTTTTGAAAATCAATCCAACAAGAAGACAATATAGTACCAGAGCAAGAATGGGCTGTATGACATCCCTAGGCAAGAGATTTAACAGAGCACTGAAACTGCAAGATCTACTCACCCACACTAATATACTGAATGGTTATTCAAATACCATATGGTCCATTCACTTATATGAGAGCACTGTGTCTGAATTTTCTGATATAACATTTACAATGAAGAGAGCAAATGATAATGGAAGAAGCAACACACTTAACAAGCAGAAAAAACTTCATAAACACAGACCTTTTGAGAAATTTGAAATTGCAAGTGGCTGAGAACATGCATGAATGCATACATACATACATACATACATACATGTATGTATTAGCCAACGCTTGGGGGTCTCTCAACTTTTCCAGAGGAATCAACATATAATCGAACTCGATTGTTTCTGAAATCCATGGTGACGAAGCTGTTTGGTGGAACCACCTGCACTTGAGCCCCTGGCCTCTCTTCCTTTATCTTCTTTTCTGCCTCTTCCGCAGTCAAGCCCACTAATCCAGGCCATGTCTTTATAGAGGCTGCGTTTGGTCCCAGTAATTGTCCATAAGTTCCTGTGTCAAGCTCCAGTATCATCACCATGTTCATTAGCAAAGGACGAGTAAGCTTCCAATCCGGAAATCTTTCAACTTTACTAAATTTAAAACAAATTTATAACCTTGTAAACCAGTCTTTTTCATCATTTACAATGTTATAAATATGTTCCAAATCTTAATACAATACTAAGATTTCTCAATTAAAAATTTTCCGAGCAAAGGACCTACCATATATGGTCCAACAACACTAATTAAAAAAAAAATTAATAAATTTACCTACAAAAGTTATAGACTCTGCAAATTGGTCTTATTATTAATTTTGTTTTTTATCAAACTTGTACTATTTAAATTTATTTAAAAAACCACCAGAACATAGCCCAATCATCAGAAATTAAGAAAAGAAAAAGAAAATTAAGTTACTTGGTAAAGTCGGTGTTGATTCACTAGGTTGCTCCTGCTGGGGTTGGGGCGGGGGCTCGGTGGGTTTCTTCTCCTCAGACATAACGAATATCGAGATGATTCACTGGTCCTTTGCTGAAAGACAATAATCTTCCCTGTATTTGATGTAAAGCTAAAACACATAGTAAAATAATATCATCAACTTTAATTTAATTAAAGAATGAAAGGGTGCCACGTCGAAATCTTCAATTCCAGCTTTGGTTTTTCCATGTGCAGAAGGCTCCAGGCAAGCCAAGACATGGATTTTGGTAACTCCCATGCACTACAATAATAATCTTTCTTTTCTTGCTTGACCGGCCCGCATAGCGCGCCAGACATTGAGAGGCCATCCGGCTTTGGAGGATCGGCCCGGTGATATTAGAGCCGAGCCCCGGTTTTAAATGTTTGGGTTCGGACCGGGCCATTCAATCACCATAGCACTCCACTCCGTTCAAAACCCCTTTAAAATCCTTTTTTAAATATGCGCAATGAAATATATTAAAAATTATACGAGGAAATTCAAACCCATTAAAAAGTTATTTACACCCATATTTAAAAAAATATTCTTGTTACTGATATACACCAAATTTATATTACAATTTTAGACATTAGACAAGAGAATAAAATTAAAGAAAATAATTTAATTCATATGCTCTTCTTTCAAGTTTCAAAAGCCGCTTATACTATGCTTTCAATCTCGACTCATGAAGCCAAACAAAAGAATAATGTTTATTGTTATACACTTTCAGACAAGCTTCAATGCAGAAGAATTAGGCATCAAGTAGATTACAAATTGAAGCTTGTCTGCAAAATAAACTTTCCACGAAGACAAGATGTCTTCTAGTTACAAATCATATGAAACCAACAAAAAATCATTTCCAGCAAAGATTGTTTTATTAACTATGATATTTACTTTTTAGAGGTTTTTAATTTTGATTTTGGTTATGATTTGTTATAACGCAATCAAATTGACAATGACTAGAGGCATGTATATAGGCAATTTTATATTAATAAATTGGTTTGTATTTGAAGGAAATTAATGAGTGTATTAGATGGTATATTTGTGCGTTTAAAATAATCTGAGTGCATGTTTGGTTTTAAGGTAGATGAATAGAGTAAAATCTTAATTTTTATATTATAGTAGTGAGTTTTCTTAATAAATGGGTTTATAAAATATTTTAGTGGGAAATAGTGTCATCCAAAATTATATTATTTCTAAAAACATCCATTTTGATTTCACAATTAGTCTTCAATCTTATTTCTCAGAAAATAATAAAATTAGGGGGGGAAAAGGAAAAAAAAAACTCTTTGTATAGATATTGTTGCAATAATCATAAGAAATCTTCATAGATTTGATCAACAAGAAGGATGATGGTATACAATTTTGGATTTCTAAATTTTAAATTATCTTTCTATTTTGCATTAAATAAACCTTTTATTTGAATAAAAAATACCTATTAATAGAAATGTTATAATCAAGAATTCTCAACTATATCAAAGTTGGAAAAGAACTCAAAAATAAAAAGTTATAGACTCTAATGTATTGTATTTTATCCTATATTATATTGGATCCTTTTTTTCCTTTTACTTTATTCCTAACTTTGATACGATTAGGAATCTCTAATTGGAAGTTCACCCATTAATTCATCAACTATCAAAACTCCCCCAGAAAAAAAAAAGTTTTGACACAATTCATTAAAAATGAGTTCTTTAAATAACGAACTTAAATTTGAGTATAATATTTGAAAGTTCATTTTACCATCTCTTCAAATGACTTTGCTAGTAATTTCATTTTCTTTGATGGAGTCTCTCTCTATTCTTTTATTTATTTGTTTTATCTAACTTGATGTTGATCTTGACATTTTTACTTGCCAATTTATTGCGACATCTACAATAGTCAATAGCTTTATTTTCTTTATACATGAAAATTAAAAACCACTAAAACCTCAATAGAGAGAGAAGGGGTGTGTAATCCAACATCAGGATTAAAACTGCAAACACATATAAAAAGAGGTCTTACGAGGTGTTTGGGTTGCCAGTAGCATCCCTCTAAATATAATTAACAGTAATATTATAAGAATTTTGATTAAGTTTGTGACTATGAAAACCTTATAATATGTGATTGCATACGTGGTGATTTATTATTGGTGGAACTGCAATGTGTGGGACCTACTTTTGCACACTAGACTGGAACTCATATTGTAAAATCTTTAAGACGAAAGCAGTAAGCACATTGAGCTTGATTTGGCTCAGACAATGCTGGCGGTGAAGAAGGATGCTTTGCTTGTTGTCTCTAGCTAAGTGATCTATAGAGCAAGATAAAGTGGGCGCACGTACAGTAGCTCGAGGCAGGTTGTAAAAGTAAAGGCAGGCGCATGGGCATCTAAATCGCCATCTTAACATAGCATGTATGAGAGGGAGATGATGCAGATGCATGAGCCACTGTTTCTGAAAGTTAAGGAAAGGCCAAAGTAGGTTACATAGTGAGACGGTAGTTTGATCATAAAGTCAAGTGGATTCATCATCACAAGACGAACCGGTGGTGGAATTATGCACAAAAATTGCATCATATGGACTTTATTGATAGAACTGTTTCCTGAAAAATACATCATTTGGCAAAACGTTACATTTATAATTTTTGAATCCTCAAAAAAGTTAATAATTATGAAAAAGTCACTAAATTTTAGAGTTTTATTTTTTAAACCCTAAGCTACTTCAATTTTTTTTAAGTTTTTCATTTATATTTATAGCAAATTCAATACCAAGTTCTTATTTTATCTAATTGAATCTATAACTTATTTAATCTTATATTTATTGAGTTTTTATTTATTATATTAATGATTTCTTAATTTAATATATCAAGATCTTCAATGTTGAAATCCTTTATTAATTGCTTAACTTTATTAAATTTTTTACTCATTTGATCTCCTAACTTTTTTTATTTTTTTATTTTTTCTTCATTAAAATTATTAATTTCTAATATTTCGTTTGCTTTTTCTATATCATTTATAAATAAATTTGGGTTTCCTAATTTATTTAATAAATATAGCGAATTTCAATTTAATTAATTGTTTTCCCACATGTCTGAATTATTGATCATATCAAAAGATTAAAATATTTCGTAAGAAAATCCTCTTTGTATATAGTTAGAATGTGGTAACTCATTAGTTTATGTATTTTGTGAAATTATTAGAGGTTCTAATGATTTATTCATTGTAACATCTTTCTACTAATTTATTAAAGTCTAATATATTTATGACTTATAATATCTCTTATAATTCAAGATGCTGAATTTAGATTATATAAAGAAAAAAATCTAATTTATTCTTAGGAGAGACAAGAAATTATAAATGTAGATGCAAATATATATTCAAAATTTGCAGATCTTTATGAATATAATAATTAGTTAGATCTTTATAAAAACATAGTAAAAATTTAAAAAAATTTTAAGAATAAATGTAGAAGAGATGGTTAGCAAAATCATTTAGTTATATAAAATTAATGAGGACTTATTTAAAAAAAAAAGTAAATATGTGATTTAAAATAAAAAATTTTGTAAAAAGCTATTACACCCATAACTCATTTTAGGTTAAAATTATTTTCATCAATTAGATTAAGGAATATCAAAATCAAACCATCCATTTGTATTGAATGTTTGTTACAGCCAATGTAACAAAAACTTTTCCCAATATCTAATGTCTAATGATATTTTAAGGAAAAGTCCGTGCACACTCCCCAATTGAAGTGATGACATAGGTCTCTTCAGTTTCAAAAATAGCCATATGGACCCTTTTTTCATTGTTTCACCCCTTGATTACAATAAAACATTGTATAATGCATAGAATTGAAATAGAATACTAAAATAAAAATAATAAATAAAATAACTTATAATTACAAATAAAATATTAAAATAAGTATAACTAATATAATAACATATATATGTCAAGCAGTTATTTCAATATTAATCTTTTATCAGTATGTCTTGACATATTTTATTAATAATTAAATTCATCAATCAGACAATTAACTTCAATATTAATCTTTTATCAGTATGTCTTGACATATTTTATTAATACTTAACTTCATCAATCAGACAGTTAACTTTAATATTTATGCTAATAAAGACATGATAAAAAAAATATAATATAGATTTTTCAAGTTATTTCGAATGTTAAATACAATTATTTTTATATTATTAATCTATGATACTATTTTATTAACAATAAAATACATATGATAGTTAATAATATTAAAATAGTTTTTTATTATTCAAATTGATTTTATAAATTTACATTACTTATATATTAGATTATTTAATATTATTATGTATCTATTGTAGAATTTTATTTAAAGTCAATTTTTGGATTATTATAATCAAAACTACAATCATTAAAAATAGGTCTATATGACCATTTATAAAATCAAGAGGGTCTATGTGATTATTTAAATAAACTCTAGGGGTGTGATTCGTTTTTTCCCCATTATTTAAATTTAATTTTTGATCCAACCAAACAACAGGAAGTTTCTTTCTTCGGGAGAAAGTTGACTGTACTTCTTGTCTTATTTGTCAATTTATTATTTAGTCTGTTGAATATATTGAATTAATTATATCTATTAATTTGATTTAACAAATTCTAGTGCGACAAATCACGCTGTTGCTTAATACTTTCGGGAATTTTAAACATTTTTGCTTCCACATCAAGGCTTCTTATTATGAAAAATAAAAATAAAAAGATGCAAATTTTCAATGTATATTGCGTGGAATTATGCACAAAGGTTGCATCATATGGATTCTATTGAGAGAAGTGTTTCCCAGAAAACACAACCAAATCCAATGATATTTAAAAATTAATTTTTCCACCCAACCAAGCAGCACAGTTTTCTTTCTCTGGAAGCAAGGTGACTGTAATTTTCTTTGGTCTTATTGTCAATTTATTATTTAGTATGTTGAATCCATCCAATTGTAGTTAGTTAATTGCATTGATTAATTTGATTTATAATCAAGATCTTGTTTGGTTTTGAGATACTGTTAAGTTACAGCTATTTCAGAAAAAAATTATAATTATAAAATAAATATTAATAGAATGTAATAAATATAAATTTTAAAATAATAATTTTGATAAAATTAATAAAGATATAATAAATTTTTTTATTATGCAAGTGTTATATCAAATTAAATTAATTTTTAAATTACAATAATTAATATTTATCAAATATTTTAATATTACAACTCTTTAAATCACAGTAGTTCCACCTCAATTTCAAGCAAGCCCACCTCTAGTGCAACAAATCGCACCATTGCTCAAGACTCTGGAGAATTGTGAAGATTTTTGCTTCCACACTGAAGTGTCTCATTATAAGAAAGAAGCAAAATTCCAATTTCTAAGTCCTCATGGACGTGGACAATTGGTGTGTTCGTGGTGCACACGCGGTTGACTCTAGCATCAACCCACATTCATGAATTTCAACTTCGGATGGCCCAGAGGCGGCCATTTGTCATGTGAGCGCCTGCGCCTTCCATAGCCATTGACTTAGAACGATCGAAATCACCGTGGATCAGGATCCTCTCCTGATCTGATCATGTCCTGAGTAAATATCTCATTTGTTGATTTGGTAGTTAATAAATAAAAAAATAAAAGAAGTTGAATCTTACACATACACTACCACTAAAATACACATGGCAGAAGATCTTAAAAAGCTCAGATAAGATCAGATCAGGAGACGATCCTTTTCCAATCACCGTACCTCCCTATCTATCTAGTATTCATCGCCTGCGCGCGCATACACACATGACGAAGATTTTCCCACCAAAACGGTCCAAGCATGGCAACGAGAAGCAAGCAATAGCGTACTGTGCGTGCACGGCAGTACACAAACAGTAGAGACTCATTTAACACACATCAAATGTGGGCCAAATATTTACTGTTCAAAGGCAGGCTTCTGAGTGGTTGAGAGTTTGACGTTTGCAGCCTGGCGGCGTGTGTGTATGAGTTGCATTGGTCTAGTCATTATTTGGACTTATTTTTCCAATTTAATTTTCTATTGACATAGATGCTGCACACGCATGATTAGTACATCGAGCAAGAGGCAAACCATGGCCTTCAAGCTTCCAATACTACTGGTGTCTCTCCTGACCATCATAATCATCATCATCACTACCTCAGCAGCAGCCCAAGATACAAATCCAAGTTTCATCTACGACGGATTCCGTTCAGCCAACCTAAGCCTGGACGGGATAGCACAATTCACCTCCAATGGACTCCTGAAGCTAACCAACGAGACCAAACAACAAATTGGCCATGCCTTTTACCCTGAACCAATACCCTTCAAAAACAACAACAGCAACTCATCAACAGCAAACGGCACCGTTTTCTCCTTCTCCACCACCTTCGTTTTCAGCATCCTCTCCGAGTTCCGGAACATTCTCAGTGGCCACGGCATCGCCTTCGTTATAGCTCCAACAAGAGACCTCCCTGGTGCCCGTCCCAGTCAGTACCTTGGCCTTCTCAACGAAAGCAATCTTGGCAACGAAACCAACCATGTTTTCGCCGTTGAACTCGACACAATCGAGAGCCACGAGTTCTCAGACATCAATGACAATCACGTAGGCATCGATATCAACAGTCTAAAGTCTGAGATATCATATCCAGCCGGTTACTATGGTGATGATTTTGTCAACTTGACTCTTATCAGCGGTCGCCCAATGCAAGTATGGGTTGAATACGATGGATTGGAGAAGCGAACCAATGTTACTTTAGCTCCAATCAGTATTCCCAAGCCAAGGTTGCCGCTTTTGTCTCTGTCCCGTGATCTTTCCTCTGTTCTTAATGACGCCATGTACGTTGGATTCTCATCCTCCACAGGCTCAGTCTTAGTGTCTCATTATATTTTGGGTTGGAGTTTTAAGATCAACGGCCAAGCGCAGGAGCTCAATCTCTCTCAACTTCCCAAGCTTCCTCGTGTAGGGCCTAAGAAAAGATCAAAGTTTTTGACAATTGGGTTGCCTGTAATTTGTGTGAGCTTAATTTTAGCCGCTGTTTTTGGTGTGGTTTATGTGATAAGAAGGAAAAGGAAGTTCGCCGAAGAGCTTGAAGATTGGGAGCTTGATTATGGCCCTCACAGGTTCAGGTACAAAGATCTTTACATTGCCACTAAAGGGTTCAGAGAGAAAGAACTGCTAGGCACCGGCGGATTTGGGAGAGTGTACAGGGGTACACTGCCCAAATCCAAAATTGACATTGCAGTGAAGAAGATTTCTCACGAATCCAGACAGGGGATGAAGGAATTCGTTGCGGAGATTGTGAGCATTGGTCGCCTCAGACACCGCAATTTAGTGCAACTCTTGGGATATTGCCGGCGTGAAGGGGAGCTGCTTTTGGTCTATGATTACATGCCTAATGGAAGCTTAGACAAATACCTCCATGACCAGCCAAAGGTCACACTAAACTGGAGACAAAGATATGGAGTCATCAAAGGTGTCGCATTAGGCCTGCTTTATTTGCACGAAGAATGGGAACAAGTTGTGATTCACAGGGATGTTAAGGCAAGTAACGTGTTGCTCGATGCTGAATTAAACGGAAGATTGGGAGATTTCGGCCTGGCAAGATTATACGACCACGGAACAGATCCTCAAACGACGCACGTTGTGGGAACACTTGGGTACCTTGCCCCTGAGCACACTAGGACAGGCAAGGCCACCACGAGCGCTGATGTGTTTTCATTTGGGGCATTTTTGCTTGAAGTTGCTTGCGGGAGAAGGCCAATATCGAGACAAGGGCCAGACGAGAATTTAGTTTTGGTTGATTGGGTGTTTGACTTTTGGAACAGAGGTGAACTTCTTGAAGCTAGGGATCTAAATTTGGGAACGGAGTATGTGGCTGAGGAATTGGAGTTGGTTTTGCAACTTGGGTTGCTGTGCTCTCATTCGGACGCAACGGCAAGGCCGAGCATGCGCCAAGTTGTGCAAATTTTGGAAAGGGATGTGGCTCTGCCTGCGATTTCAGCTCTTGGGCTTTCAGCAAGTGGGATTACGTACCAGGAGGGTTTTGATGAATTTGCTGTGTCGTATTCGTCTTCTATGGGCCTCACTCGCCCATCGTCTGTTACAGAGTCACTGCTTTCAGGTGGCCGATGAGATGATGCTTCAAAACTTTTAATCTGTGAAAAAATTGATGGATAATCGATTTGTATAGATGGTAATTATAATAAAACATTGAGTGGTTTGTAATAAACCTCGTATCACCATGATAAGTGCATGAAATATTATATAATATTTCATATTGATCAACATTATAACCTTCTTAAGTCTCAATTTTCGAAATCTTAAAATATTTTTCTTTTGATTTAATTGAGTTGGTTTGGTGGGTTTGGTCTAAGCTTCATTTATAATTTGATTGAAAAATTCGACATAAGTACGTGAATTCGTTATAAATTATAATTATTATGTTTTAGATCTACGTAATTTTTTTTTTTTATCTGCGTCCGTCTGCATTGGGATTCGGATCGGGGCGAATGATCTCACTCGCGGTGAAACACTGCGGCTGAGCGGGAATGACTGATCGGTCAATGCTTAAAGGGGTTCGATTCTTGGGTTGAATCGGGTTAGATCTACGTAATTTAATCAGTATAATTCATTTGAATTTTGTAAGAGTTTGAATTCATACACGTGTTGTAATTTAAAAATCTATTAAATTTAGTTCGAAAATTTGTGTCAACTGGAGATAATATCTATTGGGATAATATTTGGCTGCGTAATGATTGTTTCGGAACTGCGTTCTCTCGGCTTGTTAAGCCTTAGCTTGTGCCAGGCTCGTTTCTCTTACCAAAAAAAAAAAGATAATATCTTTAGTTGAACAAAATTGTAAGGCACCATTCAGTTATAAGAAAGCACTGCGTCTCAATTTTCAGATATAACATATACAATGAAGAGAGCAAATGATAATGGAAGAAGCAACACACTTAACAAGCAGAAAAAACTTCATAAACAGAGACCCTTGAGAAATTTGAAATTTCAAGGAGCTGAGAACATGCATGAATGCATACATACGTACATGTATGTATTAGCCAACACTTGGGGGCCTCTCAACTTTTCCACAGGAATCAACATATAATCGAACTCGATTGTTTCTGAAATCCATGGTGACAAATTTGTTTGGTGGAACGACCTGCACTTGAGCCCCTGGCCTCTCTTCCTTTATCTTCTTTTCAGCCTCTTCCGCAGTCAAGCCTACTAATCCAGGCCATGTCTTTATATAGGCCGCGTTTGGTCCTAGTAGCTGTCCATCAGTTCCTGCGTCAAGCTCAAGTATCATCAGCATGTTCATTAGCAAAGGACGAGTAAGCTTCCAATCCGGAAATCTTTCAACATTACTTGGTTTAAAACAAATTTATAACCTTGTAAACTCGTCTTTTTCATCATTTACAATGTTATAATTATGTTCCAAATCTTAATACAATACTAAGATTTCTCAATTAAAACATTTTCGAGCAAAAGGACCTATCATGTAAGATCCAACAACACTAATAAAAAAAAAAATAATAAATTTACCTACCAAAGTTACAGATTCTGCAAATTAGTCTTATTTTTTATCAAATTTGTACTACTTAAATTCCGATGATCAACTAAATAAATTTAATTAAAAACCTCTCGATTTTACCCCTATCATCACAAATTAAGAAAATAAAATAAGTTACGTGGTAAAGTCGGTGTTGATTCGCTAGGTTGCTCCTGCTGGGGCTGAGGCGGGGGCTCGGCGGGTTTCTTCTCCTCAGACATAACGAATATCGAGACAATAATCTTCCCTGTATTTGATGTAAAACTAGAACATATGGTATAACAATATCATCAACTTTAATTTAATTAAAGAATCAAAGGGTGTTACTTCGAAATCTTCAATTCCAGCTTTGGTTTTTCCATGTGCAGAAGGTTCCAGGCAAGCCAAGACATGGATTTTGGTAACTCCCATGCACTGCAATAATAATCTTTCTTTTCTTGCTTGGCCGGCCAGCATAGCGCGCTAGACAGGCAGAGGCCACCGGGCTTTAGAGGATCGGCCTGGTGATATTAGAGCCGGGCCCCCGTTCTAAATGTTTAGGCTCGGACCGGGCCATTTAATCACTGTATTTACCAACAATAATAACCAGAGTGGAACTACTAGCATTCCGTTCTAAATCCTTTTAACACCCCTTTTTGCCCTTTTAAGTACAACCAATTAAACATATCAAAAAATTATAGGGTGAGGGTATTTAAACCCATTAAAAAGTTATCTGCAACCATATTCTTAAAAAAATTCTTGTTACTAATATACCCTAAATGTAAATTACGATTTTAGACATTAGACAAGACAATAAAACTAAAGAAAAAAACTTAATTCATATGTTCTTCTTTCAAGTTTCAAAGCCGTTTATACTATGCCTTCAATCTCGACTCAGGAAGCCAAACAAAAGAATAATGTTTATTATTATACGCTTTGAGACAAGCTTCAATGCACAAGAATTAAGCATCAAGTAGATTGCAAATTGAAGCTTGTTTGCAAAAAAAACTTTCCACGAAGACAAGATGATGTCTAGTTACAAAGTATATGAAACCAACAAAAAATGATTTCCAGCAAAGATTTTTCTAAGAACTATGATATTTACTTTTTACAGGTTTTTTATTTTGATTTTGTTTCTGATTTGTTATAACTCAAACAAATTGACAATGACTAGAGGCATGTGTATAAGCAATTTTTTTTTAAATAGTTTGGATGTATTGCAAACAAAAAAATTCAAGCAAAATTTTAGAACGAATTTATTAATTTATGTGATTAATTCCAATCAAATACCTGTTTAGATGATTGATACTAATCCACAATATTTTTATATTAATAAATTAGTTTGTATTTGAAGGAAATCAATGGGAGTATTACATGGTATATTTATTTGTTTAAAATAATTTGAGTGCATGTTTGGCTTTAAGGTGGGTGAATAGAGTAAAATCTTAATCTTTATATTTTAGTAGTGAGTTTTTTTAGTAAATGGATTTATCAAATATTTTAATGGGTTCAAATAGCGTCATCCAAAATTATATTAGTTCTAAAAACATCCATTTTTATTTCACAATTACCTTTCAATCTTATTTCTTATAAAATAATAAAATTAGGGAAAAAAAGAAAAAAAAAATCTTGTGTAGTTACTATTGCAGTAATCATAAGAAATTTTCATAGATTTGATTAACAAGAAGGATGCTGGTATGCAACTTTGGATTTCTAAATTTTAAATTATCTTTCTATTTTGCATCAAACATACTTTTTATTTGAATATAAAGTACCTATTAAATAGAAATGTTCTAATCAAGATCTTAATGATATCAAAGTTAGGGATGAACTAAAAATTAAAGAGCTATAGGCTCTAATGTATTGAATTTTATCCTATATTATATT
This sequence comes from Citropsis articulata, assembly GCA_030449925.1. Taxonomy (NCBI): domain Eukaryota; kingdom Viridiplantae; phylum Streptophyta; class Magnoliopsida; order Sapindales; family Rutaceae; genus Citropsis; species Citropsis articulata. Next base: position 1,816,979 of record JASUUH010000051.1, on the reverse strand, counting down.
GAATCCTTTTTTTTTTTTTTACCTTAACCCTGACTTTGATATGATTAGGTATTCTTAATTTGAAGCTCACCCATTAATTCATCAAATATCAAAACTCCCAAAAAAAAGAAAAAAAAATGACACAATTCATTAAAAATGAGTTATTTAATAACGAACTTGAATTTGAGTATAACATTTTAAAGTTCATTTACCATCTCTTCAAATGACTTTGTTAGTAATTTCATTTTCATTGAGGGAGTTTCTCTCTACTCTTTTATTTATTTGTTTTATTTAACTTGATGTTGATCATGAAATTTTTACTTGCCAATTTATTGTAACATCTACAACAGGCAATAGTTGTATTTCCATTATACAGGAAAATTAAAAACCAATAAAACCCCAATAGAGTGAGAAGGGGTATATAATCCAACATACATGATTAAAACTGTAGCGAGAAGGGGTATGTAATCCAACATACATGATTAAAACTGCAAACACAAATAAAAAGAGGTCTTATGAGGTGTTTGGAGGGGGTGCTAATAGCATCACCCTAAATATAATTAACAATAATATTATAAGAATTTTGATTAAGTTTGTGACTATGAGAACCTTATAGTATGTGATTGCATATGTGGTGACTTATTATTGGTGGAACTGTATTACGAGACCCACTTTGCACGCTAGATCGAAAGTCAGAACTCATATTATAAAATCTGAGACGAAAGTATGAAGTACATTGAGCTTGATTTGGCTCAGACAACCATATCCGTACTGGCCGGGAAGAAGGGTGCTTTACCCGTTGTCTCTAACTAAGTGGTCTATAGAGGCATAGAACAAGATAAAGTATGCGTAAGTGCAATATCTCAAGGCAGATAGTAAAAGTAAAGGCAGGCGCATGGGCATCTAAATCGCTATCTTAAAATAGCATGTATACAAGAAAGATGATGCACAAGCCGCCCTTTCTGAAAGTTAAGTAAAGTCCAAAGTATGTTAGGTAGTGAGACAGTAATTTGATCATAAGTCAAATGGATTCATCATGAGATGAACCCAATGGCGGAATTATGCACAAAATATTGCATCGTATAGATTTTATTAATTGAAATGTTTCCTGAAAAATACATCAATATCTAGTATCTAATGATATTTTAAGGAAAAAGCCATAAATAATACTCCATAGTTTAAATGATGACATAAATCCTTTCACTTTCAAAAATAGTCATATGGTGTTATTCCCTAAATCTTCATAAGAATCCAGATTAAAATTATTGAGTGATACAATTTCATAAGCATACCTGAATCCATCGTTGAGAGGATTTTTAAAATTACTAAAAGTTAAGAGAGATTGGAGACCATAACCTCCTCTTTTATTAAAAATAACGTAACTGACGATTTTAATAAAAAACCATTTAGTAGTTATCTTGTGTTTATTATCACTTCAGCCCCTCATTAAGTGATAATTAAAACTCTGGTATCTATGCATTTAATCCACAACAATTATACCCCTTAGCTATTTAGTTAATATTAAATAGATCACTTAGTTATTGGCTAACTAAATAACAGCACACATATTTTATTTGTTTCATGTGTGGCCCTAAATATTAGATTAATTAAAAACTAATCTAACAATCTCTCACTGGGCCACAAATGAAAAAAAAATATGTTTAACTTAATGAGCTCGTAAAATTACTATTATGTCCTTAGAGTACATCTAGGCAATCTCGTCCATTAACCACATCAATATAGGATCATAGCGGCCTTTGTTACATTAGTCGTAACTCAACCCATCTATAGTCACATACATCAATACAGTTAAATGACATAGACCGATTGTGGACACATAGCATGAAAATTACATGAAATGTAATCTAAACATGTCTATTCCCAACTGGTCATACTTTATTTTATTAAGATCTAAACTTAAATTATCCTAACAAAGTATAAGGAACTGAAATACTTTATTTTTGTAGAAAATAATCCAAATTATATAATTAAAATCCAATAATCACACATAGTAAATAATATAAACTCCTATTAAATGAATATCCTCAAATAAAATCACACCCATATGAGTAGTGTGCTCATAAAAGACCTTAGGTGGCCATCCTTTAGTGAGTGGATCCGCTATCATGGAGTTTGTCCCAATATGTTCTAAAGATATTTGTCAATTTTGCACTCTTTCCTTCACAACAAAAAACTTGATTTCAATGTGTTTTGACTTTATAGAGCTCTTGTTATTGTTGGAATATAAAACTGCTAACTTATAGTCACAAAATATCTTGAGTAGTCTTTCTACACCCTCTAGAATGCGCAGCCCAATGACAAAATTACGCAGCTATATTCCTTAATTGGATGCCTTATAACATGCTACAAACTTTGCTGTCATAGTCGATGAAGTTACGAGTGTTTGCTTGGCAGGTCTCCGAGAAATTACTCCACTAGCCAACATGTAAATATAGCCTTATGTGGATCTTCTTCTGTCTTTGCATCCAGTAAAATCAGAGTTGAAATATTTAATGATCTCTAATTGATCCGATCTCTTGTATATGACCATGTACTCTTTTGTCCTTTGTAATTACCTCACAACCTATTTGGCTACTTTCCAATGATCCATGTCAGGATTGCTCAAATATCTACCTAACATGCTAACTATGAACATAATATCTAGAGGCGTACATACTTGAGCATACATAAGGCTCTCTATAATTGAATTTCAAGATTGGTCTTAAGGCATTGACTAAGGCTGAATTTATCTCCTATGGCGACGAGGGTGTCACTTGGTTTATTGTTTTGCATGCCAAACCTTTTTAAAACTTTATCGATATAGTTCTTTTGTGACAATCCCAAAATACCCCCAGAACGATCCTGATGTATCTTAATTCCTAAAACAAAGGAGGCATCACCAAGATCTTTCATCTCAAAATATTTTAATAGAAAACTCTTGGTCTCGTGCAGTAAGCCTATATCATTTGTGGCAACTAATATATCATCGACATATAAAACCAAGAATATATATTTACTCACACATTAATCAAAAACATTTGCGTCAAAACCATATGAGATAATTATTTGATGAAACTTAAAGTACTACTGATGAAAAGCTTGTTTGAGCCCATAGATGGATTTGGTTAGCTTACAAACCATATTCTTTGGATCTCCTGACACAAAGATTTCTGGTTATACCATATAAATTGTCTCATCAATGTCACCATTAAGGAATGCTGTCTTAACATCCATCTGATGTAACTCAAGATCAAAATGTACAACAAGTAATTATCCTAAAAGAGTCTTTCGTAGAAACCGAAGAAAAAATCTCTTTATAATCAATTCATTTCTTTTGAGTAAAGCCTTTAGCTACAAGACGTGCTTTATATCTCTCCACATTATCATTTGAATCCCTTTTAGTTTTAAATATCCATTTACAACTAATGAGCTTCGCACCAGAAGGTAATGAGACAAGTTCGCAAACTTTATTGTCTTGCATCGACTTGTACTCTTCATTCATGGCTTCAATCCATTTGTGAGAGTTAGAACCTAGCATGGCTTGATGGAAATTGATTAGATCATCTTCTATTAATCTAGTTTCATCCTTATATTCCTGAAGAAATACTATATAATCATCTGAAATTGCATTTCTCATTTCTCTCGTGAATCGTCTTAATTGCATAGGCTCTTGAGGTTGTTGAGTTTGTTTTTCAAGAACAATCATCTCATTTTGAATGATGGGTCGAACAACATTGTTAGATAGTTAATGATCTAAATTTACTTTTTGATCAATGACAGGTATAAAAACTTGTTCATTATCAAAAGCAATAGTGAATCCTTCATCTTCTTCAAAGACAATATTTCTCACTGGATTTCTCCGCGCAAACTCAACATCCTCAAAAAATATTACAGTTTCCGTCTAAAAAATTAACTGTGTACTAGGATCATAAAACTTAAACCCCTTTGATCGCTCTACATAGCCAACAAAGTAGTTGGTTATAGTTTTGGAGTCCAATTTCTTTTCATAAGACCTATAAGGCCTCGCCTCTACTAAACATCCCCAAATATGTAAATACTTTAGACTAGGCTTTCGACCCATCCAAATCTCATAAGGCGTTTTAGCAATCGCTTTAGTCGGCACTCGATTTAGGATATAAACTGTTGTTTTGAGTGCTTCACCCCAGAGTGATTCTGGTAAAGTGGAATGACTAATCATACTCTTCACCATATTCTTAAGAGTTCAGTTTCATCTCTCAGATACACCATTCATGCTAGGCAATCCTGGCATGGTATATTGAGAGACAATTCTATATTCTTCTAGGTATTTAGCAAACGGTCCTGGACATTGTTTACCTGAACCATCATATATACCGTAATATTCACTACCACGATCAGACCTGACACTTTTAATTCTTTTGTTGAGTTATAACTCAACTTCAGCTTTAAAAGTTTTGAACACATCCAAAGACTGTGATTTTTCATGAATTAGGAATATATAACTATATCTTGAATAGTCGTCTATAAATGTAATGAAATATTATTGACCATTCCAAGTAGTTGTAGGGAATGGTCCATAGATGTCTGTATGAATTAATTCTAAGACGTCAGAAGTTCTGTAGTCACCTAATTTCTTAGTTTTGGTTTGTTTCTCCTTGATACACTCAATACAAACATCAAGGTTTGTAAAATTAAGAGATCTTAAAATCTTATCAGACACTAATCGTTCAATTCTTGTTTTAGAGATGTGACCTAAGCGTTTGTGCCATAATGAGGCCAAATTTTCTTTCTCTAATTTACGCTTTGTACCTCTGGAACTAAACTACATGTTTTTATTATAACTTGAAATAGTTTCTAGCAAATATAGATTGTCATAAGCATTAAGCAAATCGGTTCCAATAATATTAGAATTGATAGATAAACTAAATTGTCTGTTTACAAATGAATAAGAATAACTAGATTTGTCCAAAATAGAAACTGAAATCAAATTCCATCTAAAAGACGGCACAACAAAAGTATCTAACGAATCCAAATAATAACCAGTTTTCATAAGCAATCTAAAATGCCAAATTGCTTCAACTTCTACCGACATGCCATCTCCAACATAAATGCATCTTTCAGTATCACTTAGCGGATGATAGCTCAGGCAACCCTACATTGAAACACAAATGTGAGTATTAGCACTCGAATCTATCCACCATGTGTTTCTTAGTACTGAAGCTAAATTAATTTCAGAGCAAACTAAAGTAAGAAATGTACCTTTCTTTGCGCACCATGCGTGATATTTTTTATTCCTTCTTCACATGTCTAAGATTGTCGCAGAAGAAACAACCATGCTCGACCTTTGGTTTCTTTGGCTCTAGACCGTTAAAAGCAGCAGCTTCACCCTTTTTCTTTCTTTTGCCCTTATCTTTAAAAGTGCTTACCACATGTGCATATTCGATTTTCTCTTGTTTCAGTCTCTCTTCTTCTTACACATAAAAGAAATCAGTTCATTGAGATTCCACTTCTCTTCTTCTTACACATATAAGGACCAAATACACGACCAAATCATCAAATAGGTCGAGCCCTAATGCCTTAAGCTTAGAAGCAAGATGAGACATCTCCATAATATACTATCAAACGTTTCCTTTGCCTTTATACTTCATCGAAATCAAGCTTGCTATATGCGTACTTGTTTCAAACTTATCGTTTTTTGTAAAATATTTTTAAATTTCGGGAAGAAACTCACTAGCACTTATAACCACATCGGTTATAGTACTCCTAAATACTTCTAGAATGCCACGCTTCATGATTATAAGACTCATCATGTTAAATTGATCACTTCTCATAGTACAACACATTCTCAGATTTACTATCATCAGTGAGTTCGTCCGGCTTAGGGTGTTTGAATGACAAGTCTAGATCCATGCAACCTAAGAGAATCATTATATTCTCTTTTCAGTCCTTAAAATTAGTCCCATTCAAAACCATAACACTATTCATATTTGCAAATATAGAAGCAGCGGATAGAAAAACTGAATAGAGAACAAAAATAAATAATAACTAAATAAACAAACAATGCTCACATGAAAAAGCTTAATTAATAATCTTTAAAAATTTAGAAGTAAATATAACATTTCAAGATACCAAGCACAACATTAGTAACAAGTCTTTGGACTATAATACTAACTGTAAATGGTACTCTTGGTGCAATGATCAAATTTTGACAATAAGTTATGTCAAGTAATGAACCTTTCTTTAAATTAGTACATTACTCATATTAAGTTATCCTAATAATCGTCACGAATTTACTATCACAAGTGTGTGTGCAATTAAGCCAGATATTAACCTTCCTTTAGGTCGATTAACATATGGAGGAATTATACAAACACAAACATCTAACACTCCAAGTAAACTAATCTACACAAGAGACATCACTTTGGTGACCTCCCGCTTTAATTAGTATATTTTCAATGTTAGACCAATAATTAACATAAATGTTACAAAGCATTTTAATTTAAAGATTATAAAACCGAAACTATTCAAATCAAATTGATTTGATTTCATTCGCATATTATATATTTGTCCAGTTTGAAACCAATTTAATGCATAAAACTATATAACCGCATGTTACATTAAATATTTTATAAGCTAAAGCCACAATGCAAAGTCGAATTGAATTGAAATATTATTAAGATCAAAACTGAAATATTGAAACATCCAAGTGAAATCAATTCGTGTGATTTAATTAAAAATAACCATTAAACCCGAAACCGCAATTAGAACATGGCCAATTCAAATTTAATTTAATTGATTTGAATAACATATCATTAGTAAAACCAGCCGAAACCGTGGCCAATTAAACTCGAAGCAATTTATGATTATTATTAAATCAAAGCCGAAACTTGCCAACTCAACCAAATCTATTTAATTTAAATCACGGCCAATAAAAACTTAATTCAAGTGGTTTAATTTAAAAACACTATTAAACCGAAACTGTAACATACATGGCCATCGAACTTAAACTTTGCACATGAATCAATTTCCGAAACTTTGCACATGATTTCACGTGTGCAATCCACCTGTAATTTCGTTTCATCATGAGGCCAACAAAACCAATTTCAACTATTCCCGATAACTAAGTCAAGGATTAAAGTTTGATTCGAATGTAACCATCAATCAAAAATTGCGACTCAACAATTTAATTATCGATGAGGCTCGGATACCACTTGTTATTCCCTAAATCTTCATAATAATACAGATTAAAATTATTGAGCAATACAATTATTGAGAGGATTTTCAAAATTACTAAGAGTTAAGAGAGATTGTGGACCATAACCTCCTCTTTTATTAAAAATAACGTAACTGTCGATTTTAATAAAAAACTATTTAACAGTTATCTTGTGTTTATTATCACTTCAGCCCCTCATTAAAGTAATAATTAAAATTCTGGTATCTATGTATTTAATCCATAACAATTATACCCTTAGCCATTTAGTTAATATTAAATAGATTACTTAATTATTGGCTAACTAAATAACGGCACACACATTTTATTTATTTTATATGTGGTCCCAAATATTAGATTAATTACAAACTAATCTAACAGATGGACCCCCTTTTTTTTTTTTTACTATTTCACCCTTTGATTACAATAAAACATTTTATAATGCATTGAATTAAAATAGAATTCCAAGGTAAAAATAATAAACAAAATAACTTATAATTACAAATAAAATATTAAAATAAATATAGCTAATAAAATAACATATATATGTCAAGCTAGTTATGTCAATATTAATCTTTATTAGTATGTCTTGACATATTTTACTAATACTTAAATTCATTAATCAAATAGTTAACTTTAAAATTTATGCTAATAGAGACATGATACAAAAAATATAATATAGAATTTTCAAGTTATTTTGAATGTTAAATACAATTATTTTTATATTATTAATCTATGAAACTATTTGATTAACAATAAAAGACATATGATAGGTTGATAATATTAAAATATCTTTTCATTATTCAAATTGATTTTAAAAATTTAAATTATTTTATATATTGGAATATTTAATATTATTATGTATTTATTGTAGAATTTTATTTAAAGTCAATTTTTAGATTATTATAATCAAAGGGTATAATCATTTAAAAAAAGGTCTGTATGATCATTTTTAAAACTAAAAAGGTCTATGTGATTATTTAAATAAACTCTGGGGGTGAGGTTAGCTTTTTCTCTAACATTTAAATTGAATTTTGGACCCAACCAAACAGCACGGAAGTTTCTTTCTTTGGAAGGAAGGTGACTGTACTTCTTGTCTTATTGTCAATTTATTATTTAGTCTGTTGAATATATTTAATTAACTATATCTATTAATTTGATTTAACCAACTCTAGTGCAACAAATCACACTATTGCTTAAGACTTTTAGGAATTTTGAACATTTTTCCTTCCGCATAAAGGCTTCTTATTATTAAAAAAAAAAAAAAAGATGCAAATTCTCAATGCATATTGCGTGGAATTATGCACAAAGATGATTTTATTGAGAGAAGTGTTTCCCAGAAATCCAATGATATTTAAAAATGAAATTTTCCACCCAACCAAACAAGACCGAGTTTTCTTTCTCCGGAAGCAAGGTGACTGTAATTCTTTTGTCTTATTGTCAATTTATTATTTAGTATGTTGAATCCATCCAATTGAAATTAGTTAATTGCATTGATTAATTTAATTTATAATCAAGGTCCTGCTTAGTATTGAGGTTAAAAATTACAGTTATTTTAAAGAAAAAAAATATAATTATAAGATAAATATTAATAATATGTAGTAAATATAAATTTTAAATAGTAATTTTAATAAAATTAATAAAAATATAATATATTTTTTATTATATAAATATAAAATTAAATTAAATTAAATTTTAAAATTTAATAATTAATATTTATTAAATATTTTAATATTATAATTTTTAAATTATAGTATTTCAATCTCAATTTTAAGAGACCCACCTCTACTGCGACAAATCACGCCATTGCTCAAGACTTTGGAGAATTGTGAAGATTTTTGCTTCCACACCGAGACTTCTCATTTTAAAGAAAGAAGCAAAATTTCAATTTCTCAGTCCTCACGGACGTGGGCCACATGGTGTCTTCATCACGCGGTTGACTCTAGCGTCAACCCGCACTTGTGAAATTTCAAATTCGGATGGCCCAGAGGCCGCCATTTTTTATGTGACCGCCTCCCATAGCGATTGACTTCAAACGACCTAAGTCACCGAACCTGAAGTACCTCCCGATCTATCTTCTATTTATCGCACGAGCGCGCATACACACGTGACAAAGAATTTCCCACCAAAATGGTCAAGTACGGGAACGAGAAGTAAGCAATAACGCACTGTGCGTCAGTGCGTGCATAGCGATAGTCAATGACTCGTGCCGTCCCGTGCCGTGTTGGCTCAAACTTATTAAAAAATATTCATACGTGTTTATTATTTATTTCGTATTATATTATGGCGTACTTAATTATATTTCATATCATATATTATAATTTATAATAATATTAATACATATTTATAATTTTATGATATTTATAATTTTATTTATTAAAATTATGATATTAATTATTTATTTAATAAATTATAAATATAAATCAATTATAATTTTTATTGAAACTAAGAATTAAATAAATTTAAAAAACTTGAGTTAATAAAATATATTAAAATATTTAATTTTAAGTTATTTATAAAATCATAAAATTTTAAGTTTACTTTCATTAAAAAATGAAACATGTTTATTGCGTGCTTTTTCGTCTTAGTATTTTGGTTAAATCTCTAATCGTCTTTATATTTTAAGAAAGGCCGCGTGCAAAATTAAGTCAACCCGGTCCATGTGAGTGCCCATGCCGTCCGGCCCAGTCCACTTGCGTGCCTGTGCCGTTTGATCTCTTGGCCACCTCTACGTGCACGGTAGTACATAAACAGTAGTCTCATGTAACACACGTCAAATATTTACTGTTTAAAGGGAGACTTCTGAGTAGTAGAGAGTTTGACGTTTGCAGCTTGGCGGCCAATATGTATGTGTTAGTTGTATTTGTTCAGTCATTAATTAGACTAATTTTTCCAGAGATCTTCTACCTTACGTTTAACGTAACATACACTCACATACAACAACAGTATTTATTAGTGGGGTCCGCTACTATTGCTGCGTGCTAAGTTACGTTAATTTTCTCCGAGCACTGGCCATTTTTCCAATTTAATTTTCTATTTACATAGATGCTGGACATGCATGATTAGGCATCGAGCAAAGAAACAAGCCATGGTCTTCAAGCTTGCAATACTACTGGCGTCTCTCCTGACCATCATAGTCATCATCATCACTAGCTCATCAGCAGCAGCAGCAGCCCAAGATGAAAATCCAAGTTTCATCTACAACGGATTCCGTTCAGCCAACCTAAGCCTGGACGGGATAGCACAATTCACCTCCAATGGACTCCTGAAGCTAACCAACGAGACCAAACAACAAATTGGCCATGCCTTTTACCCTGAACCAATACCCTTCAAAAACAACAACAGCAACTCATCAACAGCAAACAGCACCGTTTTCTCCTTCTCCACCACCTTCGTTTTTAGCATCCTATCCGAGCACCAGAGTCTCAGCGGCCACGGCATCGCCTTCGTTATAGCTCCAACAAGAGGCCTCCCTGGTGCCCGTCCCAGTCAGTACCTTGGCCTTTTCAACGATACCAATCTTGGCAACGAAACCAACCATGTTTTCGCCGTTGAACTTGACACAATCAAGAGCCACGGGTTCTTAGACATCAACGACAATCACCTAGGCATCGATATCAACAGTCTAAAGTCTGAGTTATCAGCTCCAGCTGGTTACTATGGTGATCATTTTGTCAACTTGACTCTTGTTAGCGGTCGCCCAATGCAAGTATGGGTTGAATACGATGGCTTGGAGAAGCGAACCAATGTTACTTTAGCTCCAATCAATCTTCCCAAGCCAAGATTACCGCTTTTGTCTCTGTCCCATGATCTTTCCACTGTTCTTAATGACGCCATGTACGTTGGATTCTCATCCTCCACCGGCTCAGTCTTAGCGTCTCATTATATTTTGGGTTGGAGTTTTAAGATCAACGGCCAAGCGCAGGAGCTCAATCTCTCTCAACTTCCCAAGCTTCCCCATGTAGGGCCTAAGAAAAGATCAAAGTTTTTGACAATTGGGTTGCCCGAAATTTGTGTGAGCTTAATTTTAGCCGCTGTTTCTGGTGTGGTTTATGTGATAAGAAGGAAAAGGAAGTTCGCCGAAGAGCTTGAAGATTGGGAGCTTGCTTATGGCCCTCACAGGTTCAGGTACAAACATCTTTACATTGCCACTAAAGGGTTCAGAGAGAAAGAATTGCTAGGCACTGGCGGATTTGGGAGAGTGTATAGGGGTATACTACCCAAATCCAAAATTGAGGTTGCAGTGAAGAAAATTTCTCACGAATCAAGACAGGGGATGAAGGAATTCGTTGCGGAGATTGTAAGCATCGGTCGCCTCAGGCACCGGAATTTAGTGCAACTCTTGGGATATTGCCGGCGCAAAGGCGAGCTGCTTTTGGTCTATGATTACATGCCTAATGGAAGCTTAGATAAATACCTCTATGACCAACCAAAGGTCACGCTAAACTGGATACAAAGATTTCGAGTCATCAAAGGTGTAGCATTAGGCCTGTTTTATTTACACGAAGAGTGGGAACAAGTTGTGATTCACAGGGATGTTAAGGCAAGTAACGTGTTGCTTGATGCTGAATTAAACGGAAGATTGGGAGATTTCGGCCTGGCAAGATTATACGACCACGGAACAGATCCACAAACGACACGTGTTGTGGGAACACTTGGGTACCTTGCCCCTGAGCAGACTAGGACAGGCAAGGCCACCACGAGCGCTGATGTGTTTTCATTTGGGGCATTTTTGCTTGAAGTTGCTTGCGGGAGGAGGCCAATTCAGAGACAAGGGCCAACAGAGAATTTAATTTTGGTTGATTGGGTGTTTGACTTTTGGAACAGAGGTGAACTTCTTGAAGCTAGGGATCCAAATTTGGGAACGGAGTATGTGGCCGAGGAATTGGAGTTGGTTTTGAAACTTGGGTTGCTGTGCTCTCATTCGAACCCAACGGCAAGGCCAAGCATGCGCCAAGTTGTGCAAATTTTGGAAAGGGATGTGGCTCTGCCTGCGATTTCCACTCGTGGGCTTTCTGCAAGTGGGATTACGTACCAGGAGGGTTTTGATGATTTTGCTGTGTCGAATCCGTCTTCTATGGGCTTCAATCACCCATCGTCTGTTGCAGAGTCACTGCTTTCGGGTGGCCGATGAGATGATGCCTCAAAACTTCTAATCTGTGAAAAATTTTATGAATGATCTATTTGTATAGATGGTAATTATAATTATATACTGGGTGCTTTGTATTAAACTTCGTATCACCATGATAAGTGCATGAAATAGTATAATATTTGATATTGATCAACATTATAACCTTCGTAAGTCTCAATTCTCGAAATCTTAAAATATTTTTCTTTCGATTTAATTGAGTTGGTTTGATGGGTTCGGTCTAAGCTCCATTTATAATTTGATTGAAAAATTTGACATAAGCATGTGAATTCTTATAAATTACAATTGTTATGCTTTAAATCTACGTAATTTGATCAGTATAATTCATTTGAGTTTCTTAAGAATCTGAATTCATGCACATGTTATAATTCAAAAATCTATTAAATTTAGTTCGAAAATTTGTGTTAACTAAAGATAATATCTTGTAGTTGAACAAAATTGTAAGGCACCATCTCACCGTAAACTACGCCTTTAATGGCACCCTAAATTCGATGATATATTTTTGTGTTATTTTTTTATTCGATCAATAATAAAAGTACAAAATGATTTTGAGCTTGTGTTTGTCATTATTTTGTAACCTTATCATTTTGTATCATTTGAATCAAAAAAATCAAGTGGACGTTGGTACCAACATAAAATACTTTTTATTTATATAATTGTGCTTATTAGTACAAGCACAAATATGCTTCGTCCACCCATGTAAGGATGGGCTGTGAATTTGTTATTATCAAGGCCGGAAATGTATTATTATTACAATCCCAATGAAAATTATAGGAACACCGTTTTGGCATCATATAATTTGGTTGTAGAATCATGTTAAAATTATTTCTTCAGTTAAAATTAAGGACTTGAATAGAGATGGTGATAAACCTTCACATAAAAGCCGGTTTGTTATTCTAGCTTCACTCCTGCAACATGGGTGTGTAAATTCTGACTATTCTAATTTGTGAATAGCTTTCAACGGAGAGGCTAGGTTTTGGAGTGTTTTGCTCATAGGTGAAAAGAAAATAATTTGAGTGTTATTTAGATTAGGTTATTAGTTGTAACTTGCACATACCACACGTGACATGTTTGCACTTTATATTTATTTAATTTATATATTTAATTATTTTTAATTAAAATTACATTAGAAATATTTAGAAAAAAAAAGTTACAGATTTGACAAATATTCATGCGGGTATCAATCGAATATTTAACTAATAATAAATTAATACATAACGTTGTATAAATTTCAATTTTTAATATCAATCCCACCTACAATCCACCAAATTACCCACAATGAGCGGACTTGCCGTACTATTGCCATCCTTAGGCTTAATCACTTGACAATTTGACACCTTTATTTTGGGCCACTTTGTGGGATCAACTTCGGACCCTAAATGGGTCGGATCCGAACCAGGTTCTTAATTCGGACATTCTCACTTCAATCAAAACTGCAAGGATAAAAGATTCTCCAACAAATTTGTGAAAGAGGGATTTTTTTTTTCTCTATAAATCAAATCAATCAAGAAATGCCAGTGAGAGTTGCAGAGAGCTCCGCACCTTCTCAAGTTTCAGGTATTATTTTCTCAGATTATCGTCCGTTTTACTGAAATGCGCTTAATCTAGAAACGTAATCAGTCCGTAATGATAATTTTAGGGCATAAATATGCTTTACTTTGTATTTCAAATGCTACATGCTTGTCGAAGTCTTTGCTTTGTAAGCTTAATAACATATTTCCTGAACTTTTTAGGTGCTCACTCTGAAGAATCATCACCCCCTATTTGCTCACTTTTGACTGTTGGGCAGGTAAATTATTAGTCTATACCAATTGTGTATAATTTTCTTTCTAGAAATAATTGAGAGTAATCATTTTGAATTTTTTAGGTTTTTTTTTTTTTGGGGGTTAGAATTGCATTTTTTTTGCATGGGTGATTAGTTAGCTAGCAACTTAAGTCAGATTTCAATACTTAGACAGTCAATGCAAAATGGTCCAGTTATTTAATTGGAGAAAAACATATGACAATATGCATGTCACTATGTTTCTTACATAGCGAACTTGATACTGGAGAGTTGCTTTCAACCATTATTGCATTCTGAATAAACCACACTTCTGCTTTCTGAATTCAGTGTTCATTGAACGGCTTTCCTTGATTTTATGCTCTGTGTCGTTTCGATGATTCGCTGCCTTACTTTTGTTTTTACTTGTAATATCTATGATTTACATCATTGGAGGTTATATGTCGTGTTATGCTTACTTTAAAAAGTTTTGAATAATAGTGGCATGTTTTTGCTGTAGGCCTTCTCGGGCACTCAAAATGTTTCTAATCTGCAAAAGGAGGAAGCATGGAGAGTTAACGTCCGGATACAAGGATGTGACCTGGAACATGGATACCTTTGTGGCACCATGGAAGCTCTAAATGTTCCTATGGCAGACACTCCGGTAACTGGTTTTTCCTCTGATTCTTTTCTATATACAAAGCTTTGCTATTGAAAGATATGAAACCATCTTTAATTGAATACTGTCAACCTTATTTATTAATTATGGATGCGACATGCATATCTTTCTAGTTTTCCCCTTCTCTATATATGGAGCTTTGCTATTGAAAGATACAAAACTATCTTTATTTGAATACCGTTAACCTTATATATTGATTATTCACATGATATCCACGTCTTTCTTTTTTTCCCATGGGCTTAACCAGCCGATTATTCAATGTTCTGTTTCTTACCTCTACTTAGCTTTTCATAGATAAATGTTATATATCCAACTTGTTATATGATTACCTATGTTACTAGGCATGGCAGGCCATTGTAGCACAGAGAAGAATTTTTTTTTTTTTTGGATGCCTCTCTATGAACCGTTGTTAGATTCAAATAAAACAAAAGTCGGGACAGTTTTTGTCCCATTTTAAACAAGTTTATTAAGTTACAGGATCCGTATTCTATATCTATCTATATATATATATATATATATATAAATATCATTGTGTATGCATATTTACGTGAATGCATATTAAAAGGCTGGCAATTTTGATCTTGTATTTATTTGGAAAGTTGGTCAACGTTATTTCTTGTAAACTCATTGAATATTTAAATTGTCCTTTTGTGATGTATTTCAGGTGGTAACCTTCTGGGAGGGAGAGATTGTTGATGCAAAAAATTATACCTTCTACACCGGCAAATGGGAAGCAACGTATTGTTCTATCTGTTTTTCCTCTCTCTTTCTTTTAGTTGAGCATTAATCATTTAATCTGTTAGCTTGCCGGTGATTGTGAACAATGATTCACTACTTTCTGGTCAGTAAGAAGTGATATGAACTCCTGTAAGAAAATAAGATGCAATTAACATGAAAGCTCCTTCCCATCTTAATTTGTTTATAAAACTTTTTTACAGGCCAGAGGATGATATAAGGCACTGGACTAAGTTTCCATCTTTTGCGCCCCTTCTGGTAGGGAGTTAAATATTAAACCTTTTAACATTGTTTTTGAAGAGTTACAACTTCTTCCGTATATGCAGAATCTGTTCTCATTTGATCAAGTCTAAATTCTTTTCAGAGTCGAGTGGAGGCTGATGGTGGCAAATCTTTGGACCTGAGTAACTACCCGTACATATTTATGGTAATAGTCTTTTCATTAAGAGAAACAATGCAGTTAAGATTTTGTAAGGTAGTTTATGACAATGCCGTCTTGTAGAAAGCTTTGCACAATCTAATTGACAGGTGGATCACCTTTAACTTTTGACATATTAAAACTAATAAGTTTGCGATTGGCTGACCTGGCAAATGCCATGTGCACTGTCGCACCATTTTTTTTTTCAATTATTCAATATAAATTTCTTTAAGATCTAGCATTATTCTATAAATTTATGGAAGAACTCATATACGTCAAGTAATATAACCTTCCATTTTCTAATTTTCCATTGCAGAGATGGAAAGAGCAATACTTTGTGAATGTTGGAACAGACTGTGGGCTAACTATAGCAGGATTTTACTATGTTTGCTTCTCTTGTAGTGATGGCTCTATTAATGGCTTCTATTATGATCCCAATAGCAGGTACTTCTTTGCTTGCAATTCATTTTTGACTTATTATTGATCAGTGTTGCACAATTTATCTTTTTTCAAAAGGACTTCTTTGTTTTAGTTTTCGCTAATGCGCTTAAGATTGAGTTGCTGTGGTATTTATTTGAAAGCTGCTATGAAATAGAATCACTAGTTGTCTAATAAAAGTGAGTTTATTGTTGGTAAACATCAACGGCAAAAATTAAACTGGGTTTATGCTAGTTCTGCCTTACAGGAACTCTCTTTTCTGTAAATAGCCCGTCAATGGTTGTTTCGTAAATAAACTAGATCACCCATCAGGCTGGTCTTGTACTTCAGTCTTTGTTATTACTCTCCAGCCTTTCCATTTTAAGGTTATTGATGACAGCTCTTGAATCAACTTGCAGCCCCTTTCAGAAGCTTGAGCTGAAATGTGCAAATGAGGGGAAATCAGGATTCAGTTTTTCATCATATGAGTTACAGTGAGACAAAAACAACAAGCTAATGAGGCCACCAGCAACACGGATTTGACGTCTCTGGACCTGCAGATTCCCTCATCAGTTATTGCAGACAGGAGAATTTTCAATAGTATGTCCGTACAAGGACTCCAAGTCTCCAATGCACGTATATGTTTTGATGAGTCCATTGATGACATTGATGAGATACGCTTTAACATACATTTCCTATATTTATCTGAAATCAACTTTTTAAGCAATATTTAGTCGTTGTTACAAAAGGGAAAATGAATAGTCAATCAGGGTCAGAAAGTTTTGACATGCATGCATCCATGCAACAAGTTAATTATAGTGTTGGGCAATACAATCTGATTAGTTTCATCTCTTTCGTTATTACCCTTTAACTAATAATTACCATTCGGAACATGTATTCTAACTAATTACATCCTCATTACGATGCATATGTATGCTTATGAACAATAGATGGATATTTTTTCATCTTCCCACATAAGAAAACAATCCCAAGTGGCCAAGGCAAAGACTGAAAGCGAATGGCTGGGTGTTCGGGGCAATTGAAGTATCTCGTGGACAGTAAAAGCGTAATGATACAGGCACTCCGATTAGTTGAAACAGCAGTTACGGACCTCATGATCTTCAATCAATTCATTGATGCAGATGCTCAAAACGTGGTGGGGGCCCATTATCGCAACTGTCGCAGAGCAACCTTACGTGACAAAATGAAAACCAACCCCAACACCCCCACATATTATCTCCTACTCATTCGGTGCTTAACCATCAACACTTAAAACAGTGCTCTTTCCCACTACTGAAGGGCAAGCAATGCACATTTATGCAACGCGCGATAGCTCTATGCTTCATACCCCATGCATCCTCGTGTGCTCACGCAATTGGTCAAAACAACATCCATGCAGCTGTAGCATTTACCCCCTTTCATGAGGGACGTGTCCTCCTTTTTATGAGAATTTTTGCACTCACAAGTCATTAACCAACCACCCCCCTCATTATCTCTTATAACTAACGAACTATACGTGCCATATCCCCCACTCTCTCTTAATACACGCCTCTTTCATTTTGCACCGTAGCAGTCTTCTATTATTGTTGAGCACAAGAGATTCTTCGTGTCAGAGAACATTTTCTTTGTCTTTATCTTGACTGTCTCCAGTTTGTGTTTTTTTTTTAAGTATTACTTTGTAGCTCTATTTGTTTTAGGGTTTTGCCTGGCTGCACGTAGAACTGCAGTATGAATACGGAGAGTTTGCTTTGTGATGAGTTGTGGCTTTCAGACCCTGCCAGTACTGCTGATTGCTATTCTGATAAAAAACCCAAGCAATGCAATATTTCGGAGAGCTGTGAATGCGAATGTGATGGTACTTTTTACAAGACTAAGGAAGAATGTGAGGAGGCTACTATTATCTGCCTTGATAAGGAGCTGAGTTATATGCCTGAACCAGGATATGTGGAGTATCTTGATCAGTCGAATAATTTGCCGCACTTTAGATTCAGAGCTATTCAATGGCTTATCAAGGTTCCTATTCTTTATGCTTTAATATCCTACTCTTTACATTTTTTTCCCCAGAAACAGAGTTGACATTAAAAAATCTGTATGTCACTTGTGTTCTCAGTCCCGCAGTAGGTTAAATCTCTCTTTTGGAACTTTTTTCAATGCTGCAAATTACCTTGATCGGTTCATATCCATGCATCAATTCCATGTAAGAAATGAATCTTTCAATCAATATATATATGTGTGCTTTTGTTTGTTACACTCTCTTTTAATTTCTAACTTCATTTCAGGAATGGAAATATTGGATGGTGGAACTAGTATCAGTGGCATGTTTATCCATTGCATCCAAGTTTAATGATACCTCTTCCCCTTCATTGCATGAAATTCAGGTGACCATTGTTTTTACAATTAATGTTACTTAATTGTTTCTTATATATGAAACAAATAACCCCAGCTGGCGATCGTATATGTGTTCATTGAAGATGGAGGAGCTTGATTATTCATTTCAATCAAGCACAATTCGGAGGATGGAATTGACACTATTACAGTCTTTGGGCTGGCGCCTTGATTGCAGTACAACTTACTCTTATGTAGAGCTCCTGCTTTCGAATTTTGATTCTCTTCAATGTCGCCTTCACAATGAGTTAACTACTTTGGTGACAAAGTTGCTTCTTGGAGCTGTATTAGGTACCTTTTTTTTTTCCTATTCAGATTTGCCCATCTGAAAACGATTTTTTTGACCAAAAGCACGACAAAACTGTGATAAAGCATTTTGTCCTTCTGTGAATTCTGCGAATTTTTTTTTTTTTTCAAAGTGCAATCATTAAATAAATTCTCAGAATTCACAACATAATCGGTTTTATCTTTCCTTTGTTCAACTATCATTGTCCATTCTTCATACGAAAGCATATTAACCAAATTAGCTAGTGCAGATGTCAAATTGTTGAAATATCAACCAAGTGTTGTTGCAGTATCTGCTTTATGGTGCAGCTTAGATGAGTTGATAGCATCATCTTGCGCCCACATTGCCTTTATCACAAGGCTCTTTAATCAAAAGCAAAAGGTATATACATGTGTACATATACCATTAAAACCCTAATTTGTAGTCTTGAATTTATTAAACATTATAATAAAAAATTAGGATTCTCTCCTAATTTGTAGTCTTCTAAATTTTCTCATACTACGAGTATTAATTAGTCATAGTATAAGAATAGAATTTATTATTTTTATATTTTTTTTATATGATAACCACGACTTACCATTTTGTATTTCACTAATAGAGAAATTTATATGATGACAGAATCTTACTCCTGATGTTATATACTGATTAATTATGGATTCATTTTGGATTTTTTTTTTGCTGTAGGATGATGTTGTTAAGTGCAATATGATTATGAAAGCGAGATTAGCGGACCCATTGTCAAACTTGATTGTCTGTGGGCAGCCTCATTCCAATTGGCCATCAAGTCCAGTGACAGTCCTGTTAAGGGAGCGGATTGATATCTATGATTGCCAAGTTGATCTCTCTATTTTCAACCAGATGCAGATGCAGATGCCTGGTTCCAATATCATCAATAATCTTCAATCTTTTAAGAAGAGAAGGAGGGAATAAAGCTCATGATATATTTGTAATTTGTTCTAAAACCATCATTAATTATAATTTCACTTGTTGTTTTTGTTGTGGCCAACATTGATCAAGGCTTATGCACTTTAAAAAAAAAAACACACGCACAAATAAAAGTCTATATATCAAATAAGTTATAAAGAAAGATTCGGTCAGCATATTAGTCGATCCAGCCAGTTTACTTAATTAATAGGACATTGCAACTTTTTTTTCGTCAATATCTTCTATCCATAAATCTTTGGGAATTGGGAGAAAGTGAGTGTATTACTGTATTCACTTGCATGCACAAGCATAATTATCAACTTATCATGCACTTTTCTTTCAAGTAATACACAATTAATTGGTAACTAATTAAATTAATTCTCTTTTGGGAAATTTGAACCTAGACCTTTGGTAATCAACTCAATAGGTAAAAGAGCACTCACAAGAAGTTATGACAAAATTTGTCTCGTGAGAATTATTGTAAGAAATAAAGTGATGTATCCAACGAATTATTGTAAGAAATAAAGTGATGTATCCAATCATTAAACTTCAAAATTTGAAAACAAATATTAGTTTTTTACCACTTTTTTTTTTCTTTTAAGTCAAGGGTGGGCAAATCCCAAATACTTTTTTTTTTTTAGTTCTCCTTACTACTGTCAAGGATCGAATCCAGGTGATCAGCTATTGTAAGCCTCATACTGTTACCAACTTAGGAGCAAATGCTAAAGAAAAAAAAAAAGATGAGAGAATTTTTTCTCCTTAAATGCTAAAGAGATAGAAAGATGAAAAAATTTTACTCTCTCTTCCTACCCAATCCACCCTCTCTTCCTTTTCACTACACTTTTTCACATCTTTCTCTCTCTTTAACATTTTTCTAAATATTAAGGATAATGTTACACTTATATACTAAAATCATTTTACATATGTATTTACTTTATCATCTCTGAAATATATCATAATGTAATGACAATAAAAGTGTCAATTTTTTAATATAAAAATTTATTTTAGAACAGTAGGTCTACCCTTTAAGGCAATCCTCTCATCGTTTTTTAACTAACGTGGCCACATATTATTGGATGCCGATCTGAAACGCAAGCCAGACAATCTTTTGTAGAGGTGGCAATAATACAAGACATCCACAAGCTCTTCCAAGTGGTGGCCCAGCACGAGAATTGATTTCGTTTGCATGATGAAGTAGATAATGTGGAAACCAATGAACGAAGCCTCAACTTTTGAAAGCAAAAACAAGAGTAGCCATGGCCTCTTCATCACTTATCTCATCATCTCTCCTGCCCACAAAATCTCTAACAATCCATCGCCAAAGCCAGCAACTCTCGCTCTTCAACAACCATAGCAGCAAGATTGATACAGCCTCCCAGAGGCTACCCACTTTCAGAGTCCAAGCTGCAAAGATTCCTTCTGGGGTATCTGTTCTCTTGCTTGCTTTGCGCTCTCTATTGCTTCCATTTGATTTCCCATAATCTTGCAAAATTTATTTGGATAGTTTTAATATCTTAGGTGGATTTGCCAAGAGTGCAACCAAAGTTCCAAGCCCCATTTCTTGGATTTACCAAGACTGCTGAGATATGGAATTCTAGAGCTTGCATGATTGGCATTGTTGGTACTTTCATTGTTGAATTGGTAAGTATCTTTTTTATAAAGCGAAACTGCTTCTTAAAAATATTTGTAAACATTGCTTGATTGTTAGCATTTCGTTTTGTTTTGTCTTGTTTTGTTTGTTTGGTTCCAGATTTTGAACAAAGGAATTCTTCAAGTTATTGGGGTCGAGGTTGGGAAAGGTCTTGATCTTCCTCTATGAAGATTTTACTGGGTATATTTCAATATATAGGCATGCAACTTACTTTGATTTGATGGAGAAACAAGTCTTGTAACTGCATTTGTAATTCTGAATTTTAACTCTTCATTATACCATTAAAGCTCTGCACGAGTACACATGACCCAATCTTATATAACATTGTTGTTCGGCCGCAATCTACATTTTTCAATTTAGTTTGTAATCTCCTTAATTGATTTCAGAAGCATCAAATAGCTCAAGCTCAACCACTGGGGCTTAGCCCAAGTGGCTAGATCCACTCCCTTACAAGTGTGAGAAAAATGGTTCGAGTTTCTGCAGACGCATTGTAAGAATTTAATTTATATTTCCTTCCTTGGAGCCTCATAACTCGAGTGAAGATAATCTTTCTCTCAATATGGGAGTTTGATGTCCTTCAAATATTTGAGAGGGTTTAAAATACGGCGGTCTTGTGCTCGAATTGATGTAAGCGATTGGTTGTAAATATAGATTGTAAATCTCATATAATGTTGTAATCTGAGCATTAGTCTCATGAAATTTAAAAAAAACAAATAGCTCAAGCTCAAGGTGGAATTATTAAAATTCACATCTCTTAAGCATTATAAGTAGGGCACAGAGCTGTGCCTCAATGGTTATAGCAAATTTTGACAGTATTATTATCCAATATGAACCCATCAACTCAGGCAAGAATTTCTCTAGTGACTTCACAAAACCTGGATCTAAATCTACTCTTTGTGAACATTACAAATTCTGAGGTCCCTAGCTAACAAAATTATCCGACAGAGCCTACAGATGCAATTTATGTGCATCCCTTCTCATCTTTAAAAAAAAAAAATACATGAATAAACAATACATAGATTCATGACACAGACAGAAAGATGACATGCCGTGGTTCAGAAGCAAATTCTCACGTTGCATTGTGATATACTGCCAAGGGTATTGAAATGCTTCTGTAGAACCTGGTAGAGTGTTGACTTCTGAGCATTTGCAGCCAAGGCATGAGTTAACCATTGCTGCATAACCTGGAAGGAGATGATTACATGGTCCGGCTGGTTCGAGCATCAATAACCAGCGGTTTGTTAGATGGCTCTGAGAAGTTCAGCGCCTCGGCTAGTGACACACGGCAGTTTCTCCAGGCAGCCTCTGCCCATCTTTTCATTCTCTCACCTTCATCCTTTCTGTTCTGTTGAACAAAAAGTGCTTCTGCATATCCACCTACACAATCAACAAGCAGGATAAATGCAAAAGACTTTCCTAAAAGCCAACCTTAACAAGCAGCAGAAACAAGAAACTGTAATGAATGTAGGCACATGCTAAGACATCCCTGAAAATGAAATATATATTGTTCTTGAGGAGCATCATGCTAATTAGATTATGCGGGCCTTATATGCTACAAATGACTCACGTTCATCAATCAGTACGCATGCAAAAAGATTTAGACTCAATAATAGTATCAATTGTGAAAGCAGAATGTTGTCAAAATTAATAGAAAGTGAATAATGCCATTAAGACACCAAGACTTCATGGCTGAAAACTTGTTCTTTTAGATGATGTAACAAGCAAGAGGTGCAAGAAGTGAATGGCCGGGTCTAATGCTAGGGTACGACGTGTGTATCATGATAGCCCTAATGAAACCAGAATCACAACCAATTTAAACCAAGATCACTGTCATCACTGAGTTGAAATCACTTCATATGGATATGAGGCAAACTGAAGAATCAAGAAGAAAAACCATAAAGACACGAAGACTTCATGGCTGAAAACTTGTTCTTTTGGATGATGTAACAAGCAAGAGGTGCAAGAAGTGAATGGCCGGGTCTAATGCTAGGGTACGACGTGTGTATCATGATAGCCCTAATGAAACCAGAATCACAACCAATTTAAACCAAGATCACTGTCATCACTGAGTTGAAATCACTTCATATGGATATGAGGCAAACTGATGAATCAAGAAGAAAAACCATAAAGACACTAAGACTTCATGGCTGAAAACTTGTTCTTTTGGATGATGTAACAAGCAAGAGGTGCAAGAAGTGAATGGCCGGGTCTAATGCTAGATAGCCCTAATGAAACCAGAATCACAACCAATTTAAACCAAGATCACTGTCATCACTGAGTTGAAATCACTTCATATGGATATGAGGCAAACTGAAGAATCAAGAAGAAAAACACTACAGTATTTAAGTATACCTCTGGCAAGGGCAACTATATCAGTTCTATCTGTTTTTGTCTCCGCACCTGTGCCATCCAAAAAAAAAAAAGTTATTCAAATGTTGCATATGGGGAGAGGTGAAGGTTAAGACTTTCGCTGTACCTTCAGATTCCAAAGGTGGAGCTTTCAGAAATTCTAATGCCCTTCTATAAAGACCCTGAAAGAAACATACTGTTAAAACCATTGCAACGGAATAATCCTACTCTCACTACAATAGGACACACCATAAACTCACTAGATTAAAACCTATAAACGTGTACGAGTGATAGTTTTGTCAGGAAATCATTAGTCATAATATAACTTCATAAACAGAAAAAGGTTTAACCCACAACTTGAAAGCATAATTAATGGGTCTGTGTTTCAAATGTCCATGTTTGTAAGAATCTAGAATATCTTGAAACTTCACCCTTTAGACCACTTCCTTTTAAACCAAAAAATCCCTCTGACCTTCCTATACCGACCCTACAACCTTGGTAGTCAATAAACTCATGGGATATATAAATATCCCAGGTAGGTTGCACAAGGGGATCTGGACCATTGACCTCTTGGTTGAATCCAACATCTTTACGCTTCACTCCCCTTGGGATATATTTTTTGACCAATTTAGCCAGAGGACAAGAATGAACTCATTACGAGACTGAAGAGTGTACTCCGAACGCGCTAATTTACTATTGTGGTAACCTGGTGCTTTGATCTCCAGTCATTGAAGTTGACCATCAATATTTGCAGAAGATGCCTATGAAAGATGCTAAAATTTTAGGGAGATTTGGAAGTTCTAACCTCTTGAATTAGAAGAGCACTTGAATGCTCCTGCATTGCCTTATTCCGAAACATGAGAGCTAAGCAGGTTAAGACAACTCCGACTTTGGGATGGTGAGAGCCTATAGAAAAATAAAACATCTGGTCAAAACCAACATTTTATCCACATTTAGACGACAAGAATCGCTACCAAGTATGTACAGGAATGATAAACAAAACAAATCCAAGGCAACAAACCAAAGAATTCCTCTGTTTTAGTCAGTGTCCTGGTAAGAATCTCCTCAGCTTCACCAAAGTTCCTGAATTCAAGGATATTGAGATGTGGCATCAGAAGATGATATCAGAATAAGCAATGATTAAATGGCACTTTCCAAGAATTTTAAGCCTTACCCCATGTGAGCCTCAAGCTGTCCTAAAGCAAAGGTAGCAGCCAAAGCAACTTCCTCTAAAGCCATATTACATGATCCTAAGGTATTCATGTCACTGAAATCCTTTTTTTCTGCCAGCACTTCAATCACCTTCTTATAAAACTTCTTTGCCAACGAAAAGTTCCGGGTTGCATGCAAGTATTCTCCATATGATAAAGCAGCACTGCCTATATATAACAACTTTAATACATTGAACAACAATGTGTTCCAAAATGACTAGTAACAAAAATTAACCTCACCAGTACAACCCTCATCCTCTTGTAACCCTTTAAAGAAAGATTCAGCTGCATTAATACAAATCAAGTTTTATTACTAAAAATTAATATGACAAAAAAAATCAGAATAACAAAATACAATTTGGCAAAATTGGCTTAGCAGTACCTGATTCAAGATTACCATGGGCGAGCTCAACCAACCCTTTTACTGCATTACCGCGAGAAGTGACAGCCCCATAAGTCTTATCATTTTCAGGTTTGTATTTTTCATAAAGTTGTAAGCATTTATCTGCGACCACTGATGAAGTATCATCCTATATAAGGGGAATTATCTCCGGATAAATTCTAAATTTGATATACATATTGAATAAAAATCAAAAGACCAATTTAATTATTGGTCACAACCAACCTGCCCAAGCTGTAAATAAAGACCAGCAAGAGCTTCCATGGCAGCAACTACGACAAAATCCAAAAGAGAACCCCGAGTGAATACCCTTTTCATCATAAAACCAAACAGAATAAACTGAAACAAAAAATGCAAAACTTTTTAAGAGGCAAAACTCACCTCTGACTCCCAAAACAGAGTTCTTAAAATTTTCAACTTTCTGAAGCTTCTCTATTGCGTCCACATAATTTCCTCTAATTGGAACATCAAAATTCAAAAATCAAAAAATTGGGATTTTTAAGCAGCATAAAATGAATTAGTAAAAATAATTTTTTAAAAAAAAGATAAAACCTTTCATATAATAAAGTAGACATAGCAAGCAACGAAATTCCCCTCCAACTTTCAGCGAGCTGCCCATCACTTGGCTGAGTAGAGAGACACTGCTCCAGCACTAACATACCCTGCGAGTAAGATTCATCTACATACGCATGACACGTGTCACAATTAATTGAAATTTACTTTTTTTCTTCATTAAAATTGATTAAAATGGGAAATGAAATTGAAAGTAACCTGACTTTTGAGACCTGGCATGAGAGAGAGCATAATTGATCATCTGAAGGACAACTGGGTTTGAATTGAGGCCGTTGATTCTGTTTCCATTTCCATTTGCATCATGGACTAATCTTCTAAGCGGTGGTAATGTTGATGCAGAGAGAAGGCAGGGCTCGTGGGAGGTGGGTCCCGGTAACCGATTGATTCCGGAGACAGTAGTCGCTAATCTTGATAACTTAAATACGGTGCGCATCGTCCCTAGTTCTGATTTTTGGTTCTTCCTTCTTCTGCGTTTGTTTCCTTTTGCAGGAAAATCGGCTAAACGCAGAGCCCCTGGGTTTTAGAAGTCGCAGTTTAAAAAAAATAAATAAATCACAGTAACGGATGGAGAGAAGAGAAGCGTTTTCTATTATCTCTACTAAACGATATGTCGTTTAACTATATCCTAAATTTTTCAAATCATTGTAGAAATATTATGAAATATTTACTTGAGAATGGAAATAGAAATCAAGTAATGAAAATGAATAATGTGTTTATTTACTTAAATGAGCAGAAGATGTGAATCATTGGCGGACTCCATTTAAAATTAGAAATAGTTAGTAAAGTTTTCATTCTCATGGGAAGAGATGAGAATATGAATCTCATGCCTAGTAATTATATTACCCCCACTTAAATCTTAAAATTCTCATTTTATCATTTCTTATATTATTATTATTATTATTATTATTATTATTATTATTATTATTATTAAAATTTATTATTGTTGTTGTTGTTGATAATAATAATACTATTATTATAAATAATGACAATAATCAACTAAGGCCAGTTTAAGTAATTTGCAATTATTAATGTTGACTCTAAGATAAGGTAAACACATCAATGACAATATAGTGCATTCTGATTTTGATTTTTACAGTTAAAGTAAATAATTTATTCTAATTCTCATTCATCATTTTGATTCTAACTTATTCTGTTTGCATTCTATTTCTATTCGAGCTTATTCCGATTCCTAATTATTAAACACACTATTAATGAAAATAGATTTTCAAACTAATGTGATTCTTTTCGGTATGTAATAATTCTACCGATATATTTATAACCATAATTCTATTGAGACTCACCTTGATCATACTCAACTTGATCAATTTTACTCTAACAAGAGTACATCACTGGCTTAGAAGATATAATTAGGAGTAGAGAAAGAGGAGTCACAACAATGATACCACTCTAACCCGTTTTGATGTACAAGTATTGCATCAATATCCGACCCCTATTTGTAGGCTCTACTAAAATGATTCCCATTCTATTTCTATTTTGTTAAATAAATACTATTATTGGGACTTGGTTAGGTTGCAACTGTGGTACCGTGCCACAGTTGCAACCAGCCGTTGGATCCACTTGGATCCATTATTGCACCCCTCTATCTAAATGGATCCAATAACTGGTTGTAATTATGGCATGGTACTACAGTTGCAATATAGTCGGACTCCTATTATTGATTTCGGATTTTGATTATTCAATCCATAAAGTAAAAGCACCATTAAAAAAGTTTGACTCTTAATTGAAGTTGTTTGAATGTGTTGGATTGAACAAAGCCCAAATTTACTTTTAACCACTTAACCTTCTTAATAGTTGAATTTAGGTGATCAGTCAAATAAAACTACTTAAAAACTACTCAATTGCACTTAAATCAAATTTAAGTATTATTATAAATATATATAGATTACCAAAATAAACGCAACACATAAAGTTACAATATATATTTTCCTTTTTTCCCCTTTTTTCAAATATGGTAAGCTTTTGTAGCTTTAAAATAGAATTTGATCATAATTTATCTGGCTTTGATCAAACATAGAATTATGCTTCTTAGACACAAAAGATAACAGCTTACGCGGCCTCGTACAGCAAAGTGAGAAGCATAATCATGTCACCTCAGCTCACTTAACCTTTATCTTTACAAATGATTCTGTTTGATCATATTTTTTCTTCGCATCACATGATATTAGATTACCTACATAAGTTTCTCAATAACAAAAGAAGAATCCATTGTTAATTTAATGAACATAATCTAATGGATAAAAAGAAAAGAAACCCCCAATTGGAAGAAATGCATATACGCCCTACATTGGGAAAGTTAAAGTTGAAAGAATAACAATATTAGATAAAAATAAACAATAAAAATAAAGAAAGAAATCAAAAGTGATCAAGTGGCAACAACCGTTACTGCAAGTTTAAAAGCTAGCGGTTATCTCAACCTAAACTTGTGCCTCCATATTTGGTACCTCAAGTTCCCACTGAGCACTACTCGCTTCACTACTCATTTTATAGGCAGCATTTTCCAAAAACAACTCAGAAACTCAACTGAACAATGCCAACTTATTCAATCTTCTCCCCTCTTCTCTTTCATCTCTTGATCTCCTTCTCCATTACAGGTACTAGTTGGTTCAACTGGTAGAACGTATTTGATGGGTTTAATCGCTGCTAGTGAATTACTGATTGTGTTGATACATGTTGATGTTTTTGTCTTGCAGATGGGGCTCAACTGATACTCGTGAACAACTGTCAGGAAAATTTGTGGCCTGGAATACTTGGCGGTGCAGGTCATCCGACCCCGAACAAGGGTGGTTTCCAGCTTAGCAGTGGGGAGGAAGTAGTCCTTGATGTGCCTGAAAAGTGGTCGGGAAGGATATGGGGAAGGCAAGGTTGTCGTTTTGACAGTAGCGGGAAAGGCTCGTGTGATACCGGAGACTGTTCTGGAGGGCTTCATTGCCAAGGCACTGGCGGTGCTCCCCCGGCTACTGTGGTTGAAATGACACTTGGTTCATCTTCTTCACCTTTGCATTTCTACGATGTGAGTTTAGTTGATGGCTTTAACTTGCCTGTGTCGATGAAGCCTGTTGGTGGTGGAATTGGCTGTGGTGTTGCGTCGTGTGATGTTGATTTGAACATTTGCTGCCCATCAGCATTGGAAGTCAAGGTGGGAGGCAAGGTGGTTGGTTGCAAAAGTGCCTGCTTGGCTATGCAGTCGGCTAAGTATTGCTGTACAGGGCAGTACGCAAATCCGAAGACTTGCAAGCCTACACTTTTTGCAAATCTATTCAAGGCTATATGCCCAAAGGCCTATAGTTATGCATTTGATGACTCTTCCAGTCTCAACAAATGCAGAGCTTCAAGATATGTCATCACTTTCTGCCCTCCCAAATAACACAAGGGAAAGTAAGAAACTTGTCATGGCTTGCACCTGCAAGGAAGTACAAAAGCATAAGGCAGTTCTCCAGGAATTTTAGTTGAAATTTGGATTGTTTCCAGTTTAAATTTCTCTTTAATAGATGACAGGTTTATCATGGCCTTTTAGGGTAATGTACTCTGCGCTTTATTAATAGATGGAGTGTGATCTAGTTTCCTATAACCCTTGGTACATAGCATTTCTCTCTGTAGTGTGATTCAAAAAGATGGGGACCCAAAATTACAACTTACATTTGGTATTATCATCATACAACCTGCATCACTGGTTTCCTGTTTAAGATCTTCAGTCATGGTTTTATTCAGCATTGATAATATTCTAAAAGGGGGACCCATTATTTTAGGGTAATAGAGTACAAAATGAGAATGATTGGAAGAAATTATCCTGTCAGACTTGACCCAAACGCCAAGAACAGAACACACAGCTACTAAAACCAAAGCTGTGATTAGATGAGCTCCAAAATATTAGAACAAAGGCAACAGAGCAAAGCTTGAAAGCATCAAAACACTAAATTAAGGTTGAAAACGAAAGCTGTTCTCCTTGGAGTTTCCGGCCAAGTGCCAATCAAAGATA
Source organism: Citropsis articulata (assembly GCA_030449925.1). Taxonomy (NCBI): domain Eukaryota; kingdom Viridiplantae; phylum Streptophyta; class Magnoliopsida; order Sapindales; family Rutaceae; genus Citropsis; species Citropsis articulata. The sequence continues at coordinate 1,786,878 of JASUUH010000051.1, read as the reverse complement.
GAGGACGCTTAAAAATATACAAATTTTACATATTAAACTAATACATTATGCATCTGAAAATCTAGTTTACACAAGGAAAACAGTTCCAAATGTTGTATTTGGAGGGAATCTTGAATTAAGGAAATAACAAGATCCCTTTAGCTAACAATTAAAGTCTCTGATCACACGCTTGTAGTATAAGTATGAGTACCGCCTGGTTCAATACGAGGTAATAGAAGCAACAATCTTTAAGACATGGGTTCAATCACAGATGACAGCATAATAGAAAATGTGGATGCACCTACTTATGCACCATCTGTGCCAGTACCGAATGTTCAAGAAATGGTAAAGAAGGACCCTTTGCATGTTCCTGAAAGATATGTTAGAAACCAAGAAGATGGACCCCTAATGAATGACATGTCACATCTTTCTTCCGAGGTTCCTGTCATAGATTTATCACTGCTCTCAGCTGGTGACATCAAGGAACTGAACAAACTGGATCTTGCTTGCAAAGAGTGGGGCTTCTTTCAGGTACAAAAGAAAGAAGCTTATCATGGGACCACTGCATACCGATACCATCTTTGCATATATTTTAATAACGCAAGTTCCTTTGTAGGTTGTGAATCATGGAGTGGCCAAAGAAGTTTTGCAGAATATGAAGAATGCTGCCTCTGCATTTTTTTAGCTTCCATGAGAAGAGAAGAGCAAGTATGCAATGCCTGCCGATGACATTCAAGGATATGGGCATGCATATGTGGTCTCCAAGGAGCAGATACTCGACTGGTCAGATGCTCTGATTCTTGTTGTTTACCCTAATCAATATTGGAAGTTCAAGTTTTGGCCAAGCACCCCGGAGGGATTCAAGTAAGTCACTTTAGAAGAGTTACATAAAACTACTTCCCATCTGTTAATCAAATCACTGGTTTACTGCAGAGAGATCATTGGTGCATATTCAAAGGGAGTTAAAAGTGTTAGAGAAAAGATCTTACATTCAGTTTCTACAATCATGGGGATGGATGAGGATGCCTTCCTTGGACTGTACAATGAACTGCAGGCTCTGCGCGTGAACTATTATCCTGCATGCTGCAGGCCAGATAACGTACTGGGAATTAGTCCACACTCGGACATAAGTACCATAACCATTCTTATGCAAGAAGAAGATATAAAGGGGTTACAGATCAAGCACAATGGATTTTGGGTGCCAGTCAAGCCAGTTGCAGATGCTCTTGTTGTGAATGTTGGGGATGTCATCGAGGTAGTTTTTCCTAAGGCCAAACTTGAATGAAATTTAATGCAAAGGCCATTTCAAAAACTTATCTCCATACTGAACCGACAGATTTTGAGCAACGGGAATTACAAGAGCATTGAGCACAGGGCCGTGACAAATGAATACAAGGCAAGAATTTCTTATGCATCATTTATTTGTCCTCTTGATGACGTGGGGATTGAGCCATTAGAACATCTTCTAGATTCTAAGAAGCCTCAGAAAATGTACAAGAAAGTGAGGTATGGAGATTATCTAAGGAGCTCCATGAAGAGAAAAATGGACGGAAAGGCTCATACAGAGATGGCAAAAGCTGAAGCTTAGCACATATTTCTAAATTTCAGTTTCTTTTCCATTTGTGGGGCTCTTATACACACTTTCTGAACTTATATTATCTAATATTTCACTTAGTGTTTAATTTTTGGAGCGGGAGTGTGGAGTGTGTATTCCTCCCACTCCAATATTTACTTATCATTTTTAAGGTGGGAGTGAGATTCTTGCTCTGTGGGTCCCACTTATTTTGGGGTAGGGAATGGGATTCCCACTCCCATGGAGGAGGTGGGAGTGGGAATCAACTCCCCCCTCTTCCCTTTTTACCTTCATAATTAAAATAAATAAATAATATTTAATAAAATAAACAACATTATATTCATTAAAAACAATAATTATAAACATATTTATTTTATTAAATTTAATAAAATAAAAAAATATTATATTTATTTAAATAATATTATTATACTATTGTATAAATTAAATTTATTAAAAATAATAATATTAAACATTAATTTTAATAAATATTAATTATTTATTTAATTAATAATAATAAATATTTTTTTCTAAGAAAATATTAATTTTGTATTATATTATCAATAATAATGTTTCATTTGTGTCTATTATTAATAATTTTTATTTACATAATTTAAATTTAAATTAATAAAAAAATTATGATTTACATAATTAAGAATATTAATAATTATTATTAATTTACAAATATAATAAAATATTTATTTTATTTTCCAAATATATTTTTTTATTAATTTTTTAATTAAAAATTATAATTCTTTAAATAAGGGTAAAATTATAATTTAAAACTATTTACTCCCAATCCAAGACAATGTAAACACATAAATTGGATTTTGATACTCCCATTCTAATGTAAGTAAATAATCTAGTCCCACTCTCACTCCACACTACCAATTTATGGATTCACATTCCTCAGAATTCCCACTCCAATCCAAAATATAAACGCTACATAAGTTCAGTCCGTTTCGACCCAAATCTAACTCAAATACTATTTCTCCTGATTATATTCTACTCAATTTTTTTTTGGTTTTTTTGTTGACCAAGTAATAGTGCTGTCAAGTCCACACAGACTCTCATTAGTAGTGTATAAATTCAAAACCAAAAAGATAGAAGATCTTAAAGGCAAGAACCAGTATTGAAAGCCATTCAGCAAAACTGACGACGGGTTCTGGGGCTAAGGCTCGTCTGATATTGAGATGCTATTATGGTCCGCATTTAATCCACAGCTGTACATGACATAGAATTACTAGCTGTCAATCCGCACACATCCTCAAAGAGTATTTAAAGACAAGACTTTAAAGTACTTGGAAAATGTCTTAGTTGCTAGAGAGACAATGCAGTAATTCAATTAATCATGAGGTCCAAAAAGTACAATTTAGATTTTTTAACGTCATGCAGCATGCACCAGTACCCACTTATAGAGTCTTTTTCAGGTGAACATTTTCTATGTTTAAGATCTTCAGCCAAAACATACCTAATTGGCAGTTTTTTTATTTTTTTTACCAATAAGAAACTTCTTTTGAGGCTGTCCCATGTCAGATTTGTGTGAAATGCCACAGTTTTGCAGGTTAGTTGTTAGTACACAATATTGAAAATGACGGGAAAAATTCCGTGAAGATGCAAGATATTCTTCTTTCAGACTTTACACAAATGACAAGAACACACAGCAACAATGAACAAGATTAATGAGGTTTCAAGAAAAGCTCAAAACACGCAATTAAGCCAAAACACGAAAGCTTGAAAGCTCCGCAAACACTAAATTGATACGAGTAGTGAAATCTTCACAGCTCCAATTGAGTAAATATCTAAGTCAACACTGCAAAAGCTCCAAAGCTACTGAATACTAAAATAAGGCAACGCATAAAGCATATTCAACAAATTGATCAGGTAAACTAATGTATTATGTGGAAGAGGAAGCACGGTCCACATTTTCTACAATTTTTATTTTTCTTTAATTGAGAAAATATCAGGGATTCTTTTTAGGCGATCAAAGGTCAGTACAGCACCATATTATAATTAAGGCTACCTAGTGCTGGGTTCAAAATTAAGAAATAGAACTTTCAATATTAAGAAACAGAACCAACAACATTAATCAAGAACAGATGGCTTCAAACTCCGATGAGACCGTCACCAAAAATGTCGATGCACCAACTTATGTGCCATCTCTGCCTGTGAGGGTGGACCCTTTGCAGGTTCCTGAAAGATACGTAAGAAACCAAGAAGTCAGATCCCAGTTGAATGAGATGTCTGATCTTTCTTCTGAGGCTCCTGTCGTGGGTTTGTCACGGCTAACAATGGGAGACCTGGAGGAGCTGGACAAACTGGATCTTGCTTGCAAAGAGTGGGGCCTCTTTCAGGTAGATAAGAAAGAAGTCGATCTTATGAACATTGCATACAATCTTTGTACAGAGTTTAATAACTGAAATTCCTTCGCAGGTTGTGCATCATGGAGTTGTGAAGGAAATGTGGCAGAAGATGAAGAAAGCTGCCACTGAGTTTTTGGAGCTACCAATAGAACAGAACAAGTACGCAATGCCATCGGATGACATTCATGGATATAGGCATGCATATTTCGTCTCTGAACAACAGGTACTGGACTGGCCAGACGCACTGATTCTTTTTGAACGCCCAACTGAATACCGGAAACTCAATTTCTGGCCAAATACACCGAAGGGCTTCAGGTAATTCTTTATTAATGATAGCACATACGAAAGCTTTTTTATATGATTTTTGTTAAGAGCGGAAACTAAACCCCCCTTCAGCTTTGTTGCGAACGGGATTGGAATCCCAAACTTTTATATAAACCCAAGAGATCTTATTAGTTACACTGATAATCCCTCCAACACATCTAACGACTACTTTCCATCTTAGAATTAAAATGTTGCGTTGATACAGAGAGATTACTGACGCATATTCAAAGGAAACGAAAAATGTTGGAAAGGAGCTCCTACATTCAATTTCTACAATCATGGGAATGGACAACCCACTGCAGCATGCACGCTCTGCGTGTATTGGGGATAAGTCCACGCTCAGACACAAGCACCATAACCATTCTTATGCAAGAAGATGATGCAAGCAGGTTACAGATCAAGCACAACAGAGGTTGGGTGCCAGTTAACCCAGTTACCGATGCTCTAGTTGTGTAATATTGGAGATGTTATCGAGGCCGTATCAGCGATTTTTTACGTATCAATATTGAATAAGATGCAAAAACAACGAGAATCTAATAAATTTGCTCTTAACTCAATACCGTCGTGACAGATTTTGAGCAACGGGAAGTACAGGAGCATTGAGCACAGAGCTGTAACAGACAAGAATACAACAAGAGTTCCATATGGATGGGTCATTTCTCCTTCCACTTGACGATGTAGAAATTGGGCCATTAGATCATCTAATAGGGTCTCAGCAACCTCCAATTATGTACAGGAAAATCAAGTGTGGAGACTATTTGAGGAACTCCTTGAAGAGAAGACCGGAAGGAAAAGCACACACTCAGATGGCCAAAGCTCAGGCTTAGCCCCCGGCATATATTCTCTAAATCCCAATGTAAAAATTACATATTCTACTTCTTATATTTTTCTTAGATATACATTTATGAAAACTGAACTTTTTAATCTTGCTGTAAACTAGATTGGTAATTACAACTTTTGTAACGATAGCATTATTATTATAGGTTAAAATTTAGAATCCAGGCAAAATCAAAAACAGACAGTACCCCAAGGCCAAGGGTTTAGGGGATTGTGCTAAAAACCAAGAGTAAGATCAGAGAAGGCACTGCAAGATAATAAAAACAATCAAAATCTATTATACGGTAAAGGCAAATTTTTTTTTCTTTTCTTTTCATTTGTTTCTTAATAAGAACAAGCAAATCCACGTACTAATTTAATAAGCATAAAATAGTTTTAAGATGCACCACAGCTTCACTGGGAGGCATTTGTCTGACCGTTAGCATCTGCTTCACTCATTGAGGTGTCCTGATTAATTGTGGCGTCAGATGAAGGCCCTGGACCTAAGAGCAGGGGAGTTTTCTTGTGTTCAACACTTGACTTCTTGGAGGCAGGATTTGCTGCCCAAGCTCTAAGAGGAGGTTCAAAATGCTTACTGGCAACATCAGGGGGAGGCTCATCTTCCCCTGGAAGGACAAGGAGACCCTTGTCTCGAAGGGAAGACGGTTCTTTGTAGCAGGCATTCCAGAGAGAATCTAGAAGATGCCTTTCCTCCCTTGCTGCCCCCAGATCTTCAGGTGACATCAAGCTGATGCCTTTGATTCTTTCATCAAGTAGTTGCTTCAATTTTTCGTTATCTTCACCTAATTTAACACCGCTACCATCCGCCTTTTCACGAGCAAGCTCTAGAAGGCCCCTTAGAGCAGCTTCACGTACATCTGGATCTTCACTGGAAGCAAGGTGCAACATTATGCGGGGAAATCCTAGCTCATCCACCACATTGCAGTCTGAAGCATTCTCGTTGAGTAGATATTGAATCAAGTTAAGAGCTTTCCTGAAAGATGATTAGATTCCATGAGAAAATTATGAAGTCCAAAAACTAAATAAAGAACAAAAATCCAGTGACTGTATGAGCACATCATAAAAGAGAGAAGACTAAGCTTCTAGGATAACCTTTGAAACTTCACACTCTCAGATGCCAATGCATCTCTTAAGGCTGCATAACCATTTGCTAGGCGAAAGGCTGCAATACCAGGTTTGTTGTGGCGGATTAAAGCTGAAAGTCAACCCAAAGAACATCACATCAAAATCATTCTAAACCCCACAAAGGTAGGGTATAAACAACAAAATAACAGTACTCACAGGATATTGCACCAAGTGCTTTAGTTCGAACAGTTACATCAGGGTCTGAGGCGAAATTAGAAAGAAGAGGCTCTAAGCCATTTGCTTCCATCACCAGTTGTTGACTCCGGGGATTGTTCTGGACAATAGTGGTCACAACCTCTGCAGCTTTAGCGCGAATATTGGCATGTGAATTCTTCAGATAGCCAAGAAGAGGAGCTAGACCACCAATTGAGTGGAGATCTGTCCACATATGAGGATAGAGTCAACAAGATAACTCACCCCTCTTACTGAATGGCATAAAATGAGCAGATATACTGACAAATTTGTGAGGAAGGCTATGCACAGGTAATAGGTGCATTTTCAGACTGTCGCACACAATAAATGATTGCAGTAGAAACCAAAACAGCCAACAACGATCAATTGACAGCAGCTATGCAGTCCACACAAGCATAAATGAAAGTTATTCCTATTATCGCTAATTGCTCCTTGCCTCTGAAAATATTCCTACTCCCAAATATTTTACTAATAACTCATGATAAATAATCAACCCTATTCGACAGGAGAAACATTAGAACTAAAGAAGTTGCAGCCATATTACAATTACATAATTGCTTTGTGCTTAACAAGCACAATATCGTGCACGTGAATCCGTTTCCACTTGTACTGACCAATAATCCTAAATCATATGTAAAGGAGACACAACAATACACCTATTACAAAAGCAAGCCACTTCCCACGAACGTAAAAGAAAAATCACCCAGCCAAAGAATAATAAGACATCCGTACTGATTTATAAAGCATACTAATAAAGTCTCGTTTAGTGATACAGATTTCTAGTATGCCTATTCAGGAACGCGCGGTTCATAAAACATAAAGAACTAACCATTAGCCATGTCAATCGACTCCACATGCTCTTGCAATTCATCCAACATATCTGCCAGCACATACAAAAATCACCAACCCAATAACTACTTGATAATTCAGGTTACATAAAATTAATAATTGTTTTAACCAAAAAAAAAAAAAAAAACCTTAAACAGTTACCTTCAATATCCTGAGGAGTAACACCTTGAGACTCCAAAACTTGCTCAGGTGTTTGCATAACAAGTGTTATCTCTTTCATACGCTTGATTACATCAACAGTCTGCGATTGCATCGCTTCCATAAACCATCTTCGATCCTCCTCACTTAACACAATCAACTTCAAATCCATTTACTAATCGCTCTTGATCACAAAATTAATAATAAAAAGATAATAATCAGTGTTGGTACCTTAAATTGCTTGTTGAACGAGTGCCATCAGAATGGGCGAGGCTCCACTTCAGCAATCCGTCCCAGTTCGGTCCGTCTTTCGCCATTATTTTGCTCGTCTTGACTTGTACAAAAATTGACCAAAACCCTAGCTTTTTCAAACGAGATAGTTATAACTTACGACAAGAGTTTAGCCAGAAGAAGCTTTAGAATGAGAGACTTAGGCTCGACAGTCGATATATAGCAAGTTAAGCAAAAGACTAGCAAAATCTCTATAATTCCAGAAACGATGGAGAGAGAGAGAGAGAGAAGGGAGGGAGAGATCGGTGAGTATGAAGCTAGAAAATCCTACGGCCATGGTCTGTTTATTGGTCTGGGCTAAATTAGACTCCTGAGGCCCAATATCTTTTCTGAGCCCACAATTTGGCCCAAGAAATAATTTCAGTTTTTAATTTTTCAATCGTAGCCTAAGTCTAAAACCAGCTTGTTTTTTTTTTGGTGAATTTCATAAAATTAACAAAAGTGGGCTTTTATGTTAAATCCTCCGCACAAATGAAATTTGGAAAATGAAATTCTATTACAAGAAAATGTTCTTTAAATATCACAAATGGAACTATCTTTTTTGAGGGAAAAAATGTAGGAGGGAGGACAAAACCTAAAATAATTTTTCTTAACCCATATCTCTCTCAAAATTTGAATTTGAGTAATTATTCAAATAAATCTGTTTGAAAATTACTCAACCAATTTTTATTACGATCAACACACAAGAAACTTGAATGCTTTTAATGACATATTTATATGTATGGAAGACCCATGAGCGAGTTTCTGTAAATAATGCAATACTTGCACATGATTTTGTTATTGTGTAAATTTTGTAAAGTTTCATGTCTTGTTTTTATTTAATTTTATTTAAATATATAAATTGAATAATGAGTGTGCCATGTGAATATTCAAAGTAATTATATAATATTAATTTTTGTAATATGAATCTTTATTAAAATTAGAGTATTCAGACTAATTTTTTATAATATGAATTTTTATTCACGCTCTTTCTCCACCTTTTTTTTTTTTAATCAATTTTTATAGTAGCCAGTTGGTGCATTGCTATGAGCTTGGGCCGTATGCAAGAAGCTTCTACGCGACTCCCAATTGTCGTTTCATGTTATGTTCCTGTTTCGTTGGAACTTCTTTCATGGAGGGTGGAGAGCTTCTGACACCGCTGTAAAACTATTAAGAAACCCTTCTTTTTTCCATCTGTAGCTTTTTCTTTAACGAAATTATAAAAAAGAGAACATAAAATTACAATATAGTTTTAATTAGATTTTACTATCATTTAGAATAAATTAATTAAAAATTATATACGTATGATTTCATAATAAAAATAATTATTAGTAATTTATTTCATTCTAAATTATTTTGATTTTATCAATAAAATTAGTTCTAGCATGTACTAGGATTACAAAATAGTTAGGGTTCATAATTGATAAAGATACTTTAATTTAATTAAATTCATATTTTTTTCTTTTATGTATTTTCTAATAACAATAGAACTGTAATATTATAAGGGTGTTAAGGTGCGAAAAGCATTATTGTTTCATAGAAGACCCAAAAATAATTGATTAATCTAATTGCACAACTTATTTATTTATTTATTTTTGCTCATCTACGATAACTTCGTTTGAACCGTACATGTCAAGTTAATACTTAAGTCCATGAATGAATCAAAAATCTATGACCAACAACAAGGAACAACCTTGGCGATTTCTGTTATTATTATCACTCTTTGTTTCTTTTTTTTTTTTTTTTGAGTTTTTTAGTTATTGTTTCATCCAAAATTACTTTTTTTTTTTTACACTACTTATTTTTTTTTTCTTTGAACAATTCATTATCTAAAAATTAAATATGAAAAAATGTAAAAGATGATTTAAATATGAAAAAATTCCACGATATAATGAACACTCGGCAATGTGGCAGTGGCTCCTTGTAAAAATATTGTTCTCGTTTACATTGTGAATTAACCTAAGAAACAGAAATGCTCGGGCCATCATTGCTCATGAAAATCCCTCCGTTCAATTAAATGCTATAATAATTATCACCTGCTATTTATTAGATGGGAGCCCCTGCGTTGCGTTAAACGCAACGTAGCGAAATCCTTATTAGATATAATAATTACGGCACCGACTTTAACTATCGTATTCGTAGCCAATGCAGACTCCATGACTGGTCATTCTGAAGTTATAAAAAAAAAAAAATTTAATAGAACGCGGTAAAATCTTCACGGTAATTCAGTTTTTATTGATATTTTCAAATTTCAAATTTCGGTCCCAAAAAAAAAATAAAAATCAAGTGCATTCATACAATCAGGGTGAACCACTTAAGTTAAGTTGCTAGAAATATTCTTTCACAAACGCGAGTGAAAGTGATTCAGCCCTGCATATATCAAGTGCTTAATTTTTTTTTTTTTTAGAGTCCTAGATCTTGAGTAAAGACAATCTTTCTTCTAATGTGAAAGTTTAATATCTCTCAAATACTTGAGAGGATTTAAAATTTAAATGATATTATATTAAAATTATTACTAAAAAATTTTAATATTTATATGATTATAAATTCGATGTTTTCTTTAAAAAAAAATTTTTCTTTAAAAAAAATTTTAAAGAAAATTTTCTTTAATATTTATATGAGTAATATTTTCTTTAAAAAAAAAATATTCAGTGGCAGGCTGTTAGCCCGGATGAGGATACTGCTAATTGGACGTGGGTAATCGTGACCTGAAGTGACATCACGGCTTTACGGTATGAGCATCTGTTTCACAACCACAAGCATTTATTTCGCTTTCATCAAAACATTTTTTTATTAATCAATTTGGTTCTAATTTTTTAATTAAATAAACCATACAAAGTTATTAATAAAATTTCTCGAATAAGTTGAGTCAATTTTTTTGCCCGCAGAATTCAGAAAGTGACAGTCTCCTCTTCTAGAAAAGAAGAAAAAAAAAAAAGATTCTATTGGCGCTTCATTTGGCGATAGACATCACCCGGACACGTTTAATTTTTTTTTGTTTTTTTTTTAATTTTTAGAGGAAAAACTATTACAATAAATAGATTCATCGCTTTCACTAAGATTCGGTATCATTCACACTACGGCGCACGCTAGCCTTTGCTGGAAGTGAGCGAGCGCCAGCTCACGACACCAATAATTTGTCACCCCGCAGAAAAAAAAAATAGAAAAATTAAAACAATAATGAAAATTAAAATTAAAAAGTAATTTTAAAAACGTGGAATATTCTGATCCTCACAAAAAGATTTAATTTTGTCTGTCAGCGGGTGGCTTATTCCAGTTTCACACTATAAAGGCATAACAGACCGATAATTTCGCAGTTCGTAGGCGACGGTGAAAGTTTGGGCAAAAATTTTTTTGGCGCGTAGTAGTAATAGTAGACGGGTAAGGAGAGTTGTTGGTTGGGGGCGGGGCAGTGGTTTATAATAGGTCACACACGTGGCGGTCCAACGGTGGAATATTGTCTTTCAAAGAGATTTTTATTTTATTATTTTTATTTTTACTTTTTACTTCGAAGCGTCAATCGGCGTACACGTCTTTTTTCTCGTCCGCTCCCATGCCAGACGGTACAATTTAGGAACGCCGTTCATTGTTTGGATTAATTACAGATGGGTCTAACTAATTTCTAACTGTTGCGTACAAGTCCTTAGCAATTTACAAAAAGAGTCATGCTACTGCTAAATATCCTAAAATTTCACTTCAATTAATATGAAAAAAAATTATTTCATTACTTAATAAATAACACATATTATTTAGAATGTAATTAAAAAAATTTTTTTTAAACGTCTATTATTTCTTTAAAAAGGGAATGTTTGTAATTACTAATAAAAGAGTGTTTAAAAAGATAATAGGATAACATTTTTCGATATTTTAACCTCGCATCTCCTCTTAAATAATTATTTCATCAATATTGCAAATCAAAATTAATCACATGATATTCACTTTAATTTTTTTTAATAATCGCAATTAGTTATACAATCATGGACCAAAAAAAAAAAAAAAGGTGAAAGTTAATGGTTGATTTAAAGTAATATAATTATTAAACATCACAAATTTATTTCGCTCATTTACTATTCATCTCATGTTCAAATTTATAGTTTTGAACTTATGTATAGGAAACTATTTGATTGATCATTTTTTTTAAATATTTCCTTTCAAACAAAAAGAAGCTATTTTTTTCCATAATTAAAAAATAAAAATGGTAAAATTCAAACTAAAATTATCCAGATTTCAAGTAGATAATACTACCAATATCTAATAGTTTAGAAATCAAAATAACTTAAATGGATGGTAAAACTATGACCTAATTAATAAACATGTCGAATTTATGTTTGACTTAAATTTAAAATGCCATTGATTTAGAATAAGACATGACAAATCTAACCCAAATTGCCATCAATAAAATTTAAGAACTTATCGTACAACGTTATGAATTCACTTGTCTCTTCCCAACTTTATTTTTATTGAGTCTTATTAATGGAAGTTCTATACTTTACTCTTTAATTTTATTAGTTTATCTGCTTTGCTCTTACAAATAATAAATATTAATGGTCGACGAATACTATTAGACAGTGACTTGAAAACTATAAATAAGCCACTTAATAGTTGATAAGAAGAATGACAAAGACTGACTGCTTAGCTTATTTCTTCTTTATATTTGCTCAATTTCTTTCTTATCTAGCTTTTAACGACACTTCCCACTTAGACGCATAACACATAACACATCATTTTGAAACGCTGGATATGATTAATAGAAAAAGGAAGGACCTACCTGTATTTTGCTCTTGTTCTGTTTTGTTTTTATAGAGAGGAAAGCGAGGCGTGCTAATCACGCTGCATTGACTTCGGCTGTGAGAGTCAAAATAAAAATCAGCAGGGACGCGCTTTCACTGCTGAGTCTTCCTCACCACGCTTTAAAATTCCCAATGTTTATTATTTCATCGCTTAATCGCTTCTCTCTCTACGCCACTTTCTCTCTCTAAAATTTAGGGTTTTTGAAATTGCTGATTCTTTTGTTCAAGGCTATAAAAATTGAACATTAGATCTGAAGGGTTTATCATTCCTCAGTGAAAAATAGAAACTTTCTTCTGTTCTTTAATCAATGTCTTCAATCAGATTGTCGTACTGGTGCTACCGCTGCGATCGGATCATCCGGATTCGGGCCCGGACCGAAGACGCAATCGTTTGCCCCGATTGCCATACCGGCTTCATCGAACAGATTGAAACCATTCACCGACCTTCGAACCAGAGGCATCCCGCCGCCGAAATGTACTTAGACGACGCCCAAAACCCGGAGACATTCCCGACCACGAGGTTTGGTCGGACTCGGAGAAACGGCGGTGACCGATCCCCTTTCAACCCCGTCATCGTCCTCCGTGGGCCCCAGACCCCTGATTCAGGCGGTGGAAATGAAGAAATTGCCATGGAGAGAGGAAACTTCGAGCTTTATTACGACGACGCTACCGGGGCGGGTCTCAGGCCATTACCCGCGAGCATGTCGGACTTTTTGATGGGTTCGGGTTTTGAACGGGTCCTCGACCAGTTAACACAGTTAGATTTTAACGGGGCGACGAGGTTCGTGAACCCTCCGGCTTCAAAGGCTGCAATCGAGTCAATGCCGGTGGTCACAATTGCAGAAAGCCACGTGGCGAAGGAATCGCACTGTGCCGTTTGTAAAGAGCCATTCCAGCTCAATTCGGAGGCCCGTGAGATGCCGTGTAAGCACATTTATCATGGTGAATGTATTCTCCCTTGGCTTTCGATGCGCAACTCGTGCCCATTGTGCCGACGCGAGTTGCCGAATGAAGCAAATGAGAGAGGCAGAAATGTCGGAGGTGGGCCTGATGAGACGGTGGGGTTAACAATTTGGAGGTTGCCCGGTGGCGGGTTCGCTGTAGGGAGGTTCAATGGCAGCAGAAGAGCTGCCGAGAGAGAGCTACCCGTTGTTTTTACTGAAATGGATGGTGGGTTCAATGCTCCAATCGGGGCTCCACGGAGGATTTCATGGGTGCCCAGTAGAAGAAGGGCAAGGGAGGGTAATGGATTTACTCGTGCTTTTAGGGGTTTTACTTCACTTTTGGGAAGGATTAGGCTTCCCACTTCGCGGGCAACTGCTGAGTTTAATCGGAGAAGTCCGTTTTTGGATGTTATCTATGGTAGGTCCAGTGAGACCGCCACTGCCAATTACTTGAGTCAGTTTCATGTGGGTGCTCGGAGGTTGTATTAGCTTTCGATGCTTGTTTAGTTTACCGAGTGATACTTTTGTAAAGTGTATAATTAAGGTATTGTAAATAATGACACCTTGAGGAACGGTTAAGGATTCAGGTCATCAACGTTAATGTTCAACTTATTTGAACTGCTAGGACTGTAGGAGATATCCTGATTTGATAAGGAAGTGGAAGAAGTAGGCTATGCAATTAGAGAGAAAGCTTGAGAGGTACAATTGTGATACAAATCCTCGTGTTATTCTAATTGTGCAAGCGGTTTTAGTTGCATTAGTTTATGCAATTTTGATCTGTGGAATTCATCTCATGTTACATCTCTTTAGTGGCCTTGGGTTTCTCTGCATCTATTTGGCTGGGGTTTGTCTTTGTTTTATTTTCTTTGACCATGTGATTGGTTCTCTGAATTGAGAATGTATATTTGGCTATTCATTACAACACAGAATCTTATGGTTGGAATGGGCCACCGTCATTAATGAGCATTGCGGGGAGGTGCAGATTATTGTCTATTCTTGTGAATCTTGTGGTCAAATTCAAAACTTTTTACATCCAGTTAGTAAATGAATTCATACTTGAAGCCTGTTACTCTGTATGGGTCAGTTGAATCCATGGACATTGTTAAGCTGTATATATATAGAAAATAAGGTGTCAACTGATAATTAAATTTCAGTTGTATCTTGAGGAGATTAATCCACTTCCCAGTTCACCATATGATTTTAGTCGTATCTGTTTGGTATTGAGCTTAATGTTTATCTCGAATAGTTTGAAAATCCTGTGTTAGTTTTCACTTGCTTTATTTCTTTTCTGTATTTGATCTTTTAGGGTAAACATTTTGTGCATTTATCTTCACCTACTCATTTAGAATTTTACTTTATTCATATCATTGAATATAGTCGGTCTGTGTGTCTCGCTGATCATGTTTCGTTTCTTTTGTCTGTACTCATTCGAAATGCCATTCTTCTAAGAAAAGCCGGTCTATGGCTCTACATTGCTGGGCCTGCAAAGCCAGGTGGTCCATCATTGAAGAGGAACTCTTGGTTGGGAATTAGGGCCGTGTTCACTGATGTAGACATATTCAAACTTATGTTACATGATCCAAAATTTGATCATCTTGAATTTGTGATTGGAGTTGAAAACAGATGCAATCCCCAAGCAAGTTATTAATTGTTTTACTTGTTTACCTTATCAACGAATAATCTCAATCTTCATTCTATTGAGGTTACCGATTATTAGCTCGTGTTCCATATTTTCTGGCATGAAGAGCTCCAATTAATTGGCTGTGGCAAAATCTGGTTTTTTTTCATAGATATTGGGGAAAGTAGTTAGCGGTAAAGTCATGATCAGTCAATTCATTTCCGTTATCATGTTTGTCTGAAACTTTGTTCTGGGTTTATTAGTGAATTATATGCTCACGTGCAATTGTTAAGTTTGTCTATCGTGCAATTTGTGGGGGCTAACTGCTAATTAGATGTTTAGGTGCCCTGTATCACGCATATAGGCCAAGATTTCTTCCTTAACTGATTGTATTTGTCTTGTTTATAAGAAAGCCATTTGTTTGGTTCACAGCTGCCATACAAATGACCCGTGGGATTAAAATTTAAAAAGCTAGCATTTTTTAGTATGAAGACAAGATGGAAATAAACACTTAATGAATGATGGGTAATTTGGCAAATTCAGCATAACTCAAGGACCAGGGCCGAATGAGACTGCATTATCCTTCCCTTGGTGGCAGAATTTGTAAAGAATCCGAAGCAAGTCCCTGGGAACTAACCAAGTAAATTCGGATGTGATATATTTGAGCTTTGGAGTAAAATAAATAAACGGCAACAAGAGGCTGCTCGGGGCTCAGAGAGCCAGTGCCAAGTCCGAATTTGGTATTGGTTACATTAGTGACGCTCTTGGGGGTAACATGGGTTTGAGCCTGTAAGACTTTGGGCCCACCCTTATCCGGAATATCACATGAATCTTCAAAATCCTGACGTGGCTCTTATCCATGTCGTGGCAAGCAGATCCACAAACTATGTTACAAAACCTCGCGTGCGTGCGTGTGTGACTTCGGTATCAAACAAATCAAAACCCCAGTCCATCCTGATTTCTCAGAACTAGTAAAAGATGGCATCAATAGTGCCACTTCAGAGTGTTTATGCTAGTAGCACAACGAAGAATTTGGATGTATCCAGGAGCCCTTCTGTCTCTAGCTTCTTTGCTGTACCAAGACCGATAAACAGAACCCAGAAGAATAAGAAAAGATCATTGACGGTGGTTGCAGCCGCCGGTGACGTCTCGGCTGATGGCACCACTTACCTGATTGCCGGTGCAGCTGCAGTTACCCTGCTTGGAACTGCCTTCCCAATCCTCTTCTCCCGCAAGGACATGTAATTATCATACCATACTAAGTCTCTCTCATTTTTTTTTTTTTTTTTTTTTTTTTGGGTTTGTACACACATACGTAAAATGTCATTTTGTTAGAGCTAACCGTAATAATGCTTGTGCTGCAACGTGGTTGCCACAGGTGCCCTGAATGTGATGGAGCTGGATTTGTTCGCAAGTCAGGGGCGACCCTCAGGGCAAATGCTGCACGAAAAGACGAGGTTCAGATTGTATGCTCTCGTTGCAATGGTCTCGGCAAGCTCAACCAAATTGATAAATGAAAATCCTGTGCACACTTCTCTCGTTCTGTAATTTTAATTTTCCCTTGCCGTAATTCCGATATGTTGGGATTATATTCTCTTTTAAAGTATATTAATTTATTTTTTAATTAATAAAATATTTAAAATATTTTCAATTGCATAAGTATATTGAAAATATCTGTTTAATCATATTATATGTATTTATATGATCATCATATGAATTCACAGAAGACATAAATACAAGTTATCTTATGATTAAATAAATTAAGTTTGCAGTTGATGAATAGAGGTATTTATTTAGTGTAGAAATTTATTGAATGATTTGTCTTTAATCACGTATTTAATTCTTGACGTAGCTTTGATTATATCGAAATTTGGATCACATATGAGATTTAATTAACCTCGAAACGTATCGACTTATTAAACTCATGGCGATTTATTTTACTATAATCTTATTCTCGAGTTAATTATGATTTCACGATCAGAATTGTTATTCCATTTGAGTTCTTAATCAAGACGACGCGTTTGGTCAAGATTCTTGATCTCTTGGTAGGAGCAATTATGAGTATTGGGTTATAGATTAACAATATGTAAATTCAGACGACGTCTCTTGATGGGTTTCGACTGATCATAAAATTCTGCAAGAGCCAACATATTTAGTATGTTGAAAATGATCATTAGAAACCAAGAAGATCAAGGAATAGATGTAATTAAATCGACGGACGATTGAGATATCGATTTAAT
The DNA here is from genome assembly GCA_030449925.1 of Citropsis articulata. NCBI lineage: Eukaryota > Viridiplantae > Streptophyta > Magnoliopsida > Sapindales > Rutaceae > Citropsis > Citropsis articulata. The sequence continues at coordinate 1,769,639 of JASUUH010000051.1, read as the reverse complement.
TAACGATAAAAGCGATCGAAAGAAAGAAAGAAATCAATGCGGGGCAATTATTATTCGAACATACTGATTATGGAGGTCGATTCCCAATCTAATAGTGGAGTTGAGTTAATTAAATGATTGAACTGTTTAATTACGAACTTAATTATCAGAAGCTATTGTATGTTCCCAAATAATCTCGGGTTACCATTTAATTGATCACCATTCTTGGATTAATAAAGCGAGATAACTATTATTTCAAAAAACATAATTATATCTTTTAGTGGGAGCCCATTAATACGCTTTATGTATATGAGCCTTATGTTATTTTAGGTGGTATGATAAAGAAAGAACGTGAGTTTCAAAATTTTAGGAGCCTTAGGATTCTACTTATGAAAAGATATAAACGATTATTCATCCTAAACAAGCGGAGGAAAAGTCACTATATATATATATCGAAAGAAAAGTTTTTTCTAGGAATGAACAAGAATTTGTAGAAAAATTTTCTCCCGCTATTTATATTGGTGATAAAAGCGCCACATCGTCACAGATCAATCCTGAGTCATAACCTGGAAGATCGTTTGGTGACGGATCGTGATCTAAGAGCCTAAATCACATCAGCGGAAAAAGTCAGATCAAATTTTCAAGGTACGATTTCTAGATTACAGATTCATATATATTTTATGAGATCAGTCCTAAAAATTTGATTTTTTTAAACTGTATTTTCCCAACACAATACTGTAAAGTCACTTTCTCTAACACTGTTACATCAAATTATCCCTGCGTGATCACCAAGACAATATATTTGCTTGCGTTTTAGTAAAGTTTACATTGTATTATATTTGGGCTATTGATTTCATATTTCCTAATCATGTGAATTGATTGGTACGTGTAATACTACATTTATATTTGTAAGTCAGGTGATGGCGTGATGCGACTTGTAATGTGGCATATATCGAGTCACAGAAAAATGAAGAGGGAATATTCATTAATTAATTAATTAGTTGATCTCCGAAGCTCGATGGGATTTCTAACCATAAGCGAAGCCGCATACGAAGGGAAATAATTTTTAATCCACTAAGATAATCTAGCAATGGAAATAAAATATTTCTTAAGAAGTACTCTATAAGAAGTACTCTACAATCATATTTGAATAGATTAAACGCTAATTTACTTATTAGTGCAGCAAAAATGTTATTTCTCTAAGTGATTAATCAGCATATGTTGATCTCAAAACACATAAATAAATCGTATACAACTCCACTCATAAATTGTATACAACTCTACTCATAAGATGATAAGTTAGACAAAGAGTTTTAAGCTTATCAACTCAAACCCACAGCTATGCTTAGCGGATTAACTCTCCCAATTAAGCACCAATCCTGATGCCTGACTCTATGGCATGGGAAAGTCTTACACAAGACAATCTCTGTAGGACTGTCCAATAGCTAAATGTCAAGTGTTTTAAATTTACTGTGGTAAAATTTTTTATTGAATGAATGCACCACATTTCTTATTTTAAAAATTTTGTTTTCCTTTTCTTGATTTGCATGTGGTTGATATTAATATTCGGTCATTAATTCTCTATAAAAACCGCCAATAATACGACACGTTTTTATGAGTAAACAAGATCAGGGCAGCTATCTTAAGGCTTACAGAAATGCACGCCATCTCCTACAAACCCGGATTCACAAATCACAAGTTGACGAAACCTAAGATAATTTACCTGAATTTGCATTATCGCCATTTTTAGAAGTTTTGCAGTGTAAGTTCTCGATCTTGCAAACGTTTACTTTACATAACCTTGATACTTGGGGTGCAAGAAAAGTTGCATTTGCGGGTTGTTTTATCATTGTTTGTGTTTTCTTGTTGGTGCTTTGCTAGTGAACATTGAGTCAGCAAGAAGTGGAAGAAGATGAAGATGCAGGACGAGGATTTGGGCCGAGAGCGCCAGGATGAAACATTGACGGATGATGAAGAAAATCAGGCGGATAATATGGGTGAAATCGAGGATGATTCAGGATCTGAAAGCTCATCAACGCACTCCACTCCCACAAGAAATCCTTCTAATGGCATCGACATACAACCCACTTGGCCCCAGAGCTACCGGTATGTCTATATTTCTGTTATCAACCTTGTCAGTGATCTATAATGGTATGTTTTAGAAACCTGTTACTGAATCATTTGATTGCTCAATTAGTCTCATCCCACATCACTATCGAAGGAAGGCCTTGGGTTCTCTTAACTATTTAGAACACAAACTTGCGAGGGATGTTACATATGGCATCAAGTTGGCTTGACCCCTAACATTTTGCTATTGGAATTGTAAATCAAGGGGTGAAATTGAAGTTTGTGCCATTGGTGAACTGAATCCATGGTCACGGAGTGGCCTTTTGGTTTTCTCAGCTTTATTGTGCCTAGTCATATGAAATGCATCTTCAATTGGTCAATGGTGTCAAGGGTCTCAGGTGCTCTAGTGAATGCTAGCAGGCTTGAACATCACTTAGCAGGACTTATGTTCCTATTGCACTGATGGCAGAATTTCCTTAATAACTGATAATCATAGCAGTGAATCAATTGTAGTTTGTCAAAGATTGGTATGGAAGAAGAATAAATAGAATATGCTAATATTCGCTTGACCTCTGTCTGTTGAATGTATGTATGCAGGCAATCAATGGACATTTATTCAACTGTCACTTCTCCTTCACTTGGTTTCCTTAAACCGTCAAGTCTGTCAGCATTAAGCGGTTCCATGTCTTCCTTATACAAGAGAAGTCAACCGGCTCCTTATTTGGAATCTTCCCTTAGTAAACCACTCATTTCTGATTTAGAAAAAGAAGAAGTGCTTTCACCTAGAGTCCATTGGAACATACCTTCCCGTTCAAGATTATCAAACGTCAGCGATATGCCACGTTCAAGAATGTCATCTATTAGTGATTCATTACCACTGGCAAGGAAGTGTTCACTTGCTCAATCATGTCTTAATGGTAAAAATCTATACACTTCCGCTCAACATTTAGAATAAAGAAATAAAAAATGATATCAACTTTTTCAGTTTTATCTAATTTAAAGGCATGAATATTTTCATTTGTCAAAGTCTTGCCATTGTGTTATTAATTTCTTTCTAGAGTTTATGATTTCACTATATCTTTTAAAACTCGAAGTCACAGTTTTCCTATTATGCAGGAATCAATGTTCTCTGTGGAGTAGGACTCCTTGCAACTCCTTACGCAATCAAAGAAGGAGGGTGGTCTAGTCTCTCATTGCTCTTCATCTTTGGCATCATTGCTTTCTATACGGGGATTTTATTGCAGGAATGTTTAGATAGTGCTCCCGGACTTACAACTTACCCTGATGTTGGGCAGGCTGCTTTTGGCATTACCGGTCGCTTGATTGTAGCTGTGAGTCCAAATTATATGGCAATACTCTAATGTTAATAAGCATGTCTATAGCTTTGTTTGAATCAACACAAGTTAATTAACATCCTTGCTTTAAAATGATGCTGACAGCTGTGTCTTTTTTTTTTGTGAAATGCAGATAGTTTTATATCTGGAATTATTTGTAAGTGCTATATTTCTTACCTGTATGCTTTTCAATATTATCTCATTAGTTTTGGTGCCCTATTCTTATCATGAGCTAAAAGTCAAACTACTATTTTCTGTAGGCCGCTAGTATTGAATACCTGATTATGATGAGTGATAACTTAGCATCATTGTTTCCACACGCCAGCATGAATTTTGGTGGACTACATCTGGATTGTCATAAAATCTTTTCCATAACAGCAACCCTTGTTGTACTTCCAACTGTTTGGCTTCGAGATCTTACTTTACTCTCATATATCTCAGGTTTCTTATCTTTGGTGCTCATAAGTTCTCATGCATCATCATTTTGTTAGCATCCGTTGCTGAAATTATATCTGCTGATTTTTTAAAATTATGTGTTCAGTTGGAGGAGTGATTACAACAGGTGTGGTGGTTCTTTGCTTGTTATGGATTGGTGTGGTAGATGAGATTGGATTTCATCCCTACGGAACAGCTCTAGACCTTTCAAATCTCCCTGTCACAATTGGTTTATATGGATTTGCCTTTGCCGGCCATTCAGTTTTTCCAAATATATATTCTTCAATGCAAGAACCCAAAAAATTTCCGTTTGTTCTTATGATCAGGTAAAACATTCTTTGATGTTTACTAGCTTAGCTAAGCTCTCAGTTTAATAGGCAAAAATATTAAACACTTCTACAAATCCCACGTTTACAACATAGTTGAACATTTGCCTTCGGTCACAAGTACTTATCATCTACTTTTCCGTATAACATCACAAATTAGAGAAAATATTGTGGACATGAAATATATGTTGACTCCAATGCAGCTTTGTTTTTTGTTGCCTCCTGAATGCCGGGGTAGGAATCTGTGGCTACCTGATGTTTGGTGATTCAATTCAGTCTCAATTCACTTTAAATTTTCCCAAAGAATTCGTAGCTTCCAAAGTTGCAATCTGGACAACGGTATGATGAAATAACTCAATTCCGCATTCTCTTTACCTTTCTGTATAGCCACAGATTAAATGATTTGGACTAGCAAAATAGTTACCAGCTCAAACATTACAGAGATGCTGCTATGAAGATCAGTTTCTGTTACTCAAATCATGTTTTTTCTTTTCTCCTTGTATTTTTCAGGTTTTGATCCCAATGTCAAAGTATGCCATGACGCTTACACCAATTGCATTAAGTTTAGAGGAACTCATGCCTTCAAAGGAGCTTCAATCTTACAGTGTATCAGTAATCATCAGAACAATTTTAGCTATTTCAACATTGGTTGTAGCTCTCACACTTCCTTACTTCGGTAAGTACATTTTATGCTTAATATTGGAACCTATTTAACTGTTGTTTTGATTACTCAATGTGCATTAGTAGGTAAGATTATATTTCCAATCAGCAAATGCAAAAAATATAACATGAGAAATGCTTTGTTTGCAATTTCACTGCAGGTATTGTGATGTCACTGATCGGATCTTTACTCGCAATGTTAATTGTAAGTTTGCTCTAAATAGATAAAACACAGATTTTACGTGTATGAGCTACTTGAAAATGTACTTATGCATTGGTTTCTCTCATTGTTTTACTACAGACTCTTATATTCCCATGCGTATTTTACCTCAAAATACTCCAGGGTAAAATAAGTAAGTTGAAGGTGAGAATACTTAAAACTTCTCCAGGCTATTCAAACCTCCGCTCATTCGCGAGAATTGTTTCTGATAAAGCAATACCTTAGTCGTTCTTTTTAAAGATTTGCTGATTCACATTTTTCTTTCCTGATCAGATTGCATTTTGCATTTTCAATGCAATTCTGGGAGTATTTTGTGCTTGCATTGGCACATATTCAGCACTTTCAAGAATAGCCACCAAGGTCTGAGAGCTAGGAGGTGTACAGATGTCTCAGGTGTACTTCACATAAATAGCCTTTGTTGCAGCCGATGAAATTCTCTGTAAATTCTTGTTCTCAGGCAGCTGTAACTATTGCTAATAATCAAATGAGCCTGATAAGAGAGAGCCTTTGAAGATAATCTCACATCAGTGATGGCAAAAATAGTCTCACATCCGAGACGAATGTTTCAGGAAAATCTCCCAGTGTGTAAGCACATCACAACCACAGAATTTGTAGTACTTTTTTCTTTTATTTTCTTATTTTTACCAAGAACCCTTTTAGCTTTTCCCAATTCAACAAACTTGCTTTAAGATTTAGCCCAAAAGCATCTTTTACTACTACGATTTCTATATTACACTTGCTATAAATGATGGAACTGCATGTGCATTACTACCGGTGTTTATAGTGCACTGAAGTTTTGATATATGAAGTGTTACCACATTTTGGCTTCAGCTTAGGGCTACTTGTTATGTTTAATTAGTAGGGTGGGCCTATCAATTTCATTTGATCCCACAGAATTTGCATCGCTGATGGGGCAACTCAAACAAGCCATGTTAGAGACTCCTGCTTTGCTTTTCAAATGTGAAGCACAAAGCATTTTTCATAGAAATGGGAATCAATCATCAGTGAAAGCCAGTTTACTGATGGACCCAACCACAATCTGTGTCCCCTATGCATTCAATACGGCATGTGCAAATGCAACCACCTGCCTGTGCCTGTTGTGTCTTTTTGACACCAGCGCGACTGAATTTTGATTTCACAAATCTAGTACAAACAGATCACGTGAATTGATAGGTCCCAATCAAAGTTAATATTTTTTGACAAATTTAGTATTCTACTTAGGTTGAGAATAGACCACAACAATTTTAATTGGAATAAGCTTGCCATTTTATTAATGATTATAAAAGAGTTTAAATACAAATAGAAAATAACAGTCACTCCTAATTCTTAGATCACATCTCTAAGAAATAAGTATTAACGGCTAATGACAACAAGACAGCCAAAAATTATGGAATAACAACTACTGAACCTATTCTTAAGCAAGCTTGTGGGCACGATTAACAACTTAGAGCAAATTCTTAGCAACGAAAAATATGTTTGCATGGCTCATGCAATGCACGTTGGCAAACAAGAATCTTTATGACTCATGCACTATACGTTCCATGCATGACAGCTTTTAGTCAAAATACTTTGGGTTCTTCACGGGCTTCCTTTGGGATCTTCTTGGCTTATCAATACCCCCTCTTTTGGCTAGAACCTTGTCCTCAAGGCTCATCTCGTGAATTTTGTCATTCAACTCTTGAGTGTTTTCCCAAGTAGCATCATCTATTGGAAGTCGTTTCCATTTGATCAAATTTTCTTCGACAAATTTAGACCCTTTCTTGACCCAACGGGTGTCCAAAATTGCTTCTAGTTCCATAATTAAATCACCATCTTCAGCCATTGGAGGTAGCTCAGTACTAGCGGCAACTGTTTCTCCTAACTTTTTCTTCAGAAGAGACACATGAAAGACCGGGTGAATGCGAGAACCTTGCGGAAGCTTGAGCTTGTAAGCTACCTTTCCAATTTTTTCTTCAATCTGATATGGCCTATAGAACTTGCTTGCAAGCTTTTGATAGGCTCTTTTAAACACGGATTGCTGGCGGTATGGATGAAGCTTCAAAAACACAAAGTCCCCCACTTGATATTCAATGTCCCGGCGTTTAGAATCAACTTGTTGTTTCATTCGGTTGTTTGCTGCATGTAAATTGTCTTTAAGTTGTCGTAGCAAGGCATCTCGAGAAGCTAAGCTTCGATCAACTTCATTGACTGGACAAGAACCTTCATGGTAACGTGGAATTGTCGGTGGGGGCCTTCCATATAAAGCTTGGAAGTGAGTCATTCCTGTAGATGTATGATAGGTAGTATTGTACCAAAACTCAGCGCATGGAAGGAAAGAATGCCACTTACGAGGCTGTTGATAAGCAAAGCACCGAAGATATTGTTCAATACAACGGTTAACCACTTCTGTTTGTCCATCTGTTTGCGGATGGTAGGCAGAACTCCTTTTCAAATGTGTGCCCGACATTTTGAAGAACTCTCGCCAAAAATGACTGATGAACACCGGGTCGCGATCACTTATGATGGACTGAGGCATGCCATGAAGCTTAACTATTCCTTCAATAAATTTTTCAGCCAGCACCTTTGCTGTATACGGATGTGAAAGAGCCAAGAAATGGGCTGATTTGCTCAACCTGTCAACCACAACAAGAATTGAATTGTTACCATTTGAGGGTGGAAGACCTCCAATAAAGTCTATAGTAATATCCTCCCAAACGTGACAAGGAACTGGAAGTGGTTGTAAAAGTCTAGCTGGTGACAACGTCTCATTTTTAGTTCGTTGGCACACTTCACAAGAGGCAACATAATTCTTCACTGCTTGGTGCATGGATGGCCAATAAAATTGCTGTGCTAGTCTCTTGTATGTTCTCAATACACCCGAATTCCCACCTATTGGAGAATCATGAAATTCTCGCAAGAGTTGCTGGATGATGTTGGAATGATGAGGCACCACCGCTTGATTTTTGTAATAAACCAACCCATGGCGCCAACTGTAAGGAGCGCCGGGGTTTTCAGTTGCTTGTTTGCTGATTTTTTGCATGAAAGGATTGCCATCAGCTGCAGCTTTGATTGTATCTCATAAGTTAGTTTGAGACACAAACAAGGCATTAAGACTAGGACTACCGGCCACTTGTGATAGTGCATCAGCCGCATTATTCTCTCGCCCTGGTTTATATTTGATTTCATAATCATAGCCAAGCAATTTAGTCACCCACTTCTGCTGCTCAAGTGTCGTTATGCGTTGCTCCAACAAGTACTTCAGGCTGCGTTGATCAGTTTGGATGTAGAACTTCCGGCCCAACAAATAGGGTCTCCATGTTTGAATTGCGTGAATAATGGCTAGCATTTCCTTAGCATAAACTGACTATGAACGCTTGTTGGTGCCCAAGGCTCGACTCATGAATGCAATAGGTTTCCCTTGTTGAGTCAAAACTGCCCCAATGCCATCCCCTGAAGCATCCGATTCAATGATAAATGGTTCATTAAAATTTGGCAGTGCAAGTGTTGGCGTAGTAGTCGTGGCCCTTTTAAGTTCCTGGAAAGCATTTTCGGCTTCATCTGTCCATCCAAAATGTCCCTTTTTTAGAAGGTTGGTGAGGCGCCGTGTAATGGTGCCATAGTTGCGGACAAATTTTCGATAATAACCTGTAATTCCTAAAAATCCACGCAACTTAGAGACATTAGTAGGCCTAGGCCAATTCAGCATAGTTTTAATTTTTTCTTGGTCCACCTTAACACCTTGTGGAGTTACAATATGCCCTAGGTATTCTAATTCTTGTAGACCGAAGGCACACTTACTGATTTTGACAAAAAATTGGTGTTGCCTTAATATTTCAAAAGCTTTTCGAACATGTTCAAGATGCATGGTCCAATTGGGGCTATAAATCAAAATGTCATCAAAGAATACTAGTATAAATTTTCGAAGATAAGAGCGGAAAATGGAATTTATAATTGCTTGAAAAGTAGATGGAGCATTGCAAAGACCAAAGGGCATAACTAAGTATTCATAATGACCGTTATGAGTACGAAAAGCAGTTTTATAAATGTCTGGAGGGTGTACTCGTACCTGGTAGTATCCCGCTCGTAAGTCAAGTTTGGTAAAATATGTAGCTCCATGAAGCTCATCAAGCATGTCATCAACTGTAGGAATTGGAAATCTATCTTTGATGGTTACAACATTAAGGGCTTTATAATCAGTGCAAAAACGCCATGAACCATCTTTCTTTTTAACCAATAAAACAGGAGATGAAAAAGGACTAGTACTAGATCTTATAAGCCCCAATTTTAATATGTCTTGAACTTGTTTTTCAATTTCAGCTTTTTGGAAATAGGCATACCTGTATGGTCTCACATTAATGGGTTCCGTTCCCTCTTTCAAATTGATGTGATGATCTATGTCTCTTGAAGGAGGGAGTTGCGTTGGCTCTTGGAACAAGTCTTCAAATTCCCCCAATAATTGTTTCATCTCAGGATTGACAACTTGTGGTGGACGAGCGGCTGTGGATTGAAGACAAATAGCAAGCATGGAGCTCCCTTGTCGTATATCTTTGGAAATGGCTTTCATTGATGCGGGTTGAATTGACTGCATATTAATCCCTTGCAATTTTTGAGTCTGATTGTTCCACTGGAATTCCATTGTCAATTGCCTCCAATTGCATGCTACTGTTCCCAATTGCTCCAACCAATGGACGCCTAAGACCAAGTCCAACCCAATTAGAGGTAAATCATATAAAGTGAGGGCAAAAGGAATACCCTGGAGCAGAACTTGGACATTTTCAAATCTTCCTTGGCATTTCAACGGTCTCCCATTCGCCACCTTGACATTGAAAGGTTCGGTTGGAACTACCGGTAATTGCAACATATTGGCCACCCTCTCACTAATAAGATTATGAGTAGACCCGCTATCGATTAAAACAACTACCTCATATGTTCTAATTTTTGCCATTACTCGCATTGTTTTATTGGCTGTCCATCCGGAGAATGCATGCAGTGATATCTCTGGTTCGGGTTCCGTTGAGCCTTCGATCTCTTCATCATCTGAATATTTATGGCTGCCTTCTAACAGTAGAAGTTGTGGCCCTTTACACTTATGACCAGGCGTAAATTTCTCATCGCAGTTAAAGCATAACCCGTGTGCCCTTCTCTTCTGCATCTCGTCCCAAGTCAGCCTTTCCATAGGTGAAGTTGGCTTAAAATTTGTTGGTGAAAGAGAGTCAGCAATGGTTCAGTTGAAAGGCTGTGTAACTTTTCTTTGGCGCATCAACTGTTCATCTCTCATCCGTGCAAGGCTAATAGCTTTTTTCCACGATTTTGGTCTAAACATTCGTATGCCATCAGCTATTTCCTGTTTAAGGCCTCCCATGAATGTCCCCAGCAAAGCTTTTTGTGTCCAACCCTGTACCCGATTTCCCAGCCGTTCAAACTCCTTTTGATAATCACGTAACGAGCCCACCTGTTTAATCTTTGACAATGCTTCATCAAAATCTTCACATTCGGTAGGACCAAATCTTGCCCATAGTTCTTCATGAATGATTTCCCATGTCACTTCCTTGCCTTCTTCCTTATAAGATCTTCGCAACCATTGCCACCATTGATTAGCCTCGCCTTGCAAATGAAATGAGGCCAAAGACACCTTCTGTGATTCAAGGGTGCCTTGATACTAAAAAAATTGATATACTCTTATGAACCACTCGGTGGGGTCGTCTCCAGAAAATCACGGAAACTCCTGTTTGGCTAATTTGGAAGAAAACAATTGTCGTCCTCCTTCAGAATTATCTCGAGATTCCTCTCGTATGCTGCGAGTACGCCCATTAGGAGAGGATACAATATGTGCAGGATTGTCACTAGTAGATGCAGCTCGGTTGGAGAGTAAGACTTCCGATATTTTGGTAATGGCATCTTCTAGTTGATGTAACTTATCAGATACATTCATCTCCATTCTATTGAAGTTATTTTGGAGTCCTCCAAGTCCAGTCTCCAGATTCTCGATCCTTTCCTTATTTGTTGCCATAATAACCTCGCTCTGATACCAATGATAGGTCCCAATCAAAGCTAATATTTTTTGACAAATTTAGTATTCTACTTAGGGTGAGAATAGTCCACAACAATTTTAATTGGAATAAGCTTGCCCTTTTATTAATGACTACAAAAGAGTTTAAATTCAAATAGAAAATAACAGTCACTCCTAATTCTTAGATCACATCTCTAAGAAATAGGCACTAACGGCTAATGACAACAAGACAGCAAAAAATTATGGAATAACAACTACTGGACTTATTCTTAAGCAAGCTTGTGGGCACGATTAACAACTTAGAGCAAATTCTTAGCAACAAAAAATCTGTTTGCATGGCTCATGCAATGCACATTGGCAAACAAGAATCTTTATGCATGACTCATGCACTATACGTCCCATGCATGACAGCTTTTAGTCAAAATACTTTGGGTTCTTCACGGGCTTCCTTTGGGATCTTCTTGGCTTATCATGAATGTCTTATAATTTTTGGCCATCTTGTTTTATATTATGATATGTTTGATTCACTCGGTACAAGTGCATTAACTTCATGCTAATGCAAACATTTAATGTAAAAGCAGAAGGACTCTCGGACCCCTGAATCCCCTGAAACTTCTCCTTATGTACATGCAGCAGAAGCTTATGGTTTTTAAAATGCAATAATTTTGTTCTATGAGTATATGTGGCGCAACGTGCCCCACACACAGTGATTAAATTATTGTTACGTAAAGAACAAAATATATCAGTCATTTATAATTTTGGGAGAAACTGTGATGTGTTCTCCTCAAGTTTAAAGTCAATTTTAAATATTAACTTGAGTTTTTTTTTTAAAAAAAAAGAAATGGGTTACAATCTATAAATATTTATAATTTGAAATTTAGTAAATCTAGATTTTTATACTTTATAATTTAATCAAACATCTACATCCCAAAAAATAATGCGTACCAAAAAGTATATATATTATAAGATATTTAAATTGAGTCTGGCTATTGAGGCTCAAACCAAGAATCTCAACAAAAGTAAAAGAATGTTGATAATTATAATAATAACAGTGGATAAATTATCCATTACCCAACTTAACAGATTGTGGCGTTGTTTGATATTTAAGGTTGGGCAGTTGTACGTTCAAAATTATAATACTAAAGTGTTCAATAAATACATGCAGTTATAACTTAAAACCTAAGATATAATTTAATCCCACACTTATATAATGAAAATTTAATATTATTATATTTGTTAAAATTATTATTTAAAAATTATATTTACTATACATCATACATTTTATAATTATAATTTTTTCGATAATAAATGTGAGCTTAAAACATCCCAATACTAAAAGTGGACCTACATTAATCGCGATGGGTGTGGATAAATATTTGCAAAGCTATGGATTAGATCACTCTCGGGCTTTCTAATTGCAGACAGCAGACGAGAAGCAACCCTAATCTAAATTAATTACTCGTTGATTTTTCTCATAAAATCATGGAAGCTAATGTCAAAGTTAGATACCATCATAACAAGCATTTAATGACATCTGCTTTTTCTTCAACCAAAGCAAAATAAAGATAGGATTCTCTCGTGTTGATCCCTTGAAAAAAATACATATGAATCGGTAATTAATAAATAAATAAATAATATATGGTACAAATTTTTTTAAAAACTCATGAGAATTTAGATTAAGAAAGAATTTTTATCCGTAAAAAAAACAAAAGCAAGAATAATGGACAAATCTTTTATTCGGAGTAGAGCATAGACCTAAAAAACGGAAGTAGTCTATTCAATTCAAGGAAAAAAAAAGCATCGTGGTTTTTAGATGGAGTCTCAATCAAAAAACCATATGAAAAACTAATTTGACAAGTCGATAATGACCTCGCCTTGTTGTATGTATTATAAAAAACAATTTAAAATATATTAGAAATGCATAACTTGTAATTATATATTAATTCTTTAAAATAATTACATATATGCATTATAAAATTATTTATTTATTATATAACTTACATATATCTCATAAATATATTTTATAATTTCTCTTATTATAGACTACTCATTGCCCAATACTACGGGTTGAGAGAGGGAGACCTACAAACTACAAAGCCCCAATGAGAACCCAAAAAGCATAACAAAAATCTTATTAAAAAAAATAACAAAAATTAAAGACAAACAGTGAAAAAATAACAAAGGAGAAAAAGAATGTAAGCCAGTGGGGGACTAAGCTTTGCTTCAAATTCTCATTAAAGTGACTTTAGCACATGCCTCCGCGCCATACCAAAAGTAGCTGCAAAAGTAGCTGCAACTTTTTTTTTTTAAATATTGATCATGTATTATATTATTGTATTATATAAATATTTATAATTATTATTATAATAAATATTATATTAATATATATATATATATATATAATTAAAATTTATATTATTATATTAAATTTTATAAAATACATATTCAAATAAATAACTTTTACAGACGAAGAATATACATATTTCACACGAAAAAAATTTATAAATATTTAACTGTCATAATATTTTTATAATGGCTTGATCCGCTATCTTCACATAGTCCAACCACCTCGGAAAAAGCTTAATGGCTGCAACTTTAGTTCTAAGTAGCAAGCTTATAGAAAGTAACACACTCTTTTGCCCTAATGACATGACAGTTAACTCTTCTTAGCAGTTAGATCCATGCCTAAATAGCTGGAAAAGAGCCGTCATTATCACTAATGTCATATTTGCACAATCTTGACAATGACACAAAAGCAAACAAAAACAAAGTTGTTGGTACTAGTTAGTAGTTACCAAACATTTGTTGTCTCAAAATCTTTCAAACGACGCCGTCTCCGAATCCACAAATCTCACTCTCAAGATCCAAGAATAGAAGCTTCCAACTCTCAGACTCCGACTCCATTGTTTTCAGTTCAGGGTGTTTTCCACGTTCTCCGTATTTCTATTGCAATACCCTGAAACAGAAGCTGTTTCATTACGATGAAAGATTACATTTTTGGGTACACTTTCTTGAACCCATGTCTAAAATCTCCATCTTTTTCACTCCTTCACATTCTTTTGATCCAAATCCAGCTCACCTTTTCTTCGCCGGATATGCTAATACTGCCCCTGAAGACTCAAGAAATTCCATCTGGGTCCTTCCCGAGGTCGCCAAACAAGCTTCCTTTTCATCACAATGTGAGCCTCACAGTCTCCTTAACGGTGGGCACGCCTCCCCAAAACGTCTCAATGGTTTTGGACACCGGCAGCGAGCTCTCTTGGCTGCATTGTAACAATACCCGGTATTCTTACCCGAATGCTTTTGACCCGAACATGTCCTCCTCTTATAAACCGGTTGCTTGTTCTTCACCCACCTGCGTCAACCGGACCAGAGACTTCACCATTCCGGTTTCTTGCGACAACAGCAGCCTCTGCCACGCCACACTCTCCTACGCGGACGCTTCTTCCTCAGAAGGAAATCTCGCGTCCGATAAATTTTTTATCGGGTCTTCCGAGGTTTCGGGTCTGGTTTTCGGGTGTATGGACTCAGTATTCAGCTCCAGCTCCGATGAAGACGCGAAGAACACTGGCTTAATGGGCATGAACCGTGGGTCGTTATCTTTTATTTCTCAAATGGGTTTCCCAAAATTCTCTTACTGCATATCGGGAGCCGATTTTTCGGGGCTGTTATTACTCGGTGATGCCAACTTGCCTTGGTTCCTCCCGTTGAATTACACGCCATTAATCCAAATATCAACCCCATTACCGTATTTTGATCGAGTTGCTTACACGGTTCAGCTCGAAGGAATCAAAGTTTCGGATAAGTTACTACGGATACCGAAATCCGTCTTTGTACCGGACCATACTGGGGCCGGTCAAACGATGGTGGATTCAGGTACCCAATTCACCTTTCTACTCGGCCCAGCTTACGCTGCTTTGAGAACCGAGTTCTTGAACCAAACCGCAAGTATTTTAAAAGTTTTAGAGGATCAAAATTTCGTTTTTCAAGGAGCAATGGATTTGTGCTACCGAGTCCCACAAAATAAACCGACGCTGCCCCGGTTACCAACAGTGAGTCTCGTGTTTCGGGGTGCCGAAATGAGCATATCGGGCGACCGTCTGTTGTATCGGGCACCGGGTGAAGTGAGGGGAAGTGATTCGGTGTATTGTTTCACATTTGGGAATTCTGATTTATTAGGTGTTGAGGCCTACGTGATTGGACACCATCACCAACAGAACGTGTGGATGGAATTTGATCTGGAGAGATCAAGAATCGGATTGGCGCAGGTACGGTGTGATCTGGCTGGTCAGGGATTTGGTGTGGGTCTTTAGGTGCAGGTCCCACGGAATATATTTTTTTATTAGGACACGTGTAATTAGTGATAAATATATTATATTCTTGTTTGGAATTATAAGTAGCGTTTACATTTTTTATTGGAGTGGGAATCCTGGAATTGAGAGTATGAAGTGGGAGTGAGAGTAGGTTGTTTACTTACATTGAAGTGGGAGTATCAGAATCCAATTTATGTGTTTATATTATCTTGGATTGGGAGTAAATAGTTTTAAATTACAATTTTACCTTTATTTAAAGAATTATAGTTTTTAATTATAAAATTAATAAAAAATAGATTTAAAAAAATAATTATTTTATTATATTTAAAAATTAATAATAATTAATAATATTCTTAATTATATAAATAATTTTTTATTAATTTTAATTATGTAAATAAAAAGTTATTATTAAGAACAGCACAAATGGAACGTTATTATTAATAATATAAAATTAATTTTTTAGAATAAAATATTGATTATTATTAATTATTAATATTAAATAAATATAATACTAGTATTTTTAAATAAATATAATAACATTATATTTTCAAATAAAAAGAATACATACTAATTTTATTAATTCTCTATTAGTATAATAATATTATTTTTAAGTAATTTTAACGTAGATTCAATATAAATTATTATTTTTAATTAATATGATTTATAAAATAATATAATAATATGATTTAAATAAACATAATATTATTTAATTTTTTTATTTTTTTGAAAGGGGGTAAAAATGAAAGAGGGGGAGTGGATTCCCACTCCCACCTCTCTCCATGGGAGTGGGAATCCCACTCCCCACTCCAAAAAAGAGTGGGCCCCACGGAATCCCACTCCCACTCCCCCTCTAAAATAGGTAAGTAAATACTGGAGTGGGAGGAATCCGCACTCCACACTCCCACTCCAGTAAGTAAACACAGCAATAGTGTAGTTTAAGCCTTTAAGGTTATCAATTATTCGTTCATTCAGCTCCTATGAATTAGTCATAATGGTACCAAATTTATTTTCACTCTGTTCATTAATAATCTCGAAAAATTCTTCTTTTGTCCATTATTTAAGTGGCTTTGTAATAATCGTTTAGTTAAATGTAAAGGGTTTATCACAGTACATCATCATATACCATAGATCAACGCTACAATTGTTACTAGTAACACATCGTATAGTTTTTGTTTGTTATACTTTCTACTATTGGTAGTAATTATAAAATCGATGTATGGTGCATGATAATAATGTACCTTAACAATTTCCTAAAAATAATGGGTGTTTTAGATTTGAGAACTTTGCCGTATATGGGGGAATTATTTATGTGGGTTTTGTCCTTCCATATTTTGATATACTTTTAGAGAGGAAAATTTTATCACAAATGCTTGGGCAAACTTGTTGTGTGATCGTCATATTATTTGGTGGGATTTATAGGCCGCCTGCTAGCATTCTTCAACGTTTGCATGGGGACTATTGATAGTGATTTGTGACGTTTATTGATCGAAAAATATAATAACATGGACTCACCTATGTTGCAACCGTTGCAACATATCACTAGTTTTGTCATTTTGTAGTTTGATTACACCACAACACCTTATATTTTATATAATATTATTGTTATTAAATTTTATTATTTTTATTTATTTTAATTATCATTATTTATTATTATTACTATCATTAATAATAATAATATATTATTATTATTATTAAAATTTATTACTTTTATTATTTTAATTGTTATTATATTGTAATTAAATCATTAATATTAATATTATTATTATTATTATTATTATTATTGTTATTATTAAAATATATTTAACTTTATTATTTTAATTATTGTCATTATTATATTATTATTGCTGTTAATTTCATTGTTGTTGTTGTTGTTATTATTATTATTTTTTTAAAATTTAATTAATTTGTTTTTGTTGTTGTTGTTGTTATTATTATTGTTTTAATTATAATATATACAAATATTATTCGGGACATAATTGATAAAGGGCATTTTAATCTATTCTGATTCTAAACTGAAGGGAATGTTATTTATTGTGATTCCAATTTCTACAGTTTAAGTAAAATAACTTATTCTGATTTAAATTTCTTATTACAATTCCAGTTCATTTTAATTTATGTTTAGTAAATGCGTCATTAGAGTGTGTTTGGAACATAGTGTTGTATAGTATTATAATATTGTTTGCATTAATTTATTGCTTACCTATGTTTAGACGTTTTGAAAGCTAAATTGTGGTCCATCATATAATTCACTATAATGTGCCAACTATTTCCTTAATTGAAACACTAAATATATTTATATTTTTATTTTTATTATAATAATTATAATAAAAATCAAATTAAATTAAAATATTATTTTATTATATCATATTATATTTATATATTAATAATTAGTATTAAAAAAATAATTAAAAAATAATTAATAATAAATTTAAAAAAATGAGAGTAGATCTAGAAATGATAGCAATAATTGAAAATGAAAATGAAATATTTAAGAATTTGTGGAATAAATCAAAGGATTTATTTTTCTAAAGTTAGAGAGTAAATATATACTTTATTTTATATCTAAGGGATTATGGCTCTCATAAATAAATACTGAAATATGCATTGTAATTACCTAATATCAATAATAAAAGTCCTCTCAAAATTTCCTACTTCATTTTTATTCATATCATTTAACAACTTAGCCAATAAATAAAATAATAATTATTATATTTTTTCCTGACATTTCAATAAACACGAGGGATTGAAATGATAATAGCCTAAGTAAGTCCATCCCCACCGTTGCATTTACTTTTACCATTCTTATCTTCGATCCAATGGTTAGATAAAAAAACAAAAAACAAAAAAAAAAACAAAAAATGTGGTATCATACCACTGTGGCAACATAGGCGGACCCTAATAACATATAATAACATATATGATAAAATCTTTTGGATCTATTTGGTATACTAAAGAGGATGAGATAAAATGGTATTAAGTATAATATTATGTTGTGTTTGGTGCATTGGACTATAAATAATCTTATATTGCGTTTGGTATGCCATTGGTAGAGTTAGCAAAATTTAATACGACCCGATCACCCGACACGAACGCAACACAAATATAAATGAGTATGAATTGTCAAATTTAACACGGTTATTAAATGAGTCGGGTCTGGGTTGACACGTTTTTTTATGTAAGGTTATGGTTAAAGTTCTTGACCCATTTATCTAAATAATGACATAATTATATTTTTATTTTAAATTAATTTTTAGGTTTTTGTCATTAAAACTCAAATATTGAATGTGATTCTCTATTTTTATTTTTATTTTTCTTGTAAGATAGACATATACACAGTATTTTATTTATAAGATTTTATATAAATTTAGAATTTTAATAGTGTAAGTGCATAACATATTGATACACATGTATATTTTATGATATCGATATATAATATTATATACATATATATAATTTAAACTTCAAATAGTGTAAATGTGTAATAATTTAGGGGGGTGTGTGTAATATTTATTAAATATATAGATATTAAATGGGTTATTGGATAACCCATTTATTTTTTGCATCAAGTTTGAGTCTCAATATTTTAACATGATTATTAAATGGATCGTGTTTGGGTTGACCTAAATTTGATACGACATAAAACTAACACGACACGAATACGATCCGATGACTCATTTTGTCAACTCTAGCCATTGGATTAGATAGTCACAAATATTATTTATACATTAATTTAATCAAAGTTATCATACTAATTTATTTTATATATTAATCTAACAAAAATTATCTTAAATTAATTGTTACATTACAATTTTGAAAGTAAATTTTGCTCCACTACAAATTCATATTTTCTAGTCGAAGTTTCAAAATTTTACATCAAACATTGAAAATAGCTAAAAAAAAAAAAAAGTTGTGAAGTAATATAAAATATAATCTAAATTAAATCAATTTATCAGTAAATATAAGCATTGAAAAAAAAAACAATAACCTTCCTTTTTTTTTTTTTAATATTTAAAACCTATTTATGAGTTTAAAATAAGAGTTTATGCAATAATGCCATCATAGAAAATAATAAGAAAATTAGTCTGTAATATGAAAATACATTATACAGTAATGTCACTACTCACTAGTCCATGTACATAAAGATATTACACATCATTAACATTCAATAATTGAGGAATTTAGTTTTGATTTTCTTATCAGTCATCTCGTGCCTTGCACGTTATGATAAATATTTTAACTTTGACACTTTTATCCCAAGGTTTTTCTTGCGATAGATTTTTTAATTATTCACTTATCAGTCGGCCTAGAATTATTTTTCCTAACGTTTCTTATTACACCAAACTGACGATTGATATTATTTTTCTAAAGTAACACAATCCCAACATATTTAATTATCACAAAACAGTCCGTTAGAGTCATACTAGAGCTATTTTTTTTTAACATAATATTTTGTACAAATTAATGTGACGCAATAACACTAATTATTGATAAGATAAAAAAAATAAATTTATGAAAATAAATTACTTAAACTTTTCGTATGGTCGTCTTATTTTATGAAAATTGTTAGGTTTTTCCTTAACCCCACACGAAGCCGGAAAGGCCATCACATATTGTAGTGACATTGATGAAGATTGAAGCTCAATATATACCATTTCGGACTTGATACCTTGAGCCCACGTAAACAATGATACCTACAAATTTTTGGGTCAAGTTTTCTGGTTAAATGAACATCCATAGCGAGCGCCCGACCTCTCCAATCTTACAATGTTCACCAAGCATTTTCGGTAATTAATTTTTTGCCTTCTCCTTTTTGGTCATGACAAGGATTGAAGTTGGTACAACTACAAATTCTGTCCTGTAAGCTTTAAGGCTGCAGCATGAACAATGATGATCACTGCTGGGACCTCATTGCCTGCATTTTAATCAAGCTTCATTAACGTGGAGCTATGCTTAATTTTTTTTTTAATTTCATGTGTGATTTCAATTGATCCACACAACAGTTGGACCCTCTTTTTCACTTGCGTAAAAACTCTTTAAAGCTCGATTAGTTCTTCACCCGACGGAAGGTTCTCTCAAGTCGTCCTGTTTCCCATCCTTTTCATGAAAATGAAAAAGCTCTTGTTGATGCGAGACTTTATAACAACTGCTTGATTGCAACTTCCCCCGAAGCTGACTAACTTCATTACCAAGTATGACAACTGATATTATTGTTGCATGAAAAACACTGTTTGCCATGCTTATCACTTTTATTTTTATTTTCCCCTAATTTGTTGCACCTGCTAAGAAATCATGACCAAGAAGCTGTGGTTTTGTAAAAACTCTATTATTAATTGAGTTCCTCATTGACGTCTTGAGTTAAACCTTGTCATGTAAACTTATAACTACTTGTAATTTCTCTCCTTACAAGCTGGTATTAGTGCGATATTTCTTAAAAAGGCCATAATTTGTATTAGAGCAGATATTTCCTGGGAAGGACCATCGTTATGGACGGACTGAATGAAAGAAGTTGCTTCCTGATGAGTGCAGGACCCTCGATCATTCTAAAAGAGGGTAGGATTGGAAAGATACCTCTAAGTTAAAGTTTGTCATGTGGGGTTATAAGCACTTGAGCTCCCAGACCTACAAATCGGTTTTTAAGAATGAGTTCTGCCCATTTTATAAGTGCATAACGAGGTGTTAACATTTCCATGGGTCACTTGGCCCTATTGTGTGAATCTAATACAGGCAACCTTTCATTATGCATGATTTTAGTTTGTATCAGGGAGATTTGAACATAAAATTAAAGCTTATATGGCGTTAACGTTGTCCTCGTGTACAAGGCTCGTTTGGGCTAGTATGATGCCATGTTGAAAAAACACATTTGCCTGAAAAACTTTAGCTTAAAGATAAGAACCCAATAACATTTAACATTTAAGCTTGTTTAATTGCAACAACTAGCCTATATTGGCCTATATAGCAATAATTCATCAACATATTCAAAAAAAAAAAATTCACTTAACTATAAGCTTGTTTTATTGCACCAACTAGCCTATATTGTCCTATATAGTGATAATTCATCAGATATTCTTGGAAAAAAAAAATTAATCTTGTTTAATTGCATAAGCTAACCAGTGTATATTGGCATATATAAAAATAATTCATCAAGTATTCCGAAAAATCCATGTGGGCACTGCATTGCCTATTTGAGGAAAAAGTAGTAATTAATTACTGATAATTACGTGGGAAAAAATCCCAAAAGGGTAACCCCACTTTCATGAATTAGTAGTAATCAGATCAAGATCAAAGCTAATTGGCTTGAAAACCAAACATATTTATCATCATGATTAAGTAAACATTTGTCACTAAGACAAATCATGGTCATATACACGAATAGATTGTCTTTGACAACACTCTAGAGTTGTTCAAACTAGACCTTGACTTGTCAAAAAATTGCCAGAAGCTTTGCACCGTACACAAAATTTCGATCATCTTTGTCACCTAATCGACCAAACACCTTTCATTCAAGCCCATATATATACACACACACATCCTGGTGAGCTCTAAACTGCAAAAACAATAAACTTATCTTCAGCTTTTTGAAAATGGGTGCTTCTCTTCTTCCGTCATCCCTAGCAATCTTGTGTGTTTGGTTTCTCCTTCCTGCTGGGCTTGCTCTAGCCAGCATTACCAGGCACTACAAGTTTAATGTACGTGTCACGTAGCCTAATTAATTTGCTTGAAATGTTGGGATTAATTCATTCTTTATTCAAGGCAATTCTTAATGCATGCATTCATTAATTTTTTTTCTTCATTTTTGTAGATTAAGATGCAAAATGTGACACGACTGTGCCACACCAAAAGCATAATCACAGTGAATGGACAGTTTCCAGGGCCCCGCATTGTTGCCAGAGAGGGTGATCGTCTTATTATCAAAGTGGTTAATCATGTCCCAAACAATATCTCTATCCATTGGTATGTTTTTTTAATTAACAACAAGTTCTCTAAATCAAATTCCCACAAGAAATTAATTGCTTATTTGACTCTTTTGTTTTGGGGGGGTCTAGGCATGGGATTCGACAGCTACAGAGTGGATGGGCTGACGGGCCTGCATACGTAACTCAATGCCCTATACAGACTGGCCAGAGTTATGTATACAATTTCACAATTACGGGACAAAGAGGGACCCTGTTTTGGCATGCCCATATATCTTGGATACGAGCGACTGTGTATGGCCCCCTTGTCATTTTCCCAAAGCGCGGAGTGCCTTATCCGTTTCCCAAACCATACACAGAAGTTCCTATCATCTTTGGTACCTGCTCGTTATTAACACAAATTAATTGACAAATTCAGAAGTCAAAGTTACTAACATATGCTTAAATAAATCGCAGGAGAGTGGTTTAATGCAGATACCGAAGCAATCATCAACCAGTCCCTACAAACAGGTGCAGGGCCGAATGTTTCTGATGCTTATACCATCAATGGTCTCCCAGGGCCTTTGTATAATTGCTCAGCCAAAGGTATCCCTTGTTTTATTTAAGTAGCTTAGTTATTACTCTTTGACATTGTATATATGGAGTCATTCTCGGGCATAGATGTCTGCAATTGCAGATTTGGCATTTTACAGCTTTATAAAAGTGTTTTGCAGCATTGTAAAATTAATAAATTCACACCGTATAAAGTACAAATTTTCGCACCTAAAAATAATTATATAAATATAAACGTACACGTATAACACGATCATTTGGTTGCATGCAGATACATTCAAGCTAAAGGTAAAGCCTGGAAAAACTTACCTTCTGCGTCTGATCAACGCAGCACTCAATGATGAACTATTCTTCAGTATTGCAAATCACACTGTAACAGTTGTCGACGTGGACGCCATTTACATTAAGCCTTTTCAAACTGATATACTCCTCATAACCCCAGGACAGACCACAACCATTCTTCTAAAGGCTAAACCCTCTTACCCAAATGCCACTTTCTTAATGTCAGCTAGGCCATATGCAACTGGACAGGGCACATTCGACAACTCCACTGTCGCTGGCATCCTCGAATACGAAGCACCCACAAAACTTCCCCGTTCCAGTACAGTCTCAATTAAAAAATTACCACTTATGAAGCCAACATTACCTGCTCTTAACGACACTGCTTTTGCTTTCAATTACACAACCAGGCTTCGCAGCCTGGCAAATGCTCAATTCCCAGCTAACGTTCCGCAGACTGTGGATAAGCGATTCTTTTTCACAGTAGGCCTTGGAACAAACCCTTGTCCGAAAAACCAAACCTGCCAAGGACCAAATAATTCAACTAAATTTGCAGCTTCTGTGAGCAACTTCTCCTTCATTCTACCATCCACTGCCCTCCTCCAAGCTCACTTCTTCCGACAAAATGGGGTTTACACTACGGATTTTCCGAGTACTCCACTGATAAAATTCAACTACACGGGCGCGCCGCCGAATAATACAAGCGTGATGAATGGAACAAAAGTGGTCGTTCTTCCGTTCAATACGAGTGTGGAGGTGGTGATGCAGGACACCAGCATTCTTGGTGCTGAGAGTCACCCTCTTCATTTGCATGGCTTTAATTTCTTCGTTGTCGGACAAGGTTTCGGAAACTATGACCCCAGCAAAGACCCTAAAAACTTCAATCTTGTTGACCCCGTCGAGAGAAACACCGTTGGCGTGCCATCTGGCGGCTGGGTTGCCATTCGTTTCCGAGCCGACAATCCAGGTGATTAAGAATAACAAATCCAACAGAAATCTTTTCACATATACATTTATTTTAAGAAAAATGTTAAAGAGAAAGAGCTGACAGGTTTTCAGTTAAGTGAGTAATTAAACTGGCATTGATTTTATCTTATCTCTTCCAGCATCATGTTAAAATTTTGTCAGAATTTCATTTGCTCATGATATTTTAAAAATATTGTTAACTTATCTGCATAATTTTATTTTTTTTTAATTTTTACAGGGGTGTGGTTCTTGCATTGCCATTTTGAGGTGCATATAAGCTGGGGTTTGAAAATGGCTTGGATTGTGTTAGATGGAAATCTTCCGAATCAGAAGCTGCCTCCGCCGCCGGCGGATCTCCCCAAGTGTTGATTTAGTTTTGGTCGCTTGTACGTTTGCATGCAGAGATTCAAGTTTCTTTGCAGAGATTAATTTTTTTCCCATCAATTGTAACTTATTTCAGCTTCGTGGCGCGGTTTGTTTTGCCTCTTTCCTGTGGAGTGGAGTTATCAAAATTGATTTTTTTTTTTTGTCTTTCTTTTTTTAAACATTTTGTTGTAAGATTGTAATAATATATTCACGTTCACAAGTAATCGATTATTTTGGTCTCAATAGTGTCTTTCGATGCCTTGAATAGAATGGAGTTATTATTGATAATATATTTGAGTAACTTAGAAAACAAATGGTGGCAATAATATCTCATGAATATATTTTAAAAACAAATTTTACAATCTGGGGCCGTTTCAGGCATTGTAAAGATTGTTATATTAGTATGGAAAAGGTTTGCCTTTGGTGAAAAGAGGGAGAGGGGAGCTCGATTGCTAGTTCTCCTATTACAATCACCATCTATCACCCACTTATCCTTCTAGCATAAAAAATTTTAAAGAAAAAAATATGTAAATGAATCAATTATTTGATATTTGTTCTTGGAAATATATAAAATGTACATCGATTATAAGAAAAAATATTCAAAGAATGATATGCTGCAATCCCCATGAAAAGCAAATATGTATTTAAAATATGGATTTTTTAAAAAAATTATTGATTATTTAATAGCGTTTTAGTGTAAAAATAACAAGAAAAGATTAGAATAAAAGTAAGAACTAAAATAAATAAAATAAAAACAAGAATAATTTTTTTTATTTGTCATTCAACATTTTTAAATTTTAATTTATTTGAATTATTTAATTTAAAAGAAATGTGAATGACGAGACAGCCAAGCTGATTGAACCTATACTTTTGAAGCTTTTGAATATCACTAAAAGGATGCTGCCAGTAAGTAAAATGATTACAATGAAGCCCCCAAGTTACTAAAACAATCAGCGGCACTATTATTCTCCTTGAAGGTACAAGTGAGAGCATCTGTAAAGCGTCCTGCAAACCATGTCTTGCAATTCAACCAGTTACGAAGAGTCTATGGAGGATGGATATCACCTTGATTCAAATATTGTACCAGTTATTAGTTTAGATATTGTTTCAGTTAAGTGAGATGAAAAACTTCTGCTCTTAATAAAAATTAGTGAACATTTCGATGTTCGCAAGGATCAAATATGGAATGCTGAATGATACAATTATAATGAAATATATGACCAACCAACATTTAATTACTGAATTAAAAAAAGATTCAGAATAAATCACTCCTTCCATTTTTATTTCTTAAACTGAAAGATTCATGAAACGAATCCTGATACACACCGATACCAACGGTCCGATGAGAATAAAATTTTCCAAGAGCACTTGAAACATTTTGTTTTTCAAATATGCAAAAGCACTCCTAGCTCCAAAAAAAAGAACATCAATTTTTTACTTTGAATTTTGATACAAACCCGGAAGTATCAATATCAAGTAATCCAATGGTAGATATTAAAAGTTAAAAACAACATTTTATAATTGTTATTCATCCACCATTAGATTGCTTGAAATTTTGTGACTTCAAATTTGTGTCAAAATTTCAAGTAAAGAATTTAAACTAAAACAAATCCTTAACGTGATATCCAAATATTTGTTTTCTTTATTTAGCTACGGGTGCCACTGGGTACCAAACTGTCACAGAGCTATTATTTTAATTTCTAAGCCAACAACACTATTTGGACCAAAAAATATGGGTTAGAAAATTTTGATAAAAGATATAAAAAAGAATAAATTACGAGGACAATTCTAAACAACTTACTTTTTATTCAAACATTTTAATCTTTTCATTTTTTTTTAATCAAACTTTTATAATCCAAATTTTTGTGAAACTAGCATTTTTTTTTTAACCAATAATTGACTCCCAAGACTGAAGATAAAAAAAAAAAAAGGCCAATAATTTCAATCATTAATATGCCTTTTTCATTAAGAATATGTGATATAATGAGTAAAAGCTTGTTTAGTGCCTATATTATGAAGTTAGTGTCTATTTAGTCCCTATATTTTTAAGAATACATCAAAACGTTCCTGTTGTTAAATATTAACACTTTTGCCATTATTTTTTATTCTTTTTAACTTGCTTTTACAATATTATACTTTTACAGTAATGTTTCTTTTTTAGATATTAATAAAAATTTAGATTATCAAATTAAACCCAAAAATTTTAAAAAACAAAAAAGATATATATTAATTTTTGTCGAAGCTCATGTGTGTCAAAAAATTAATTAAAAATTAATTTTGTAAAAAATTAAATCATCAATTTTTTTAGAAAAATTAATATTTTAACTCCTCAGCAGAGTATTCCACAAAAATTAATATATATATATATATATTTTTTGGTGTTAAACTGGTAATTTAATTTTTTCTTTTTAATAATGTTAAAAAATATTATTGTAATAGAGTAATATTGTAAAAATAAGTAAAAAGAACAAAAGGTAATGGCAAGAGTGTCAATAATTTAATAGTGGGGATGCTTTGAGGTATTTTTAAAAATATAGAGATTAAACGGACACTAACCTCAAAATATGGGGACTAAACGAGTTTTTACCCCGATATGAGTAATGATAAATATCCCAAATTTTTTATCCTAAATTGAGTGGTTGATAAAAAATTTAAGAATAATACATCATTTAAGATAGATTTTTGGGATAAAAGATTTGAAATACGTAGCAAGCACTACTCTATGAAATACATATCCTAAACTTAGCTTTCATTAATTGTTTTCAACTTATTTACCATTTTAAAATCACCGTTTCTCATATCTCAATATGGCTCCCCTGATCGGTAATGAACAAATTTTGTCAAATCGACAACAACTTGCAAGCTCGCTCAAATGTTCTAAACGTTTTAGGCCAAAAACGTTGTTGCTGGTGCTTAGGCATGATAATTATCGATGGAAGTAGGATTTTATCCAATCAACAAGCAAAAGCAAAAGGTTAACATCACAATCTGTTAAGAGGCGTGCACAGTGATTAACGAACAACCGACAATAGCTAACAAAGATGGTGCAACACCTTCCTTAAATTGATGTTTGCCTTGATTGTTAAGTATCAACGGCTGCAGATAGTTACTGCTATCAAGCAACCATGCCCGCATTTTCCATAATTACTCTCAAATTAATCCCTTTCCATCACTAAATTAACTTGTTTGTAATAAGCTTGTTTTAATTTGCCACTCGTCAAGTGATGTTTGGTATCTTTTATTTAATCGGAGAAAGTTGCCTCCTTTCAATGACAATTACATGCTCAGTTTACCTTCAATTTAATAATGGATTGGGAACATCTAAATCCCCAAGTTTTATCAAATTGGTCATTACCATAAACTAGTGATATATATAACAGTAGAAAGTATGCCAAAATCTGCCTCAATAGTTCCATTATATACGATGAAACGAGCAGAATAAGCTAAATATGCTTGATATAATTAGTAAAAGAAAAATCTTACTCATGAGGAGATTTGAACTATTTCTCAGTACTTTTTAGTGTTATTAATTAGGTAGATTTATATATGTACTCTACCATTGTGATGTCAAAGTTCAATATCATAGACGCAAACTAAGTTGGTTATTTTAATACAAGTTACAAGTAGTTAGGGATACACTCGATATAAATTAATGTACAAAATATGTTTTCATTTTATAAAAGCTTAAATCTAGAATAGGTCCCTAGCTAGACAACATTACCGATTGTATTGTATAATAATTATAACCACTAACTAGCGTCAAGCAAGGTCACCGAACTAGGCTGACCCTGACTTAGGGACATTGTTTGCATGTGTCAATCACAATCATGTTGATTCCATTACCGTTAAAAATTTTATCAAATATAATATTATCTGGCTTGGATAGTACTCTAAAGTAATACGTGAACCGCTGCTAGTATGACCACATTTGCAAGACCACATTTGCAATTTGTTGCTCAATCCATTAGCTGTCTGCAAAAATCAATCTTCTGTCACCTAATTCATTAACAAACCCACCATTTGGTTTCTTACTAGCTATATAAACACACCCTTTTCGCTCTCTTTCTCGTCAATCAATCATCTTTTGTTTCATTCGAAATTTCGAACTATAAAACTCCTTGTCTTTTTTGCTATCAGCTTCTCCATCAACAGCATCAGAAATTAATTAAAGAAAGCCAGATGTGTCGTAGCCATCTTCTGCCTTCTGCCATCTTGAAGGCGATGTTTCTTGCGTTGTTTGCTATGTGGATTTTGCCGGAGCCGGCATTGGCAAAGCATGCACGCGTTACTAGGCACTACAAGTTTAATGTATGTTATGCATTTGAATTTAAGCTCATGATGATGATAGTTACTAACATTTTTTGACTCATTGTACATGTTTATATTCTGTCACAGATTGAGATGAAAAATGTTACAAGATTGTGTCAAACTAAGAGCATTGTGACCGTCAATGGCCAATTTCCGGGACCTCGAATCATCGCGAGGGAAGGCGATCGCCTCTTGATCAAAGTGGTTAACCATGTCAAGTACAATGTCACCCTTCATTGGTACGAAATGTTGACCTTCTTTCTCTCTTAATTTGTCTTTAATTATGATGATCCGTTTCAGAATTCATTAAGAATTTTATCATTTAAATATGTTGTTAAATATGGCTTGATGGCAAAACAGGCATGGAGTCCGGCAGCTGAGAAGCGGATGGGCAGATGGACCTGCATATATCACACAGTGTCCTATCCAAACAGGACAGTCCTATGTATACAACTTCACTGTCACTGGCCAAAGAGGGACTTTGTTTTGGCACGCTCACATCTCATGGCTTAGAGCAACTCTCTATGGTCCAATTGTTATCCTCCCCAAGCGACACGACTCTTATCCATTTCCCCAGCCCTTCAAAGAAGTTCCCATCATTTTTGGTACATCATAACTTATAACAGTATATTTGAAATCATTTATGTAGTATTCATTTTTGTCATCCTTTGGTTAATCTAAAAATATTATTTAATGTGCTCATATTTGCCTTGAATTATTGTAGGAGAATGGTGGAAAGCGGACACAGAAACAATCATCAACCAAGCTTTGCAAACAGGAGCAGCACCAAATATTTCTGATGCTTTCACCATCAATGGTCTCCCTGGTCCCTTGTATAATTGCTCAGCCAAAGGTACAATCAAAGCCACTAAATATACAACTAAATATACAGGAGGCCCTTCTATCTTAGTTATTTCCCCAAAAAGAAATGTAGGTAGTTGGTTGAATAGACAAATGATGTCACTAATTAATGGAGGACACAGCCAGTACGATTGGAGGGGGGGTGTTTAATTGTTGAATAATTAACTCATATTTGTTCTTTTCTTTTAAAACAATAATAATAATAAAATAGTGGAACTCTTACCCCTTATAGATCTTAACTGGGTCTGTCGTCCTATCACTAACATATGGAATTCATTAAAAAAAAAAAAGTTTCGAAAAGTGAGATCATAAGAAAATAACATTTTGGAAGCATTATTTAATAAAAATTATAAATCAATTTAATTAAACTACGTGCACTTTCATGCATGCAGACACATTTAAACTGAAGGTGACGCCTGGGAAAACCTATCTCCTCAGAATGATCAATGCTGCACTCAACGACGAGCTTTTCTTCAGCATCGCCAATCACACATTAACAGTAGTCGAAACCGACGCCGTTTACGTGAAACCCGTAAAAACCAAAGTAGTACTCATCACTCCTGGCCAAACCACCAATGTCCTTCTCAAGGCCAAACACAAAGCCCCTGACGCCAGCTTCCTCATCGCCGCCAGGCCTTACGCCACCGGCCCCGCATCCTTCGACAACACCACCACCGCCGGCGTTCTCGAATACGAGCAACCTAACAATGCCAACAGAAACAAGAAACTCCCTGTCCTCAAACCGGCGCTGCCAAAGTTCAATGACACAAAATTTGCCACGCAATTTAGCAAGAAAATCCGTAGCTTGGCCACCGCAAAATTCCCTGCCAAGGTCCCCAGGAAAGTTGACAGGCGCTTCTTCTTCACTGTAGGGCTAGGGTTGAGCCCCTGCCCGCAGAATCAAACTTGCCAAGGACCCAACAACACCATGCTTGCAGCTTCTGTCAACAATGTCTCCTTCGCGCAGCCGAATGTTGCCCTACTTCAAGCCCACTTCTTTAACAAATCCAAAGGCGTGTACACAACGGACTTTCCCGCCAACCCGCCGTTCAAGTTCAACTACACGGGCACGCCGCCGAACAACATTATGGTGAGCAGCGGCACGAGGGCTGTGGCGCTGCCGTTCAACGCTAGCGTCGAGGTTGTGATGCAGGACACGAGCATCATTGGTGCTGAGAGCCACCCTCTTCATCTTCATGGCTTCAACTTCTTCGTCGTTGGTCAAGGGTTTGGCAACTTTGACCCCAGCAAGGACCCGGCTAAATTCAACCTCGTTGACCCCGCTGAGCGGAACACTGTGGGCGTGCCATCTGGCGGCTGGATCGCCATTCGCTTTCTCGCTGACAATCCAGGTGGGTATGGTTAACCACTTCAGTAATTAATTAATTAATTATTATGAAAATTACACTACACTTCTATGTTGCTAAGCTTGATTGGGTACGACGTTGTGATCAAATCTTTCGGCGGGGCCACTCTTTGTTTTCTCAGGGGCTTGGTTCATGCATTGTCATCTGGAAGTACACACCAGCTGGGGCTTGAAGATGGCGTGGATTGTGAGTGATGGAAAGGGGCCTAAGCAAAAGCTGCCACCTCCACCGTCCGATCTTCCAAAATGTTAAAACATGATTTTTTTTTTAAAAAATATTTCCTAATTCTTTGTATTGGGCAAAGAGGGCATCTAGCTCCATAGTATTAGTGGTGTTTAATAGAGTTAAGATGAATGTTTTCATTTTCACTGCTATATATGTTCCCGCATCCATTTAAGAATGTGGGTGGGGATATTAAGTAATACGTACGTAGGGTGCCTTGTATTGTAATTATCATTCAACTAAGCTATTTGAATGAAAGAAAAATTTTCTATTTGCTTGTAGCGGTCTGTTAATTTCTTTTACTTTCTCTGCTCTCCCACTAATAAATCCTACTAACAAAATTGCAACGTTTGGATTATTGACATTTGAGCATCAAATCAAATGACAATGGAAGAGATAGGAGATCTTAAGTTGTGGAATTGAGAGACATTATCAAATAAATTAATAACAATTCTTGTAATATTCTCTCAGGCACGTAAATTTTAATAAAAGTATATTAGGTAATAAAAAGTGAAATACCTTATCAGAAAAATACTCTATTTAGATATAAAGAAAACAACCAAGTTTTAGATTGATCCTTAAACTTTTTGTAGTCTAGTCTTTATAATTATAATAGATTTAATCTTTTTAAATATAATTTTTTATTTTTCAAAAAAATGGATGGAGATGAGAAACTTGATTCACTAACTCCATGATAGCAGACGTGAAACACTTTCACAACAAGTGAAGCTGCGTCCTAAGGCAAATATGTGAAACACATTGAATAATATAAAATTGATTATATTTATTAAGCCTAATTGCCAATTTTATTCTTTATTGGTTGGTTATAATTTTAAGAGTGGAGCTAGCTGAACCCCTAAAGCGCTCTCTACACCGATTAATTAAGGTTTTACCCATCTACACCTTCTATAATACCGAAAACTATCCCAATATGATTTTTATCTTTAAATAATTCGGATCAATTTTTTTCAGCGCCCACGAAAATCCACTAACTCAGTATTTATATTTTAGGGTTAGTTTGATAATGTTGTAACATTTATAACAATTACTATTAGCTGTTTTGTAGAAATAATCAGCTGTAAAAATAATTAGTTAAATGTTTAGTAAAATTTATTTTTAAAAGTATTATGAGTTTTAAAAACAGTCATATGTGTTTGATAAACCTCATGGCTAAATTATTGCAAGAATATAAATAACTGACTTAAACATAATGTTAAATAAAATTTGTTCATACATTTATAAATATGTGTATAAAATATTTTTTTATTATATATATATAATAATTGATATCTAAAATAAATAGTTTTAACTATTAATTTTATTTTTTATTTCATTATTTCAATATAATTGTTAATAATAATAATAATCTTTTTAAAATTAATTATGATTTTATTTCTTAATTTATAAGGATGATTTTATTTTGTTATATATGGAATATATTAAGTATAAAAATAATTCTCAAAATCTGATTTTGAAAAGCTAGTTCTTCCCTACTTTTCAAAATTTATTGTATGATGGGGTAATTTTACCAAAACTGATTTCTAAAGAAATTTATCAAATACTAAAATTAGCTTTTAATGTTTTAAAATCACTTTTAAGACTCTCAAAATTAATGACAATCTCACAGTTAAAAGGAAATATATTAATTGATACAAATATAGTGGTGTTAATCAGCTTCGAGAAAAAAATTATAAATTTTAATTTTACAACAAATAAACTGACATGATCTCCCCAACTTATATGTCGGATCCGAGGCAAATCATGCGGTCGAAGAGTAGTTTAGTGGGGTTCGAGTTCTAACAATTGTTGAGACTCATTTTCCCTCCCAATTACAGATAAATTTCTCTTATAATATTATGGGAAGAATATATATATATATGTACGCACAATATTTTAGTGAGAGTAAAGTATAGATTGTGCTGTAGTGGACTTATTAAAGCAATTCTAATAAATTTTTAATTGTAGATATGAGACTACATTATATTAAGCTTTAATTTATTTGCAATCAAGAGTTTTATTAATTCTTTGGTGGTGGAAGTGGATGTATTAGTAAGGAATTTAGTTAGAGGTTACTTATCAAACAAGTGTCATAATCGTTTCACATTTCTGATATCTCTCTCTCTCTCCAATTTTTTTCTTAATAAATAATCCAAAAGTGCAATTTATTATTTGTAATCAAGATACCACTAGCTTTAATTTAGTGCATATCCAATCGTTAGATTTGGATTATTAGATTTTTTTTAAATTTTTTTAATGATATACCTTCTGTAGAATTGGGAACAAAACTCATGTACGTACAAATAAGAAATAAATCATGCAAATGAAACCATAGGCTTAGGGGCCGTTTGGTAGCGTTTTTTCCTATTGTTTTCATAATACAAACATAATATGTGTTTGTTAGGATAGATTCAAAAAATAAATTACAAAATAATAAATTTAGATTCAATACTATAACTACAAACATGAAAACGTGTTTAACATGTTTACTAAATATTACAAACCAAACTAAAAAATAGATTAAGAAACAAAACCCGCTAGCAACCCAGGCCCTTCGATCTTATCTCTCCCCCGCCATCGTTCTCGATCTGGTCTCTCCCCCCTCTCATCATTTTCGGTATGGTGTTCTTGATGTGGCCTCTCCCCGTCCGATTCAAATTTGTTTCGTACTCTGCGAGAGTAACCACATTTGGGTTTAAGGATTTTGCCATCTGAAGAGCATTTTCTACAGCAAGCGGGTCGTCGTCTAGCAAGGTGTTCAACTGAAGCATGAAGTTCACAGCCGGGGACTTGCCGAGAGTTGGACTGGGTATGCTTGAGATCCGAACCTTAACGGGCTTTCCAGTTGGTCGATTGGCTAATGCTTGTAACAAGAATGACCATTGAATTCCCTGAACAATTCTGAAATCAACTATGTGAAAGTGGCTTACATTTTCTGTGGCTTCGAGTATTGCTTGATTAGCTGTTAAATAAGCAAATTTTGAGTATGGGCAGGCGTCGTTGAGGGTCTTGAAAGAGAGAATGCAATCCTCACAGTTAGCCTCCAACGTCATTATCGTTTTCTCCGCTCGTTGAGTCAATCTCTTATACAACGCTGATTCCGGAGGAACTAGAGGCGGCGGCGGAGATGGAGGCCATGCCGGGAAAATGGTCTTCTGCGAGTCAGCGAACACGACGCAGTTGAATTCGGAGGCAGGAGAGCTGAGTTGACTCGGATAGGTGGTGAAGGGATCGGTTGAGTAAATATCGAAATCAGAAGCATTGTTCAAATTTAAGGGATGTTGATTTATATCCCGCAAGTGTCGCAGCGATGAAAGATAAATTGCAATTTTTATGTGGCATGATTACATATGTAATTAATAATGTCTATTATGTAATTTTTTATAACTATTTTATTTAAATTATGTGTTGTAATATATATCTTGGTTATGGTGTAAAAATAATGTCAATGTAAGATTTTTTTTAATTAATGTTAATTCTACAAATTTATCATCATGTAATTTTTTTATAATAATTTTATTTAAATTATTATATTGTATTTGTGTATATATTAGCTAAACAATTATTTTATAACTATAAATATGAAGTAAATGCTTAGTAAAAACTGTTTTTGAAAAAAGTATTATCAAACGCAAATTTTATGTTTTTATCATTTTTAACTGTGTTTACTAAATGCATATTATTGTTTTCAGTTTTAAAAAATAGGATACAGAAAATGATACCAGACGCATACTTAAATTAATCTGATGGCAGAAACAATTTCATTTTATTTTTATTTGAAAAATCTGAAATTCGAAGCAATCAAAGCAAGATTTCATAACTTATTTCATGCCCACTAATTAAATAATAAAATTGTGCGTCAAAAATAGTCATTTCATTAAAAGATAAAATGAAAATTAATTTCCATACAATATATATAAATTGTTACATGCACTAATTGGCTAATTGCATGCTCAAGGGTTAGTGGTCAAAGTGGTATTCATTCTAAATTTGGATCTTTCGTAAAATTGTAAAACTTGAAGTCCTTCAAGCTAAAACTCCAAACTAACGTCACTCGGTCACCGCACCATCTAGAATAGTAGAGACCCGTCACCAGCTTTTGAACATCTCCATTCATAAAACGAAATAAAAAAAGCACACGGAGTCGCCGTCGTTTTATAACGCCGGTGCCTCCGCCGCCGTCACCGTAAAATTCGTCAAAGACAATGACGAAGGGCTTCACCTTCTCGCTGCCCGTAAGCGTCGTCGTTTTGGCCATCTTTTACATTTACTTTACCACCGTCTTCATTTTCATTGACCGTTGGTTCGGTCTCATGTCCTCTCCCGGTTTAATGAACGCCATTGTTTTCACCGCCGTGGCTCTCATGTGTGTATTCAGTTACACTGTCGCTATCTTAAGGGATCCGGGTCGGGTCCCCGCTGATTACATGCCCGATGTTGAAGATGACCAAAACCCTATGCACGAGATCAAGCGTAAGGTACATTAAAATTGTTATATAAATCCACATTATTGGAGTAATGACTTGTCATGTGATTATTGCTTTTATATGAGCTGATCTGGAGTGAGATACGTGAAGAGAAGGTATTAAATAATGATTCGGTTCCATTTGGTAAAATTTTACAAAAATTTTACCAGTTCATAAGATTCTTAGAGATGGGTAATTAGCTAATTTAGCATTTGTTGGAAATGAGAGACAGATAACTTCTTGATTGTATGGAATTTATGACAACAAGATATGTTTTAATCAACCCTTTATTCCAGAGGATTTTTAGTAATTACTTGGCGGAGACTGGAGAGTAACTCTCATTGATCATAAGTGAACCCATGAACCAATGCCAAGAGTGTATTACATTTGCATCAGGATTGTGTGTTGTTTGTTTCGATCGAATGAAATTTGTTATTTTGTCTCTCTGGCACTAACTAGATTGATGCTCTAAGATATTAATATTATGACTAGATGGATGGTAGCGTAACTGGCAATGATTACATTGTCATTTTGAGGGTCTTAGAGTTGCATCTACCTGGCATCAGTGTTGTAGTTTCCTTACTCGACAAATGGATAGATCGAAAAGGATATATTGACGTTTGATCTTCCATGTGCGTGTTGACATGTGAAAGCTTAAAAAAAAAAGAAATATTAGTTTTTTGAAGTCAATATTTTTCGTTAATGAAATCTAGTTTTTGTCATTTCCTAGGGGTTCCCTTTGAATTTGTCTATTCAGACAGTTTAAATGCTCTGCAGAAAGTCCATGTTTGATGAAGCTCATGTCCCCATGTGATTTTAGCCCACTTTTCTCATTCTTACCTTATAAATACAGGGTTTTAGCCTTAATTAAATGTATCAATGACAATGAAATGATGGTTTTTGATTCTTACAACCTAATCTACTTATCATCCGAAATCATCATGCTTAATAATAATCATTAATGTTTGACGCACACATTTCCTTGGGTGGCATATTGGAACATTGCATCTACGGGTTGGTTACATTGACCTGCTGAGTTAATAGAGCTATTGCTCCTTGTGTCTTTCCTCAATCCTCTACTGGCATAGTCATTTCTGGCTAAAGTTGGTTTTGCATGTTCTGATTTTGTTTATTGTGTTAATTAAATGAAAAGAAATGAATATAGGTGTAAGGAATTGTGGTCGCTGGGTTTTGTTTGCTGTTGTGCATTAAATCTGCTATGAGCATGGTTAGCCTCCAAACTCTTCCCTTTTCCTTTGACAATACAAAGAAATTACCCTCATGTCAATGAGTTAACTCATGACTTCGATGTTGTTACCTGACATCTTGATGAACCAAAATGAATTGGAACTTTTTGCCTTACTTTGTGTCAACACCAATAAGGTTATAGGGAATCTTTTTGTAGCTTTTGGGTCAGCTAAAATGTTATGCTGTTGTTCATGTCTTTTGAAGAGTTCATGTACGCCTTAGTTGCTTGGAGAATGAGATTTGTGTAATGAGGAAATGCTTGCTTCTCAGCGGTCCTCCTTGTATTTGTATTAAGTTAATGTGAATAGGTGCACGGAATAAAGTTAATGTTGCAGTTACTGGTTTCTTCTTTAAGCATATTGGTTAAATTGACTATTTGGAATTAGAGAAAGATGATGTTTTGAAGTTTGGATTAACTTTTTATATATGTTATGTTCTCTCCATTGAGAGCTTAACTTCTGGCTTATCAGACATGCAATTTTTGGAATCTTTTGCCAGGGAGGAGACTTGAGGTACTGTCAAAAGTGTTCTCACTATAAACCTCCTCGTGCACATCATTGTCGTGTTTGCAAAAGATGTGTTTTGCGAATGGTACGCATGTTTTATGTTATCACTGCTGCCTTTTATCTCAAATGTCCTGGATAATGTGTTAAAGTGATACCTCTTGATTGTAAGGATCACCACTGCATTTGGATAAGTAATTGCGTCGGCCATGCAAACTATAAGGTCTTCTTCATCTTTGTTTTGTATGCTGTGGTTGCATGCATCTACTCCATGGTATGTTGAAATTCTTTTATAATCACAAAATTTGCACATTTACTTTTGTAATTCCTGAATGCCTTTTTTTATTTTTTATTTTTAATGCTGTTACATAGTGTACTTGACTTTCTGGGTTCTGATTTCCTTTATTTTTTGTGGAATTGTAGTCTTTTTACTTGTATTTTGCACTTCACTCTGTTCTTTCTTATTTAGGGTTGTTGAACTAAGGCCGTAATTTTTATTTTCCTTTATCACTTAAATTTTCAGGTTTTGCTTGTGGGTAGTCTAACTAATGATTCTCTGGAGGATGAGCTGCAAACTGGAGGATCTTTCAGAACCGCTTATGTAATATCAATGACCATCTGTTCGGTTTAAGTTATAGCCTAGCATATTTTTTAATTTTGCTAATTGTCTCTCATTTTCAGGTAATTTCTGGACTGTTGCTAGTCCCTTTGAGTGTGGCTTTGAGTGTTCTTCTAGGTTGGCATATCTACCTCATTTTTCACAACAAAACGACAATAGAGGTTATTAGAATTATTCCTACTGTGATTTTCTTATGCTTTATGGACATTTTTCTTTTAAATTTCGACCGGCATTGTTGTAGATCTCATTTTTTCTCTCTCTTAACATTTCTTTCAGTACCATGAAGGAGTGAGAGCTTTGTGGCTTGCAGAGAAAGGTGGGACTGCTTATAAGCATCCATATGACCTAGGCATCTTTGAAAATCTGACTACCGTAAGTACCTTTCTTCTTGGGTGACAGATTTAAGATGTGTTGCTCTAGATTTACTGTTACATTGCATTGTTTTTGGTTCATAATGTTGAGCACCACCCGATTGTAACATACCCTGTCAGGCCAATTAAGTACTTACCTGGTTAACTTCCCAAGATGTTTTGCTTGCTGTTTTAATGCACTGTCTGGGCCATGTGGCTTGGCTACTCTTCTTGGAGCTCATCAGTCTAAATGTAGCATGACCAGATTGGCTTGCCCAAACATGGTTCTAGTTGGAAAGTTATTCTTTCTGCCCCTCCTCTCTTCGCTTTTTCTATTCTTTTAGTTGAAGTTAAACAATTGATCAAGAGACAAAATGTTACATATTTCTGAGGGTGAAACTTGCTGTTGAAACATTTTAGTGTTTTTGACCAACTTTGTATACGCATTCTTTTATGCACGCTGGTTTATGGTGCACATCCATAATATGAACTGGTTTGAATGACTCTTCAGGTACTTGGTCCAAATATCTTCAGCTGGATATGTCCCTCGTCAAGACACATTGGTTCAGGTCTCAACTTCCGCACAGCCTATCATAATGCTGTTGGTGCATCAATGTCAAAATAGATTTCTAGAGTTTGTTTGGTCATGGCATCTCATTGCAAATAACACGATCTTCAACCTTAACCGTCAACAGATGGAAAAAAATTGATCTATTGGCAGTATCTCATAGCCTTTTTTTCAAGTGCGGTTTGCGCAAGGCTATTCTCTCTTGGGGTAATTTAGCCAGATGAAAAAGTTGATCATCTATCACTTACCTGCAATAGCGACGCCAGTCTGGAAAGCTCGAAGCTGTTAGTTGCAAGATGAGCTGAGAGGGAGACCTTGTGTTAAGTTGTCAATAGCTGAAGTAAATCATTTTTCGGAACCATTAGAACTAGGATGTTGTTTTCTTTTCATTTTGGTCTCGTTTTTGTTTTCCAAGCTCGGAGCTTGCTGACACGCGGCTACATTAGCACACACAATGTACAAAGAGTGAAAGAGAGAACCAAACTCCCAACCGAACAATGAAAATATATGATGTAAAAGCGATGACAAAAGCCCACAGAAACAAGCTGTTCTCTATGTAACAAAGTTGTTGTCCTTGTAACTCAAGTGTAACAAAACATTCCTCTTTAGCTTTTCTGCATAATTTTCTTTTCCTTGTTTCTTTAAATGTTTCCCAACTCGATAACACATATTTATAATGACAAAACAGGTGACGTATGCTTCTCAATGCAGGGGAGGACACCCCTGTTTGTATGGAATGCTAGAAATAAAATGTTGTTTAAAGGGGGGTTAATGAGGATCCAGTGAGGTTAGTAGCCAGAGCATTTTCTGCTGCTAATTCTGTCAAAAGAATCAAGACACCAGAAAATGACTTGTGTGCAGAAATGACCACTACAAAGCAACATCAGTGGTGTCCACCAGGAGAGGGACGGTTTGGAATCAATGTGGATGCTGCAATGGATGGGGAAAACAGGTTAGCTGGGCTGGGGGTTGTAATCAGAAACTTCAAAGGAGAAGTCGTTGCTGCTGCTGTTAAAACAGAGAAGAATGCTGATAATGTGGAGATGGCAGAAGCAAAGGCTGTTTTGTGGGGATTGCGGGTAGCTCTCATGACTTGAGCAGTTTCTGTGATTATAGAATCTGACTCGAAGGGAGTGATAGAGTTAATTAACATCCAAATAGGTACTTTGACAGAAATTTATTGGATAATCTTCCATATTTTGGAAACCAAGAAGAGTTTTCAAAATTTCAAAACTCAACACGCATCTAGAAGTTGTAGTATCTTTGCTCACTCTATGGCCAGGTTAGCCGTAAGGAAACTAGACTCTTTTGTATGGCTGGCTGAATTTCCGTTTAATGTTTTGCATTTATTCTCTTTATGAGTAACGAAAGGTGTACTTTCTCTAAAACAAAAACAAAAAAAACAAAAAAAAAGATTTAACGAGTTTCATTAAATGGGTCAAATAGAGTGATGTTGTGATCAAATACAAGATTTAACTTTGTTTTATTAATTTAATGACTTAATTGACTTAATTGACTTAATTTTAATCAGATAAGTCTATAAGTCATCAAGTCTATTTGTTTTTTGGACTTAATAAAAATTTTAAGTCATTAAGTTATTAAACTGATTTTTTTAACCTTTTGCTTAATGTAAAAAATCAGAATGATGTCGTCAAAAGATATTCTCTAAAATATCCC
The DNA here is from genome assembly GCA_030449925.1 of Citropsis articulata. Classification (NCBI taxonomy): domain Eukaryota; kingdom Viridiplantae; phylum Streptophyta; class Magnoliopsida; order Sapindales; family Rutaceae; genus Citropsis; species Citropsis articulata. Next base: position 1,729,056 of record JASUUH010000051.1, on the reverse strand, counting down.
TATCTAATTAATTAACTTACATTCTTACTTAAATAAAATTTAATAATTAACATTATTACCTATCTCCATATAACTTGTAATAATATATATTGGTAGATTATTATTTTTATCGTTTTTATTTTTTTTCAAATTAACACTATTTATCTTCACAATTTTTTTATGAATATTTTTCATATATAAACATCATAAACTATAATAAAATTGATTAACACTTGTAATATAGAATATTGAAGATAATTTTTTTTCTTATTTATATTTTTCAGATGTTTATCATTTGTTTAACATTTATAATTTGTAAGGGTATAAATATAAAAATATTAATTTTAATTTTTTTAAGTTAAAAAAAGAACTTAATATTTATTTTTATCTATTTAGATAAGAAAATAAAGACATTATTCAAATTCAGACATTTAATTCTATTGAGAATTGAAATTAATTAAAGTCTATTCAGATTTTAAATAAAAAAAAAATGTCACCTTAATGCCCTGTAGAATAAATTAAGACTTGAGTATTAATTATGACACCACCTAACAACATACAAAGTACATAAAAATTGATTACAAATACTAAAAATTCTTCGTAATTGAAAGTGAAAATAGCTATCCAATTAAAAAATTGGAAACTTTTTTAGGTCTATCTCAATCTGCACATTTAAGTTATAGTACATGGATACCATATTCGATTTCGAAAAGGAAAATCATTAGAGTGCCCTTTAATATATAACACAACATATATTGTCACTGTATCTGAATAAAACTGTTTAAGTTTAAGATCAGTGACTTTATTCAAATTTGAACCTACAAAATATTTTTAAAAAAATAGGAGATAAAATTATAAAAACCTACAGAAAGCCTCTCTTGATTCACTAGATAACCTACGGGACAAGTCAACATCTCAGGCTATCGAAACCTTGACGCACCGCCTGATTAATTATGATCCGGAAAATGCTAGCCGAACGGCAACACTACATAAGGAAGACAGAAACAACGGGAAAATGCTGCCGTTTTTGCCTGGATTTTTCACGTGCTTCACCATTTTGTGGTCTTCGCTGACCCCCACATTTATATTAAAATATTAATAACAAATGAAAATGAAATCCTCACATTATCTCTTATGTCAGGAAACGAAGATATTCAAAAGCAGACTTATCTCTTCCCTCTTCTTCTAAAATCTCTACCACTGCTTCTCTTCAACCTTATCTCTTCTCTACCGTGACCCACGCGAAGCATCCTTGCGAATTTTTCCTTTCCTTTGTCGTCGACGCAGGACTAGCCAACAGATTTACAGGTTTGCCAGACTTTAAAGAGAGTGTTCTACCGTGACCATGCGAATTTTCCTTTCCTTTACCGTCGACGCAGGACTAGCCAACAGATCTACGAGTTTTACAGACTTTGAAGAGAGTGCTCTACCGTCGCCTCTCACTGGTACATATTCTCTCCCTCTACTCGAATTAATTTGTTTGATCTTGTTTCATTTTGTTTTTAATTAAATTTGATTTTAACTCAAATTAAATTGTGTTTAATATTCAAATTTTTGTTTGCCCTACCGTCGCCTCTCACTTTTACAGACTTTTGTTTTGGCGTTTTTGCTTATTGTTGCCGTTTTTGCTTATTATTGTTGCTAGGATTTTAATCAAATTCTTAGATACAAATTATTGGAATCAGCATTATATGAGATTCGCATTTTCCAGCATAACATTGTTTTATTTTATTTTAATTTTTTTCTTTGCATCGATCATTACTTGTGATATTTCTGTTCCGTCGTGATGGAGAATAGAAAACCAACCGCAAGCATTTAAATTGCATTTAATTTTATAAGCGTCTATAATTATTTGGATCTGGACACTATCTATTTATTTATTTTATAAAAGGGAAAAATGAGGGGGGCGGTGGGGGGAGGTGTTTGAAGGAAGATAATTTCGATGGGAGAGTGAAAAAAAAAGTTATGAATATATTTTTATTTTTATTTTTTTAAATTCCACAGCAAAATAAAAGGTTGTATTGTTTGTTATCGTTCCCGTTCTCTAAGCTCATTGTCATTCATCTATAATCCTCCTACACCAACTAATTGAAAATATTCAAAATTTTTATTTTTACCAAGCACAATTTGTCTTGTTCTCATCTTACTGGATCCAGCTGAGAACAAAAGATGATTTTATTGTACAAAATTTTTAAAAATATAATTATAAGAATACATCTAAATTTAATAAAATAAATAAATTTAAATTCAGCGTTTACAATATGATTAAGCCGTAGTTCCCAATTTTGGCACATTGGGGTTTCAATTGCTAATATTTGTCCCACTTGTACGATTAAGATATAGTTTTCGATCCTATATTTCTAGTGGATACTTGATTATGTAGCGTTTTAGGACTGTTATATTTTTATATTGATGCAATACTTTATGATTAGGAATGTAAATATCAATTAACATGTTTATTTTGGGCTGTTGCATATTATTTGATTCGAATTTTTTTTAATGTAGAAACCAAATGCGTAGTCAAACTTATTATGTTGTTTTCAAAGGACGAAAACAAGGCATACACGATTCCTGGCCTGAATGCTAGAAGCAGGTAAATGGATTCAAAGGTAATTCTTATCTTTCTTATAAATCTTTATTAGATGCTGAAACAACATACAATGAATACAAGGCCATGTTTGAAAATTTGCCGGAGACATCTAATATGGTAGACACTACAAAATGTGTCGTGGAAACATGCAAAAAAGGGTTGCAAACTGAAGTGCCTACATGCGACAAAGTTGTACAATCTGATAAAGTTAAAAATAATTGTAGTATTCAGCCTATTTTATCCATTATATATTGTATTTTAGGAATAATGATTGCAATATATATATTGCATAAATGACGAGATTATACCCCTTGTTATGTATGAATTGCGATATGTAAATAAAATTATTGTTATTTTTATTGTGATTTATGTTGTGTGTTATTTAACATTACAACTATATTTATAACCACCGAGCTTCAACTATTTGTATTCTTGCAATCAGTTGTAAATAAATATTTATAAAACTAATTGCATTTCCTACATCATTTGATTTGTAATAAAAACTAATTGTGGGAAGCAAAACATAAGTAATTATGGAGCAAAACAAAAGCAATTGAAACGGCAAAACAAAAGTAATTGTAGGGCAAACAAAAGTAATTGTGTGTGGCAATGTACAAACCATACCGTACATATAGTCTGAATAGGTAAAATATCTAACACATCAAGGCCATGAGCAATACAATCCATCACTAGAATTTAAAAAATTTAAAGTCAAATCTAGCCAAAATAATAGAGAAAAAAAAACTAAATAAGATACAAGTCAAACATCACGATTGTTATCTTCGTTATACTGCTGCTGTAGTAATTGTTGAAAATTCTCATTTTGAGATCCTTGGTAGGTCATTGAATGAGAAGAATAATACGACTGCAGATTATTTGGTGGGATTGGTTGCTGTAATACACAAAAATAAATATTATATTATATTTCAAAAAAATATTAAAATATAAGCATACATTAACAAGTTGTAAACAACAACTTATAGTATACCAATTATAAGGAAATGGCTGATAAATATTGCTTCTCCCTAATTGAGATGGGTACATTGGTACCTAATCAAATAATAAAATACATGTAAAATCCTTATAAAAAAATCCATATAAAAATCTAGAAAATAAATTTTAAATAATTTAATTCTCACATTGTAGTAGCCTACAATGCCGTATTGATTAAGATTTCCATGAACAGTACTTCCTTGGTGTAACGTCTACATATGCTCAACATTATACTTAGTTACATATCCTCGAAATAAAAGGAAAGTTCAAAAAAAAAAATTAACAAAACTTACTGTGGCCATGTTGCTCTGCTGTGTAGAGATTTCATTAGGCACATGACAAGCCGATGGAGCAATTTCTTATAAATCCTGCAAGATTATTAAAGATAATTAAACTAAGAATAAATTAATTAGATAAAGATATTTGTATTTAATCATGCCTTATTTTTTTTGTGCAGCCTTGTTCCTTTGAACAGATTTCTTAAGAATCGAAGATTCTTTCCTTAGCCAAGGTAGACGACCTTTACGACATGTCACTACTGGATCATTCAGTACAAGTTGAACATTGTTGCTGCTACAACTTACTTCGCCAGTAACAGTTTTTTCCACACTTTCACTGTGAATTTGTTTGTTGCTGCTACAACTTGCTCCACCAGTATTAATTTTTCCCACACTTTCACAGCGAATTTGCTTGGGCAGATCCTTCATTATTTTCTCAATCCAATCCAATACCATTGTTTAGCTATTTTCATCATCAGAGGCTATGTCTGCAACCTCATTAAAAGCGTTACACATTTTTTCATATCTTTCTTGCTGGATGGACAAATTCTGCACACCATAACTAACTTTCACCTTACTATAGCATCTCCTCACATCTTTCCTCCACCTTGATAAAATATACATTTCTGAAAGTAATTCAACTGAATTTCGTATTAGCACTGCAAGGGCATGCCTGCAAAGAATTCCTCTAAACTGGAACTTTGAGCAGATACAATTAACTTCACACTCAGCTTCTTCGAAAACAACCTCAAACATGCCTCTCCGACCTTGCCTAAATGATTCACTTATTTTGTATATTGATCCCACAGAATCCACTATATCACAATGCATCAGTGCAATTAATTCTTGTTGGAATTCTTTAAACTTGGAAATGGTGTACACCTCTTCAACTTGCTTCTCCATCTCATATCTTGATACGCATAATGTCCTTTTACTGAAACACTTGGCATCTGCTTGACATTCTAATTCAGCTTTCCTCCTCAATGCATTTTCATATTCCTTGACAAACTGCTTCAGATTTGTTTTTGAGTTAACAAACTCATCAAAAAATACATTCATACTTTCACTTCGCTGAGTAGTTGACATTCCTGCCCAAAAATAGTTTTTTAAATAGCATGGGACCCAACGATGCCTGTCATCGTATAAACCATTTAACCAATCATTATCCCATAAATCATATTCTGTAATCATGTCATGCCAAGCTTCCTCGAATGCATCAAAACTCAGTGAATCATAAATAGCAGAAAGCATGGAAGAAATAATACCTTCACGTTCTTTAAAAACCTCTAACTTCTCAGGTACCTTCTTTATTATATGCCATAGACACCATCGATGCCTAGTAGTCGGAAAAACATTTTCAATTGCCTTTTGCATTGCCTTGTCTTGGTCTGTAATAATACCAATAAGAGGAGAATTAGACATGCATGATAGCCAAGCTTCAAATAACCAAGTAAATGTCTTCGTATCCTCATGTGAAATCAATCCGCATCCCAATAAAATAGATTGTCTATGGTGATTAACTCCGACAAAGGGCGCGAATGGCACGTCATACTTGTTGGTCAAATATGTAGTGTCAAATGTGATGACATCTCCAAAATATTTGTAAGCTGCCCTGCTCTTCGGATCTGCCCAAAATACATTTTTTAATCGATACTCCTCATCCAAATCAATGCTAAAAAAAAAATCCATTATATTCTGCTTGCTTTTTTCTGAAAGTACTTTAAAAGAGTCATAGCATCTCTTTCCTCGAGCTGTAATCGTCTTGTTTTATCAACAAAATTTCTACAATCTTTTTCTAAGAATGACACATTTTCATACCCACCAGCTTCAACAATAATTGAATTGAAATTTTGGGCAATTCTAATTCCCACACAATCATTAATTTCAATTCGCTTTTTAGCACTTGCACTAATTCTACGATTGCATGAGAAATACCGAGCTTTGTCTGGACTTAATCTATGGTTGTGTTGAAGATTTAAAGTTCGTAGAACCTATTTTCCATCTTCATTTAGACAACCTCCAATTTTTGCATCACAACCATTTCTCACATTAGGCTTCGGGTTTAATGCATTAGCAGATTTGCTTTCTGACTTGCCGCTGCGGCCACATGTAAATGTCACATATTTTACAACTCCATCAGTTTCTTTCTTAGTAGTTCGAACCTTCACAGGAAACCCCTCTTGTTTACCATAAGCTTTGTAAAATGCAAACATTTCTTCATGACTATCAAATAGCATTCCAAGAGTTAGCTCATATTTTTGCGGTTGCACAATTTCATCTACATTGTTGCCTCCTGTTTCTTGCAACTCTTCAAATGCATGCTCATTTTCCAAATTCTCCATTTCTACAAAATAATTAACAAAACACATCCACAAATTTTAATAATTTATTCCATTATCTCCAGGAATCTAAATTAAAAAATCCTAACAATTTAAATATATAAAACACATCCATAAATTGTTATAATTTATTTCATTATTTCGACCAATTTAAATTAAAAATATCCTAACATATATAAACCATATCCAGAAATTGCTGTAAATTTAATCCATTATAAACGAATTTAAATTAAAAATATCCTAACATATATAAAACATATCCAGAATTGCTGTAAATTAATCCATTATTTACACCAATTTAAATTAAAAATATCCTAACATATATAAAACACATCCAGAAATGGTTATAATTTAATCCATTACTTTCTAACAATTTAAATTAAAAAATCATGACAATTTAAATATATAAATCACATCCATAAATTGTTATAATTTATTTCATTATTTCTAACAATTTAAATAAAAAAATCCTAACATATATAAAACACATTCAAAAATTGTTATAATTTATTACATAATTTCCAGCCATTTAAATTTAAAAAATGTAACAATTTAAATATATCAAAACACAAATCTACAAATTTTTACAATTTAAATTTAAAAAAATTCGAACCATTTAAATATATAGAACACAACAAAGACATTATTTAAATGTAATGAGAGAGAGCAACTTACTAATTAATCAGTAATAATTTTATCAAACTGCCTTTGTTAATTTGTAGATCTATTGTTTCACTTTTTTTTTTTCAGCTATCCAACAGATCTAACTTCTCCCAGGGCTGGAAATGCAAGGCTGGTTTTGTTTCACTTATTTTTTCAGCTATCGAACAGATCTATTTGAACTGAGAGAAGATGAAGAAAATGCAGTTAAAAACGGGGAGAGAGATGGATGCAGATAAGTTTGGCCTTACAGTGAGCGTGAGAGATGGATGCAGATAAGTTTGGCCTTACAGTGAGCGTGAGAGATGTAGCTAGAAAGAGTCATGCGGGTAAAACGCGTGAGATATCCTCGTGTTAAAAATTAAAATATGTGCAAGGAGAAAAGCAAAAAGAAATTCACGTGACTTTTTTACTTTATTCAAGTACTTTTTTAATTTATTGTAGACCCACACTTTAATTGGTTAATTAAAATTTTCTCTCTTATTTCTGTCTTCCCTCCGTTCAAATAACACGACTCTTATGATCCTCTAAGAAATTAAGGACTTGTTAATATAACTAGATTATAATTACTATGCCCCTTTGGGCCTTATCTGTGAAAAGTGGAAAAGTCAGGGACGTCGAGGAAAATTTTCCAGATTAACATAAGTTGGGGCCCCCGTGCCACCTCGGAAAAAGTCACGTGCTCTCGTATGGTCATCTGTCAAATCCCCAGCTCAACAGCTAACACAAGGCGAAGCCACCTAATATTATTAGCACGTGTCTCACACGCTCCTCAAAGGAGCTTCAACTCGATGTCCGAACAGAAGGCAGGTGATTTATTTAATCTCGATATCCTCGAACGGAGGTTTCATCAGCTCCTCCCTCTCTTCCTGAAAATGGAAGTGGATAACGTCAACCCATCCGAGCTCAACAGGTTTTACTTCAACTTCTCTAATTTATTTCCACTTTAGTCCTTATTCTTCACGATCTGTATTGTATATAGCTCAATCTTTGTTGTGGTTACTTTTGTCATCAAAAATGAAATCTTTTGATTTTGATGATGTGCCCGCATGTTTGAGCCAGGAACTGTGCTGTTAGTTTAATAATCTGAGATTAGCTAAGTTGGAACTGCGAAGTATTTCTTTTTTTCATGTAATGTTTTGGTACTGAAATATATGTGGTAGTAGGAAGTGAACTTGGTGGGCTTGATTGAAGTTTGATATTGTGTATAAACCATCCGATCTTTTAATCAAGTTTGTTTCTTTTTTCAGGTTGAAAGTTTTGCTTTTTTTGGGTTATTTTCAGTTAGGACCCAACTCCTTGTTTTCTGTTATTATCTATGAAATTGGTGGCGGAGGTTAATCCTTTAAGAAGCATTTTGCGAAAGCCAGTTACTGATGAAGCTATAGCCAGCTAGTGAGCAAAAACACATTTTTTTTGTTCTTTTTTTGGGTCCGTTCATCAAACCTCACTCGCACCCAACGATGCTTAAATGGCATTGCAAGACATCAGAAAAGTTTGGTACGATGCTTGCAATTTTGCATGCAATTTCTGATCATCAGTTTTACCATTAATACGTGTTCCTCCAGAAGGCTCTATAGAAGGTTCCATTTTTCAAAAATCTTCACTTTGACTTGAATAGTACGAGATGCAAGATATTGATCTTATTTCATGCATTGCTTAAACTTGATGGGCGGCTCCACCCTATTCTCCATGTGTATAGGATTCTCAATAGTCTTAATCTTTTGAAGAAGTTCCTCATCAATAATTTCCCATACAAAGTGAAAACTTACATTGTACGTGCGTAATAGATTGGGTTCTTTGCTGAGTCAATGACATTTTGTCGTGGATTTTGATACTACTCAAGTCGAGATGGAGATTTGTTGAAAAATGACACCTTGAATAGTGTTTTCAAGCAACATCAATTGATGGTAAAAATGATATTGATCATTAAATGCAACAAAAAAAAATGAAATTATAAGTTTTCAAGCTATTTTGGTAGTTGTGAGATTTGATTGCTATGATTTTGTCCATTTTTGTTGGCACTCCAACCTATAAATAGAGCTCTCTGTTTTGAGAGATGTTATCCACAAAATTGAATTGTAATCTAAGGGAACCTCTTAAGAGAGTTTTTTGTGAGAGTTGCTTTTGAATGAAATTTTGAGAGTTCTCCTTACTGAGAGAGAGGCTAGGGTCTATTGTGCTTGGAGTTCTAATTTTGTCTCCAACATTTGTGCAATTTTCATAGTCCCCTTTGTTAGTAAAATTCTCTTCCTCTTGCTTTGCTCTTAGATGCCTGCTAAAAAGTTGAACTACATAAATTATTGTGTTATTCTTGTACTTTTTTTGCTATTTTTATTTCTCTACAATTGATGTTACAATAATACTATGATTATTCAACTCAGCTTCCGCAACATCAACTTCAATTTTGGTTGAGAACAAGAGTTCCATTCCATTTTTAGTTCTAAGATAATTAATTGGAGTTGGATAGACTTGAGTTATATCTCCACATGTTTAAAGCCCAAAGTACTGCCTCTATGATTCCTTCTGTTCTTAACTTGGGCATTATTATGCTCCACTAGGAGGATATAAAGACAAGTAATTATTTGTGAACTACCAAAATTGAATTTTATTGAACTACAATATATTGAATTTGATATTAAAAATCTCTTATTTAGCTATATATTGCAAAATGCAGATTCTTATAAGCTGTAGATTATTTTTATCCTTTTCCTATCACTACTTTCAGCTTCCTTATCAATGAAATACAGAGGGCCGATGTTATTGACTTGAACAAGAAAAGAAAGTTACAGGCTGAGCACTTGGGCTTGCCTGTAGCAAAGCTTAAATGCTCAGATGGAAGCTTTCGATCTAAATCCCTCTCCACACTTGATGGAATCTCAGAAGTAGAGAACTTACGAACAAATATAATTAAGGGAGGAGCCACCATTGATGGATTTGAACAAGAATCAGCTAATAGCGATAGATATGCAGAGGGTTATGATTCTTCTATATCTGTGCATGGTAAATCTAGATTTCAGGCAGAGATTGGAGAATCATTACTGTATGATAGGCCTTCATCTTCTTCTCTAAATTGGGCCTCCAGCAGTTTCGAGAGCCACAGCTACTCTTCAAACAGTGCAGCTAAAACGGAAGGAGGTTCTGGTAAAGAGCAGTTTAATTTTGTGGGCGATGAGCACCAGACATCCCATCAATTTGATGGTCTTGATGAGCATCTTACTGAATTTGGTAGCCATACTGAATATCTTTACTCAGGATTGGATCATTTCACCACTGAACATTTCACAGAAAAGGAAATTGGAGAAACTCTCGACTCCAGAGAGGGGAATCCGAATGTATATGTGCTTTCTTCTGGAAGATGGAGCTCCAACCAAGGTAATTTTTTTCGCAAATAGATTGTGAGGCCTACGAATCCCATTTCGTTTAATCATTCTCTTTGAATGTATAATGCAGCCACATTGGACCTTTTAATTTATTTTCATTTGCTGAATTGTGTTTTTCATTTTTGTTCTCAATTCAGAGACTCAAAGTGGCAAGAGGAAGCCAACCATTGATCAAGAATTTGAGCAGTACTTCTCCTCACTCATGCTGTAGCGTAGAGTGACAGAACATGAAGTCGTAATATGTATATATATGAACGATTTCTAGCTATTTCTTGTAATTGACTCACATGACTGCAAGTTAATGTGTGGAAACTACTTGTTTCTGTTTATTCCGAATAATAATGTTGGCTAATTTTATTGAGCTTGGCCTTCTTTTAGCCAACTCAATCTTTGCTTGTATACATCTTTTATGACTACTTAGGTTTAATGCATTTATTGTTTTACTCACACACATCATTTGTAACAAGAAAGAAACGAAGTTATTGTCGATCAAGCATATAGTAATGTGCAAAGATGATTAATCCATGTGACGTACACTTGAACTCTTGGTCCCCTCTCAACCAGCACAATCAAATGTGATATGGTGGCAAACAAGCACACAGAAAAGGATCATAGATATTAAGTTAAAAATAAAAAAAGAAGGGAAAATACAAGAGCACTCAAAAAAATTGCCAATCCGGAACAACAATCTCCCCCATTTGGCAGTCAGGATGATCAACACTTGGGTAGATCAGACGGTGGAGGTGGTAACGTCTGATTCGGTTGTGCCCCATTTTGTACTATCCATGCCATCCTCAATCCCCAGCTTGTGTGTACATCCAAATGACAATGCATAAACCACACTCCTGTTAAAGAAAATCAAATACTAATATAAGATAATCTTTTACTTGACGGCTAATGATTCTATTTCATAGTTGCTCACCTGGGTTGTCGGCGAAGAAGCGAATGGCAACCCAACCTCCGGCAGGAACACCAATGGTATTCCTCTCCATTGGATCCACTAAGTTGAAGTTCATGGGATCTTTATCAGGGTCATAGTTTCCGAAACCAAGTCCAACAACAAAGAAATTGAATCCATGCAAATGAAGAGGGTGGCTCTCAGCGGCAAGAATGCCGGTTTCCTGCATCACCAGCTCCACGCTCGTATTAAACGGCAACAATACTGTCCGCGTGCCATTGCTCACATTAGTATTATTCGGCGGCGTCCCCGTATAATTAAAAGGCATTGGTGGCTTAACGGGGAAGTCTGTAGTATAAACTCCGTTATTTTGTCCAAAGAAGTATGATTGAAGAATAGCTGTTGAAGGCAAAACGAATGACACATTGTTTACCGAAGCTGAAAATTTAGTTCCATTTGGTCCTTGGCATGTTGTATTTTTTGGACAGGGATTCGAACCAAGCCCAACGGTGAAGAAAAATTTCCTGTCAACAATTTGCGGAACATTGGCAGGGTACTTAACACTGGCCAGGCTCCGAAATTTCCTGGTGAAATTTACTGCGAAGCTGGTGTCATTTATCAAAGGGAGAGTTGGCTTATACAACTGAAGCTTTTTAGAGGATATCGACCGGTTTGATGGGTGCTTGTATTCGAGGATACCGGCAGTGGTCGAGTTGTCGATTGTGCCCATGCCTATGAAGTAAGGCCTGGCTTGCATGAAGAACGTGGCATTGGGGAAGTAAGGTTTTGTTCTGAGAAGGACGTTTGTGGTTTGGCCTGGAGTGATGAGGAGCTTGTCAGTGTTGAAAGGCTTGACGTAAACGGCATCAGCTTCGACAACCGTGAGTGTGTGATTGGCTATGCTGAAGAAGAGCTCGTCGTTGAGTGCAGCGTTGATTAGTCTCAAGAGGTAGGTCTTTCCTGGCTTCACCTTCAGCTTGTATGTATCTACCAAAGGGTCAACAAATTCGTTGTCGTGCTTTCAAAATTAAGCTGAAACAAAGCAGTTACAAGAAAAAATAATAATAATAATTTCACCTTTAGAAGAGCAGTTGTAGAGTGGCCCTGGAAGACCATTGATGGTGTACGCATCCGAAACATTTGGTCCGGCGCCAGTCTGAAGAGCTTGGCTGATGATAGCTTCAGGGTCTACATTGAACCATTCTCCTGCAGTTCCAAATACCGTTAGCTGGTGCATATGATTCTGGTTCTTTATTTGTGTATCGAAATTTCTCAAGTTCCGAGTAGGTGAAATTTTGATTCTTACCAAAAAGTATGGGGATTTCCTTGTGGGGTTTTTCAAAAGGGTAAGAATCATTGCGCTTTGGGAGAATGATGATGGGTCCATAAAGAGTTGACCTAAGCCACGAAATATGAGCGTGCCATAAGAGAGTCCCTCTCTGTCCAGTGATTGTAAAATTATAAGTGAATGATTGGCCTGTTTGTATGGGACACTGTGTTACGTAAGCAGGTCCATCTGCCCAGCCACTTGTTAGCTGCCTAACCCCATGCCTGTGTTTTCACACAAAACATGCACACACTTGAGAATTAAGCACTTGAAAAAAAGAAAAAAAGAAAAAAAAAGGTCATATGTACTGAAATTAACTTGCATTTTCATGATAAATTCATACCAATGAATGGTAACATTGTTTGAAACATGATTAGTCACTTTAATTAGGACACGATCGCCTTCCCGCGCCACCAGCCTAGGCCCTGGGAACTGTCCATTGACACTGATAATATTCCTTGTGTGGCACAATCTTGTCACGTTGTGGTACTTAATCTTAATTACATCAAACAAGCAGCTAAAAATCAGAACTGGGAAATTAAACATCCTGAGAATATGAACACAAAGTTAGTTTGCTACTCAAAAGTAATAGTAACATACATCGAATGTGTAATGCCTTGTCATGCCTGCTGCAAACTCCGGCAACAGAGACAGAAAGCAAAGACCAAGGAGCAGAACCAACATTGCAGCAAATGAAGGAAGATGAAAGGTACCCATTTTTGCAAGCTTAGTGCTCAAGAGCGCTATAGACTAAGGATGGCGATTAGGGCTTAATATAATGGCTGATTAGGTAACATCATTAACATCGTACAAGAGTTAATAGAAGTTCGTTTTCATGGTTTCACAAATTACCACGTAAAAGGCCAAGCTTTGTTTTTGGTCGAGCTTAATTTTAGAGTGTTGATAAAGTAAGATTGTCCACTAACTATCTCAATAGCATTCGAGTACTGGGATGACCCTTTGTCATTTGGTTAACTTCAGCAATTCAATTAAGCGAATTAGAGTAATACCCACAACAAAATAATTAGCTTTGAATTACCAAATTAAAAGTCACGACTGGTCAATAAATAAAGGAGGTAAAGAATAGGGTTTCAAACTGGCCACACCCATGGGGCCAAGAGAACACTCGGAAGCAATCATGTTGCAAGATGTGTTTCTAATTGCTCGACAATCATTAAAAAGAACACAAATATAAAGTTAAAAGCCACAATTGAGAAAAAAAAGTGAAATTAAAAGACAGCAATTTTACAGTTTACACAACATTTTCACCCATTTTTTCTTTTTAGTTTATAAGTTTCCTTTCTCGGTATGCAGTCACTGTGAATTGTACTGTTCCTGCTAATTAATTCCCACCTAATTAGCTTATTAGCTTAACTGATCCTCAATTACACGACATCGTTTTTTACGCAACTTTGGCTGCGTGCTCCTGCTTCTTTGCAGCAGGAGTTCGGTATGACGGTACCCCTATTTTGTCATTTAGTATTTAACCTATAAATCTAGTCAGAGGGGTTGCACAACGGTCCCGCTGTGTTTGCATGGTTATTAACATTGCTATCCTTGATATTTACTGAAAAATTAGAAAAGAAAAAGGTTTCTAAATGTTGACACATATGTTCGAATTGTTTCAAATTTTTTTACACGTAAATCCAACAACCTAGTTTTGAATATGAGAATGAGTATTAATGTATAGACAATAATGTAATCTCATGAAAAAAAATATCAAAATGCACAAAAAATGAATATGTGTTAATAGAAATTTTTATAACCTAATATCTATTTAATATAGAAATAAATTGTTTGAATATGTTAATTAAAAAATACATAATAAAAAATATAATTTTTAATAATAATAATAATAATACATGACCAAAATGAATGTGTATATGCCTAAATTAAATGTTTCCAATAATATTATTAATGAACGAGTTGAGTAATTCCTTAATGAACAAGTTGAGTAATTCCTAAAGTATATGGAATTAAATATCTTTTATTTTAATATTAATATCTTCATGTGTATGATAACCGAATTTCATTTCCATTCTTTCTTTATTCTTGATTAACAGTTTAGTACCCGTGAATTTTATCCTCTATTTTTTTTTCTTCCTTTCATAAACTCTAACCTAATAAAATAGTTTTAATTAGAACCATCATATTTTAGAAATGGATTTTTTTCATCGACAATAATCCTACTATTGATTCTTTGGTCTACGTATTAGTGGGATTTAAAAATATTATTATTTTTTTCATAGATGCTATTAAATAAAGGTTTATGACTCTTAAGATTTTATTATTTATAAAACCTACCATTCATGTTCTTTAAAAATCTTGGAGTAAACCTTTTTTTTTTAAACTTTTTTTTTGAATTTATACGAATGACTACTTTTATGTTAAATAAAAGACAACATAGGTAGAGAATTAACGTTTGTAACTTATAGATGTTTATCCTTTGTCCTCAATAGTAATTTAATGGATGGATATGATTTAATTATAGTATGAAATTATTTGAACTCAGTACACGTCATAATTTATTTTTTAGTAATAAATAACCCCAATTTAATTTATTTTTTAGTAATAAATTATTCTTTTTTGCTTTTTTTTAATTGAAATTAATCTTTTATGGATTGAATAATCTTGCAAAGTGTGGACAATAAAGTTGAATAAAAAAGTGCTTTAAACTTTCAAAAATTCATCTCTTAATTTGATAGCAATAAACATTGATTTATCTCTTTATTATTATTTTTTACTTGTAATGGAAAAAGAATAGCTTTGCAGTTTTGTTGTCTGTTGCAAACTTACAACAATCAAACGGGGACTAGTTCTAACTATTAAGCAAGGATGCTCAGATTTTGTTTTTGTTTCTTTTTATTTATTTATTTTTTTTGTGTGATGCTATTTGCCTTTCGGTTTTCCGCTAATTCATGATCATTGTGCAATTCTTCATATTTATGCACTTTTAGTTTTTATGCAATTTTTAAATATTCCTCCATTAAAGGATTCCATAAAAGCCAAATTCATGCCTCGTGAAATTAATGCTAAAACTTGCTTAAAGCAAAGGTCTCCCAACAACAAATGTAGATGGTAATTCAATTTTATTCCTTTTTACCATTACTTTTTTACACCAGTTCTGTGTTTACAACGAAATTATGTTTAGCCAAAAATAAATTTTGAGTTTAAATTAGGATAAGAATAAAAGAAAAAATATAATTAAGTATATATTTTGTCTTTAATAGTAAATTATTTCATAGGTATTTTAGTAATTGAAATTTTAATAAAAAAATTGATGTAAAAAGTGTTTTGAATTTGAATAGCCTATTTTTATGATTTAAATATCCACAACCCATAATTTATATATTTTTTGTGAGGGTAAAATTAAAATGAATAGGACTTGAGTGGCAAAATTTAGAAATAATATTTTTTTTAATTTTTAACAAAACATGGTAGTGCAATTAAATGAAAAAGGACAAAGTAAGGGGTTAGTTATCCTATTGGTATCGTAATTTTGGCTGATTTGATAATTGAAAAGAGAGTGAAAAAGAACTGTGCAATCCATGAATTGGATAAGAGGAACAAAAAAAAGTTAAAAGAGTTATACAATATATTTTGATAATGAGTTCCTAAATTTTATTTGGCTCAGATGAGCTCTATTAAAAATTCAGTTTTATTAGTTTATTATAAATAAATCTCATTCCTCAAATCTAACGGTCCAAAAATAATGTTAAATGGACAAATCGGGCTGATTATAGAGGAGAGGTGAAGAAGAATGGGAAAATAATGGGAAAATAAAATTATCGTTGTACTTATAACTAATTGTAACTTGGAAGTTATATTAACATTTTTTTTTTTTACTTATATCATAGAAAATCTATTATATCTTTAATAATTTTTTAGAAATATTCCAGTCCGGAATTTTAAAGTACGGGAAAGTCCGGGGAGCCTTTAAAACCGCATGGTTTAAAAGAACTGCTATCAGCCTTTAAAGCGTGCGGTTTAAAACTTTAGAACTTTTCCCGCACTTTAAGATCCTGGACCAGAAAACTACTGATAATTTTTATCAAAATTATTATTTACTATATATTATTAATTTTTGTTTCATAATTACAATTTTTTTTCCACAGCAACTGTAACTTAAAAGCTACATCATCTCAATGCCAAAGAGGTCGTGAAACTGGCAACAAAAAGCATAAATTATTAAAGATATGGGTAGTGAAAAAAAGAAAAAAGAAAATTCTCGTCATAAGTTTTATATGGGTAGTTGCAGAAATGGCACCATGTTACCGTATGGTCTAAGTAGTTCCTATGTGTGCTACTTCCCTTAATACGGACTCATTTCCAGGTTTTAACCCTTAATTGGGATCTTCCCCAGCTATTGAGTCTTCGAAGCTAAGTA
This sequence comes from Citropsis articulata, assembly GCA_030449925.1. NCBI lineage: Eukaryota > Viridiplantae > Streptophyta > Magnoliopsida > Sapindales > Rutaceae > Citropsis > Citropsis articulata. Next base: position 1,712,222 of record JASUUH010000051.1, on the reverse strand, counting down.
TTGATTTTCATATCCACAGCATGCATCCAGGACCAGTAGAAAAGTAAATTGCACGATTTTCATGCAAGCAACAACGTCCCTTCTTCTTTAGTTCCTTTTGATCATTCAATGTGTGTCTTCATTTAGACCATTGAAATTTGAAAACCCAATAACTTATTCTGATCAAAAGAAAGCGTGGAAACTGGGATTCAAACCGGAGGATCTGTTCAAAGATGATCACAAACAATGACAACCATTGGGTGTGCAGAATTTTTTTAATTCCTTAGTTGATCACATTCCTTGTCACCAAACTTCTTAGAAGAGAGCGATGTAGCATCTGATTGATGCCACCTCGTGGTGTCGTGATTGTGCATCTCTGATCCTTAGGGTCAAGAGGACTGTAAATGGAATGTTCAGGTGTTCGAATATCATTTTCTTTTCTTTTCTTTTCTTCTTTTTCTTTTTTTTATGGTTAAAATATCATTATTAAAGCCTATGATCAATCCTCGTCAACTGCTAGTGTCATTGAGAAAAGCATGCAGTCGATTGGTCAAAACCTAAAATCTAAGAAATATTGATTGATGACAGAATGTACAGAACAAAAGAACATGTTCGTACTAGATTGCAGCAGTGAAAATGCTAACAAATATGAAAACGTTGAAAGTAACTGCTTCCGAAATTTTTGCCAATAGATGTCTTCCTTAAAATGTAATCAAAATTAACCTTCTTTCTCAAAATGATAGAATCTATTTTATTAAACTCAAAGTATCCGCAAATACCTTCAAGAATCTAGGCTTAAAATTAGGATCTGCTTGGTTATTTGGTTAGGTAGCTTTAAAATATTTGATAAATAATTCTAACTAAAACTTATAAGTTAACATTGACGAACTCATGGTCTTTAAGAAGTCGTGTTAAATTATAAATTTTTGGACAATATTAATTTATCTACATTTATTGTTAAAAAGATTAATATTCTTGTAATATAAATAGCAACAAAATTAGGGTACAACAAAGTGGGAAAGCAAATTAAATAAATCTTATCTCGCTACAAATAATTTTTTAAGAACTCTCAAACTAATTGTTGCAGCCAAAGTTTATATGCAGGATGTAATTGTATTAGACCCATAAAATATTCATTATTTTCTATGGTTTTTCTTACTTTTTTTTAGATACTTTTCTTTAGAAATTAAATAATAAAGAAAGTTTGAAGAGAGGAATACAATTATTAAGAATGAAAGAGTAAGACAGTTACTAGAAATTGCAAGATTTATAAATGAAAGGAGTGTTTATTTAGGAAAAAGGTATTTTCGTTATTGAATGGAATATAATTGAAAAAAGAGTTTCAAGAGGATTTTCGAAGGTGCTAATAGTTTGACTTTAAATTAAAATTTGCCATTTTAGCTAAATAATAAATTAAAGTTTACCATAAATTTATTGCATATGTACTTATGCGAATGTTGATGCATATAAAAGAATTAAAAAAAAACACTTATAATAACACAACATCAAAAATATTAAACAAAAATACATTTTATTTAATAAAATAAGTTTTTAATTCCAATTAAAATGACAAATTACACTCTTAATATTGAAATTTTACATATCTCAATGTAGGAACAACTTTAGTGTTTCAATTATCGTAGTAAAAATTGGTTTGGAAATTAGAGTTATATTTTCCAATAATATAAAACACTCTATTCTCATAAAAATAAATTTTTTTAACAAAATAAAGCCAGGATCAAGCCCTAATTAAAGTTAGTGGCTTTAAAACATTCTTATAATCCATTTGAGATTGCTTTTAGGAGGCTTAAAAGTTATTTTGAAAATTTAAAAGTTAATTTTAGTATTTGGTAAAAAAAAATTAAAATTACTTTTGTCAAAATTAGCATCTCCTACAACTGATTTTGAAAAGGAAGGAATGAGTAATTTTTAGATTATGATTTTGAAAATTAATTTTATCATTTAATATAATTTCATAAATATCCTCAAAATTATTAGCTAAACCCAAAATTATCCTTATTCAAATTGGAAAAAAAAATAAATATTTTAATAAATTTTTATTATAATTCATTAATTTAAATTTATTAATAACAATTTGTTAGTTGAATTATTATTAAAGTTGTTTCACTATATTATCAATATATTATAAATTTTATTTTTAGTAAAAATTATTATAATACACAATTAAAAATATTATATGTACATGTTTTTATATGTATAAGTCTTATCCTATATTATGTATATTTTAGTCATTTATTTTCTCTCAGCAGTTTAACAATAAAATTTACCAAATGTCCATAATTACTTTTAAAACTCACAATACTTTTAAAAATAAAATTTATCAAATACTTAACTGGTTCTCTTTAAAACTGATTATTTCTACAACAAAATTAACCGTAATTATTTAAAAATACGGCATTCCCAAACTAGCGTTTAATTATGCATTTATAGTCACAAATAATTGAGGAGAAATTTTAAAATATATTAATAATATTATGTCAGTCATACAATAAATAAATAATACAACACGTATGTATTTATTTAAAAAAATCATTTATAATTAATAATTATATTAAATTTAATTAGAGATGATGTGATACATATATTAATTAGTTATATAATCTATAATGTATAGTAAAATTCCTGGTAGGTGAAATTCTTTGCGGTGCATTATTTGGTCATTGGAAACTGAAATATATACACAACAGAAACCTAACCCAAGTTGCTTAAAAACCACTTGAGAACTGGCCGTAAACATGAGGAAAGGGTTGGCACATGAAGCGTTGCGGGGTTTAATTTATAATTCCTTGGGCGCCGGACCGGTGAAAGGCGATGCTTCTCCCGATATGGGGTTTGGACATCCTCGAATATTTGAGAGGGTTTAAAATCTGGCGATCTTATCGAATTGATATAAATGGATCCGATATCATGTGATTGTAAATATCATGAGCAATAGTCTCCTCAAAAAAAAAAAAAAAAAAACCCAAGTTGCTTAAAGTGTTGTTACATTTTTATTGGATTCCCTTCTTTCTGACAAGGGAGAGAGAGGGAAATAATAGCTACAGTATCATCAGGTTAATGCCAATACTACCCATTTCACACAGCTGTGCCCAGCTAATAATCATATTAATCTTCTCCTCCCTCTTCCCTGTGTGAAAAACTGAAAAATCTTGGCCTCACTGTCACTGGCAACATCATCATCAACAACAAACACAAACAACAGAATCTCCCAACACTTTCAGAAAACGGCCAAAAAAAACAACCACGGAAACAGAGAAGACAAGTGAACTAATCTTTGGATAACAAATTGATTCCCATTTTGGGTCTAATTAGCTGATAATTGAAAAAAAAAAAAAGATTATTCCAACAATATTTACATTGGAAATTAAAAGAGAGCAACTAGAATCCGAAACTTAAAAAAAAAAAGAACTAGACTAAGCGCAAGCTTCGCGCCTAAGAGGCAAGGAGAAAAAGGCATCGAGATCGGGCGCCTGGAAATAACCGTTCTTCGGCGGGTCCCGTTTTTGAGGGGCGAGAGATTTCTTCTTGGGAGGCGGAGGACAGACCGAGGCCACGGGCATGATCCTGTGCTTCGGCGTCGTACACCCTTCTTCCTCTTCCATATTCTCAGCCGTCCGATTAAAAATGATTTTTTAGGGGTAAAAAAGAAAAAGAAAAAAAAAAAACTGGAAACGGCGAGGCGTGGAGGGTGTTAAATAGATTAGAAGAAGAAGTTTTTTTTTCAGGGGATGGTGGGTTTTGAAATTTTGAAAAATTGAAAAACTGGGGGGAAAATGTATAGTGGAGGTGAGGAGAGGCGGTGGGCTGGAGCTGCGTTGGCGTGTTGTGATTATTAAGATCGTGTGGTGGACTGGTCGGTGACAGCTGGGGTGGGACATTCTGATTGCTAGACGTGGCGGTTCGTGAGCAGTTGATTCTTAGTTACGCTGTTTGGACCCCGTTTCTCTTTTTTTTTTTTTTTGCGGTTCAAATGTGACGGCGCCAAAGAAGTCGGTGTTTGCGCGGGATAAATTGTTGGGCTTGAATATCGTAAAATTTTTGGCTTAATTTTGGCTTATGAGAACAACAAATATGCTCTTCCGGGCTTTCAATTGAACTCAAATGTAAGCCCAAGACCTGATAAATTCGACCCTCCGTTTCCATCTCTTCATTATCCAATAGAGAAGGACTCATGGATTATCCAATTACGTATGAGGCTAACACCAAAGCAGGTGCATGTGGCTGCCGCGGCCGCTTTCGCCACTTATGTCGTGTGAATTTCATGTTTTTTTTAATTTGATTGATAATAATTAATTTATTTTAAATAAGGTAAATCATATTAAATTAAAGCGATCTTATAAAAAGTTTTTAAAATTAAAACTGATAAAAAATTATTTTAGATCAACCATGTTACAAGAAAAATTAAATGAATTAGCTATGTTGTCTATTGAGAAAGATATATTAGTAAAATTATAATGCAAAACTTTGATTAACAAATTTGTATCTCAGAAAGCTAGAAAAATTGATTTTAAATAGTTTTATTTTCGTATAATTCATTCATATATATTTTTCTTCAATTTTTTGGAGCAATTTTAACAATCAAAGCGCCCATTTTTGGGTTGTGGAGGTGTTTTGATAAATTACAATTAGAGTACCACTAATATTTGACAATCAATCAATCAGGACTCTACTTTAGTAATCCTATTATGACATAATATGAAGATCTACCCTCACTGAGGGCTGAACGAAAATTTATTCTACACCTATTATGACAAGATAGGTAAATTCTTATTAGGAGAGACAAGACCTAGCTATTGTTAGAACTTGAACCCATGCACCCAAGGTTTTATGGGTGCATGGAACGCGAATGGCCTACGAGCCTATTGGCCATTCACGGAGGTGTTTGTTTACAAGATGTAAGACGAAAATCAAGTTTGGAAATTAAAAAAGTCTAAAGTTGGAGCTAACTTGATTCTATGGGTGTAAAAGAGCGAGGATAATGGGGACTATAATTTTGATAAATTTTATGGGATATGAAAAGTAATTGCAAAATAAAATAGAGAATGGCAATGATATTTGTGTTAAAGTAATCAAACTTTAAATTCATATGAATTATTGGATACGATAACGTGACAAAATAAATTTCAAATCATATATGTATAGAGAAAAAAATAGTTGAAATTATTTAAATTTTTAGTACGATACTTGTTTAATTTGTTAGGTTTGTTACTGAAAACAAATGTAATTGAGATAGTATTGTAAGAACCCTATTATTATTTCCTTGGACCAATAATTGAGGTGTCAATATAAAGTGATAAATTAAAGCTTTGAGCCTCATTTTTTAAAAATACTAAAATGGAAGCAGCCACTCAGTGGTTCTGTCTTTTTTTAATAATTTTATTTAAAAAATAATTAAAATTAAAATTTATCTTAGGGGTCTGATAAGATAAATATGCGGGTTTAATAGAATCATCCTCTACCCCTTTTCTTAACAATGCTCATAATCTCGCAACTCAACATTTTATGTCTCACTCCTTGACTCTATAAATATTTTTTTTTTTTCACCAATTACGATCAAAAAGAAGAAAAAGGATTCCACAAAATCAAATTTTCAATTCTTTTCCGTTTTCTTTTTTGAATGACCCACTATTTTAAGATTTGATCTCGAAGGATTGAACATCAACAAATTTCGAATTTCACTTAGATTTTTTTTCTTAAATGGAATGTGGTTATGACTTTCCCAAATTCTAAATGATCAGATTCTTGTACACTCTTTGTGTTTGACTCATAATCAAGATAAAAGTAAGCGTACATTGAGAAGTGATTGAATGGTAAGTCACCTTATTTTTACATTTGAATCCTCTCATGCCATTTTGTCGGGGGGAATTTCTCATGAATATTTAGATATAAAGTTAACGTATAATTCTTTTAACAGGTATCATCACATGATAATAAGCATGATTTTTGAGTTTTTGGATTTCGTTTTTTAATTTATTTTTTAGTTTAGTTTCTTAATAATTTATTTTTTAGTTTAGTTTCGTAATACGAAGAGAACATGTTAAATATATTCTCACTTTTATAGTTATAAAAGTGAATATGAATTTCTTGTTTTGCAATCTATATTTTGAATCCAGCCCACCGAACATAAATTATATATCTTCTCTAAAAACAAAAATGAAAAGAAAAGCCCAAAAATGGTATTAAATAGGCCTTAAGTAATTACAAAATAAAATAGAGAATGTTAAAGATAATTATGCAAAAGTAATCAAACTTTAAATCCATATGAATTAATGCATATGATGACATGACAAAATAAATTTCAAATCATATACGTATAGAGAACAAAAATAGTTTAAATTGTTTAAATTTTTAGTATGATACTTGTCTAGTTTGTTAGGTCTATTACTAAAAATATATGCAATTGAGACAGTATTTTAAGAACTCTATTGTTATTTCTTTGGACCAATAACCGAGGCATCGATATAAAGTGATAAATTAAAGTTTTGAACCTGATTTTTAAAAAAATACTAAAATGGAGGTGGCCACTTAGTAGTTGTGTCTGTTTTTTTTTTTTAAATAATTTTATTTAAAATAATAATTAAAATTAAAATTTATCTAAGGGGTCTAATAACATAAATAGCGAGGTCTAATAAAATTGCCCTCGAGCCTTCTTGACAACGCTCGCAATCTCACAGCTCAGCATTTCATGTCCCACTCGTTGATTTTATTATTATTTTTTCCCAAATTATGATCAAGAAGAAGAAAAAGAATTCTACAAGTCCAAAGTTTTAGTTCTTTTCCTTTTTCTTTTTTGAAAGACCAACTATTTTGAGGTTTGACCTCGAAAGATCGAACATTAACAAATTTTGAGTTTCACTTAGATTTTTTTTTTAAAATGGAATGTGGGAATGACTTTTCAAAATTTTAAATGACCAGATTCTTGTGCACTCTTGATGCTTGACTCATAATCAAGATAAAAATTAAGTATAAACTGAGTAGTGATCGAATGATAAATCACTTCTCGATTTAAATATAAACTTAACGTATAATTTCATTTAATAAGTATCATCACATGATAATTAACGTAATTTTTTTTTAACTTCTTTTTTTAAAAGGTAAGGAATAAATAAACTCACAATTTTTTTAAAGATTTAATCAATTTAAAAAATTATTTAAAAATCACCCTATTAAACAAACACAAATTATGCATTGTTGTTGACACCACCCCTGTGTCGGGTCGCACCGAGGCTTGACTTTTTGATATGAGCTTAACTAAGATGGATTTTGTTGCACCGTCAATTCTAGGATCTTATGGTGCGTTTACTTCTAAGGAATGGGAATGAACAGGAATGGGAATGAGCTGGGAATGGGAATGGGCTGGAATGGGAATAAGGAATGGGAATGAGATTCTAATGTTTACTTGGTAAAAATAAATGGGAATGGGAATGTCTTTGGAATCACGTTGATGTGTTTACTTGGTAAAATAAATGGGAATGAGGAATGGTAATGAGAATCAATTTACTAAAATATCCACAGTGTTAAATAATGTGATTTTCATGAACTAGATATGTATAAATATTATTATAAAAATGATATTAATTAAAAAATAAAATTAATCATAATAATTATAAATGTTAATATTGATAATATTAATAAAATAAAATAATAATTAATAATAACTAAAATAAAAAATTAATAAAATTTAATAATAATAAATGTTAATAATGATAATATTAATAAAAATAAAAATAAAATTAATTTTATTAATATTAATTTTATTAACATTATTATCATTATTAACATTATTAACATTTATTATTATTAAATTTTATTAACTTTATTATTTTAGTTATTATTAATTATTATTAATATTATTTTATTAATATTATCATTATTAACATTTATTATTATTATATTTTATTAACTTTATTATTTTAGTTATTATTAATTACTTTTAATATTTTTATTAACATTATTATCATTATTAACATTTATTATTATTATTATTATTATTTAATATCATTTTTATAATAATATTTATACATGTATCTAGATAATGAAATTACATTATTACTATAATTATTAAATTTATTAACTTTATTATTTTAGTTATTATTAATTATTGTTATTATTCTTTTAATAATGATAAATTAATTATTGCTATTAATTATTATAATTATCATTATTTTTATTGTTAATAATGATAATATTAATAAAAATAAAAATAATAATTAATAATAACTAAAATAATAAAGTTAATAAAATTAATAATAATAATAATAATAATAAATGACATTTAAAATAACAAAATTATTTGTGATTTGACAGATAATTTAGTAAATATGAAAAATTAGAAGGATAGAAAAGTAGAATTTATGTTTGATTATTATTCATTCACATGGGTTCAATTATTATTTGGGGCATGGAATCATGATTAATTAAATTCAAATCTAATTTTAAGTGTATTTTGAATTCCACGAATTCAATTCTTCACGTTCACAGGGTTTAAATTAACTCCGTTAAAATTAGATTCCATTCCTATCATCCCCAATGGCCTGTGACCTATGCAGTCGGGAAGGGGACAGGTCAAACGACTCCATTCTCCACACGTGAAACTTAACCACGAGAGTGGGTCCACGATATCCCACGTGTCACCGAATTTGAGCAGCCTTGACCCCACGCAATAAAGGGTTGACTTTTGAGAAAGCGTCCATTTTTTATCTCAAAAGAACTTTCGCTTCGCTAGCCGACGCACGCTGCAGCTAACCTAAGCCCACTCTGACAGTCAACCCCAACCCGAGCCGAAGCCCACCCTCATTGTTTTTGTCTTAACCTTCGTTGAGAGTCTGGGTTTCAACAAAGTCAAACCCGCATGCAAACAAAGCTTCCCTCACTTTGAAGCAACCACTCGATGCCCGTCGAGATAAAATTTTCTAGTATAACACCAATCAGATGGGTCATTTGTCTCCAGATTTAATTTCCTTTGTCCATTTCTTCACATGCATTTCATCAATTAATCAGTCTCCGAATTTTATCCATTCTTTCTTCCCTCAAAATTGTCACCCACTTGTTTTTTTTTTTTTTTTCATTCAATCATCATCATCATCATCATCATCGTGGCTAGCTACTAGATGATGATAAATGCTTATTGGTATTTCGGTAAAGTACTCTATGTTAATTTTGGCATGATAAGATAAAATTAATATCAATCTTACCTAACCTTGTTTTGGCGAAGGTATCTGTCAAAAAACTGTAGCAAAGCATAGTTAATAAGTTGTCTAAATTTATCAATTTCTTTTCGTGATTCTATGGAGTGTCTATATATTAGACTCTATTTGAGGGTGTGTGCATTGTTACAGCTGCAACGCTACAATTGCTTTGAAAATAAAAGCACATTTAAGTTGGAAACGAGCTGAACTTCCGAAATATATTAAATATTCGCCTGGCCTTCAAATTGGTGCAGCAAATAGTCATTTTGTCATATAATTGAAGGATAAGATCAGCTAAAGCAAACTATTTAACAATTTTGCTTTGGAAGCGCACTAATCTTCCAACAAATGCATATTAACTTTTAATAAGTACCATGCATTGGGCTAATAATGCATGCTCAACTGCCTTAAAAGTATAATTTAGAAGGGAATGATGCTAATAAGATAGTGACACAGAGACTTATAGAAAAATTAAAAAGGTATATAAATTTATACATTCTTTAGTGGTTGACTCTAGCTTTAGTTGAAATGGGGTCACAATTCGGGTACGATTTGGTCCACCTCTATTGCAACAATCCCATCACGAAACAATGTTAACAGGACAAAACCCATCAACAAAAGTAACAGATAATAACACAGTCTGTTGCCTTCCTGTGAATCCAAATAATAGATGCGGACATGCTGTGATTGAATAATAAGGAAGTTACGAGGGTGCCCCGGTGCTGCAGTTAACCAAAAACGTACAAGAGTTTGACAATACCACAAAGGTCAACGCGTATGAATATATGCTACGCAACGCAATAGCGCAGTAAGCAATAAGTACTAGTACTCTCTTGTTAACATGTAATGTAATTTATTGTGAAGAGGGTAACACTAGCTAGTTAACGCACGTACACGTCACAACTTCCTCTCTTCATCATCTGCTCCACTACTTTCTCTCTCAACTAGTTTAGCCCTTCGGATTCATTCATTCTCTAAAATCTCCTTAAGTTATCTTAGTTTGTGTACGTGCCACTTAACTAATGGAGAAAGAAAATGATTCTTGGTTCGAAGACGACGAGCTTGTGAGGGAGCTTCTTGATGACCAGACTCCATTCTTTGTGCTGCCGGAAGAACCAACTGACGAAGCCAACAAGCACCCGAGCCCTTCAAATAATGAAGATCAGGCTACATTGAAAATGGTCACTTCATCAGCTGTATATTCAGGGCCAACGATTGAAGATATTGATAGCGCCTTATCGGTTGCAGCCGGTAAAGAGCAATATTCACAGGCAATTTCAAAAGCCAGGTTCATTAATCTTTCCTTTTCTTTTTTTTTTTTTTTTTTTTTTAACTTAACTATCTTATATATATATATGATGCGTCGTCTTTCTTACTTTACAAGATTAATGAACTTCAATCTTCTTTCTGCAGAATCTCATTGTTTGAAGGCGGTTTAGGCAAGATCGAGAACAAGTATACTCTGAAAATCAAGAACTGGGGCAATGGCATGGCTGATGATGGATATAAATGGAGGAAATATGGCCAAAAATCTATCAAGAGTAGCCCCAATCCCCGGTACATTAATTCTTCATTTTCTTGAAATTTTAATCTTTTTTTTTTTTTGGAAATTATTAAATGAACATTCTTTTGGTAGTTCCTTAGAACCAACATTTAGAATGGGCTTTTACGGTTGGTAAGTAGATGTGTTATGTATTATTTTGGACCTGAGCTTAATCACTAATGCTTAAATGTCATTTTCTTCATTTAATTATTTGCTGCTTTTGCTAATCGCCATCTCTTATCATAATTAGTGACTTAATAATAGTCACCAATCCTTTTGTTTTTTTGTTGAAAACAGAAGCTATTACAAGTGCACAAACCCAAGATGCAGTGCCAAGAAGCAAGTTGAGAGATCTTGTGATGACCCGGATACACTAATCATCACATACGAAGGGCTCCATCTCCACTTTGCTTACCCGTATTTTATACTGAACCAACCCCAACCGCAAGCCAGCCCACCAACAACGAAGCGGAAAAGGACCAACCCACAAGCTGAAGAAACCAAAGAACAAACACTTGACATGCAACAAAATTCAAACCCGTCGAGCTTTTCCAACAACAATGCCGAATGCCCATCAGCTTCCGAAGCAACGAGCCCACAAGGGTTGCTTGAAGATGTGGTGCCCTTGATGATTCGGAATCCCACAGGCAATAGTGGGAACCAGAACAATGTTTCTTCAAATACTTCTTCTTGTTCGTCTCATCGGTCGCCTCCTATTTCACCTTCTACGTTGTCATGGTCACCTAACTATAGCCTTTCTTGTTTTGATATGGGTATTAACACTATCATTAATTAGGTGAATTAATGTATACTCTTAGTGTGTTTCTCTACGAAAACAAAAGTAACAAATTCATGTGCCTTTTTTTTTCCCCCTTTTTTTTCTTGTGAAGTAGTAAAATGGTGATTTAAGTTGACGTGAAGAATGGAAATTATAGTATAATTCGTGAAGCAAAATGATGCTTCATACTGTATAATAATTTAGGGATACAAAATAAATTTTATTTGATGGTATATGTTAACAACTCATGCTGTGTTAGTAAAAAAAAAAAAAAAAAAGAATTTGTATTGATGAAATCTGTTATAAAGTGTATTAGTAAAAGGATGACTACTTTAGCTAAATTTGCTTGGATCGATTCAGTTCAAGAATCAATCCAGGTTCGATTTTAAATTCTTTGAACCGAATCGATTTTTAATATGATTCAGTCCTTAGGTCACAATAAGAAAATAATAACAGAATTTAAATATTAAATAATACAATTTATGTTTAATTGGAAACGTAAAAAAAAAAAATTCAATTTATTGATTTTCATTAATAAATGATAATTAAAATTAAACTAATATTTAATTATATGAAAAATGATTTAATAAATAAGTAGTTTAAATATCTAATTCATAATATAACTTTTACTAAATTTATATCACACTTCAAATACTTTAAAATATTCCATTATTTAAATTATATAATAATATATACTAACAAATTAACACTTATTAATGTAAAATAATTAAATTAAAATCAGTTTGGTTCAAACAATTCAATCGGTTAATAGTACGCCACGTGTTCTGTGTGTTAATTTTATAAACGGCACGTCACCTCAGTTCCTTATACTCATCGACATGGCATTTGTATGATTTACTGATTGTTGGAAATCCGCAAGCCCATGTTAAGGCAACATTTATGTAAATAATGTCATATATTTTCTTAATTTAAAAACGCCGTGGCATTCATAAAATTTAAAGAGAATTTTTATTCATTGAATTTACTATTATAAATAAAATAATTTTAAAAAATTAATAATAAATAAACTAACATAGGTATATTAATTTTTTTCTAAGTTAATTTATTTAATAAAATTTAATCCTACCAAAACAAAAACACTTTAGATTCTCAGTGTGATCAAATTTATTGCACCAAACTTGCCCCTTACATATTTTAATAAATTTTATCAAAAGTGATGTATTCATTTATTAAACAATAAAACAGTTAAATTTGATTGCTTGATATTGAATCGGACGAGATATTATTTATTTATCATTTTTTAAGTAATTAAGATAAAAAATAGAACAAAAGAAATGAAGTTAAACTGACCAAACTGACCTAACTACTAGCGTACGAGTACCGAAATAGGCCGCAGCAGTTGAAGCTCAAAAGGGTAAATTTGTCTTTTGAAGAAGAAGGCGGTTTCCAATTTCAGGTACACAAACGGGGTCCTAATTTAGTACCTAAATTCTGATCTCCCAAAATGGCAAAATCCATGTTAAAAAAAATATAAATAAATAAGTAAAATTAAAAAAAAAATCATTATTCCTCTCTTTCTTTTTCCCTCGCTGAAATTCATTTTTTCTCATCAGCCAAGCAAACAAACTCATAAAACTTTCTAGGGTTTTGGAATCAATAAATAATAATCAATTTCATGTTACAAATTAACTATCGCCAATTAAAATGATTTTCTCAAGAATCGGTCGCTCACTCTGTCGCTCCGCTCGATCCTCCACCTTCCAAAAAGTATCAACACTGATTTTTCTTCAATCCTCATCTCTCCCAACTGCTCGCTCTGTTCTATTTTTATTTTTATTTTTATTTTTTTATAAATTTTTTACTTCTAAATTTTTTGATTACTATTGAATTTAATTATATATTTAGTTATTCTGTTGGTTTTGTAGAACGTGGCGTCCGGTGACTACAATGCAAGGGCTGCCTTATTAATCGAACCGATATTCCCGACGACGCCGTGCATTTCACGCGTTGATGGAGGGTTGGGTTTTGTTAGAAGCTTTTTAACCTCTGCTGGAGCTGGAAAGCAGCTAGTTTCGTTGAACAAGTGCTCGTCGAATTTCAATTCGATTGTTGCAAACCCTAGGGCTCGGCAATTTTGCTCTGGCCAGTCACCTAAGAAAAGTAGTGAGTCAAAATTTTCTTTTTTAAATTTATTCTTTATTCTTTATTTTTTAATTTTTTTTTCTATGATATGTAATTTTTTTTTAATTTTGTTTTTTGAACTTTTAATAAATGTAGAATATGAGAATTATTACCCAAAGAATAAGAAAGAAATCCCGAAAGCAAATGAGCAGAAATTCGAGTCCAAAGGTATGTCATATCCCCGTTGTTATGTGTGTTTGTTTGCATGTATTTATTTGAAGGATTAAATTTCTGTTTGAGGACAATATATGATGGGTTAAGTTAGTGATATTTGTTTATTTTTGTTATTTTTTATTTTTTACTTTATCAGTTGTTATTGCTGTTTAAAGACTAGCTTTACGAAATGGTGATTGTGTCGTTCGTGGGGGATGTCTCTTTTCTGTGATTTTCCATTCTTCATCACTATGACTAAAATTCCATGATTGCTTAGTTTGTTGACCTTTGGAATTTCCTCGTTGTATGTACATTTATTGATTGAAGTGGCTTTAGATGTTCAGAATGGCCTATTAGTTTGCCCTCTGAATGAACTAGATGCTGGGTAGACTCTAAAATATATTAATTGGGGCCTAATGGAGTTTATTAAGCTAGAAGCCTAGAACATGTGATTTGATTGGTTTTGTATGAGCTTATGGCTTGTTTATCATCTTTCAACAGAAGAAAATACCCTCTGGAATGGTTATAAACTAGTTTTAGTCTACGAGTACATTTTCAGGGATAAGTCCCCTGCTCCTTTTTTTTTTCCTCCCTTGTGACAATTTTAATGCATTTTACTATTTAATTTGTGTATTGTGGTACCAATTTAGGATGCACGTCAAACTCTAATTTCGTTGAGATGTTTTAATCACTGTTCATTTCTTTGATGGAGTGAGAGTATATTCTTATTTTTGCCCCCTTTTTTGTGCCTTTTCAGGGGACTCGGGTACTGGTGACCATGGGAATTTCCAGAACTTCACTAGGCAGTTTTCAAATTTTTTGAGTCCTTTATTGTTTTTTGGATTTGTGTTATCATCAATGCTTTTATCTCCAAAACAGCAGAAGGAGGTCAGCAATTTATTTCCCTGCCCTTTCCACAATTAATTTACTGGTTTTCAGAAGATACAGATATTGTCTCAGTCACCACTGATGGGAATCTGCAGTTGGAATACATTCATTTAGTATTTTAAACTTTTTGACAAATACTGACTTTGTTTCGCCTCATAAGACCTTGATGTCAAATGTCTTCACTTAGTACTTTGTGCACAGCTTCTACACATTCCAGATTTAAGTCAAGTTCTTCTCCTGTTATGAAACAAATGAACCCTTACATGGTCACGGAGTATGTCTAACTATGTTTAACCTTATCCAAATTGTTGTGAGACAATAAGATCAGCTATCTAATACCCAATTAGGTGTAAACAAAGGGCCCACACATTTTTGGTTGTACGGTGAAGAATTGCTGGTAGGTGACCTAGTTTCTTTTACTGTTATTCACTTCTAACACATTTTATGTGCCTCAGATATGGTGCTTTAAGTCATTTGTTTGTAATGCATTTTTAAATATTTCCATGGTTACTAGTGCTTTTTTTCCTTTTCCAATTTCATGTTCTTTAATTGTTTTTTTTTAACTTGTTTTACATTTTCCCAGATTAGTTTCCAAGAATTCAAAAACAAGCTACTTGAACCTGGTCTGGTGGATAGAATTGTTGTTACAAACAAATCTGTTGCCAAAGTGTTTGTGAAAAGCACCCCACTCAGCGCAAATGAAACCAATGATGATTTTACACGGAGCCCTGACAAAAGAAATTTAAGCCAGTGCAAATACTATTTTAACATAGGAAGTGTTGAATCTTTTGAGGAGAAATTGGAGGAAGCCCAAGAAGCACTAGGGATAGATCCTCATGATTATATTCCAGTAACATATGAGAATGAAGTGAACTGGTACCAAGAATTGATGAGGTTTGCACCAACAGCCTTGCTTTTTGGAGCCCTCTGGTTCATGGGTCGAAAAATGCAGAGTGGACTAGGTGTTGGAGGTCCTGGTGGACGGGGTGGCCGTGGAATATTTAATATAGGAAAAGCAACTATTACGAAGATGGATAAGAATGCCAAAGATAAGGTTAGAAATAACTATGTGTTTGCTTTATATCATTTATTGCTGCTGTTTTATTACATTTGCCATTGAAGTAAAAAAACTTAGATATGTAAGGTCATCTCCTTAACTAGCAATTTCAATGTTCTATTTGGTAAACTAGGTGTTTTTTAAAGATGTAGCTGGCTGTGATGAGGCTAAGCAAGAAATTATGGAGTTTGTACACTTCCTGAAGAACCCAAAAAAGTATGAGGAGCTGGGAGCGAAAATTCCAAAAGGTGCACTTCTTGTAGGCCCTCCTGGCACAGGGAAGACACTTCTTGCAAAGGCAACTGCTGGTGAATCAGGTGTGCCTTTCCTCAGTATGTCTGGGTCAGATTTTATGGAAATGTTTGTTGGAGTTGGGCCATCTAGAGTACGGAGCTTGTTTCAAGAAGCAAGACAGTGTGCACCTAGTATTGTATTCATTGATGAGATAGATGCAATTGGTCGAGCAAGGGGTCGTGGAGGCTTTTCTGGTGGCAATGATGAGCGTGAAAGTACTCTTAATCAGTTGCTTGTAGAGATGGATGGATTTGGAACCACCGCTGGAGTTGTTGTACTTGCTGGCACAAACAGACCAGATATTTTAGACAAAGCCCTATTGAGACCTGGTCGATTTGATCGTCAAGTAACAATCGACAAACCTGACATCAAAGGTCGTGACCAGATTTTTCAAATCTATTTGAAGAAGCTGAAACTTGATAATGAGCCATCATTTTACTCCCAGAGACTTGCTGCACTCACTCCTGGATTTGCTGGAGCAGACATTGCAAATGTCTGTAACGAAGCTGCTTTAATTGCAGCAAGGAATGAGAGTGCACAGATCACCATGCAACATTTTGAGGCAGCCATAGATAGGGTCATTGGCGGTCTGGAGAAGAAGAATAAGGTATTTTGTTTCTTTATTGTGCGGTATTACTTCTGGGTGATACTGTTTTCTTGGTGTTATTTATTTATTTTTTTCTTCTTTTTTCTTTTAATATAAACCAAGCCCCACCTCAATCTGGTGTGAGTGGAAATTGATCCCAAGGCCTCTTCTTCTGCCCCAAGGGTGTTTTCTGGTTTGTTTGAAAGTGCTTTGAGTATTATAAAAAGTGCTGCCAAATAGCGTAAGCATAATAATGTTTTTTAGGAAGAAAAATACTTTTAAAGCTCTTAAAAATAACATTTCCACGTGTACCGCAAAGAGTTTCTTTCAGTAGAAGGTTTGCTTTTATCATGCCTGAGAGTACAATGATATGTTAATCTTTCAAAATATTAGCTCTTGATTTGTTAACAGATGGTTACATTTTCTGTTTGTGGCATCACTAACTTTGTGGATGGACTTGAGTGGTGCCTGCTGGAAACTTCTGACGGAACATTTGGGAGTTTGCCTTTTTTTATTTTTATTTTTATTTTTTAGAACTCTGGGTTGAACTGCTTCTGTTCCTTGTCTAGGTCATAAGCAAGCTGGAAAGGCGGACTGTTGCTTACCATGAATCAGGTCATGCTGTTGCTGGTTGGTTCTTGGAACATGCAGAACCCTTGCTGAAGGTAACTATTGTCCCTCGTGGTACTGCAGCTCTTGGGTTCGCCCAGTACGTGCCCAATGAAAATCTTCTGATGACCAAAGAGCAGCTTTTTGATATGACATGCATGACGCTTGGTGGTCGAGCTGCTGAGCAGGTGACTTTACAGACCACTCTCTCCCTTGCAGATCCCTCTCCCCGTTTTCTCTTCAATTCCTATATTCCTGGATATATGATAGTAGACATATTCCTGGAAATGCATGTTGACTTAAAACTTATTACTTAATTTAGCCTAAGGACTAGGCTTTGAATGTTCTGTGTGTATTCATGGAATAAGCTGATACATGTTTTTACTCCAAATTCATCTGATTCATCTGAATTGTAATTCTCTTATCTCTGCATCAAGTGCAAGGGCTCTAGCTTTGCAAAGTTGTTATATTGGATGCCCCTCTCCATGGTTTTGTTTGTACTTCATCTGATACTAAAATGCTGAATGGTTGAAAGTGTAAGCGTCTAGTTTTGTAAGGTTGTAAAGTGTAAGAGGCCTATACTTGCTTTATTATTTTTGGTTACTCGTTTTTATTATGCTGTTCTGATTTTTCTTGAGAGCAGGTTTTGCTGGGGAAAATATCCACTGGAGCCCAAAATGATTTGGAGAAAGTGACTAAGATGACATATGCTCAAGTGGCGGTATATGGTTTCAGTGACAAGGTGGGTCTTCTTTCCTTCCCTCAGAGAGATGATACCTTTGAGATGACCAAGCCCTATAGCAGTAAGACTGGTGCAATTATTGACAACGAAGTGAGAGAATGGGTGGGTAAGGCATATGATCACACTGTCAAGTTGATAGAAGAGCACAAAGAGCGTGTGGCGCAGATTGCAGAAGAGTTGCTTGAGAAGGAAGTCTTACATCAAGATGACTTGGTTCGGGTGTTGGGAGAACGCCCTTTCAAACCTAGTGAACCCACTAATTATGATAGATTTAAGAAAGGATTTATAGAAGATGACAAGGAGTCAAAAGAGACAAAAGAGGGTGGGACTGCTGAAGATGACAATTCATCATCACCCTTGGAGCCTGAGGTTGTGCCTACATAGCGGTTGAATAAAGGTTAGTGAATGTAAATGGAACTTTGTTAGGTTAGTTTGTTCACTTCACTTCATCTTTCAAATAAATCATAAAATGTAAAAATCATGGAATGAGCAAATGGATCAATTTCCTCCGTTTAGCAAATTCTGCATTTGATGATCTCGATGACTTTAGCTTAATTCAATGTATAAAGCCTATGCCAGCATTTACGGAACTTTTGGTTGCCTTTCAGAAGAGATTTTTTGCATCCATTCATCTTCGGGTGAGTTTTATACCTTTTCCCGCAATCATGGTAACTTTCATTATTTCTAAGAAATGATAGGAAATAGACGAACGGGATTAACCCGGAGACGATGGCAATTGGGATATTTTGGTAAATATTTAGTACTAAAGTGGAATTGAATGAAAGGTTTTTTTTTTTTTTTTGTAATTTTAAAATTAATAATTGCCCACAAGCCAGAATCTAGCAGGGGATGAGCGACGTCCACATCCTTTTTCGTTCCTCTGGAGCCACACTTCATTTCATGCCTGTGGCGTGATGTGAATTAAGCCTCCAGAAAAATGGCAAAATGCAAATACAGTCGCTATAAAGTCTCTGTAAAGGTTAAAAATTTTAAGAGGCTACTTGGTGTGTTCACTTACCAACAAGGAGAAATAAAAATTTTGGAATTGGGATTAATGACGCGCTTAATTACAAAATTAAGATTTAGAATTGAAATTAAAATAATGTTGGGTTCACAAATTTGAGAATTATTATCAGAGTTTTAATTCTCAAAGGGAGGTTTGGGAATCAGAACTCTATTATCATAAATGACATTTTTACTTAGGGGCTTGTTATGTTATATTTAATGTAATATATACACCCAATAGTTGGCAGCCATGTGTCTTGAGGAGAGAGAAAAGACATTGAAAAGCAAGTAAGAGAAGTTGGCAGTAAATGACATGAAATGTAACTTAGGCAACTCCTTTTACTTATAACTAAACTTCTTAATACCAATTTTATCTTTTAGTTAAATAATAATTAAAAATTAAAAGATAATAAAATTAATAATAATAATAAATTAATAAATTATAATTATAACACATATTTTATTAATAATAATAATATTATTAATAACAACAACATTATTATTTTATTATTACTACTACTACTACCACCACCACCACCAATTGACAATAATTAACAAAGGATATTTTAGTAAATTATGATATTTTCAATATAAAATAAACACATTAATGGAAATAAATTTCATTTGATTTCAACTCCTACAACTCAAATAAATAACTTACCTGATTTTCATTCGTAATTCTGATTCCAGTCTATTCTGATTGTAGTTCATTCCAATTCCATTCTATTCTAATTATTGATCAGCAACCGCGCCAATCATGTGGTGTGTGGCATTGGTAACAGTGCCACATAAGGAGTTCTCTTAGATGGTGGAAGCATTTTGTTCTTATTTACATTAGACAACAAATGCACAAAATCACATTGTCTAAATCTTGCTTCATCTTCGTGGTGTTCATAATTTTGGAAAATATTGACGGGGTTTCACACATTGTTGATTTGTATTTATCTAGAATTAGAGGCTGAAAATGAACTATTTCTAAGTGGGATAAGAGGTGGCATAATGGCAGTACGACACAAAAACCTATATTTGGTGAAGTCCAATAACAATATATCAACCACATACGTTTGACATAGATGATGCCATGCAGCACATTATCCTCACGACAAGTTATAAGATTTGTATATGGAATGAAAGATGTGACACCATAAGGACAACGGGGGTTGTTTTCATTATAAAATTTGTAAATTTTAAAATACTTAATTACGTCGAACCCGCTCTAAGACAGAGCACGCTTTCATAATTATACGATCTAAGTTATAATGTGTGTGTTTTTATTTATTTATCACTTTGCATGTGTGATTGTAATTTGTACTAAATTTCCAAACAACTCTAAAATAACCATTACCAATTTTAAATTATTTCTCCATATAATTCATTGATCACGAGTGTTTTTGCTTTTGAATTATCCCTCAAAATTTGGCTAGAATGATTCCTCGCTTCCCTATAGGATGGGCCCTTTTGTAATTAGAAAGAATTTTCGTTAGGCCATGGATTGATAATGAAGCCATTCTAATGGACAAAATATATTGCTTTTGAGCATCAAAAAGTTGCCCATAATTCTAAGCATAATGATAATGGCCTCCTTGTTGGAAAGCAAACAATTTAGGATTGAATTGAGATTCTCTCCAATAATTCAACACCAATCATTAGCAGATTGTACAATGAGATAATGATGGTGTAAAAGAAGAAGAATTTTGAATGGTGTGAAATGGAGAGATTCTATTTCACATTCTGTAGCTGCGGCTGTGTACAAAATCTTTGCTGCCAATAACCCAGCAAAAATAAATAATAATTTTAATTAAATTAATCTTCGAGTTGAGTACTTCTGCTAATCACGATTGATTCACAAAAGTAATGGGATTGTGTCTTCCTTTCAAAGTGTCTTTTTTGTTTAAGAGATGCTCCTATTTGTTTAATCGAGTCACCATTTCGTACTTAGTTAATTGTTAAATGTGTATATGACTCGCTTGAATACTAAACTAGCATCACATTAAAGCATAAAGTACAGATTATGGGTGATTAGTTTATGCTTAAAACAATACAAAAGTATAGCCAACCCCTTTTGCTCCCTGCCAAAAACAGCATTAAAAATTCCATGCTACCATTCAACGCAAAATCGCATGTCATATATTTTCTTTTTGATGGACTTGGTTTCCTGAATCTTCTCGAATTGAAGAAAGTAGGGAAAAAAAAAGGATATTGGGTTCATTTTCGTTGTGAAAACAATTGGCTCCCACGGGAAGACGAGCCTAAACTTGGGTGAAAAGTAAATGCATACCAGCTATATATTTATATATAACCGTTGTGCTTAACTTTGAAAGCTATAGTGTCTTTAAAGGTGTATTAATTTGTGTCTTGTGAAGTGCATTATTGCTCTCGCAGTACCGAACCATGCACTTTCGGCTGATCATTTTTCACTACCAGTACCAACACCCGTAGTAGATATTTTCAGAAGATGCTTGCATCATTGGAACTGCTAATTTAGCTTTTGTATTTAGCAATCAATCAAACGCATTAACTTACAAATCTTTCTAATAGAACAAATTATAAAGTGCAACCAAGACCACCAAAAATCTAATGCAAAGTCCATTGTCTTTTTTCGTCTGCATTGATCGTGATGGGCGTTGGAGGGGTAAAATATTCACAACATGTAGAAAATTTTCACGCTCTAATCATTGATTAATTTGTCAGATGAATCTATGACGTCCGTTGATGCAGCTTTCCTACTCCACCTCACCGAATCATAAAACCCAAATGCCCCGATAATATATGGTCATTAATTTTATATGTTTTATAATTATTGTTTCAGCAAAAATTATATATGTATGTAGGAGTCTTAGTCATAGCCAGCCAGCCTTGGTGGTTGAAAATTTGAAATTATTGAGGGGAAAGAGTTGGAAATGATGCTTTCAAAGTGAGATAGTCCACCACCATTATATTGTTTTCATCAAACACGTAACCATCTTTGCCTATAATTTAAGGATTTGTGAATAAGATTGAATAATTAAAAAAAAAAAGGGTCTCTTCGGTTTCCCTTTTAAGCCCCTTTTTCATTTGCTTCTCTTGTACTTTTGCTTGCCATGCAATCTTAGGCCTCCAATTATTTGCTCCAACAAACATTAAATTAAAACAAATAAGTTCATTTTATGGTCTAATTTTGGGTTAGTCGTTTTCACAAACAATAGCCTGGCGGCATGGGATCCAAATCGTGCAATTCAAAATTTTAATTTCATGGTCACATACCCGGCCGCATACAGATTAAATTAATTTTTTGCAGCAACCCAACTTAGGAAACAGCTTAGTGTTGTCATGAATCATTTTTATATTCTATTGTTGGAAGCAATTAATATTAGGGTTGGCTATATGTAAAGGGTGGCAAATATGTCATGCATCACCGTGTACTGTGTCAAATTAATTTGGTCAAAATAGATCCACTCATTTAAATCGTGTCAAAATTTTTAAACACTAATTCGACGCCCCGATTAATTGTTTAGATTAAAAATGAATCAATATGATATCATTAATTGAATAATTTATTATTTTCATAAATGGATTTACAAGACGGGAATTCTAAACCTAATCCTGATATGATCAATAGATGAGTGACATACATTTTAAACCATTTTAAACTGTGTCATTCTTATGTTAGATTGACGGGTACGACACACACCGCCACCACTAACTAATATAATAGATAAAAAAAAAATTGCATTCACAACAACTTGCAGATCGATGTTAGCAGCAGAATTTTTCATTTATAAAGGACCATTTGGATACGTATGGCTTAAGAATCGATCAATTATTGACTCCAATACGGAATGATATATATCAAAGAGTTTTCATTATCTATAATTATATATAAAACCAGACGTGAGTTGTTTGTCTTTCTCTGTTCAATAATAGAGGTAATTAACACCCCCATTCATACACTCAAAATGTTAAAAAAAAAAAAAAAATGAACACAATCATCATGCGGACTTTTCAAAAATGTCTTGCGTTGTATGGTAATTAACTAAAAAGTTTCATATTGGTGATAGCTATGCGTTCAAAAGTGATTTTTTAAAAAATAGTCAAATGGGTTATAAAGAAAGAGCTTTGCCTGGGAAAAGGGTCACTTTACAGGCGAGCCAACTCATAGTCATATGTAAATATCAAAACAATTTTAATTTAATTGCATGCGGTGCATCATGATTCATGTGTCCAGAATTGTCCAGATGATTAGGTTTGGCTTGTTTGGAACCAATCAACCAGATACTGGCATCTCTCTTACTTGACCAAAATGCCCCACCAAATGAAAGTGATATTTTTTTTTGGCCTTTTTTTAAACAAATTAGGAGCTGGGGGAAGCTTTGTTCGTTTTCATCACTTTTTCTATGAACCTTATTAATTAGCAATAAAAATAAAACTCATAAATATATGAATGATCTCTGGTAAGCGACTTTGTCCGCATATACAACTGTACTTACTCAAATGTGGCCAGAGTTTTTCATATCATTGTGACACAAAATGTCTGCTAAAATAAACCTCTATTTTCATGGAATAATTATAATTACGTGGATGTTTATCATTTTAATTTTTTGTCATTACGTAAATAAATCTTCATCTCTCGTAACTTTCATTGTCTCACACAAACTTATGATTATTCATTAATATAGTTATACAGCCATTTAATAAAATAAAAAAAAAGACACGTCTCCTTGTTTGTACACATTTCATACCAAATAAACGAGCACTCTCTAAATTATTGTGTTGTGTCTTGATCTATCCCTTTCTCTTAGTGTATATGTTTATTGTGTTCTAGCTTGATTATCTAACATTATATTTGTTTATTTATTTCTCAAAGTTAATTAGGACCTCATAAGATAGACGATTCTTGTTTTATCTCTTCTTCTCCACATTCAATTTGCAAAACAATAAGCAGATGACGACTCATAAAATATGGTGAGCAATATCGTCCACCTATTTGCTATATGAGAGAGTTCAATTAATTTAATTATATTAGTGTACAACTGTACATCACTGGAAGATATTTTTTTCATATGCATGAATTTAAACACAGATATTGGTATCTTTCTTACTTGACCAAAATACCATCTAGATAAAATAAATCACTTTTTTTGGGGTGAGAAATAAAGTTGGTATACGTGAAGCTTGATACATTTTGACCTCTTTTGGTATCAGCCACTTTTTAGAATATGCTTTGCTCATGTCAAACAATATTTATCACATTAATGCGAGCTATTTTAAATTATTTGATAATGAGATAATACAATTAAGTTATTGAGAAATTTACATGTCACATCATTCGTTATAAAAATTTATGAGGTAACTAAGTATATTTAGTATTACTTATCGTTTATTAATCTTTTAGTGTTTACGGTGATGAGAGAGCGTGGGCAACACCGTTTATCACATCTGAAGGGTTCCGTCACAATAATAAAGACTTTTGTTGGAAGAAAACAACATGATAAAAAGATAATTTTCATTCTTATAAGACACTTGGTAGAGTACTTTATTGGGATAATCATAAACCTAAAGATAACTAATGAAAACCCCATATCTTCAAGTGAGTACTGCAATTAAATTGGAATGATTTTTGGCTGCAGATTCTGGGCAGTTCTGGATAGATTCATGCAGTTAAAGAGAAGGGTAAATTTTTACCATAAAGTAAATTGTTAACTTGTTCTAGACAAAACTGGAAAAATAAAATTCTCAAGAGAGAAAGAGAGAGAAAAAAAAAAAAAGAAGAAAAGAAATAGAGTCCAGGAAGCAAAACATTAACTTGTTCCTTCCTGTTAACTTTCTCTCAACTACTTTTCAAAAATATTTTTCTTTACCGTAAAACATTAAAATAATAAAATAATTAATTTACAAAAAAAAAAAAAAAGGAAATTGCAGCAGACGCAACGGTTCCATTTCTCTATATAAACCCACCTCTGCTTTCCTTCTTCCTCCCCTCTCGCTTCTTCTTCTTCACCTGCATCTTCATTATCTTTGCATTGCTTCAAATTCGCTCAATCAAAGCTCTCTTTCATTCGTACCGGTCATTCTTTTTCTGGTGGGATATTTTTCTTTGGTTCTAAATCCCCTGCTGCTTCAATTTATATACTTGTTTTTCTTTCTTTGACATAAATATATGTTATTGTTATTGATCATCATCGCATTGAGTTTTGAAGATAATTTGGTTACCAAATGTACCATTTGTGGATGACCCTTTTAAGAGATGAACTAATGGAACCCTTTGTGGCCTTTTTCTAAATACTTTTTTTATGGTCTATATCATTTCACCTTGGCCTGTCAGTTCGTTCATCTTATTTGCTGTTTGTGGTAGTGGTTTATTTACCCACTCATGAACTTATAAAGCCCTTGTCCCAACTCCCAACTACATGATATGGATATTGGCCGAAAGATTATCCACACATTTAGGGAGATTTTCTCTTCCTTAATTATCATAGCAGCAAATGAAAATCAGTAGTTTGAGAATTAAAATGAACTTTAATGTTGATGTGGGTGGTTTCAAGTTTTGTTGGAGCGTTGTGCTAACGTGTTTTGATCACTTGCTGAAGGTCTTTTGAATCAAAATGGAGTACGAAGGCCGTTACCGGATGGCTGCTACGAAATACGATTGCCTTCTGTTTGGTAAGTTCTGATCCTACTCGTGCATTTGGCTTGAAAATCCAATTAGTTGCTGCTGTAAATAGAAAGCACGTAACATTTTTATGTTTGCTTTTTATCTGCAGATCTAGATGATACCCTGTATCCCTATAGTTCTGGTATTGCTGCAGCATGCGGACAGAACATCAAAGGTACTGATACTTCTTGGCTTTTCTTTGTATTTGCAACTGTTTTATATGTTTCACATTTTACTGTTTTTATATGTTTCACACTTTACTGTTTTCTTTTTTCAAATTGTCAAATGAATGCTTTTTTTTTTTTTTCATTTTCTAGATTATATGGTTGAAAAGCTTGGCATTGAGAGGAGCATAATTGAGGACTTGGGTAACTTGTTGTACAAGAATTATGGGACAACAATGGCTGGACTCAGGGTACATATTATGACTTTGAAAACTCTTCTTTTCAGCATCTTCTATAATGGTCAAAGTTAGAATATGGTGAACTGATTTTGTGGGCTGGGGTTTCTTGTTTTGCAGGCTATTGGCTATGACTTTGACTATGATGACTACCACAGGTATGTTACATCTCGAAGGTTTATGTTGGCAACCCCTTATGACTTACTTGCATTTGGTGATGGTGATTGACTTTTCACTTTCGTATATAACAGTTTTGTGCATGGGAGGTTGCCTTATGAGAACTTGAAGCCAGATCCTGTTTTGAGGAGTCTTTTGCTGAGCCTGCCTCTAAGGAAAATTGTAAGCATTTATTTTTTTTTTTTTCAATAATTAGTAACCTCTTAGTGGTTGTATTCGTTGGTGTGTATTCTCATAGTTTGTGTATCTTGTGTGGGGAAAAAAAATACAGATCTTCACAAATGCGGACAAAGTTCATGCTGTCAAAGTTCTCAGCAGGCTCGGATTGGAAGACTGTTTTGAAGGGATTATATGCTTTGAGATTCTGAATCCGACTCACAAGAACACTGTTTCTGATGATGAGGATGACATTGAGTTTGTGGAATCAGCTGCTTCCACCACAACTAGCCCCAATGGCCCTCAAATTTTCGACATAATTGGTCATTTTGCTCAACCAAACCCAAGTTTGGTTGCATTGCCAAAGACTCCCATTGTGTGCAAACCATCCGAATTAGCCATTGAAAAGGCTCTCAAGATTGCCCGCATTAACCCTCAGAGAACAGTATGTTTATCTTTACTAGGCTCTGTCTTCCCATGTCCTTTTCGAATCATTGATCAGTCAAATATATAGACCGTATATGGTAGTTAAATTTGCTGATGTTTTTCATCGTTGTGTCTTTGCTCTTTCAGTTGTTCTTTGAAGATAGCGTCCGAAACATTCAGGCTGGAAAGCGTGTGGGGCTTGACACTGTGCTGGTAAGTCTTTGTGAGGACGCACCAAAAATAATGTGCCACATTACTTGTTCATACTAACGATGAAATGATGCCATACTATAGAAGGACGGCCTCTGATTGAGAGTTTGTTGAATTAAAATGTGTTGTGCAGATTGGCAAATCACAGAGGGTTAAAGGTGCAGATTATGCATTTGAAAGCATCCACAACATCAAGGAAGCAATACCAGAGCTCTGGGAATCTGATAGGAAATCGGAAGTCGGGTACCCCGGCAAGGTTGCTGTGGAGACATCCGTGACAGCTTAGATACTATGTTATGATCATATCATCACCTAGAAATGTCAATCATGCTCTTCTGGGGGTCTCATTCTGTCCCCATTCCCTATCACTTTGTTCAAATGATGTAGATGTCTTTTTTCAGATCAATCAATTAAAAAAAAAAAAAAAAAAAAAAGAGAGGCATCAGTTCATTGTTTACTTACACAGACCACAGAGCAATGTCTATCAGTTGTGTCACAATCCATAATCAATCATATAAAGATGTGTGGGAGGCCGTGCTAATCACGATGATTATATAAAATAATTATGTGATTAGGTGTAATTCAATCCATTCTCACATAATAGAGAGGAATTATAATATATATATTAATATATTCCAGACGTGATAGCTGATTTGGTGCATGAAAATTGGAGGAACAAGACTTTTGTTTATTAATCTATCATTCTGGACTACAGGTGTAATATATTTTAAGCTTTTAGTACAGCAGAGAAGATAGGCATAAAAGCATTTCAAACTCAAAACTCAATTATTAGTTGAAGCTAAAGCTACTTATGACTTGGGCTCGTTCTTGGGTCCCCACCAATTTGCATCAATGATGCATGCGTATGGTCCATTTGATGATCGATTGTATGCGGCCAAAAGAAGCTTTAGCATTATTTTTGCCTTTTTTCTGCAGCTCTCCTGGCAAAGTGGCGTATCTTGGTACCATTGTGTGTGTGTGTGCATGCGTGAATGATGCATTGTTGCTTTTCGAAATTTGATTGGTGCGCGTATACATAAATATCTTGGCATCAGAAAGTTTAAAAGATGTTACAGTTCCCAGTAATGCAGCTCCAAAATTTTTGATCCCACATGTTTTGCACATGCCCAGATGCAAATGGAGTTTTGGGCATAGCTTTTCTTGGATATTGACTCCACAGCGATTTTAGATGTACGAAGGAATCTAAAGTTTGGTTTTATTAGCTGTTGTTGGCCATTGCCATCTGTATTCATCTTTAAAAACAAGAAGCATTTACTTAACTGGTAATTGCTTCATTTTCATCACAAAAGACTCTGCTTTTTTTTTTTTTCTTCTATTTATGGGCTTGCAGCGTAATAGATACTTCAAGTATTGAGGCTTCCACTAGTGGTTACGCTCCTACTACTGGTTACTGGGTAAGAGTGTAAAAGTAACCAAATCATTGATAGAAATTATAGTACTTACAAATCGTGACATAAGATTTTTAAAATTTTAAAATTAATTGGACCAACTTTAAATTCAACCAAGTTTATTGTGGAGAGGTAGACCTCAAAAGAATTGGAAAGTCGTGGTCAGTGGGGGCAGGTCCGTGAGTAATTTCTATTTTAATAATCAATTTAATATATAATATTATTAATTCAATATAAATATTAACATAAAATAATTTTATATATAATACAATCTATACTACAACAGACATAATATTATGTTCTAATTTAACATATATAACCTAATGCAATATTATTAAAATTATATTTCGTATCATTCTTTATAAATATATATTGAAATGACGTATTTTAGCATACTCTTTCTTTTGTCTGTTTTGTTTTTAAAGTTATATCATTTATTGTTTAACATTCAAAGATAGTAGTTTATTAAATAAAAAATTAAAAGACTATTTTATTCTACAAAATTTTAAAAAATAAAAAAATATAATTATAAGGATACCCCTAAATTTAATAAAATAAATAAATCTCAAAATTTAAGATGATAATTTTTAAATGAAATTATAATTTAAAAGACATTTTGTAATTATAATTTTTTGTAATTATAGTTTTATTTAATTTTTATAATTAAATTAAGTATAAGGAAGTTTACAAAAATTAACATGAAGAAAAAAATCTCCCTATAATTATTGTAAACTTCCCAATAAATAATATTAAGAAACTTCCCCATACAAATTAAATAAAATTATGATTATAAAAAATTAGTAGGATAATTTTTAAATGAAATTATAATCATAAAAAATTAACATTTTGGATTTAAGATTTATTTTTTTGATTAAATTCAGGGACATTCTTACCGCTATAATTTTTTTATTTTTTAAAATTTTATATAATAAAATAGTCTTTTACTTCATTTAAGGATAAAATGGTCATCTTTTAGTATTAAAGTGGTTGATTGATACAAATTTAAAAATAAATGTGGTGCAAAGTACATATTAAAATTTTGTGGTGATTCAATGTATATTTGACAAAAGAAATGTGGGGTAAAGATAATTTCCCTATTATTAATTTAATATATATAATTGTGTTAATTTTTGTTAGTTGGTTTTTGTTATTTTTCATTCAACAACGAAGTTGAAAATGACTCAGGATTCAAGTTCCTATGTAAATTTAAAAAATATTTCACCAATTATTTGAAAACATGATTTGACCCATTTCATTCTAAAGGATAATCCAGCTGGTCGGTAAAAATAAGGTATTAAGGCTTCAAACTCAATGAGATAAGTTTAGTTTAGGGTGAATATGGGATAAAAATGCATGATAAGACAAAAATAAACAGATTTAGCTCTAAAGAACGATAAAAAAACAAAAAAGAGGTAACCGACAAAAAATAAGTAGGTTTGTTGGCAAGCAATTTGAACTACGACACTAAATATCTCCATCATAATTCATAAAGTTATAATCTAAAAAAATAAAATCTCATGTATTGAAAAAAAAAAATTCAAAATTTAAACCTACTCGTGTGAAGAGGAGATTGAGTTACCGTTATGTTAAATTATAATAATAATAAAAATAAAAATAATATTATAATCTAAGCAAGTCTTTTATTGTTCACATATATGAATTGTTGCTATCTCAACAAGTGGGGTGGACTCTAAAAAAAATTCAAATTCTATTATTTTTCTTAAATTTTAAAAAATAATAGTAATAAATTATTTATTTTAAATGTTAGACCTTATTAAGACCACATTTGTGAAAGTATTCTCTTTCTAAGTAATCCCTACCAAATATCATTTGTGAAAGTATACTTCTTTTAAATAATCTCCACCAAATATTTAAAAAAAATAAAATTATATGGTTATTGAGATTTGAACTAAGTTTTCAAAACTACTAAATAATATTCTTACTACTCAACTATAAGTATTTTATCATATAAAAAATATACCTACTATCATAAATTTGAATGCAAAAAACCTTTTCAATAGGTACACTTTTTGGCACACATGTAGAATCACTAATTAATTAAAATAATAAAAATTTCAGCATAAACAAGCTTGAGGCAATTGATAAGTTTGTTTATAGAAGAGAAATTGTAGAGCTTTGGTTGATCTAAAACTTGCCAAACTAAAGACTCTGCCCAGGATCTTGACCAAGAACAACACAAGTTGCACAAGAACATATTTGAATATGAATCAACTCGATCTTTGAATTAAACAGATCAAAACTTTCAAGAACAAGATTGAAGAAAAAGAAACAAATTGAACTAAAACAAACACACACAAAGAAGACAAGAGATAACGTGGTTTAGTCTTTTTACAGAGCTACATCCACGAGTGAATCCACTAGAGTTGCTTTCATTGATTCATGAAGAAAATACAAGTATTCTTAGAGGAATTTACAGAGCACAAGGGACAACTCTCTCTCTAGAACAATTCTCTAGAATATTCTCTGTTAAGATCGATTACAACATGCTGGCAAAACTAGCTCTTATACTGCAGAAGAATAACAAACTTGAAACCCAGAATGCACAACTGATCCCATGTATCTAGGCCGTTAAACTAACAGACTAAGCTTAAATAAACACATGACTTGCATAGCAACTCAGTTAATTCTGTTATGAGAAAAACGCAAAGTTTGGCATTGTTTCACTTATGGAGATCACGAGCTTACTCACATGACTTCATAGCGGATATAACTCATGCTTTAAACGTTGTCATTTCATTATGCAAGTGTTTCAATTTAACTGCTTTACAGAGATGAATTATAATATTATTAGCAAAGGAAGAACAATATATAGGCATTAATGGGAAGAACACTTATATTTCTTAATAATATAAGAATATTAATGCGGAGAACACTTCTATTTGTTAATAATAAAATAATATAAATGGAGGGAGCACTTCCACTTGGTGGAATCTACATCTACGATCCATAATTTACAACAATCCTCCTGGATTCACCATGTAATTATTAGATGTGCTTAATACTGTCTTGTTAATACCTTGCTAATAAAACCCAATGGAGCAAAACTTGATCGAAAGAAAAAGAGTACAATGAACATTAAAAAATGACTGTATAATTCTTTTCTTCAAAATATGCTCCCCCTGATGATGTTGGTCGTGCTTTTAAATGTGGTTCTTCTTTTACAATTTGCGCTCCTCTTGAGAGTGCTCTCATTGATGAGTTCTTCTCTTGATAACAACATGTATTAATCTGATAGTTTGTTGAACCGACATATGTTGATGTCATTTATTATTTTCTCAAATGTAGATATTGGTAAAACTTTTGTAAATATGTCAGCTAAATTATTCGTTGAACATATCTGTTTGATATAAATTTTTTTGTTCTATTAAGGCTTATGAGTGTAGAAGAATTTGAGTAAAATATGTTTTGATCTATCCCTTTTAATGTATCCTTTTTTTAGTTGAGCTATATATGCAATATTATCTTCATATATCACTATTGGGATATCTGAATATGAAGATATTCTACAATACCTTAAATATGATGGATTACAGATTAACTATATATATTCTCGACTAGCTTTATGTATTGCAAGAATTTCAGAGGAATTGGAGGATATTACAACAAGAGTTTGTTTTGTAGACTTCTAAGAAATTGTTGTACCACTAAACGTAAAAATACATCTATTTGGGAATGAGTTTTATGTGGATAAAAATACATCAGTATAACGAATAAGATTTGGATTTTTTTTGTTAATTCATTAGTGAAATACAAGTGTGCAACCCAAGAGGGGGGGTGAATTGGTGTTTTAAAAATTATCCTAATCAAATCACACAACAATCCACAACAATCTAATCTAATGCCTTAATAAAATTGAAAGCAATAAGTTTAATAAAAGCACAATAATAAATGAATTAGAGAGGAGAAAGTAAACTCAAGGATTTTTACGTGGTTCGGCTATCCCCGCCTACGTCCATGCCTCCAAGCAAACCAAGCTTGAGGATTTCACTATCCAAGCCTTTCCAATGCTTCAAATACTTACAATTGACTTCAAGGTGTCAATGAACCTTTACAACAAAAAGATTATCTCCCAATCTCTTCACTCAAGTGTATCACACACTTCTGAATTTGATGAGGATTTACTATCCAAGCCTTTCCACTTACAATTGACTTCAGTGATGAACCAGATTATCTCCCAATCTCTTCACTCAAGTGTATCACACACTTAATCACTTACAAATTTGATGAGGAATTGAAAATTTCAACAAAAACTCTCTTAAAGAGTAGATATACAAAATGAAGAGCAAAGATGGCTCAAAGATTTATGATTAACGAATTGAAAGCTCAAGATATGTTGTATGCCTTTTGTTTGTGCGTGCTAGAGATCTTGAAAATGAGTTGGATTTGAATTTTTATAGTTGGAGTTCAAAAACTAGCCGTTATGCACTTTTTGCCTGAAAACGGATCAAGGTTAACCCTTAACGGTTAACCGTTTGTGCTGGTCAAAGTTACCGTTGGGCTGAATTTTAAATAAACAGTTAACCATTAGCCATTACGCACTTTTTTCCAGAAAACGGATCAAGGTTAACCCTTAACGGTTAACCGTTTGTGCTGGTCAAAGTTACCGTTGGGCTGAATTTTAAATAAACGGTTAACCATTAGTCACTATCGGCTTAAGGTTAATTTCCAGAGACCTGCAAAATAAATTTGGCTTAACCGTTGTTACTAAACGGTTCAAGATTAGTAATTTGGAAATAAACGGTTCACCGTTTTCCGTAAACGGTGAAAGGGTAATTTCTAGAGACCTGCAAAATAAATTTGGTTTAACCGTTCTTACTAAACGGTTTAAGGTTAACAATCTGGAAATAAACGGTTCACCGTTTTCCGTAAACGGTTCAAGGGTAATTTCCAGAGACCTGCAAAATAAATTTGGCTTAACTATTCTTACTAAACGGTTCAAAGTTAGCAATCTGGAAATAAACGGTTCACCGTTTTCAGTAAACGGTTAGCCGTTTGCTACAGTGACTGAACTATTTACCAAAAATTGCAACTTTGCCCTAAAATTTTCTATAACTGTACTATGACCCAAAACGTTATAAAACTTTACAGATAGGTCCAATTTCAAGATTTCCAAAATAATACTCGTTAATCCCAAACTTTCTAAAATGATGAAATTGTCCAAAATACTATAACACTTTTCAAATAAGTCATTCTCCATAATTTCAAACAATACTTGTTGATTTTCAAGTTTTCAAAACACTTTCAATTAAACCATAAACTTGAAAAACAACCAATTTCATAAAATCATTTTTCCATTAAATATAAAACATTTATAATATGAAAATAATGATTTATTTAAAATGTATAAAAAATAATTTAACCTTTTAAAAAATTAATCATTCTTAATCTTATTTGTTATCATCAAAATCAATAATATGTAAACATATATGTTAACAATATCCCATTTTTGATGATGACAAATCTTTCATGGTTTTAAAAAATGATTCAAAAATCAATCTTGTTTGTTATCATCAAAATCAATATTATGAAAACATATATGTTAACATTCTCCCCTTTTTTAATGATGACAAACATTTCATGTATTTAAAGAATGATTGCATAAATTGCTCCCCTAATTGTAAGCTTCTCTTACAATTTAGGTAAATTAACAAATTTAAATACATGTATTCTTCTCCCCCTCATCATAAAAAAGAAAACTTAATGGAAAAGAAAAAAATAGCAAAATTTTGTATAAGTTTAAAACATGTATTTTTCTTCCCCTTCATCGTAAAAAAAAAAAAGAAAACTTAAAGGGATAGAATAAAGGAGTAAATTTGTTACCCATGTTGTCAAAGTAGAAATCTTAACACATTCTCCCCCTAACAACAAGCATCACCTCAAATACAAATTTTAGTAATATCTCTCCCAAATTATCATAAATCATGATACAAGCCAACTCCATATACAAATCATCACACAATTCATCAACCATAAAATAATCATGAATTATGATTCCATCAATTATGAAATCAACAACTTAAAACATAAAATCATCATATAAAGCAACCATGTAATCAAATCATCATCATATCTCAAAATCATTATCATAATCACATAATAATCAAAAGAATACTCAAAGCGCATATTATTCTCCCCCTTTTGATATCATTAAAATGGCATATTACTTTGTCTCCCCCTTTGGATAACAAAAATGTTCAAAATGTATATTATCCAAAATCATATTGTATGCTCCCCCTAAATATATAGCCAATTTAAAAATTTTAACCAAAAAGATTTTATCCAAAATCATATCATATTTATCTCCTCGCATCATTATTGATCTTAGGTGACCAAGATAGTCATGCCAAAGTATAAAAGATTTTGGATCATATAACCTATCTTTAATGACTGTATAACTTTCTATTAATTTTATCGTCGTATAATATAAGATAGATCAGAGAGTTGGAATCTTTTCTAATATTTATTTATTTCCAAATTTATTAGAAGTAATATATATATATTTTACATTATTCACATTCGTTGTCTCTAAATCAAAATTATTATGATAAATGTTTTTAAAACCAAGTAATTTTTTATTTTATTTAAGTGAATACAGAGATTATAAATATCTAATTTCATTCCTTTCATTAATATGATCATTGATCTTCTAGTACCCTTAATAAGATTTACTTGACCTAATATTGTATTCACATTTACTTTAATTAAATTTGAATTTGAAAAATACCTCTTGTTTCAAAAAATTGTATGTGTAGTTACGCTATCAATCAAATAAATTTCTCCATCAAAAATTTTATTGAAACCTATATCTAGAGCAAGATCGTGCTGATAGTGTGTTATAAATTTGAATGTAAAACTTTTTCAATTGGTACACCTCTTGGTATACATATGGAATCGCCAATGAATTAAAACAATTAAAATTTCAACAGAAGCAAGCTTGAGGCAATTGATAAGTTTGTTTTGAGGAGAGGAATGAATTGTAATGTTATTAGTGGAGAAAGAGCAATATATAGGTATTACTGAAAGGAACACTTACATTTCTTAATAATATAAGAACATTATTGGGGAAAGCACTTCCATTTAGTGGAATCCACATCCACATCCACAATCCACGATTTACAACCCCCAATTTTTTATTTAACTCCTTCGAAAGAGGCTTAAGATACGTTTAAAAGAAAAAAAAACATAATATATGAGGGGTTTCAACGGTTCAACCCATGGTCTCAACTAGAGCTACCAAAATGGGTCGTCAAGTCATCTTTATGTCATGTCAGTCTCGTATCATGTCAAATTCTAGTCGACCCAAACACGACCTATTTAATAATCATGTCAATATTAAGATTCAAACCCAACACTTAAAATAAACATGTTATCTAAAAGATATATATATTTAATAATGGTACATACACACACTAAAATAGGGAAATTTACACTATTAACCACAAAATTTTCCTAACTTTCACAACTAACCCCTCAACAAATTTTCTATCAACATTAGCCTAATCACTTCCATCTTACCCAAAATACCCCTCCCATTTCTCCTCCCCCTCCTTCCTCTCCTTCCTCTCCTTCCTCTCTTCCTCTCTCTCTCGGTTTCTCTCACCGGTGAAATCCGTCCCATAACTCGATGCCGGCAACTTCCCGGAGTCATTGTTAGCAGCAAACTTCACCAAATTTCTAATCAAGCGCTCAAATTAAAGGTTAGGGCAAAAACCCTTAGATTTTGATTTTGTATTTTATTGCATGATTTTTGTGTTGTGTTGGTTTATTGGTGAAGTTGTTGGTGTTGTGTATGGGTGAAGTTGTGTTGTGAAGTTGTTGGTGTGTATGATGTGCATTGGTGTGGCTCATGTTTCGGGTGTTTCTTGACGGCATGTGTACATCTGGCGTCGCGTC
Organism: Citropsis articulata; assembly: GCA_030449925.1. Lineage (NCBI taxonomy): Eukaryota > Viridiplantae > Streptophyta > Magnoliopsida > Sapindales > Rutaceae > Citropsis > Citropsis articulata. The sequence continues at coordinate 1,675,914 of JASUUH010000051.1, read as the reverse complement.
TGACAGAACACGTCGCTGCCGTCGCAGTGTGGCTACCAATGTGTGCGCCCGACGGTATGTGATAGCGTGGACATTTTTAAATTTTTTTCCCTGTTATACATGACTATTAATGAGTAGTAATAACGTAAAAAATAATGTAGCAATATGGCGGAATCAGAAGAATCGGAAAATAGACCAGGGAAGATGATGTTAGCTTATTCGGATCACTTTCTGGGAAGAATATCAAGCATGTGTAATTTATCTATAGTTATTTGAATATTGTACGTACTTAAATAAAATAAAATATCATAACATGTAAGTATTCAATACATAAAAAACATACGATGGTTTTAACTAATAAATCAGTTAAATAATACAATTAATTTCGACTCGCAGCAATAGGATTCTTATATCGCTTACGGTTATATCCCGGTTCATTACATCGTCCGCACTTAACAGTCCTCCGGTTAATGTCCTCACCAACCGAGGGTATTCTGAGCTCTTTACGGCGACCAGGTGGGGGTGCCTCAACTGGGGGAAACACCACCATCTCTTGAATTTCAGCGGGAACTTCCCAATCATACACAGCGCCAACTGGCTCCATTGGTTGTGCATAGGCCATTGCCAACGATTCCTTAGTGTAAAAATCCGAACAAAGGTTTATGAAATCCACTCTGACAGTTAGACAAGCCGCAATTGCATGAGCACATACAAGTTGATCAAGCTGAAATACTCTACATGAGCAAGTTTTCTTCCGCAGTTCAACTAAGCCTTCCTTAATCCCGCCCCCTACAACTTGAAATCGATACGGAGCCACTGGACGAATAATAATTCTTTCAGCTATAGTTTTCCTTTCAGTTACTATTTCATCCGCCCATGTTATTAGCCGAATACTCATTGATTCAGCCGCAATTTTTCTATCATAAAACCATTGCTGCAATGTTCTTCTGAAGTAATCAACAAGATGAGTTACGGGAAATTTTCGTGGTTCTCTCATAAAAGAATTCACACTCTCCGCGATGTTGGTGGTAAGTATACTATACCTCCTTCCTTCAAACTGAGACCTTGCCCAATTACACGCATTACATTATTTTCTAAATAATCAGCCGCACCCGAGTGGAGCATCCACAACCCTTCAAGTTGTCTTTTAAATTCCTCATGTCCGTATGCTTTTGCTGCATTAATAAAGGCAGGCTCAAATTCATCCCAAATAGCTTTGGACATCCTAAACTTGGACTTAATATTACCTTTCACATGGTAAAAACAAATGCCATGAGTTGCATTGTTAAATACTTTCAGAACAGCTCTCCTACTGGCAGTGCATCGATCAGAGATAATTACTAACTCCGATAGATCGCCAATCACTCCATGTAACTTCATCATAAATCATTCCCAAGCATCATTATTTTATGAATCCATGACCCCAATGGCTAACGGATACAATTGATTATTCCCATCCAGACATGTTGCAACAAACATACTTCCACGATATAGCCCCTTTAGATGAGTACCATCCACAGCAATAACAGGGCGAATGTACTGCATAAAACCCTTGATGGAAGATCCAAGTGCTACAAAGTAGTACAAGAAATTACCATCTCCATCCAGCTCGAGGTGAGTCACTGTACCCTCATTCGCTTTGGTGAGTACATAAGAGTATTTAGGTAATAAGTTGTATGACTCTGCAGGGTTACCTCGAACTATTTCAAGACCAACTTCTCTAGCCCGATATGCTTGCTGGTATGTTAATTGAACACCGCACTCCTGCTGCATATCCGCTCTGATGTCATTTGGAGTGTAAATTCTTTTATCTTGGATATATTTATCTGCGATAATATGACCGACAACTCGACTCCTTACTTGATGACGGCCATCAGAAAATACCTCGTTATGGCAACTATGTACATTGTCTATTCTCTTCACCACCCAAGGTACATTATGCTCGTTAGAACTTCTAATTGCGCGAATGCGCCATTTACATAATTCCGAACTACAGTGAGCTTCAAAACGTGTCGTTGTTGATCGTGCAAACTTGAAATCAAACGTATCTCTAAAGGCAACCTTGCGCAGTTGTAATATTAACTCATTCTTTTCAGTAAATAGTCTACCCGCATTGATATCATCCGAGCCACAACTGCTATGCAAGCTTGGAGCAACCATGTTCGAAGGTAAAATTGGAGCAAGGATTATGAGGGGGTCAATCCTCCTTCTCGATCTGGATATTGGAGGAATAGATCGAGTGTCTCTGTTATTCACAGGAATGTCGCCTTCACACTCATCCTCATGCTGAAATGATGGAATATTGGAAGGACCGGCTCCACCATCATCACCAGCATTATTGAAATAAGTGCTTCCCACAATATCAAAAGGTTCTGCACAAATATTATCTCTCTCTGTGTTATCAACATGATCATCATTCTCACAGAAATCATTATTATGATACGGAGAATATTGTTGCTCCAACGACGTCGTTAGTGGTAATATATCTTCTCCAACATCCTGTAACGTAATGCCGTTATCATCAATATTATCATTATTATCGTTGAAGGAAGAGTAATATTGGTGCATCGATGCCTTTGGCAACCCCTCTTCTTCATTATCGGGCCCAGACATATTTACTCTTAAAGAACCAACAACTTCAACGGGTGGCTCAACATTTTCGGTCGGGACTCGAGGTGTTGTGGTAACAAATATAGGAATAAGTTCATAGTAGCCCATATTGGATGCCACGTGCAACACAACCTTCACCATTTCATCATCAGATATATCCATGGGCAATGTACATATATGATACAATGTGTTTGCCGACCTTAAAGTTGTCTTCATTGTAATACTATATTCATGAGGATTTATTTGTAATACCTCACATACTCTTGTAATAAGTTGATCAAACAGACAATTTTTCTCAACTAAAAAGGCTCTATTTTTACCATTCACATACTCCATACGCCCGTGTTCTAATGTCTGCCACCAACCATCATAACACAATTGAAGCACAACTGAATCCATGCCTAAAATAAAAAAAAATTTAATTATGAATTACAAAAAAATCAATCCCAATGAACTGCTTATCGGTGCGACGGACTACTCGTCGCACAAAATTTGGTGCGTCAGGCAGCCTGTCGCACAAAATTTGCTCTGCTTGATTTGTCGCGACGGCAACTGTCGCACAAACTGTAATGACGGTGGTGCGACGGGCAGCCCGTCGGCGTCGCCGCACCAACACTCCCCGTCGCATTTTGGTCGCATTTTCGTGCAGTGCAGTGAGTGATAAAATAATTCTTACCACTAATGCAGTAATGCAAAACGCTGTTAGATCTGGATGGATGGATGGATGGATTATGCTTGAAGTTTAATTTTTCCGTCGGTTTTTGCCGCCTTTTGCCGTCACCAGTGATTAAGAGTGCAGGGTTGCTTTGATTTGTCTCAAAAGGGAGAACGAAACTTTCGAGAGTAATTTAGGAAAGAAACGTTGATTTTGGCTAATGTTAATAGAAAAAAGTTAAAGGGGTTAATTGTGAAAATTGGGAAAATTTTTTTGTTAATAGTGTAAATTTCCCACTAAAATATTACACATTTACACTATTAAGTTTTAATTATATCTATGAAAATAATACTATATATCAATGTCATAAAATATATATGTACCAATATTTTACACATTTACACTATTAAGTTCTATATCTATATAAAATTTTAAAAATAAAACACTGCATACATGTTTATCCTTAAAAAAAAAAATTAAAAGAGAGAATTATATGTAATATTTAAGTGTGGATGACAAAAACTTAGAAATTAATTTAAGAAAAATATAATCGTGTCATTGGTATGCTAAATGAGTCAACAAATTTAATCCTACCCCAACACGAAAAAAAAAAATCATGTCGATTCGGACTCGACCTATTTAATAATCGTGTCAAATTTAATAAATCATACTCATTTATTCGTATCGTATTAATATCAAATAATTGGGTCATGTCAAATTTTACCACCTCTAATCTCAACTATGCCGTCACATGGTTAGTGAGGGGTCCACTGCAAGTATAAGAAAAAAAAAATGGTTGGATTATTTTCCTTTGTTAAAGAAAGGGGAGGCGAGCGGGTACGTGCTCTAGCATGTATCCCTAACGGGCTGAAACAAAAGGCCGCCTTATGGGCCTTAAGGAGTAAGGCCGACTAGAGATCGGGCTCCATGAGGAACCATTAGCAAGGCAATTGGGCTTTAATAGGCTGAGCCTCACGCGCTCTTAGCCAACTGCAAAAGTCCATAAAATTGAACAAAAATCAAATGAATTTCTAAAATTTCAACTCGATTACTTAAACGCCTAACTGGAGTCAATTTTGGCATCAAAATCTAATGCAACCAAATCTTTTTTCCGTTTTTCTGAATGGCTAATGCCACCAAATGAATTATATTAATCTTCAATGAAATGGTGAAATGATATTAGTCATTAATGACTAATGAACTAATACTATTCCCAAAAAAAAAAAAAAAACCGTGGAGCAGCGCGTGGTAAAAAATAGTGAGTGGAAAAAACTTACGACAAGAGATGAGGTGACGTCAGAGAGAAGAGGATAAGAAAATCAATGTAACAACCAACCAACCAACCAACCAACCAACCTAATTGATTAACGGCTCCGAAGGAAAAAGGAGGGGCAGTCTCGCAATTGCGCGTCGCTGGTCACAGTTTCGCTTCTGTGATTGACTGACGGCCGGATGGACAAGTAAGCTAATTCTTGATCGATGGCTACGCTTACACGCGTCACGTTCATTTCCGCATCGTCACCATCAAGCAGCATTGGTCAGTCTCGTAATAAATGCAGTCATGTGGCGTCACCAATGCCGTTCCTCAACAGCCTTCCAGAATTTTCTTCTCACGCATTCCACGCTCGCTATTCTCCTTCTTCACTAACATCACTTGCGAGAACGAGACACCGAAGGAGTTGCGCCAGTAAAACCAGAGCAGTCAAAGTTTTATCGATGGCTAAGAGTACCGTTCTTGTGACCGGCGCTGGTGGTCGAACCGGTAATTTTTTACTTTTTTTTTTTTGTGTTTTTCTGAATTATGTGATTATCCAAATTAATTATCATTTTTTAAGCTTGCTATGAAATCCTATATCCCGTGATCATTTTTCGCTGGCGTCAGAGTGCGTAAGCTTTTCTTAATTCTAAATTTTAAAATCAGATTAATACAATTGAGTTGACGAATTAGGAGCCTAATTGTTATGTTTAATAGTCTGTTTAGTACATCACTGCAAAACAGTGACTAAGCAAAACTGTTTCCGTCAGTTGAAACTTAGCCAACATGAGCTTGTTAGTTACCTACTCAACAGAATGAGATTTTTTTTTTTTCCCCTTTTCTTGATTCTGTGCTGAATTTTTTATGAGGTAAAATTACAATTAGGCTCTAAAAACGTTAGGCAGGTCACAGGCCTAGAATTGGTGCTGTCGGTTGAGATAAGCTTGTCAAAGTTGGTTGTTTGGTTTCCGTTTCATTGGTTGATCAATTCAGCTGGATCTGGATGCCATCTCTTTTTATGACTTTAAGAACTATTTCTGTCTCCTCACACTGGTCTATTGTTGTGGCTTCCTTTGCATTTTTAGCTAGCTGGCTGATTTTGATGAATTCCAATTCACCAAAAGTAATTTTAATCCATTGAGTATGTACATTTTGCTCATTCCATAAAAGTGAAGTCAGTTTAAATGATTAACAAGCTTGTTACATGGTGAATTTTAAGGGATTGAAAAAAAAAAAGCATATTCTTGCAATTTTACATTTTTCTATCAGATATCCAATCGGTGACATATGATTGCCTGATGCCCTTTTATTTATTAGATGGAATTGATTTCATTGTACCAAATGGCAAATGGACATTTGACAAATGACAATGCTTTAGTTTTGTTGTCTATCTGGGACTTTCTGTTAATTCACTAGATTATTGCGGTGTAGTAATCATTGATCTGTGGTATGTGCTCTGATTATAACGTGAATACAAGTTTGCTAACAGTTAAATTATTCTGGTATTACATATAGTTGCATTCTCTGCAGAAATGAAAAGGATAAAGACATAGTTCCTTGTTGTCTTATGGATCATCAATTTATCATTTCTTCTTCTTTTCTTTTCATTTTCTCTATTGACATCTTCCCATTGCGGACTTCGGCAGGTCAAATAGTTTACAAGAAATTAAAGGAGAGGTCAGAGCAATATGCTGCTAGAGGTTTGGTCAGAACTGAGGAGAGCAAGCAGAAAATTGGCGGAGCTGATGATCTTTTTATTGGTGACATAAGGGACTCTAATAGCATCATTCCTGCAATCCAAGGAATCGATGCTCTTATAATTCTCACAAGTGCAGTACCAAAGATGAAACCTGATTTTGATCCTGCCAAAGGTGAAAGGCCTGAGTTCTTCTTTGAAGAGGGTGCCTATCCTGAACAGGTAATATTTACGTGTATTCTTGTTTGATAAATCTGACATATATTTTTTTCTCCTTGTTTTCTTCCTTACTTTAATGAGGTATTTTTGCTTCTTAGGTTGATTGGATTGGTCAGAAAAATCAAATCGATGCTGGTGAGTATCTACTTTCTTTCTTTTCATTAATTCAAAATATTTCGTTTTTACTTTTTCTCGCAAAATTAAATAGTAGATGAATTAAACAATTTTCATGAACAGCTAAGGCTGCCGGAGTGAAGCAAATTGTGTTGGTTGGATCGATGGGAGGAACAAATCTTAATCATCCCTTGAACAGTTTGGGCAATGGCAATATATTGGTTCGTAATCTTTTCTTATATATTTTTAGATTAATGCCTTGTAGATATTTAGTCTATGTTTTGTTAGTCATTCCTTGTTTGTTGTATGAATCTATCTTTTAGTTTTTCCCCTTTGTTGTTATGCATATCTTTCTTTTTCAGAGGGGGTAAGCAATTTTCGAAGAGAACTGCTGTTTTAATTACACTCTGTTTACAGGTTTGGAAAAGAAAGGCTGAGCAGTATTTGGCTGACTCTGGTATTCCATACACAATTATAAGGTATTCAAATTATAATTTATGTTTATTATCGTAATAGCTTTATTTTTCAAGAAAATTAATAAAAATTGAAAAAGGTGTCGAAGGGAAAAAAGAAACATATTCAGATAGAAAACTAGAAAAGTATAACTTCAATGTAATATTTAAACATTACTTAAAAATAGAAAAAAACAATTATAATGAAATCATACAAATGGTTCCATGATTTTTCTTTTCCATTATTCTTGTGGGACCAAAAAATAGAAAAAATAATTTGTTTTGTTGATAAGGCGGGACCAATAAATTTTTGTGTTTTGCATTTGTAAAGAAAAAGTGAAAAAAAATGAATACTACTAATTTTCATATAAAAACAGAATTTATTCAAAAGTTAAGTCTACCGAACATGTTTCACTCTTTTTTGTGTTTGTCAAAGAAAACTCTATTAGTTAAAAAAAAAACTGCTTCCCCCTTCCCCGCTTTTGCCAATTGTTGTCAATTTTACAAAAAGAGAAAAAAGGTAAAACTTGGTTGGGAAGCCTTGTATTTTGCTAAGATTTTGTGTTCTATGAAAATGAGTTCTCTTTGGTTTTCAATCTCGCTTACAAATGTGAAAAAGCACAATACTTGCTTTCTCTCTTAAACTGCAGCTTGAGTGTAGATCCCACATTCTATTTTGCAAATATTATATGTAAAATTACAAATATTTAAATCTCACATGTCGTAAGAAAAGGATTTTTTTTTTTAATTTTTTTGGTACAAGAAGTAGAAGAAAAATGAAAATAGTTTTCCATACAACTTTTTACTACATAATCTAATTTAATTTATGGACTTAATGTATTCTTAGAGAATCACCCAGTTGATTGATCTCTGCATATGGTTCAATTCCATAGGAATAATTAAATCTTCTCTTCCATCTCTTTGTCGGCCCTTTTATAGTATCTCTTTTTCAAAAATTTCTTACAGAGAAGAGAACAAGCATTGTAGACTTAAAAGAAGAAAAAGAAAAGCATAAACTCAAGGAAGGAAAGAAAAAAAAAATGAAAATTATTTCTTTTAGACAATTTGGGTGGATGAATTTGCTTGTTGTTCCACATTAATCTATCAATTTAACTTTTTCATCGACCCTTTTAGTTACAGATTGACAATTTGTTAAAGCTCTTAAAATATGATAAATTCTTATGATGTTTAGTCAAATAGGCTGAGGATGATGGTTCATCTGTGGGACGACTATTAATTTTCTTTTCTTCTCTCATTATTTTTTTATCTATTTGATACCAACTTTAAATCAACTGTGAGGCACTGTTTGATCAAAATAATAAGATTAGTTATATCTGCCAAACTTGGCAATGTCTATTTGTCCTCTTTTTCAGAGGACTGGAAGTGTCGAATCTTGAAGCATTATTTACTATTTATTTATCATCTAGTAACAACATTTTTTATTTCCTTTTCTCTAAGCACATTTGTGATTCTTCTACAACAAATTTTTTTCTCTTTGGTCTGAGAAAAAAAAAACATTTTGAAGAAAGATAACATAAAAGAAATGGACTGAGGTTGAGAGGAAAGAAAAATTGAAGAGAGTGTATAATTTGTGGGGTCCATATAATGAAAAAGAAAAAATCCATTTCACCCTTCAACCTTGAGTCAAGCTTTAATATGATAGTTAAAATTTTGTGTCAAATCATCATGCAAAGGCCAAAAAAAAAAAAAAGTCGACTGCTGTATATGCGGTCCCCTTTATATATAGTGAGCAATTTTGCCCAACATATGGTGAGCAAACAAGCATTTACCATAATTATGTGACTTGCTATTAATAGTGTTGAAGTTGTGGATTAACTTGATAACACTATGTATTAGTGTCGCTCACCGTAATGTGAGCAATGTTGCCCACTAGATCATTACTCATTCTTAATCCTATAGGATTTTTTCTAAGCAAAAGTCCAGTACAATTATCACGAAGTGGTGGATATCTAAGGAGTGTGTTGTGAGGTGTATCTCCACCTTGAGAATTGGGTTGAGTAATAGACACCAATCAATTTGGAGGGTGTAACACGCACGCATCAACCTAGTTGTCTTCAAACAAAAGTTTTGAAACAATGCATCACTGATGAAGAATTCCATTATTCTGTTTTATGTCTCAAACAATAGTTTCTAAAATCAAGTGGCTTCTTAGATATACAATTCATCATATATTTCTTAAAAGTTTTGGGTAAGAAAGGATCATTTGATGATCCCACATCCCAATTTGGTGCATTTGGATATGCAAAAGGCTGGTGTAAATATGTAATAAATCACTCTCAGTCTGTCTCTCCCCCTCTCAAACACACACAGAGGCAGGCTTGCATAGATTTGAGACATGAGATGCAGCCCAGGGTAGATCAGTTCAGGTTGACCTCAAAGTGAAACCAATGCAAGGGTAGTGATTTTGACTTGTGCAGAGAGCTATTGAAGTAACATGCTGCTCATTGTAAGTTATTAGTTGTTTAATTCTAGGCCTCTGAGACTCTTCTGTTTATTGTCTAGGGCCGGAGGCCTTCAGGATAAAGAAGGTGGTGTCCGAGAATTGCTTGTCGGTAAGGATGATGAACTTCTTCAGACAGAAACAAGGACAATTGCCAGGGCTGATGTTGCCGAAGTCTGCATTCAGGTATGGACATAAGAATCGTGCTAATGCAAGAATGCACATTAATTTATTTCAAGTTGATCTCAATCTTTTTAGTGTAATGTGAGTGGTTATTTACATGCGCTTGTTGTTCTCCCTCAACAGGCACTACAGTTTGAGGAGGCCAAATTTAAGGCATTTGATTTGGCCTCAAAGCCCGAGGGAACTGGCGCACCCACTAAGGATTTTAAAGCTCTCTTTTCTCAAATTACCACTCGTTTCTGATTCGCAGTCGCCATTCTCCTTCTGAGCTTTTATGTTAGAAAACTGTAATACCTTGTATTAAAAAGGGGAATGAATAAATGAATGCTGAAGATTTCTAAAAGCTGGTGTAAAACAATTTTAAGCAAAAGATATTTGCTGCACTTGCATTCCATAGTAGTCTATTGGTATTGGAGTCAATTTGAATCAATATTTCATTAGCCCTTTATTATTATTAACATTATTATTAATCCAATTCCAGAGACCGCCAAGTTGTTAAGACATTTTTCCTTCAAAATTGATTTGCCTTTATTCTAGCTAGCTGTTTCCTTATTTAGTTATTTTTTTTTATTAATTTATTTCTTATTTTCTCTGTATAAGAAGAACTCAATTGAGGGGTTAATTTTTTTTATGCGAAAACTTAATAAAACTTATGGAGCTTTGCTTCCTTTTTGGCTCTACCTCTTTGGTCATAAGATTTGGTATCAGAGCTCGATTTTGGCACCAATATGGCTGACGAAACGAGAGCGCAAGAGCAAAAGCGTGTGGATGAGTCTCTGAAGTAGTTGCGGGAGACCTCACAAAAACACGGCCTTCCTCTATCTGATTTGTCCAAGATGATGGCCGCTATAAGCCTGAAACTTGATCAATCCACAACAACAAAGACAGGGGATTCCATCAACGGGGGAAGTACCTCAACCAATAGGGGTTCAAATACTAATCATATTGGTAAGAATTCTGTCCAAACTCGATTTTCCAAACTGAATTTCCCCAATTTCGAGGGTAAAAACCCTAGTGGATGGATTTACAAGTGTGACCGTTTTTTCAACATCAATGGAATTGTCGAAGAAAAGAAAGTGGAGATGGCTTCGATCCATTTGGAGGGACATGCCCTCGAATGGTTTCAGAGGTATGAAGCTGGCCATGAAAACATCAATTGGGAGAGTTTTTCTACAGATGTTATTGTTCGTTTTGGTCCTAGTACTTATGATAGTCCAGTTAGGCAATTAACTAAGTTGAAGCAAATCACTGTAGTGAAAGCCTATCAAGAATAATTTGAGGCATTAATGGCTAGAACGAAGGGGCTGCCAGAGGATTTCTTTGTTCAATGTTTCTTTAGTGGCTTGAAGGATGCCATTAAGAACCAAGTCACCATGTTTCGACCGAACACTCTGACCCAAGTCATTGGTTTAGCTTTGCTACAAGAAGGAGCTATGGAAGCAATCTTTAAGGAGGCCAAAGGGGTCAACAAAGTTGGGGTGAGTACATGGAATTCTTCTATGCCGAGAAAGTCAAACAATAGCTGATGACCACATGTGAAACGGATCTCTGCAACAGAAATGCAAGTGAGGAGAGAAAAAAAGCTTTGTTATTATTGTGATGAGAAGTATGAGCCTGGTCATGTTTGCAAACAGAAGCACATTTATCTATTACAAGGTGAAGATAGCGAGGGTGAAGAGCCAAATGAAACTGACAAAGTGGACGGAAAAGAAGAATCTCAAGTTTCCCTTCTTGCTGTATCTAGGTCCAGCACTCACCAAATGAGAATTTGTGGTAGCATAAAAAAGAAAGCTATCACCATACTTATTGATTCTAGAAGTACTCACAACTTCCTTGACCTTACGATTGCAAGGAGAGCAGGCTGTAAAATTCAACATGTTAGTCCAATGACAGTATCAGTGGCGAATGGAACCAAAATAATTAGTGATGCTATTTGCAGGCAATTAAAGTGGAATATGCATGGAGAGGAATTTCGAGCTAATTTAAGGCTCTTGCCATTGGGAGGATGTGATATGGTTCTCGGAATACAGTGGCTTGTTGAATTGGGACTTGTATTATGGGACTTGAAGGAGTTGACGATGGAATTTTCTGTTGGTGATCGAAATTTTGTACTGAAGGGTGATACACCAGGCCCCACTAAAATGGTTTCACTGGCATTGAAAGGAACTTGACATTTGTCTGGCATCATTGACTCATTTTTCCATCAGTAGAGGTGAAGAGAAAAGTTATGAGAATTAGCGGATCTTTGGGTGGAGATGTTGCAGATCTGGAGCAAGTGTTGCATTATTATAGGAAGGTTTTTCATGAGCCGAAGGGGTTACCTCCTCAAAGGGAACATGGCCATAAAATCCCCCTTGAACCTGGATCTACACCACCTAATATACGTCCATATAGGTATCCTTACGTGCAGAAAAGTGAGATTAAAAAATTAGTGCAGGAGATGCTCGAAAATGGCACTGTTCAAAAAAGTGTGAGTCATTTCTCTTCACTGGTGTTATTGGTCAAGAAGAAGGATGGAACATGGAGAATGTGCATTGACTATAGGGCTCTTAACAAAATCACAATAAAAGATAAGTTTCATATTCTTGTCATTGATGAGTTGTTGGATAAATTATATGGAGCGACATATTTTTCTAAGCTTGATCTTCATTCCGGTTACCATCAAAAAATGTGCTTTTGGCAAAAAGAAGATTGAGTATTTGGGGCATGTAATTTCAGAGGAAGAAGTTGCCACTGATCCTGCAAAAATTCAAAGCATGTTGCAATGGCCTAAACTTAACTCCCTCAAGTCTTTAAGGGGCTCACGGAGTTCTGCTCGGCGGTTCATTAAAGACTATGAAAAGTTGATCAGCATTCAGCATCTTGATGAAGAAAGATAATTTCCGATTGGACTCATTGCGAAGGCGCCTTTGACTAGCTCAAATGCATCATGTGTCTTGACGTCGATGTTGGCAATGCTAGACTTCAGAGAAAGATTTTGTGATCGATACGATGCAGGAAATGGGATAGGGTGATATTGCTACAAGAGGGCGGACTATAAGCGTGCTTGAGCAAGGCTTTGCTAGAAAATTTGGGTCTTTCGACATACGAAAAGGAGATGTTGGCTGCTATCATGGCAGTACAAAAATGGAGGCCTTATGTGGTAGGGAAGCACTTTAAGATAATCACTGATCATCTCAGCCTAAAGTTCCTTTTAGATCAACAAGTTTCAACTCCGATGCAACAGAAATGGCTCACCAAATTAACTGGTTATGACTATGAGATTGTCTACCGTAGTAGCAAAGAGAATACAGCTGCAGATGCCTTATCGAGGGTGTATGAGGAAAGAGAAGAACCAACTGTTACAAGATGAATGGAAGAAAGATGAGTGTTGTGCAAATTTTATTGAACTCGCAAGCGCACGAATCTATTATAGAATAGATTAATGGTGACGAGTGTCGATCCCACGAGGAGGTGGATTTTAATTATGTGCAGAATTAATTTTCTTAAATGGATGGTTGGATTTGTGGTGGAAGGAATTTAGATTATCTTAAAATTTGAATTGAAATGGCGAGAGTAAATTGAAATTGAAACTATTATACTTGAAGTACTTGGGTATCTGGATCTGCATCAACATGCTCCATGGGCTAAATATTTCTTATTAATACCAATTAAATCATGAGGGGGGATTCCACACATCATGAACCATGTTCAAATAAATATGGTCTTGAGAACATCGTCTTGAATAATAATAACCTTGTACTAGGGTCTTGGGTTTAACTAGGCGGTATCTAGACAAGATTATTGTGTTGTCGATCAAAACATCCACAAATATTACAGGAGAAGAGAAAATAAATTTACCAAATTAAGCCCATGGAACATGTTGAGATTTCACCTTCAACCCAAGCTTAAAAGAAAATTAGTTACTCATTTTTGAACTAAGGGTAAAATATAAATTTATTAAAATACATAGAAAATACAAGATGGAGAAGGAATTACAGAAAACTAAGCTTAAAAATGAATTCAGGGGTATCAAATTAAGGGGGGAGAGCCCCCTTTTTATAAATACATTGAGTGAATCGTGACTATCGGATTAAAAACAGTTCGGGACCTTTCGAGTTGTGCCACGTCATTAGTCAACGATAAGCAATCGTGGTTTGAGCGATGCAGTTTTGACCACGGTTTTGCCTGATAATATGGTTTGACCACGGTTTGCACGATGTCACGGTTTGCAAATTAATACTTTTTTTATGCGATAGCGGTTTGAATTGTGAATAATCCATGTGTAATGCGTGTCTGTACACACGATTTTTGGTCCCGAAATCTTGCCCGTCGCGATCAACAATACATAAGATTTTTAGCCCAATAAGATCGTGACACATCATCGGTCAATGCCACGTAAGCAGTCAATGCCACATAATTTGTCCAATCAAATACTGCCACGTCACATATTCATGCCACATCATCGGTCAATGCCACGTCATCGGTTAACGCCAAGTCATCGGGCGGTATATATGAACAGTGTCGTTAACAGTACCATGAACAGTGCCGTATATATAAATAGTGACATTTTTCTTTTATGCTCCTCCTAAAATTTTCGACCGTCCTGAGTTCAAATGTGACGTCCGTTTTGCTGTCTGATCACTCGTTCATTGTGAAACGATCGCGACGCTCCTAAAATACATAAAATACATAATTATAACAAAACACACATAATTAAATAACAAATGACTTAAACAAATAAAAGTAACAATGTTAGTGAGACTTAAAGTGTAAAATGACGATTTTCTCCTTTATAAGTATGCACTTTCTAACACTCAACAATGAGTACATACAAAAGCTCATCCATGAGATTCAACGAGATCAGAACTTACACTCTAAATTTTCATTGATAGATAATCAACTGAGGTACAAAGGAAGGTTGTGGCTATGAGAGCAATCTGAAATAAAGAAGACGATATTACAAGAGGCTCATGGTGGAGTAGAGGGTGGACATTCGGGGGTGAAGAAAACATTAGAAAGAGTACGGAGAGCCTTTTATTGGAAAAAGATGAGAAGAGAAGTGTGCAAATTTGTAGCTGAGTGTGACACATGCCAGAGAAATAAAGCTGAAACTATAGCCTCTCCAAGACTTTTACAGCCGTTGCCAATACCAGAACTGATTTGGTCTAACATTTCCATGGATTTTATAGAAGGCCTTTCAAAATCTCAAGGCAAGGAGGTTATCATGGTGGTGGTTGATAGATTAAGCAAATATGCTCACTTCCTAGCCTTGGCACACCCCTACACAGCAAAGGATGTAGCTCAAGTGTTCTTAGATAACATTTATAAGCTTCATGGCCTGCCAAAGACTATGATAAGCGATCGCGATCGAATCTTCACAAGTCAATTTTGGAAACATCTTTTTACTCTACATGGTACTCGATTACTTATGAGCACATCATATCATCCGCAGACAGATGGTCAGACCGAAATAGTTAATAAGTGTTTGGAGCAATACTTGAGGTGCATGACTGGAGACAAGCTAAAGGAGTGGAGTAAATGGTTGCCGCTTGCTGAGTGGTGGTACAACACTTCATTTCACTTCTCTTCTAAGATGACCCCATTTGAGGTTGTCTATGGCAGGGAGCCTCCTACTTATACTACTTATATTCCTGGTGAGACCTTGGTAGCATCTGTGGACCAAGCTTTAAGAGACAGAAACTCAATGATTCGTCTTTTCAATGAGAACTTGTAGCAAGCTCAAAGCAAAATGAAAAACATGACGGATAAGCATCGGACAGAGAGGGAATTTAAGGTAAATAATTGGGTTTATCTTCGGCTGCAGCCTTTCAAACAAGTTTCTCTAGCTCTACGGAGGGATAGGAAGTTGGCTTCTAGGTTCTACGGACCTTACAAGGTGCTTCAAAGGATTGGGCCGGTGGCGTATAAGCTAGAACTTCCTTCACACTAAAAAATCCATCCAATTTTTCACGTTTCTTGTTTGAAGAAAAAATTGGGAGCTGCTAATGTTCAGTAGACAGAGCTGCCTATAATCCAAGAAGATGGGAGGATGCAGTTGGAGCCGCTAGCATTGTTAGAGAGACGTACGGTTAAGAGAAACAACAGGCTTGTAGTTCAATGGTTGATTCGTTGGACTAATTCTTTTCCTGAGGATGCTTACATTATTCAACAGAAATTTCCAGAATTTAAGCCTTGAGGACAAGGCTTCCTAAACGGAGGAGGAAATGTTAAGGTATTTTTCCTTCAAAACTGATTTGCCTTGATTCTAGCTAGCTGTTTCCTTATTTAGTTATTTCCTTTATTAATTTATTTCCTTGTTTTCTCTGTATAAGAAGAACTCAATTGAGGGGTTAATTTTTTTTATGCAAAAACTTAATAAAACTTACGGAGCTTTGATTCCTTTTTGGCTCTACCTCTTTGGTCATAAGACAAGTGTAAAGCGCATTTGTGGCGATTAAACATATGCTGAAAAATATGACAACGTAACATCTTATGAATAAATAAATTTGGAATTTTTCACATGGATGAATAGAGTGGATTTTGTGTTTATGATTTTCAAGCTCCTACGGTAAGATCAAATATAAAAGATAATATGCGTTAAAAAAGCGCTTCTTTTTTTTTTTTTTTTAATTTTAATACTTCACTCATTAGAATTCGAATCCGTGAGTGTAGACTAGACAACCGATGGAGCGATATCTTAAGTTTGATTTGACACTCAGGTGCTCATTTCTTTGAACTTTTTGTTTTGAAATTTTTTAAGTTACGTAAACGCCGTCGCTTCGTCCAACTTAAAATATTTAAAAAAAAAAAAAAAAAACTCTAAATCAGTAAACCGCAAAGTGAGCGCGCAAATGAGCTCAACAGAAGACTTGGACGGTTGAAATGGCGGTTTCACTTAACTGCCACAGCAAACCCTTACCCACCTCGCTTCATTTCCAGAACCCTAATTTCAGTTCATCCAAATATCACCGTGAAAACCAAAACCATATTTCCGCTTTTCGCCTTCCCGCGAAAACCAAAACGCACCGTATCGTAACCGTCCGTGGACTGGGCACTGACTCGGATCCGAACACTCCACAAGAAGGTCTGAGGCCCCCCTCACTCTGTCTTCTCTCGACAGAAAAAAAGGAAAAAATTCAATATTTTTTTAACTTCTTGACTCTGAAATTTGATGGGTTTTGGATTTTTAATTAGATGATAAAGAGGTCAGTAGTTTGGGAGTCAGAGCTGCACTATCTATGCTGAGCTTTTACAAAAGTAAGACCCTTTCGCTTTTTATCTCATTAATTTTTGAATTTTTCGTGAATTCTATCAAATCATTGAAATGGGTATTGATGAAAACAGGTGAAATCTCGCCACTGATGCCAAGGAGTTGTAGATATGTACCAACATGTAGTGAGTACTCAATGCAAGCATACAAGAAATATGGAGTTGTAAAGGGCACTGTCTTGACTGCTTGGCGTCTCTGTCGCTGCAATCCTCTTGGTAATTCAGTTGCTTTATTGTCGTTTTTGAAATTCATTTTTGGAACCCTTTTGTTCGTTATTTACGTTGGTTGGTTTAGAATAATAGCTGCTCGGATTGAACTTTTTGATAACAAATAAGAAATAGCAAAATAGGTCATATTTAAAACCATCTAATTCTTTCTTTAGTCTAATTCATAACTACTATCATTTTGTTTGTGTTTGTGCATTTGTGTCTCTTTTTGTTTGGCCTAGGTTTAAAATTCAACAGTTCCAAGATTCTGTCAACTTTACACTTGGAATTGCTTATTGGATTCATAAAAGAGACAAATTCATGATATCGGCTGCATCAATGCTCTAAACAGGGTACAAGAGTGTTGCTTCTAGGGGTTTTAGCTTGCTTCTTAATTTCTTGTTAAATCTATCATGGAAAAAAGCATTAATAACAAAGTGAAAATACATGAGGTTACCAGAATCACTCCTTTCTCCAGCTCAACCGCTGAGTTTTCTTTCCCTCTAACTTTATTTGATACATATTAGTTCAAGTTTCATCCTATAGAACGCCTCTTCTTCTGTCAGATCACTGATTTAATGGCTTATTTTTTCCACTCAATAATTTTCCCCAAGCTTAAGCACTTTCTTTCTATTACTCTTCTTCACTATCCCCGTCTTGCTGGTAGTCTCATGTGGCCCTCAGATGCCTCAAAACCAGCCATCTACTACTTCCCAAAGACGGTGTTTCAGTCACAGTTGCTGAGTCTAACACCGACTTCAATTATCTCTGTGGAAATGCAATTCATGAAGCTGTTGAATTTCTTCCCTTGACACCCCAGTTGTCAACCTCTGACGATAAAGCAGCGGTAATTGCCATCCAAATAACGATGTTTCCAAATGAAGGGTTTTGCGTTGGCATTTCAACTCACTATATTATATCCGATGGAAGAAGTTCAGTAATGTTTATGAAGTCTTGGGCTTCTTAATGCAAACAAGATGAAGAAAACCCCTCTTTATCACCGGAACTGACTCCATCTTTTGACTGGACTGTCATCAGAGATCAAATGGGGATCGTTAACAATTGGTTAGCTTTTACTGGGTCAGATGCCAATCCCAACAAACGAAGCTTGAAGAGTTTGCCAAGCTTTGTCGATTTGGACAATTTGGTTCAAGCTACATTTGTGTTGACATGTGAAGATATCAAGAAACTTAGGGATAACATATTGTCTGTTTTGGATAAGGTTAATGGAAATGAAGTGAAAAAATTGGACAAACCACATTTATCAACTTTTGTGCTTACAGGTGCTTATGTATACTCTTGCATGGTTAGAGCCAAGGGAGGAGAAAACAATAGAGATGTTTTAATTGGGTTCACAGCAGATTATAGGAAGTGTTTGGATGTCCCAATCCCAATGAATTATTTTGGTAATTGTGTTGGGACTCATGCCATCGCTGCAAAAGCTAGAGATTTCATGGAGGAAACTGGAGTTTTATTTGTTGTGGAGAAATTAAGTGATATGATCAAAGAGCTAGAGGATGGATTAACTCTAGAAGGATTTGAGGAAAAGCTTGCGAAGTTAATGCCCATGATGAAATCAGTAGCACAAGGAGCATAAGGGCTTGGGGTTATTGGCTCCAACCGATTTGATACTTACAAATCTGATTTTGGGTGGGGAAGGCCAAAGAAGGTGGAAATTTTGACAGTATTCAGCGCAGGATCTATCTCTTCGGTGGAGAGTAGAGATGGTCCTAGGGGTGTCGAGATTGATTTGGTCTTAGAGAAGCAAGAGATGGATATTTTTGCTTCTTTATTTGAGCAGGAGTTAAAAGAGCTTATTTAAGTTAGAAAGCTACTTTTAGTAGCCAGATTGCGAGTCTATAAACATTTGAACTACTAGTTGGTATTTTTGGCGTGAGTTTTGTATTTTATAAAAGTCCTACTTTCTTTGATGATGTAAGACACCCCTTCAGATACACATAATTAGGCTCCCAATGTCAGAGTTATTCAGCATATAATGTCATTTTGAAGCTTTTGACGAGATCCAAAAACTCTTATTTTCTCATCATACTTATAAAGTTTCATCTAGAACTTTTGTTCTCAATCTCTTTTGCTTTCATTTGCCATTCAATTAAAAGACATCAAGTTTTGTGCTTCTTGTTCTTAATGGTCCATAATTAATATCCTCCATATGGTTTTTTCAGGTGCCCTTTCTTGACTTGAGTCTTTTTCTTTTTATTTTTGGTTAGGAGATCCATCAGATTTTGAACTGTTCATTCCCCTGAAGCTTAAAAGTATTCAACTCCCATTAAAACTCTTAACATCTGTCGTTTTTTCTTTTTTAAATTATTTATTAAATGCAGACTACTATCATATAATGAATCTCAATATGATTTATAGAACTAAGGACATATGTGTTCATTTCCCAATGGTTTCTCTGAATATGATGTAGAGTCAGACTATTAGTGCCCCTCCAAAATTCTATTGAAACCCCTTTTTCAATTATATTTCATTTAATACCAAAATACCATTTTTCTAAATGAACACTCTTTTCATTTATGAATTTTTCAGTTTCTAATAATTTTCTCCCTCTTTCAGCCTTAATATTTATACTCCGCTCTTCAAACTTTCTTTATTATTATTATTTTTTTTTCAGTTTCTAATAATTTTCTCCCTCTTTCAGCCTTAATATTTATATTACTCTCTTCAAACTTTCTTTATTATTTAATTTCTAAAGAAAAAAATCTAAAAAAAAAGTAAGAAAAACATTATACTTAGAAAATAATGAATATTTTGTGGGTTGAATACAATTTTATCCACTGTATAAATTTTGGGTTCATTGGGTTCGGCATTTAGTTTGAGAATCCTTAAAAAATTAGTTGCAATGAGATAAAATTTTATTTAATTTATTTTTTCACTATGTTGTATCTTAATTAAGTTGTTATGTTTATTACAAGAATTTTATTTTGGCTTCAAGGATTACTCCTTAAATTCAAATTATTTTAATGATAATAAAAAATTTATATTGTGCAAGCAAAATAAAATTGAGGAGAGAAAAAAAAATATAAATTGTTTAATTATATTTATATTTATCCTTAAATGTAATTGTACTATAACAGGGTTTTATGAGATTAATGAAAGGGTGCTAATAGTCCAACTCTATGATGTATATCTCCTCTTTTACCTTAAACTGGCATTCCTTTCTCTTCCCACATTATTGATTCCTTTTACCCTAAGAAAAATTTTATTTTGTGGTGAGCTAAAAGAATATTTCAATAAAATTTCAAACTTGTCCCTTTTCTAACTTGTTGGCTAGGGCAAGCCAATAACTAGAGGACCATATGTCAATAAAGAAGAAAGAAGTACAATTTTGTGGTGTACTGAAGTTGGATATTACAAATAATGAACTAAATATTGCTCTAGATTATGCTAGCATGTTTTTTTTTTAATATGATATTTTTTAATTAGCTGAGATCGCTTTTCTTTTTAAGATCTAAGTATGATTGTTAAGTTGTTTGTCTTCCTAAAATTGAAAAAAAAAAAAGAGAAGAGAAATTTGGAAACCAATTCTTACACATCTTTGCCCTTGTGAATTTAAACAATTATACTGAATGGATAGTTCTTTCTAGCCGAGATTGACCTTTTTTTCTAACTCCTTACTATATGAGCTTTTCCAGATTACTTATGAAATAATTCATTTTTCTCTAGGTGGGTCCGGATTTGATCCTCCTCGATGGTTTGATGAGGAGAGTCCACCTAAAGTATGAGAGCATACGGTATAATAGCTGCCAAGTACTTTTCACAGCTTAAGGCTAAAGGTTCAAAGAACAATTGCTTATTTGGCCAAGTAAGTGGTCGGCATGCGAACAAAGTACTTACATTGCATTGATTCTTGTTTCAATCTGCGTCCCAAGATTGTAAATTACACTTTCATACTCAAGAGTACAATGTAGACTCCCTTCTTAATTATGAGTTTTTCTTAATATACAAGTATATAGTGGTTAACTATTAGATTTTATGTGTTAATTTTCAAGGCTTTTGGCTAGAACAGTTACAATTTGCTGGTCTCTTAGTCTTTTGTTTTGCAAATTTATGAAAGCTTCAATCCTGATCCCTGAAGCCTCGAAAACTAGGTAGAAAATAGTTATTAATGTAATTAGCCACAATATTCTTTATTTGCTGGCATCAGGGAATTAGTATGTTGTTGTCACATACTTGAGCTTCAAAGGAATTACTAGATTTGTAAATCGAAATACTTAGATATAATAAGAAACTAGACTTGGTGGTGTTCTAATTTTTGAACTGATGTTTGGTCCTCTGAAAGATCTCTCTTTTACATTGTGGTCCTTGTCAATGTATTATGTTCAAAATATGATTGAATCTGAGTTTTCATTTGTATTTATAGCCAAAAAAAGAAAGTATAACTTTTCATTTGGAACAGCTCTTGCCATGGAACTTGTATACCAGAGGCTAAACAACTTAGACAAATATTTATCTGCCAAATATTTTCGAGAACTTGTTAAAGGAAAACAACTTCTAGAAATGTAGTTAACCTTCGTGCCTGAATTACCTTTCTTTCCTTTGTATCTTCTTTATATTCAGGTAAACTCCGTTTTCGCTTACCTTAAGTTTTATACTTGCTGTACAAAATGTGTAAAAGCCAACAAAGGAGTGAGCGGGAATGGTGAAGTTGAAAAGTCATGCTTCTCAAGAGTGGGGAGTAAGAGTCATACTTCCCAAGAGTGGAAACCAGCAGGAATCGTGCTCCCCAAGAATGAGGAATAACAACATGCTTCTTAAGAGCGGAGAATAAGAAGAGCCATGCTCCCCAAAAGTGGGTACCACGACTGTACTTCCGAAGAGTGGGGACCAAAGATTATTCTCTACCAAGTGTAGAGAACATAATTCATGTGCTCTAAGAGTAGGGGATAGCAAAATAGGCCATGAACCATAAGCTCATGGGGACTGGGTCTATGATCTAAAACCGGGTCTATGGTTCCATGAACTTATGGTTTATGACTTATTTTGTTATTCCTTGTTCTCGAGGTGCATGAATTGTGGTCTCTACACTTGGCGGAGTACAATCTTTAGTCCTTGCCCTTAAGGAGCATGGCTCCTATTCTTTGGGAAGTATGGTTATTGGTCTGTACTCTGGAGAAGTATGGCTGTTGGTCCCCTTTCTTGGCTGTTGGTCTTCATTCTTAGGAAGTGTGGCTCTTGTTCCCCATTCTTAAGGGTAATGGTTGCTGGTTCCCACTCTTGGTTTCTGCTCTCCATTCTTGGGGAGCGTGACTTCTACTCCCCACTCTTTTGGAGCATGACTGCTATTCCCTGCTCTTGAGAAGTATGGCTTCTGCGAGTCTCCACTCTTAGAGAGTATGGTTTCTGCCGATCCCCATTCTTGGGAAGTATGTCTCTTACTCCCGGTTCTTGGTGAGCATGACTTTTCAACTCTTAGTTTATAGTTCTACTAGAATTAGAAGCATAAGAGCTCAAGTCATTTCTTTCTCTATGCCTTCTATATATAAACTATCTTTTACAGCATCTGTCGACATCATTGAGTTTCTCTCTCTTTGGCTTTCACTTTTCCCAGTAAGTATATTTTGTTTTTCTTTTAAAATTTTCAATTGTCTTTAAATTTTTATTTTGTTTTTCTTTTAAAATTTTCAAAGTCCTTAAATTTTGAGGACAATTCTAACTCCTTCTACTGTGACTACTTTGATGATGATTATTATCATGTATCAACTGGCCAACCACCTTCTATTGTAAACTCCCGCATCATATCCATGCTAATCAAACTAACTTCTAATTTAACTCTGACTGGTCCATCAACAAGGTAGAAAATAAGATATTTGAAAAATTCATCTCATTCTGTGGAGTTAGATATGAGATCCCAAATTCAATTGAATTTAAAAAAGCACAAACTAGTGAGCTTACTAGTCAACCTCCTTATAGGGCTGTTGTTTTTCACCTTGGCTTTTTCTGATATGGCGTTCAGTTACCATTACGCCCTTTTTTAAGGTACATATTTATCTGTCTTAGTTGTGTTCTAACACAAATATTTGCTAATGTTTGCTGCACCGTGATTGCTATATGTGTCGCATGAAAATTAAAAGGATTCTTTAGACTTATATTTAGTCAATTTCAGTGAGTTTACTAACTAATGAGACTTTCATGTGGTAAAAGCTCCTCTTTCATATAGCAACTGCGTGGAAGGATGATCCCACAGCTTGAGGTGATGATTCCATAGCTTGAAAGGCTGGCTTATTCCAGAGTTTTCTACTAATCTTTGAGGCTGAATACTTATCTATTTTCTTCTTTTTCCCAACATTGTCATCTCCTGGAGGGATAGCTACAAAAAAAAAAAAAAAAAGGAAAATGTTACAATCTTTCTTCAGCATAAAAATTATTATTCTTGAATAGAAGCTTACTTGCTAGTAGAATAATGGTAGAAGTCGGAGGGAAAGTCAAAAGCAGTTAGAAAGCCTAAGGACCGCAAGTTTTCAGGGTCTTTAAATACTTTGTCAATTTGACCTTTCTCAACATGATTGATAGAGGCGTAGCTCTATGACACTATTATAAAAAAGACTAATCACATTGAGTAAAGAAAAACATATTATGTAAAGATTTCTTATGAAGTTATCTGCATGGAAAAGTGAATTTGAACTCGATACGTAGGATTCATGTCAGAAAATTCCGTTAACTTCTAATTCCTAAAGCAAAAAGCCAAGAATCCTTTTAGGAGTCATTAAGTGATTTGTTTTGAATAATTAGGGGGGAAGACTTAGCCCAAGTTCAGGCATAATATCAGCCTTTGAAAGAGGAGTTTTTAGCATATAAAAGGCTCATTAGTTGGTAAACTCGCTGAAATTGACTAAATGTAGTGCTTAGGAAACTCTTAATTTTTATGCGACATATTTGCCAATCATTGTGCACCAAACATTGGGGCAAAGCTGTGCCGGAGCACAGTTAAGGCAGATAAGTATGTATCTAAAAAAAAAGTTTAATGGTAACCTAACGCCATATTGGAAAAGGTTAGGGTAAAAAGCGACGGCCCTCGGAAAATTTTAACTGGCAAGCTCACTAGTTTTGCTTTTAAGTTCAAATGAACTAGGGATCTCGTATTTACTCTAAGAGATGATATAAATTTTTCAAATATCCTATGCTCTGCCTCATCGATGGACCAGTTAAAGTGGGACTAAAAGTTGATTTGGTTATTAAGGATAATGATGTAGAAGTAAAATTTACAATAAGAGGTGGTTGGTCAGTCGATATAAGGTAATAAAAATCATCATCATCAAAGTATTCATGGTAGAAGGAGTCAGGATTATCCTTGTAATTTGATATAAGATAATAAAAGTAGTCTTTTGATATAGGATAAGGGTTGGTTGGTCTGTTGATATAGGATAATAAAAATCATCATCATCAAAGTAGTCATAATAGAAGGAGTTAGGCCTATCCTTCGAATATGAAGACATTAAAAATTTCAAAAGAAAAATAAAAACACTCACCAGGAAAAGTGAAAGTTAAAGAGATGTAAATTCAACGATATCAATAAATGGTGTAAAAGTTGGTTTATATAGAAGGTATGAAGGGAAAAACGATTTGAGCTTTTATGCTTCTGATTCTGGTAGAACTAGAAACTAAAAGTTGGGGAGCAGCTGTTGTACAAAACGTGTAAAAAGTCAACAAAGGAGTGTGCAGGAATGGTGAAGTTGAAAAGTCATGCTCAAGAGTGGGGGTAGTAGCTATGTCCCCTCAAGACTGGAAACATGAGACATTCTCCACAAACATGGGGAGCGGAGATTGTGCTCTACCAAGTGTGGGACTGGAATTCATGCCCCCAAGAGTAAGAGATAGGAAAATAAACCATGGACCATAAGTCCATTGGGACCGTAGATCTAATTTAGATCATGTACCACCCAGAAAGACTTAAGTCTAAGTAAATAAGCTATTGTTGTATTAAAGCCGGCTAAATAAAAGTCAACAATTAAAGGATATTGCTTGGTTCAGCAATAGAATAGATGAGGCTTGATGCGGATAGAATCAGTGAGAAAATAAAGAATATCTTGTAATTAAGAGTCCTAAATGATAGAGGACAATTAGGATGAGTTTCAATTAGACATGGATTTTATCTGTAGAAAGCTATAAAGAAAAGGTCTCTCTTAGTATGGGGAACAAGCATTGAAAAAAGTAAGGATGAGAGTCAGAGTTTAATTGTAATTGTGATTCTAATAAAAGATTTATTTTCACCACCCGTTCATGTAAGCCAAGAGTCGAACGATGTTAATTCTTTGTGTTTTTTTTATTATAACACCCACACCTAAATTAATTCTATAATTGACCAGATTTTTATGTAACACTACTCATTCACAGTGTTTTTTGTATGGTGGAATGATGATTGAATAGTGAGAATTGGAAAGGCCTAAATATTTAACCCGCATATAAGAAAACGAAACATTTTCGGCATTGTACACATCGTTGTATTTTTAAAACCAAGAGTTATGTGATGATTGGCATCTTGTAATGATGGTTGTTATCATCATTTGTCATAGAAATGAGTTGGTGGTCTCTTGCTATGAGCAAACACGAGATTATCATAGTAGTCTTAATTCCCTTTCACTAGTTCTTTTCAGTCAATGGTAGGTTTCGTATGCCTCTTTGTAGAATCATGAGGCGTGAAATCATAAATAACCGCAAAATATAAGTGGTTTGTGTGGTATAACTCCGGCTGTGAATTGCCCAATCATCGGATT
Organism: Citropsis articulata; assembly: GCA_030449925.1. Taxonomy (NCBI): domain Eukaryota; kingdom Viridiplantae; phylum Streptophyta; class Magnoliopsida; order Sapindales; family Rutaceae; genus Citropsis; species Citropsis articulata. The sequence continues at coordinate 1,650,097 of JASUUH010000051.1, read as the reverse complement.
TTGCCAGCTCTAAATTCCTTTTCAACATCATCTTTTCTTATTCGCCACATTGCTTTCGTTATTTCCAGTGAGGTGTCCTTGACAAATTTTAGATTTTGCAGTTTGTATCTTTGTGTGATGTATTCGTCCAATTGTGAATCTTATCTATAGACCTTGTTTTCAGGCAACTAGGGACGTGCGTAGAACTTTGTTATATTGAAAAAAACCAAAAAAAAAAAAGAAAATTTGTTGGATTTCCTTTCCAAAGAGAATATTATTAGTAGAATATAGTCGTTGTTAATTGTGACTATCCCCACCCCACTTCTCATTGTAAACCCTAAATTCTCGACTACATCCTTTTTAAGTTTTTCATTACGAACCTATTGTATGATTATACAATGATAAAAATTTGGGACGTAACCGGAAACTAGAAGTGCGGTGGGGCACTAACTTACCGAGCTGGTTAATATAGGTATAGCCCATCGAACGACAACTTGTTAAACAAAATTTGACCCCATTCCACTAGAAATCCTACCTCCTTATTTGCAACGGTTGATGTCCTTGTCGTTGCTGTCTCATCCAATATTATCGTCTCTAACTTGAGACAAGAAAAAAGAGATAATGACCATGAAATTGAGGGTAAACGAGTTGGACATTTTGTTATTATTATATTGGTAACCGATCCCCACTGAAAAAGCAAGAAGCTTAGGCTATGGTTCCGGCGTGTAATTGGTTGCCTCTGTTGGACGAATCAATCCCAAATTTTAATAGTGGGTGTCGACTTCATTCTCGAGGATAAGTATCCATCTTACAGGACCACTGGTCCACTATTGGCTCCAACCTCAACTACAGGTCTCTCTGGAACTTGGGTACCATTTTTCAATACAACCAATACTTGATTTCAGTAATGGCAAGTGTTAGTTTGATGGGTTTTCTAGAATGTGGATGAGTTAGTAGCTAATCTGGAATGTTAATTTCGTAACCTTGTAGTGGCTAGACTTTGTTTATATTTTTGTTTTGTCGTATGTGGTTAGATGACATATTGGTAGGCCTAAGAATGCCTTAGTTGATTACTCTCTCTCTCTCTCTCTCTCTCTCTGTCTCTGTATGAATATGATCTGTTTAGTGGATATTGAAAGCTCAGTTTTGGTTTCTATGAATTTGATTTGTGTACAACCAAAATTGAACCAATCATCAAACTTGGAAGGAGCAAATAAGACATTCATTACCATATGGGCACAAATACGAAAAACAAAAAATTAGAGCTTACAAAGAAAAAGGTCCATTAATAACATGCACATTGCACATTATAGCAGCATAGCTAGCCTATAGAGCAATCAGTATTGCTTAAAATTCAAGAAGGATAATGAAGCTGAACTCTCACGCGCAGACTGTTTTCTGGATCAACTGAGGAAAAGTTTGAGCTTCATGTTGAACCGTAAATTTTCGACAGTTCCATCTACATGTTATTTTTTGACACGGTAAATATGTTTTAGCCTGTCAAATTACGGATGGAACAATTAGAACTCAGCCAGAATACAACATCTCTAAAGATATTATACATATTCTGGTTCTCCATTCTAGTTGAAGTGAACCAAGAAACTTCATTTGTCAATACTTCGCTACCATATATACCTGCCATGTTGGCAAACATGTTACTAGTCTTGCTTAACAGTATCAACATATAAACAGATTTCAAGGCCAATGAAAACCAAAGAAAAGTCTTGCATTTGAAATACCATTTTCCCCAAGAGTGATCTAAGGGGTCAGGACAACAATCAGATTCTAACAAGCATGATTTTCAAGCTACACAGGTTTCCAAGCTGAAAGAGCATAGATGATCCGTCCCTTCCATCCCTGCAACAGCCACCGGTTATCTTCATCAATAACGAAGTCCTTGTGGTAACCTGACCTCACTCGATCAGTTGCCTTCTTCACTAGATCTCGGTCTAAAGGAAGCTGAACAAACCCAGCCCTAAGGTTACGGACCTGCCACTGCTTGTACGTCTCCGGCCTCTCCACTCTTTCCCAGCCCTCACAAGCTACAACATTCAAGGCCTCCCTGCCAAAGATGTCTTTCTCGATCACCATCCTCTCACGATCTTCACGAGGTACAATTGTTTCAAGCATATCAAACATTGCAGAGAAGTGAAACAGAGCCTCTCGGAACCGGGTGACAAAGAAGGGTGCATTGTAGGCTCCATTCGTAATCCCGTGAATAAACATATGAGGATTAATCTTCCTTATAAAATTGAGAAAAATATTTCTTGAACTATCCACTGCAATAGTTTCATCGAGCAAGTTCTTGGTTCGATACAAGCAATTAACAACCAGGACTTCATCTCTGTCAATTTTGAGTTCTTCAAGTTGAATGGAGTCCCACCTTTTTGCTATGGCATTGTACTCAAAAGGCACATTGAAATCCTTTGCATAATCTGCCAAGCGACGGCCTGTTTCCTCAACTCGCTCTGCCGGCCGGAAACCAGGTTGGGGAAATTCTATTCCGGTAATTCGTAGCTTCGGGGGTCCACCCGGTCTCATTGAGATTCGCTGAATAAAGGTGGGCCACTGGAAACCATATAGGATACCAAAGTCTATGATATGAAGTCTCATTGAATTTTGTGCCAAGCTCATTATTGTCTTGTTTGCAGTAAAATTTGACAACTTTCTGAAAGGGCATGCGGCAAGATATAGCTGATAAGCTTTCAAGATATCAGCAGCTGACGTTCTCTTATTAACAAAGCCTTTGTAGATCTGGCTACCAGTACCAGCCAAGCGTGCCTCAAGGCCATCGGCAAAGCATTGAGCCAATCTCTGATTTCCATCCCCAAAAGGAGAGGAATGCTGCCTTATCTGCTTCAAAAATTCATGTGCACTTCTTCGATCATCAGCGGCAACAGCTTGTGCACAATGAATCAAGAGACTTCTCAAATCCACCACCTCTTTTTTCCCACTTTGTTTCTTGCCATGACCCTTTGCACCGTTAGATCCTTTTGATTGTCCTTTCTGCTGCACAGTTTTGCTAGATGCATTTTTCAAGGCCTCACGAAGAGCAACAGTAGGAGACTGACCTCCTGAACAAAGCAATACCATATCAAACATCTCTGTCCGCAATGGGGATTCTGAATAAACTGCTGCCTGCTTGCTACTTCTTTCTTCTTCTAAATCTACATCCTCTCTGTAAGGATTCTTCCTTCCCCTTGATCCATTAGATGAAACATCTTCCACCTCTTCTTTCTCCTCCTTCACTGCAACCTCGTTAGTCTCTCCTTTTGGCACCCATGATACCGATCGATTAGCCTCTAAATTGACAAACAACTCATTTTCACTGGGTAGGAATTTACTAGCCTCCTCAACTCCCTTCCTGAACTGCCATATAGATTGGCTCTCATTATTCCAATCAGGAAGCTGAAGAGAACTGCTTGGAGAGTCCACCAGTCCATCCACACTTGTAATTACACTATTTGAAGAGCTATAAGATGATTGAGGCAGGGTAGAAAGAGGAAGGGATTGTAATTGAGAATTAAAATACTCCCCTGAATTCTGGATGCAATTATTATCAATTAAATAACTGCTCACATCACTGCCGCCATAAATGTAACTGTGCAAATTTCTAGAGGTATCACCATCTGGGCTCTCCCCATTTTGATGAAAATAAGTCAAACTATGGTCAGGGGAAGGAGGGTACTTCTTGCCAAGAACGTCATAGAATGATTTCTCAGCAGCTTCAAGGTCCAAAGACTCTTGAAGCATGCAATTCTTCTCCTCTATATCCTCTTCCATAAGCATCTGGTTTATGTATCTCAGAACTGCATCTGAAAAATCACAATCTTCAGGAGAATCCTCTTCGTGATTCACAGTTGAGCTTGAGACAACATTGATTGGTGTCGGATCAGGCTGACGGTACCTACAGTCCCTAAACCTTTGATCTAGAAAAATATTCTCAAATCTCCCTGCAACAAGGTTCTGATTTGGGAAAACCGACACAGTTTGGTTACTCAATTGGATCCCATTTCCAGAACCTGAAAATCCCCTCAACCTTGGATCCATAATTTTAAAGTTTAGAGTTTAGGAACTCAATTTTGGATGTGTTTCGGAGTGTGGTGTTGTAATTTTTAAGTTTAAAGTTCTTGAAAAAAAAACAGGAGAAAATACGATTCAAAAATAAAAAAAAAAAAAAAACCATGTCAAATAACGTGCAGTCCATTATAAATCTTTAAAATCTGAGCTTTAATAAACAGTACATTCACATTCATTAATTTAACTTCTTTTTTCTTATTCTTTTGAACCCTTCAATATCTTTTCTACACATTTTTTTAATTAAAAGTTTTTATCATTTAAATAATTTTAAAAAAATTATTTATTTCCCTTTCTCATCTCAATTTTATAAATATTAAAATTTACCCAATTCAAAGTTGTGCCCCATCTTACATGAAGGCAGAGCTGCTCTCTGTTAATAAATTATAAGATTTCTCTATCTTATAATCAATATAAGGTACATGCACTCACAAATTAATTGTGAATTTTAATTGATCTAAATCAATTTATGAGTGAATACACCTTACATTGATTATAAGGTAACAGCTCACTAAATTGTAACCCATTTGAAAAAAAAAAAACTAAAGGAATGATTATCGGGTGCCGCCGGCTATCTGAGACCCACACAAATTTATTAACATGATTCCACGTCCCCCACATTTTAAGTTTCTACATTATGACCCAAAAGAAATGTTATCATATTCTTATGATCCATTGTAATGTAGACAGAAAAGTTTCACTACTTTTCTAATTTTTTTATATTTTTTTCCTTTCCTGCTGTTGGTGGATCAGTGGATGCAGATCCAAACCGCATTCCAAATCACAGAATATTTTTTGTAACATTGATTCTTTTTCACTTTTTTTTTCTCTTTTCCACCTGGGATTCTGCAGAATGGGGAAAAGCATATTATGAATTAACAGAGCACTTGTTATTAAAAATAATGTGTGAAGCACAGAACATTATTATTCAAAGAATCAAAGGCTTACATAACTATCATTTGCAGTGAAGCGGATTACTAGGCATCTGACATGATTTTCATATGCATAATATTTATATGCTGCAATGTGAATCTTTACATGGTGATAACAGTGATAAAGGATGTAACCACTGACCCTGCCCATTTTCTTATTCCACAAAAAGAAGATGGGGAAGCATTAGACGGCTACTTTGAACTGCGCCTGGGCTTGCAGTTGAGACCAGAATGCATGCCCTGTCTAAGAGCTGCTGTGGTACTGGCTCTCCTCTCCTTTTCTGTGGAGAGATTCTTGCCGTGTGCACCAAACTCTTCCATTTATCTTCTGGCAGCCGAATGAGCAAAGGATTATTTTGAGAATTGCTAGCCGTAGGGAGATGATAACATATGAAAAACAGCATCTGATTTTTGAGTTATTGATGCTTGCTAGTATAGGGCTAAATCGATTAAATCACCTTGACATCTACACATGTACGATGCTTTGCACTGTCAAAAGCACGCAATTTAACATCGCATCATATATAAAACAAGAAAACATTTGAACAAATCACTCAGTGCAACTTAGCATCCTAAATGAAGTGAAAGGGTAAACATGAAACGGACCTTCCAGTTCCAAGTTTCTCAACTGCTTGTACTAGTGCTTTGAATTCTAAAACAGAGAAAGGTGACAGAGTTGTCGAAGCCCTTCAAAATAAATACTGATTCGCCTAAACTAATTTGTAGAAATAGTGGAACCAGGTCGAATCACAAGAGAACTATGTATTTAATATCTCAAAGTTTAAAACAAATTAATTTCCCAAGAAAATCAGATTTGCAAAGCTTCTGCCCAAAACCGGATAACCGAATTTTGTAAACCGGAAGACCGTTTATCTTGTTTGATTTTCTGGGAACTATCCGGCTAACCGGATAAGGACAACCGGAAGACCGGTTATGGCTTGTGATGTTTCTGGATTTATTCGGCTAGCCGGATAGGAAAACCGGTAAGCCGTTTGTGATTGGTAACAGTTCTGGAGGTTTTGGCTAACCGGTTAGAAGAACCGGTAGACCGAATGCAGGTGGTAACGATTCTGGAAGTGTTTCGGACAACCGGAAAAGGAATCCGGAAATCCGGTTGTTGGTTGTATCGGTTCTGGACACAATTCGGACAACCGGTTAGCTCAACCCAGAAGTCGATTGTGGGTTTTCTTTTCGACTTTATCCGCCAACCGGATAAGGAAAACCCAGTTTGCTTAGTGCTTCTCTCGTCGACTTTTAAACGGACAGCCGGATAAGGAAACCGGAAGTCCGGTTAGCGCTTCTTGGTTCGAACTAAACTAATCCGGTTAATGAAACCTAGCTTTTCCGGTTTTGAGTTTGTTCTTTAACACAAAATTTATAAAGTAAAATAAAATAAAACAAGATTTTAAATTTAAGTAAAGAAAAGATCAATCTTACCAAACTTCCAATCCAAGGGTGTCAATTCCATCCAATTGCAATTTTGATCATAGGCAAAAATATAAATCACTCAATCCAAGAACTTAGTCTACTTAATCGGAATCCCGCAGAAAGCAATTATTCTCCTAATATAATAGATTCAAACAATCGCTCAAATCCATACTTATCACTAATTTAACTGGGCATCATCGTTCCATATCAAATTAAATGATAGCATTAAGAATAGTGAGAATGACTAAAACAAGATCAATTAATTCAGATTACTCCAATTTAATCAATGTGTATTTTTATTTCCCTAGAGCCTATCATGCAAGCTATGTAATTGTGGCCATCAATATACACACACATGAGCCAACTCCTTGCTACTCAATTCAGTCATTCATGACAATTACGGATCACAAACTCATGACTAGCGATAGAAAAATAAATATTGAATTAAGGCGTCAACTCAATCAATATAAATAATTCATAAAAAATAAGAACAAGAAAATAAAAATTACTTGGATTGAAGAAATTCTTGTTAAGTTCAAAGCCTCACAAAATTACAACCGGAATTGATTTACCCTTGGACTGGAATTAAAACCTTAGCCACTCATGGTGGCCAAACAAAAACAGAAATTGTTTTAGAAGAATAGTTGCAGCAGCCGTTTGTCTCCTTGCTTCTTGACTTCTTGTTTTTGTTTTTGTGTGTTGTGTTGTTGGCTCCCTCACGTTTCTCTTGCCTTCTTTTTATATTGCTTGCTTTTTGTTTCGTTTTTACTGGCTTTCCTTTTTCCTCTTGGTTTCTTCTTCTCTTAATGCTAGGAAACCGAATCCTTCTCCAATTCTGATTGCTAGGGATTGTCTCCCTCAAGCCAATGGTCGGCCCACGTTTGCAAAGCCTAAATAAAGTCCTTTTTATCCAAATTTCATCATAACCTCCATATTTCATCTCCTAAATCAAATCAAACATAATTTCCACAAATTAGCACAAGATCAATCAAAATATTGGGGGAATTAAATAAAATATAATATGACTATTTATAACCTATCAAAAGGTCTTCTAGTTCGGTGCCGCACAAATTCATGATGCTTGGATTTTTTATGAAATGGAACTACGGCCAATGCCTCCATGGCAACTGCTGGAACAGCAACCAGAGCTTGGGAATCTGGCATGATATTATGGATGAAAATGTCATCACTAGACTGAACGACAGTAGAGTAATTATCAACAGAACCACCTTTTTTCATCAGTTGAGGAAGAGGAGTAACATCAGAAGGCAACCGTTGCACAGACATTGATATCATATGCCTGATCATTGAACAAATTCCCATAAGTTTGTTCCTAGTATAGAAAACTAAGAAGACAAGCCCCAAAGAACACTCTTCACCCTCTAAAACACCAATATAGGCAATCAAAATAGAGGGATAACCGGCCTCTATTAGGTTGTTGTGTTCATAAGCTGACTTTTATTGTACCCTTACCCAGTTAGACCCTGACTAGCGCCATCAGATAATAAGGGGCAATCAGTGGAGGGTGGAGGTGGAGTAATATGTACATGTTTGGGTTCCAACACAAAACCCAATCTATGGCACTTGTCACCATGACAAATCCCTGTCTGAAGCAGAGTTTTGGTGTCATCTCCAACTCTCTTTCCCTGAAGGCGGATACCGACATGTAGACCATCTCCAAGTACAGTAGTCACTGCCTCTGTTGATGCGCGAATTTGTCTGCTCGGCAACAACGGTAATTCCTCCTCGCTTGGTCAACCAATTCTACTTCCTGGTCGCCTCCTCGTTAGACTCCTCTGCTATCTCGAGCAGAAATGTCCGTCCCCTTCTTCCTGCGGCACAAGTACCAGTGCGGCGGTTTTCCCACAGAAACCCTCCGACGCCGAGTCGTTGATTCGGGTTCCTGAAAACCTCTTACCACAAACTCGTGGTTTTAACTTAATAAAACAACGCTAAAAATCAATCTCCTTAGATCTATTTTGTGTTTTTGTCCAACCTTTACCTTCTTCGATCGTGCCATTTATAGCCTGGATTCGGCTTTCCACCCTTCGCTTTCGCCCGCTTAACGCCCATGGGTGAGTGATGGCGACGCATGGTTCGAGAGGCTCGTGCCCGGAGTTTCGGAAGGTGCGACAGCCCTCGTGGCTCGGGTCTTACCGCAATATGCTCGTAGTCATTGTTGTGGAATGAATCGCCGCTTCGCCTCCCAAACGACCCTGCTCAGATCGAGTGAGATCTCCGCCGCCAAGGTATCCCGGTGAAGAATCTTTGATGGGATGATATCTCATGGAGAATAGTCGAGGTGAATTTCACGTGAGCCTCGATCGTTATTCATCCACAACATCCCCCGCTTCGTATTTGTAATAAAATAGACTAATACTAGAAACTTGGTACTTCGTCCTACCATGTGTAATCTTTCTACTTGTTGAGATGGCGTGCCCGCGATATAATCTATCCGCTTGTTGAGATAGCGTAGCCCACTGGCCTCTTCAACGGCCGATCATCCTCGAAAAGTCGCATGCCTTAGAATAATTTTGGGGAACTTTAAAGTTTTGCTCGCCTTTACGTGGTCGAGCAGATCCTGGCACGCATGGCTTCGTGTCTCGCCATCGAGCAGGCTTTGAGACATTCGAGCCTTTGCTTGCCTTATAAACTTTCTTCGGAATTTTGTGGTCTGCTCACCTTCACATGGTCGAGCAGATTCTGGCAAGCTTCCTGGTCTCGCCCATCGGCGAGGCTTTGAGACTTCGAGCCTGCGCTTGCCTTAGAAATTCTTCGTGAACTGGGATTCTCACGCCCACACTACCGAGCAGATCCCGCAAGCTTGGCCGTGTCTCGCCATGAGCGCTTTGAGACATCGAGCCTTGCCTTAGAAATTCTTCGTGAACTTGGGATTCTGCTGCCTTCACACGGCCGAGCAGATCCTGGCAAGCTTGGCTTCGTGTCTCGCCATAGAGCAGGCTTTGAGACATTGAGCCTTGCGCTTGCCTTAGAAATTCTTCGTGAACTTGGGATTCTGCTGCCTTCACACGGCCGAGCAGATCCTGGCAAGCTTGGCTTCGTGTCTCGCCATAGAGCAGGCTTTGAGACATTCGAGCCTTTGCTTGCCTTATAAACTTTCTTCGGAATTTTGTGGTCTGCTCACCTTCACATGGTCGAGCAGATTCTGGCAAGCTTGGCTTCTGGTCTCGCCATTGAGGAGGCTTTGAGACTTTCGAGCCTTTGCTTACCTTATAAACTTTCTTCGAAATTTTGTGGTCTGCTCACCTTCACATGGTCGAGCAGATTCTGGCAAGCTTGGCTTCTGGTCTCGCCATTGAGGAGGCTTTGAGACTTTCGAGCCTTTGCGCTTGCCTTAGAAATTCTTCGTGAACTTGGGATTCTCACACACCCGAAAGAGATCCTCGGCAAGCTTGGCCTGTCTCGCCAAGAGCGTGCTTTGAGACATTCGAGCCTTTGCTTGCCTTATAAACTTTCTTCGGAATTTTGTGGTCTGCTCACCTTCACATAGTCGAGCAGATTCTGGCAAGCTTGGTTCTCGCCATCGGCGAGGCTTCGAGACTTTCAAGCCTGCGCTTGCCTTAGAAATTCTTCGTGAACTTGGGATTCTCCGCCCACACGAAGCGAGATCCGGCAAGCCGTGTCTCGCCACAGAGGTGCTTTGAGACATCGAGCCTTGCGCCTTAGAAATTCTTCGTGAACTTGGGATTCTCACGCTCACACTACCGAGCATCCTCGGCAAGCTTGGCGTGTCTCGCCACAGGGCTTTGAGACATCGAGCTGCTTGCCTTAGAAATTCTTCGTGAACTGGGATTCTCACGCCCACACGCTGAGCAGATCCCGCAAGCTTTCCGTGTCTCGCCACATGTAGCGTGCTGAGACATCGAGCCTTGCGCTTTGCCTTTAGAAATTCTTCGTGAACTTGGGATTCTCGCCTCACACCGAGATCCTCGCAAGCTTGGCTGTCCGCCATGAGCTTTGAGACATTCGAGCCTTTGCTTGCCTTATAAACTTTCTTCGGAATTTTGTGGTCTGCTCACCTTCACATGGTCGAGCAGATTCTGGCAAGCTTGGCTTCGTGTCTCGCCATAGAGCAGGCTTTGAGACTTTCGAGCCTCACCTTATAAACTTTCTTCGAATTTTGGTCCGCTCACCTTCACATGGTCGAGCAGACTGCAAGCTTGGCTTCCGTCCGCCATCGGCGAGGCTTGAGACTCGAGCCTGCGCTTGCCTTAGAAATTATTCGTAAACTGGGATCACGCTCACACTACCGAGTAGATCCGCAAGTTTGGCTCGTCTCGCCACAGAGCGTGCTTGAGACATTCGAGCCTTTGCCTTATAAACTTTCTTGAATTTTGGTCCGCCCACCTTCACATGGTCGAGCAGATTCTCGGCACTGGTCTCGCCATTGAGGAGGCTTGAGACATTCGAGCCTTTGCTTGCCTTATAAATTCTTCGTGAACTTGGGATTCTGCTGCCTTCACACGGCCGAGCAGATCCTGGCAAGCTTGGCTTCGTGTCTCGCCATAGAGCAGGCTTTGAGACATTGAGCCTTGCGCTTGCCTTAGAAATTCTTCGTGAACTTGGGATTCTGCTGCCTTCACACGTCCGAGCAGATACTGGAAAGCTTTGCTTCGTGTATCGCGATAGAGCAGGCTTTGAGACATTGAGCCTTGCGCTGCCTTTAGAAATTCTTCGTGAACTTGGGATTCTCACGCTCACACGGCCGAGCAGATCCCGGCAAGCTTCGCCGTAGCAGGGTGCTTTGAGACATCGAGCTCGCTTGCCTTAGAATATTTTTACACGGATATGATTCACCTAAATTCATTATAATCTTCATTAACGTTGCAGCTCGTCATACATGTAATTGGTAAAAATAAGCAGACACAATAGCTGCTAAAAACATGAATTAGCGTGACTCACGTCCGCTTATCGGAAATACTTTTTGAGACGGATCATGCTCCATGGTCACTTCACTGGACTCATCCGCATTTAACGATTTTATAAGCCTCGGTCTCGCCGGGAATCTAGCGATTTGCATTGCCTCCTTTCACGCCGTGGAGAAAGCAGCCCGAGCAACTCTCTCGGTTTGACCCCAACTATTCCGCTTACACTCGAGGCTGGTAGTGACAAGACCGCTTGCTCGATCTCGCAGTGGGCGCTAAAATCACCGGTAAGGACTTTCTTCATCAACCACAACAAAGTCCGTAATCATGGTTTTCTCACGGACCCGAGCCAATTGTAATAGGCAACTCGACCACACCCATGGGGTTCGCCTTCCTCCGAACCCTTTCGAAGTGTGCTCTATCTTAAGATCCGCTATTCCCATTTCCTCTAATGTGGATTTAAAGAGGACATCAATCGAGCTCCCGTGTCGCACAGTGATTCATTGAACCTCTTGCTGGATGGTGGCTTGATAACCAAAGGCATCCTCGCGAGGATACAACACCCCTCTTCATCTTCATCCGCCCACATTATCGGTACCGGTTCTAGCCTGCTTTGCCACCGGAGTATTAAAGAATACCTCCTTGCGGTCATAGCATATCCGTATATAGTTCTTCCCGGATCCGTCAATCTCCGGCTTGTCATTCCTCCAATAACTCTCACCACAGTCGCTCACTCCCATACTGCCTCTCCAGGTCGACCCCTCGCGACACCTGATCGGGAGTGTTCCGTCGACAAACTCGTCCCAAGTATCGATTCCTCACCAAATCCTCCACCGGGTTCCGCAAGTCTCGACATTGTGTGGTTGTGTGGCCATGGGCGCCATGGAATTCACAAAATCGCCCCTGCCTCTCCGCCGGTAGCTTCACATCGGAGCGGGTGGATATAGCAGGCCACGATTTCTGATCGTCTGATACACTTCGTCTAATGGTGCTTTCAGGCGTGTATACTGCCCATAATTTTGGCTCGATCGACTGTGCACCGCTCTTTCCCGGGCATTGTTTCGACCGGCAGGTGGAGCCGGGATATCAGGTCTGCTCATCCTTTCGTCTATCACGTGCTGGCTCACTGACGGATGACGGTATGGTTGTTCATACGCCTGCTCCATCCTCCTCCAAGAATCTCGGATGGTGAGCGATTGCCCTCCGCTCATTGGGATTGAGGTGGCCTCTGGGCCGGTGCAGTGGAGCGGTTGCTCATGCCCCTCGAACTCGGTGCCCTTCTGAATTGGTCCGCCTCCCGAGGCTTTCTTATCCTTCGCCCCAGCCCTTCCGCTCGCTCGATTTTCGCGCCTTTTCCTCCTCAATCTCCATATCTCTCTTTGCTCGTCAGATGCTTCATTGAGTATGACTGCATGGGCTCCTCGTGTTATACCATAAACGCCTATTCTCACTCCACTTTTCACCTCGAGAGCATGGATGATTAAAGCTCCGTCGACCGCCTTTGCTGATACCTCTTAATAAACTCCCGCAAAGTCTCCTCCCCCTGCTTTATGCTCATTAATTCCATCATGTCATCTTCTGGCGCCATCGCGCCCCGAAAATGCTCAGCAAACTCCTGACACATCTGGTCGAATGCTTTTATACTCCCTCGAGCAAGCTGCCGATACCACTCCCGTGCTCGTCCCTCCAATGTCGTTGGGAATACTCGACATCTCCGGGCATGTGAAAGCCCTCTTGCACTCCGGCCATATCATCGAACCGCCTACGTGCACTGTAGGGTCGTCCGTCCAAGATATCCGAGGTCGGGGATGCGAAAATCCCTGACGACGGCCCATAATTTCGCAGAGAGGGTGACTCATCGTCAAAGATTATCCTCCACTGCTTTCTTGCAGCCCCTCATGTCGCCTCATGACTGCGCTAGTCTCCTTACCTCATCCTCCAATCAGTATAGCTCGACTGTGATCACGTCGCCACTGGTCTCGCTTCCGCCAACATCACGCAGATGTTGTCAAGCTCCCTTCCTCCTCGCTCACCACCCGGTCCATTGTTACTCTAGCCTATCGGAATGGTCCCTCTCACTTGGCTTCCTCTCAAGAATCGGATCATTGGCCCCTCGGCTCAGCCCCCATGACCCTCCCTTGTCCGCAGAACTCTCTCATCGCCATTCCTTCTATCCAAACGGTCGGCCCCTCGCACCGCCTCCTTCTACGCCTTCCCGAGCTTCCTTTGCCCGCTTCTCAATTCGCATGCGATGGTTGTCGTGGTTTCCATCCGCCTTTCCATCCGCTCCATCCGCTCATGCATCCTCGCTCGTGCCTCATTAGCTATTTCCCTAAGAGTTGCAGATCTGCTCAACCTCGTGTCACCTCCTCGAGCACTACTTCCCGCCATATCCACGAAGTTTCTCAACCTTCTTCTCCTTCTTCGCTTTCAAGATACGAAGCTTTTGCCCAGCCCCCATGACGGCGCCAAAATGTTGACGCGAATTTGTCTCGCAAGAACAACGGTAATTCCTCCTCGCTTGGTCAACCAATTCTACTTCCCGGTCGCCTCGTTAGACTCCTCCGCTATCTCGAGCGTAAATGTCCGTCCCCTTCTTCTTCGCCTGCACAAGTACAGAGGCCGGCGGTTTTCCACAGAACCCTCCGACGCCGAGTCGTTGATTCGGTTCCTGAAAACCTCTTACCACAATCCGTGGTTTTAACTTAATAAAACAATGCTAAAAATCAGAATCTCCTTAGATCTATTTTGTGTGTTTTGTCCAACCCTTTACCTTCTTCGATCGTGCCATTTATAGGCTTCCGTGGATTCGGTTTCCACCCTTCGCTTTCGCCCGCTTAACGCTGGCCATGGGTGTGGAGCAATTGATGGCGACGTGGGCGGTTTGAGAGGCTCGTGCCTGGAGTTTCGGAAGGTGGGGGTTGTGACAGGCCTCGTGGCTCTGGGTCTTACCGCAATATGCGCGTTCTGGTAGTTGTTGTGGAATGAATCACGCTCGCCCCGAAACGACCCTGCTCAGATCGAGTAGGAGATCTCGCCGCCAAGGTATCCCGGTGAAGAATTCATGGACGAAGCAGATATCTTGTGGAGAATAGGTCGAGCAGGAATTTCACGTGGAGCTGGCCTGATCGTTATTCATCCACAACACCCTCCAAGACCATCCTCTACAGAAATGTTTGATTTCTGATATCAGCAATGGATAACTATAGCCTCAGCATGATCACAAGGAAGGAACTTGGGTTAAGGGACCAAAAAGGCACCTATACATAGTAAGGGAGCAACATAAACCCAAAATGGAAGAAAAGAAAGCCACTGATGGGAGTATCGCAAACCTTCAGTGAACCAAGTGTTGCAGTTGCCAGGAATCTCAATACGAAGCTCTGGAACTTTGCTGAATCCAAAAACAAAGGCATGTCAGAGCCTTCCATGACAATTAACCTAACAGTAAAATCAGATGTTCCAGATAATCTTTTGACAGGCCTTTTACTATTGCAGCCTCTAGAAGGTTCAGGAGGTGCCTGTTGAGATCCTGCCAAGGATGATGCTTCTTTCACTGCATGAAAAATTGGACATATTCTGCCAAAATTGGACATATTCCCAAAGTCTAAACCTAAACAGAAACACAGAAAATACAGAACAAGAAAACTGGAAGCTGTCTGTATTTTCACCTCCACAGTGGTTATCACCATTGCTTCCGTTATCAAGAGAATTAAATATGTCTTTGCACTGAAACCCTCCATCAGATGTTGATAGAGGGATTCGATTAAACAACTTTATCCTCTTGGTTGGAGAAATCCTCAGAGATTTTTGGTGAGTATTATAGGATCTCCCGTTGAAATACACTGGTTTCCGTTTCCAATATAAAAACATCAATCCAAAAACAGAAACTGATATTAATTCATAAGTTATTGAATTCAAGAACATTTTTCCACAACGCCAATAGGAAAAATACCTATACACAACCATAACAACAGTGTATAATCCAACTTTTATTAAACCATGAATAAGCAATTCATCAATTTTAAGAGAAGCCCCACTCTTTATCTTTGGAGCAGCACTCCAGTGTCCAGACCCGAACAGATTCCCACTCCTTCGGTGCACAACATTAGGTGATGGTCTATGAGCTGTCACCATGGTTCCCAGTTGGGAGCACCGAACAGATGTTTCGTCATCATCTCTTCTAGCTACTTCTATGTCAGCAAAATACTTGGAGAAATGACCAAAAGTTTTGTGGCCCCTGAACAAAAGAGCTGCTATCTGAGCTGACGAGCAGGAGGTTTCTTATGCAGTTCCTCTGTATCCAAGCAGCCTTTAACTAATGCCCCAGACTGAGGGGACTCTCCACATACCTTCCCAGAAGGACCCCGACATGCATTTCTACTGTTGAAATTGGGCCGCTCTGTAACGGAATATATTTTCTCTGATCCTTCTACCCTGATTAATCAACGATTCAGCTTCGGACTTTGGCTCTATTGCACTGAAACATGGCCTCTGACAAATTTCCTCGAGCAAGGGAAGTCTCCAGATACTCTAGCAAATAGCTTCCACTCGAATTTGTGCCACTCACAGAGGGAAACTTATCAGCAAAACAGATTTTCTCTGGCTGATCAAAATTTTTTGATATCATATTGGAATCAAAACTAAAAATGTTGTCGGCATGTGACAATTCCTTCACTGTGTAGGTTTGATGGTGCCCTCGCAACCCATGCATATGGGGAAAGATATTCTCCTCGCAAGTTTCCTGTTCAAGAGGCTCAGTCTTCAATCGTTTTCCCTCGTCCTCTTTTTCCCGTTCAACATTGTTATTCTGATCATCCCAACAAGCAATATTAGGAGCAGAACTATCAGTGTCTTTGCAACAATTCACCAGCTATACTAGCTAGAATTTCAAACGCACGAACTTGATTGTCCTCATGTGTCTTCCTAATTGGTACCTTCCCCTGCCATCAGTAATAAAAAATTCAGAAATTAGGACACAAATTCTTTATACACAAAAGATAAAACAAAGGCATCTTGAAGCAGAAGCAATTGTTTACCCTGGCTGATCTGGATGCACGAGGAACTATGGGTGCCTCATAGCGACTGAAACCATGATATAACTTCCTCGGCAACACCATATCTCAGAAACAAAGCAAACCATTAAAAACAAGCCTGGTAGCTTGAGTCACACCCCTAGAATACTCCCTGATAATAAAGCATAGTTGAATATGATCAGCAGCTTTCCAATAAATAACGCCATAACTTCAGAAGAAAGATACCTTTTGCGAACACAGCGAAGATGACAAGTAAATTTGGCCAGTTGAAATTAAGATAAGAAGACGACCAAGTTTGGCAGTCCAGTCCCATGAAAAGGAAAAACGTGAAAAAACAAGCAAAGGAAATAACATCTCATCAAATAACAAGCACTACTTCTTTGAGAAGTAATGCAAGAGGCGAATTCAATTGTCGAAATCCAGGATTGGTTCTACTAGATGCTGCAACAATCATCCCAAATTCTATAGTTTGATTATTGTTATATCACATTCCCTTAGTCCAAATTAACAATTTCACAAGCACTTATGTTTTACCAAATCAGGTTCAGAAAATGCAGTAATCTAAATTTTCTTAATTGTCACTATCTAAGAATAAATAATTTGTCAAAATTTTAAGCAGGAAGAATCCATTGATCAACTGTAAAATCTTATCAGTATTCTGCAATTGTCAATTATGACTAGAATAAAAATTACTTTCTATAATTAAAAAAAAAAAAAAAAAAAACGAATGTAGTGGTGGAGACGACGATGCTTGCAGTCAAAAGGGCATTGAAGAAAATTCACCTCGTACACTATTTAGCCTTCAGTTCTTGCATTATTTTAAACAAATCAATGAACTTTCATTACGATCGAACTGTACCTCTCGGACATCGAAAAGTTCCAATTAAAAATATAATCTTTGCCTGAAAACAGACAGCCTTCAGCAAAATCAAACACGTTAAACCTTGTCTAAACAGTTAATTCGGTTATACATTTACAGTTATTTTTCTGTCCGATGACTGATCAACCAAAAACCTCCTGAAAAACACCAGTCCGTTTTTTCTTAGACCCACTAAAAAACTCTTGCCACATTTAAATTAAAGACTTTGTGAGCTTTCTTTGACCCATGAATCTTTTGACTGGAATAACCGGTGGCAGCATATGAGTTCAACGCTAGCTAAGGTTGAGACGCAACAGTTGACCATTTCCTTCCGTTCTGGATGATTAACTCCTCCTTCTACGGTTGACACGTGGTGGCCTTTCCTTGCATCTCGGTTAATCTTATCTCATTCACACAAAAATACACATTTTGGTTTGGAGAACATTGCCGTCAATTTAAGTCTTTTCGTGCGTGTTTTTTGGACATGTGAAATGCTTTCAAGTTACTACTTACGTCATTACAATATTGAATGATATTTTGATGTTATTAAGGTGATCCGGAAAAGAACTTGCTTCCTATGACCCCCCCCCCCCCTCCATGTCCATCAATTAAAACAATATTTTTTTTTCCTTATTAAAGTTCTTAATCTGGTATACACAAAATGTGTCCAAATTTGCTGGTTTAAACCATATTGAATCGTTTATTTAATCAACCCAAGCACAATCCTTGCTGAATCATCCAAGAATCTTGGTTGCTAAAGAATAGTAGGTGGTCAAGATTTATGCGAGAGTTAAAATCAGATTTCATAAGGTCACTCTTAAAATTGAGACAAATCTTGTGTATGAAATAATGGTGTGTTTACTTTCTAAATTAAGAAATTAGATTTTAGAATTTCAATAAGTAATGGTGTTTACTTCATAAAATGGAGATATAAATCAGAATCAAAATAATCAAGCCCACAATAATTTCGAAATGAAGAATGAGAAATTGATTCTTATAAAGAGTTAAAAATAAATTTCTCATTTCCTAAACTTTCAATTCTACCCCATTTATATTTCAATATTCCCAAATACCCCCCTAATAATAATAATAATAATAATAATGCCATTATTATTATTTTAATATTACTTTATTCAATTTATTAATTTTTATTTATAATAATAATAATAACATTATTATTAGTATTACTAACTATTGTTATTATTATTAATTTTATTATTTTTTATTATTATTGTTGTCATTTTAATTAATATTATTATCATTATTATTAAAACTTTTTAATAATTTATAATAATCTAATTCATTTAAATTTCAATTCTAAGATAAAATAAACATATTAATGACATCATTCCAATTTTGATTCATATGATTTGAATAAACAATTTATTTCAATTTTCATTTCTTATTCCTGCTTCTATCCATTCCAATATCCATTTAGTAAATGCAGGAAAAAGGCCAGAGCTAAAATACGGAAAACAAGAACGTGATGCCACGTGGCTACCAGATTTTCTACCCGCTATACAAATAACGGTTTACATATCTCGAAATTCGCGCGACAGTTATAATTTTAACAGTCCCTTCCACGTGAAGCCTCTGGACAAGTCAATCCAACTCAACTAGCCAAGAACCCGACACAAGAACTAAATAATAGAATAATTTCATCGATGGGTAAACAATTGAAATAATAAAAAAAAAACAAAAAAAGGAAAAAGTATGAAAACAACCTAGACAGACTGCAAGACTAGCAAAACTGTTGCTAGCAACTTCCAAATTTAAAGGTAGAATGATATGATTGAAGTTGCATGCAATGTCGACAAAAAACCAAACTCCATTTTCAGATTTAAAAGATTCTATCACAATTGAAACTAGGTAACACATTAATAATAATACTGCATAAAGAATCAAATAATGCATAAAATACATCATAGGAAATCATTGCGTGATTTACTCATTCAGCAGCCGAGTCTTCATATTGCCACGGGTTGAATTCGGTTGTCTCAGGGTTAATCTCTCCAAGGCTTTCTGAATTATCTAGAGTAGCCCGAAGTTCAGCATACTTGCCATTGTACCGGTATACTTCCAAGTCGCCCCAAGGGGTAGGGGTGACTTCATCACTAAGGTCAAACCATTTTGGAGTAAACATATCACCTTTGGCCTCACGGATTCTTTTTTCAGCTCTCTGTCTCTCCTCCAATCTATAACAGCATCAACAAAATAAAGACACAAGTTCTTCTTTCATTATTCTTAAATCAAATGTAAAAAGGAATCAATTTTGCCATATTAGAGACTTTCTCTTTATGAAGATAAATTTAGTGTGCGCATGTGTGAGTGCGTGCGTGTCTGTGTCTGTGTGCGTGTGTGCGTGTGTGTCTGTGTGCGTGTGTGTCTGTGTGCGTGCGTGCGTGCGTGTGTGTGAGAGAGAGAGACCTGCTCTTCTCGGAACCAGCTTTGGAAAGGTCACCCTTCTCCAGTGCATATCTATCAGGACGTAAACGAGAATCTGATGGCAACAACTTCTTAGGAGCAGTGTCAAAGCTGTTTAACTTGTGTGTAAAATATGTGTACTGGTATTTGTCATCTTCAGGAGGATCAGCCACTCTCCAAACCTGCAAAACATTTCAAATTAGCTTAATTAAGGAAATAAAAGAGTTTCTCAGTCTGATGATTTAACACTATAAAACTTGGCCAAAAGAGGGTACAAACAAACAAAGAAACTCAAAATAACCAAACTGACCTCCTTCAATTCGGTGCCTGGAAGTGGCTCCCCCTCTGAGTCGCAGGGCTGGTAACTCATTGATTCATTCCATTTCCCAGTCATCAATATCTTGGGTTGTTCAGCAGCATCATATACATATCCATCCACTTCATAGCGACCAGCTCTGAAAAAGACATGTTAACTTTAAAAGCCAACATAACATAATTATGATCTAAAGCTACCTTGGAATAAATTACGAAAAGAAATCACAACTTGAGCTATTTTAATATTCCTTTCTTTTCATATACAAACCTGCAGGATCTAGTCATCTGTTTTTGAAACATAATGAGATACACATCACCACTAAACATTACTTATGCCAAAAAGTTTACAATGCTGTTATTTGCTAAAATTAGCAAGCATGTATAATATCCAATTACTAGCTGAGGAGCGCAATATTAACAAGGAATAAGAAATATTACCCAAACCATCCGCATGGTTGAAAATATAACACAACTTTGTCGCCAGTGGTCAAGTTTGTCATGACCATATCCCCCGGTGAATCAATCCAAGTTCGTCCAAAAATTAAATTGTGAACCTTTGTGGGAGGGGGCACCAAATCGAGAACCACTCCATCTCTTTTAAGTGTCACACGTGTCCTGCACAAAAGAATTACTCCAGAAACTAAGTACATAAACAACATTCAAAGTCTTCTTACACATGAACAAAGATACAGAGAGATAATCTTGCAAGTTAAAAATTTAATTAGTCGTGAATTTCATTTATATACAGAGAGGAATTTCACAACATGGGAATTATAATGTTGCAAGCTAAAATGTACTAGGTCATCAATTTCATTCAGTACACAGAAAGGACTCACATATGGGAGAAAAATATATTTCAAAACAGCATGCTTGTGAGGACAGAATATTATGCCCAGTTCCTGCCTATGTGAATGGACTCAAAGCACTCCTTTGCCCTTTGGATCTATCAGAGGATTGTGCCAAATCAGCAGAAGCAAACTGGGTCTCAAGTTTAAATAACTCCCATGTTGGACAACTCTAATTCAAGTGTGGGTAAAATGGCAAAAAATCATACATTTATAGAAACTAGGGTATAGAAACGTCACTTCTCTAAGCATATCAATTGTAAGCTACATTTAAGCATCTTCAAACCAAAATCAATAATTGCAAGTTAGAGAGAGAGAGAAAGACAGACAGACAGATTAATCACAATTACACTTACAATGTTTGATGCTACTAAGATGAAAGCCTCCTGACTAGTGTCATCAAACAAAACATACTTCCAAAAACAAAAAAAAAGGGACCTTTATTTGTATGAAATAAAAACTAGAAACTAGAGAACAAAAAAAAGTTTACATTTGCAATGTGACACACATTAACATCAACAACTTCATTGAGATTTTAAAGATATTATAAGATATCAGCAAAAATCTAGACCTAGAAATTAACAAACAATATTTGTATTACCTTCCAACTGGATAAACATCAATTGAGTTTCCTAAAAATTTTGTTCTCAACTTTGAAGTCACATCATAAATGAAGTGCTCATTTTCAGCATGACCAGCACTCATTGGGGGGTGATGACTAACCTGAAACAGATATATGAATTAGAGGGACTCAAAAACATGAATGACTTTAATAAATAAATAATTGGGGGGGGGGGGGGGGGGTAACTTTTTTTTAAAGATAACTCCACTAAAATCTAAGCTATATACAAAAGAGAATAAAAGCTCATTGCCATAAAAAATCACCCAGAATAAAGAAAACTGATTAGAGAATTATGTCCAAGAAAACTCACTTGTTCAGCAATAAATGTAACGCCACCATGATTAGCCATTTCAAAAGTTTCACCAAGAACTGGATTAAACGGCTTCCAGGCCCGTCGATAGGCAAAGTAGATTGATAAAGCCCATGATGCTGCAATCAGCAACAGTGAGTCCCACAACTTATGAAATGCATATATATAGACATAAAGTCCTCTCCAGACATCCACATTTTCTTACAATCTGAGCCAAGACTTATTTGTACAAACAATTGCTAAAGGAATAAAAAGAATATTCAACTTATTTGTGTATAGAGTTGCATCATCATCGAAATTGACAATTTTTTGTCTTTAACAATTCTTGGTACGAAGAATTGTTTGTCCAGATTTTACAAAAATGTGGATACAGCATTCAGAGGTAGACCCAAACAGACAGAGGGGTTCAGTATAATTCTTACAAGCATACACCAATCTCATGTATGGATCCTCGCATTCATCTGCCAGATCCAGAAGGTGGGAGTACTCCATCAACTGGCAAAACAACGTACATTTTACAAAATTCTATGGGCATAAAAACTCAAAATAAAAGAACAACTAAATTGCAGAACTGTTGCAATTCAGAAAACACAAACCTCCGCCATTCTCTGCAGCACTGAATTTGGCTCAGAAATAAATACAGGAAGAGTCACCAACGATTGAACATCAGCACCTATATACTTTTGCATCATCTTCCAGTAATTGTCCCTTTCCTGGAAAATAGAAGAATCTAGAAATGAAGATGCATCCAAAGAAAAATCATTTTCTGCCAGATATAGGTACAGATGCAT
Source organism: Citropsis articulata (assembly GCA_030449925.1). Taxonomy (NCBI): domain Eukaryota; kingdom Viridiplantae; phylum Streptophyta; class Magnoliopsida; order Sapindales; family Rutaceae; genus Citropsis; species Citropsis articulata. The sequence continues at coordinate 1,627,596 of JASUUH010000051.1, read as the reverse complement.
TTGAACATCATAACTAATGTTCTATCAGTGTATGCTATGTCACTGTTAAATAAATGTGGCACATCACAGGAGAACAAAAACTTTGATTCACCAACTAAAAAATGCACACAATACATTTGCACAGAACCTCGGCAATTGCCTTATGTTTTTCTTGTGAAGACTGATACAAGACAAGGACTCAAGATTATGGCAAAATCATGATCCTAGGGTGTATGATAAAATCATAAGCTTCAGAAATAAAACAAAAGGTAAGGTAATCTGCTCCTCACCTCCTGTTTCCATCTTCCTCTTCTTGCTTCCTCTTCAGCATCTTCCGTGCCCCCTTCAGGATTAACAACTTCCAGCCCTTCATAGCCCAATAAACTAAAGAACAGAAACACCATATCATCAAGTCACCATTTGAGAAAGAAGTGATAGAAAGACCAAATGATAGGTATCCTACACTAAAGAAACTCATAAGATGATAAGGATAATATGTAAAAGCAAATGATTGACCTAATTTCTTCACGAACTCAATAATTCAAAAGACCAAGTGCTATACCACAACTGTCTATTTTAGCAGAAGTAATACTTACAGCTAATCGAGTTACATGATTAATTCAAACTAATCATATATATTTGGAACAATTGTGCTTCTGCTTAGCTTCCAAAGCACAACAGCTATAGTGATTTCATTTCAAAGCAACTTAATCTCAAATTTACCCTAAATAAGGTCGATCTATGAGCGTACTTCGAGCACAAGCCAAAACGACTATTGTTATAATAATAATAACATTAGTTACAGCATCAATTACAAGATCAAGCAACTAATTGGAGCAAATAAAGCCAAAATACGAATCTCATGAAGCAAAATCAACATATAATTATATATACAACTCTAACATGCTAAAATTAGAAGCTGAAGCAGTGAAAGTCAAAATCAAATCAGCTGATAGATATCAAATCGGAATCGGAATATGAATATATACCCGTTGACCGATTTACTCATAGCGGAGCCGAAATTCGACAAACCGGCGGCGATGGAGGCGAAGAAACCGCCGCCTTGCTTAGATCCATCCGAAGCCATGTCTAAATTAACAATCTCAGGTGAAAATACTCACAGCTAACGAACGAATACCTAACTTAGAGAGAATGGAGAGAGAGACGTTTTAATGGGGGCGCCTGGTTTTCAAGATATGGGGAATTTTTTAATTATTATTATTTTATAGATCAACAGCTTGGACTAGCAAATATGCTCGTTGGCGGTTCTTTGATTTCAAGTCAAAAAGGAGACCTCTCAAAGCTCGTGGCTTCCCACTTCTGGAAATACGCTCACGCGTTCATTGGAGAGCGTGTGCTATATATAACTCTTTGTTTTAAATATCTAGGCGGTAATAACATCCAGGTCCCTAATGTTTTAGGTTTTCTCTAATAACTGGATAGTTCGTCTTTTCTTCTTTTTTATTTTTATATCACAAGTACATAATATACAAATCTACAAATTGATACATCAAAAGTTTTAATTAGACACGAAGTTTAGCCCAATCTCCTTCAGGATCTATATTTGGTATATTATAGTTAAAGTTAAGTATAGATATTTAAAAGTCTTATTGTATCCTCTAATTTAATGTTCTTTGGAGCCTATCTCGATATATCATAGTTAAAGTCCATTTTGAATATTAAGGAATTCTATTGTATTGTAGTTAAAATATTATCAAGATATTTATACTAGCAAAGGAATAGAAAAATTACTCTCACATAGGATCAAGAGAAGATTCAAACTATCAGCTTCAATTGAAAAATAATGAAGTATCTACCATTAGACTAAAAAATAGTTGCTAATTATATACATTGTTAATTTAGATTAAATAAGCCCTTAATTCCTATGGATATTAACTACTAAATTTATTGAGTTTTGCTCACATTAAGCATATGACTCTTTTGATAAAATGATGAACTCCCAATAGTCTAATGTAAAGGTGGGAAATCTGATGGGTTGCAAATTAATATCCAATCAATATATATTAAAAAAAAAAGGCAAAATCCTTAAAGCTTAACCTAATCGAATAATAAATCAACACACACACTCACCCATTGAGACCATTAAGTTAATAAAGCCAGCCAGTCGCTGCCTTTTCCTTTGTTCTTAATCCTAATCATACTATTAGGATTTACTTGCTATTTTATGGTGTATGATTTTGAGGATATTATTGACAAGTTTACTTTTTTTTGCTTCAATAGTAATTTTTTATGTTAACTTTGTGTTCTTATTCACACGAACTACAATCTTGAGATATATGCAAAATTATGTGCCTTTTATGTTTAATTTCGTAATATCTTAGTGACAATATATTTTATAAAAATCTTCCAACTTGTATAGTTCATTTCTAGAACTTAACCTATTTGTCTTAGGCATTGATTGAAATGAATTATTAATCTTATTGTCATTTGAAGGATTTGTAAGTTAAGTAGTTTGCTACTTTGGGTGTGTGTCTGTGTGTACACTTCAATATTTACTTCCTTGGACTATTCAAATAGTTGACTTTAGAATTCAGATTTTTATAACTAAATTTTATATTCATTTTGTTCATTATTGAGGCTAAATTTGAAATCTAATTTGGAACTTTAAGTTGTAACCCGAATTCCAACCCAAACCAAGTTTGCAACCTAAAGTAAATATTCAATCCAATCTGAATGCTAACCCAAACATACAACCTGAACCAAATCAAAATTAGAACTGCTCCAAACTAATTTGGTTTTGTTTTATTTGGGTTTATGTTTCTATTTCAATTTTGAATTCTCCAATCCAAATGGGTTGCAACTCGAACTAAAACCCAAACAATCTAAATTGAAACCTGATTTGTCCACCCCTCTAGTGGCCAAACTGTTTTGAGTCTCTATATATACTATTGCAGATTGATCATTTTGACTCTAGAAATTTAAGTTAAAAAATCACGAAACTGTTTTAAATGTGTTATCATAAATTCGTAAGTGTAAATATGTCCACACTTTTTGTGTAATGTTCAAAAGAAACATAAGGGTTAGAGACTTGTTTGATTAAATAGAGAAATTATGTCTTTATTCAAAAATTACAAAATAATTAAGGAGCTAAACATTACTACGCTAATATCCACTTTGGGTTTGCTTCGTGGAAATTTGCCTAACGAGGCCAAGTCACAAGCGTACAAGTTGCAGTGCCGGCTACATGCAGCCGGGTACGGTGTGATGCACCTTCGCCGCCTTCAAAGAGATTACGTGGACTCGTCAATCCGGGATTTATTTTTATGCGATCATTTCCCGGTTGATGGAATCCTAACCGTTCAATCTAAATACCGTTCAAACGCAGTGCGGTGATCTGTCCCTACGTATCCTGTATTTTAAGCGAAGTGGGGAGGTGAATGATTCAATAATCTCGTATTTTAATGCCCGGTTATAGAATAATTCAAATAAAAATTCAAAAATCTACCATTCATAGAAGCTTTTATTTCCCAATTTATGTGACATATAAATTCATAGACAAGCAAATAAATAATAAATAATGTATAATTTATAAAGGCGACCTAGTAATAGCACAAAAAATCTATCAATTCATATGAACATTTATAAATATATTACCTTATACTCCGTTAGTATCACACAAATCTTTTCTTTCTTTTTCCTAATTAAAGATTTGACTACACAGAATTAAGCTGTTTTAGCGGTTGTCATGATTAAAGTTTTCTGCCAATCTCGCCAAAATAATTAAAGCATAGTTTGAGCCTTTCAAAGTGAAAAACAAAAACTAAAGCATAATTGCGAAAATAAGAATGACAGCATTGTAAATTTTTACATAAATTTATTTTTTATAAATTGATGTGGCATAAATTAATTAATTTAATAAAAATATAAAATAATAAAAATAAATTATATGAATTAAGAATCATTTAACTCAATTCGTTTGGGATTGCTTTTGGAAGTGTTCAAAGTAATTAAAAAAAAATTAGGAGAAAAGTGATTTTAAAATTTTAAAAACTAATTTTGGCGTTTGATAAAAAATAAAAATAAAATTACTTTTACCTAAATCAGTCACTCCTACAGCTGATTTTAAAAAGAAGAGAATGAATAGCTTTTAGATTCTAATTTTGAGAATCAATTTTATCCTTTAATATAATTTCATTAATATCCTTACAATTATTACCTAAACCTGAAATTATCCTCATTTAAATTGAAAACAAAATTAATATTTTAATAATTTTTTATTATAATTCACAATTACTTTCGTTTACCCTACTTCTTTTTCATATTTTACATTCTATCAAAACTTCTCTAAGGCAACGAAGAAATTTTTTATTATTAATACTTTTTTTTAATTATCAATTATTTTAAGATAAAAAAATAAAAGAAATAAAATTAATATACTATAAATTTTATTTTAGTTAAAATTATTATAATACAAATTAAAGATATTGTATGTGCACATTTTATATATATAAGTAAATTTTATCCTATATTATATATATTTTAGTTATTTATTTTCTTACAACAGTTTAATTGTAAGATTTACCAAACACTTATAACTACTTTCAAAGTTTACAGTACTTTTAAAATTTACCAAACACTTAACTGATTCCCTTCACAGTTGATTATTTCTACAGCAGAGCTAACAATAATTATTTTAAAAATTATTACCAAACTGACCCTAATTAAATTATGCTAGATCAATATGTAACAAACATATTTATGTTAAAATTTTGTAATTTTATTATTAGTACTGCAATAATGTACGCATAAGAGACTTTAAAATATTTTAAAATTAAGTAAAAGCCATAGAGTAAAGTTATGGTCCTTTGGACCTTGATAATTTATTAAAGTAAGCATGTCAATTATTTCTATTTGAAACTTTCCGATTTGGAGCATAGTCAATTAGCCATTGTCTCCAAATTGGTCCATCTTTCATATCTTTATGACGTAACAGGAAACAACTTGACCTTTATCTCCACAATATAAAACACAATCAAAATCTGGGCAATATTCTTGTTCGGGAGATGATAACAATGGTGCTCACGTGTCTTGATGTAATGAACTTTAAACCAACTTTTCTTTTGAATTAATTTTCCCCGTTCAGACACAAAAATAATACAATAATAATAATTCCAAATTTCATGTCCAAGCAATCTTTTCCGTAACACAAAAGAAAAAATAATTAGTCAAAAGTTATTTAATTGGATTAGGAATTGAAGCAGGTACAAATGATTTAGTTGGTAAGGCTGTTGACTCACCGCCAATTCTCTGTCTATGTGTACACATTTGACGCCAATTTAGCGGCTTCTTCGCAAAAATTTTGATCAGTCCTGCTCAAATTTTATTCCAATGGCTGCGATAGAGTCTCCACCGGGGATTCAAATCAAGGTCAATTCAAAGGGCGGCGGCAGCGGCAACACAGTACACCCAGTCGAAGAAATAGACCGGCCGCGAGTAGTCTCAGCACCACCGCCGGCTGTTTATGGTGAGATCAAGCATTTTAAGAAATGGGTCACTTGGCTAATCCCTTGTTTTGTGGTTGCAAATACTGTCATGTTCGTTATCACCATGTACGTTAACAATTGTCCCAAGAACTCGGTTTCTTGTGTTGCAAGATTTTTGGGTCGATTCTCGTTTCAGCCCTTCAAGGAGAATCCTCTTCTTGGTCCCTCTTCGATTACGTAAGCACAATTTTTTCTTCACAGTATGTTCGTATATGTAGTGTTTCTGCTTAATTTTGAAAACACGGCAGCTAAAGCAAACTAGTTATCTGTTTATTGGTTTAGGTTACAGAAGATGGGGGCCTTAGATGTGAGTAAAGTGGTTGACAAACACCAGGGGTGGCGGCTTATCACTTGCAATTGGTTACATGGAGGAGTTTTTCATATACTGGCAAACATGTTGAGTCTTTTAGTTATTGGAATTCGGCTTGAGCAAGAATTTGGGTTCAGTATGTATTTCTAGCCTGTGCATTTCTTATGAAACTCGCACTTCTAAGTAATATACTAATAATGAATTTCAGAGAATTGACGACTTGCTTCTAGCTCAAATTGTTGACCTTGTGTGAGTTATCTTGTTGCATCCATTATGCTTGCTGAAATTTCCGATTCTTATTGATACCCATCTTTGTCCAAACCTATTGTTTTACAGTTCGCGTTGGGTTGTTATATATCATCTCTGGGTTTGGTGGGAGTTTGCTTTCAGCTCTGTTTATACAGTCAAATATCTCTGTTGGTGCTTCCGGTGCACTTTTTGGCTTACTTGGAAGCATGCTTTCTGAACTCATCACTAACTGGACAATATATACTAATAAGGTACTCACTGTTTCTATTGACTATGTAAGTGAACTTACACCGTTAGTTCAATAATGTGCAATCTCCTGTGGCATGGTCAGATAGCAGCATTTTTTACTCTTGTGGTCATCATTGCAATCAATTTAGCTGTCGGAATCCTCCCCCATGTTGACAACTTTGCTCATATTGGAGGATTTATTTCTGGGTTTCTTCTCGGGTTTGTGTTTCTTATTCGGCCCCAGTTTGGATGGGTTGAACAGAGATATGCTCTGTCTGGTTATTCAGCTTTGTCTAGAAGAAAATTCAAGACGTATCAGTGCATACTCTGGATAGTTTCTCTGGTGCTTATAATTGTCGGGTAAGCACATGAAAACATTTTTTTTTCATCCTTTGATTAAATTGCATTTAAAAGACTTAAAAGAACTTTGATTACTAAAAGTTACATTTGAAACTAGATAAGTTTGCTAAAGAACTCTGATATAGACTTGTGTTACACTTGGTAATTTTGTGAAATCTGGAAATATACTCCAGATCAATTCTTATTGTGAAAGCAGTGAATTAAACACTTTACAACACTTTCAGGAAGTTCGAGAGTCCTAGGTTCCCTCCCATTAGCAAGTCTCTCAACAAATTGACACCCCTCTTCTCACTCTCCTTCCTCTATAAGAATACCTTAGGATGCCCTCATAACTGAACACAAATAACTGAATACAGATACACATCAGTAACTGACTAACCCATCAGAAACTGAATACAGACATACATTAATAACTGACTAACCCCCTTATTAATTATTACTTAAATATCCTTTTATAACTGACCCACCAACCCTTCACATGGTTCCAATCTTTCTTCTAGAATAAGTAAAACGAATAGGTGGTCGAACAACTTGTCTGGTAATACCTCTTTTAGTCTCTAGCCTCTGGACTCTAGGCTATTTTCAGTGTAGATCGTCTCAAGTAAAGAATTTGTTGCTCAATTCTCTTCTCATTCCTGTGCCTTTGATATTTGTGGAGCAATTAACTCCTCATCTTTGTCCTTACTGGAACCCAAGCAAATTGTTCTCCCAACGCTTCATCAAATACTTCCATTGTAAATTTCCCTTCTTGGCCAGTAATTTATCCTGGTTTTTGCTTGTTGTGAACATAGAGTTGATTTTAGCTGATTTGATATAATCACAGTTCATGGCTGTAATTAATCTTCAGCTATGTAGTTTTCACCCATTGCTCTACGTCTAGTCACTGGAACTTTGAGTATCATATCGATATAGCTGGCGGTGTAAAATCTGAATTGCTTTCAAATTAAGAAGATGCGCTAACTTTGCAGGTTAACTCTCGGCTTGGTTATGCTTCTTCGAGGAGTTGATGCAAATGATCATTGTTCCTGGTGTCATTATTTGTCCTGTGTCCCTACTTCAAGATGGAGCTGTAGAACAGAGCCTGCTTTCTGCTCGGTAACTATACTAGTACTCTCTTTTCATTTCTGTTGTTTACTTGATGTACTTTGATCATTATAAAAACTGAGATAAAATTTGAAAGGATCCCTTGTTGATTGGAGTGATTCGTCTAAATGGGTAGTTAATTTTCCCTAGAGTTAAAGGTTAAGGAAATGATGAGACGGTGGGTATGCAAATGCAAACATTATTAAGCAAGGTATCTGCAAAGAGTTGTAAATGATGAAATTTATTGAACAAAATGAGAGCAAATTTGTTCCAAGTTTCTGTCAATTTGTAAAATTGATTTGTCTTTGCCAATGCACATTTGGAACAGAAGAGAAGAGACTTGTTTCTGATATTGTTGTCTCTAATTAATTACACATGACATGTTTTGATTTGTGTAAATATTACTGCAGACCACCCAAATCGGCAACCAACTAAATGTAACGTGTTCGAGCAATGGAAAATCCAACCTTTACATTTTGTCAAATCCAAGCAGTTCCCAGATCCAAAGTTTGTGCAGTGAGCTTTGCAGCTGATGTTGTATGCTGAAGACACAAGACTGATATAGACGTTGACAGTAGTTGTTTAGAGTGTGTACACAAAAGCTACAATTCTATTTTCCCGGATGCCGTTTTAGTTCACATTATACAGGCTCTGTCCCCTTTTGTATTGTTTCCATTTTGTAAATTTACTCTCGACTGTTTGCATATGTTTACACAGTATCCAATTTCTGAGAGCCTGTGCTTGCGGGCAGATCAGAATCTTTTTGTGTTGATGGGCGTACACAGTCTATGGATGGAGTGTATTCAGTGTTCGAAAAATTAATGACAGGCCCAATTAGTGGCAGTCTTAGCCAAAATATTAAAAATCCAATAAAAATCTTTTTTTTTTTTTATAATTATTATTGTCCGCTCTTGCAACGCCGTGTCATCGTTGGCTTCGGTCTTTTTATTCATAAGCTAAATCCTCATGGATTATCTGCTCATCGCCTTCTACGAGCAGCACTAACAATTTTTCCCCCCCTTCTATCGTTTCTTTCTTTTCCCTCAATTCATGAACTGCAATTTCATTTAACTGACGATGATGGCCGTTAGAGCCGTTAACTCTTGCTCCATCTTTCGCTCCGCTACGGGTCCTCCTCTCGTTTCGTTCAAAATTCAATGCTGTTATTACCATTTCCGGTCTTTGCAACTTCGCCGCAAGTCCAATTTAGGGTTTCGGCTCCCGGCATGTCGCTCCGAGCGACAGTTTTTGAACCGTTCCGGTTCCCAGAGCTGTTCGGTTCACAGTCTTGTTGATAGTGTCATGCAAGAACTCGTAGCAATGCGTAAACGCTTGAGAGTTTTCGCTAAGTATGTTTAATCTTCTTTTTTGAAATATTGAAATAATATACCTTGTTATTATTCTTTGTTGATGTTATGTTGTTCAAGTATGAATGTACAGGAATTTTGAGGACGCCCTGTTTAGTATCTAATTAAATTGTATTTTTGACGAAAGAAATTATGATCAATATAAGCGTGGTTTTAATATTCTGCTCGATGTTATGAAGCGTCTGTTATGCGGTTTCAAAAGTTAGAGCTTATTAAGTGGATTGCTGAAGTTTAATTGACTATCTCTTTTTGCTTCACTTTGAATTGGAATGTAGAAAATGGCTTCTGGTTAGACTGTTGGAAGAAACTATTGCTCCTATTTTGCATGTGGCATTAGTGAACCTGAAGTGATAATTTTTGGCTGCATTGCTGATGAAAAAACGAACTTATCCCCTTGGTGGTTCTAGACATTTTTCATCTTTTACACCGTCTTTTTCTGTGTATTCAAAGCGACCTGGTTTATGACCTCTGAAGACTCTGCAATTTCGCCTTTGTTTTGGAGGAAATCAATGGAATGCAATTTATTTTCTGCCTTTCATTTAAGATAAAGAATTCCTGACTTCTACTTTTTAAGAAGAGGCTGAAGCAACAGTCCCAAATGGCTTGGGGGAATTGGCACTTTTTTTTTTTTTCACTACAACTTTGCTTGATACATTTGACATGATAGTTAATTGGCTTTGCAGGGTGAAGGTATCAAGTGGTGAACTTCTTGAAGATAAGCTTGAAAACCAAGTACTGCAGAAAGGATTGCTGCTGGAGTTCAGGAAAGACTCTGATAGGGTATTGCTCGCTGTTGCACAGCGACCTGATGGCAAAAAGAACTGGATGGTGTATGATCAGGTTCTAGTAGAAACACCTAATGCGGCATGTTCTCTAGTTGCTAGGTGTTGGAACTTTACTGTTTATTTCCTTATTCTGAGCAGTTCTGGGGTTTGCAGCTAAGTGAAACTGTTTCTTGATCTTTTTGTGCAGAACGGTGTCTCATGCTCCATTAAACCACAGCAAGTTACATTTATTGTTCCAGGTGTTGAAAAGTTTGACTACAAAGATATTTCAAACTTCCTTCAGAAAGCTCAGGATAATCTGGTTGGTTTCTCTTTCATTATCCAAAATATTAACTGTTGTGTGGTTTTCCAATCTGGTTGATTGGTATTAATATTTTTGATGCAGGACCCAGCACTGCTTGAGTTCGCTTGGGTTGAGCTTCTTGAAAAGAATAAGTCAGTCACTCCTGAAGAATTAGCAGAGGTACTCTTTTTTCAGTTAACAGAGAGCTGTCCTGTCGCTCCTTTTGATGATCGTAGCTTACTCTGCAGATGATTTTTGGTAGTGCGGAGCCTCTGGAGAGCTATTGTGCCCATCTTCTGTTATCTAAAGATGAAATCTATTTCAGTGTGCAGGCCACTAATGGCTCTCACTCTATCTATGCACCCCGATCCACTGTGCAGGTAACTTTCTGGTATTTTTGAAATTTTAATAAGTGTGGTTCACTAGAGGTTGGGTTGTTAGGATTCACAGTCACACAAGGCCTCCTGGGCTTGGGGTTAGCTGGAAAATCTGATCTTAAAGGGCTTCCTATATTTGGTGCTTCTAGAGTTAGGTTTGTTTCTCCATATCAAGTAAAATTCCCTCTCCGGTTAATAGCTTTGCTGGCGAAGGCAAGTTGCTCCAATAGGAGCATTTTTCATTGAGCAATGGTCAATATCCTTCTCCAGTAGGGTGATTGGGGTCCCATACTAGAACTGCCAATGAGTGGAGTTTTGGCTGGGTAATTTGCTCTTATTTCCTATCGTACACTTCAGACTCTTGGAATCTAATCAGTCTACTTTTATTCGGAAACTATTTAGTATCTTAATTAGCTCAAATAACGAATTTTTAGTGCTGATTCAGTTCTGTTTAAGCACACTTACGAACATCTAGTTGTGCTTAATCATCTCAGTCTAGCTTTGGGAGGCTGGCAGATTCAGTTCAGTGTGTTATCTTCCTGTGTTAAGTTATTTTCTTTACCGTCTATTACTTTGTGAGCGAAATCTTTTGATTTTCTGCTTCATTGTTTTCTTAAATAGGTACAGTGTGTAGAAATTAGATTTTCCTTGAAGCTAATGTTGTTTTATGGCATATTTCATAATTTGGCACATGCCTTAACTTCATAGAAGTTCGATTACTTAGCAGATCAGTGTTTAATATCTTAATTTTTTATTACCGCTATCTGTTCAATGAGCACATACTATTCCATTTGTGTAAAAACTAGGTAGAAGAGCTTTTACGTAGGAAGCTTGCCAAGGAGGCTGCAGAGAAAGAATTTCAGGAGTTTTTGCAATTGCTGAAGTCTGCTAAGGCAATGCCTTTACATGCTAAACCTCTCAAATCTTCATGGATGGCAGAAGAGAAAGTCCGACATAAAATTGAGTCTCTAGAAGCATATGCTATTGATGCATGTAAAGATAATGATCAAAAGAAAACTGCAGGGATGGTAACTTGTCTTACTTGACTGGATTTGTTTTTATTTAATGTAGGAATAAGTGTCCTTGATTATAGAATGACAAAGATGAACTTCTTAGCATTATTCGTGTAATCCATGCATATCAATTGTGTTCCTTACTTCTGGACCTCTGATTAATATTTCCTTTTTCCTTCTTGTCAGATACTTAAGGAATTGGGACTAGTGAAAACAGCATCTTCAGCATTAAACCTCCTTATAGATATTGGGTATTTTCCTGTACATGTCAACCTGGACATTTTAAAGTTCAACATTCGCACAGATCATTCCGAAGAGGTTACATCAGCGGCTGAAAGTCTTTTGTCAGATTCGTCTAACCCAGATGAGGTGAGCTTTCTTCCTGCTGCTTGCGATTTTGAGAAACTTACATGAATGCCCGATCATATGGTAGTATATCTCTTATAATAATTATTTTATGATTAAGCTATTAAAACTTTTCTAGGGTTCAATATACCTATTTCCTCTGACTTTTGACCTTTTCCTCTCCAAGATAGAGAAAACATAATTAATCTTTAAATCCTCACATTGATAGGAAAAATCATCATAAAAAAGAAAAGAGGGCAAAATTGAATAGTTGTCATTGGGAAATATCCTGTAATTTACAGATAGTGGGGCTACTGCAGAGAGATGAGATGTCACATGTCTTTTGATAAAATGTCATACAAATTGGATATTTTTTGGATATGGTAAAATGCATCAATGCTGCAAGCAAAATATGGTATTAAATTTTGATACTGCATGGTCTTTTTTATGATATCTTTGGAAACTCATGTTGCTACATGCTTACTTGGTGTTCCTTGTGTTCAGCTAAACAGAAAAGATCTTACTCATTTGAAAGTTTATGCCATTGATGTTGATGAGGCTGATGAGGTAATTTTTACTAAAAGTTGTCTGAGGTTGGTGCTTCAATTCATTGATGTTGTGATCTTGAACTTGATTTGGTGCATTGTTATGCAGCTTGACGATGCCCTGAGTGCCATGAGGCTGCAGGATGGAAGGATTAAAGTTTACATACATGTTGCTGATCCAACTAAATATATTGAACCTGGGAGTTTATTAGACAAGTATCCCTGCAAATCCACTCTGTATTTTGAATGAAAAAGAATTTTGAGTATCGTAAATCATTTGATACATTTTATGATTGTAGGGATGCAATGAGAAGAGGAACTTCTGTTTTCTTGCCCACTGCCACTTATCCCATGTTTCCAGAGAAACTTGCTATGGAGGGAATGAGTTTGAGACAAGGAGAAGTTTGCAATGCTGTTACTGTGTCTGTTGTTCTGCATTCTGATGGCAGGTAAATTTTAATTTCAAGTCAATGTGCTTATTTAAGTCAGTGCTTACAATGCCATATTTGGAATTTTTGAATGTTTGAGATGTGTCGCCTTTCGCATTAGAGGATCTGTGGAGCGCCCTTTGCATCCTAGGAATTATATACTATGATGACTATGGGTTGTCAAGTTTTATGAGGTTCCGAAGTTTAGTCAGTTGTTTCCTATATTTCTGAGCTTTTGATGCAGAGCAAAAAATTGAAGAAATCCTAATTACATTGAAATTTATAATATTTAGGAATATTTTAATTAATTTGTATTTTAGTTTAATTTGGTTTCCTATTTAGAGTCTTAATTTTTAGGCATTGCTTATTTGAGTAATATTTCTAATTTAGGTATAAGTCTTATCAAAATAAGTTTTCTAATCAAATTGGAATAAGTCTTAGTTAGTATAAATAAGTGGTTTCTGTAGCTTTTACAAGCAGATAGAGATGTTTGATTTCAATAATATTTTTAATTTTCAAATCTCTTTGTGAGTATTTGAGTAGTTAATTATCGATATTCTGCGGAATCAACAAGTCTTCACTCTTAAATTCACGGCATTCTGGGGAATACCAGAATAAAAGAACGATTAAATTCACGTTGATTCAAATCTCTTTGTGAGTATTTGAGTAGTTAATTCTCGATATTCTGCGGAATCAACAAGTCTTTAACTCTTAAATTCACGGCATTCTTTTGAATCAATGTGAATTTAATCGTTCTTTTATTCTGGTATTCCCCAGAATCAACGGAATATTTTGAACATTAAACTTCCGCTGCATCGGCTTTGATGCTTTCGGACGTGCTTTTTATATTACTTAAATGAATATGTGTTAATTACTTGAGCTATGTTAAATTGGGTCTTCTAGGTATTTAGTTTATAACCTCTTTGCTAGATCACCATAAAATTGTAGTTGTCTATAGAATGACATTGCCAACCACCCTTAAAGTGAGAATAAAGAAAATTCAAAACCACCCAACTGATTATTATTAAGAACTCCTCGAATGGGTATGATTTCACAGGATAGTTATTTTTTCCAATTGTCGGATAAATATGATTGATAAGAATGGTATGTGAAAATTTCATGATATTCAATTTTGTGAACTTTGATGGAGAGTATTTATCTGAATTATCATGATTGCATTCAGTGACCACTATAATCATGGATAGTCCTCTTCACTCACAGATAGCCCATACATAATATACTCATATCTTAAACGTAAAGATGAAATTTTCATTAATGAAGAAAATGTTTCCGCTATACTATAGCATTGCAGAATACTCGCTGGATAACTCCATTATCAAACCAACCTACATGCTAACATATGAGAGTGCAACCGAGCTGCTTCATCTAAATTTAGAAGAGGAGGCTGAACTAAAGATTCTATCCGAGGCTGCTACTCTCCGGTTACAATGGCGTCTCCAACAGGTTGTACCTTATATGTAGATCAATTTTGACTCCAAATAGTGTAAAGTGTGATTTCTGAGTTCCAACTTGTTTTGACATCTTATGCTTATTAACTATGGGTTTTGCAGGGTGCAATTGACACAGCAACGTTAGAGACTCGCATCAAGGTAGCTAACCCAGAAGATCCAGAACCGATAATCAATCTGTATGTTGAAGACCAGGCTGACCCTGCAATGCGACTTGTTTCTGAGATGATGATACTCTGTGGGGAAGCTATAGCTACCTATGGCTCATTCAATAACCTTCCTTTACCATACAGAGGACAGCCTCAATCAAATATTGATGTATCCGCATTTGCACATCTTCCTGAAGGACCCGTTCGGAGCTCTGCTATTGTAAAAATAATGCGTGCTGCTGAAATTGATTTTAGGAAGCCTGTACGCCATGGAGTTCTGGGGCTTCCTGGTTATGTGCAGTTTACTTCTCCTATTCGTAGGTATATGGATCTTCTTGCTCATTATCAGGTTAGTTTCTTCTTCTTTACCCTTTTTTTCTTAATGCATGTATGTGATAGTGGATTATGGACATTATAGTTGCTGAGTGTTATTCCCGAACTACAACTGTTTTATACAGTCTTTTCATTTAATTAGCTTGTTTCACGACCCTGCAGAAATTGCCATTAAATGTGCTTGGCATGACTGCTGGCATCAAGTATATGGACCGAACATAGCAAGTGCCTTGGTTTCCTAGTTTTTTTTTTTTCTTTCTCTAACACAAATAACTAAGTTAATTTTTTTTTTGGGGGGGGGGGGGAAAGGCAGATGGATTTGGTGGTTTTGTTAGTAATGTGACCATTGATTGATCACCAGAGAACTACATCCACTGAACCCTGTCCTGCTTTAGCAAATTGGTAATTTATTAAAGGGAGCGGAGAAATAGACCAAATTCTTTCTATAAAACTTATATATCTGTTAACATGTGTAGGTAAAAGCATGTCTTAGAGGTGAATCTCCTCCCTTCTCTGCTGGTCAGCTTGAAGGGATGGCATCTATAGTGAACATGCAGACTAGAATTGCAAGGAGGCTCAGCAACACTAGTCTTCGGTATTGGATAATAGAATTTTTGAGAAGGCAACCGAAAGAGAGGCAATATCATGCATTGATCCTTAGATTTATCAAAGACCGTACTGCAGCCTTGTTATTGGTTGAGGTAATTGCTATCCATGCTAACTTGATCTACATGCTGTGTTCTGGTGTTCTGGAACAACAAATAAAATCCTGATCCCAAGGCAGCCTGCTATACCGAGAGATCTTTACTGATGTTGTAAGATAGTAACCAGTAGCCTCAGAATGTCTGCTTTCAACTTCATTAACTTATTCGGACTCAGTTGGACCACTTCCTTTCTGGTTTAATCTAGTTGTTGAGTCATTGCTGTTCGTCATATTTCTCAAACCATTGAAGGGCTCTTCTCCTGTTAATTTCTCTAGACCATTTAATCATGCCTGGAACCGAAAACTCTTTATATCATGTGGTTACCAACCTCAAAAACTCTTTATGATTCTTGTTATTTTCAAAGCAATTTCCATTAACTAGGCATTTATTTCTGAAATTAGAAGGATGGGCGTACAATTTCTTGTCCTACACCATAATGTTGCAGTTATAGGATAGGATGTGTCAGGAATTTCTCAAAAATTACTTGCAGTATGCATAAATAGTTTTCCTGTATTAAATAGCCCCTTCTTTTCCGGTAACTGTAGAATTGAAAAATGTCTTCTCTTTTGGAACATCATGATTGGACAACAATGGGGTTTTATTAAATTGTAAGTGTTTGTATTTTGTAATAGCTAATATGCTCACGAGCATATTACACTCAACTGTATGGAGGACTAAAGTGTTAACCACTAAATGTTTGCAGGTGGGACTTCAAGCCACTGCATGGGTATCTGTGGGAGCACAAATTGGAGATGAGGTAGAAGTTAAGGTGGAAGAAGCTCATCCGCGCGATGATATTATTTATCTCAAGGAGGTTGTTAGGTAGTAAAGTCTTTGGAATAACTTATAATCAAGAAGACATTCGAATGCGCTCCTGTGAATTGAAAGGGATAAGCAGCATTCTGTTATTCAGCTAACTTCGAAAATAGTTCCTCTCAATGACCTTCAAAGAATGATTAGGTTTTCAGTTTTCTGTTACTTGCAGCTTATCTATTGAACTCCTCTGGAATCTCAGATGATTAGACAAGTCAACAATCATTGCTTTCAAGATATATATGTCTCTTTAAGCACCATCATTTTTCAAAAGTTTCACGGCTGAAGCTGTGTAGATCACAAGCACTCATTCTTTCAGATTGCTCTTTCTCCAACCATGCCATGGAAACCTGAATTCTGCTGACACACTCATTCGGGGTTTTTGGGCTTTGGAGATTTTGTTCAATAAATGGTTGACATGTATAGATCACACATCATATGGTTAGCCTTCTGTCTTGATTCGTAGAGTAGAAAGTTAAATTGTAAGTTCTGAAACCAAAGAAATGCAGTCTATCTCATGTAATAGGTGCTGGTATTGGTTGATGTAGCAAAACCCAGTTAAAATTTGTAATCTACGAGTAATTTGATTTGTTTTCCCTCACTAGATGATTGAACAATATCGCAGTTAGTATTTCTGCTGGTGGATTACGTCCCTTTTTGTTGGATTCCTCCTATGTGCATTTATTTACATTTTTTAAGGGTGAGCCCGATTCAGCAGAACAGCCGTGTAAATTTGTGTTTGAAGTTTGAACTGTTTGTTGTGCATATTCTAAAATCTCGGAATGTCGGAAAAGTGAGAAACCACAATGAATGCTTCCAAAGTTTTCACGGGACTTCTTTCACAAGATCTTTACCAAATATCAATAAACATGTCTCAGTAAATAATTCTCTAGGGTTTCACACGAATTATAAACTGTACGGGGAAGTTGCATCAACTGGTAGGGACTGAATCTGTTTCTGTCATGAAGCATTATGCGTGTGGGGTGTGTGCTTGCAATTAAAGGTGACATTACTAAAAGCATGACGCTACTGACCAGTGACTACAGTACTTTGTCACCCTTTTAGATAGCTAACCTTGTGCTTTTGAGCCCTTTTGGGCATCGATAGAATGCATTTACGTGGGTAGGTGTTAAAATAAGGCTAACATACACACTCCACGACAATCACACAAATTGTACGTACGCATAATTTGTGTGAATGTTGTAGAGTGTGTATATTATATGAAATATAACATAGGGACATATAATTTGTGTGGTTGTTGTGGAATATGTATGTTACATGAAATATAACATAGAAACTCCATTTATAAATTGCTGACCAACAGCCCTAAACCCTATTCGCTTACTTAAAAAGAATTGCATATATGTGAATGGAGAATGAAAGAGAAAAATATCGCTTTCCCAATTTCTATCACCTAGGAGAAATCGACATTTAACCGACATGTCCTTTACAAGACTAGAAGAGAACCGACATAGCGACTTGTAGAAAATAAAGATTGTTGGTAGGTCTAAACTGAAATTGAGTTCGAACTTTGGAAGTGTCCCAATCTGAGTCTGTAAGCAAAATTAGCATGTGAAGTTCGGCATTGTAGTAGATTGAAAACATCATAAAGCAACCGTGATATGGAAACTGGAAAGTAAAGCGTGCCTCGACTCTTTTGATTTGATTGTGTGAAAGTATAAGTACAATGCTGACGACCCTGCTGGCTACATTGAGCAACTCTAGTGCAATTTAAAGTAAACCATTAGCCAATTCTGTACAATCCACTCGAAATTTAAAAATTGGCTTATAAGGTGGTGTAATGAATCAAAATACTTATAAGCTCACATGTCAAATCTTAATTTAGTAATGTGAAACTCGAAAAGAGTCCTAACAATCCACTCCTCTTTTAGAAATGACGATCATCGGGGCTCATATGTTGGGCTGGGTGAGTTCCTAGGCATAGCAAGCAGCATCCCTCCCCAGTTTACTATGTCTGTGATGAGGGGATTCCATAAGAAATGCCTACTTTAATGCCAATTGTTAATGCAAACAGAGAGCTCATCCTCTGAAAACGACTTGAAAGAAGGAGGAGCCCAAGTGTTCATAAGCTCGTGTATCAAGTTTTAACCTGGTGAAATAGAACCCAATTAGACTTATTCCATTTACTATAGAATTGTTGTCAATACTCTTCCTTTTGTTCGTAATTATTGATGGAAATGGTTGAGAAAATGAGTAGTGGATCAATATTCTTCTTTTAGATTTCATAATTGTACAACACGGAGGAAACTTCTTCACAAGATGAATAACTACCCAACCAACACCTTGATATGCTTAACAGAGGAAAAAAATTCTGAGGGTAGGGTCCAAATATGCTCGTACAATAAATATAAATCTCTAATCATGCTTGTTAAATTTTTTCTACATGATATAATAGAAAATTTACAGCCCCGAAATCTCGAACTTTAAAGCTTGCTTGATATAAAAACATATACAACACCTATCTTGATGTAAACACATATACAATTACTCAAGAATATAAAAACATATACAACACCTATCTTGATGTAAACACATATACAACACTCATATAATTGCCATAAGTAATCAATATTGGGGACCATGGAAGGTCAAAGATTGCATCAGAGGTTTCCTATCCATGATACTAGATATTATTTTGGCTTGTGGCTCCCTCGTAAATTTAATGCATACTCAAAATTCAGGCCACGAGAATGCTCATCGAAGAAGAAACGAAAAATGTATTCTTCAATGGGTGAGAAAGACAAATCAACTCGATCCCTTTGAATGAGTTATGCCAATAGAAGATCACTGAAAATATTCCAATATCGACTTGAAAGATTCAATGGGATTAAAAATTTCTTTGAATTGAGCAAGACGAGAGGTCATGAAAAATGCTGGGCTACCAAACATATCCAGGAGAAGCAATATATGCGCCTGTCCATTTTGGACGCCCATCTCAAGTTTGGACCAGTTTCAATAAATTCTGAATTTTAATGGTTATATAAGTATTCTTTTTAAATTTGAATAATATCATAATTGTGAGGAAATTAATGAGTTTTTTCTTATTTTATTTTTATTTATTTATTTTAAACAAAGATAGGGATAGGTACAACTTACTTTGATTTTTAATCCCCATCTCTTCAAGATTCTAACTTGGTTAGCCAGCTAAAAAACCTGCCTGAAAAATAGTCAGTCATGCTTTTGAGACAATAAGTGTTTAAAACATGAATAATACCAAAGATAGAAACTCCTATGCATGCAATATTTGTATAAATCCAGTTCGAGCATCTTTAAAAGTCCATTTACTAATACTTTTTAAATATCTATTTACTTACTTACGTAACAAATAGAAAAGTAAATATGTCTTCCAAAATATTTTTCAAATAAAAATAAATTTATATTATTTTAATAAAAAATTTTCCTCAAAAAAAAAAAAACTATTATAGCACTTTACCTCTCTTCAATAATGATAATATAAAAAGTAAGATTGAAGATGGAGAATGTTAGCTCCTCAAGATTGAAGAGAGATAAGGACAATCACATTTGAAAAATATTATTTTTTAACAATCTTTTGGAATTTTATTACTGAAATGAATCTTCAAATGAGATTTATATAGCTTTAACTGAGAAGTAAAACCTTCTTTAAAGAGCATTTTAGAAGTGCTCTTAAGATATTGCCACACGCTCTATATTATATATTTATTTTATTTTATTCTCTTGAAAATGAGATAGGCGACGGTGATACAAATTACTAATTTGTAGTTTTGTACAAATAAAAGGTTCTAAAACCTATATTTTGTTTATCACATTTTTGTTACCGGTTTTCAAATTACACATTTCAATTTTGATGGTTTTTAATTCAAAAACATGTTTTCCAAACAGTATTGATCCAAAGATTTCTTATATATATATATATATATATGTATGTATGTATGTCTCTAGACGAATAGTCAAAGAGATTTTTTTTTTTGGAAAGGATAAAATGTTAAAAACATTGGAAACACTATTTTATAGTTTTTCAACTTTCTTCACTAAAAATGAAAAAAAAGCGCAGGATTCGTTTTCCATAAGTTATTTTAGGAGAAGAGCTCACCACACATGTTTGTGTCTTTTTTTTTTTTTTTTAATTCGACGAGAAAAGTAATATTTGAAAAATGTATGGGTAAATTTTGAATCACCCCTTGTGAAATGAGATTTTTCAAAATGTTATCAAATTATTGTAAATCTAAACTTATCTCTTTTCCTGTTAAAAAAAATAAGAAAAAAAACCAAATTAATGAAAAAAATCTTTATTTTTTTAACCGAAAAAAAGTGAAGTAAGTTGAAAATTACAATAAGTTGAAAAATATTTTAAATCATCATTGTATAAGGGGGTAGTCTAAAATTAACCAAAAAACTACCAAACAAGATTCTAAAAATGCATTTTTTGTTAATTACTTCTACCCAAAAAAAAAAAAAGAGGGTGACTCTTTAGAGATACATGGTGTCTATTATTTGTAAGAACAAAGTATTATCTCAAATTTTTAAAAGAAGCTCTATCTAACAAAACTACACTATTAAAAAGATTGTAAACACACTCTACATCCAAATCCTAAATCATTTAAAATGCTTTCAAATGATTACACGATGAGAATTGTGATGAAATGTGCATAGTCGGGCACCTTATGGCTAGCTTCTATTTAGAGAGCATGCACAGCCCTCCAATGGGAGCTTATACAAAATCGCGCACCTGATGATGCCTCTACACAATGATATATATTCTAATTCTGCTAAGAGGCCACTCGACCTTTCGTTAAGTAGTAGACCATTGCGAGAATAAAAAATAAATCCCCTGGCAATTCAATTTTTTTCCCCCAATTCTATGAATTTAGGTGAACATGGACATCTCCTCCAGTTATTAGAGCAAATACCATTTGATTATTAGTTTGAGTAGAAATTTGGATCATACTTATCATAAGAAATTTGGATCATACTTATCATATTTGATTTATAGGTACCTCCCAACAGAGTGGAAAAATCTGTCCTCCACTTATTAGAGCAAATATCGTTTGATTATTAGTGAGAGTAGAAATTTAGATCATACTTATTAGATTAGAAAAATGACAAATACACCCCCAATATTTATGTAAAAGGACAAAAACCCCCCTAACGTTTCAAAAAAGATATTTACACCCTCATTCACTAATGGAAACAGTAATTTTTAATAGAAATTACTGTTATACCCTTCTATCATGTAAAAAAAAATACATACAAATTTAACTTGTGGTATTAATACCATAAAATTTTATTGAAATTTTAAACTTATATATTTAATAATTTTCCACGTGTTATCATTTAAATTTGTATATTTATAACTAATTTTTATGTTATTTATTATGGTATTAATTGAAATACAAGTTAACGTTAATAACCAATTTTATTTATTTTTATTTTTAACTAATGAATTAAATTTATTTGTCTTGAAGAGGGAATTTGATAAAAATTTAAATAGAAAAAATGGACAATGATGGTATATTTATAATTTTATTAATAATATATAAATAAATTGAATAATCAATAATTTTTTTTATATGCTAGAAGGGTATATGATGATGCAAAAATTCATTACCGTTAGTGAATGAGAATAAATGTCTTTTAACGTTATGATTTTTATCCCAAATATTGGTTATCCTTTATCCTCACTATTAGATTTGATCTATATTTATCCCATATTTGGTAAAAAAATTCGAACTGTATTTAATAGACTTGTGATCAAAAGATAGTTTCAACAAATCTCTTATTGTAAATATTTAGTTTTGTAATTATTATAATATTTATGAGTGTTTAAAAAAATTTTAAAAAAAAAACTCTACTAAGAGATTTTTATATTTATCTATGATTCAAATTTACTTTAAAAAAAAAATATTGATGGCCAAAACTGATGACAAATAATTAAAAGGGAAACCAACAAATAAAATAAAACAAAATAACATAACTATTGGAAGGTCTAGATTGTGTGGCCCTTCGTTATACGTACATTATGTTTCAAAAAATTAAATGTTGACAACAACACGCAATCAATTGGATGCTTTTGAATTGAATAACGCAACTACTGAAATTTGACCATCACACTCAGGGGTTTGAAGGTTTCAATGTATAATTTTTAACTAGTTTTAGGGTGCGTTTGGGATTGAGGTGTTGGAGCTTTTAAGCTGTTGTAAAAAAAGTATAACAGAAAAATGTCATAAAGTAAATAAAAAATTTAAATAATAAATTTAATAAAATTAATAAATATATAAAAGATTTTACATGATATAAGTGAAAAATCGCGTTACATAAACTACATGATAGTTAGTGTTCTAAAACAACTTTAGTGTTAAAACACTTAAACAATAATCATAAACCTTGTTGTTTACTTAAAGTTCAAATCTTAAAAAAAATTGCTTTGCCAACTCCCTACCAATTATACGATTTTAGTGATATATTTGCTTCAAAAATCAAAATTATCATTGTAGTGTCGTTTTCGCCGGGCCTAATAATGGCCCAATGAAATTCGACAAATCAAGTGGATGCGGAGGAGAGGGAAGCTCACATGGACGTACAAACAAATCTAATGGGCATTAACATTGATGGGCCAATCAAAAAATTAAAAATAGATGTCCAAATTAGTGCTCATGTCTTGTCGCCTACCCTTAAAAAAGTGCAAGGATAAATTTTGAATTATCTCTTAAATTAATTATTTTTAAATTATTTTATTTATTTTTTAAAAAATTAAATTACTTTTATTTTTATTTAAAAGATAAAGAAGTTAATGGAATTTTCTTTTTTCTTCTTAAGAAAAATAAACGGTAAATTAAAATTTTTATGAGTAAGGACTAAGGAGAATAATTTTAAGATAAGAAATATATATTCTGATAAATTAGTTGAATGAAAATATAAATAAATATAAATAAATCATGTGGGTCAAGTGATATTTAATTCAACCAATGAAATAATGTCACATTAATTTGTACAAAATAAATTTATATAAGAGTTTGTGACTTTATATTACTTTTAAGATAACGAGAGGAGTAATCCGAAATGAACTCAAAACTGAAAAGCTTGCAACCCACGTGCTTGTTTGTATAATTTCTCAGCCCCCACGCTCTCTTGCTTCTATTTCTCTTGACAATTCTTTCGCTTTCTCTTTCGTGTGAGAAGAATTTTTCTTTCAATTTTTTTTCTTCAATTATATGATTTTTTTTTTTTTTTAATTTTTAGAACTTTTTAGTCCACGCTTGAAGTAAGGCCATGAAGTCTTTAATGTCTCATGTCTCATGTGCTTGTGTTTTTCATTTTGTTTTTTCCTATCCACCATGTGATGTGCAAATAGTTTCTATTATTTGTAACGTAGATTTGCCCTTTAATACCAACCGGATTTTGTTTCTTATATGTTAAAGGTATTTCATATCATATGTTTCCTTCTTATCACTGTCATGAACCTTTGATACAGAGCGTGCAAATAAGTTTATAGCAGACTGTTAGCTTTTTCTTTTTTTTTTTTCTTTGGGTACTAAAATCAATAAATATGACTCTCTTTTTTTTTACTGTTTTCATAATAGTTAATAACGCTCATGCTAATATAAGTTTATAGTATTATCCTTTTTCCAAGTACAATTTTGTTTATATTTATTATAAAATAAATAAATCATATCAATGGAAATTAAAATAAAAAAATATAAATCATATCAATGGAAATTAAAATAAAAAATTTAAGTACTAAAAATAAGAAAATAAATATTTCGGTGTGAAAAAAATTAAATAATAATAATAATATATTTTCTTATACTCTTTGTTATTTTTAATTATTATTATTATTTTTTTTATATTTCCAAGATAAATTATCAAATAAAGTACCTATTTATCCCTCTTTTCCTTTAAATGTTTAGCACTAGGGGCCTTTTTGGATATTATGAAAACCATAAGGAGATAAGTGGTATATCTTAAATTTGGTAAGAAGAAAATTGACAATCTCCTATAAGTTCACATTAGACCATTAATTTGATATCAAATTTGAGATTTTTTCTTAAAAAGTATTGGAAAATAATTGAAATGTGATGGTACCCATTTTTATAAATGCAAAATAAAAAGAATAAATATTAATCAAATAAATAACTACACTATTAATTACTTTCTAGTTCAACATGAGACTTTGTTGAGAATAGTTTGTAAATTTATGCCTACTAGAAAGTAAGATCTCTATTCTAATATATAAGAAAATATACTTATTTATACTCGTAAATAAATGAGAAAATATTAAATCGAGTCCCCTAATAGGGACTTAGAACCATAAATCTCATCTTTATTGAGAGCAATTTTTTTTTTTACCAATTAAACAAGGGGTTGTTTGTTAAATGTCTGAAGTCTAAAATTTTATTAATTTCAGACATTTTTCAAAATATGCTTGTTTGTTTTTTAGAACTTATGTCTGATTTTCAGACATTTATATTTGAATAGAAAAAGTAAACTTTTGTGACTTTTATCTGAATGGAAAAAGGTCTGAATGATAAGTAAATATTATATTCCAAAAATATCTCTGTAAAACAACTTATTTCTTAATTATAAAATCTAATCCTCTTTTTTTATTTTAATTTACAAGGATATAAATGTCAAATAACTAAATTTAAGAAGTTTTTTATTGTGAAAACAAACAAGATGCCACTTATATTTAGATATTTAAAAAAGAAAAACAAACATGTCATTCATATTTTCGTAATCAGACTCATTCAGACTTTAGAAAAATTCAGACCCATTTAGATTTCAGATAAAAAAAATAAACGCTACCAAAGACTTGAGTCGCATTTTAGATATTTAATTCTCAAAGTATCATGAAATCGAATGGACACATTAAGCCATTAATCTCAGTTCTAAATTCATTTTTAAAAATTAAAAAAAAAACGTCGGGAAAGAATTGAGATGTAAAATATTTTAGAAAACCAAAACAGGAAAAAGAAAAGCAATTACTTTTTCAACAGTGAGTTTCAAATTTCTAAAAGTGCAAGTGACATGATCATGAGTGAGTCAAAAGTATGTTAGCACCTTTTCTACCAATATATATAGGGAAAACTCTAAGTTACAATTAATGTAACTTACTCCTCTCATCTCAACCATACAAAGTTATGGAACCCACAATTTATGTGGTTGAGATGAGAGAGATAAGTTACATTGATTGTAACTTAGGGAGATAGAGTCAAAAGTCACAAGTGGAAATTAACTTTATGGGTTCCATATTTCTAAGCTCATTGGGGGAAAAAAAAAATTTACAATTGCTTATTTGCTAGATGAATGATTAATGTTATTAATCTGAAGGTCAATTGGATCCGCAACATTGCTTAGTCAAAATCCAGAAACTTAAAAGTCCGCAGGGAAAGAACAAACGCACGTTATAATATTCCATGAATTTTAAAAACTATTGCAATTATTTAATGTGTGTATATAATCTAAACAGCTAATTCACCGACAATTTAATACGGTATTGATGCTTAATTAGTAATTAACCCCACTATTCTCAAGTGGTACGGAACCTTGCTTGGAGATGAGTCAATCAAAAATTCTTATTTTATAAATTTAAAACTATTATTCTTCATGAATACTGTAACATTCTATTTGGAACCCTAAACCACTAAAGAAATGAAGCACCGCGTTGGAAAATTGAAACAACCCAAGCTCGTTGATTATCCCAAAATATAAAATAATGACACAACCAATTAAAGTATGTTGAATTTGTCATAAGCAAACTGGGATGTGAAATTGAATTATTTGATAAACCCTAATCCAATGTTCAAGCAAAAATCATTGGACTGATAACGTGGGTTTCCTATTACATTACATCAAGAAATTAAATATAATCAAGCAATCCCATGTGACGCTTTCATTGGCCAAAATTGCTTGTGTATCTCATAATAGTTTGACTTCTTCATTAATTTATCATATTTAAACACTTATATTAAAAGCACTTCTAGAAGAAGTTTAAATAATTAATTTGAAATGCACTATCGACTTATAATCTTATGTACATGTTTTTGGTTACTTTTCTACTTAACAATATATATATACACACACACCCCGATATAAATATACAAATATGTGACCAAAGTGCCAATTACATCTCTCAAGAATAGTTAGTGGGCGTTGCATGCATGTGCTTGCATGTACTAGTTTTGGAAGCTTATAAAAGGTCTTTATTTGCTTAATTTGTAAGCAAAATAATTAGTTTTGAGAAGTAGATTCCCAAATCTTTATCCTTTTTTTTTTTCCTTCTCTCTTATTCATCTTCATTGATGTGTTGTACTCAAATAACAAATAGCAATCAAGTTGGATTTGACTTATAATTAATGTAACATAACTTTATCAGTAGTTAATTAAAAGAATTTTTTTTAAAAGATATTTAAAAACAGAAGAAAGAGTTAGGATAAATCGTGTTTTGTTATTAATAAAATTTTAGATATTTTTGTGTTTAATTACCAATTGGTCATTTGAGTTGTACCCTATATTAACTAGAAAAATGAAATTAATGGGGTGTGTGTAATCATTCTTTAGTGTGGGTGTTCTCATTTATATATATATATATATAGACATGTTTTTTAAGTTGTGTGGTTTAGTAGAGTCAAATTTTATTATTATTAAATTGTGAAATAACTTCATCAGCATGGTCACATTAAAAAAAAAAAAAAAGAGTGTCCATACATGAGAATGATTATATATTAATACATAGCCACTTCACAAAAAAAAATTGTTAATTTTTTTGGATTGACAACCAAGATCGGAGAGCCTCTACTAAATAGTATCAGAGCTAGTTGGTACATAGTTGAAATATGATGGTTTTAAAATATCACTAAAAAAGAGAGGATAGATCTCAAGGGCACTGCAATGACAATTACCCGTTTATAGTTCAATCAGAATGGACGTCAATTAAGTTAATTCAGGTTGTGGTTACTATACAATTCATGTAACAAAAAATGTGGGAGATAAAAGCATAAAATTGGAGAGACACTCCAAATATAACATAAATTCCTAATTATATCCTTTATGATACACAATTTCACCTTCTTGTGAGCGAACCCAGCTACTATACAAATATTTTCCATGCTACAACTGTAGAACTAGCTAGTAATTAAGAAGTCCACGCCCCCCCCCCCCCCCCAACACACACAACAAAAAAAGAAAGCACTTATGAGTTTTGACATTTCAATGGCCTCTTAATAAATATTTGGGCACAAATAGTACAACCGTGAGCATAATTATTAGTAGTTAAGCAATTGAACGTGAAAAGAGAAAGAAGCAAAATTTGAGCAAAAATTGAATATTTATTGATGGCACTTGGCACCTTCACATGTCTCGGCAGTGCATGTGGGCTCATCGGGTTGGTGATGTGTTGGTGGAGTTCACTTCAATTCACCCCCATGACGTGGCCGATTCGCTAGATCTGGTTGGTCGTCGGTGACTGGGACTCCCTATACTCTTTTTTTTAGATTCGGGATAATGTCATTGGAGTCCCTTCATTCTTAGTTTTTACGAAGTAGGATTATAATTCGTCTATTTATATCAAATAGGTCTTCGACTCCTTGTGGAAAGAGTAAAATACCTATTAATATTCTGTTATATATTATGTATGAACACTAATGATGTGTTTACTTCCATAGAATAAGAATGAGATGGAATGAGAATAGGTTGGGAATGTGAATGGGCTGGAATGAAAATAAGGAATGGGAATGAGATTCTAATGTTTACTTGACAAAAATAAATGGGAATAGGAATATGTTGGAATGCAATTGATGTGTTTACTTGACAAAATAAATAGGAACGAGGAATGGAAATGAGAATTAATTTATCAAAATACTCACAGTATTAAATAATGAAATTTTTATTAACTAGATACATGTATAAATATTATTATAAAAATGATATTAATTAAAAATAAAATTAATAATAATAATAATAATAAATGCTAATAATTATTATAAATTTTATTAACTTTATTATTTTAGTTACTATTAATTATTGTTATTATTATTTTTATTAATATTATCATTATTAACATTTATTATTATTATTAAAAAAATTTTATTAACTTTATTATTTTATTTATTATTAATTATTGTTAATATTATTTTCATTAATATTATCATCATTATTATTATTATTATTAAATTTTATTAACTTTATTATTTTATTTATTATTAATTATTGTTAATATTATTTTCATTAATATTATCATTATTAACATTTATTATTATTAAATTTTATTAGCTTTATTATTTTAATTATTATTAATTATTATAACTAAAATAATAATAATTATTTTTATTATTTTTATTGTTAATAATGATAATATTAATAAATTAATAATTAGAAGATACAAATAAATTATTTTTCATTCACTCCGCGTTTCATTCCTCTGCATGAGAATGAGATTCGCATTCTTTATTCTACAATCTTGTGAGGCCGCGCGATTTCTCGTTCCAAATTTAATTTTGTCAAGTAAATATAACTTTGATTTCTATTCCTCCATTCCCATTCCTTATTCCAAGAAGTAAACACCTTAAGTACGACTCAGTTTTACTTAGGGGTGGGTAAAATCGGGTTCGGATCAATCCGATCGGGTTTCGGATTGGTCGGATTAAGAAAAAGTCATCCGAACTCAACTCGAATTTATGATCGGATGAAAAAATCAGGTTGAGGACGGATCGGATTGGATTCGGGTGGTACTGCTTAGGCTGTCGAGAGAATTGTTTTTTTTTTTTTAAATCACAACCTAGATTTCTGGATTTGATTATTGAAGTTAGAATCAACCAGAACGCGAATTTACATCTCCAGCCTCCAATTTGAACACATGAAATTGAACAATCATTTCAACAAATTAAGAGAACAATAAAAAATCACAATTCTTCAACTTCCCATCCCTTTCACCAATTCAAACGACTTCATAACGTTCCTCACGTCAATAAATCAATCCCAAGCCTAAAAAAAATTGACTAACTTTCACAACTCTATATTATTAACATAACCTGTAAATGGCTTCACCGGAAAATGCCATTTCGGCAGTAGAGAGAGGCTATGGTCATGGCTGCTTGGCGCGACCACGGATTGGGTGCTTGGTGGCGGCTGGCATAATCAAAACGAAGGCTGACGGCTTGGTACAGTGGACAGTGGCGGCGCGATTTGCTAGTGCAATCAAAGAAGCGAAGACTCATGGCTTAAAACAAAGGCTCAAGGCTCACGGCTTGGTGCGATTTGCTAGTTTACTTTTGCGGCAGACGGCGGACAATAGCGGTTTAGTGGTGGTGATTGGTGCTCGTGAGATTGGTCGCTTGGATTTGGAGTTGTGGACAGTGTGGTCTGGTGGCGGCTTGCGCTTGTGTGTCTGCGTCTTTGGGTGTTAAGAAATAATAAACTAGGGTTTTGTCTTTCTTTGTTTTTTTTTTTTTTTTGCAATCCGATCGTATTTTCGGATCGGATCGGGTTTGATCCGATCCGAATACAATCCGATCGGATTTAGAAAAACCAATCCTATCGGGTCTTATTCTTAATCCGCATCCGATCCAAATCCGAAATATTCGGATCGGATCGGGTCGGGTAGGTTTATATGCCCACCCCTAGTTTTACTCAAAGATGAGTTATTTCAAATGCATTTGTTTTACAACTCAACACTATGATAAGTTACATCTAGATAAAACATAATTGATGTTTTTTTTTAACTTATTTGTAAATCAAAATGCATATAATATTGATTCATATAAGAATCATACTTTAATATTATTAGATTCTTATACGTCTTTTCTTGTTGATAATATTCATAAAGTTAAATATGTAAACTCAATTTTTAATTTTAAGATATTTGAATCAAGTGCTTAAAAAAATAGTTTATTTAGATTGATATATACTTATGTAAGCTAATTCAGTCAAATTAATTTATATTCATTTAGGATCCAGATTATATCTCATGTTGTGATGGCTAAAGATAAGAATCGGGTCTTTTTTTTTTTTTTTAATTACATAAGACTATTTTTCATACTACAACTTATATTAGATGAGACTATAATCGAAAACCTATTTGATATAACTAGACATAAGTGTTCTTATTTTTAAGAACATAATATGTTAGGGATCCAAACGTTATTAACCCTTGTAGATATCTGCAACTTACCCAGCATCTTTGATTTCAATTAATGAACACCAAACACCAATGGCACCGTTGGTGAGACTGATCAATAGTTCAACGAGAAATTGAGAATGTTATAGCACAATATCAGTTGTTGCAGATGAAAGCAACGTATTGCCCCATGAACTAAATCGAATTTTTTTTCCTTTTTTGTTAATTTATACACTAAAAAGGATTGTAGACGTGTTTAAAAAATAAGAAAATTTTGATTAATTTTATCATTCAACAAAGAAATTTTACTCTTTTTTTTTAAATACATATAATGTAAATTTAGAGAGTTTTTAAGATCCTTTACTTATAAAATAATCTTATTGTAAGCGTTGTTTTCTCGAGTGCGATAAAATAACTATATTTGACAGCTTGGTGTAAACTATCAAAATTTGCTAACTCCTTTCCTCATTGGTTCTCTGCTATAGAATGATATTCACCTGAATTGTTGGTTTCATTTCATATATATGAATGAACTACCCAATAAGCATTGAAGAAGTCTATCAATCTTGTTCATTCCACTAAATAACAAAGAAAAGGGTGGATAAGAAACCCCATAATAGTAGCTCCAAAATAAAAGATACACAAGATATTCTTAAACGTTCTATTCATAAATGATCATTAACTAACAATATACATTTTGCCCCTTTTTTTTAAACATTATCCACGACACATGCATGAGTACATGGGAGATAAGACAATTATAAGATATCTTATTTTAAGGATGGAAATTATAAAGTATACGTTGGTGTATTAAAAATGTATTTTAAATTGGAGGAAATAAAATTAAAAATAATATAAAGCAATTAGTGAGGGCACATGGGGTTCTATAGATTGGGCAGGAGAAGTTTTGGGGAAGAAAGAAGAAACCAAAACAATAATTCGACTCTCACATGCATTTGAGATTTTTGGACTCTTTTTTTTTTACCCCAATTACATTATCATATATATATTTTAGAAATATGATCACTTGCAAATTCCTCCTTTAGCCTTTCGGCTCACCGGGGTACGGGATGAGGGAGAGACCACATGGCTTTTTTATTTTTATTTTTTTTTATACTGCTGTTGTTATAAATCAAACCATATCATTTTCGCATGTAACCTGAATTTTGGTCCGATATTGTAGCAATTTTTATATTTATAGTCATTGGCAAATTGTATAAGTCGACAATTTAAAATATAATTACAAATGAAACGTCTATCAATTGAGAATGCAAGAATACCGAGGACTCTTAAACTTTGATTTAGCGACCAGATTAATTGGAATTGGTAGGTACAACTGAAATAAGAATAAATTGAATAAATTGAGTTTCACAATAGAATTAAAATATTAAACCATCAGGAAATCTAATGAAAATAGTAGAGGAAAATTTTTCATATATTTTATTTTTCATGATCAAAATATATGAAATTTGTCATTGTCAATGCAATGCTCAAATTCTTTGTTGAAAATAATGTTTGGTAACAAATGGAGAGGAATTATGGATTTGATGTAATATTGAATATGGTTACTGCCAATATGCGACCGCCCATCAAAGCGACTCTTCAAAATGGTTGTGAATTTAAAAACAAAAAAACAAAAAAAAAAGTTTGGAGATCAGTGTTTCTTATTGAGTTTTAAGAACATATTTTATTATTCTCACTCATAAATGGAAGCAGTTTTTCTGTGGCTCAAATTCTTTGTTAAGATTTTAAGAATGCCTGAATTAATTTGGAAAAAAAAAAAAAGAACATCTAAATTATTCTCACTAATAATTTTATGCACCCTTCAAAATTTATTTCCCTATAATGCCGTTTTCACAAATATGTTATAAACTCATTGAATTTTAAATTCATAAAATGAGGCCTTTTTTTTTTTGATGTGGCACCGAAATGAAGCTTTAATAACCAAAAATCCCACCGAAAAAAAAAGTAAGACGTGGCACACCCTCGTCCTTTCGACCTTCACTAAGATAGAGTTGCTGTAATTAATAAATTAAATGCTGTAAAATAGTAAAATAAATAAATAAATAAATAAATAGTTTTTATTCAGAAAAAGCCTGAACGGAAAAAGAATGGGGAAGCGAGTGGCCGCGTGAAAAGTATAAGCGGGTCCCACATAGTGTGAGGGGCACCAGAGCAGCAAGCAAAATACCAAATACGAACATGGCCTCTGTTGGTTTTGTTATGTTACAACAAGGAAAGGACAAAATGGTCCCCACAATTTACGCGGTTTTCTCTATTTGGGCTTTTTTTCTTTTTTTAATTTTCATCGAATTTTGGCGAGTAACTTTTTTCATTGAGGTCCCTTGACATGGCATTAGTTTTCATTTAAAAGGTCTTTGTTAAAAATAAATATTGAAAAATAATAAAAATTAAGATAAAAGAAAAAAAAAGAAATACCGCCGAAAGTGTGATGAAATCCCAATTGTGAGATAATAGCGCCGCTTAGAAATGAAGTGAAGTGGGTTCAAGTTGGCTTGATTAAATGATATGCGATAGTGCATGTCGTAAGCTGCCTAATATGTTTAATATTTTTATTTAAAGAATTCAAATCAACTTATCTTCTTACAAAAATATTTATCGAAAAAGAATAAAATTCATTGCTTACCATTTTCAACATTCTTACCTATCTCGCATGTTCCCACCATATAATATCTTAATTATTATCAGCTTAAAATTAACTTTATTTTCTTTTTTTATTATTACTATTATTATTTGAATTAAGATGACTAACTGTAAGTGAAAAATGCATTCACAAAGAACTAAAACTATGCCCTAGGATTATTTTAAATTAACTTTAATACGACTTATTATCAACAATGATAATTTTTTATCATCATTAAATAAATTATTATTTTTATTTATTTATTTTTTGTTGGTTGAGCTTGAGCCCAAAACCACAAAAAAAAAAAAAAAGGGATGAGGGCCGACTAAACTAATCCGAATCTCAACTTTACCATCTTTTTACTCACAACACCAGTCCTAAAAAGTGGAACATATTCACTCAACGAAATCCATAGAATATATTCAACGTAACGGATGATAGAAAAGTCAAAGCGATGAAACTAAAAGTACTACCATCTAACGACGCTAAAACTCTCATCAAGTGTGAACACGAAGAAACCAAAGCCCCCGTGTTTCAATCAACCAGCACATGCCAGTGCCAACCATTTGATCGCCCCACCCCCCATGCGTGGGTTCACATGCAATCCCCCATTGGCTTGGCCCACTACAAAGAAATAATAATAATAATTAAAATTAAAAAAGAATAGATCTGAAGAGACGACGAGGACTAGCAGAAGCAGTAACAAATGGGGCCATTAAATTACATTAACTCTCGAGTGTCGATTTAACCCATCTTATTTTACTCTTTACCCTAACGTACCCCTTTAAGTACCCCCACTTCCTTCCCGCTTTCTCCATTCGCCGCCCCCCCCCCACGCAACACACGCTCGCTCGCTTGCTCACTCACACACTCTCTCTCTCTCTCTTCAACTTCAACAATGGCTCTTTGCAAAATGCTCTGCTTTTTCTCAGTGGCACTCTCCTTATTTGCGACGGCTAAAGCCAAGATTCCCGGTGTCTACACTGGCGGCAACTGGCAATCCGCCCATGCCACTTTCTACGGTGGCAGCGACGCTTCCGGCACCATGGGTATACTTTATTTCCATCTCCGTGCATCTCTCCATTTCTCATTTCTCTCTTTTTTTTTTCCAAAGAACTTTTCTAATGGTGATGCATGTGTATATATTTTTTTGTGCAGGTGGTGCTTGCGGGTACGGGAATCTGTACAGCCAGGGCTACGGAGTGAACACGGCGGCTCTCAGCACGGCGCTGTTCAACAACGGCTTGAGCTGCGGTGCGTGCTTCGAGTTAAAGTGCGGCAGCGACCCGCAATGGTGTAATCCGGGTAACCCGTCCATTTTGATCACGGCGACCAACTTTTGCCCCCCGAACTTCGCTCAGCCCTCCGATAATGGCGGGTGGTGCAACCCGCCTCGCCCTCATTTCGATCTGGCCATGCCTATGTTCCTCAAGCTCGCCCAGTACCGCGCTGGTATCGTCCCCGTTTCTTACCGCAGGTGAGTGTTAAGAGTTACTGTCAATTTTACTCAAATGTCCCTCCTAAAGTTTGCATTTTTATTTAATATTTGGTTTATTTTCTTTGTCTCGAAGTCTTGTTTGAATGTTTTCCTTGGAAAAAATACCGCAAACCGGGGAAAAAGTCGGGCTGTTTAATGTGTAATTTTTTTAAATATTTTACCTTTTCTTTTCTTGGCAAACAAACAGAACCTGGAAATAAGTTTACTGATCAGTAGTTTATGTCGTTTATCCAAACATAGCCAACGGCAAACCGTTCAGCCCTTTTGCCCTTTTCACCCTTGTACTTTTCGGTGTTGTATAAATTATAATTTATTGTTCAATTTTCATAACTAAAATATGCTCGCACGTATGTAATTGTTTACGTTATACAAGGACATTGTCGTCAAATAAAATAAGGGTGCTTTAGTAATTTTACGTTTCTCAAATATTACCGGAAAATCAGGATTGGGCGGTGGTTTTAGGTCAGAAGATCTGGGGCACACTTCACGTTCTCCCACGCGTGTGTCTGTTCACAGTTTCTTTTGGGATCCTGTACCTAAATGACTGAAATATGTATCTTTTTTCACTTTTTATTTATTTTACCGGTCAATATTTTAGTCTTCAACGGCCCCTGAAAATTTGCCCTTAAACCGTAGGGTAGTATTAGGGCAAGTCATAACTGTGACGTTACCCTTTTTAAATTATTTTAATTATTATTTTTAATTTGTTGTTGCCGTCTTTGCAGGGTGCCGTGCAGAAAGCAAGGCGGAATCAGATTCACGATTAACGGTTTCCGTTACTTCAACTTGGTCTTGGTCACCAACGTCGCGGGCGCAGGGGATATCGTGCGCGTGAGCGTGAAAGGGACCAACAGCCAATGGCTGAGCATGAGCCGCAACTGGGGGCAAAACTGGCAATCCAACGCTCAGCTCGTGGGCCAGGCCCTTTCGTTTAGGGTCACGGGCAGTGACAGAAGAACCTCAACCTCTTGGAACGCGGCACCAGCGAATTGGCAGTTCGGTCAAACCTTTTCGGGAAAGAATTTCCGTGTCTAGTGATTTTTAATTTTCTTTTCAACATTTTCATGTTTCCCCGCCTTCAAAATTTTTTCTGCTTTATTTTCCCGGGAAAAAAATTGAAGTGACGGAAAAGGGGTTAGTGGGGGTCGTGTTAGAGGATTTTAAAGTAAAAGTGGGTCAAAATCAAAATGATGGTGATAGGTAGTAGAAGCAGTGTGTGTGGGGGTAACTTCTGTTCATTTTCAATTTTTACTGTTTTTGCTTTGTTTGACTTGTTTACCGGGGCTGGTGGTAATACTAAAAACCAGTCTCGTGGTGAAAGTGTAGTGGCTGAAGTGGCTGCAGGAACAAACTAAAAAGCATGTAGCCCGCAGCTGATATGACTTACTATATATGGTATATTTAATCTTCAATGTTTCAATTGTCTATTGTTAAGTAATAATGCTAATGTTGTTAATACTTTGAGATAATTAACTTTTTTCTTTTTAAATTTCTTTTGAATATTATCATATTAACTATAATAATTTCACCAAATTTTCTACGTGGAAACTTGAATGCTCAAAAGCACCAAGTCAAATAATTACCAAACAAAGAGGAGTGGAGGCAAGTTTGAAAGTTGTTGAAGGCAACAACCATCTTGAAATGGGCAAAATGTAAACAGAGCCCACCCTTTTGTCGGTGGATGTGTTCAGAGCACCATGTGCGGTTGTTCTGAGCTTTAATATATATATATATATCTTTTTGCATCATAAATGCATTCATTTTTATCACACTTCATCACTTCAAAATCGAGCATAACGTGAATGGTCTGTTCATTAAAAGAAAATCCTGAAAGCAGAAATAAGAAATTTGAGAAATTTTGCCTTATACGAGTTTTGGGGCAATCAAGTGAGAACTAAGAGAGAGTGTTGCTGTTAGAATAAAATTTATGGGGCTTTTATTTTTTGCAGCAAAATCCCACATTTTTTTTAATGTAAATATAAACAATGCTATAATGCATGACACCATCTACTTAATCAGTAGCTTTAACTTTTATTTACAAAAACAACAAAATCACATCACTTTTTTTGGGGGGTGGGCTATAGAAATAAGGAACGGCTCGTCGCTAAAATATTTAGGGAAATTTATAATATTAACTAAAATTTTTTCCTAATTTTCATAACTAACCTCTAATAAATTTTCTATCAACATTAGCTTAATCACCTCCCTCTTACCGAAAATACCCCTCCCATTTCTCCTCCCCCTCCTTCCTTTCCTTCCTCTCTTCCTCTCTCTCTCGGTTTCTCTCACCCGTGAAATCCGTCCCATAACTCAATGCCGGCAACTACCCGGAGTCATTCTTAGCAGCGAACTTCACCAAATTTCCAATCAAGCGCTCAAATTAAAGGTTAGGGCAAAACTCCTTAGATTTTGATTTTGTATTTTTGTTGCATGGTTTTTGTGTTGTGTTGGTGTATATGATGTGCATAAGTGTGGAACAATTTTGAAGGTTTTGGGGCGTCGGCCACGCAGGCCTCGCGGGCCATGCCTCGGCTTGTGCCGGGCTCAGGCCTCGCGTTGCCTCGAGCTCACAGCCTCAGCGTCTTGTGGCCCAGCCTCGAGCACCGCCTGTCCGCCTGTTAATACAAAGGTAATAGTATACTATAATTTTAATTTTTTTCACTGTTATACATGAATATTAATGAGTAGTAATAACGTAAAAAATAATGTAGAAATATGGCGGAATCATAAGAATCAAAAAATGGACTGGGGAAGATGATGTTAGCTTATTCGGATCACTTTCCGGAACGAATATCGAGCATGTGTAATTTATCTACAGTTATAAAAGCCATTGAGAGAAAATTAACAAAAAGACAGCTGAATCTGTTTAAGAAAAATATATTTGGACATTTTTTAGATTGTCGAAGCTTTCCATTCAGTGGTGTACTCTTGCACAATATTTTGCTTAGGCAAGTGGACCATGGATAATACAAAGAAGATGATCATTTATGGTTTCAAAATGGTGAGCATTTGATATGTTTGTCAATAGGAGAATGGTGCTTAGTTACTGGACTTTCGAACGGCAAAGATACTCCAGCCTCAAATATGAAAACGGTGCATAGGTTGCTGAAAATGTATTTTTCGGGTGCATTTTGGGATATTAATCTGAATCAATTTGATGCATTATTTGAGGAGTTGGACTTCAAGGCTATGGACGATATTGATGCATTAAAGATTGCGCTCTTTTATTTTGCGGATAGAGTTCTAAATGCAAGAAATGGGCACTGTCAAATTAATTTCTCATGGCTTAACGAAGTTGATGATATTAATTATTTCAAAAATCGTCCATGGGGTCTTATATCGTGGGAAACGATATTTGATAGTCTTGATAATGCACTGTACGAGAAAGGTGAGAAATTTAAGAAGACGCGGTTGAAAAATCCAAATCACAACATAGAGAAGTACAATGTTTATGGTTTCACACTTGGGGTTCAGGTGCGTAAGTTTATTTATTAATAAGTTTTGTAACATTAAATATTTAATCATAGTTATAATAATTTTCTTACCTTGATTGTTGTAGGCTTGGATTTACGAAGTGATCGGAGGTCTGCCACCAGCATGGGTCGTGAAAACGAAGAGGAACCTTGTACATTATGACAACTATGTACATTGTCTATTCTCTTCACCACCCGAGGTACATTATGCTCGTTAGAACTTCTAATTGCGCGAATGCGCCATTTACATAATTCCGAACTACAGTGAGCTTCAAAATGTGTCATTGTTGACCGTTCAATCTTGAAATCAAACTTATCTCTAAAGGCAACCTTGCGCAGTTGTCATATTAACTTATTCTTCTCAGTAAATAATCTACCCACACTGATATCATCCGAGCCACAACTGCTATGCAAGCTTGGAGCAACCATGTTCGAAGGTAAAATTGGAGCAAGGTTTATGAGGGGGTCAATCCTCCTTCTCGATCCGAATATTGGAGGAATAGATCGAGTGTCTCTGTTATTCACAGGAATGTCGCCTTCACACTCATCCTCATGCTGAAACGATGGAATGTTGGAAGGACTGGCTTCGCCATCATCACCAGCATTATTGAAATAAGTGCCTCCCACAATATTAAAAGGTTCTGCACAAACATTATCTCTCTGTGTGTTATCAACATGATCATCATTCTCACGGAAATTATTATTGTGATACGGAGAATACTGTCGCTCCAACGACGTCGTTAGTGGTAATATATCTTCTCCAACATCCTGTAAACGTAATGTCGTTATCATCAATGTTGTCATTATTATCGTTGAAGGAAGAGTAATATTGGTGCAACGATGCCTTTGGCAAGACCTCCTCTTCATTATCGGGGCTAGACATATTTGCTCTAAATGAAGTTTCTGTTTCAACGGGTGGCTCAACATCTTCGGTCAGAACTCAAGGTGTTGTGGTAACAAATATAGGAATAAATTCATAGTTGCCTATATTGGATGCCACGTGCAACACAACCTTCACCGTTTCATCATCAGATATATCCATGGGCAATGTACATATATGATACAATGTGTTTACCGACCTCAAAGTTGTCTTTATTGTAATACTATATTCATGAGGATTTATTTGTAATACTTCACATACTCTTGTAAAAAATTGATCAAACAGACAATTTTTCTTAACTAAAAAGGCTCTATTTTTACTATTCACATACTCCATCTTCTAATGTACAAACCATCATAACACAATTGAAGAATTCATGAAATAAAAAAAATTAATTACGGATTACCAAAATCAATTCCAATGAACACTATGTCATCAATAAAGAACTTTCAGAAGCCTAAAGGCACAGCAACAAAATTCTGTTAGGATATATATGTTCCATCTTTCTATTTGCTGGTACACTTGACGCAAAATTCTTGTCTTGGTCGGCTAATTTTATTATAAATGCAAAGAGGTAAATAAAGGCCCAAGATTGAGAACCATTTAACAGATGGGCTTTTAGGGTTTATAGGGACAGTCAACAAAGGACCTTCTATTTTTTTTTTTTTTTTTTTTTTGATAAGAACAAAGGAACTTAGAATATATACTAAGATGATGATGATCCTTTCGTTTTGTTTGAAAGTCCGGAATCCTAGCTAGCAATTGTCCGCTACAACTTGAACTTGCAGGTGCAATTTTATGTTAAATTTTGTATTTTCTGGTTTGCATAAACACAAAAGATCATGTATTTAGCCCACTAACCATTAGATGGGTTAGCCATGAGGCTTGGGCCGAATGTGATTAGTGCCAGAGTAGAGCTTCCAGCATTTGTTTAAAAGTTAATACTCTCCGAGTGTGTTTGGCAACTCGTAATATACTGAATTGTATTGCATTAAAGTATTATTCTTATATAATGATGCTTGATATTAAAGTAAATAGGATTAAGTCAAATCAATTTTGCCTATATATATATGCCTTCCATTCTCATACAAAGATAAGCAAAAAAATATTCTAGAGGGAAATACTAACTTTCTCTCTCTAAAATTCCTCATTTTAAATTTATATTTCCAAAAATTCGATAACTAGTTTGACTATTGGAGGGTTTGTGCAGGCAAAGCCAGTCTCTAATATTTTTTTTTGTGTTTGTAGAGTATCATCTGATAAATTTATCCTCATTACCTATGGAAGTGGACTCAGGAGCCACTAGGTGGATAAGATAGGTTTATATTTTTATATTCATATATGTGTGTGTGTGCGCGCGCGTGCAGCTAAGCGGATAAGATAGATCTATATCTATGTACGTATATATATTATAAGTGTATGCAGTAGACTCATAGCGACTAATGGCCTATAAGGGAATGAGAATTTGGATTTAATTAATAAGTATCTGTTAACTAGGATTTGTTGATACTGGATTTGATAAGTATCATTGAAATGAATTTATTATAAAGAAACTTTCGTCCGCTTGTTGTAGCGTTCTCACATTCAAGTGAAACGACACATGATTGAGACGTTGTTTTTGTCCATTTACAAAGAGATAGTGAAATAGGAAAATGATAGAACGGAAAAGAATCTCTTAAATTTGTGTTATAACCAAATTTACCTAAAGAAATACAAATCATAGCCACAATTATAACGACCACAGTAAAGGTAATTAATTCACACCGTAAGCTTTCAAAATTAAGCAACACAATATGGCCCATTTTTCTTAACAAGAAAATAAAAAATAAAAAAGAAAGAAATGTTGGCTAGCGATCAGGCGAATGGGCCGAATATATTCGGCCCAAAGTGAAATAGGAAATAAACTGATAAACGCCGTCTGTGGGAATCGAACCCACGACCACATGGTTAAAAGCCATGCGCTCTACCGGCTGAGCTAAGACGGCCAACGGTGTACTTTGTCTCCTTGAAATTATATATATCGCATGATTGCTTCACACACACAACCACATCACCAACCGCGGCCAAGTCAAGCTTTGAGGATGCAATGACACAAAGCAATGGCAAGTGAATTAAGCCCATACGTTCTCAAATCACGTAACGTTCTAATTTTATTGATATTGAGAGCTCAAAAAGCAAAGACCTGATAATCCATCTGATTTTGTTAGATAAATCAGATGATCTTTGCTCATTACATTTGATTTAATTGTGTAAACTCAGATTCAAAGGGAACAATAGAAGACACGAATAAATAAATCATTTGTGATCTTTTTGCTCATACATATAGATGATATGCACATCCGCTAACACAGTTTGCCTGCTCTGTCAGCTGTCATTCTGCTGGACGGGAGAGCCAAGGCAATTGAGAGCCTGCTATAATCTTCAAAACCAATTTTTTAACCATGTACCAATGCGGTAGCACAACTTATTTTCAGTTTGAGATAAACAAATATACTACCTCAGAACTCTGTTTGTGCTAAGAACAAAGTTTTCTTCACCAGCAACTGTGGAGTGCAGCCTTCCTGCTGCCCAACCATTGTTCATTACACGAACTGCAGTCTGGACAGGGTCCCCAGATACACGGCTTCCATCAATTTGTTTATCGAATTCTGGAAGACCACTTGCCTTCCTCTCTCTCCTTCTCTTCCTTTCCTCATCTCTTTCCTTCCTCAGCCAACTCTCCACCGTTCTCTGCAAGTTATGCAATTTTAACTGAGTAAGCACTAAGCCTTCTCAATCAACGATGAAAAGGAGAGGGCAGAAAATCAAGATTCCATTTTTAGATATGGGAAGCTAACCATTAGTGACAACTTGCTGGCCTCCTTAACTTTATCCATCGGCATTGCTAATTGCAACCTCCCATGAGCCACATACACCTGAGGATAATACAAGAGTTTTGACGGTGAGAAGTATATATAATAACCCATATTTAAAAGATATTATTACAATACTATAGTTTTTGAAAACAAGAAACCAAGACATACAATATGTGATGGCCAGTTCTCCAGACCATCAAATATATGGGTTGCATAGATAATTGTGGCACGACGCTCTTCACATTCTTTTCTCAGAAACCTGAGGAGGTCAGCTCTTGCTAGCACATCAAGATCAACAGTTATCTCATCCAGAAGAAGAACCTAGATAAGAGGAAGGTACATGAATAAATTCTTAAAGAGTATAAAGATTCTAAAGAATTCCACAAAGCAAGGAAATGAAAGCATAAAGAATGAATCAAATGTAGCTGCTACAATTTAAGTATAGATTCAATGAAAAAGAATTAAATACCTTGAATGGCTTGAGGAGGCCCATGCAAATTTGAACACGTCTTCTCTGGCCATCAGACACCTTGTGCATCCTCCACGATAGATCAATGCCTAACACCTAATCAATCAAGAAAACAAGATGCATTTTTTTTCCTTTTAAATACTAGCCCCCAGAAATCAATAGAGGTTAGCAGCTACGATTAAAAGAGAAGTCGTAAGATTTTCACCTTGATCAGTTCCGCTCTTCTCTGTGGATCAATTCCCGCAACTCCAAAAATCATTTTCTCCGCCGACACATCCATTTGAATCGGAACCTCAAACCCAGCAAATGCAACCTCTCGCCTCCACTGCAAAAGCATAGCTATATTTGGTATAATTATCATGCTTCCACTTAACTTTGAAATCACAACCATTAAAGAGTTTGCCAGACAGTCTTCAGCTAACAGTTAGCCACAAATGATTCCATTTCAATGTTCACAGCAGTCGTGGATTAAAAACCATGAAACCTAAATCTCAAACAAACGCTAACTCAATATGATACTGCCACAACAACATATAGTCGCATTCATCCAATGCAAGTCAAGATTCATTTTGGATCACTGAATTTCTATTTTAGTAAGAATTTCAAATAAACTTTCTTTTTTGGGGTTAAAAATTAAAAGATAAAATAAAAATAACCAACCTCTCCTCCAAGATAGGAGAGATCACCAGATGAAGTCAAAGCGGTGTCGTGGAAAGCAGACTTTCCCAGTACTTTCACCATTTCTGGTTCTACCATGTGCTTCCCTCCAATTATCTTTAATATCGTTGTTTTTCCTGTATTTAGTTGATTAAATAAATAATTATCATTTTGTTTTCGGTTTATGACAAACAAATTAAAGTAAAAAGAAGAGGAAAAATGGAATAAACCAGCGCCGTTGGATCCGACGAGGAGGCAGCGGTCTCCAGCATTGAGAGTGAGAGTGAAATCGTCGATTAATGGAGTGGACCCCGGCGGAGGATAACCGTCGATTCCCGGATACGTGAACTTCAGTGCGTTGATCTCCACCGTTGGTTTTGAATTCTCCATCACAGCCATCTTTCTTTCTTCTTCTTCTTCAGCCTCACGAAATGGAGTAATATCTGCTATATATGTCTTTCTCAAGCTCACCTAACCAGGCACCGTCTTCGTTAAAAATAAATAAATAAATAAATAAATAAACAAAACAAAATAAAATAACACACGTCTTTTGTCCAATGGTTCTTTAGAAGCCACAAAGTGAGAAAACGCTGCGTATTGAGGCAAGATTTAAAAGCCTTTTTCTACGTGGCCCTATGCTAGCCGTCAGTTGTTAATAATTTATGCACTTTTGCTCTAATAAATGGGGAAAAAAAGACTTATGTTGCGTTTATTAAACAGCAATCAGAATGAGTTGGAATGGGAATGAGCTGGAATGAGAATGGAAAATAGGAATCAGAATAAGTTGTTTACTTGAGCTATTAGAATCGGAATCGGAATGAACTCAATTCACCTGATGTGTTTCTTTATCTTGGAATCTGAATTTTTAAATTCTAAAATAAATTACTATTTAATAATAAAATAGAGTAAAAAATTAAAAAATAAATAAAATATTATTATAAGGATAATAATGATGATGATGATAATAATAATAAAAATAAAAAAATAATAAAAATAAAAAAATAAAAAAATAATTAATTTACAACAATATATATGATTGCTCTTTGTTTAAAAAATAAATATTTTTTATTGTTAATAAAAATAATATTAAACTACTAATACTAATAACAACAAATAAAATATTTTTTATTGATATATATTACTATTATTAATTATATATTTTTATAATTAATTTTTTCATTATTAATAATTAATGATAATAACAATATTGTTGTTGTTGTCGTCATTATGATTACTATTATTATTTTTATTGATTATTTTTATTATTATTATTACAAAATTTGTATTATCCAAAATCAACACTCAAAGCCCCACCGACATAAAATGCAAATTCCAAAATATTTCTTTAACACGACATTTGTTCCAAAAACACATAAAATCCCACCAAGATAAAATACATATTTAGATCCAAAATAATTCTTACAACATATATTCTACTAAGATTAATTAAGTCACATAAAACCCCATCACATAGTTAAATAAGTCACATAATTATAAGTTTTAAATCCCAAAACAACACAAATATAACGCTTCAACACCATATAACTAACATCGGACTACACCCCACGACGAAGCATTTGTAACACATATCCTTTCTTGAGGTGATCGGGTAATGTAAAGAACACACGGAGCAAATCATGTTTCGAAGCGAACATACTAGTGGCGTCATATATTTCCCCATTAGCCAAGCCTTCAATTTTGCTCATTTCTCCATACAACTTACCTTGCAAATCAGCTATTTCCCTATCACTAGAAAGTGCAGTAATCAAACCATC
The DNA here is from genome assembly GCA_030449925.1 of Citropsis articulata. Classification (NCBI taxonomy): domain Eukaryota; kingdom Viridiplantae; phylum Streptophyta; class Magnoliopsida; order Sapindales; family Rutaceae; genus Citropsis; species Citropsis articulata. The sequence goes on along the minus strand of JASUUH010000051.1, from coordinate 1,582,911 downwards.
CATTTTAGGAATCATTGCAGCCATCGAATCAGCCATTGTCCCAATCCTTGAGCACATGTGATCAAATGATTTTTCTTTATTCTTCCTTTTCCTAGACCTATTCCCTGAACTACTTGGACCAGAATCAACGGGTTGATGAGAAGTAGCATTTGTTTGAGGAGTGTATGACATATCATCATTAAAATCCTCCATAATGGGCTCATTATTTGACTCACCTCCGAAATCGATATTATTTGACTCTACTCCTAAATTGACACTAACGTTGTCTTCTAATCGAACTTCTTCCTCATCATCATCTGCATTGCCAGCGTTAGTCCCAGTTGCCCGATCTCGGCCATAAATCTCACCCAAGACATAATAATGTGGAAATGGTTTATTGAATAAACCAGCTGCATCTTTTCTTTTCTGTTTGAAAAATAAAACAAATAATGTATAAGTAACATAAATAAAAAAATATAAATTACACAATAAAATTTAAAATTTTACCTTAACATACTCATCAAAAACATCCCTTTCACACGTTATCATCATCTTGTCATTGTCCCACCCAAAACCGCTAAGCGATAACATATCACTCATGACACAATATTTTTGCTTCAACCATTTCACTCTAGATTCGATGTGAGGAGAAGCTTTCAAACTACAGCCTGACAATTTCAACTCAAGTTTGTTCTCTAATTATTGGAAGTACCCATTCTTAAAACCACAATCCGACCTCCACATAGGATTTTGACTCAATTCCAACAACGAGTCAATTAATGCATTATCCTCGCCAGTTGTCCAAAAATGTTTGTTCATGCCCCGACCTCTAAGAGTTGGAGTGGGAAGAGAACTCATTCTAAATGTTCAAATTTAATATGAACAGTCAAACAACAATACAATTTTTAATATAAAGAAACAATACGATATCGAAATTTAAAAAAAATATAATATCTAATCTGAAAAAGTAATACAATATCCAATCTGAAAAAGTAATACAATATGCAATACCAAAGCATAATATAATATCCAGTCAAATAAATTCCGCAAATTCCTACACAAATTCTTCATACTTGTCTACTTGCATGCCATGTGTTCCACATCTCTTGAGCTATATTTTGTCTCCATAAAGTCCACTCACTAGAGGGCTCAATGGTATTAATAATCTCTGAGTTGGTGTCAATACCCGGAGGTGGCTCATTGTCTATTTCCATTTCCATATCATCAAAAGGCATTTCTTTTCTAATGAAATTATGTAGCATACAACAAACAGATACAACAAACAACTCTTCTAGGGTAGTAGGTTGGTGTCCATCCCTAAAGTCACTCAAATGGTAACGTTGCCCTCTAAATGGTGAAAGAAAACACATCCCATTGGTATATCCACCATCAACCAAGTAATAATAACCTATTAAAAAATAAATTATAATTACAAAAAGTCGCCATAATTTAATCAATCTAAAAATCAAAACATAATGATGGTTAAGTGTATTACCATGCGGAACTTTTAGACCATTTCTTCTAGACACAACATCTTTTAACACCCGCATATCATAGCTTGAACCTTCCCATCCCGGCAGCACATAAATAAATTGCATATCTTGTGAACAAACCCCCAAGACATTTGTTGCAATTTCGCTTTTCCTAATTCTATATCTTGGTTTATCGGCCTCTGGAACGTGAACCTTTATATATGTACCGTCTAATGCTCCCAAGCAATTCTATATTATTAAGAGGAAAATTTTTAAAATTAATTAAAAAGAAAAAGTTTTGATGTAATTATACACAATTGTATAATTAAAAGCAATATATATTATTAAACTATACGTACCTTAAACCATTTCCATTTTGAGTCCATTGAATTCTCCAACACTGGCTCAGGTTTTTTCCAAAATTCTTTTTGGCATCTAATCATTGCCTTTAAACACTCATGAAAGCATTTACTAACTGTTCGTCCCGATCTTTTAAAATTGAACCCAATCACCCGATTCTTTGTATGGTGTGCTAAAATATTCAAAAAAATTGCAAGCATTTCATAGGGTGACAAATTCCTACTACCTACCAAACCCCCTTTATCATGAAGTAGCTTACATAATTTGTTAAAAGTTTGTCTATCCATTCTTAATTGTGATAAACATTTCACATCACTTGAATAAATCAATTCATACAAAACATTCATTTGTTGGGAAAGTCTATAGGATGACCTCGAAATCAATCTTTGTTCATCACGTAACCGAAGTTGGGCACACATAGCAGAGCACACAGCCACAATCATTTGCAACATCATCACCAAATTTTGTATAATTATAACGACTTTCTTCTTTCTAGATAATAACCGAGTCATTCCTATATGTTCAATCACAAACAAACACAATCATATTAATTAACTATATCCAATATATGTCAGCTCAAAAATATATGTAAGCTTAAAATTTTGTTGCAGCCACCATTCATCACATTACAAAAAATTAATCATCACAATAGTCATTAATCAAGCATAGCATATATAAATATTGTGAATTAATCTAAACATAATTTTATTAATCAAGTAGAGCGCAAATTTTAATTAATATAAACATAAAAACAAGAATCCAAATTGTATCATGATGAATTCTAAATACTTTTAATTTCACATGTTATAGATAATGGACAATTATTCTAGTTAAATATTTAAGTAGAATTTAATTAATCTTCAATTCATGCTATAATTTTTGTGATAAAATAATTATTTACTAATAAATCAAATTAGATAATCTATTAATTAAATATTGTATCATGTAATTAACTAAAAAAAAAAAGATGAAGAACGGATACGCAATTGCTGACCAATACCAGATGAAGTGACTACTGACAGCGGGAATCGGCGAATGCAATAGGGATACATTTTACTTGTTGTGAGGAATCGGCTATTTGGAATCCAGTGAGCAGGAGAGGCAAAGGCATGCATCGATACGAGCCGTGGCAAGAGCGAGAGCTGCTTGGAATCGGCACAACCGATGGCGATTTAACCAGCAGCGAGGGGCCAGCGGCGGCGACGTGACGGTGATCCGAACCGACTGACGGTGACGTGGCATGGCGGAATGGCTAGATCGGTGATGGTTTGATTCGAAGAAGAGGCGGTTTACGAGTTAGCTTTTTTTTTAATTTTCAATATTTATATTTTTGATTTAAAGTGATGGTATATTAGGAATATTAGAAGTTAATTGAGGGTAAAATTAGAAGTTCCGGGAATGGGAACTTCATTCCCACCTTCTCTCGTGGGAATCAAGTTCCCATTACCCATTCCAAAATACATGTGGGTCCCATTATTCCCATTCCGATTCCTGCTTATTTTTGTTGAAGTAAACACATCAATCATTCCGATTCCGGATTCCGATTCCCCAATCTGGCAAGTAATTATCGTATGGGTATCGTCCTTATATGGTAGCTCGTTTGCTAAGGTAATCAATGCGTCTTCAAATTTACCATTAGTCATAAATTTGTGTATAAAATAGAGAATACCATGCAGGCATAAATCTCCAGGGTCTCGAGGGATTTTTCTTATTTGAGGAGAGTATAGAGATAATTTTATATCTAATCTCTTATTTGGGGAAGAGAAAAAGATGATTTTTTATTTAATTTTTTATTCAAAGAAGAGATAAGTATAAGTTAAAATCACTATTCCCCCGTCTCCTTAATTTTTTATTTTATTTTTATTTTTATAGAATTATTAGGGAATAAATAATAAAATTTGAATTTTAAAATATCAGATATTGGTGTAAATAACAAATACCAAATATTTATATAAATAATAGTTAATATAAAGATTTTAATATATTTTAGACTTAACCACAGGCTAAAACCCCCAACCCTATAAGCCCATAATCCACAGATCGAACTCTAAGCCACTCTCTCATGGCCTCACTAATCCTTTGCAAATTATTTGCGACATAGCCAGAACTAGCTTGTCCTCATCTCATTAGAGTTTAGTGGCGTGTCATTGGGGGTAAAGCAGCCTAGCTCGTTGTTTCATCAACTAGCACCCTAACTCGTTGCGTTCATCACACCTTAGTCGATGGCCAAGAGATATCATTGCTCGTGGATAACACTTACGTCAATATTGTATAACAATCACATTATTTGAATTTTGTTTTGAAAAATATTATTTGAATATTATATATACCAACGCAATAAGACCCATTCATGATCCTTCTCATTTTATTTTAAAATTTATTAGATTAATATGATTAAATTAAGTTAAGAAACTAAAACACGTATCAATTAATCGGTGATCTAAGACTGTTGGGGACCCTAAATTATTATTAACGGATCCCATCCCATTTCCTCAATGACAGGGATGAGGAGGAGATTAGAACATATGCAGGATATCGAGATGGATATTAGGATTAGGCTTGGCAAAATTCCGGTCCGGTCCGGGTTTTGGTGTTACCCGGGACCGGACTGGATGAGTAAAACAGAAGACTGGACCCGGGTTAAAACCCGATTTTTCCGGGTGCGGGCCGGGCTCAAACCCGGCACCTTCCGGGTCCGGGTTTTTGGCCGGGCTTAGAAACCCGCATGTAAGCAAATTGGTAATTTCACATGTAATTTTCTCTTGGTGCCCTACAAAACCTTTTATTATTATTAACTATTAACTAAACAACTAAAACACAAATAAATATAATAAATAAAAATTATAACAATGCAAATACACAAATAACAATGCAAATACAACAATCAATTCATCTAATAATAAATAACAATGCAAATACACAAATACACAAATAAATATAATAAATAAAAATTATTTCAATCTATTTTCTACTACTTAAATTCATCTAATTTTTTTATCTAAACTCATTCAATTTATATCAAAAAAATTTGAATTTAACAACACAATAATCAATAAATAAATCTAAATATTAAAATAATATCTAACAAATTTTTTTTAATTTAAAAACCGGGTCCGGTTCCGGGTTTTTGATGTTGAACCCGGGACCGTACCCGAACATGTCCGGGTTTGAAATTCTCAAACCCGGACCGGATTGACCGGGTCCGGTCCGGATCCGATCCGGGCGGGTTTTTTTGACAAGCCTAATTAGGATGCCAGTTCCCTTCCCTCCTCTCCCTATTACCATGTCTAGCTATACTAAATTACAGTGTGTTTTGAGGACAAGGATTTAGTGTTGAATTGAGTACTGAATTAATTGGTTATTCAGTAAGAGAAATTAAAAAAAAAAAACATAATAGTACAAAATAAATCTCAATATTGATTCTTTGTTTGGCAAAAAAAAAAAAAAAAAAAAATTGACATTGAATTCTAATCTGCGTTTGAGTCATTTTCTGTTTTACGAGAACAAAAATTAACAAAACTTACTTGATTTATCACTTTCTATTAGAATGCCAAAAAAAAAAAAAGAAAATTATTTTTGTTTAGATTATTATCTATTAATTGTTTTAAAAATTATAAACTATCAAATGACTACTACTTCTTTGGAAAACCTTTCATTTTATAAAGTTTTTATTAACACAAAACAAATAATCCAACGCTAATGTCATGCTAACATTATAGGGGTAAAAGTATCTTTACATTCAAAACCAAGATAAAATTGTATGTACTTTAAAAATTATAAGGGCAGTCTAGTTATTATTGGTTGAAAAACAAGAGGTAAAAAAAAGGATTTCCTGAGTCCTACATGTCTAGACTCTAGTGTTATCATCTTCTTCTTTAATTTGTTGAATGGTTACAAGCCGTGAATTGACATTGATGAGTCTCATCTAAAAGAAGAATTGGAGGAATTTTGATGATAGCCATGGGTGTGGAATTTCTTTCTTTAATTTTTTTTTTATTGGTTCATAAGTCACTTATGTGCATGGTTGATTTTAAGTATAGACTAAATAGGAGGTCATCTATGATATGATATTTTAGAAAGATTCAAAATTTTCTTTTTTGGTATTTTCTTGATAATATTCGAATTAAATTTTTTTAAGTCATATATAACAGAAAAATATATTTTCTAGATATTTCTCTAATTAATAATCATCCTATAATTAAGATTTTTTTCTACAAATTACATTCAATAATCTTAATGTTAAAGAGAAATAATTAATAATATTGTCTAACGATTAATTCATTCATTATTAGTTTTTCTAAGAAAAAAAAATTAACTTCTTTATCTTTATAGTTTCTTAAAAGGATCTAATTGAAAATAATTTTTTTTTGCATTCTTCTCTACAAAAAAAATTATCATATTTATTGGCTCAATTTTAAAATAAAAAATAATTTCTTAAAATAATAATTATAAAGGAAGTAAGAAAGATATCTTCTTAGTTATTTCTTCTTTAAATTTCTTAGGATCGTGTTGATTTAATTCAAGATATAGTTAAACATTGATTGAATTTAAAACTCTTTTGTTTCTTTAAGTTCAAGTTGCTCTTTTTTTTTTTAAAAAAAGCTCAAAGTTGCTAAAAGCAAAAAGGCCTCATAAAACATTTCGTCTATGGGCCGGCCTTGGTCTGATTGAGTTGGCCCAAAAATTTAAGACTTTGGCCCGAATTTAAGGCCCAATTACGTTTTGACCACTCTACCAAAAAGTCCTAACGTGATGATTGGCCCTTAAATTAATTTTTAAATTTAAAAAATAAAAGCACAACACTTAAACACATTGCACACACAATCCACAATTCCACATGCATCTTAAATATATTTGTCTCTATTTCATTTTAATTTAATTATTTTGTAATTTAATTATTTCCTTCTTTTTAATTTGGTTAAATTGTTATAAAATGTTGCATTGTTGTTAAAGCTAAATAATGTATTAAATTCCTTACAACCAAATTTAACATAAAAATAAAAAATATTATTAATAAAGAATCAAGAATGGGAGTCTCATTTTAAAAAAATACCTAAAAAAAAAAAAGAATGGTCCAACCCTAACTTGGGAGACTCATTTTAAAAGAAGGTCCAACCCTAACTTGATGAGGGCCGCGCTCGGCCTATCCCTTCAAAATAAGAGTTGGATTTTTGAAGGATCAAGCCCTTCATTTCGGTCATATGATCGGCCTAAGGCTTGGACAACCCTGAGCCCAACCAAAATCACTTCTTTAAATCATTTGTGCTTAAATATTGTGAGTACTTTTGTCTGGTAACATATTTTAGAAAGCACAAAAATCTTTTAAATTAACCATCACCAAATAAGTTTTTAACTTTAAGAAAAATAATCCATTTAAAAAACAATACCAAACGCACTATAGCACCATAGCATTAGCATTTAGCATTTAGCATTTAGCAGGGATGAATTAAAGAAAAGTAAGCAAGCTGTGAATTTACTTGCTATTGTTCCAATCCACAGGGACTAATTTGTTAATAAAGAAAAAATTATAAAGACCTTTTTACTCCCTTCTTCTTCTTCTTCTTCTTGCTTCCAAGTTAATAGATTCAGGGAAAAAAAAAAAAAGGTGTTTTCCGATGGCAGCAATTTATAGCCTTTACATCATCAACAAATCCGGCGGCTTGATTTTCTATAAGGTACCGTCTCCTTTCTCTCTTTTATCAGCTTCACTTAGAAGAAAATCAAGAGTACTTTTATTGAATTTTTTTTTTTGAAAAAAATAAGGATTATGGATCTGCCGGGCGAATGGATACGAATGACAGCTTGAGAGTGGCGAGTTTATGGCATTCGATGCACGCGATCTCTCAACAGTTATCGCCAACCACAGGCTGTTCTGGCATCGAGCTCCTTGAAGCTGACACTTTTGATCTCCATTGCTTCCAATCTCTCACTGGTATTTTTTTTCCCTTTCATTAATTGCTTAAATGCTGTTTTTTTTTTTTTGAATAGATGGGCTTTCTTATATTGTAGAGCTAATTCTATTCACAAGAGAATTTGAATGGAAATTATGAAAGGGAAATTTAGAGAAGAGAATGTAATTCGAAGTTCAATCATGATTGATAAAATGTACTCTCGCATTGCCATTTGTTTTATGAAGGGAAATTTTGGCTTCAAATGTCATTTATGTACATTTCCCTTTTAACTACAATCCTAAATTGACTTGAATTCATAACAATTGTTAGGATCACGTTAACCTCAACCTTGTGCAAAGCAAATGAACTCAAAATTATAGAAGTAAATTAAAAAAAAAAGGAAAGAAAGAAAGAAAGAAAAAAAAAGTATGTATCAAATAGACCTAGTGCATTAGGAAGTAAAAATGCTTTCATACAGTTGGAATCCTTTATATATATTTTGTAGTATTTGGATGGTATAGACTAAGATGTTTCTGATTAAAAAGCATTTGAAGTTGTTTTTGTTTTAGCGCACATGATGTTCGCTTTTAAGATAGTACTCATTGAATTATAAAACCGATTGGAATGGTTTCTGGAGACGCTTTTGATATGTGCTTCTTAGTTTTATGTTTGCAAGTACTTTTATAAAAGCACTCCCAGACTCACACCTCAAAAAGCTTGTTCTGGTCTTTCTTTTGGTGTCCATTCTTGTGTCTTTTCACCTTTGCAGGCTCTTAGTATTGATTTTAATGTAGGGGGGACAGTTTTTGACATGACCTGCTAACACAAGACAAAGTAATGGGTTTGGTTTGGCTAAAATTGACATGATTATTAAAGGGTCGTTTTTGATCACCTGTTTAATAATCGTGTTGGGTTCGGGTTTAGAATTTCCCAGACAATGACCCGTTTATGACACAATTAGCAATTTAATTAATCAAATTATTTGACGTATTTTTCTCCAATGAAACTATGTTGAGTTTGTCATATTTTAAACTAAATTGATTAGAGCTTGAGTAGGATGTAATAGAAATATTTGGACAATATGTTGAATGAGTATTTTTAAAAGAAAAGAAAATTAAAAACTATGTTAAATTGTTGATACGATAATAAATAGATTCTGTTCAGGTCGACTCAAATTTTACATGACTTGATTACAAATATTGCCGCGCTAGGTTTAGAAACATTTGATTAATCATTGAGAGTTGAGAAAGTTATAACATAATTTTTTTTTTGTGATGTAATGCTGGCATTCTTCTCTGGCAAATGATTAATTTATAACATTTGTTTTCCATTTCAACATGCAGGGACAAAGTTCTTTGTAGTGTGTGAACCTGGGACTCAGCACATGGAATCTCTATTGAAAGTTATCTATGAATTATACACGGATTATGTACTGAAGAATCCCTTTTATGAGATGGAGATGCCTATACGATGTGAACTCTTTGACATCAATCTATCACAGGCAGTACAGAAGGATCGTGTTGCCTTGTTGGGGCGATAAACTCCTCTGAAACATACATCATACTAAATTGTATTTGTTATGCTGTCTTGATTTGTATATTGCATTCGTGCAGTAGAAGGTTAATTGGTTGTAGTTTGTGTATGAACATTTGACTGATCTTTGACAAAATCTGGTGTTTGGTCATCGATGCAGAAATCATGTAAGATGTTAGGTATTTTTGTTTTTGTTTCCACCGGATGGTCCATGACTTTATAATAAGTAGCTGAATCGGGTTCAATTGAAAATTCATCTCATGATTAGCTCATATATTGGGGGAAAAAACAAGATTGGGAAATAAAATACTCTGATTGTATCAGAGATCCATACATCCAATATTGCTACATATACAATCATATGGTTGCATAATCAAATCCAAAAACAAAGAAGAGGCACTAAAATGAGCTCAATAACATTTTCATGTAATGTTGTTGAGCTCAATTACATTTTCTCGTAATCTTGTACACATTTCCGCTCTGATTTCAAGTGTAACACATATTTGGAGTACTCTTAGACCTGCTTTCTTGCATGCTCAAAACCTGAATTAGACCAGAAAACATTCACTGCATAAATAGATTATCCTAAACTAGAACTGTACAGGGCTCAATCATAGATATATATAACACGTGTTACGAACTCTTAGCCTTCAGGCATGAAATCTTTTTTTTTTTTTTAAAGAAAAAAGAATCCTGCACCAAATTACTTTCCTCTAAATACGAAGTGGGGAAGCAGAAGGCCTTGGATAAGTAGTTGCTCGACCATTGAAACGAACGTGACCTTTTGCATGGTGTTCTTTTTGGGGACATTTGTGCATATTTCTCAACTCCTGAAGCTGTTCTAACTCTTTTACCACTTCATCCATGTCTGGCCTTAATTTGGGTTCTACAGATAGACATTGAAGTGCAAGGCTGGCTGCCTTTTGTGCCTGAGGCAGTGAGAACTGGCCTTCTAGACGGGGATCTAGAACACGAAATATTCTGCGTTTGCTGGTCAGGTAAGGTTTTGCCCACTCCACAAGATTGTGTTCTCCAGTTGGCCGGTTTTTGTCTATAGCTCGTCTGCCAGATAACATTTCAAGAAGAACAACTCCAAAGCCGTATATGTCGCTCTTGGCAGTCAGATGACCTTCTCAATAAGAAAATGAAATTAGTGACCAGGACATCTGTACATTTCTGTTCAGTATATTCCAACAATAAAGGATGATTAAATGCAGTTCAGAACACAGCAGAGATAAACGAGGAAAAATCAATCTTTCATCTACCAGGAAGGCTGGTTGTGGATTAATTATCCAACAATATATTGGACAGTTCTGAAAAGAATATTAATATCAACAAATAAAGAACATTTATAAGGATAAAAGGCATTAAAACTAATTCAAACAGCAAAAGAAGCAGGTATAGGAATCTAGGATTCGTGGAACAAGCAATAGAGGTAAGCAGCACCTGTTGCTAAATACTCAGGAGCAGCATATCCATAGGTACCCATGACCCTAGTAGATACATGGCTCTTATCACCAGTTGGTCCATCCCGTGCCAATCCAAAATCAGAAAGTTTTGCATTGTAGTTCTGGGAAACATAGACAAGCAAATCAGCAGCAGAACAAAGAAGCCCAACTGAACCATAAATCTTAAGGAATTCAACCATTTAAAAACATCATTCAAAGGTGTTGCCTCAGCTATACCGAATCAAGCAGGATATTAGAAGCCTTGAAGTCACGATATATAACTTTTGGTTCAGCACTGTGAAGGAAGGCCAGACCATTTGCAGCACCAAGGGCAATTTTCATCCGGAGGCGCCAAGAAAGCGGCTGGAAGTATGACCCCCCTGTTCCAATATCAATAACAAGGCTTCAATTACAATTTAAAATATTACTACAGGCAGTACTATTGGAATATGCTTCCTCTCCCACTAAAACAAAATGAATTAATGCTAAAAATGCTACAGTGTACATAGGATATAAGAAACTTACTCCTAAATAGATGATTTTCCACGCTACCTCGAGGCATGAACTCATAAACCAGAAGCCGGTGATCATCCTCTAAACAGTAACCAACCAACTTCACAAGATTAGGATGATGCAACTGCCCAAGATAGTTAATTTCTGTCTGTATGTCAAAAAATATGATAGAGAATCAATAACATGCTGTAAGAGATGTACTTAAAAGCAGTTCAATTAATGGCTTCCATAAGTTAACATCACCATTTCCTAAAAAACACACTAAGGTATAATGGCCATGTCACTTGGAATAGTTGATTATAGAGGCTGTAACAGGCAGAGGCTGTATCATGCAAAGGCAACTTAGAAAAATTAATAAGAACTCATTTCATATAAAATCCTAGGTTCTCCTAATCTGCTAAGAGATGTGAAACTCTGGTGTAACTTTAACCCAAGGAGTACTCTGGATAAGAAGTTGATGCCGGTCATGGAAAATAAATGTGAACATATTAGAGAGGTCAGATTTAAAACTTACTAGCCATTCCTTGTGACCCTGGAAACCTTCTTGGTTAAGCCTCTTCACAGCAATTAACATGCCAGTACCAGGCCTCGTAGAAGTAAGTGAATGCTCGTCAACCCATCCTTTGAAGACAGAACCAAAGCCACCTTCTCCCAAAACACTATCAGGGCGGAAGTTTCTGGTAGCTGTCTTAAGGTCGCTGTAGCTGAAATTCTTTATATTCGATGACTGCAAGATCTCACCCTCACTCCGTGGCGTTTGAGGCAGCGAAAATGAAGAGGCCTTACCACTGGAACTGCTTAAACTCTTTGCATCTCTGCTAGAATATTTTGAATTCACGTCTACAAAAGAACAGACGCAAGGATTAAGTTTTTCCAGAGAAAAGCAATTCAGCATCATAAATCATTCGACCTAATGTGTGGAACTGCATTTCATTTCAGTTATAAAGGAAAAATTTGTAGTGAACAAGGCTGGAGGCTTAGAAAATCCTAAATATTTTATTTGAGCCTATTCTGACATTGTATTTCCCTTCTAAAGACAGGTATATTATTGGCTTTTTTGGCCCTAAATGAAAGGTTTACTTGCCTAATAATAATAATAATAATAATGACTCATTACAACAATAATGACTAGCAATTATATTGCAGGAAATCTTCTAATAAAGTGTCAAACAACAAAATTCCACTGCATTAAACTTCAATTCCAATGAAAACAAAAGACTTTTAATACCTACAAACAAAATTCAAGGACGTGTTACAGAAATTAAAACATCCTTAAACAAACCCATCAGCCCCATCTACAAAAACAATCACTATAGAAGTATGTATTAATCTCAATCAATAGAAACAGTCCCAAAAATAGAAGCTTTCAGCAATCCAGATCAATATAACTAACCAAAAACAAAAACACATATTTATTTAACAATCATCAATTAAACAGTTAACAACACAAACACAGAACTAGGAAACTACCAGTATGAGAAGGAGTCTCAGCCTTAATCCTGTTGCTACAGCAAGCTCCCATCCAGACAAAACAAAACACCCAGTTCTTGTTTAAAGAAAAAATTTTCCCTTTTGGTTTTGTTTTGTACTCTCTCTTTCTATCTTCAACGAAACAAACAGAACCCAGAACTCCCACTCAACAAATGATCATAAATAGATTTTGGGTTGTGATCTTTTTCACTTTTAGGGTGGGATTTGGGTTCAATTCTGGATTAAAAAGCACCAAATGAGAAGTTAAAAAGAAAAAAAAAAAAGGGTCTTTGCTATTGTTGATTACTTGTTTGCTTTTCCCTCTTTTAGTTAAAACCTTTTTAGACTTCGCCAACCAAAGACGGTTGACTCGCCTTTTCGCTTCCTTGTCTTTTCTCAGTACAACCAAACAACCATTAATAAGAAAAAAAAAAAAATAATATTCAGGTTCTAAATTTCCAATGTTTCTGTAATAACATATGACCCCTTATATTTTTATCTTCTTACAAATTAAATATACTTTTATTAATTGTACAAAAAAGTCCACAACCTTCTTTTGCAGAGGTGCTGAGGTGGGGACCTATTTGATTCAAATGGAAAACGTATGCCTTAACAGGAGAAAATGTAAGAAGCTGGAGCCCCGAAGTTATTAGTTCGTCTAATATTTCATTTTTGGATTGATGAGAGAGTTTATGTCACTACTTACGTGATTAATGGGTAATGACATCCTTGCCATTCTCTGATTGATGATTTGATTTTGGCTGCGGTGATTCGTGGCCCTTGGATTCTATTTGGAACGATTATTAGACTTGTAGTTAGATCCCTCAATGATTAGTCAAATTTGATTACTTGCCTTTTTGGTCACAATTGAAAACGTGACAAAAACATTGGTCCGCTCTAGCATGTGCAGTCTCTATCTACCGTTGGATCCATTATAAACTTTTTGGAGATCTATGATTTCAATTTTAAAATTCAGAATATATTTGATTTTTCTTCCAACTATTTTGTAAGAAGGCCACTGATCTTTATAGGGAAAAAAAAAACCTAAAAATAAAATCTTATACGGGAATTATTCCAAAAATTTTTGGGTTATAATAAATTTATATTATGATTTTAGTTATTTTAATATATAAAAGTGCATAAAAAATTCGTAAGAACTCTTTTATAACTAGTATGAATATTTAAATTTTGAATTTTTTCTTAATTTAATGAGGTAAATATCTTTATGTGGTGAAATAGATATCCCTGTCAGCATAGAAATTTTAATTATGTTATGTAAACTTGGCATCAATATTTTTTTAATTATAAATATCAATAAATTTTTGACTCTAATATAATTAAAAATGACAGGTACTGAAAAATAAGATCCACTTATATTACAATAGTTACACCGTACCACATTTTTTGCACCATACAACAGTTACACCGTCATCAATAATATTTTACTTATTATTTAAAAAAAAAGATGTGATTGCATATTTTAAAATTTCCAAGGACAGGGGTCAATGATGATGCCGGTATTGGCTGGGAATGCAATCCATGCAATGAGAACAGCATTCATCATTCTTTCATTTATAGAATTTAACGACCAATATATTTAAATTAACAAGATCATAAAATAGTTTAATTTAATATGACTCGAAGAAAAAATAGTCGTCATATATAATCATACTAATATAGGTAGGTTCCAATGCATGTATCAATGACCAAGACTTGCAACAAAATAAAATTAATCTAATTTGACCGTAGTTTTATTTTTTTCTTGAAGAGAAAGAAAAAGTTGATCATAAATTTGGGCACGTCTCAGTGTCTCACTAAGCAACCACTATGCAAAATTTTAGGTTCCCACGTTGGGCACAAATTCATCCTTCAATCCCAATCATTTGGAGAATCAGCTCACGAAGGATCTAAAAATTATATAAATTAATCATTTAAATTAAGAACTACAGCCACGTCCATATTGATTGTTGAATCATGATTTTGGTTCGATAAGGAAATAATGAAAAATCATAACCTTAAATAGATAATAATATAAAATATATAAAATTGAGGAGACTAACAATGAGGGTCATAATGCTAAAATCACAAACACTAGTGGGATGAAACAAATTATATAAACATAAAAAGGGGTAAAATAAACTTGGCGGAAAGATTTCCCCCTATTAGTAATTACATATTTAAAACTGCACAAAAATCCTTAAAATTGATAAGAATTTATAAAAATAAATACAGATGTTTATAACATGTATCTCTTAGTCTCTCTACTATCTTCCATCAGCAATCTTTGGATTCTCTATAATTCCTACTATCTCACAAGAAATTATGATGCATAATGTTTCCATTAATTTCATAAAGTGATTATGTAACTGTACAAGGAAAGCTCATCTCTTTGTTTTATACACACTTGAAATGAATAAAATCACTCTATAATATATTGCTTTCTCATTTTATTCTTAATCATGTGTTGCTTCTTTATTTTGTGTTGCTGGCTAATAGTTTTTCTAACAAAAATTATATTATTTTGTAAATAAATCCCACCTATTACCAATTTACCCTTACTGTAACTAATTTTCTTCATTACTTTTGATCTCCACGGGCATCCTTTCAAGTTGTAAAAAGAAGTCAAGCATACAAGAAAACTATAATGGAAGCAATTGACTGCCACCATCAATTTATCTTGAACAAATATGCAATTGACTACCACTGTCAATTTATCATGAACACATATGCAATTGACACTGAAATATTGGCTTACAAATAAATCTAAATTATTCACGTTGATTTTTCTAAATCAATCACACCATTTATTTTATCCAATCGAAGTCATACCTTGTTGGTTGATGTGAAAACGAATCGTCACGAATCTGCAGGTATAAATAATAGAATCCCTCCAATCTCCAAGAATGGATTGCTAAGAACTTTTCACGAATGGATTGTAACAAGCTTATGCCACTGATGTTGATTTAATCTAGCATTGTTAGATCTTTAATCCAACGTTTGACTTATATATGAATAAGTATGTGTTACAGACTGTCATATAGAATTAAGCCTAATTAAAAGTGAATTATTAAGTTTTCAGTAATTTGGGCTTTAATGTATCTAATAGGGAATGAGCCTTTAGAAATTTAAGGGTAATTTCTATAATGGACTGAAATAGGAATACATAAAGACAATAAGAAAAGTTGTCTATATAATTGGTCATGGTCCATAGGTCAAATATGTTTTTCTATTCTTTCTAACATCCAATCATCAGAGAGAAAGTACAAGTGAAAATTAAGGGATTCTTTAAGAGAACATGCTGATTTAGAAAGCCAATCACATGAATTTACAAAGTAATTCAGCATTATGAATTCAGGTACGCTTCCGTATAACTTATTGTTGATTTTGGTGAAACAACATGAACGTTCCTGAATTATAGGTGATGGTTTTTACCAAAAGGATTTCTTGTTTTAATAAGTGGTGTCAGAGTCTTTTCATGTTGCATCATTGAGAATTGAATTTATTTTGATTAATGATTCAATTTTTGGTACTCTGAAAATTTGGTACCATTGAATTTGAGAGAGATTAAAATTATTTTTTAAGGATTAATTAGTTAAAAAAATTGATTTTTTTTTTTTTAAGAATTCAAGCCTGCGACAACCTAGCCACCACCCGCGTCTGGGTAAGGCATGGCCGTTTGGCCACGTCGTTAAGCAAGCGGTGGCCTGATCAAGTTAGCATCAAGAAACAAAAAAAAAGACCATTTGTTTCTTTAAGGATTATAACTGGTGGCACGACAGCCTCTGTCGACATTCAGGAAAGGAATGACCGAGCGACTGTGCCATCAAGCAAGTAGCCGCGACAGATCAAGTTGAACAAAAAAAAAATGAAATGACTGTCTTTTCAGCTGGCAAAGTTCAAGCCACGACAGCTTTGGTTAGAGGAATGGAGAATTAAAAAAGAAAAATTAGGGTTAGGGTTTTGGATTTTTTATTTGGCGTTGGTTCATGTTGACTCGAATCGGTTAAGCCTCGAATAAGTCAACGATTGATTGGTCAACCGTCAACCTTTAACTGTTGACATTAATCATTGACCGGTCTTCGAGTCGAAATTTTTTATTTTTTGATAATTTTTTATAAATTTTAAATTCAAATATTTGTAGTTTTATATATATTTTAAGATAAATTAATTGAAACAACATCTTGCCAAAGTAACCTCTTTTATGAACCTTAATTTATTTTCGAATATAAACGATTTTGTATATGTAATTTTTGTAAATATCGACCGGCCTAAAGAAAGGTTCATGTTGAGTAGAATTACACATGCACTTGTGGTAATAAATACGTGATAATTATTCAGTTTTACATATGAACAATAGATTGACCCAAAAGAAGATTTATTATTTAACATATTCTTATTATCATTGTTTGATTACTACATCAAGATATCACTTACAAGTTAATATTTTGTCCAAAGATGAAATATTAATGGAGTGTCCGGTATCTTGAGTAGGGTTTACCTTTATTTGAATTTATTTTTGTTTTAAGACTTACAGGAGCTTGTTTTGTTTATTTGTTGTTCTCTATTCAGTTATGTCTGTTATTAATATTACTGCCAATATTAATTTTGTTAGCCTAAAGGGCTATACATATTATAATTTTGATGATAACAAACATATGCATTAAGTGTTTTAATAATTCTTGTATTTTACAAGCTCACTAGTTTTTGAAGGACAATTTTTATGCAAGTAAAATCAAGTTCAAGACACTCAAAGGACAACGGCAAAATCAAAAATAGAGATTAAAGCTCAACGAAAAAATTCAGTGCGACAATTTCTTGTAAAGCCGGTATGATTTATTTTATGCTTGGTTTAGCATTTGAAAAGCTCAATAGATGGTTTAGTAAATAATTATTTTGTGGATTTGAGAAATTTGGTTTAAAATAAAAAAGTTTTAAATTTTGGAGTTGGACTTATTTGTCAAGTTTTAAACCTTTTGGGCTACATTGTGACTTATAAAAGATTGAGGGTCTAAGTGAAAGATTTTGAGATTTTTAAATTTTATGATAATTGTGTTAAAACTTGAAAAGGATTTATTTGAAAAGTTTTACTATAGTTTGGGCCATAGTATAATTTCAAAAATTTTTAGGAATTATATATTATTTAGAAATTCTAAAATTGGACCTTTATGCAAAGTTTTATGAATTTTGGGCTATAGTATAATTATAAAAAATTTTGGGTAAAATTTTAATTTTGTGAACAATGTTACTGTAGCAAATTTCAAATCTAACGGTAACTTCACTGTTACAAGTGGTGATCCGTTAATTTAAGCGGCTAGCTGCTTGATTTCGGGATTTTGACTGTAACGGCTAGTTTTCAAGCTTTAACTATAAAAACTCAACTCTAACTTCTTTTTAAAGATTAATGCAAGCATAAACAAGATCATATAATATATATTGAGCTTCCAATTGGCAAAATCATCATAGATTAAATCATTTTGTGCTATTATTTGTGAATCTACTCTTATAGAGTGTTTCTTGTGTAATTTTCATTTCTTATCAAATTGAGTGTGTTCAAGTGAGTGAAACACTTGGGATAAAGAGATTGAGGTAATAATCTCTTCATTGTAAAGGTCTATTGACACCTTGAAGTCAATTGTAAAGAACTTAAAGTCTTGGGAGGTTTGTATAGTGGAATCCTCAAGTTTGGTTGGCTTAGAGGCATAGACGTAGGCGGGGATTGCTGAAGCACGTAAAATTCACCGTGTTTGCATTCTCTTCCCTTATTCTTTTACTTTTAAGCATTGTCTAATTTATTGTATTTGATTTGATTGTTATAAAACTTATTGTTTTTGTATGTATTAAGGCATTAGATTGAACCATTGTGCAATTTGTTTAACTTAAGTTTTTTAAAAACCCAATTCACCCCCCCTTTTGGGTTGCATAACTAGTATTTCATTTGGTATCAGAGCTTGATTCTCTTATTAGGACTTAACCGTTTAGAGTAAAAGATCCATGGCAACCCAAAGTGACTCAACCTTTGGGGAAGGACAGTCCACAACTAGACGACCGTTCTTTGACGAAAATGACTACCCATATTGGAAAACTATGATGAGAATTTATTTGCAAGCCCTAGATTATGAAATTTGGGAAGTTGTATGTGATGGTCCTTTTATGCCTTTTACTAAAAATGAAATTAGGGAAGATATTCCAAAACCGTCACAGGAATGGAACGAATTGGAAAAGAGAAAAGTTTCTCTAAATTCCAAAGCTTTGAATGCCTTATTTAGTGCATTAGACAAGAAAGAGTTTCATAGAGTGCCTAGTTGTGAAAGTGCTTATGAAATTTGGCACAAACTCGAAGTTGTCTATGAAGGCACGAATCAAGTGAAAGAGTCTAAAATTAGTAGGTACACTCGACAATATGAATTGTTTCAATTGGAACAAAATGAGAGTGTATATTCTATATATACTAGATTTACGGACATAGTGAACACTCTAGGAGCCTTAGGAACGACCTTTTCAAATAGTGAGAAAGTTAAGAAAATTATTAGATCGCTACCTAAGGAATGAAGACCTAAAAGAACTGCCATTGAGGAAGCTAAAGACTTAAATATGTTACCTATTGATGATCTAATCGATTCTCTTATTTCTTATGAGGAAGATTTGACAGCTGAAAGAGGCAATGAGGAGAAGAAGAAAAGCATTGCTGTTAAAGTCACAAAACATGAAAGTGATGGATAAGTGAGCCAGATGATGAGGAGTTAGCTATGCTAGCAAGGAGGTTCAGAAAATTTTTTAAGAAAACCGGTGAGCGAAGAAAATTTAGAGACTTCAAGAACCAAAAGGAGAAGAAGAAAACAATCAAATGCTATGAGTGTAAGAAGCCTGGTCATATAAGATCGGAATGCCCTCTTCTTAACGAGTTTAAGAAGAAAGCAATGGTGGACACGTGGGATGATAACGATGAAGAATCGAGTGATGATGAAGAGCATCAAGAAATGACAAATCTAGCTCTGATGGCAATTGGAGATGAATCAAATGATAAATTAGATGAGGTAAATGATCTTCCTACTTATGATGAATTACATGATGCCTTTAAAGAATTGCATGATGAATTGATGAAAATTGGTAAAAAGAATGTTTGCCTTAAAAAGAAGATGATAGAGCTTAAAAATGAAAATGAATCATTTAATGCTAAGATTACATGCCTTGAATTAGAGAATAAAATATTACATGATAGAATTGTATTATTTGAGAATTCTAGCATTTCACATGAGCATCTAGAATCACATGTGAATAACTTGAAAAATGAAAATGAATTACTTAAAAAGAAGAGCAATGATTTAAATGAAATTGTGCTAAAATTCACAAATGGGCAAAAGATGTTGGATAATATGCTTAACTCTAAAAAATGTGTATTTGACAAAGGAGGACTTGGGTATAAGACTAACTTGAAGCAAAAGTATTATAAAAATTATTTTGTTAAACCTACTTCCACAAGTGATCATAAGATTGTTTGTCATTATTGCAATGAAAATGGTCACATGAAAAATAGATGTCCTGTGAAAAGAAATGCATATTATGGTGTGAAATGTGTTTGGGTTCCAAAAGGAACCATTGCTAACACTCAATGACCCAAAAAGGTTTGGGTACCTAAGACTTGAAATTCTCTTTGCAGGGCTTAAAGAAGAAGAAGAACAAATGATACTTGGACAGCGGTTGTTCAAGACACATGATTGGGAATTATTCTTGGTTTTCAAGTTTTACCAAGATCGAAAATGGTGGAGATGTATCCTTTGGAGATAATTCAAAAGGAAAAATCATTGGTATTGGCAATGTCGGTAATGTATCTTATACCTTTATTGAAAATGTGTGTTTGGTTGAAAATTTGAAGCATAATTTACTTAGCATTAGTCAATTATGTGATAAGCGTTATAAAGTAGTTTTTGATAAATCTAGATGTGTTATTGAAAATGCATGTGATGGAAAAGTTCTGTTTGTAGGAAATAGATGTGTTAATGTTTATACCATTAATATAGATTGTGCATCTACCATTGATAAATGTTTCTCGACATTGCATTACGATGGATGGTTGTGGCATAGAAGATTAGGTCATGCAAACATGGAATTGATTTCAAAAATTTCAAAAAATGATTTGGTTAAAGGACTTTCAAAAATCAGTTTTCAAAAAGATAAAATTTGTGAAGCTTGTCAATTTGGAAAACAAATCAAAACTTCTTTAAAAAACAAGAATCATGTTTCTACTTCAAAACCACTTCAATTACTTCACATGGATTTGTTTGGACCATCTAGATATGCTAGCTTGAATTACAAATATTATGCATTTGTAATTGTAGATGATTATTCTAGATACACTTGGGTATTGTTCTTAGCTAATAAGGATGATGACTTTGATGCATTTAGAATTTTCTGTAAAAAGGTTTAAAATGAAAAAGGTTATTCTATTTCTTGCATTAGAAGTGATCATAGTAGAGAATTTGAAAATCATGCATTTGAGTCTTTTTGTAATGATTTTGGCATTAACCATCAATTTTCATCACTTAGAACTCCACAACAAAATGGAGTTGTTGAGAGAAAGAATAGATCTATTCAAGAAATGGCTAGGACCATGTTAAATGAAAATGTTTTGCCTAAGTATTTTTGAGTCGAAGCCGTCAACACCGCTTGTTATGTTTTAAATCGGGTGTTGATTAGATCTCATCTCAACAAAACTCCCTATGAGCTTTTGAAAGATAGAAAACCCAACATTGGTTATTTCAAAGTCTTTGGATGTAAATGTTTTATTTTGAACACAAAAGATAATCTTGATAAATTTGATCCAAATTCTGATGTTGGTATCTTTCTCGGGTATTCAAACTCAAGCAAAGCTTATGGAGTTTATAATAAAAGAACTTTGGTTGTGGAAAAGTCTATGCATGTTTCATTTGATGAGTCTAACCCTTCCTCTGCGGAGAAATGAGTTGTTAATAATGATGCAGATGGAAAGTTATAAGAAGGATCATCAAAGGATAGACAAGAGAATGCACGACAAGAAAATCAAGAGGATGGACAAGAAGAACAAAGAAATACGGAGCAACAAGAAGGTATTAATCAAACACTTCCCAGGGAGTGGATATGTGTTTCTTCTCACCCTAAGGATGCAATTTTAGGAGATCCATCAAGAGGTGTTACAACTAGATCATCACTTAGGAACACATGTGAGCATGCTGCATTTATTTCTCAAATTGAACCAAAATCCTTTGCGGAAGCAGAAAATGATGAATCTTGGATTATGGCAATGCAAGAAGAATTAAATCAATTTGAGAGAAATAATATATGGGAATTAGTTCCTAAACCGGAACATCAATCCATCATAGGTACTAAATGGGTATTCAGAAATAAGATAGATGAATCCGGTGTGGTTGCAAGGAATATGGCTAGATTAGTGGCTCAAGGATACAACCAAGAAGAAGGAATTGATTTTGATGAAACATTTGTACCTGTAGCTAGATTAGAATTCATTAGAATGTTATTAGCTTACGCATGTTACAAAGACTTTATTTTATTTCAAATGGATGTTAAAAGTACTTTTCTAAACAGTTATATTATGGAGGAAGTTTATGTGAAGCAACCCCCTGGTTTTGAAAATGAAAAATTTCCAGATCATGTTTATAAGTTATCAAAAGTATTGTATGGATTGATAGGCTAGAGCATGGTATGATAGGCTTAAAATTTTTTTACTTGATAACGGTTTTTCAATGGGAAAAGCGGATACTACACTCTTTGTTAAGTATAAAAACCAAGATATACTTGTTGTTCAAATTTATATTGATGATATTATTTTTGGTTCTTCTAATGAGTTCTTGTGTACGGAATTTTCATCTTGTATGAGTAAAGAATTTGAAATGAGCATGATGGGAGAATTGAAGTATTTTCTTGGACTTCAAATCAAACAAAACAATAAGGGCATCTTTATTAATCAAGCTAAATATGTCAAAGATCTGCTCAAGAGGTTTGGAATTGATGAGTCAAACACCAAGAGCACTCCAATGAGCACAACAATCAAGCTTGACAAAGATAAAAAATGTAAAGAAGTTGATATTAAAAAATATCGAGGTATGATCGGCTCTTTACTTTACATAACTGCAAGTAGACCCGATATCATGTTTCGTGTATGTTTGTGTGCAAGATTTCAATCATGTCCCAAAGAATCTCATTTGCTTGCTGTTAAAAGAATTTTTCGACATTTGAGTGGAACCATAGATGTTGGCCTTTGGTATCCTAGAGGAACTCATATAGATTTATCTTGTTATTCGGATGCCGATTTTGCTGGTTATAAAGTTGATAGGAAAAGTACTAGTGGAACTTGCCATTTCCTAGGTCTTTCTCTTGTTTCATGGTTTAGTAAGAAACAAAACTCGGTTGCATTCTCAACTACTGAGGCGGAATATATTACCGCAGGTAGTTGTTATGCACAAGCTCTTTGGATGAGACAAACACTTAAAGACTATGACATTAACCTTGAACAAATTCCTATCAAGTGTGATAATACTAGTGCTATTAATATATAAAAGAATCTCATTCAACACTCTAGAACCAAGTATATAGAGATTAGACATCATTTCTTAAGAGATCATGTACAAAAGGATGATATTGTATTAGAATTTATCTCCATGGAAAAACAACTTGCTGATATTTTTACAAAACCCCTTTGCGAAAAATAATTTTCAAAAATTCGGCATGAACTTGGGATGATGAAATTTTCGCATTAACATCTCTAATTATGTTATTGAATCTATTAAAATTGTTTGCTTGGCGATTGTTGATGTTTATGAAGTGTTTGAGCATGATAGAAATGTGAAGTGTTTAGTTTATTTATCTTTGAATGCTTATATGCTTCATGATATATGCTTGATGAATGACTTATTTATTTGAATTAATCATCTTTTAAATATTTAAAATCATGATTCATGCATTATGATGGCTCTTGAGATGTTTCGGAATCAAGAAATGATGACAGAATTGATCGAAAATGGCCGGAAAGCAAGATTAGTGCATCTGGACGGCAACTAGGAGGCTAGCCGCTTGGTCACGGGTTTGTCCCCCTTTTTCTTCTCTATTTTGCTTTCTTCTCCACTTGGTCTTCCTCTCACCAAAACCATGTATCTCTCCTCCATTTTCATTCAATTTTTTCTTCATTTATCAACCATTTTCATGTCAAAATCAATGATTCAAACCATTACCCATCCATTTAACTTCCATTAAACACCTCTCAATCATTATTTCTTCACTTCTTCTTCACTTGTTCATCTTTCTCTCTCTCGTGTGAATAGTAACTCACAATTTCTCTCACAAATTTCTTCATCTTTCAATCATTTTATTGTTAAAATTAATCATCCAACTCATTACCCATCCATTACTCCTTCAATTTTCATCCTCCAAACACCATTTTCTCACCTCTTCACAAAAATCCTAAATAAAAAACCTAAACTTTGGTCGTTTCTCTCTCTACATTTTCAATCTTTCTCTAGCTCATCTTTGATCCAATCCATATCATATATTAGCCTAATTCATCTCTAGGATCGATTTTCTTGACTCAAACACATCCATTTCACTCAAATCCGAAATTGTTATTTAAGCTTGTTCTTGTTTCCACAATGGTGGGTGGTAAAAAATCTAAGAGCAAACACATAGCCAAGAGACGCAAGGACGATTATGGAGATAATACGGAGTTCTTGTCAACTCATTTTCGGCATCTCACACCTCGGAAACGATTTCTCGACAACTTCATGCCAAGGTCGGTTGTTCCTCCTCGTTTTGTTAATCTTAAGAATTTGGCGAATTTGGCAATTTGTGATAAATCTCTTGATAAATTTCTTATTGCCATGGGTTGGAAAAATGTCTTAGTTATTCAAGAACCATATTATGAGAATTTAATCAAAGTCTTTTATTCGAATATGGGCATAGAAACTTCGAATAGAGTTGTTACAAGTGTTGGGGGAGTTCGAATTGAATTTGATGTTGCGAAGTTAAATCGTATTCTTGGAACTCCAAATGATGGATTGGAATTATATAGTGCTAGAACCAAAATAGATTATCCATGGTTTTCTCTTGTAGATACTGTTCGGAAAATTTGTCGCCGTCGTGACTTGTCCCATGAGTTTTGTCGATCATCTTTGAAATCTCAAGCCTTACCTCTTCAAACTAGAATCCTGCATTATGTTCTTCACCATGTTATTACTCCTAGGTATGGTTATGGGGATGAAGTTAACCGATTGGATGTGGCTTTGTTGGATTGTATTTTAGAGGGTAGGAAGCTCAATGTTAGTTATTATATACTTCATCATATGCTTAGCACAACTTGTATAGCCAAGAGATCCGTCCTTTATGGTTGTATTATTACCAGCATCCTTCGCTATTTCAAAGTACCTATTACCGAACCCACCTTTTCAAATACAATGGAACAAGGAGATGATGCCATCGCTAATCTAGGATTTATTTGGGAGGAGAATAAATGGTCTAAAGATATGAGACACTCGACCAAGGTTGTTGACCTTACTCCTACAGATCATCGTTTCTTTAACGATGTCTTTCACCAGAGCTGCTCCCTGATCTTAGTGTACCACAACGCTCTCATTATCCACCTTCTGCAGGTCCTTCTCAATCTTCTTCAGCTGCCCATGAGGATCCGATGCAGCAGATGTTGGTTAAAATAGATTCTATTTCTACACAGCAGAGCCAACTTCAATCTCAGTTTGAGGCTTTTTAAATTCAATCCATTTCAGAGCACCAACGACTCTTTGAGCAGCAACAGCAATTATTTAATCAACAACATCGGTTTTTTCTCAACAGCAGCAGATTCTTAATGGCCAGCAGCAGCTTTTTGTAGCTCTTGGGTTTCCACCACCATCATCTTCATCTCATCCACCATCCCCATAGCATCTTGTTTTTTTTTTTTAATTTTCTTTCCGTCCTATGTTAGTCTGCATTACATTTGTCTTATGCATTTATGTTTTATGTATGGATTGAGGATGATTATTCTAAATTGTTTGGATGTTTTGTATTTGGATGCTATGTTATGACTTTTTGACCTATTATGAATCTTTGGTTAATTGGTTGCTAGATTTTCATATCTCTTACTTGTATTTGGTTTATTATTATTATTTCTTTTTTTGTAAGCATTGCTCTAGTTTAATTTTGATGATGAAGGGGGAGAAGTCATGTATTTTTTAATTGTAAATTGTATTCGGAGACATGTATTTTTTTTTTTGGATATTAAGGGGAAGCATATGTGTCTTAAATTTAATTTATATGTTTAATTATGTATGCCATGTATTAAGGGGGAGTATATATGTCAAAATACATGCGATTTTTGTCATCATAAAAAAGGGGGAGATTGTTAGCCTAAAGGGCTATACATATTATAATTTTGATGATAACAAACATATGTATTAAGTGTTTTAATAATTCTTATATTTCACAAGCTCACTAGTTTTTGAAGGACAATTTTTATGCAAGTGAAATCAAGTTCAAGACACTCAAAGGACAACTGCAAAATCAAGAATAGAGATTAAAGCTCAACGGAAAAATTCAGTGCGACAATTTCTTGTAAAGTCGGTAAATTTATTTTATGCTTGGTTTAGCATTTGAGAAGCTCAATAGATGGTTTAGTAAATAATTATTTTGTGGATTTGAGAAATTTAGTTTAAAATGAAAAAATTTTAAATTTTGGAGTTGGACTTTTTTTCAAGTTTTAAACCTTTTGGGCTACATTGTGACTTATAAAAGATTGAGGGTCTAAGTGAAAGATTTTGAGATTTTTAAATTTTATGATAATTGTGTTAAAACTTTAAAAGGATTTGTTTGAAAAGTTTTACTATAGTTTGGGTCATAGTATAATTTCAAAAAATTTTAGGAATTATATATTATTTAGAAATTCTAAAATTGGACCTTTATGCAAAGTTTTATGAATTTTGGGCTATAGTATAATTATAAAAACTTTTGGGTAAAATTTTAATTTTGTGAACAATGTTACTGTAGCAAATTTCAAATCTAACGGTAACTTAACTGTTACAAGCGGTGATCCGGTTAATTTAAGTGGCTAGCCGCTTGATTTCGGGATTTTGACTATAACAGCTAGTTTTCAAGCTTTAACTATAAAAACTCAACTCTAACTTCTTTTTAAAGACTAATGCAATCATAAACAAGATCATGTAACATATATTGAGCTTCCAATTCGTAAAATCATCATAGATTAAATCATTTTGTGCTATTATTTGTGAATCTACACTTATAAAGAGTTTCTTGTGTAATTTTCATTTCTTATCAAATTGAGTGTGTTCAAGTGAGTGAAACACTTGGGATAAAGAGATTTGGGGTAATAATCTCTTCATTGTAAAGGTCTATTGACACCTTGAAGTCAATTGTACAGAACTTAAAGCCTTGGGAGGCTTGTATAGTGGAATCCTCAAGCTTGGTTGGCTTGGAGGAGTGGACGTAGGCGAGGATTACCGAACCACGTAAAAATCGCCGTGTTTGCATTCTCTTCCCTTATTCTTTTACTTTTAAGTATTGTCTAATTTATTGTATTTGATTTGATTGTTATAAAACTTATTGTTTTTGTATGTATTAAGGCATTAGATTGAACTATTGTGCAATTTGTTTAACTTAAGTTTTTTAAAAACCCAATTCACCCCCCTCTTGGGTTGCATAACTAGTATTTCAAATTCTATTCCTATGCTAAATAGTTCTAACTTCAAGTCATGACAAGAGAACTTTTTAATAGTTTTCGCAATTATGATTCTTGACCTTGCATTAAGGATTGATTTTCCCCTAACTTTTACAGATGAAAAGACCCCGACGATAAAAAGGAAATAGAAAGGTGAGAGATATCAAATCATATATGTATCATGATCATAAAGAAGGCCATTCCGAAAGCATTTAGGGCTTAATGTCTGAAAAAGCAACTACAACTAAGGAGTTCCTTGAAAAACTTTAATAGAGATTAGTTAAGAATGAAAAGGCTGAATTAGTACACTCTTGACAAGCCTAATTTCAATAAGGTATAAGGGCAAACACAAGGCAAGAAAAGAAACAAGGATAAGGAAGCTGCAAATACAACACCTCAATAGAAATAACAAAAGAAATTAGATAATCTGAAAAGTACTAGTTGTTTCTTTTGTAAAACTAAAAGGCATGATTTGGTTTTCTTTTGTAAAACTAAAAAGTATGATTTGGTTTGTTCTGAGGTTAATTTAACTTTGGCACTTAGACATATGTGGTGGATAGATTCTGGTGCAACAACTTACATCAGTGTGTTTATTCAGAATTGCTTGAATTGCCGAAAGCCTAATGATGGTAAAAGATAAATATATGTTAACAATGGGAAGATAGTTGAAGTTGATGTTGGGAAAATATGTTCTTTAAAGCATATGTGTTTATTTAATTGTAATAAATAATTTTTTTTGATTAATAAAATAAATGAGGTAATTTATTCAAATATCTTAATTACATAATTTTTTGAGTAAAGTTCATTTAATCATATTATATGTATTTGCCCCCAAGGGCGTGGTCGGGATGGTTGCCGTGCAGCGGTAGCCCTGCTTCGGATCCCGGGTTCGATTCTTGGTGGGGGAAAGGGGGTTAAAAATATATTTGGGCTTGCCCACCCCCCCTTTCCTTTAAAAAAAAAAAAAATCATATTATATGTATTTATGTGACCACCATGTGGATTCACAGAAGATATAAATACAAGTTATCTTATGATTAAATAAATTAAGTTCACAGTTGATAAATAAAGTTGGACACTTTATTTAGGTTTAGACTGTAGTAAATTCATTGAATTATTTGTCTTAATCATGTATGAATTTACTGATGTAGTTTGACTACATTGAGCTGGATCACATATGAGATTTAATTAACCTTGAAATGATTGTCAGACTTATTAAATCTCATAGGCATTGATTTTACTGTAATCTTAATCTTGAGTTAGTTATGATTTCATGATTGTAATTGTTATTCCATTTGAATTACCAATGGGCACGACACACTCTTGTAGTCAAGATTACCCGGTATCTTGGTGGGAGCAATTATGAGTATTGGAGTTATAGATTAATAATATAGAATTTGTACAACACATCTCTTGATGGGTTTTCGGCACTTGATCATAGAATTCTCTGGCCAGAGTGTGTCAACATATATAGTATGTTAAAAATGATCATTAGAGAAAACCAGTAAGTATCAAGGAACAAGGTGTAATTAAATTGATTGGACATTTGAGATATCGATTTAATTAACGATATGGTACAAAGGATTGAGCAGTAAAGAAATCAATGTGGCTTGGGACGAATTATTATTCGAACATACAATTATGGAAGTAAGTTCCAATCTTATAGTGGAGTAGAGTTGGAATTAAATGATTAGACTTGTTTAATTACAGGCTTAATTATTGTAGCCACTATTATATGTTTCCAAATGATCCCTGAGTTAGCTCATTTAATTGATTGCACCACTACTGGATTAATAAGCAAGAAAACTAGTTATTTGGGTCAAAAACATAATTATACCATTTAGTGAGAGGCTCCATTTAATATGCTTTTGTATAAGGGGCCTTATGTTATTTTATAAGGTGGGCCCCTATGAAAAAAAATAAGTAACCTGACTTTTATTTTGGAGCCTACGGTTTCACTAAAGGAAAATTTAAAAAAGGCTTATTTTCTCCCAAACAGGGATGGGAAGCCACTTTATAGAGATCAGAGAAAAATGATTTTTCTCTCTAATTTTGAGAGAAAAATTTTCTCCTGCTAGTTGCTTATGGTGGTGATAAAGGCGCCCACACGTCAAGTGCAGATCAATCCTGAGTCATAGCCCGGAAGATCGTTTAGTGACGGTTCGTGATCTAACCAGTGCGGTGGTGACGGATCGTGATCTAACGAGCGTGGTGGTGACGAATCGTGATCCAGGACCCAAAATAATTTTCATTGTTTATCTTCTCAGATTATTAAGGTACGATTTCTAGATTACGAATTCTTATATATTGTATGAGATCGATCATAAAAGTTTTTTTTTAAAACTGATTTTTCTCTAATAATTGGTATCAGAGCCATCTCACATTAATATATAAGAATATCGTATGAAATCAATCTTGATATTTATGTATTAGAGTGACACAATTTATTCAGATATATATTATTTATTTAATATATGAATAAAGTGTGCTTATGTTTCGTCTTAATTCATGGCTAGATTTTCTATTGTATTTTTTTTTTTTTGGATCTATAACAAGAGGGGTGATCTTTTATCACCATGTTTCCCTCTTGATTTATTTTACTGTAATAGAATTTTTGTAAGCTAAAATAGGCTTAGGATATTTGTAAATCGCTGGACGTTGATCGTTACCCACAGATCAAGGGAACATCAAAGGAACGAAGGCTAAAATTTTCAGTGACAGCCACCAACCCGATGTGCAAAGCACGCGGCTGCGGTCTGTGAGGCAATGGCCATTGGTGCAGCTGCAAGCATGCCGCGCAAGATAGCTGCAGTGCTTTCCCGCGGTCGGCTGCGGTCAAATCGGTGATGATGAGTTGTGGAGATGGCGGTTGGGGAAGAAGAAAGAGAAGAAGATGGATTTAGGGTTTTAATGGTTTTTATCATTGAGGTCTTTATGATTCCATAATTTTTCTTTTTGGACAGAAAAGTTTTAATTTTTTGCATTGAAGTCTAAAAATAGTTTTGGGGTTCTTGAATCCTAGTTTTAGGCCCAATTCAAATTGGGCTTAATAGATTAAAATGCATAGATAAAATTGAACACATTAAATTTATTATTGGTCTAAAAGTTTTATTTTAAAAATAATTTTTTTATTTATTTCTTTTAAAATTAAAATTGGACCAATAATAAATTTAAAAGCCTAATTTCCCCTAGTCCATTAGTAAAGATAAACCTATGGAAGATGGACATTGACAAAAAACCCAATAAAGATTAAACTTAGGATTAATGTATTTTTCATTTTAGAAAAGACATGAATTAAGATTATTTAATTATTTTTCTATATGTTGTGTTTTGGTTGATAACATGCCATGATAACATGTCATATAGAATAGGTAGTGCCACTCTATGCATAATGATACATGTCATTTATTAATTATGAATCTCATTATATTGTTTAAAATTTGCAAATGCTTAATAATATTGGATATCATCTAGATAATATTATAGGAAACATGTAATTAACAATATAATTTATGTATGTTTTAAAAAAAAGTAAAAACCAATTTTAAAATATTGAGTGGGAAAAGGAAAATTTAAGATAATTTTCCCATAGGCTCCATTGTTAGTTCAATAATAAAATTATATATATACCTCCATTATTAGATATTTTATTTGATGAACTTCTTCAAAGATAAAATTGAAATATTTTTCAATCGATTGTTCACCCCAACAATGACTATTGATATGAAAAATATGTAGGTTGAAACAATGGTTATACACTCAACTAAATTTTGTTATTAACCTTCCCAATGAACCTCTGTTAACAAATTTGGGCCCAAAAGGATAACGATAATTATTTATCATGTCTCTACATGAAAGTAAACAATCCAATGGATAAATGGGTCTAGTAAGTGTAGACATGACTTCCCCAACAGATAACTTGTCAAAGCAGTACTAGATTATTATTACAATAAATTAAAATGCATTTATGATTTTTTGTATTTTTTGTCATTTATTGTGAATATTATATCAAATTATTTATGTATGAATGTTTTATATTTCAGAAAATGTCTTCCCTGAGCCCACTTACTATTATTCTGAGTCAAAACAAACTCACTGGAGAAAACTATATAGATTGGAAAAGAAATCTATTCATTGTTTTGACTGCTGAAAATTACAAATATGTCTTAACCCAGCCATACCCTCCAGTTCCAGCAGATGATGCACATAGAAATCACATGAGGCTTTATGAAAAATGGCAAAAGGCCAATGAAATGGCAAAATGCTACATTTTAGCCTTGATTTATAATATTCTGCAGACCAAAAATCAGAACATGGAGACTGCCACTGAAATAATGGATAGTCTCCAACAGATGTTTGGCGATACTAGTTCATAAGACAAGCGGCTAAAGGCATTATGAACTACAAAATGGAGAAGGGCACAAGAGTTCGTGATCATGTCCTCAAAATGATGGACTATTTAAATGAGGCTGAGATTCAGGGAGCAAAAATCGATAATAACTCAAAGATTGACATGGTACTAGAATTTCTGCCAGAAACATTCAAAGAGTTTAAGGTCAATTATATCATGAACAAAAGAAACATGACCTTAACTGAATTGATGAACAAACTCCATTCTCCTGAAGAGATTTATCGTACTGAGAATCTCTGGGAAACATAAATATTGCTGAAAAAGATTATTCTTTTAGGCCTAAACCGAAAGGCAAGGGTAAGAAGAAAGCTGGAAAAAGAAACCGTCTACCAAGCAAGATGGCAAGCCGAAAGGCAAATGCTTAAAGTGTGGACAGAAAGGTCATTGGAAAAAGGATTGCCCTAAGATTGTGAAATCAGGTATGGGAAATCTTTTTGTAATTGAGGCCTGTTTAGTTCAGAATCCTATTGACACTAGGGTGTTGGATTCAGGAGCAACTAATCATATTTGTAATTCACTTTATTAGTTTCAGGAAACCAGGAAAATAAGTGAAGGAAGCGTCAAGCTGCAGTTAGGGACAAGACAATTCGTGTCAGCAGTGAAGACTGGATCTGTTTTATTACCTTTTAATAATGAGACTGTAGTTTTGAATAATTGTCTTTATGTTCGGATGTTGATGTTGATGACCATCACATTATACTTTTATTTATTTAAGGAGGGGCATAAAGGAAAAAATGTAAACGGTTTATAAATCAAATCGCAGTCTTTGTCTGTCGGAAAAGTGTTCTTAAATGCAAAAAGTCTTGTGCAAAAGCAAATGCTGTTCTAAGCTTAGATTTTTGTAATTCCTTCTCCTTCTTGTATTTTCTATGTATTTTAATAAATTCCCATTTTACCCCTAGTTAAAAAATGAGTAGCTAATTTTCTTTTAAGCTTGGGTTGAAGGTGAAGTCTCAACATGTTCCATGGGCTTAATTTGGTAAATTTACTTTCTCTTC
The DNA here is from genome assembly GCA_030449925.1 of Citropsis articulata. Lineage (NCBI taxonomy): Eukaryota > Viridiplantae > Streptophyta > Magnoliopsida > Sapindales > Rutaceae > Citropsis > Citropsis articulata. The sequence goes on along the minus strand of JASUUH010000051.1, from coordinate 1,550,129 downwards.
CCCTCTAATATTTGTGGTTGTTTTGACTTTTCGTCGACAAATAATAATAGTCTTGTCTGAGATCATACAGTTAAAGCACACTAGTACAAGGTTATTATTATTTGACACGATAAGCCCTTAGCACCATACTTATTTGAGCGTGGTTCATGAGGTGTGGAATCCCCCCTCGTGATTTAATTGGTATTAATATAGAATATTTAGCCCATGGAGCATGTTGATGCAGATCCGGATATCCAAGTGCTTTATTTCAATAGGTCCAGTTTAATTTATTCCTGCCATTGTAATTTAATTTCTATGATTGTCTCAATTTAAATTCTAGCATAGTTTAAATCAATTTCACCACAAATCCAACAATCCACTTAAGAAAATTAATTCTACACACAATTAAAATCAACCTCCTCGTGGGATCGACACTCGTCACCATTGATCTATTCTACAATAGATTCGTGCGCTTGCGAGTTCAATAAAATTTGCACAACACCAGACATTAAGAGGAATTTAATTTTAGTAGCTTGCTTATCAAAGTAAGGGTACACTGTAAATTTTGGATCCTCTGTTTCTATTTTTTTATAATAAGAGACTTATTTATTCTGATACATTGGAAGATAGTTTATATCATTTAAGTCTGATGATCCATTCTATGCATGACACAGTGATCAATAATAATAAGCATGCACATTTTTCTAAGAAAAGAAATATTTCTTCCAGCCAATGTTACCTCTGGCATTTACGCTTAGGTCATATAAACCAAAATATGATATACAGAATGATCAAAGATGGGCTCTTGGGTCCATTAGAAAATGAATTATTGCCACTCTGTGAATCCTGTTTTGGATGGAAAAATAACCAAAAGACCATTCTCGGCCAAAGGAGTGCGTACAACAGTACCACTTGAATTGGTACATACAGATATATGTGGACCAATCAATGTACAAGCTCGAGGAGGTTATGAGTACTTCATGACTTTCACTGATGATTACTCAAGATACGGTTATGTTTATCTATTGCGTCATAAGTCTGAAGCTCTTGAGAAATTCAAAGAGTATAGGGCTGAGATAGAAAAACAATTAGATAAGAACATAAAGAAACTTCGATCTGATCGAGGTGGTGAATTTCTCTCAGGAGATTTTAAAGAGTAGATGATTGAAAATAGGATTATATCTTAGTTGACTGCCCTAGGAACAACATAATAAAATGGGGTAGCTGAAAAAAGAAATAGAACGCTTTTAGATATGGTGAGATCTATGCTTAGTTATTCATCATTACCAATCTCTTTTTGGGGACTAGCACTAGAAACTGCAGTTTCCTCTTGAACTTAGTTCCATCTAAATTAGTGCCTAAAACCCCAATAGAATTATGGTCAGGTCGTAAACCAAGTTTACGATATGTCGGTATTTAAGGATCACCAGCACATGTGCTGAAACCAAAGGCAGAAAAAATGGATCACGTTCTGAAGTTTGTATATTTATGGGGTATTCTAAATGAACAAGGGGAGGTTTATTTTATAGTTATCAAGATAGGAAAGTGATCGTGAGCACACATTTCACTTCCCTCGAGAAGACTATATGAATAACTTCAAACCTAAGAGTAAGGTAATACTTGAAGAACTCTCAGGTGATCAGGTTGATGCTCAACTTTCAACACCTGTTATAGAACATAAAGAACAGCAACAACCATCTGATCAACACAGGATTATCCCTGAACAACCATCATTTTTAGAACCTCGTCGTAATGGGAGGGTAACTAGGTTACCTACGAGATACATGTTATTAGGAGAAACCTATACGGCTATCTTAGATGAACATGTACAAGATCCCACTAGCTACAACGAAGCTCTAATAGATAGAGATGTTGAATTTTGGAAAAAAGGCTATGAATCAAGAAATGGAATCTATGTATTCCAATAAAGTCTGGGAACTTATAAAGGCACTAAATGGGGTAAAACTTATAGGGTGCAAGTGGATCTACAAGAGAAAAAGAAGAGTAGACGGAAGGGTGGAAACATTTAAAGCAAAATTAGTAGGCAAAGGGTTTACTCAGAAAGAGGGAATCGATTATGGGAAAACCTTCTCTCTGGTTGCTATGCTTAAATCCATCAGGATTCTGCTCTCTATTGCTGCAGTGCTAGATTATGAAATTTGACAAATGGATGTCAGGACTGCCTTTCTTAATGGGCATCTTGAAGAAGACATCTACATGGAGCAGCCAGATGGATTCATACAAAAAGGCTAAGAACACATGGTATGTAAATTGCAGAGATCCATTTATGGATTGAAGCAAGCATTCCGATCATGGAACATCAGATTTGATCAAGCGATTAAATCATTTGGATTCATTCATAATATTGATGAACCATGTGTATACAGGAAAGTTTAGGGAAAATCTGTAGCCTTAATAATTCTTTACGTAGACGATATTCTCCTAATTGGAAACGATATAGGAGTATTGACTCCAATAAAGAGTTGGTTAGCAAAATAATTTGATGTGAAAGACCTAGGAGAGGCAAGTTATATTCTTGATATTAAATTAATACGAGACCGGAAGAATAAAACTTTAGCCTTATCTCAAGCGGTCTATATCGATAAGATATTGGCTCGATTTAGCATGGAAAATTGCAAGACTGGTTTATTACCATTCAAACATGGAATTGTATTCTCTAAGAATCAATCTCCAAAGACATTTGAAGAGATAGAGAGAATGAGACGAGTTCCTTATGCAGAAGCTGTGGGAAGTCTCATGTATGCCATGTTTTGCACTAGGCCAGACATCTGTTTTCCAGTATGGATGGTTAGTAGATATCAATCTAATCCTAGACCCGAACACTGGACTGCAGTCAAGCATATGATGAAGTATCTGAAAAAAAAAACTAAAAATTATATGCTTGTGTATTCTAGTGAGTTATACTGATTCTGACTTTATGTCTGAGAAAGATTCCAGAAAATCAACTTTCAACTATGTGTTTACATTAGGAAGTGGAGCTGTTAGTTGGAGGAGTGTGAAACAATCTTGTATCACGGACTCATGGCAAAAACTAAATATATGGTGCATCGGAAAGAAGTGTATGGCTTGAGTTCCTGAGATCTTGAGGTGGTACTGCTTTGTGCTGCCTTAAAATATTTTGTGATAATAGTGGTGCGGTAGCTCAATCTAAGGAACCAAGGAACCACAAGAAACAAAAACATATTGAGAGGAAGTATCATCTCATAAATGATATAATGAAGAGAGGTGACATGGAGGTTACTCAGATTACGTCACAGTAAAACTTGATTCTTTTACTAAAGCCATACCTGGGAAACCTTTTAACTTGCACTTAGAATCCATAGGCATGCGTGAGATGCCAAATATGCTTTGAGAGCTAGTGAGAGATTGTTGGGAAAATATGCTCTTTAAAGCATATGTGTTTATTTAATTGTAATAAATAATTTTTCTGATTAATAAAATAAATGAGGTATTTTATTCAAATATCTTAATTACATAATTTTTTGGGGTAAGTCCATTTAATCATATTATATGTATTTATGTGATCACTATGTGGATTCACAGCAGATATAAATACAAGTTATCTTATGATTAAATAAATTAAGTTCGCAGTTGATAAATAAAGTTGGGCACTTTATTTAGGTTTAGACTGTAGTAAATTCATTGAATTATTTGTCTTAATCATATATGAATTTACTAATGTAGTTTGACTACATTGAGTTGGATCACATATGAGATTTAATTAACCCTTAAATGACTGTTAGACTTATTAAATCTCATAGGCATTGATTTTACTGTAATCTTAATCTTGAGTTAGTTATGATTTCATGATTGTAATTGTTGTTCCATTTGAGTTACCAATGGGCACGACACACTCTTGTAGTCAAGATTACCCGGTATCTTGGTGGGAGCAATTATGAATATTGGAGTTATAGATTAATAATATAGAATTTGTACAACACATCTCTTGATGGGTTTTCGGCACTTGATCATAGAATTCTCTGGCCAGAGTGTGTCAACATATATAGTATGTTAAAAATGATCATTAGAGAAAACCAGTAAGTATCAAGGAACAAGATGTAATTAAATCGATTGGACAGTTGAGATATCGATTTAATTAACGATATGGTACAAATGATTGAGCAGTAAAGAAATCAATGTGACTTGGGACGAATTATTATTCGAACATACAATTATGGAAGTAAGTTCCAATCTTATAGTGAAGTAGAGTTGTAATTAAATGATTAGGCTTGTTTAATTACATGCTTAATTGTTGTAGCCACTATTGTATGTTCCCAAATAACCCCCGAGTTAGCTCATTTAATTGACTGCATCACCACTGGATTAATAAGTAAGATAACTAGTTATTTGGGTCAAAAATATAATTATATCATTTAGTGAGAGGCTCCATTTAATATGCTTTTGTTTAAGGAGTCTTATGTTATTTTACAAGGTGGGCCCCTATAGAAAAAAGCAAATAACGTGACTTTTATTTTGGAGCCCAGGGTTTCATTAAAGGGAAATATAAAAAAGGCTTATTTTCTCCCAAACAGGGATGTGAAGCCACTTTATACAGATCAGAGAAAAAGAAATTTTCTCTATAATTTTGGGAGAAAAATTTTCTCCTGCTAGTTGCTTATAGTGGTGATAAAGGCGCCCACACGTTAAGTGCAGAACAATCCTGAGTCATAACCCGGAAGATCGTTTGGTGACGGTTCGTGATCTAACCAGTGCGGTGGTGACAGATCGTGATCTAACCAGCGCGGTGGTGACGGATTGTGATCTAACGAGCGTGGTGGTGACAGATCGTGATCTAAGACCCAGAATAATTTTCATTGTTCATTTTCTCAAATTATTAAGGTACGATTTCTAGATTACGAATTCTTATATATTTTATGAGATCGATCCTAAAAGTTTTTTTTTAAAAAAAACTGATTTTTCTCCAACAGTTGAAGCAATTGAAAAATATAAATTATTATTAAAGACTAGATATTTTTTGGATCTTGATGAAATATTTATTGTTTCATCTTTTAGGTAGAATTTGATTTCTATTTTCGCTTTGGACAAATCTGGTTTTTCTTGTTTATTTAGAAATGAAAAATTCAGTTTATTTTATAATTCAAAGTTGGTTGGTTTTGGTTTTTTATCAAGTAATGATAATCTTTATCTGCTTGATACAATTATTCATTTAATAAATTCTTATAATTTAGTACATGAGGTTTAAAGAGAAAATTAACCAATAAGAATTCAACTGCTCTATGGCATATGAAATTGGGTTATATCTCCATACGGAGAATAGAGAGATTTATGGCAGACGAAATTCTTGATCTTTTAGATTTCATAGATTTTAATATCTGTGTTAACTGTATCAGGGGAAAAAAAACCAATAAAAGGAGATTTAAAGCCAACAGAACTTGGACGTCTTAGAACTCATACACAGACATTTGTGAGCCATTTTCTGTAGCTATTTAGAATAGTCAACAATATTTTATGGCGTTCATAGATGATTTTCTAGATATAACTATATATATCTCATCCAAGTGACAGTTCTTAAATATGTTAAAAAATTTTAAGGCTGAAGTTAAGAACCAACTCAGTAAAAGAATTAAAAGCATCAGATCTAACTATGGGATACTATAGTAGATATGACAGTTTAAACGAACAACGTCTAGGATCATTTGCTAAATGTATAGAGGAATACGGTATCGTCCTACAATATACTATGATGGTTCACCCATTATGAGTGATGCTGCTGAAAGACGAAATATGATGCTTAAAGACATGATGAAGAGTATGATTCGTCATTCTACTTTATCATAATCACTCCAGAGAGAAATACTCAAGACTACAATGTATATCCTTAACAGAGTTTTAACTGAAGTGACTGGCAAAACCCTTTATGAGCTTTGGACGGGTAAGAAACCTAGCCTAAAACACTTGAGTGTTTGGAAATGCTCAACTGAGGTAAGGTCTTATAGGTCTAATGAGAAAAAACTAGACTCAAAGACAGTGAGTTGCTATTTATTTAGATACTAAAAATAATCCAGGGGTACAAATTTTATAATCCCACGACTAAGTCGATTTTTAAGTGGAAAAATGCTCGATTCTTTGAGGATGTCGAGTTTGCAAGGGGAGATACAATTAGAGACTTTGTCTTTGAAGAGGAATATGATACTATTTCTATAAGTGTTATTGGCATTGATTATAGTCGTATTCTTGACTTTGATCAAGACAATATTAGGGAACTCTATAGAACAAGCAGTTACTCCAAGAGAACAAACTCTATTACTTTAAGAACGTATGCCATTAAGGAAATCCACTAGAGAAATGAGAAGTGCTGTGCCAAATAACTATATTGTATTTCTCTAAGATCATAAGCTAGAAATTGAAGTGATATTAAACCATGGAAAGTTCAAATTCTAAAGAGTGGATAGATGCTATGAATGATGAGACGAGGTCCGTAAAGAACAATGACGTTTGAGATCTTTTCCCATTGCAGAAGGTACAAAACTTATTGGTTGTAGATTGATATTTAAGACCAAGAGGGATTTAAAGAGACAATGTAGAGAGGTACAAGGTATGTTTTGTTGCAAAAGGTTTTACACATAAAGAAGGCATCGATTATAAAGAGACTTTCTTTTCGGTTTCTTTGAAAGACTCTTTTAGGATTACAATGGAATTAATGGCGTTTTGATCTTGAGTTACATTAGATAGATGTGAAGACAACATTTCTCAATAATGACATTGATAAAATGATCCATATGGTACATCTAGAAAACTTCGTGTTAGGAGACTCAAAGAATATTATTTGCGAACTTAAGAAATCTATCTATGGACTCAAGCAAGCATCTTAACAATGGTATTTTAAGTTTCATTAAGTGATCATCTCATTTGGTTTTGAGAGGATTATGGTTGATGATTGCATTCAATAGAAACAAGTATATTTTTCTAATTTTATATATCGATGATATTTTGCTTGCCTATAGGCTTATTGCATGACAACAAGAGACTTCATACTAAGAATTTTGAGATGAATGATTTTGGTGATGCTCTTTTTGTATTAAGCATATAGATATGCGAAGATCGCTCCCAGACTATTCTTTGATTATCACAAAATAACTATGTCAAAATAGTTTTTAAGAGATATAACATGTAAGATTGCAAACTAGGTGATACTCCCGTGGCTAAGAAAGACATGTTTAGTCTCAATTTGTGCCCGAAAAATAATTTTGAGGAGAAAGAAATGCAGTAATTCCTTATGCATTAGCAGTAGGAAGTTTGATGCATGCTCGGGTTTATATGCGACCAGTTATTTGGTATATACGAGTAAGTTTCTGATTTCCTTTCTCTGCCTATGGTGAAGAAAAGGAAAAGAAAATAATTTTGGTAATGAATATGTCAGGATCGTTCGAGGGAGCCTGTACCTCCAATAATCATTTCAGTGTTTTCAAATTCAAAAGTCTACCGCTGTTGTTTATTTCTAAAATTTAAATAAAGAAAGATTACAACTGTCGTCCCAAGATTATAGGCACGTGCTAACAAAATAGCTAACAAACTAGCATGGACTTTAACTACTCCAACAACTAACTTGACTTATTCAAACAATGAAAGAAACAAATACAATAAATTAAGTGCATCAAAACATAGAACATGTAACAACTCTTCCCCCCTTAAATATCAGCCTTGTCCTCAAGGCTAAATGCTTGAACTCAATTTCCAGGAACTCATTACGGTGGCAACGAAATTTCAGGAGCTCTGTCAATAATTTCCATTTCTTCATCAACATCACTATCGTTGAAGCAAGCTTGAATCATAAATAGTTTTTTACAACGATGCCCAGGACCATATCGTTCATTACATTTGAAGCACAATCTTTTTTTTCTTCTGTCATCTATCTTTTCCGTGGTTAACCTTTTGACTGGCGTTGATGCCGAACCATTTGGACCTTCAGAATGTGTGGACAAAAAATTTAATTATTTTTAAATAAGATCACGAGCTTCATATAATCGAGCCAGTCTAGTAGCTGATGATAAATTGATTGGCTTGTTGGCTCTAACATCAGTGCGAACGGGTTCCTGAAGACCTCCAACAAAACAGCTGACTAGCCTAACTTGATCCATTGGTCCTGTCTTAGCCAAAAGTTTCTTAAATGTTTCTTGGTAATATTGCACTAAACCTGTTTGCTGCAATCGAGTTAATTCAGCAAAGAAATCCAAGTATTGATTCGGTCCATACCTTGAATTTAGTCCTTTTTAAAAATCTTCCTAAGAGATCATTGACAACTCTTGTCGTAGCAATTGGTACCATAGATGAGCTTCACCCTCTAGATGAAAAGATGCCAAAAGAACACGTTCAGTGGCCGGAATTTCATGGAGTTCAAAAAATTACTTTGCCTTGCATAGCCATATGATTGGAGCCCCTTTTTCTTCATAATGAGGGAAATCAACTTTAACATTTTTTGGCAAATATAACCTTAGAGACTGACTTTGACGATTCTCATTAGTTTTCTGTCAAACGCCTATTGTGCTGTTTGAGGCAGCAAAATTTTCTCCCTCATCTTGATTTTGCATCCAAGCATTGGGGTTCCCTGCCGACTCATTCACCTGGCTAGCAATCTGCTCTACTCTTATACTAAGCTTGTTGATAGTCTCTGTTAATTGTCATAAGAGATCTCCTTACCCAGCAACAATTTCCATAGTTTTTTCTGATTGTTCCATCTGTTGATCCATAGCCAAGCTCTGATACCAATTTGGTATATACGAGCAAGTTTTTGATTTCCTTTATTTGCTTATGGTAAAGAAAAGGAAAAGAAAATAATTTTGGTAATGAATATGTCAGGATCGTTCGAGGGAGCCTGTACCTCCAATAATTATTTCATTGTTTCCAAATTCAAAAGTCTACCTCTACTATTTATTTCTAGAATTTAAATAAAGAAAGATTACAGCTGTCGTCCCAAGACTATAGGCACGTGCCAACAAAATAGCTAACAAACTAGCATAGACCCTAACTACTCCAACAGCTAACTTGACTTATTCAAACAATGAAAGAAATAAATACAATTAATTAAGTGCAACAAAACATAGAATATGTAACATTATTACATACATTACTGGGATATTGGACATGTATTTAAGTAATCCAAGAGTAGATCATTAGAAAGTAGCCAAATGAGTTTTATGATACTTATAGAGAAAATGGCTACATGCTTATATATCAGAGGTCAGATCAGCTTGAGATCATTGATTATACTGATTTCAATTTTGTTGGATGCCAAGATAATATGAAATCTACTAATTTCAATTCTGTTGAATGCCAAGATAATATGAAATCTACTGATTTCAATTTTGTTGGATGCCAAGATAATATGAAATCTACTTCGAGTAAAATTTATCTGCTAGCTGGGATTGTTGTCTCTTGGAAGAGTGCTAAATAATCTTTTGTAACTTCTTCTACGATGGCAGCAGAGTTAATAGTATGTTATGAGATATCCAATCATAGAATATGGTTACAGAATTTTATCGTGGGACTATGTATAGTAAATGGTGTTGATAGACCACTCAAGTCATTTTGTCACAATAAGGTAGTAGTGCTGTATTTTAGTAATAACAGGAGTTGGACGAAGTCGAAATATATAGATATCAAATTCCTAATTGAGTTCAAAGTGGACAATTGTTTATAGAGCATATTAGCAAAACTTCATGATTGCAGATCTATTTATTAAGGGATTGCCACCTAAGATGTTTAATGAGCATAGTGTCATGGCATTTAAAGATATTTAGTTTTAATAGTTCTTATATTATAGACGTTTTCAATTATTTCAGTTTATGAATTTCAAAGGTTATTTTCTATGGAAATAAAGTTTTAATTTATTTACACTCTAATTTTGGCATGGTTTGATCTCATTAAGGTTTAAGGTGGGCCAGTTAGAAATAGGCATATTAAGATTACATTGCATGAAATTTCTATTTCTATGCTACACATCCATATCATGATCCATGTCATTAAGTTATATTGGCATAGTGACTATTAATAGGTCGAGTTACAATAGTTGTAACGAAGGCTGCTTTGATCCTATATTAGTATGATTGATGAACTAAAGTGGTTATAGATATATTTTGCTAATAACAATAAAGTTGAGCTCATATGGTTATTTTTGTAAAGTATAATTATAAGGTTACACATATAACCCATGTAGGAGATTGTTGGATTTTTTTAATCTAGCATTGTTGGATCCTTAATCCAACGTTGGACTTGTATGTGGATAATTATGTGTTGCGGATTGTCTTAAAAGTTTAAGTTAAACTAAAAGTGATTTATTACAATTTTCGATAATATGGGCTTTAGGGGTAATTTCTATTTTTATGATGGGCTAAAATATGAATACTTAAAGATAACATGAAAAATTGTCTATGTAAGTAGTCATAGTCCCAAGGTCATACGTATTTCTGTATTCTTTTAAATATCTCATCATCAGGGAGAGAGTATAAAAGAAATCAAAAGATTCTTCAAGAGAACATGTTGATCTGCAAGACCAAACACATAGGTCTATAGAGTAATTCAGTATTATGGATTCAAGTACATTTGTATATAATTTGTTATTGATTCTTGTTGATACAATATCACTATTCCTAAATTATATGTGATGGTTTTTACCAAAAGAATTTGTTGCTGTAACAACTAATGGTCGGAGGACAATCATGGGGTCGGAAAATCCCCTTAATTCACGAAGTAATAACCCACTACCTTGTTTTTCCCTTTCTCTCTCACTCTTATTATAATGTTACTCCTATTGTTATTGTACATATTTGCACCCACCCAAGTAGTCCTTATATAGTAAAATGAGTGCAATTTAATTCAAATGAACTTCCTAGAGTTAATTAAATAAGGCACACCTTGTGTCATCAAGATCTAAAACTCTAAGTTTATCTTATAAGAATCTTAAATGAGTTATGTAATATTAAACTTACCTCTCATGCTGGATAAGGTCAGCCAATTATGGGCGCCTAAATCTAACAATTCATTTTTACTTGGCATTGCATTTTGCAGTTTAGTTTGTAGCCATAATACTCATTTCAAGGTTTTATAACTGAATACTAATAGAAGATGCTTTAATTCATTTCACTTTTGCAATTTTTTTTTAATTTTTTGATAGAATTTTTTGTGCCTATTTTATTGTGTTGTTGATTAGAAGAAAAATGAAGGGTCTGAAAAAAGTAAAAAGGAAAAAGAAATAAAGAAAGGAAAGCACGCCTAATGGAAGATTGGAGGGCATGGCCATGATGGCATTTCTTTGAAGACTAAGAACGAGAATCACGTTTTTTTGAAGGATATAACTATAATTATAAAAAAACTTAGTAAATACGGGTGTTATCACAAAATAAAAGGGAAAACATCAGCACCCTATATATAATTGGTAAAATTTTAATTCAATCCTTCCCTTTAAAATTATTTTTTATTCGAGGCAAAAGCCCCAGCCCTATTCAGTTTCCCCCCTAATAATACTTGCACACAAAATGGTTATAGGCTATAGGTAGAGGTCATTTCAATTAAATATGAATATTAAATACAAACTTACGACAAATAAAAAAAATAAATATACGATATTTTATTGCAGTTATTGAACTTCGTGTGGATGCTAATTGGTTTAACCCCAAAATTTTTTAGCACAAGAGGTTCTATAATTTGAAATATGCTCATATTGGTGAAACAGTTGGGTTATGTTCATGGAATATCTAATAAGGTAATTGACATTTTAATGATATAACAATTTATTGATAATTACTATAGAAAATCTGTTGCAATCTCTTAAATCAACTCTAGGAAACACAATTTGAATATTTGGGCCTAAAGTATGTCTAGTCTACTTTTAAATATTTAAAAAAAACTTATCATTCGTAATAAATATTGGATTAATGGACTTCAATAATGAAATATGGTGATAACATCACTTGACCAAAGAGTAATTTACCCAAAAAAAGCAGAATAAAAAAAGCCAAAAGAGTAGATCTTTTGATACTCCATCAAAACTCCTTATAGAACTACTTGTTTAACTGAAATATAATTTAATTCATTTCTTTTTTTTTATGGAAATTCAATTAAATATTTAAATAAATTATTCTTTTAAAAAACAATTTTCACCCACCCCATTTTACAATTTATATTTATATTTATATTTTAATTTTAACAAAGAAAATATATTTCGAGAAGCTGTAGGAGTTTAAAATAATAAAAAATAAAAAATATATAATAAGAAAAAACAATTTAAAATTTTAGAATTTGTAGGTAATTTATAAATAAAAAATTTAAAAATGTATATTTTTTAGGTAAAAAATTTTATGGGAAAATGGTTAATTTTAATATATGTGCTTGTATTTTGTAAATTAAACCAGGTGCTTTTAAAAATATAATTCAAAAGGGGTGTTATAAGCATTTAGAGGCGTGTTAAAAGCTCCATTTGAAACAAAAAGTAAAAATTGTTGAACATTTAAATCTCAAGGCTTTTAACTTTGAGTTGTGATATTTGACATCTCATTTATTTTACCAGCTCCTGCTTCTTAGTTAGCCCTATTCAAATTTTAAAATAATCTTGATTTCTCAATATACCCCATTTGATCCCTACTTTACTTTTATAATGATTTTTATTATTTTTCTATACATCCCAATGTATAAAACTTAAAAAATCTGCATACAATGGAAAATAAACTCTAATAATCTTTCTCTTTTTCTTTGTATTATCAGTGTCTCTTAGAAAAAGATTTATCATAGTGAAAGTGGTTTAGGCGTGGGTTTTCCGGTTAAAATTTTTATGACTCAATTCTAATTAGAGCTATATATTGATTAAATTGTGGGGTTTAAGGAATGAATGGATTGGCCCCCAGATGAAAGAGCGGTAGCTGTAAATTTATCTAGGATTTCATCTTTGATAAATTGTAGTTTTCAGATAATGTGTAAGGTTAAATGCTTAAAGATTGAATACGAAAATTGGGGGATAAAAACTTTAAACTTATGTCTTCATCTTCCTCTATTAGGTTTTGGAAACTATTTGCATGAGTATCTAATATTTGAGTAGCAATAACCATTAAAGATATTAAAAGAAACAAAGGTTTGTAAAATTAAATTATTTGAATTAGATAATAATTTAAGCTAATTATCATGTGGGTGTATCTAAAAGTTATTTATTCCTTTAAGTAATTTTACAAAAAAGATAAAATAAATATTAGCATAAAAATTATTAGTAAGGGTTATTGGTATAAGAAAAGAGGTTAAATATCATTGTTTTTTAACTTTACAGGCCATTAAGTCTTAGTTTTTATTGGATCAGCTGTCCACCAATATGCTTTGGACCAAGCAATGAAATCTTTATTTATTCAGCTTACTGGTTTATAAGTATTAATCGAAGAGTTGACTATTGGCAGCCTCGCACTCAATAAATCTTTTAATACCTCTTTTATTTATATATACCATTTTAATATTTTAAAAAATATGAATTTCTTATAACACCACCATAATGATAAAAATAACCTTATTTTAAACTATTTTTTTATGAAATAATGTAACCCAGGCCTCAAGTCTAACAATTTCTCTCTTCAAACCCCAAATCAATGGGATATTCATTTCTCTTGCTCGCAATTTTTTTTTCTTTTTTATCAGTGCTCTTATTTTTTATTCTTACTTTCTCACTCTTGTTTAAAATAAATTTATTATCATTATTATTTTTAATTTTCAACTCTTAAGAGGAACAAAAAGTCCTTCATAATATAGCAATTTAATTTGTTGCTCACCTGAAAAAAAGAGAAATAAAAAACTTTATCAAAATTATTGTTAATTCAAAAAATTTGACTATGTAGGAAAAATTAAGAAAGAGTTGTTTTATTTAGAGAACAAGTTGTAAGAGAGCTTGATGTTATTGGGATTGCCATTGCTAAAAGTAAAGAACTCGATAGTCGAAATCTTATAAAAACAATAACCTATCAGGGGTTGTCACGGGTGTTATCAACATAAAACCTTTGATGTTTAAGTAAGAGAATGAGAATGACACGATAACAAATAAATAATAAGGGAGAGAAGGAAATAAAAAACATGGAGGATATTGTATCTTTACTTCCAATATACCTCTTCCTGCCCTATACATTTAAGTGGGGGCAACTTTATGTAAGAGAAATAAGTAGAAGTATAATTAAGTTAGGAAACTTATCTCATATCCTGCAGGGTTTGAATTTTGTAATGTTATTTAGGACATGTTATTGGATGTAAGTCATTGGGCTCGAGAGCTCATTCATTTATGTCATTGGGTAGGTTTTGTTAAAAATATGGGTATAACAAATATTAATTATCAGTTAAGATTAACCTTAATTAAAACTATTCCTATATATTTCGTTTCATAAACAGATTGTTGTCATCTTTTTGATTGCTACTAGTTAATGGCTTTTGAAATGTATTACAAAGGTTGCCCTTTGTGGAATAATTTATTTCATTGCACTGTAAATACCGATTAAAACTTCAATTAACGTTAATGAAAACTTACAGGAGCAATGAAAAGAGATAAATAATTGCTTTAAAAAGTTCGAACAAAAATTGTTAGATATTTGTACTTTTATGTAATTTTGATGATGGTAAAAAGTAAAATAAGGATGGTAAAAACTTGGGTCTGGTCTAGGTTTGGATCTGGCTGGGATCAACTCAAATTGATTCAGTAACTACCTAAACTTGAGTTTATGCCCTACATTTCCACACATGGGCAGGTCAAGCGCGGCACCTCCAGGACACAAGCTTTTGTTCTAGGCTTCAACTATCTTGATAAGTAAATTAAAAAAAAAATAAAATCAAGAAACTGAATCAATGTTGATCAATCTAACTGGTTGAGATCAAACATGATGACATTACAAATTAAAATCAATTCTTCCTATTACATATGTTTATTATTATTGAAAATAATCATATGTATTTTCAAGAAAAACAAAATTGGTAATCGAATTAAATAAATCAAATAGATAACATCTAACAACAACAACATCATTAACAACAATTGTTTATGCTTGATTTTTTTTCCCGCCTAGGATTGAGCCTATGCAACAAATGGATGTATACTTATACACATAGCAACAAACAAAAGCAGTGAAATGGAGCCAAAAAAGGGGGTTTCTGGCGATCCTACTTCGATACTTAAGTCATTGGCTGGAAAATTTGAGTTAAATCATAAAATATTATGATGTATACTTATACACACAGCAACAAACAAAAGTAGTGAAATGGGGCAAAAAAAAAGGGTTTCTGGCGATCCCACTTCGGTACTTAAGTCATTGGCTGAAAAATTTGAGTTAAATCATAAAATATTAGAGTTCTAGTGAACTTACCTCTCTTTTGAGAGAGAAATTAGATATTTATACTATGTCACATTTTTGTGTGAGTGGATTCCCTTATTTAGGTGAGGGTGAACAGTTATTGGCCTCATTTATTATGGCAATAAAGTGCTACATGGCAGTTATGACTACATCTCTTTTATTTTAGGACTTTGTGGGATGGTGGAGTAACTAGCATAATTCGGAAGAAGAAAGTGGGGCATGTTTTTATGAGGGTTTGTGCTCCTCTTTTTTGGACGTGTGTTCACTTTGTAACCAACTTCCTTGCTCACTTTCTTTGTGTTGCCATGAACTTTACACACTTGTCCGAACAGTCACCACGTTGAACAAAGTGAAATTAGATGATCTTAGGGAGGCCTAACCATTTAAAGGATCCTAACCCATATAATGGGTAATTACTATCGAATGAGTAGAGTACAAATAAGCACAATAAATACTAACTTACGAGGCGTAAATTTGGCGTCCTTCAGCAAGTTTTCAAATAGTTGATTTTTCTTTAGGCACTGCATTTGATTATTTTATAGCACTTTTCATTTTTGCCTAGCTATTTTCTCTCATGGAAATTTTGTATTAATATTTCTTTCCTTCTTTACTTAGCTCTCATGTGTGCATACTTTACTATGAAAACATTTCTTATCGATCATGTCATTAGGTTTCAGGATGAAACTTATAATTTACAGCATTTAGGGTCATAATTGACTTTTGATCTTCAATGTGGGCGTGCGTGATGCTAGATCTTCCTTAAAGGTATAATTTTGTGTAAGAACAAATCATTCATTTACTAAAGAATGTATTCTCTCTAAAAAGTAATATATGTCAATAGCTAGCATGATAATTAATTTTGAATTTCCACGTAAACAATAAGTAAAATATGCATATAACACTCCCTGAGCCGTACAAGCTTACAGTTTCATCTCAGCTGAGAGTACACGACTTAGGTGGTGATTATTCCAACGTGGTATATAAAAAGTAGATATTTCAAAATAACTTCCACGTAAAGTAATATATGTCAATAGCTAACATGATAATTATTTTGTATTTCCACGTAAACAATAAGTATAATATGCATATAACATTTCCTGAACCGTACAAGCTTATTCTTTCATCTCAACTGAGAGTACATGACTCAGGTGGTGATTATTCCAACATCATTTATAAAAAATAGATATTTCAAAATAACTTCCAAGTTAGGTAGTAAGCATACAGATTTCTCAAACTTGGATCTCATTAGGACTTACAAGTTTAGTCACGCTAGAGTTAGATCTTGTTGATTTCCACGTCGTTTTTTTTTTATATTAAGAGTTTTTGAGATTTGATATATTTAAAGGGTTCTATTTATGAGTCATGAACGATTTATTTCAATATTCTCCTATGATCTCATTTTTGCCTGACCTGTTGCGGGATGGAAACTACGACTATTGACGTATGATGAAATTTGATGATGGAATTTTCCTAAATAAATAATTATAAGCTCTGTTGTTGTAGTCTCAGCTTTGTAATAGAGGCAATCATTATGGACTTCTAGTTCTGAGTTTCAGGCGAAGCTATTTTATCATTCTCATCTACACTCTAGTTGCTTCTAATAACTATCCAACGATTGGAAAAGTCATTTTTCCTCCTTCTAGGAAGTATCTTATCTTAGCACCACACCCTGTTGGCCTTTGCTTAGATAAGGCACATTATTTGTACCTAGAGATGGCCAACAGGCCGTGCCATGCCTGCCCAGACCCATCAAAGGAAGTCCATGCATACTCATGTTCGTGTCGTGCTGTGCTCACTATACGTTTCGTGCTATGTCGTACCGTACCTAACTTTTTTTGCTTTATCCCAGCCTGGCACATGTGCCATGCCGTGGAAAAAAAGCCCACTAAACTTTTTTCCTCTTTTTTTAAGAGCGCATGCTAAGTTGTTTTTTTTTAAGCCTATATACTTTTTTTTAGATCGATGTGCCTTTATTCAAATTTAATAGGATAAACAATTCAAAACTCAAGTCCATATTTAATAATAATAAATTAATAATAATAAGAGAATGTAATATTTGTTCCTAAGTTTGACTTTATGGTATTAGAATTCTTTTTTAGTATTTTACAACAACAATAATAATTTTTTTAAGGGTTAACTTTATTGTTAACTTGGAATTACATAGAGTCATACATTATAGTTTGTAATAATATTAATATATATTTATAAAATCATGATATTTATAACTTTATTTATTAAAATCATGATAGCAATTATTCATTTAATAAATTATAAACATAAATCAATTATAATTTTTTTGAAACTAAGAATTAAATAAATTTAAAAGCTTGAGTTAATAAAATATATTAAAAGATTCAATTTCAAGTTACTTATAAAATCATAAAATTTTAAGTTTACTTTTATTAAAAAATAAAACGTACTTATTGCGTGCTTTTTCGCGTGCTTTGCTTTGGTCCATCTCTAATTGTGCCTTACTTTTAAGACCCATATGCCTAAAATCTAAGCCCAGACCACGCATGCGTATGCGCGTACGACTTACTAAACGCGTGCGCGGTCGTGTCAGACGAACACGTGCTATGCCTTGTGCCTTTCGGCCCATTGGCCACCTCAATTTGTACATGTGCTTTTTTTAATCCCTTAAGAGTGGAAGATTATTCTATCAAACAAATGTTAATGATATATAAAATATATGATTTTGATAATACTCACATTTGCATACCAGATGTAACTCCGTATTTTCTACCCTCAATCAGTGCTTGAAATTGAGTATAGTGAATATCGAGGCAAGTTACAATACTTTTAAGCAAACAAATAGATTTTAAATGTTAGTGATATATAAAATATATGATTTTGATAATACTCACATTTGCATACTAGATGCAACTCCGTCTTTTCTACCCTAAATCAGTGCTTGAAATTGAGTATAGTGAATATCGAGGCAAGTTACAATACTTTTAGGGAAATTTACACTATTAACCAAAAAATTTTAACAACTTTCACAATTAACCACGGTAACTTTTTTCTATCAACATTAGCCAAAATCAATGTTGCTTTCCCAAATTACCCTCGAAAGTTTCGTTCTCCCTTTCGACACAAACAAAAATCAAAGCAAGACTGCACTCTTCCACTAACGGCAAAAAGCGGCAAATACCGAGGAAATAAATAAACTTCGACATCCACCCATCCAGATCTAACAGCATCTACATTACTGCATTCACTACAAGAAAACTGCCAATAGATGACAGCCACTTTATGATAGAAATGACTTTATCATATAAGAATGATGGATGTGTGATAGAATTAAGGTCTGTCAAACAATTAATGATGTACTTATGATAGAAATATTATATATCAATACGTTATGATACTTGTATGATAGAAATTTATTCAGTCACACACATTATGATAGAAATCTAATGTTGACCGCATTTGATGAAATTTAAAAATATTATTTTAAGTTTTTGAAAAAGTTAAACGCAGCGTTTAACATATAAAATGATTATTAAGAAAAAACAAAACGAAGGTGTAAGCCCAAAAAAAAACCTAAGTCCTAAACATTCACAACACAAATCACTTCACTCTCACACGCGTGCGCAAAGGCCATTGAAACCTAAGGGGCAGTCACCGTCACTCTCACTCTACTCTGAAACCCTAGCTACAGTCACCGTTACACCCTCATTCAATCCTTGGCACATTTTCGCCATCACATTACTCACAATCAACGGTTAAAGGTTTACCTGGAATTTTCTGTAGGAGTTACCATCGAAATTTTCGGTTGCTGGAGGTTGCGTGGCTACTCCAGATCGTCTCTCACAAGTTCCTAAGGCAAAGAATAACTTGGATTTGCTGCTGGATTAGGCTCGTGACAGATCGCAAATTTGTTGACTGTGAGCTGGTATTGCTCGATCCGGCAGGACCGACTTGTGAGGCAACCTGGGTTGGTTTGCAGATGACGGTAGCTGCTGTTTAGAGACGTTCGGGGTGATCAAAGAAAGGGTTGGAACAACGATTTTGTTGGGAGGTAAAAGCCGTGAGCTGGGTTTTTTTGTTGATTGAATTTTTACTGTTTTTAGTTGTCGATTTTTGTCAAGATGAGGAAGGGATGACTATTTCTTAAGTATTTGGGATATTATCATGTTGTTGGGGAAGATGTTGTGTGCTTGTTCAGGTGAGCAATTCAAATTCGAGGCCGAGAATGCACCACAGTCACTGGAGTCATTGGCCACTAGAGATTTCTGCTGGCTTTTCTTCGAGAGCCACGAGATTGGGATTCCAAAGTTGATGATATTCAAGTGGATGGTGAATCAACTCTCAAAAGCTCTCCTTAAACCATGAAGTGGGTTTTGGTGATTTATTGCTAATCATGATTAACTTTTTAATTAATTGCTTGTTTTGTTTTGATATGGTTAGTAAATGGTTTGAATTGAATTGAGTTTAGGAAGCAAGGGCTTTGTTGGGAGGCTCGAGTAGAGGGAATTATGATGTCGCACTTCGTGTATTCCGGTGGTATTGTATGATGTCCGCAATAGATTCTCGTCACATCAAAACCAAGTATGTCATATGTTTGTGTGTGCTGGTCTATTGTATATCTGTGAGGTATAGCTTGGTCCTAGATTTTAAATTTATAACCTCATTTATCTGCTCGCAAAGATTAGTGGTGTTTGTTAGTGCTCAACTTTTTAGATGACGAGCGACTCGACAAATGTAATCACACCGGAAGGACAACTAGTGAAAGTGTGGTAAAGGATGCATTGATGAGGCATGTCTCACCGCTAAAGGGAGAGTTATAACTACTCGTCAGATCGAATATACACCGCCTTGAAGTGTAAAAGTCACGATTTAACGGTAGGAAATTGGTATTTGTTGGCATGTCCTTAAGGACATATCTTGACGCCGCTGAAGGATGGAAAGGCACCAATTGATCCGTCCACTTTGGTAACAACACTTAAGACTTCAGATTTTGCCTATGTCTATTAACTTGATGTTACTAATACTTATGTTTAACTGTGATGGGTTGAGATTCTACGCTTTTAGCCATATTGATGAAAAATTATTTCAAATCAACTAAATCTTGATCTATTGAAATGCTCAATCGCCAAATAAAGGCTTTGACATATTCTTCTTTGTTGGTTAATGTTTATCATAATGTGTGATATCATCTTCTCATCTTGCTCCTTTATTGTGAAAATTTAGCTATCTCGACATCTTCCTTGCTTGTTTTAATAATACCGTAGGTGAAAGTGGAAGATATTGATGCCTATGCTCCAAAGGATTTGCTTATTGTTACAACCGGTTCACAAGTAAGTTAATCTTGATCACCTGATCCCCGATGTGTTGACCACAATAGTTTATTGACCGTACCATCATCTTGCCGGTGTGTGACTCTACATGTTGTTGTGTCGTGCGTAACCACGTCGCCTTAATCTTGCGTCATATGGAGGTAGTCATTCTCTCAAATTGACCAACTAAGATGTAATTCAGATTCGCCAAGGTAATAAGATGTATAGTATGCGCTGGTTTATAGGCAAATCCTATCTTAAAAATTTATTCCTAAGTACTTAGTTCAACATGGTACATGTTATTGAATTGAATTGAAATTGAAATTGAATTAAAATATATTATAATATTTTAAAAGCATGCCCACCGTGGAAGGCTCATCCGGGCAATTCAAACCAAGTTTTAATTTCATTGTTGATTTTATTTATATATGATATCTAGAACGGTATGCCTCAATCAAATGCCAACAATTCATTGAATGAATTATTTATATGTCTTAGTAATATTAGTTCCCTAACATGGAAATCCTCGTGAAACTTTTCATCCGTAATAATTTACGTTAATTCCGCCATAGATTTAACTCGATCGTATCATTATTTAACATGCTGATATTTTCCGTTAACATTTGCATTTGGCTTTGAATTTCTAAGTGGTTCTTGTCGAGTTTCGTTATCTCTTCCATGCTTGGGTATTTTAGTGGAAGTCTCTGCATGAGAACTCTGTTTGTAGGAAAGCACTTTGTAACGCATTATGCCTGTGGAATCTTGTGGCCGACTCTAAAGGAAATAAACTAATTTCATTCATAAAACTTCTCTAAGGTGTTAGAAATTTCATGACTTTGGCCACCGAAAGCGATCAAGGTCATGCATACGATATTTTCTGTTAACATTTGCATTTGGCTTTGAATTTTTAAGTGGTCTAGTTGCTGAGTTTCTGTTATCTCTTCCATGCTTTGGGTATGTTAGGTGTAAGTCTCGGTGCATGAGAACTATGTTTGGTAGGAAAGCACTTTTGCAAACGCATTATGTGAAACCACAGAATTTCTTTGCTGTTTTTTTATTTACTGGATGTTTACTGAAATTATGGTATATGTACTGGATGTTTACTGGAATTATGGTATATGTACTGGATGTTTACTGAAATTATGGATTAAGTTTTGCACTACAGCCACTGGATGCCTTTTTCTCTTGTTAAACTTGATACATTTGTTCTTAGTTGCTGGATTTTGTTCTTAGTTCTGCACATACAGATTGACAGAATTGAAGCTACTGGACTTGAGAGTTTGGCTGGGTATTTTTCAACATGGTAGTTTATATATGTACCGGATGTTTACTGGAATTATGGTATATGTACTGGATGTTTACTGGAATTATGGTATATATACTGGATGTTTACTGAAATTATGGATTAAGTTCTGCCACTGGATGCTTTTTTTGCTTGTAAAACTTGATACATTTGTTCTTAGTTACTGGATTTTGATAGTGTTGGATATAATTGTTGGCTAAAACTATTTTCGGATATCATTATTAATATAATCTGTTTTCCGATTTAATATAATGTATAATTTAATTTTTAGTTCATATGAATTTATGCCTGAATTTCATTGTACAGGAATGCATAAATTAAAATGAAATGCATAAATTAAAATAAAATATTTCATAATTACGTTTAATATAAATTTAAAATTTATGACATAAAATATTAATCATAAAATAAGTCATAAAAAAATTTAATGACATAAATTATCAATCACAAATTCCATCACAAATTAATATTTTACCCGCCAAAATTGTCCATACCATAATTCACGCGCGAATATCAATTTTCCCGCCAAAATTTTAAAATAAAAAAAATCACATTTCCCGCCAAAAAATATAATAATTTATTCATTTTTTTCCATGACTGATATATGACATTTAAACGCTATCATACGTTAATGACATATTTTTGTTCTATCATAAAAGAGTGACAGGTACATAGACGATAGAAAATTCACTGTCATCCACCCCCCTTTATGATAGATTTTTGCAGTCATCTATTGGCAGTTTTTTTGTAGTGATTAGGTAAGAATTATAAGAATTATTTTATCATTCACTAAACTGTGTGAGAGAAATGCGACGGGAGGAAAAAATGATGCGACGGGCAGTAAAATAGCACCAAACCCAGGTGCGACGGGAGCCCGTCGCACGTAGCCAAGTGCGACGGGCTAAGTGCGACGGCTGCCCCGTCGCACCTCAGAGGCAGTGAAACTGCCTCTGACTTTTGTTGCGACAGGCTTACTGTCGCACAATAATTTGTGCGACAGGCAGTCTGTCGCACCAAAAGTCAGAGGGAGTGTTGGTGTCGCACCATGCCCAGGTGCGACGGGTTGCCCGTCGCACCGATAAGCAGGTTCATTGGAATTAATTTTTTGTAATCCGTAATTAATTTTTTTTTTAATTTCAGGCATGGATTCAGTTGTGCTTCAATTGTGTTATGATGGTTGGTGGCAGACATTGGAAGACGGGCGTATGGAGTATGTGAATGGAAAAAATAGAGCCTTTTTAGTTGAAAAAAATTATCTGTTTGATCAATTTTTTGCAAGAGTATGTGAGGTATTACAAATAAATTCTCATGAATATAGTATTACAATGAAGACAACTTTGAGGTCGGCAAACACATTGTATCATATATGTACATTGCCCATGGATATATCCGATGATGAAATGGTGAAGGTTGTGTTGCCGCGTGGCATCAATATGGGTAACTATGAACTTATTCTATATTTGTTACCTGACACCTCGAGTTCCGTGAAGATGTTGAGCCACCCGTTGAAACGAAACTTCTTTTAGAGCAAATATGTCGGCCCGATAATGAAGATGAGGTGTTACGAGGGCATCGTTGCACGATATTACTCTTCTTTCAGCGATAATTATGTAAACATTGATGATAGCGGCATTACGTTACGGGATGTTGGAGAAGATATATTACCGATGCGACATCGTTGGGCGACAATATTCTCGTATCACAATAATGAATTCCGTGAGATTGATGATCATGTTGATAACGAGAGAGATAATGTTTGTGCGAACCTTTTGATCACTGTAGGGCGGTCCTTATGTCAATAATCTTTGGTGATGATGGCGGGCCGGTCCTTCAACATTCCGTCGTTTGACGCATGAGGATGAGTGTGAAGCGACATTCCTTTGAATAACGAGACACTCGATCTGTTCTTCCAATATCTGGATCGAGAAGGAGGATTGACCCGCCGTAAATCTTGCTCGATTTTACCTTGAACATGGTTGCTCCAAGCTTGCATAGCGATTGTGGCTCGGATGATATCGATTAATGGGTAGACTATTTCTTTGAGAAGAATGAGTTAATATTACAAGCTGAGGTTGCCCAGAGATAAGTTTGATTTCAAGATTGAATGACGGTCAACAACCACCGTTTTGAAGCTCATTGTAGTTGAATTATGTAAATGGCGCCTTGCGCAATTAGAAGTTCTAACGAGCATAATGTACCTTGGGTGGTGAAGAGAATAGACAATGTACATAGTTGCCATAATGAGGTATTTTCGATGGTCGTCATCAAGTAAGTCGAGTTGTCGGTCGTATTATCGA
This sequence comes from Citropsis articulata, assembly GCA_030449925.1. Taxonomy (NCBI): domain Eukaryota; kingdom Viridiplantae; phylum Streptophyta; class Magnoliopsida; order Sapindales; family Rutaceae; genus Citropsis; species Citropsis articulata. The sequence goes on along the minus strand of JASUUH010000051.1, from coordinate 1,525,930 downwards.
GATAAATATATTCAAGATAAAGAATTTACACCCCAAATGATATCGAGGCGGATATGCAGCGGAGATGCGGTGTTCAATTAACATACCGGCAAGCATATCGGGCTAGAGAAGTTGGTCTTGAAATAGTTCGAGGTAACCTGCAGTCATACAACTTACTACTAAATACTCTCATGTACTCACCAAAGCGAATGAGGTGCGGTGACTCACACTTTGGAGCTGGATGGAGATGGTCATTTCTTGTACTACTTTGTAGCACTTGGATCTTCTATCAAGGGTTTGATGCAGTACATTCGGCCTGTTATTGCTGTAGATGGTACTCATCTAAAGGGGCGATATCGGGGAAGTATGTTCGTTGCAACATGTCTAGATGGTAACAATCAATTGTATCCGATAGCAATTGGGGTCATGGATTGAGAAAATAATGCTTGGGAATGGTTTATGATGAAGTTACAGTGATTGGCGATCTATCGGAGTTAGTAATTATCTCCGATCGATGCACTGCCATTAGGAGAGTTGTTCTGAAAGTATTTAATAATGCAACTCATGGCATTTGTTTTTACCATGTCAAAGGTAATATTAAGTCGAAGTTTAGGATGTCCAAAGCTATTTGGGATGAATTTGAGCCTGCCTTCATTAATGAAAAGCATCTGGACATGAAGAATTTAAAAGACAACTTGAAGGGTTGTGGATGCTCCACTCGGGTGCTGCTGATTATTTAGAAAATAATGTGGGTACATGTAATTGGGCAAGGTCTCAGTTTGAAGGAAGGAGGTATAGTATACTTACAACCAATATCGCCGAGAGTGTGAATTCTTTTATGAGAGAACAGCGAAAATTTCCCGTAACTCATCTTGTTGATTACTTCAGAAGAATATTGCAGCAATGGTTTTATGAGAGAAAAATTACGGTAGAATCAATGAGTACTCGGCTAACAACATGGGCGGATGAAATAATCAACGAAAGAAAAACTATAGGCGGAATGATCGTTCGGCGGTGGCTCGTATCGATTTCAAGTCTTTGGGAGGTGGGATTAAGGAAGGCTTAGTTGACTGCGGCGAGAAAACTTGCTCATGTAGAGTATTTCGACTTGATCGACTTGTATGTGCTCATGCAATTGCCGCTTGTAAGGCTGCGAGTGGATTTCATAAATCTTTGTTCGGATTTTACACTAAGGAATCGTTGGTAATAGCCTATACCTGACCGGTGGAGCCGGTTGGCGATGTGTATGATTAGGAAGTTCCGTGAAATTCAAGAAATGGTGGTGTTTCCCCAGTTGAGGCACCCTCACCGTCGCGTAAAACTCGAGAATACCCTCGGTTGGTGAGGACGTGCTTAGGAGGCTGATTAGGTCGGTCGATGTAATGAGCGGGACATAACCGTAGCGATGTAAGAATCCCATTGCTGCGAGTCGAAATTAAATGTATTATTTGACTGATTTATTAGTTAAAACCATCATATAATGTTTTTGTATTGAATGCTGATATTTATATTTTTTAATAATAATAAACAAAATTTTGCCCCATGACGCGAGGCCGAGCCCAGCCAGCTGCTACCGCCAATATTGAACCGAAATTGATTTTTGGATGTTGATGCCCCTCGTCGGCTGCAGCGCGCGCTGTCGGCTGCCATGCCAGCCTGCTGAGGCCGAGGCCGCCCACGCCCCATTTGCGCTCACGTCGAGCGCCAGTTGCGCTGTCGCGCGCGCGATTGGTGCTCGGCAGCCCGCGCCCCATTTTTTCCCACCGCCATTAACAATCCCCCCACCACCATTAACAACCACAAATGCTCAATCCATCATCACCACCACCACCACCACCACCACAACAACAACAACTACTACTACAACAACCACTACAACAACAACTACTTCAACAACAACACTAGCAACAACTCAAAATAGCAAAATAAAGAAAAAATGAAGTTATAACTCACCTAGGGTTTCAATTTTACTCTTTGCTTTTGGAGATTTCGGAAGTTTTGCAACGTAATACACCTTGTTTCAGCCGGCAACGATGGATTCCCCTGCCGATCTACTATGCCGACGATGTATATGGGATTCCGGTGAGTGATTTCGATGGAGGGAGAGGAGGGAGAGAAGCGTGAAAGTGATGAGGGTATTTTGGTCCTCAAATTTAGTTTGTGGCTAATGTTGATTGAAAAAAAGTTGAAAGGTTAAAAATGAAAAAGATGAAATTATTTTGGTTAATTTTGTAAATTTCCCATACTTTTAAGCAAACAAATAGATTTTAATATTCCTTCTTAAAATAACAATAACAATAACGTTTACTGCAATTGGAGATCTTAAAATTTCTAGCATGAGATTTACTTTTATAAGTAGTTAATCCCATTGGGTTTTCCAAATTGTTAGGAGCTGAGTTCTTACTCCACTTCAATCAATGGTTATAATCCCCTTATTCTTTTAACATGCATGAATTATTCACATTTTGATATTGTAAATGGCTGTACATGGACATTTTTTCACCCTTGAGTAGATAATTTGCTCTTCTAAAAGTTGGGCTTAACGATGCATATGCAAAATAAATATTGGTGATAATGATTTCTCAACTACATTGTAGGTTAGCAATTTCTAACCCTTTTAGCCTTAGTTTGGCTACTATATTTTCACAACTTATCCTATATCAAGTAAAGAAATATCATATCATTACCACATAAGGTGTTAAGAAGTCACACTTCAACAAGTAAGGTGTTAAAATATCGCACTTTAGTTAGAAAAAAACTTTTTACTTGCTGAGAATACCTTAACATTTATCTCACAAATCTAACTTTTGAGCTGAACTTTTAAATTTAAGATGGCACATATTATGCATTCGATAGCGAGGTTATCTTAGTCCTTTATATATTAAGATTTTCATGCAATGAAATTTCCTGACTTGAAGCAATAAAATATAAGTGGTGAGCATTGTAATGCAAATTATTTGTGCACATAAAAGGCATACTAATGATGGTTACTTTAATCCTTCTTTTTTAGTTACCCTTTGATTAGTTGTGTATCTCGAAAGACATCATCAATTAAAAAATGAATCACTATGCTGAAATTGATGATTGATTTGATCGTAATTAATAATTGAATTGGTGTAAGCTCTCCTTCTAGTGCCAACTGTTACGCCTAAGTTTTTTTTGCTTGGGGTCAAACCAAGTGCAACAGATGAAGGTACACTGCACATACAGTAACAAACAAAAAGCAGTGAAATGGGGCTCGAAAAAAGGGTTTTCCAACGATCCCACTCTGATACTTAAGTCAACGGCTGGAGAATTTGTGTTAAATCATAAAATATTGGAGTTCTAGTGAACTTACTTCTTTTAAGAGAGGAGTCGGGTATTTATACTATGCCACATTTTTATGTGAGTGGGTCCTCTTATTTAGGTGAGTGTGAGCAGTTATTCCCCTCATCCATTGTGAGAATGAAGTGTCTGCATGGCGATTATGGTTTCATCTCCTTTATTTTAAGAGGTTGTGAGATGGAGTAGTTGACATAATCTAACCCCAAGAGTGATGGAAGAAGAAAGTGGAGCATGTTTTTAGGAGTAGAATTTGTGCTCCTTTTTTTTTTGGATGTGTGTTGGCCTTCTAACCAACTTCCTTACTCACTTTCTTTGTGTTCTTATGATTCTTTCTTAATGATAAACATTATCTCGATATTTTAGCCCTATTGGCATTGTTTTTTTACCAAATTAAAGCCTCAATCGAGGGTTCCTTACTTTCCACCTCGAGAGGTCTTCAATTCCGAACTGATGATTTGTGATTCTACCTTTAAGGGATATAACTTTTCCTTATAGAGACTGTGACCCCCTCGAGGTGGTACGAGTGATTAAATTCCATATCAACAACGGCAACAACAGCAGCAGCAACAACAACAACAACAAAAACAACAATTTCATCATTTTTTAAATAAGTTGGGAAAATTGCATGAAATGGAACTAAAAATTAAGAAGTCAAAAAATCATTAGCATGAGTTGTGATGGTGGGGCGATGGCAGTAGAGCCGGTTGCTGAGAAAGTGGTTGTTGCACGAATGTGTGGGCTGTAGGCTATGCTCTGTGACTGTGACAATGGAGACCAGAGCGAAGCTGTGTGCAAAGACCAGTAACATTTATAGTGCGTTTACTTACCGGATTGGGGAACGGAATCCGGAATCGGAATGATTGACGCGTTTACTTCGCAAAAATAAGAGGGGAATCGAAATCGGAATGGCGAGACCCACATATATTTGGGAATGGGGAATGGGAACTTGATTCCCATGGGGGGAGGTGGGAATCAAGTTCCCATTCCTTGAACTACCCATTTTGCTCTTCCCCAAAATAAAAAATACCCATTTTGTCCTAAGTTATAATTAATTAATATATTATTATAATTAATTAATTATTATGATTAATTAATATATTATTAACTATAATTATTAATAATTATAGTTCTTGAATAAATAATCATAATAATTAATATATTATTAATATTATTACAATAATTAATACATTATTATTTGAATTAATTAATTATTATATTATTATAATAATTATTATAATTAATTCATATATTATTAATTAATTAATATAATTATTACTTTTAATTAATATATTAACATATTATTAACAATAATTATTAATAATTATAATTTTTGAATAAATAATCACAATAATTAATTTATTGTTATTGTTATTATAATTAATTAATATCTTTGTTATAATAATTACTAATATAATAATTATAATTAATTCATATATTCTAATTAATTAAATACTTTAATTATTACTATTAAATAATATAATAATATATTATTTAACAACAATATATTAATAATTATAGTTCTCAATAAATAATCACAATAATTAATGTATTATTATTTTAATTAATTAATTAATATATTATATCATAATAATTATTAATATAATTATTATAATTCATATATTATAATTAATTAATATAATTATTACTATTAAATAATATAATAATATATTATTAACAATAATATATTAATAATTATAGTTCTCGATTAAATAATCACAATAATTAATACATTATTATTTTAATTTATTTATTTATATTTTATTATAATAATTATTAATATAATTATTATAATTAATATATATATATAATTAATTAATATAATTATTTCTATTAAATAATATAATAATATATTATTAACAATAATATATTAATAATTATATTTCTCGATTAAATAATCATAATAATTAATACATTGTTATTTTAATTAATTAATATATTATTATAATTATTATTATAATTAATTCATATATTATTATTAATTAAGTAATATAATTATTACTACTAATTAATATATTAATACATTTTTAACAATAATTATTAATAATTATAATTTTGAGTGAATAATCACAATAATTAATATATTATTATAATTAATTAATTAATATTAATATTATTAGTTAATATATTTTTATAATAATTGTTAATATAATTATAATAATTAATTAATAAAATTTTACAATTAATATATTAGTTAATAATAATAATAATTATAATAATAATCCACAATCTTTTTAGTAATTTATTCTAATCAATTCGTTCCGATTGATTCCTATAGTTTAAATCTAATGATTAAAACTTAAATTTACTCATTTAATTTCGATTTCACAAATTCTTTCCCTATCCGATTTAGTTTCATTCCGATTTATCTTGCTCACGCAAGAAAACAAGCGCATTCAACTGCTAAGAAGTGAGAAAGGATATCGAAGCTGTCGACTATTGTATGATGATTCTGTGGGTTGATTGCAGCACAAGGGCCACATTTTTGCGAGTTTAGGCACTGTGGGTGGTGGCTGCTAGTTTAGAGGTGGTTTGCGGGTGGTGGCTTGTGTTGTGTATATAATGTGTTTTAGTGTGTTTAGTTATGTCGAGGATTCGAGTTAGTTAATGTTTTTATATTATTTTTTAATTTATTTATTAAAATTAAAAAAATATTTCCAAGCATAGATCCGAATTTTAGTTTTTTTGTCACGCTCGGACCGGATGCCCAAGAAGAGTAACCAAAATCGAATTTTCTCTTAACACAAACAAAATTTTACCCAAATCGCATAGGCTAGATTTTATCTAAATGTAGATCGAACATTTATTCTTACCAAGCCTAAATTAAAAAATAATTAGAAGGATTTTAAAAGATTTCTGAAGGGGTGCCAATGGTCCACCTCTTACGCGAAAGATATAGTTAATGCACTTAAACAATTTGAACATTTTGATTATTGATAATTCAATGTGATCTTCAGTCAAACCAATTCACCAGGATTTCACGATTATGATAATGCAGACATTCAAGATTTTTACGTTTATATATCATTCATTAATCTATTTTTTATTTTTTATTTTTTTGTAATTTCTGTGGACATTGTTGTGAGTTCAAAAGATCAATTTAAAGTGTCAACAATCAAACACCCCCGACTTTAAAAAGTTCCCTGCAATTGGAGGGACCTATGCCTTTCTTTTCAGGGGGTCGCCTTGACACTTAGCAGCCTTACAAATTCAGAGGTTCAATGGATGTTTCCCTTTCACCGAACCAGGCTGGTTAAATGGTTAGGTTAATAGACCAGAATGGCTCAGAGCCTGGTCAGACTAGACCCATCTGAGGTTCAGGGTCTGCGAGACGAGTCCAGAGCCACAGGGGTCCGATTTTTAAACCCAATTTTGTCCCCTCACGGCACGGATCCCCATAAAACCCTGCTAGGCTTCGGCTTTTCTTCTTTTTTCATTTTTTGGAGGGTTTCCGGAAAACGGTGTCGTGTTAGTGTGACAGTGCACTGGGGGATTCCATAAAGGCTTTATCTTTTCAGAGTGTGTGAAGATCAGAGTAGGCAGATTGGGGAAGAGGATCTCCCTCAATTTTAACAATTGCGTTGACGTGTCAAATCACCTTTTTTTATTCCCAAAGATACCCCCATCTTGTGTGTTGTGATGGATCATTCTTTTCCACTTTTAGCTCGGCAATCCTTCGCTTCATTTTTCTTTTAGCCACGGGTCTGAATGTCTGATTCATAAACTCCCAACAAGACAGTCAATAAATGCAACTACGCGTCAGTGAAATCGCTGGGGCCCCAATGCAATTTCCCTAAAGTTTCAGTCGTGTTGAGTTATTAACCAAGGAATAAATCAAAGAACCGAGGGCGTTTGGGGAAAAAAACTGATGTAACGTATCACTGACAATCTGCGAGGAGGGCAGAAGGTCGCGTCTCAATCCGAGTCGTCTCCTTGTGCCGTGAAACGCGGACTACAGTCCCCCCACAACATCAACCCCTTACTTTGTCAGTCGTCCCCTGTCTCTGGGTCCCACCTCTTACGTGGCTGCTTTTCACTCGGTAATCCCCCGCCTAATCATAGCTCCGAATTATTTACCTACGTCACGTCCCATCGCATCTCCCTCTCTTCTTTGTGAATAAGGGTCCGCCTACGCTACAGGTAAAGTAACGTACATTCAGCTTGTAAAATTTCATTCAGATCCCTATATTTTGTGTTATTTATAATTTATTCATAAATATTATAAAAATTTTTAATTATAAAATTTTATTTTACTCCCTTACACTTAATTTTATTTTATTAAAATTATAGAGTACGAATTCGCCTCATATAATTTTAATTTTTCAAAATAACATTCATTTAATTAAAGTTGTTTTATAATGCTTTCATATAATTAATAAAATTTATTAAAATAAAATTTTATAATACTTTCACTATATTTTATGAATTTCATTAATAAAATTCATATAATACTCACTTCTGTCAATTATCTTTCGTATATAACGTTCGTTAAAATAAAAGTTATTTTATAATACTTTCATATAATTAATAAATTTATTTTACTTATGTTATAAATTTATTTTATAACATTCATTTAATAAATTTTTTCATATAATTAATAATAATTCATTTTCGGAGGTAGGATGATATCATAATAATACTCATTTTCGGAGGTAGGATGAATTATTATTAATTATATGAAAATGAGTATTTTTCATAAATTTATTATATTTTTCATATAATTAATAATAATTCATCTTACCTCCGAAAATGAGTATTATTATGATATCATCCTACTTCCAAAAATGAATTATTATTAATTATATGAAAAAATTTATTAAATGAATGTTATAAAATAAATTTATAACATAAGTAAAATAAATTTATTAATTATATGAAAGTATTATAAAATAAATTTTATTTTAATGAATGTTATATATGAAAGTATTATTGAGTGTAAGGGAGTATTATATGAATTTTATTAATGAAATTCATAAAATATAGGAAAGTATTATAAAATTTTATTTTAATAAAATTTATTAATTATATGAAAGTATTATAAAATAAAATTTATTTTAATGAATGTTATATATGAGAGTATTATTGAGTGTAAGGGAGTATTATATGAATTTTATTAATGAAATTCATAAAATATAGGAAAGTATTATAAAATTTTATTTTAATAAATTTTATTAATTATATGAAAGTATTATAAAATAAATTTTATTTTAATGAATGTTATATATGAGAGTATTATTGAGTGTAAGGGAGTATTATATGAATTTTATTAATGAAATTCATAAAATATAGGAAAGTATTATAAAATTTTATTTTAATAAATTTTATTAATTATATGAAAGTATTATAAAATAAATTTTTTAATTAAATGAATGTTATTTTGAAAAATTAAAATTATATGAGGCGAATTCGTACTCTAGAATTTTAATAAAATAAAATTAAGTGTAAGGGAGTAAAATGAAATTTTACAATTAAAAATTTTTTATAATACTTATGAATAAATTATAAATAACACAAAATATAGGAATCTGAACGAAATTTTACAAGCTGAATGTACATTACTTTACATGTAACGTAGGCGGACCCTGTGAATAAAGGGTTCCTCTTATAATACACTGTATAAGATACAGCCACTTTTTTTTTTTTCAGCACCGGTACTATTAGAATATAACCTAAAATTTCGGTATTTCACAAATTTAGTAGGAATATCAAATATAAAACCGGTGAAAAATAAGTTGAAACACATGAACCAATAACAGAGAAAGTACAACGAAAATTAGGAACTCATCTAACGGAAAATAAAAGCTACTTGGAATATAAGGAATATCAAACTTAAACTCGGTGAAAAAAAAGTTGAAACACTTGAACCTCTAAGATAGTAAGTGCAACGAAAATTTGGAACTGATTTTACTGAAAATAAAAGCTACTTGGAATATAACCTAAAATTCCTATTTTTAATTTAGTAGGAATATCAAACATAAAATCGGTGAAAAAAAGTTGAAACACATGAACCAATAAGAGAGAAAGTCTGAAAATTAGGAAGCTGATTTAACGGAAAATAAAAGCTACTTGGAATATAACCAAATTCCGATTTCACGATTTAAGTAGGAATATCAAACATAAAATCGGTGAAAAAAGTTGAAACACATGACCCAATAAGAGAGAAAGTGCAACGAAAATTGTGAATCGATTTAACGGAAAATAAAAGTTCTTGGAATATAACCCAAAATTCCAGATTATTTACCAATTTAGTAGAATATCAAACATAAAATCGGTGAAAAAAGTTGAAACACATGACCCAATAAGAGAGAAAGTCTCGAAAATTAGGAATCGATTTAATGAAAATAAAAGCTACTTGGAATATAACCCAAAATTTTGATTTGAATTTAGAGGAATATCAAACATAAAATCGGTGAAAAAAAAGTTGAAACATATGACCCAAAACTTGAGAAAGTGCAACGAAAAAAAAAAAAAAAAAGGTTGTATGAGATACAGCACTGTACACTATAATGACTCGTGAATAAAAAGCCCTTTCCTCCCCCTCCCTCCCTCCCTCCCTCCCCACCCCCCACCCCCCACCCCCAACCTTTTATTTAATGAATTTTCCATTTTAAACTTTTTTTTTAATTATTTTTGGAATTTCCGATAGCTAGAGATCTGTACGCGTATGGGCATATTTACCCGCATTATCTAGGCTGCCATTGAAAGATCGGATTAGACTTGATTAATTTATAAGATCAGATTAAATTAAATTAAACAAAATAATATTGTAGTGTTTTTTTGTTTGACACAGTGTTGGATAAGATTATATTAAATTTAATTTAATAGAACTAAAATAATTATTTTTAAATTATATTACTATTTATTAAATTAAATTTTTAATTTTTAATATTATTGTAATTAAATAATTGAATTTTTTTTAATTTTAACATATTGCATACTAGTTAAAATAAACTATTGAATTGAAATTTTGATTTATTCTTAATTTTAAAAAGTTGAAAATAAACTATTGAATAAAAGTTTGATTAATAGCAATAATAATACATCTAAATTTTTTATTCGAATATATGAATATTTAAGAGGATTTAATATCATTTAGATCCAGAATATTTGAATTTTTATTTGAATATGAATTGGTGAAAATCAATTTTAATAGAGATTCAAACGCACGTGTATCTATATCCACATCAAAATTTTTTTATACAAAATTCACAATAGTTGTTTTCTTTTATTCAATTGAAAAATAGGTTATATGAAATTGCCACATTAGATTATGTACACCCAAAATTCCCATCCATAAATTCTTATGCAAAATTCACATTAGTCATTTTTATTTTCAATTCTCTTGAAAAATAGGCCATATAAAATTGCCAGGTTGGTTTCTTCTATAAACTTTTTTACAAGAATATAGTGGCATTGTCATTATTATTTTCTTTTTCTAAATTGCTAATTATAATAGAATTATTTGCAATTGATAGTAAGGGTAAAAAACCAAAGAAAAAAAAAATATATATATATATATAATTAAAGACCAAAAATATATCGTTTACATTAAGTGTAAGCATTCTCCTTTTTATGCAAACATTATAGGCGATGGGATAGACCTTTAGTCTTTTATAGGGTGTGATTGACTGCGCAATTAACCACTGTGGTCCCTGTAACCGTGACGTAATCGAATCAGAATTTTCTTGGGACACATTAAGATCGAAGGTTTCCTAAATTTCCATGATCGTGTGTCAAATATATATATTTTTTAATTTCAAATGGACGGTCTGATTTTAACGTGGGTAAGTTAAAATAGCATCATTATTACTTTCATCAGCATTTCTCTCTAATGTCACATCTGCAGGAAGAATTCACCCAGTCAATGACAGCCCAACTTTCAATGACATTTGCTATTGTGCGCCGAAATGGTCACTTATTTATTTCGATTTGACTATCATTGACCAGCAATTATTATTTTTTATTAAATCATAGATTGGTAGCGTGATTGTGTTAGTAATTTGGCAAGAAGGTTAAGGTTACAACGGAACATTATTGTAAGGGGACTTGCTAAGGGGACCACGAGTGCGCGGGCGAGAGAAATAAAATCGAATCCAGGAGATGACACGTCCAAGATGTGTCCAACTCCCCAATAATGCAATTCACTTTGCAAGTCAGATCCCATGATATTCCAGGTGTAGTGTCTTCTGGTAAAATGTAAAATTACCTGATCAAAACTTGACTGGCAGAAAATTTCTCAATTATTGATGGCTCTCTCTAATTCAACCAGTAGTTTGTATTTATCCTCACAATCGGTTAACCGACTGTCCTATCTCTAATTTTGGCCGTACGGTAACTGCTCGGTTCAGAAAGTGGAATCAAATTTAATATCGTTTGGTTTATAACTTCTTCTGGTTTGATTTGTAAAATTGAACTTAAATAAATAAAAATTCACTTTAAAATTTTAAATTAAAAATACTTCAAAATCGGGACTAAACTAAAATCAATCGATTTCTTAAAACCAAATAATTTTTTTCAAAAATAAAATCCCAAAATTAAAAATTTTGATTTAGTTTACTTTAGTTTGGATTAAACCAAACCATAATCCACCCCCATAATATGTGTGGGTTAAAATAATGTTTAGTAGTTATATTAAATAAAATGGTATTTTTTATCCAAAAAAAAAATTGTATTTGGGTGCGTATAGTTTGAATGGGATGGACACCATGGGCCAGTTAATTCTGCAAACTCAAACCCCATAAAATTTAAATTACAAACCTAGACCCAGCGGATTTTAATTTTTAAGACCTACATAAATGTTTAATATATAAATTTATAATAATAATATCAAATTCTATATAACATACTCAATTTTATATTTAAACAATATAAATGAAAAATTAAAATTTCAACATCAATCCAACACAAATTCTGCATTTAAAATTATAAATGTTTAATATATAAATTTATAATAATAATCGCAAATTCCATATAACATACTCAATTTTATATTTAAACAATATAAATGAAAAATTAAAATTTCAACATCAATCCAACACAAATTCACGAATTCAAATATAAATTACACAAATCCATTTAAAAAACACAAACTAATATACAAAAATAACAATTATATTTCATTTTATCATTTAAAATAAGCTCCAAGACAAGATCATTCACCACCACAAGCACTCATCCAACACGATGTCTACAATAATAATTAAGATTAATATTTTCAAATACTAATTCGAAGAAAAGTATTATAATAATAAAATAATCCATGTATTAAGTTAAAGAAAAATAGTACATACAAAATTATAATAGATAGATGCGTTTCGAAGGAAAAATGTCTTTAGTTTTCTTTAGGTCATGACTTTAGAATGAGAAATGAGCCACGTACATACAATACATACACAACTTTTGGCCTTTGTTTATTTGGTAATTTAAATAATTATATTATTTTCCTAATACATTTTTTAGATTAAAATTAAATTAAAAAAGTTTTAAAAAAATATTGTGGGTTTGGTGGATATCCATGCGGGTATCCACCGGATATAAGATTAATACCAAACCCATCCGCATCCATGTGCGAGTTTTAATTTATAATATTAAACCCGCCTGTAATGGGTAAAATTACCCACAACGGACGGATTTTAACGGGTGATTTTAGACGAATTTATGAGTTTGTGGGTATAATTGACATCCCTAGTTTGGACGTGATTTTTTTTTTTTAATGGGTAATTTTTAGGGACCTCCCCTGAGGTTTGGTGTATTGACACTCAGATAGAAATCATCAGATTATAGACTTCCCCGCCGCTTTCCCATTTGGTATCTCGTCAGTGTAAGAGGGCAATTTCGTAAAAGACATTTTAAATTGAAAAAATCAAAAGCAATCTCATGACAGAGTTGACCGCTGCAGCACTTCATCATCCACTGGTTCTAACAATGTCTTGGACATATCTTCTCTTTCATCTACGAAACCCAAGCCAATTAACAATCGCAAACACAGATTCTTCTCTTTATGCCTTTGACCTCGCCAAATGAAGCTCAGATCCGAAGAAACCTCAGTTTGAAAGAAGAGTGATGAACGATAAAGTGACAACAACGGAAAAATGGCGTCGTCGAGTGACCATTGCCGGCGATAGACGAGGAACACGGCAGTGATTAAACCTCTTAGTAGGTGAAAATTCTAAATAACCCAATGCATGTCAAATTTAGAGCTTTTGGTTGATTTGATGTTGTGTTTGAAAATGGATTTAATGTTTTGTTTAATTTGTTGAAGAAGCTGCTGCATGTATTCCACTTTGATTCGTACTAGCTAAACAAGCCATTACATATTAGAAATTAGTTGTTTTCTGTGATTTCTATGTTAAACAAAAGTGGGTTTTAGCGTTGTAGTTGTAAATACAATTCCAAACGTTTATAATAAAATTAAAATGAAAAAAATTGAGATTTTTTTAATTGAAATTTAATTTTTGGGATCTTATTTGTGATTAAAATTTAAGATTTAGGTGGGGTTTGATCGCAAATTTTGTATAAGCTTTCACCTTGTGTATCAACCTGAAACTTGATCAGTCTTCACTAGTTGTGAATATCTAGATATTGTAACTCTTTGTCCGCAACTCATGTTTAATATGAATTTCATAAAGTTTGAGTCTTCTTTGTCATTTAAACCCTATTGATTATTGTTCTTTTCTAATAATTGCTTAGCATTTCTTTCTATTATGAAAATGATTAAAAATGAAATACATGCTTTCGCTATGATATGTTTAATCAAAATAAATTTTGCATAGAAACAACATTATGAAGCTCTTGATCATCGTCAAATGCAAATACTTATTTATGTGTTAATGCAGATTTAGCTCTGTTGTTTTGCCCATAATATAAGTTCAATTTCAATTGCTTATTTTATTTGAAAAAATCCCCACAACCCCAAGTCCTTTAGGTTTTGATTGTTCTTTGTTAACCTCACATATTTAATAAATAATAAGATTCATCTTCAGCATATTCAATTGGCAGGAATGATTAGAGAGGAAGAAGGTAGAATATGCTTGAAAAATGAAAAAATAAGATAAACCTTACTTAACAATGAAGCAGAAGAGAAAAAGGCAATGATTGAAACTAGCTGGACAAGAATTTCTCAAGGCAAAGGAACCGGATGCAAAATATTGCGCAACTAAGAGCACTCCTAAGAACCGAAGAAGCTCTTTGATTGGTTATGAAATTAAATTATTTTTTTCACTTGGTATATTTTTGTGTTTGTAGCTTCTACTGATCTGTATATTTTCTTCTTTAATGTTCTGTTGTTTTTTTTTAATCTCAATGTAACTATAAAAAAATGTTAAGAATCGAGAGTTATGTGATAGAAATACCGTTTTTATTTTTGAACCGCTTGAAGCAAATATGATTTTGTTTATTGAAGTTTAGAAATTGTTAAATTTTTTCAGTAATTTTTTTTTTAGGTAATGAATATGCAGTGTCAAATATTTAGTTATAGTTATTTTTGTCATTTCATGAGCAGGTTAGGAGCAATGCATATTTCATTCTGTTAGCGACCATCAATCTACTGATTGCCGCAAGCGCATCTTTTTGGTCTCAGGGTATTTTGGTCATTACAATGATCCACTAACATTTATTGGATTGAAATACAAACGGCAGGGGAAGTCTTTGTAATTACGGTCATACTTTCTATCTAAGTGTCAATACACCAAACCTCAGGGGAGGTCTCTAAAAATAACCCTTTTTTTAATCTTTTTTTTTTTTAATACTAGTTTTGTTTTTTTAATCTTGGGTGAAAACAAGTCGCAGGGAGAAAAACAAAAATACGGATCCCGCGACATAATAATGACGGAGGGTGCGCACTTTAAGCGCTGAAATCGAGTAGTACGCCTCTTCTTCTCAAATTTGTATGCTTCGTTAAAAAATAAATCAACAAAGAAAGGAGTGGAAGTAGTAGTGCCAAAGGTCTTAAGCGAGGGTTCACTTGAACTTGAGATACAGCGGCTGTGTTGAGTATCACATACAGCCGCATTTTATTATTACTGTTAATCGAGAAATATAAACGCCCACCGAAAGAATGGTTTAAACAGACAAATAGTATAGATAATTATTATACAGCCACACTCATTTTAAGTAATATCAAACCAATCAATTTAAATTAGAAAATTATCCAGGATCGAGAGGTGGCTTTAAGTATAGGCGAACAAAATCTATATTTTAGTATTTCTTAATAGTTCTTTAATTAATAAAGATTTTTTTTAAAAAAAATTATGTGTTGTAGAAAAACCTATTAGACATCTTTATAATTAACAATTATACCACAACTAACAATTATTATTATTATTTTTTTTATAGAAAATCAATATTTGGTAACCTTAATGTTCAAGAGATATAATTAATAAAAAATTTTAGCCATTAATTCATTCATTATTAGTTTTTCTATAAAAAAATTAATTTTTTTACCTTTTAAGTTTCCTAAAAAATTAAATTCTTTGACTTTTAATATTCCTTTTAATTTCCATTAAAACATTGTAATATAAAAAATCAATAGATAAATGGATTTCGTTCTTTTTTGTTTTTTTTTACAAAGAGAATTATTACATTCATTGATTCATTTAAAAAAGAAAAAATTAGTTTCTTAAAATACAAAGTACATATCTATTATTTGATAATCAATTCATCATCTCAACTTTTTGCTATTCTAAATATTCTATTTGAAAATAATATTATTTTTATTTATTTGTTTGTTTATATTTGTAATAATTTTAATGAAAGTACAAAAGATATCTTCTTGGTTATTTTTTTAGGTTTGGTTTTTAAAAAATTTTAACATCTTTTTTTATTATTATTAAAATTCAAGAGTTAAAAGTCGAATGAATTTTTTTAGTCTTTTATATTTCTTATATTTCTTTAAGTATTAAAATAACAAAATAAAAAAAGGCCCCACAAAAAAATTATTTAGTCTTTTATATTTCTTTAAGTATTAAAATTACAAAATAAAAAAGGCCCCACAAAAAAATTTTGTCTAAGCTCCCATATACTCTAAAGCCGGCCTTGAAACTATCGAAGACCCCCTCAACTTTACAGGAAAATAGTATTCTTTTTTTTTTTTATTAACATCGAAATATATTTTAAATATATGACTTCTATGCTAATGAGAACGACATTGAAATACATGTTAATAAAATTGATTATAAGTTAATTAAATTATTTTGATATTATATCAATTTTTTTATATTATAAATGAGTAGATCATTTTTCAATATTACATTATAAATTTTATGATATCTTGAAAACAAAAAGGTTATTGAAATATTTTTATCAATTTTTTTATAGTAAATTGCAGCTTGAATATCTAGACCCATAAAATGAATAATTAATTTTTTATTTCAAAATATTTGAAAAAATCAATCTCATAACATACGTGGAGTGACCCAGACCTTTACCCCCAATACGAGGGCAATGTTTATCAAAATATTGAATAATTATCGAATGATTATCTAGTTGACAGAACAAGATGTTATAATTACCCATAGCTATTATTGTTTTTATTATAATATTTATTACTACTAGTGACCAATACCAATATGTTATATGCATACTTAACAAATATTTTTATATTAGACAAATATAAGGTGTCCAGTGTTTGATTTTTTTAAGCCATATTCACAAACAATCTCTTATGCAATTAATTCACACAAACTTAATGGGAAGTTATTTACTTTATTTATTCTTTTATGTTATATTACTTTTATGGACATTTATTTACTATTTTCAATCACAACAATTTCAATAAATACTTAAAATGGACACTTATGCATCTAATATTAATCACGATTAATTTAATATCTATCACATTGTGGAATATGGATTCCAAGGAATAAAGAATTTAAATTGAAAAAATAAAATTTTTAAAATTACCCTTATCAATTTTCTATTGATTACTTTGATTGTTATCATAGAGTATTTAAAATTTTATTTTATAATTTATATTATTAATAATCCTTTTTATATTAATTAGAGTATTAAATACGAAAAAAATACAACAATTTACCGGTACACCGTCGGACTGCCGCTAGACAGTTGCTGCCGCCACACAACTAGTGCCTGTAGCTTCACCATCGATGAAATGACAAATTTTTAAGCCAAATAAATTTATCCATCATATTGCTCAGTTGTTTTTGAGCATTTTCGTGCAATTTATCGACCAAAATGAGGTGATCTTCAGGTTGTCAAGGGTTGTCGATAAATGATTCCGATCGCTTTGTTTTCATTTTATTAAAATAAAATTTTAAATTCAAAACTGATTTAAGCAGATTAAGAAAATATTTTAATTAAATAAAACTTATTGAAAAGCAAATTAAATAAATTTTATTGGTTAAATTAATTGTAAAATAAAATTGTGTTAAAAAGTTTTAAACAAAAGATAATTAAAGTATAAATATAAGTATAATTTAAAATAATCAATTTATTGGTTGTTTATTTGATAGATTAAAATACATCAAAACTTACTTTTTTCATTAGGTGGAAATATTTGCACTATAAAAATTATTTTGAATACTCATATTTTTATAAAAATTTTGTATCTCAAAAATGCCCATCGGGTTAATTTATATATGGGACAGTATTACAAAAGTAAAAATAAATGATAACATTAGTAATATCACAAATGTAATAACAACAAGAAGAAAAACAACAACAACAACATGACTTTTTATTTGAAGTGAGGAGATTAAAGAAATTATTTTGAAAAGAAAATATATGGATAAAAAAATTATGAGAATTGAAAAAATTAATTATTGATATGGTTGATTTATGATAATAAATAAGTACTGCTACTTAAAATGATAAAATGGACATAACATCCATAAAGATTAAAAAAACTTAATTATAACTAAAATTAAGTTTAAAAAATCTTCTAAAGTCAAGTGATTCAAAAAACAATGTCTCAATAAAAATAGATTAATTAAGTTTTCTATTAAAAAAAATATTAGCTAAGTTTTTACTCTTTGTATATTTATCATAATATAAATAAAGATGAAAAAGATTGGAGATCATAATAATATTTTTAATTATTTTTGGGAAGTTGATATTTCATAAAATAAAAGGAGTTTCAAATACATTTCATCCTCTCAATATTATTTTTATTTTTAAAATAATAATAAAAAATTGAAACATCAACATAAAATGTTGAAATTTGCCAGAAAAAGGGGTAAACATCGAAACTAAAATTGATGGTTAATTAGTTAGAATTTTAGAGGGCATATATGAGAAAGTTTAACTAAAACTAAATGCTTATTTATAATGGAATCTGACATAAAAATAAGAATATAAAACTCAAAACTAGTTGTAAATTAGTTGAAACTGTTAAATCTAAAATGAGAAAGATTAACCATAATTAAGCACTTATTCATGATATGGAATTTTAAAAGAAAAATAGAATTGAAACCCTAAATTGATCATTAAATTAGTTGAAACTTAAGTTTTATCCAAAACTAGAGAACGTATCTATACTATGGAAATTTGTTCAATAAATAAGAACATGAAACCCACAACTAGTGGTTAAGCTAGTTAGAATTTGACAAAAAATAGGAACATAAAATTCAATACTAGTGATTAATTAATTAGAGCATTAAACCCAAAAAAATGAGATATTTTAGCTAAAATTATAGACTTATCTATAATCCTAGAATTTAATTAAAAAAGAAAAATTTGAAACCTATATAAAACAAGTGATTGATTAGTTGCAATTTGGAAGTCATGAAGGAACAAAAAAAATTAACCAAAATAAGTTGTTGATGGAACCAACTTAAAACAACCGCCCAACATACTGATATTTAACTAGAAGTATAAGAAATTGATTATTTTGAAATTTTTTCACAATTTATCATATTATGTTTAAAATAAAATTTATTAAAATATTTTTGTACCGTTCAACAATTTTTTATATTAATGATTTATACTTAATTTTATCTTTTGCTTAATAATTATTTAGGCAGTAAAAGCCGCTGTATGAGAGACGGCCGCTGCACAGGAGGATGACCCACGTATAAAGCTCCGGCGAAGCTGACGAAATAACATTCCCCAAACCACGTCATCTCTTATTTTTTCCCTTTTTTTTTTGTTCCCTTTTCTTCCTTGCCATTCGCGTGCACTCTTTTTACTCCCCTTTGTCAGATTTCCTTGTTTTAATATTCACTCTTGTCTCTTTGTCTGTTACACTGTTACCTCATTAAAAAAAAAAAATTTACTGGTTCTTATTTATTTGCATTTTGGTCCGGCCTTTATTGCCTACTCTGGGTTTTGTTTGTGCTTTTCTTTTCCTGCTCTCAGCAGTTTCGTTTGTTTGTTTGTTTGTTTTTTCTTTCTTTCTCTCTTGCTTTCTGTTTCATTGAAGAAGCTAAGGTTGCTGGATATACAAAGAAGAACAAGTTGGGTTTTTTAACACTTGAAGTTAAGAAATGTAAGCTTTGTTTTTCTATAATGTTTCTTTGGTTTGTGATATAACGTTATATATAAGTTTTGTGCTTAAAGAATTCATTTTTCGTTTTCAAAAAATGTCTATGTTTGGTTGCTGGAAAAATGTAAAAATTTTGAGATTCTTTTGGGTTTGATTCTCAGCCATATTCGTGGTTGTTGTGTGGTTATTGAAACTGGGCTTTTTTTTTTTTCGGTTAGAGTAAAAAAGTCACATCTATAATTACTTTCAGGGAAAGCTTTTTTTTCTACAAATTCTTAGTAAATGCTTTTTTTTTGGGGATTTCGGATTTTTTATTTCTTTGAACAACTCTTTGCAAAAGTTGTCGTGATTTATGCATCATGGTGCTGTACCGTACCTGGATTTGATTATTACAAAATTCTTGAAAGCACGTGTTTTTTTTTTTCTTGTGGGATTATTAATTAATTCAGCAACTAAAGATATTACTTTTGGGGTTTGTTAAATGTTACCATTATATTTGCACAACAATGTTGCCAGTTTTTAGATCTGGCCCTGGAATCATTTTGTATGAAAGAGATCCTTTTTGCAATTCTGGAATGACCCTTTAACAGTTTGTTTCTGATTCGATGGAGTTGAGTTTAATTGATACCAAGTTGTTTCAGTATATGGACCAATATTGATCGGAACATGTACAGGAAGTCATAACGCGCATTTGCATTTTCATTTACTGTCTCTAATCTATGTAGCCTTAATTTTGTGCTATACTCTTTGAAACAGAGGATCTTCTTTCTTATCTAAACTTGTTTCTAAATTTCCTTCAATGGCTTTGGTGGATTTTAAGTTTCTTACGAGCCTTTGGATGAGTTGGAGTTTTAATATTAAACTCAAGCCAATTGCCTGACGTGCTGTTTTGTCGCAGTGTGACGAAAATAGTTTATTTCTCTACATCATTTGTTACTGGTTTTAACAATTTGATTGAAACATAACTAGCATTGAGGCTGTTCTGGTGTTGCTGATTAACTTTCTGCACGTTTGTACACAAATGATTGAGGTCTGAGAATCATCTCATAGCTGTAATGGAGATCATTTGACTGGGTACAGGGAGCATGGCATGGCATTTGTCACTTTTAATTGAAGTTTTTACAGCTTGGCTTGATCCTTTTTCTCATTAAGGAGTCCATTGCAAAAGTAATCTTGTTTGTTCATTTAGTGTATCACACATTAACATTTTGTTACTTCTCTTTCTGATTAACATTTTGTTACTTCTCTTTCTGTTTTTCACTGCTACTAAGTTAATTGTATTCTATTGTTGGGTGAACTTATTTTCTTCGAGTCGTTTGTGCAGGGTTATGTATACATTAACGTTATGTATATGTTGCTCATATAACAGTAATATCTTGGCCTTTGACTATATTTCAGATACAGTATGAAGAATTTTACACAATGGACAGTGGTGTTTACTCCTGGAAATGAAGGAGAGACAGCGTTGGAGAGCTGAAGAGGATGCATTATTACGTGCATATGTGAAACAATATGGCCCCAGGGAGTGGACGCATGTGTCACAGCGCATGAACACAACCCTAAACAGGGATGCAAAATCTTGCTTAGAAAGGTGGAAGAACTACCTCAAACCAGGCATCAAGAAAGGATCCCTTACTGAAGAGGAGCAGCATCTTGTCATCCATCTCCAAGCAAAACACGGCAACAAGTGGAAGAAGATTGCAGCTGAAGTTCCCGGTCGAACTGCTAAGAGACTGGGCAAGTGGTGGGAAGTGTTCAAAGAGAAGCAGCAGAGAGAACGGAAGGATTCCATACGAACAGTTGATCCAATTGATGAGCACAAGTACGATCAGATTCTAGAGACTTTTGCAGAGAAGCTAGTTAACAATCATTCATTTGTCATGGCCACTTCTAACGGAGGTTTTCTTCATACTGATCCAGCCACCCCTCCAAATCTGCTTCCCCCATGGCTTTCAAATTCGAATGTGAACTCCAATATCAGGCCACCATCTCCTTCTGTAACCCTGAGTCTTTCTCCCTCAACAGTTGCAGCAGCTCCTCCAATCCCATGGCTGCAGCCTGAGAGAGGGTCAGATAACACCCTTGTTCTAGGAAATATGCCGCCACATGGCTCTGTCCCTATATGTGGAGAGAACCTGCTGGTATCTGAGTTGATGGAGTGCTGTAGAGAATTGGAAGAAGGGCACCGTGCTTGGGCAGCACATAAGAAAGAAGCAGTATGGAGATTGAGAAGGGTTGAATTGCAGCTGGAATCAGAGAAAGCATGCCGGAGGAGGGAGAAAATGGAGGAGATAGAGGCTAAGGTGAAAGCTCTTAGGGATGAGCAGAGGGCTACTTTGGATAGGATCGAAGCAGAATACAGGGAACAGATTGCTGGACTAAGAAGGGATGCTGAAGCCAAGGAGCAGAAACTGGCTGAGCAATGGTCTGCAAAGCACTTGCGTCTTACCAAGTTTCTTGAGCAGATGGGGTGCAGGCCGAGGCTCTCTGAGTCCAATGGCCGTTGAGGACATCAGTAATACACAATCAGCAATGCTGTATGTGGTCTGGCCTTTTGGTTTGAATTTTGTGTGTCGTTAATCTTCTATGTCTGAACAGGTTCCCACTGGCAGTATGCCTGGAATTCTGCTATAGATATTTATCTATAATTACTGTAATGGTGTTTAATACTTGCTTGAACTGGTTGAAATGCAAGCTCGTTGGTGTTACCTTAACCTGTTCTATTTTCCCTTCTACTGCAAGAAATATACAGGTAGTGTCATGAATATATTGCCAGTTGCCTTATTATTATTTTTGCTTTAAAATGCAGTTATTATTATTTTTCCTTTAAAATGCAACTCTTTTCTGTGAATTAACTAGAAAACCATTAGTCTAATTCATCTGATCCAAGTCCAATGTTTTGATTGGATGTTGTAGTGACTCTAGTTAATCTTGTTCCCGCAGAGATAATGAATTGCTTGGAGTCTGCTTTTTCTTTCAAGTCTAAATTGCATTCTTTTCGGTTTAGAATCATCCAAAAGATTTCATTTTATTTGAGAAAAGGTTTTACCAAGATGGTCCAGTGACCTTTAAACAAGTAACCCGGAATAGAGATGGCCAATGGGCCGGGGGCTCGTGGCACGGGGCACTCGCGACGAGCATCGAAGGACGTTCGTTTACGGCGAAGACTACGGCTGTCGACAGCACGTGTGGGCCGTGCGGGGCTTAAAATTGACGCGGGCTTTGAATGTGATACACGATTAAAGATGAAAGCGTAGCATGTCGCCCAGCGACGTTGTAGCGTGTCATGGCAACCGTTGGTAAAATATCTTAAAATATAAAATATTATTAAATTAAAATAAAATATCTTAAAATTAAATTTTTAATATATTTTTTAGCATAGATTTTTAAAAATTAATTTAAATCTTAGTTTAAATAAATATTCTAATTTTTTATATTTATAATTTACTAAATGAATAAGTAAATATCATGATTTTAATAAATAAAATCATAATTTTATTTATGATATTTATTAAATGAATAATTTTTATTTATAATATTTAATTTTACTTATGATATTTATTTATGATATTTATTTAATTAATTTTTATGTTTATAATGTATTAAATGAATAAGTAAATATCATAATTTTAATAAATAAAATTATAAATATCATAAATTTATAAATGATAAATAAAAAATTTTACAGCTTTAATAATAAAAAATTATTCATAAAAAATATTTTTCATATTAATATTAAATCATAACTTAGTTAATATTTAATAGAGATAGGTTTCGTAGACCGCAGTTATGACTTATTTTAATTGTTATTTGAGGATTGTCTATTTAATTTTAATTAATTATTATGATCTATGGAATTAAATTTATGTATTAATATCTTATGATTGATTAATTGAAATAAAATATATAATGTGAAATCATATAAAATATTAATCTCGCTCTCACAATAAAAATTAATATGATTACGATTTTTATTATTTTATTATTATTACGCCATGAACTTTAAAAGCAGCAGCCAGTTATATAGCGCCAGAACTTTGAACAAAGTGGAAGTAAAGACGAACAAAAAAAAAAAAAAAAATTGGTGACGCAGTGCGGCGGCGGCGAGCAGTGCTCGGCTACATAGAGTACCACCATAAACAAATGGCATCGCACGGGCATCTAACACCAAATTAGTGGGCTTGCTGCACGCTTCCACGCCCTTGTGGGCCGGTGGTTGACGGGCCGTCATCAAGGCCATCCTAACTTTAAGGGCTTGAACTTTCATCCATCCTAACTCATGGATCTGGGGCTCTTTAGCTTTCTGTATGCCTTAGAATTTAAATAGAGGCAAAGAACAACTGCATTATTAAGATTAGGGAACACTCTTTAAGAGTAGGAAAATGAGAGTAGGAAAATGGTCATGAAAATCCTTAAATTTTTAAAAAGCGATATTAAAACTCTATTTTAATCATAATATTATATGAATATAGTAATTAAAAAATTAATTTTAAAATATTTTTAATAAATATGAATATAATTTATCTAGTATATTAAAATAATATTAAATAGATTTTAATATTTAAATATGTAAATTATTATATTTATTTTAATAATATATTGTATTTATTGTAAATATTTTATATAAATCTTTGGGTTAAATAGATTGTAATGAAATATCCCACGTATTGATAATATTAAAATATTAATAATATTATGCAACATAATATTTAAAATAATTTAAATTTTAATATTATGTTTTTATTTATTATAAAATATACTTTAATATAATAAATATATATCTAACAAATTGTAAAATATTAAAATATTTTTTAATTATTAAAATGTTTTAAAAATATATATTGTTATATTTATTTTAATATTATATTCTTATTTATTATAAAACATCATAGTAATTTTTTTGGATTAATAGAGTTAGAAAATATTATGGTCAAAAGATGCAACGGGAAGAATTTGAAAAGGAAATAGTAAGTTCTAAGTTTTGTTTTTCAAAAATATTTTTTAATTTAAAAAGAGGTTCCTTCATGCTGCTTGCAGTGGTAATGAAAAGCTGGATATGCTTAGTCTTTTCTAATCTTCCTCGTCGATTAAGTATAAAAAACTAGAATTTAATTTCATGTTTTAAGTATGGATTGGTCAATCATTCAAGCAAGATATTTTTGCGGTTTTGTATTGGGTATTAATTAACCATTCAGTTATCTTTTTTTTTTTTGAATTACATGAAACTAATGCTCAGATTACAACTCATATTATATGAGATTTACAACTTATATTTACAACTATTGAGACTCGTTTACATCAATTTTGATATGGCACCGCTCAGATTTTAAACACTCTCAAATATTCGAGGGACGTCAAACTCCCATATTGGGAGAAAGACTACCTTCACTCGAGCTCTGAGGCTCCAAGGAAGGAAATATAAATTAAACCTCGATGCGTCATGTCAACCACTTCACACTTCATGATGAATGGCTTAGCCACTTAAGCAGTGGTTAACCATTCAGTTATCTGAATCAAAGTTTTTCAAAGCATTTGTGTTGACTGTTTGAGTAATTTCCTACTGGCATTTTTGTATGCATGGTTTTTTTGTCTTTGACATGCTAAATTTTAGGGGTGGGCATTTTTAGTTTCAGTTTGGGTTGCAATTCCATTAGTTTTGAGAATTCAACTTAAATGGATTTAAAGTTAGTTTGGTGTAATTTGGTTCGGGTTATAATTTCGGGTCAAAATTTATATATATATATTTGTTTGATTCGATTTTAACCCAAACTAAATCCAAACTTAATTAGATCAAACTAAATTAAATCGAAAACCAAAATTTTAAAATTGATTCAATTTGGTTTGACCTAAACCCACGCCCGCCCCTACTCAATTTATTCAAAATTTGTTATTCAATTTATCATTTATTCTCATGATAGGATGGAAGATCAACAAATAATTGTAATGTTTCAAATGAATTAGTAGTTCTGGACGACATTGACATTCATGATTGATATGGTAACTATTAATCAAGTTCTTTTTCTTTGTTTATATTTACATGTATGGTATACAATATTTAGTTGAGTGCTACTAAATAGACATAAGGAAGAAAGAAAGACGGCAGAAACAATAACATGTTTGACCGTTAGTTGCTACTGTTTCATGCGTCCTTCTCTCTCCTTTTGTGACCCACAAAATGGGTAATTTTTAGGGACATTTCCTGAGGTTTGAGGTATTAACACTTTGATAGATTGTATTGTTGTAATTACACTCACCTCCCTCGCCGTTAGTTACAAGTTTAGTTGACCGTTAGTTGACTATTAAATTTACTAAAATACCCTTCTCGCCAAAATAATAAATTATTAAAAAATGATAAGAATTGATGGGTACTAAAAATGGCTGGAATCACAAAAAATTAAAAAAGACCAAAATGCCCAACTATACGAAGCAATTGACATTTCTTATATATATATATATATATATATAAAGTAAAACTAAAATAAACTTGTAAAAGTAGCCGTTGTAAGTAAACAGTAAAAATTTGAGCAGCAGCAGCTGCTATAAATGGAGGCTTAGTAAATCACCAAGTACAGTTTATTCTTCATCTTCATCTTCATCTTAATAAATCTTTACAATTGTCTCACACTTATCATTCATTCAACTCATCTACAGAAGCATTCAACAAAGGCATAAGAAATCTTTGCATTTGTCTCAAACTCATCATTCATTCAACTCATCCACAACAGCATTCAACATAAGGAAACTACTGCATTATCTCAACTGAATGGATTCTCAGAGCTCAAACACATCCAGCCAATCAAGCATGCAAAAAATTTATGAGCCAACTTGGAGGAACTTTGTTAATGGGAAGCTCATTAGGTTTTCAAATCGAATCTGCAGGTGCCGGATGAGAGCTAAAGTGATGATATCTGAATCAGATGACAACCCTCACAAGCTTTATTACAGATGCTTAAACAAAACTTGTGGGTACTTCAAATGGTGGGTTCCAGAAAGGAATGATTTCAACAATGGAGAGGTTTTTTAGGGGAATTTAGGTACTATTATAGATTGTGATACCTTGAATGCTATTGAATCAAACATGAAGGAAGTGAAGAGTATTGTGAAGAAGCTCAATTTAATGATGCTTAAGAAGTAGTAATCCTAAGCAATCCTAAGCATTCCTAAGTATGAAGAATGCAATAAATTATAGAATCTAGTGCTTTTTATATATAATTTGCTGATTAATAAGAATAAAATGCATGTGTAATCCAATGTTTGAAATGAAGGTGGAAAAAATTGACAATATCGAACAGTCAAAACTAATAACAAACAGTAGGTACATCCTTTAACACAAGCTGCAATTCAAACTACTACAAACACACATTGACACACAGCAACTCACCTAATAACAACCACCATAAACGTTGCACAAATTACCGGTTATATGTATATGTATCCAGTAGACACACAACAACTCACTTCATTGCGAGCCACAAGCAGAGCACAAGCTACTGGTCTTATGCATATGTATCCGGTACACACAACAGAAGTTACATCCCTCAACACAAGGTGCTGTTTAAAATACAACAAGCACACACTAACACACAACTTATTTTATAACAATTGCCACAAACCCAGCACATGCTACTGTTCCTATCTATACATATCCAACACACACAATAAATAACACACATGAGCAGTTTCATTGTTTAGTAAGTTCAACAAGTACATACAAGCAACTCACTTCATAACACCAAGCACAAACATAGCAAAAAGTACTGTTGTTCAAGCTAATTTCTTAATAAACACACAACAATATGCATAAACTTAATAAATATACATCTAATAACACACAACAATATGCACAAACTATGTACAAATTATATATCCATTTGTCCTTGCAGGAAAAGCAAGTCTCATTTCATAATAACATGTACAAACATAGGAAAAGTTGTTGTTCAAATTGACAATATCAACCACAACAAGAACATAAGCCTTTTCTGAAATTAACCCTTCACTTCCATAATATATTCAATGCTTAATCAACAAATTAAAATCAATAAGGAATAAAGTACTGAAACAATATAAAGCACATAATTTTTTGCTATTTAGATTATAAATATATATGCATTCCAGCAACAATAAGAGTATCACATGTCATCAATGGTTGAATTCCTATTAGCCAATACAAATAACAATACCCACTGTTTAGAATAACAAGAAGTGAGCACCTATAATATTTACTTGAAATGACAAAAATAGGCAAGGCATATATGGCCCCATCAAAAGTGTGTGTTTGTATGTACCACACAATAACAAAATGTACAAAAACTCAAACCTATATCTATGGTTGAGTGACAAAAAGATGATACGACATCTTCATAGCAATGCTTACAGTTAAGGTGATGCATCATCTAATCCCTCAAAAGAATTTGTCTAACGGGACTAGCTTCACTCCTGCTCTTTCCATAATTACAAAAAGGTATTTGTAATGCTACTGGATGCTTTAACTTGGCAGTGGTCATTCTTGGGTAAGTTGTCCTTCATAATAAAATGTACAAAAATTAAAATGTAACATATTATTTTGGAATCACAATATTAGTATAACAAACAAGTGGTGAAATTAAACTTGTATATATGTATAAATTAAAAAAATAAACTAGACACGAAATGCTTACCATTTCCATGGACACTATTCTGAGTGTTCATGACTGGATCACATATGACAACTTTTTTTTGTTATAACTAGATGTCTCTCCTCGATCCTACATTTAGATAATTAATAGATGTATTAGTTCATCATTTAAATAGGCAAAGACTAACAAAAGCAATATAAAAAATTCATTACAAACAAGTAACTGAGACCTGATAGAAGTTTTTCTTCACCGATTTTTTATTTTTTCCAGCCTTGGTAATAAACTTGTAACTTCTCACATTATGGCCCCACTCATCACAGTTAGAGCATCTTACACTTATGCTCCTCTTAAATAGTTGTCTTTCACCATCCTCTCTTTTTTGTTTAGTTTGGGGCCTGCCAGCAGCTCTAGTGATGGTTGGTGGCAACAAGTTATCATGTAAGAGTAATGACCATCTACTTTCATCAGGCACTGGATATAATTGGTGCTGATAGGTCTTCATGAATGCATTTTTTTTCAATAAAGGATAGACATATTCATTTACATTAAACCTCATTGCATCAATACAGCACATAGCATGCTTGCAAGGCAAGCCTGATATATCCCACTCCCCGCAATCACAGTGCTTGCTGCCTAGATCTACAACACACCTCTTGGAGACATTTTCCATGACTTCAAATGATTTATTGTGCCCAAATATCATAGATAATGCCCTAGATTCAACCCTTGCTTCTATTACTCTCCTCCTAACAAGTGGAGGTAGCTCATCTTGCCAAGTATTAACCAGCTCACGTCTTTTATGTATGAGGATCATAATTTTTCTCCTAATCTCCTCAAGCATTCTTACTATTGGCATGCCTCTAAAGCTACTTATCCAATTATTGAAGGACTCTGTCATATTATTTGTGACATGTGAGCATTTAGTTTGTGTGGAAAAATAATGTTTGGCCCAACATGTCACAGGAATTTGTAACAGCCACCTATGGGTAGCAGGGCTGATGCTATTAATTTCAACCATGTGATTGTTGAACTCTACTTGATTTCCACTTCTACATGCTGCCCAAAATTCTTTCGTAAGCAAGATTCCTGAAAATTTCAGCTTAAAGTTTGCATATATGTGCCTACAACAGTACCTTCTCATGGCTAGAGGAAAAACACTATCAAGTGCATTCAATATCCCTTTTTGTCTATCACTCATGAAGCACAAACCTTCACCATCATTACAGCCTATTTGATCATAAAGTTTTTCCAGAAAATAAACCCAAGACTCAGTGTTTTCAGTTTCTATAACACACATGGCCAGTGGATATATGCCGTAGTTGGCATCTACACTAACGATAGATAGTAAAACCCCTTTGTACAGACCCTTCAAGTGCCAACCATCCACACCTATGAACTGCCTACAACCCTAAAAAAAACCCCTTCTACATGCATAAAAGAATACAAAAAAATTTTAAACTGAGGATTTACCCCACCACCAAGCCAACCTTTTTCTAATGACACTGTTGAACCAGGATTTGAGGCTAAGATGGCATGCATGTACCTGAATAGCTTTGTGAAACTAGCCTTATAGTCTTGACCAAGCAGCTCTAAGGCTTTGTTCTTAGGTCTATACAACCTCTGATTGCAGCATTTTATCCCATAATTTCTGAATAATTCTGACCCGAGCACATCAATGGGAACTTCTGTGTTAGCTCTGAATAAATGAAAGAATGTGGCAGCAATCCATGTTGAATTTGCCTCATAGTTTTTGCTATTTCTTTCTTAAGTATGTTCAGGCATATGAGTTTTAATTTAGAAATGTTTCTTGTTCCAATTTGGACTCGCGTGTATTCTCCAAGTACATCCTGGAGCCGAACACTTCATTGTCACCCTGCTCTTCTCATTTTTCACCCTTTTGAGTCTGAAACCATTTTTTATTGCGAAGACTTTGACAACAGTTCTAAACTCATCAACTGTCTTGAATAGCTGTCTAATTCTAAGTATAATATTGTCACCATCAGGAGTAAACTCGAAGCCA
This sequence comes from Citropsis articulata, assembly GCA_030449925.1. Taxonomy (NCBI): domain Eukaryota; kingdom Viridiplantae; phylum Streptophyta; class Magnoliopsida; order Sapindales; family Rutaceae; genus Citropsis; species Citropsis articulata. The sequence continues at coordinate 1,495,557 of JASUUH010000051.1, read as the reverse complement.
CCAGAATTTGCTTCATACCTACAAGCAGCAACCTGAACGTTTTCATCTTCACCATCTGAATCTACCCCACTGTCATCACCAGACTCATAGGCATCCAATCCTGCATCCCAATCATCTTCGTTGTTAAAATTAAATTCATCATCACTTACATTAGACCACTTCCTCTGTATTATTTTCATGATCAGGAACACGTATACTATCGTCAGTATTAACAAACCCACTAGCTGTGTTACCATCATCCTCATTGCCTTCAATCTCTTCAATAGAATTTTTAACTCCAATAGCAGCAGCAGAACATCCGACGACAGATTTGATTTTAGCATTCAAGTCAGGCAAAGAAATTTCATTTACTTCAACAAAATCAAACTAATCAGGCTCAGGAACTTGTGGAACAGGAAATTGGGTATAGGGAGTCTTTTCATTCTCATTGTTATCCAGAGAAACAGGTGTTACATCTAACTCCGTTCTGATAATGAATAATGCCCAAGAATAAATCTTCTGCTTTAGCTTTTTAAATGCGTCTTGAAGGTCAGAGTCAGTCTTTACATGCATATTAGATGTTTCCCATGGCAACATGACATAAACTTTCACTTCGTTAGCATGTCTTATAGGTTTGTCAAAGCACACATCCTTTACATCTTGCCACAATTTCTTTAAGGTGTACTGCTCTGGAATTACAGTTGCTACATCAATCTTTTCACCAGCTACCACAGCCCTTATATCTATGTAAACATGGCTGCAAATTATAAACAATAGTATATTGTAAGTAACAAAAACCCATTAGTAAATTAAAATAAAGCCTCAATCACATAAGAAATTATAAACAATAACATAAACAATATAGCAAGAGTGGCTGACAGGTGATGAATTGCCATAAAATATAAAAATCTAGCTAACATACACTAATTTCTAAAAGCACCAGCTGTATAAATTTCTACACTATTCGCTAGTTATTGAGAACATACCAAAAATTTAAGCAAAAGTGCAAAATAAATTCCATCATAACATAATTCACATATATAGTTCTTACAATATCCTATCCATGTCAAGATGGCATCGTAAATGATTAGACAAATCAAAGCACAAGAACTGTAAAAAATGTAAAATTAGCAAATTCAGTACAATCATCAACTCAATGAGCAGAGAAATAGAAGAAAGAACATAATCCAATAAGAAAGAGTTTCCCATCATGAATAGAAGAGAGAATTTGAAAAAGGCTAAATGGATTTTTGAAAAATAAAAAAAAATAGATGTGAGCATTTGATAAGCCTAAACAGATTTGATACAAATAAAAGTAAAAAAAACACAAAAAATCAGCTCCATATCACTGATAGTTTCTCATTAACAATAAAGGGGATTTGAAAAGCCTTATTGGATTTTAAACAAAGTAAATACAAGATTCAAAATAATTACTCTTCGTTATTGCAGGTTTCTCATTAAAAATGGAGAACATAAATATGAAAAGCTTAAATGGGTTTAAGACAAACAAAAGTAGCCCATGTGCTCTCAACCTGGCACTTTATAAAAATAAAATAGCTAAGCATTGAATCAGTACAATAAAATTCAAAGAATCCATTTACATTTAAATCTATCGTATCAATTTTTATTTAAAAAAATTAGTAAAATTTTGAAAATAAAATGTAAACGATGGCTACATATGAAAAAAAAATTAAACTAGAATAATTATTTGGACTTGTTACATACAATCTGACTGGCATGACTGTATTTTGAAGAAAATCAAAATGAAGAAAATTAGCATGAAGAAAATCAAAACCCACGGTTGTTGAAATTAGCATGCACAAAAAAAATTCAAAATACAAAGAATCCATTTTCAAGTTTAATTAACCCAGGTTTAACAAAATCATCTACTGCATGTGATTTACAAAGAACCCATTTTCAGGTTTAATTCATCCAGGTTTAACAAAATCATCTACGGCATGTGATTCACATCTTTTAAATGTAATAAATGAATTACCTCTTTCTCACTCCAATTCCAGTCGCGGATGAAGCGTCACTCATTCGGAAGGATGGGAAACTCATCTTATTTGTAATTGAAGATAAAATATTTTTTAATATTGAAAAGGTTTCTGGCAAATGCAGCTGCTTCTTCACAGCCTTAGGAAGACGAAAATGGTGCTGGGTATGGCGTACATGAAAGAGAAAAGTAAGTGCAGGCTTCATTTTGTGAAGTTTTTTTTGCTTTTGTCCACTGGTCATTACACATCACTGGATAATAGAATAAACCAAACAACATTTCTCAGACATCAAGAAGCTTAAAGCTTTCATTTTGAATTATTTTGAATTTTAAATAAACTTTTACATATTTACCCTTCTATACTAACACCATACGTATTTTTATACTAACGGCGAGAGAGGTATGTGTAATTACAACAATACAATCTATCAAAATGTTAATACCTCAAACCTCAGGGGAAGTCCATAAAAATTACCCCCCACAAAAACTATTAAAGCAAATATATAAAAAAAATGAGCCAAAAGTAATGCAATAATAATAATAATAATAATAATAATAAAAAGCACCTATTTAGTAGGATTCTTATCACAGGCGCGAACGCGATATCTACATTTGTCTTTCTCTCCTTTGCTCTATTGTACGTTCGCAAGTATGTAGCTAGCTACTGCTGTCTCTACTTGATTGTTCCTCCATTCTCGGTGCCAACGACTAGATCTGCATTCAGGGCCGACGACGACCACACTAACAAGAGAGGCAGTTTTGCAGTTGATGAAATTGTTGTTGGTGACTTGGTAACTTATAATAATAATAATAATAATAAAAAGCACCTATTTAGTAGCATTCTTATCACAGGCGCGAACGCGATATCTACATTTGTCTTTCTCTCCTTTGCTCTATTGTACGTTCGCAAGTATGTAGCTAGCTACTGCTGTCTCTACTTGATTGTTCCTCCATTCTCGGTGCCAACGACTAGATCTGCATTCAGGGCCGACGACGACCACACTAACAAGAGAGGCAGTTTTGCAGTTGATGAAATTGTTGTTGGTGACTTGGTAACTTTGTCTCTCCTATTGTATTAAAATAAAATTAGTTTTTGGATGTGATTTATATATTTAAATTGTTAGATTTCTTTTATTTAAGTCGTTAGAAAGTAGTGGATTAAATTTTTACTAGACAAAAATCTTATAAAAATTTTTAATTACTAAATCTTAATACAATTGTCAATTATTTTTTAGAAATTGAGAATTTAGAAAATGAGTATGCATTTGAAGAGTTACAAGAAATTGGAGCCAATAATACAGTTGAAAATGTGCAATCGAAAAAATATGAGTCAACTCTTGGGTTATTATTTGATAGTTATGAAAAAATGTTTGCATTTTACAAAGCCTGTCGTAAACAAGAGGCGTTTCTCGTGAAAGTACATAGTACTAAGAAAGGAAGTGATGGAATAAATTTGCTAATACGATGAAGCTGAAACTTAAATGTAAAAGGTTTTGATGCTATAATTGAAGATTGTCTAAATAAAGATGGAAAATGAGTTTTTTTAATTTTAAACCTTCAACACAACCATGGATTAAGTCCAAAAATAGCTAGGTATTTCCCTTGCAACCATCGAATTAGTGCAAGTGTAAAAAAAAAAGATTGAAATAAATGATTGTATAGGAATTAAAATTGCCTAAAATTTTAATTTTATTGTTGTTAAAGTTGCTCGACATAAAAATGTCTCATTCTTAGAAACAGAAAAAAGTTGTAAAAATCTTATTGACAAAACAAGGTGATTATTGCTTGGAGAAAGAGATACTTGACGATTTTAAAGTACTTCTAGAAAAAGCAAGCAGAATGTAAAGCTTTTTTTTTTTTTTAAGAATTAATTTGGATGAGAAAGATCAACTAAAGAATGTATTTTGGGCAGCCCCAAGGAGTAGGACAACTTATAAATATTATGGAGATGTCATCATATTTGACATTATATATCTTATAAAAAAGTATGACATGCCATTCACTCCCTTTATCGAAGTTAATCATCATGGCCAATTTACTTTGTTAAGATGCAAATTGATTTCACATGAGGATACAAAAATATTTATGTGGTTATTTGAGGCGTGGTTATCATGCGTCTGATTCTCTTTCCTTTAGTTTCATTACAAACCAAGACAAAGCAATGCAAAAGGAAATTGAAAATATTTTTCCCACCACTAGGCATCAATGATGTTTGTGGCATATAATGAAGAAGATACCTGAGAAGTTAAGGGTTGTTAAAGAAAATGAAGGTATTATTTCTTCGTTATTTTCTGTAGTTTATGATTTGCTAAGCTCTGTTGCATTTGAGGAAGCTTTACATGACATTACATGATATGATTTATGAGATAATAATTGGTTAAATAGTTTATACAATAAAGGCATCATTGGGTTCCATTCTATTTAAAAGACTGTTTTGAGCAAGAATGTCAACAATCCATTAAAGTAGAAGTATGTATGCATTTTTTTATGGTTTGGTTGACTTAAAAACAAAATTTAAAGCAGTTTGTGACAGGTCTGTTGACTGTAAAATTGTGGCTTTTTTATTTCTTTTTTGGATAAGAGATCATTAGTACTCTAATCGGAAAATGGTCGGTTTTCTTTTCAATAGAATGAATGTGGAAGTACAGAACTTTGGGTGGTGGCTCTGGTAAATGGAGAGGATAATGTTTAGCTATATGAAGAGATTTCCTTATTTTTTTGCATTCTTTTTCAATTATTATTTTGATACTTCTCATGGGCCAAACGGAAGAAAGAGAAGGACGCATGAAATAGCAGCACATGCTATCATTTATGTCGTCTTCTTTTTTCCTTTTGGCTTGTTAGCATTTTCGTATTTAGTTAGGTAGGTTTTTTTTTTTTTTTTGGTTTACAGATTTTTTTCAAGTGAAGAAGCATTCATTGAATTGACACGAGATGTTGGAAAAAGAAATGGACTTGTTATTGTAATCGAAAAATCTTATGTAACTATAAATTGTAGAAAACCAAGGATACTTTTCACATGTGAAGGAGTGGTGCTTACATGGATAGACATCCTTGAGGTCACAAGTCAAAACGGCTAAAGGCAACCCGAGCAAAGAAACGTAAGTGTCCATTTAAACTAGAAGGTCAAAAAATGACAAATAATGATGACTGGGCATTGATAGTGATATATGGGTTCCATAACCATTCTGCTACACATTATCTTCAAGGTCAGTCATTTGTCAGCAGTCTATTAGTTTTAATAATAAAGTGTAGAGCAATTTATTGGTTAATATGTCGAAGAACAATATCAAACAATAGATACATTCTATGTTTTAAATAATAGAAATTTGCATAATGCCACTACAACACAAACAATCTAAAAAAATTAAAATATAAGGCGAAAGAGTAGGTTCGGCGTTTGTAAATGCAACTTATGGTACATTTAGCTCATGGAATATGAATGAGCTGGAATGAAAATAGACTGGGAATGTGAATGGAAATGAACTGGAATAAGAATAAGGAATGGAAATGAAATTTTAATATTTACTTCGCAAAAATGAATGGAAATGAAAAAGTGCTGAAATACCATTGATGTGTTTACTTGGCAAAATAAAAGGGAATGAGGAATGAGAATAAGAATCATTTTACCAAAATATTCATAGTATTAAATAATATAATTTTCATTAACTAGATACATGTATAAATATTATTATAAAAATAATATTAATTAAAAAATAAAATTAATAATAATAATAATAAATATTAATAATGATAATATTAATAAAATATTAATAACAATAATTAATAATTACAAAAATAATAAATGATAATAATGATAATATTAATAAAAATAATAATAACCATAATTAATAATAACTAAAATAATAATGTTAATAAAATTTAATAATAATAATAATAATAATAATGACATTTAAAATAATAAATTAATTGTGATTTGAACGAGGGTAATTCAAAAAATATGAAAAAATTAAAGGGATATAAAAGTAAACATGGATTTTATTTACATTCCCTCATTTGCATTCCCAACCCCCCATGGGAATGAGATTCTTATTCCTTATTCCCAAATTATGTGGGACCCACATATTTTATTTTCATTCTTAAATTACATTTTACTAAGTAAATATTAATTTCATTCCCATTTCCTAAACCCTCAAGTAAACACATCATTAGTTATGAGAAAATCGGCTAAGCACTAATATATTGAGTGGCATAGAAGTGATATGAATACAGACTGTATGGGGTATTTATTTTTAACATACCCCTCTACAATAGAATTATTGTGAGCTATTCTAAACCCTCAAGTAAACACACCATTAGTCATGAGAAAATCGGCTAAGCACTAATATATTAAGTGGCATAGAAGTGATATGAATACATACTGTATTGGATATTTATTTTTAACATACCCCTCTACAATAGAATTATTGTGAGCTATCCTGCGAGTATTGATTATGGATCACACTTGCACATACAACACCAACAGATATAATTTGATGTTGCTAGAGATAGTTGGTGTTACATCAACTTAAGGGTGTCAAAAAAGCCCGCCCGGACCGGATTGCCCGAATCCGGTCTAGGCAAAACCCGAACCGTATACACAAAAAAACCAGACCCGGGTTTGAAATTTTCAAACCCAGACATGTCCAGGTCCGGGTCCGGGCTCAACACCAAAAACCCAGAACCCGGAACCTGGACCCGGACCGAATTTCTTAATATTTTTTTAAAAAAGAAAATATATTATATATTATTTATAATTTATAAATATATACTTATGAATTTATGATATATTGGATGTTATTTAGATTTATTGTGTGATTATTGTGTTGTTGAATTTAATTTTTTTATATGTAGATTAAATGAGTTTAGGTTAGAATTTGGATGAATTTAGGTATTAGAAAGTAGATTGAAACAATTTTGTTTAATATTTGTGTAAAATTTACATTGATAGTATGTTATATATTTGTATTTGACTATTTTCATTTTTAAAGCTTGAGATTGAATGAGTTTATTTGACTATTTTTTTTTAAAAAATTTGCATTGTTAGAGAATTAATGAAAGAAAAAAAATTAAAGTTAAAGCTTAGAAATCCGGATAAAAAACCCAGACCTGGAGGTGCCGGGCCGCACCCAGAAAAATTGGGTTTTAACCCGGGTCTGGTCTTGCATTTCACTCATCCGGTCCGATCCCGGGCAACACCAAAACCCGGACCGGACCCAGATTTTGGCAAGCCTACATCAACTGATTTAAAATTTTCAATTTGTTGTGTATATCTTGAATTAGAGGGAGAGGATAACTAGATCTGGGTATTGGAAAGACTAAAGTGTTATTATGAAAGAGAATATGTTAAAAAGTGTTTCTGTAACAAATAGAGGACTAGCTTTAATGGATAATTAAAAAAAAAAAAAAAAATTCCAAGTGCAAGCACCCTTCTTTGTAGATAGCATGCATCAAAAAATGTATTGTCGAACTATAAGAATTTATTTGAATCTGCCAGTGGTACCTGCATCAGAGGAAGATTTTACACAACAGTTAAATGTACGGAGACAAGAGAGTGACTTTGCTGACAAGGGAAATATCACCACGCACTTACTTTATATGAATTTTATGTTTGGCCGCCTTAGATTTCATATAATTTTGTTTTGACCTATTAAACTTTATAGTTCATCTATTATAATCTCACTATTGACCACTCACCTCTTCAATTTCGTAAATTTTATGTTTTCACTATGTCAAATTTATGGTTTCATTTTGGCCCATTCAAACTAAGATCATGGCTTTGCCGCTCCTCCTCTTAAAATGTGAATTTTTTTTTTTTAAATAAAAGAAACAAAGAAACATATGCTTCTATATAATTGCTAGAGATGGCCAATGAGCTATGTCGTTCATATCCAACTCATTAAAGGAAGACTTATGCGTGCTCGTACTCGTCCTATACCATACTCACTATGTATTTCATGACATGTCTATATATATATTTTTTTTACTTAGGCCTAATCCAACATCCGTGCCGTGCCCAAACATATCAACCCGTGGACTATGCCTAAGAAAAAAATTCGATAAGCTTTTTTTTTTCTTTTTTTTCTTAATTTTTTGAAAAGCGCATGCCAAGTTGTTAGTGTATTTTTTCAAGCTTTTATACTTTTTTTTGTCCATGTGCTTTTATTTAAATTTAATAAAATAAAAAATTCAGAACTTAAGTCAATATTCAATACTAATAAACTAATAATAGTAATAGAATGTAATATTAATTATTAAATTTGACCATATAGTATTAGAATTCTTTTCTAATACTTAACAATAACAATAGTAATAAATTTTTCTTGAATGTTAACTTAATTGTTAACTTAGACTTATATAGAGTCATAAATTATAGTTCATAATAATATTAATACATATTTATAAATTGTAACACTTATAGTTTTACTTATTAAAATCATAACATCAATTATTTATTCAATAAATTATAAACATAAATCAATTATAGTATTTTTTAAACTAAAAATTAAATAATTTAGAAAAATTACACTAATAAAATATATTAAAAAAATTTAATTTCAAGTTATTTATAAAATCATAAAATCTTAAATTTACTTCCATTAAAAACGAATGCTTTATCATAAATTTTTTCACAAGGCAGCTTTAACCTATCTCTAATCAGCACGCTGTACCTGGCACAGGCTTAAAATTCTAGCCTCGACCCAACTCATAGCCAGCACTGTACACGCCACAAGGCTCCCCACTCAACATGCTTGTGCTGTGCCATACTATACGAACATGTACCATACCCATACCATGTCACGTGGCATCGTACCTATACCGTGTCACATACCGTCCGACCTATTGGCTATCTCCAAGATTTGCCCACTCAAACTTAACAGTGTTCAGATGGTGGTACAGGAGATGAGAGGCCAAATGAATCCTCTTTCCTTAGATGATTTTTTTTTTTTCTAAATTTACGTAGAAATCTGAATTAGAGCAGAGCTTTCCAAATCCCTTCAAAATCCTCATAAAACCTCAATTTTTGTATTTATAGTTATGTTGTCACACAAAATTACTCAAAAGAAAATTATGAATTTAACTAAATAAATTTTTTTTTTCACCTACAAACTATAAACCTTCCAACCTTTAAAATCTAATTTGCCATGTAATTAAATTTTGAAATAAACTCAAAATAATTTCGAGACTATCAAGTAATAAATTACCTAATTTTATTATCAAAAAGTATGTTTAGAATTCAATTAACTCTATTATTGTAACTTTCGCAAATGTAGGTGTTATAAAATTAACTGTTAGGATAACAGTTTTATGGGGTGTTAGCCGCTCTCAGCTCTTTGAACTCCATCCGCCTTTGATCAGAGCCACTACTAACTAACGCCCAGTTTCAATGGTAAGACAGCATGATCAATATGTACACAGCGGCATTAGAAAAGTTTATAATGCAAAAATAAAATTATTCTGTCTAATAAAAGGGAACTTATAACCAATTGTACACACCCCATCTCCACACAAACAAAATTTAAAAAATTTCTCTTGCAAGGCTGGTATGGTTTTTGCTCGTTCATGATGACGAACTCAGTACAAGCTGCAAAATCACAATTAAAAAAAAAAAAAGAGTATATCACACACCAAGATTTATCTCATTAACACATTGGAAACAAAATGAAATGAAAAGAAAAAAAAAATGATTTATGGTAAGTTAAGCTGTTAAGGGCATCAGTGAAAATCACAAGCCAAATTACCTTATTTTATTGAGATCTAGATTCCTCGGCTTACCGGTCTCGGCATCAGCGAGACCCCATGTGATTTCTCTTCTTTTCCTGGTATCTATACTCCTCTTCTTCCTAGGAAGGTTGCTACCAGAATCCTGCATGCATGCATAAATAGTAAAAAGTTAAGCAACAAATTAAATAGAAACCAAAACTGAGCTTATTGATCTTGACTCTCACATTGGCGGGGTCAATAGCCCGTGGAGACTCAAGCTCCTGATCATTTCTGGTGATTTCTCCTCTTTGCTTAGTCGCAATACTCCTCTTTTTCTTAGGTATATTGCTCCCACAATCCTGCATGTGAGCATACACACAGTAAAAAAATTAAACAACAAATTAAATAGAAGCCAAAACCAAGATTTGATTTTGCAGGTTCACTCACACAAGCAAGATCAACTACTGGTGGTGTCACGGGATTATGCCTATGATTTTCTGATAATGCCAGAGGAGTAGTCAGCTGAATTTTTTTTTGCCTTGACTCCAAGTGCTTGTTAACTTCTTTAATTGACCTAAATTGCTTGTTTGTACCCGGTTCATAATAAAACTGCACTTTTGAAACACTTACAGTCAGTCAAACTGGCACCTACATAGACCTTCATCCCATATGCTTTCGATATGTAATTATGTAGTAATTAGATCTGTTAATTGAAAGCACAATCAAAAAAATAATAATAACCTGACCATAATCATTTTTTGATAACAAAAATATGCCCACAGAATTAATTTTGGACCAACAATGGAGAAAAATTGAAGAAATAATCTCTTAGTTACATGAAAAATCCTCAATAATAAACATGAAAGTACCTACAAACTCTGTGTGTGCTTTCTGTTTTCTCTTTTTGAACGAAACGTCTTACAAGGGTAACTCTATTAAAATAAAAACAAACTACCACATACACTCAGGGAGGACATAGTGAGCCTTACCTTAACAATCTGCAAGAAATAGAGGGGGGAAAAATCTCAAAACAATAAAGCCTGACTTAAACAGAAGAAAAACAAAAAACTAAATCTTATTAAAAAGCTGCAAGAAGCAATATACTGGGAAAATCAGTACATCATTGGAAAGCAGCTTAACAACTGGCAAAGGCATACCCCATAAATTTACTTTAGTACAGGCAATTCCAATTTAGCCAAACAACAACTGTTGTATACTTGATATAACAAAGGAACTGCCTATGTAATATGTTGTTAAACACAACAATCTAACCTCCTGTATAATACTAAAGAAATTTAAAGTTAAAAGAGAAAAAAAATAACCTGGATCAGATAAAAACATTTTGAGAAACATAATGTGATCTAACCTAAAAAAATCTCAAGAAAATTCCAGGGTCACGCATATAGCTACTTATATAGAGGTTAATTTCAGATTATCCCCTCGTAAAATGGAAATCTTTAGAATAACCCCAACCGTTGTAAACTTCAACTTACCCCCATTTCTGTCAAGAAGACAAAAATTTTTTCATATACATATATATATATATATATAATGGGTAAATTTTGGATTACGCTATTGTGGAATAACAATCTTCAAAATACACCCAAACTGTTCTATAACTCTGGTTAACCTCTCTTTCTGTTTAGAAAAAAAATTTTCACCCCACTTTGCCCTTTACATTTTGAACAAAAATAGGGTAATTTGAAGTTTACAATAGTTTGGGGGATATCTTGAAGATTGTCATTTCACAAGGGAATAATCCAAAATTTACCCATTATATATATAAGACCCATATATAAAGGAAGCTCAGATTTCTCACCAAAATCCTAGCAATATGAACAACATGCAAAGCAAAATTTGTAATCTTTATAACAACTTTCAAAGCAATAAAAAGCCAAATAGATCAAAAGAAATCAAATGATGAAACAACCTGGTCAATTTTCCCAATATATTTGGCACTGGTTCTTGGCCGCTGCTCATAATACCATCCATCTGGTAAACCAATTTTTTTGCCATCTAAGAATGGGCCTTTAGCCTTTCTGCCCCTTCTTCGAGTTGAACTGCTAGCTTCCTCCATTTTCGCTTCTGCAAATTCAAAGAAAACCCACAAGCACAATAGAGTTCAATAGAAATCTGAATTAAAAAGGTGGTAGAAGTGAAGAGATGAAAGAGAGAGCGAGAATCTTTCTTTGTGTCAGATACATGCAACAAGATGCATGTTGACACGTAGTGCTTGCAGACGAAAGAAATGGCTTTGCAAAATTTGGACAGAAGAAATAATTGTTGTTCTTTCCTATTGGATTTTGCATATATTAATTATTTTACCCAAAATAGTGTAGGCTTTTATCTTAGACAACTTAGGCGGTTGCCGAGGGACCCACATAAAAAAAGGCTCAAAAAATAAAATGTTCATAATTTATATATTAAAAGACATTAATATTTGTTTTATATCTAAAAAACAAATATATTTTCCTAATCAATAACCTTACATGTATGTACAAAATTTGAAAATAATTATAATAATTTTTTTTTTATAGAAATTGTGTTATGATTTGAAAATAAACTGTTTCCTGAGTTGTTATCATTTCCCAAGCAAACTACCTTAATTATTTATCTTTTTTAAACAAATTCCACATAATCATTCTAAAACTCTATTAACAGCCATGATTTTGGTTTTAATGAAAATAACGCTTTTCTTTTTTCCTATTCTTTGCTATTACAGTTTTTTTTTTTTTAAAATTTATGTTTCTTGAAATCCGCTATTTCAGTAAGTAAATTTTCGTATAAAAGACCTGTAGACATTAGCATCACAATCTTTACTGTTATTCTAGCTATTCTCTTATTAACTAGCAAACTGTTATTCCAGCTATTCTCTTATTAATTAGCAAACTATTGTTACTTGTATCTGAAGTTTTATTTTATTAGAAATAGTGTGTTCCAGTTTGTTTCTAGTTTAATAATTTTCCATCTCACACACTAGTTAGAAGATTTCTATAAGATGAATAAATTCTATATAAATAATTTATGAGATCAATAAATTTTAAAGAAATAATTCTATGATGAAGGCCTAAAAATTAAAAAACAAATCTCTACACACCAAAACTTAAAGGAGCTGTAATCAAACTTACAAGGGAAATTGATCAAAACCCCCTCTTTTTTGCATCAAGAAGAGCAGACAGATACACTAAGACCCCACCAAAGTTAAATAATTTTTATGATGATGTAAGCCAAGTGTTTAATTTTTCTATGAACCTCATAAAAGTTAAATTTCTACTATGTGCTTCAGAAAATACAAAGATTTCTATGCATTAAAATCAGTTTCTTGAATGCACATGGAGGGCCAAAATTCACACTAGGACTATTAAACCAACAAGTTTCCCAAAATGCTAGCAGATCATACTTAGATCTGCTAAAAATTAATAAAATACAAACCAGTAGGTGGGAGGCCAAGTCTACAAAGAATAGCCATTAGTTACCTTATGGTTCATCAAACCCTCCTTTCCACATTATCTGGTCGAAGAAAAAACATATAAAAAATCTCACCAAACCTGAAAAAGCGATAATTCAAGCACTTATGTTACAAGAAAGAAAAATCTAGTGTGGATGGTGTTGCATAAAATAAAACTGTTTCCCTATGTCACCTGGCTTGTGATCCTTCCAAGAATTAATAAAACAATCACCATCCATTGCCAATTTGAGAGTTTCTGTAATAGCCTGAAGCATTGAATAAAATTAAACTCTTGTTAATTAGCAGCCAAGCGAACATGGTCATGAATCAGATATATGATTAAAGGAACGGAAAAGAAGCTTAGCTCCCTCACTGTTGTATGTGTCCTGTTCTTCTGAATCTGATTCACATTCTAAGGCTTCCTCACTGATATCACTCATATCACTACCTCCAAATTCACATTCTAAAGCTTCCTCACTGATATCACTCATATCACTACCTCCAAATCCATCCACCTCAGAAAAGGTAGATTCTTTATTAGGTGGTTTCATTGAAAAAAACTTATGGAAAAAATTCAAACAAACAATATCAACATCTAAACTCAAGAACGATAGATAATAAATTACAGCATTCCTTTGTTCAAGAAAAATCCAAAGAAAAAGAATAAAGATAAAAATCTACTAGATTTTATTTGGTCATCAACTTAATTTTACCACAACCAGATCATTAAAACATCCACAATTGAGCGCACAGAAAATATACGTATTTAGCATCATAATATCCTCACAAAAGAGTTTTTTGGTCAATACGCTCCTGAGCAACCTGAAAAATGAAAACAAAATTTCTCACTCTCTTTGGCTTACAAGAAACCTATAAAACGAATTGAAACAAGATCACCAATAAAACTAAAGCTATGTGATGGCCTTCTTTCATGTCATGAATAGAATTCTACAAAACATTAGAGGTAATACAACCAATTAATGCATGTATAACATGTATAGTTAAATCTTATATACCTACCACTTGGATGCTGATTTTTCAAAATGAATGCACAGATGACGTAATATCATTTATTTGTTATATGACTGACATGGTACCTCAAATACTATCTTGTAATGTGATTTTCTCTAAGATTTTATATTTCAATTTTCTTTTCATTCCCTGCATCATCATTGAGAATAAAAACAGAAATATAAGTATACTAATACATAAACAACTAACTAACAAGAGTATGAATTATTAATCCAAAGCCACAAAGGCATAACACTCAAATTTTTGCGTTTTTTTCCATTTTCTAGGCAACCAAACAGATAATTAACACAAAAACAATAAACACAATCAAAACCTCAGTTTCTCTCTCAGTAATCAAACGGACCAAATAACTAAAAAATAAAACGATAATCATCAAATTGTTTGACCAAAATCAAGCGAGCCAACTGGAATTGAAACTGAAATCTTAGATATATGAGAAATCAACCAAAAATTGGAACAATAAAAATAAAGAGCGAATGAAAAATGCATACCGTGCAAGTGGTTGTTCAAGCATCATGCTGCCGACTCGAGACTTTTCCCGTCCCCGGAAATATTCACATCGCCGACAACGGCTTCTGTTTAGAAAGCGAACGGGAAATTTGGCACGGAGCGGATCGGGGCAGGAATTTACCCCTCGGTATTTATCTGGTTATAACCCCATTCTATTTTGTGATGTGTAAGGACTGAAATACCATTAAATAAAATATGGAATCTCTAATTTACCGGACCTAGCATACAAAATTTGGCCCAACAGGATTACTTAATACATAAACGATACGAATAAATATGTATGGACCTTTAAATTTAATAAAATTATTAAATAAATTAAATCTAACACAATTTTTTTAGTATTAAATTAAAATTAAAATTCTTAATTTATTTATGTGATCAACGATATTATTATATTTTTTAAAATTAATTTTTAAATTTTTATTATTAAAAATTAAGTATGGGACATAATTTTTTTTATTTTATTTAAAAATAGGTGCTTTATTTATAAAATTTTATATAAATTTATAATTTTAATAATATAAGTCTGTAGAATATTAAAACACATATATATTTTATAATATTAATATATAATTAATTAAAACTTTAATAATATAAATATATAATATCTTGAGATATATGTGTATATATTTGTAATATTTATTAAATAAATTATTAAATAATCTGTACGGCTGTACCAGCTGACCCCGACCCGACGGTGTATTTTGGCAGCTCTAAGTCAGAACCCCGTCGAGTACTCAGCACAGGTTCTACTTATTACTGTAATTGTATTTCCTCTTCCGAGGCCGTGATATACTTTAAGCAAAATTACCCTTGTGAGTCTTTCAAACTAAATGGATAAAATACCCTTATTAACCCTCATAATTTCTTTCATGTCCGCTGGCGGCAATCTCGGCAACTGCAGTATCTTTCTCGATTGTAAATTTTTAACTAAAATCGGCTCTTTTTTTTTTTTTTCTGTTGTTCTTAAATACAGTAATTCCATGAATGACTTCTTGAAGATTTTATTGAGTTAAAAAAAAGATGTTGTTTCCAAAATAGTTTAATGAAATTATGAAACGAAAGGTGTTCGATAAAATGTCTCTTTGGGTTTTGATTACAACTACAAGTGTTTTTGTTGATTTTCTTTTTTTCTAATTTCTGACGGATAGCATGCTTTTGATGGGTATATATTAAATATTAAATTTAAGATTGGAACAAAGTTCAGCTTTTTTAATTCGTTTGGTTTATACAATGCAATATGCATTGACTTGCATTTATGCAGCATGAATCATGGGAGGCCTAGTTGTCTGGGGAAGACGATAATTTTTTAAACAACAATGTTGGCCTTGTATGATTCACTCCTTCATTTAGCATTGGATGCTTACTTGACCATTCTATAAAATTGTATTATTGTCTTGTATAATTTGGATGCTGTCAAGCTTAATATTACCATTATGGGCTACATTTTCATTTATTGTGGAGCTGTGAAAATTCAGGTCTTTAATGTGTTTTCAGTCCATTTCAAAAGAGGGAAATATGGGATCGATTGTTAAATTGGATGTTTGTACCGTGATCTTTTGGTGTTTTATAGCTGCACGCATTTTGGAAGAGAACTTGCAGACATGCCTTGTCGAATAGGCGGCATTCAGCTGGGTTGGCATAGCATAGAGAAGCAGAACATAAAATGGAATGTTTTAAGTCTTTCATCAAAATCATTGTTTCTTCATTTTGTTTGAAATTGGTATTAGAGTCAAAAGATGATATAAATTAATGGAAACCAGTTAATCGCAGTGATCCTGCTTCGTACTTTGTTATTTGGAAATACACTGTGAAGATACATTTTGAAAAAGTTGTCATTTGATGTAATTAACAACGGAATGTGGCTGTCTTTTGATTTTTCTCTGATAATTGTACAAGATATTTTTTAAAAGTACTTTTCCATATTATTACAAATTAAAATTGATGGTGAATTTGGAGCATTATAGAGTACTCTGTCCTTTTTAGTTTTTACTTCATAAATATTTTAAAGAAAGTTTTGGTCATACACAAATCATAGAGTACTCTGTCCAATTTCTCGACTGCAGTCGAGTAAATTGATAAATGCACAATGCAGTTGAGTTAAAAAAAATTAATGTGTTGTTTTAAATCTAAATATATATGTTAGATGCTTGCAATTGTGTAAGGCTCCGTTTGGTACAGCTTATTAAATAGAACTTATACCAATAAAGCTTTTGGACAAAAAACGATTGGATGTTAGAGCTTATATGAATAGAACTTATACCAATAGAGCTTTTGGACAAAAAACGATTGGATGTTTGGTTGTCAATTAAAAAAACACTTTTGAACCATTAAACTATTTGGTTGTGTAAAACCAAAAGTGTTTTTGTGTAATTAAATTACAAAAAAGGATATGTATTCATAATTATATAACATGTAACAAAATGCATCAAGCTATCAATTAATAAGAAAAAATTAATTCAATCACTTCTTTAATTTTCAAAATAAAAAATTACATCATTAATTTATTCTCCCAAACAAATAATACTATATAAATTAAATTGCATCATTAATATATACTCTCTCAAGTGTTGGGTATATGTAGGGATTATAAAATTAAAGTGCTGGTTATTTTTTTAAAAAGGAGAGGGAGAGAGATAAAGTGAAGTGATGGCGGCAATATGTTTATATAACGGCAATAATTTTTGTTGAGTAGGTTTTATAGAAAAGGTATTATGTATTTAATGAAATATGTCAATGATATTTTTGATATTGTATATTTTTTGAAAAAGCTCTCTAACCTCTACTTCCAAAAGCTCAAATTTTAGGCTTTTGTTAGTAGAGGTAAATTAGCTTATTTAAGTTAAAAAATCTCAACTCAAAAAATAACCAAACACTATAAAAAATTTAAAAAAATGCTTATGAGATTAAATAAGCACTTATACCTCTTAAATAAGCCATACCAAACAGGCACTAAGTATATGAATGACCTCAAATTTCATCAATATATAGGCAACATAAGTTTCAAGATATCAAACAACATCCAATATAGACGTCAAGCAGATATAGCTTTATACTTGTCGTGAATACTTTGTAAACTGATGTTAATAATCATTCATTTACTTCAAACAGTCGACCCTTGTCTCATAAACCCCTAAAAGCAAAAATAACACAAATGGGCTCTTAACCTTGAGAAAAATATCCTAATATTTTTTTGGCGCCCCTTCTTCGGACTTCCATAAAGGGAAAAACCTCATTAAAATGTAATTTATCCAGAACCTCTCATTCCTCTTGTGGAACAGGGTAAATTGTATTTGTAAATTCATAGTATATACAATGCATAATAATTACACTTGATAACAAAACAAAAAAAATACATAAGATGCATAATTTTTTCATGAATATATATCACAATATTACAGTCAAGTAAATTGAGAAAAAACAAGATTGTGATCAAATATTATTAAAACGACTCACAAAATACTAGAGAGGAATTTCTTTCTAATATGTGTGGTGCTAAGTGCTTATTGTGTCAGACAGTAACGATCTTTCACTAGAAAGCCTGTATACTGTACAAAATCTAGACAATATACACTGTTTGTCAACAATGAATCAAAACAACCATATACTTATAATTGAACTAGGATTAAAATAGTAATTTTATTAAAATACGTAGTAAATACAAGATAGAGAGAAAATTACAGAAAATGAAGCTAAAAAATGGATTTAAGGGTTTGAATTAGGGGGAAGCCCTTTATTTTATTGATATAATAGGTAAATCATGGTTATCAGATGAAAATAATTTGGACGAGAAGGATTGCCACATGATGAAAATAATTTGGACGAGAAGGATTGCACCATGTGGCAAACTTTAATTGGCTGGAACACATCATCAATCAACACTACATCAGTATTTTGATCCAGTAAGATGCAGCCACATCATCGATCAATGCCACATCAGTATTTCGGTCTAATAGAATCTTGCCACATTATTGGTCAATGCTGCAGCGTTACTTAATGTCACATAATTAGTCAATACCAAATCATTGGTCCAATAAGATGTGGTACGTCATTGGGTAATGTCACATCACCGTTCAATGCTATGTCGTCGATTAATGCCACATCATCATACCATATATATAAATAGTGAAGAACTTTTGAAAAATACCGTATACATAAAACAATATCCTTATATGTGAATAGTACCGTATGCATGAACAGTGCTGAATACCCCATTTATATTCCTCATAAGGTCTTCAATCGTTCTGAGTTCAAAAATGTCATCTATTTTGTTGTCAGACTTCTTATTAATCGTGAAATTACCAAAATATTCCTGAAATACATAAATACTTAAATTATAATAAACACATATAATAAAAGTTTAGAGGATTTAAACATATAAAAGTAAAAATGTTAATGAAACTTGAAACACAAATTGACAATTTTACTCTTTATGAATATGCATTTTTTTTATACTCAACACCGTGTAAGAAGGCATTTCCAACATCTAGTTGCTTTATAAGCCATTTTAAACTTACAGCTAAAGCAATAACCAAACGAGCTGTGATTGGTTTGATTATAAGGCCAAACATCTCCTTAAAATGAATTCCAGGGACTTGGGTACATCCTTTAGCCACCACCGTGCTTTAAATCTGTCAATCTCTCTTTATTTGATGTATTTTCTTCTAGAAACCCATTTTGAACCACCAATGTAGCAGACTTCATATCTATTTGAAAAATCTTCCTTTTTTTTTAGTAGCCAAAGAAATAATAAGTTCGGTAGTTTCAAGTTAGGCTATGGGAGCAAATACTTCATCGTAGTCTGTGCCGACCTTTTGACGATTAGCTTTGTTTTTTGCTTTTCAATTTCTCTTTTGAAATTTCTCTTCATTTTGTACAACCCATTTGACACTAATTGCATTGTGACATGGGGAAGAATAGTAAGTTCTTAAGTGTCATTCTTTACAATGTCTTTGATTTCTTTATCCATTGAGATTTTTAATTTCTCATCTTATGTTGCTTTTTAGAAGTTGACGGGTTCACAATTAGAAAAAAGGTAAAAGAGAGTAAGATTATCATGTCTCTTAATTACCCTAAAGAGTTCTTGTAAGCTTTTCGTGCGTGCCACATCTCTCACCTCTAAAAATAATGGTGGTGAGTCTTTATAAGTACTTGTTATTAGTGAAGTAATAGAGTTATAAGTTCTTACAGTGCCCCTGCTTGCTCTTTCGTTGTCTACTCATCTTTTTCAAAGGGATACAAGTTGAAGTATTGTGCGTTAAAGCCAAAATCACATTCTCATTTTTTTGTAAAAAATTACATCTTAACTAATCACAATCTTTCTATTGTTTAGATTATATAGTTTATATCCTTTACAGTTGTTGTTATAGTCGATGAAGATAAACTTTTCACCTTTATCATTCAAGTTAGCTCTTTTCTCATCTGGTATATGTACATGAGCTATACTTTTAAAAACTCTTAGATGTGAGATGCCCAACTTATGCCACACCATGCTTTTTGTGCCGTCTTGCCCCATAAATTTTTTGTTGGAGATCTATTAGATAGGTAGACAACACATGCAATAGCTTCTACCTAAAACTTTTTGGGCAATCTCTTACTTTTGAGCATACTTCTTGCCATGTTGATGATGATTCTATTCTTCTTTTCTACTATACTTTGTTTTGGGAGATTATAGAACAGTCAAAGGACATCGAATTCCATTTGCTTGACAAAACTCTTGGAATTATTTAGAAGTGATTTTTTCTCCTTAATCAGATCTCATGATTTTAATTTAGTGTCTGCTTTCTTTCTTCATTACAACTTTGAACTTTTTGAAAGCTTCAAAAGCTCCTGACTTCTACTTCAAAAAGTACACCTAAATGTTTCTTAAAAAATCATTTATGAATAGAAGAAAGTAGTTACTTTTACCAAGGAAGCTTGGCTTGATTGGTCTATATACGTTAGTATGAATAAGCTCAAGTGGCTTTTGAGCTTTTGCGTTTGACTCCTTTAAAAAACTCTTCTTAAACCACTTGCCAAGTAAACATGCTTCAAAAAGTTTATTAAGATGATTGATTAAAAGTACACCTTTCATCATGTTCTTCTTTAATAGTAATTCTAGTTCTCCAAAGCTGAGATGTCTATATTGAAGATGTTAAATCCAGGTTAGATCTTTAAAACAAGCTTTGAGACACTTTACAACATCATTTTGGATATTTAAAGGAATCATTTTATTCTTCAACACTTTGACCTTTGCAATTAAGTTTCCTTTCTCATCTCTTAAAAAAAGACTAATCTTTTAAGTAAATATCATAACATTTTTCCAAGAGAAATTGAGAATGTTGCTTTTTACATTCAAGACTATAATGTTGCTACCATCTTTTACTCCAAGAAGAATGTTACCTCTACCCTTCGCTGATACTTTTAAATCATCTCCAAATGCGACATTGCCATTCACAGCTTTATTTAGCTCAACGAATATACTTCTATTTCTACTCATGTGATTGCTAGCACCTATGTCAAGAGGCCATGTGTTTTCTTGTCCTCTATTAGTGTCATTGCATTGTAATGAAAGTGTACCATCTTCACCATTTTTCTTTTCAATATAATTCACTCTCTCATCAATTAGTACAATCATAGCACTATACTTGAGATTTATCATACCTCGATCTTGGATTGTCTTTATGCTGTCCTCTGGTTGAGCTTTCTCTTTTTCTATAATTGGAGTTGTTGTTATTGAGATTCTAACCTTATCTACGATCATGACCTCTTTCTCGTTCTCAATCTCTGTCTAGAACATATTGTCTTCTGTCATTATCGGAGCTTTTTTTTTTCTTTAGATTAATATCCATCTTGAGGAGTTGTTTTTTGATCTCATACTTCTTTTTTTGTTTTTATTCATAGGCTTGCAACCTTCCTTGGAGTTACTCTATCGTCACATCCTCTAAATTTTTTGTTTCCTCAATTGTCATGATAATATGGTCAAACTTCGAATCTACTAAATGAAGTATCTTTTTAATGATCCTTACTTTATTTATCACTTTACCATTTATTTTTAATTCATTAGTAATAGTCACAACTCGAGTAAAATAATCTGAAATAGATTCAGATGCCTTCATATTTAAATATTCAAATTCTTCTTTTAATGTTTGATGACAAACCTTCTTAACCTATTATACTGGTTCGTAAGTGGTCTCTACCTTCTCCCACGCTTCTTTTGAGGAGGTTGAGCTAACATTTTTTTCAAAAGCATCTCATCTAATGATTGAAAGATGAGATATCTATTTTAAATCTTTCAAATTCTCTTTTTGTGTTGCAGTTAAAGTTATTTCATTTTCTGGCATACTAAAGCCTTTTTCCACGACTATCCATACATCATGTGCACCCAACAAAGCTTTCATTTTGATACTCTAGTTGTCAAAGCTTATTTTTCTTTAATTGTGGAATTTGAAATAACATCATAACATTATTTACCATAATTTACAAATTGATTAAGAATTTAGAGATTCTAAACGTACGGATGAATTTGAAACATAAAAAATTCTTTGGAGAGACTTGGACCAATAATTTTTTGTTAAAGTTAATAGTCAGACTTTGTCTCGGTCAACAGTCAATGGCTCGATTAACGGCTCGGCAGCACAGATAACTGGATGTGGCTCGGTGGCTAGGCAAACCAACTTTGGCTTGATCAACAGAAATTGGCTTGGCTTGCTTAACTCGACTGTGGGTCGGCTCAACTCGGTGAGTTGACTCAAATTAACTACAAAATCTTCTGACGGTAATTAACGGCACATTTAGACTCCAATAAGGCTTATTTTTACGGCGTCGCGTTCTTCTCGTCGAGCTCCTTGATTTGACATGCTACTTTGTTAGATGGAGCATCAATTACTAACTTTGATACTATTTTGTTGGTGAATTTTAAAAAATTAAATACTTAAAAATGAACAATCTTTTATATTTTTTCAAAAGCACTTCTTAAGTACTATAACTCTTATTTTTTCACCCTCTGTAACTTAAAGATTTTGTTGCTTTTCTTCATTTTTGAACTAAATACATGAGGGGGTATTATACATATTATAAATTAATCACAACCATTCATTTATTCAACTGCCACACAATCCTTATCATTTATCAAAACTTACCACTCAACTACTTTAACAACCACATTAACTTTACCTACCATAAGAAGTTTTTATGAATTAGAAGTTTTGATTTCTTCAAGCTGGATCAACTTTATGATCCAACATAAATTAGTAGTAATTTTTTTATTAAATGTTTAAATTATTTTTAAAAAAATGCTAAAACAATGATGCCATTTAGATTAGATGGCACCAGTTTTATAAAACCTAAAAAGTATTAACACCAAAATTTTTTAACCATTGAAGAAATCAACAAATCCCTCTCTCTCTCAAACGAATCCCTCTTTATAACACTACATAGAACCCTAACCATGAGCCTCACATCCACCGCCAATGAAGTCGAGTAAGTTCATTGTAAATCAAAATCACCACCTCATTTATTCAAATATACACTTTGTCGTTTCACTTCTGAAACCCTCATTGTTGCTCTCACTTAAGCCTTCATTTAACTGAGTCTGTGTCTTAGAACAAAGGTTACAAATAAAAACCTCAAACTCGAAAATGAAACTTGCCACTAGAGCTCGATTTCTACTACATCACAAGCTATCAAGTGTACTAATCCAACCTCCAAGAGCCACCGGTCATTCCCTAGCCATCTTTGTCATTGAAAAAAGACCAAAGCCCACTGTACGAAGCAAAAAGGTGACAGCAATTGATGCCACTGATTGATGTTCATTTTGCCAGATTTGTGACATGTTGCTGCCTAAGTTCTGTCCCTCATAACACCTTTTTTGAAACCTGACTGGAAACCGTGACAAAAAATAGCCAAATTGCGTCGATCAACCATTAAAGTTTCACAAATGTTGAAGCTCGATTTGCCGCTATGGCCATGCGATGGACCACAATACCATTACTATTGGATTCAGCGCGGCATAAAGCTTCTGCCCTGAAATTCCCAGTCATTGTCACATGAATTCTGATCATTGTTGGTCTGCGAGGGCATTTCAATAAATTTGGACTTCGAGTGTAACTTCGACCTCTATTATTTTTTAATATTTCTTATTACTTAGTTTGATGGATATATTTCAATATATTATCATTAATAATGTGCACTGGAATTTTAATTCGGTATAATTTCTTTGTGTTGAAATTTAAAGGATATACAAATCTTAATTAAGTGCAGATTCTATTGGGATTTTTCAGCGATTAAAACTTGTTTTTCTTTCTTCCAAGGAGCTTGTGTCCAATTACATATTGAATCACAATTCAATTTCTGTCGTAGCATTTGAAAGCACTTAACAAATGCTATTGTTATATAGCTGACATTTTCACTATTGTTATTGTTATTACATGGGAAAACCTAGTACCTTGTTTTATTAATTTGTTGGATAACAATTGTTGCATCTTCGGCATGATAGAGGCTTACAAATAGGGAGTACAACAATATTTGCTAAATTTCTAGTATAATACAGTCATACACTAATTATGCGAATGTACAATTTTCTTGTTTTTGTTGTATGTAAGCGGCAGCAAAAATATTCACATAATAATTGGTGTTTTGTTCTCTATAGAGCTCATTTTTGAAATTTTTTTATCGTGGAATTTTTAGGAGTTTATGTGAATATGTGTTTGAAAGTAAAGTGAGTTATTATTTTCCTTGTTTTGATTGAAATTTAAGGTCGAATTATTTGGTTGTAATTCTTTTTTTATCTAATTAAAAGTGACAAGTTAAGTACCTATAAAATCTGTTGATGCGAGGAGTGGCTTTTAGCTATAATCAAGTATAGGTTTCGGTTTTTCTAGAAATACAAGGTACTGAAAGTGCAAAAACCTTATCTAAATTTTGCTTGTCAATTTTTTTTAATATTTATTTTCTCTGTATTGAAGAGATGAGACATCATATGTGATTTGGCGAAATATCTTATCACTTTATCACTATATAATGAAAACTACATTTAAAAGTTGAGAAGAGGTAAAGGTTAATCACAAAATAGCTTAGCGTTTTGCTTGATTAATAAGTTGCTAGGCTTATATTTGTTACTGGTTTCAAAATTCATATTCTTTTTGCTTAATTTGGTTTGGAAAAATGTTGTGGTGTTAATGAGTTGTTTACTTAATGGATTGATTGAGTTTCATGAAGTTTGAGTATATATTTCATGAATGTTTTACTTTTTGTTAATTGTTTTATGTACGTTTGTCGAGGACTTAGTAATGATTGAGTTTCATGAGTTGTAATTGTTGAAGTTGTGATATGATTGAGTTGCAGGGGTTAAGTACTTATCATGTCTTTTTAATTTTTGCAAGTGTTGCTAATCATTTTTTTGAGTTTTTGGGTTCATTGAGTTGCTGGACATGATTTGCTTGTGTTGATTGAGTTGCAGGACATGATTCTAGGCGTTGATTAGCTAGATTGATTCAAAGAACTATATTAGTTGCTACTTTTTGTGTTTTTGGATTGATTTCTGGGTTAAGTAGTTATGACCAATGATCATAACTATACTTTTTCAACTGATACATTATATGATGAGATGAATGTATCATGATATTACTTGAATCTTAATGATAATTGTCTATACTTGTTGGCCAATTGTAGTTCTTTTTATCATATTATATATGTTAGCTACATATAATATAATATAATATAATATTTATTCCCACCCAAATTAAGAAGAATAATAATAAATTGATGAAAAAAATCATCCTAACTAAATTAATAAAAATATTAGTAATCGCCGCAAAAAAATAAAATCTAATATCAATTCCCAGTAATTTTTTGAAAATAAAATTTAATTTCCGTCAATTTAAATATTTATCATTTTAAATGGCTTAATTTTTTTAATATTGATTTTTAATTAAATATTTAATTTTATATGATAGATTTTAGTCATGCACGGACAATAATATGATAGAATTTTGTCATATGTCCATGACAAATTCATGATGGATAATACATCATAAGATTCAAGACACATAAAATGTCAAAATTGCAGTATCTTCTAAATGGTTAACAGCAGCAAATTTGAAAAAAGAAAAATTGGTTGGTGGCACACGACTTTGACATTTCAAGCACCAAATCCGTGTGCCTAGCTAGTGGAGGAAAAGCTTGTTAAATTGCTAGCTGGTGGTTTGAATTTCTGGTACGTTTGCTGACTTTCTTAGCCATGATTTTGCTATAAATCGAAGTGCAAAATGAAGAGCTTATGCATTCCATTTGAGAGAGAGCAATTAAGCAATTCCAGAGAGAGAGTTTAGAGAGCTTAAAATTATAAGCTCTTGTATTAGTGATTTGAGCGTTTGGGTGTATTGGGATTTTGGGAAGTGAGCTAAAATACTACAATACTTGTAATTCTTTTTCACTAGTAAAATATTTTTCTTCTGTTTCGCCCGTGGACGTAGGCTAAAAGCCGAACCACGTACTTTCTAGTGTCCTGTGTGATTTTATTGTCTCATTATTTCTCAATTTTACTTTAGTTGCGCTCCTACTTAACCCAACAATTTCCTAACAGTGGTATCAGAATTATTGGTTCTATTCTTTGGAGTCGGAGGTACTGTTCACGTAAGGGGGGTACTATTCACGTATACGGTACTATTCAAGTATACGGAACTATTTACGTATACAAAACTATTCACGTATACGGTACAGTTCACGAGAAACGGTGGGAGCGATCCAAGAATTTTGCAGTGCAGAGCAGGGAATAGTGGTGTGAGTAGTACAACTGTGTAGTTTTGTACATGTATAGGAAAGTTACACAGCGATAAGAGCGCAAGGCTGGGTGGTTTAAGTGGGATAGTGGCCCTCCGGTCTTTCCCCGAGCTTTCTGGTGTGCATTCTCACACGTACTATTCGCGGTACCAACTGGTTTGTTTGTGTGCGGTGTTATCAACAAAATGGCAGCGAAGTATGAAATTGAGAAATTCAACAATTTCTCGTTGTGGAAAATGAAGATGAGGGGCTATTTTGAGGAAAAATAATTGCTTGTAATTGGAGAAAGACCCGTGGAGATAACGATGACAAGTGGAGCGAGATGGGCCAACGCCATTCTTGATCTACAGGTTGGCACTTGCGGATGGGGTGTTATCCAAAAAAGACAACAAAGGAAATTTGGGATACTCTTTACAAAATGTATGAGGCTAAGTCATTTTGCACAATAAAATATTCTCAAGAGGAAACCATACTCTTGAATGGCGGAATCCACTTTGACCCATATCAACACTTTGAAGACTCTATTTTCACACTCACAACATTAGGTCATAATATATGAGGAAAATGAGCGCGAGCTTCTACTTGAAAGTCTGCAGATTCGTATGATCGATCAACTCATCGATCTAATGAACAACGATTAAATGCGGACAATCTAGTTTTCGGCGATGTTGACCTCCGTTAAATGAGGAGGTAGGCGGAGTAAAGTGACAAACAAGTTTCAAGCAAGTGAGGCGCTATCGGTGACAAGAGGGAGATCAAGCGTGGTCCCGGTGGGAGCCACAATCATGGTATATCAAATCCAGTAAGAAGAATGTTAAATGCTCTGTTGTGGCAAGAAAGGGCACGTCGAAAGGCGTTGGGTAACCGAAGAGAAGAGGCAAAGAACACAGGTCATTAAATGCCGGTATGTATGAAAGTATCTCGGATGATGGTGAAATTCTCCGGTGAGGCGAAGCTTTGCGAAGCAACGGTATCGATGTCTGGCTCATAGACTCAGGAGCTGCCTAGCATATGACCTCTCAGAGAGAATGGTTTTACACATATGAACCTATCTCAGGAGGATATGTATATATGGGTGATGATCATGCCTTGGAGATCACTGGTATTGGTACTATCAAAATTAAAATGCTTGATGGTACAGTTCTCACAATTGAGAATGTACAATATGTTAAAGGCCTGAAAAAAAATCTATTGTCTTTGGGGCAAATAGATAGTCATGGGTGCAAAACTCATGTTGAAAATGGGATCATGAAGATTACTAGAGGTGTGTTTGTATTGATGAAGGCAGAAAAGATCGGTGCTAATCTGTTCATGCTTAAAGGAGAAACACTGCAGGAAGCTGATGCGTGTGTTGCATCAAATGGAGAAGAATCAACGATGATATGGCATCTCAAGCTTAGGCACATGTCAGAACAAGGTTTGAAGATTCTCTCTGAGTGAAAATTACTTCCAGGGCTCAAATCGGTAAGTTTACCATTTTGCGAGCATTGTGTTATAAGTAAGCATAATAGATTAATGTTTAATAGATCTATTGCTAGAAGTAAATGCATTCTAGACTTAGTTCATTCTGATGTTTGGGAATCACCTGACATATCCATGGGAGGTGCAAAGTATATGGTGACTTTCATTGATGATTATTTTAAGAGATGTTGGGTATATCCAATTAAGAAAAAGTCAGATGTATTTTTAGTGTTTAAAGAATACAAAGCACGGGTAGAACTTGAATCTGGCAAAAAGGTTAAGTGTTTGAGGACAGATAATGGTGGAGAGTATACAGACGGCGAGTTTTTTGCTTTCTGTAAGCAAGAAGGCATTCAGAGACGTTTCATGGTGGCATATACTCCTTAACAGAATGGAGTGGCAGAGCGGATGAACAGGACTCTTACAGAAAGAATAAGAGCTATGTTGAAGACTGTGGGTCTACCGAATTCATTCTGGGCAGAAGCAGCCAAAACTGCATGTTATATAGTAAATCGGTCGCCATCTACAGCAATTGGGCTGAAAACAGCGATGGAGATGTGGACGGAAAAGCCAGCAGATTACTCTCACCTACATGCATTTTGGTGTCCTGTGTACGTGATGTACAATGCCCAAGAAAGAACAAAGCTGGATCCAAAATCTAGAAGATGTATCTTCTTGGGATATGCTGATGGAGTAAAGGAGTATCGTCTATGGGACCCCACTGCCCACAAGATCGTCATCAGCAGAGATGTTATCTTTGTAGAAGAACAACTGCAAAAGAAAGATGGGGATAGTAGCACTGCAAAAGAAAAGTCAGAGACTATGCTAGTTTATGTGGAAAAGAATCCAGAAAATTTAGATTCTTACAAAGACGCACGAGGAACAAGAACCGAGTCAGGGGCTCCGAGAGGTTCGACGGTCAGTGAGAAGGTGGCACCCTTGAGTATGTCACGAGATCAATGTTGTATATCTTTTCTAACAGAGGATGGAGAGCCGTCAACTTTTCACGGCTTTAAACAAATTTCAAATGTTCTTTGTGGATGATGTCTGAGGAAGAATTGAGGCTCTACACAAGAACAAGACATGGGAACTTGTACCACTACCATACGGAAGAAAAGCCATTGGTAATAAATGGGTCTACAAGATTAAACGTGATGGTAATGACCAAGTGGAGCGGTATCGTGCAACATTGGTGGTAAAAGGATATGCTCAGAAAGAAGGTATTGACTTCAACAAAATATTTTCCCCGGTGGTTCGACTCACAACAGTCAGAATATGTTTGGCAATGTGTGTTACATTTGACCTACATCTGTAGCGATTAGATGTGGCATTTCTTCATGGAGAACTTGAAGAAAGAAATTTATATGCTCCAACCGAAGGTTTTATTGAAGAGAAAGGAGAACTTGGTTTGCGAGTTGAAAATCTCTATACGGTCTTAAACATGCATGGTGTTGGTATAAGAGATTTGATTCCTTCATCATGAGTCTTGGATACGAGACTCGATTCGGATATTACAAGAGGTTTGAAGATAATGATTTCATCATTTGTTGTATGTGGATGACATGTTGGTAGCGGACCCAACAAAAGATCCAAGTCAGGTGAAGCCAATTGGCTGGAGTTTGAAATGAAAGACTTGGGACCGAAACAAGATTCTAGGATGCAAATTCACCGAGACGAAATAACAGGAAGATTTGGTTTCACGGAAGAATTACTTGAAGAAAATCTTGCGTGACGCTTCAACATGCAAGATTGTAAGTCAATTTCACCCACTTCCCGTTAATTTCAAATTATCCTCAAGTATGTGTCCCAGACCGAGAGAGGAAAAGAGATGTCTCATATGCATCGTGATTAGGGAAGTTTGATGTTTGCTATGATTTGTATAAGACCAGACATTGCACAAGCAGTGGGAGTAGTCGGTCGATACATGTCGAATCCTGGTGGAGAGCATTGGATAATTGTGAAGAGGATTCTGAGATATATCAGAGGAACCTTAGATGTTGCATTATATTATGGAGGATCAGAATTTATTGTCATGGGTTATGTGGATTCAGATTTTGGAGGAGACCTTGATAAAAGGAAATCCATCATCTTGGCTATGTGTTCTGATTCTGGGGTATGGCCAAATTTCAGCTGAACCGCAGCACTGTGGCTTTATCTACAACAAGCGAGAATACATGGCGGCTCACAAGCTTGCAAGGAAGCTATTTGGATAAAAGGTTATCGGAGGAGCTCGCACAAACAATGTAAAATTCATGTTTTTTGTGAGTGCCTTGCACATTGCAAGGAATCCAGCCTTTCATTCCAGGACGAAGCACATAGGGGTTCAGTTTCACTTCGTCCGAGAAGTAGTAGAAGACGGAAGTGTGGATTTGCAGAAAATCCAGACCAAGGAGAACCTAGCAAATGTTTTGACCATGCCGATCAATGCTGACAAGTTTATCTGAAGTAGGTCTTCTTGTGGCCTAACAAAGACGTTAGCGACATGACTAAGGCGAAGCAAAAAGGATGATGTGGAGATTGATTGGTTCTCAATCAAATCTCAAAGTGGGAGAATGTCAAAATTACAGTATCTTCTAGATGGTCAACAACAGTAAATTTGAGAAAAGAAAAATTGGTTGGCCCAAAAGAGTTTGGGTGTATTGGGGTTTTGGGAAGTGAGCTAAAATATTACAATACTTGTAATTTCCTTTCACTAGTAAAATATTTTTCTTCTGTTTCGCCCGTGGACGTAGGCTAAAAGCCGAACCATGTATTTTCTAGTGTCCTGTGTGATTTTATTGTCTCATTATTTCTCAATTTTACTTTAGTTGTGTTCGTGCTTCACCCAACAATTTCCTAACATAAACTATCATCTGAAATCACTTGACACAAGCTTCCATGACGGTCGGGCAACCATCATCTAGTCGGGTGCATGATAGTAAAAAATCATCATTATTTAGTTTTTTTCTAGTAGTGTTGTGGAATTGAGATGTCAGGGAAATCATGAGAATTTTCTTCATGACTAGCGGAGGCATCACTCACAGTGGTATTATTTGATGATTCACTCGCTATGGATTTGTTTTGATTATTTGTTAAGACTCTCAGTTTCATTGGATTGTTTTGAGGAACTTGTTATCATGCTGCTCGTGAGACTATTAACGATTCACTGGTTCGTCATTTATTGCAAGGATCAGAAAGTTCATATGGCTTTCTGGCATAGAAAAAGTATTCTAACTCGGTGGATCGATTTCAGGGAAGTTCAATTTTTTGGCAGCTGTACAGTCATCACAAGTAGGAAAAGCTTTTAAAACACTTTGTTCCTGCAATGTTGATGATTTGGTAGCTGTATTAGAAAAGGGAAAGGTGCTCTCACCAAACACAACATGTCCAGAAATATAAATTCTCTTAGTTTTAGGATTCAAGCATCTATAACCCTTGTGAAGGGAACTAAAAACAATGAAGACATAAGGATATGTCTTCATGTCAAACTTGTTTTTGTTATTATTTCCTAAATAAGGGAAACTTTGCATCCTAAGACTTCTAATCCTCTATATTCTGGCATTCTATTAAAAAGCTTTTGATAAAGACTGTTCATCCCAAGTGTTGTTGACAGTATCCCGTTGATAAGAAAGACAGTGGTTAATAAGAAAGACAGTGGTTAAGGATAATGTCAACCCAATATCTTAACGGAATTAAAGCTTGAAATATCAATTTTAGGGCTATTTTTGTTATATGGCGGTGTTTTCTTTCAGCCACTCTATTGTTCAAGTGTCTATAGGCAAGAAATTTTGTCGAATGATGATGCGTAGCTCAAGATGTTTGATGAAAATATTACACCTGAACTTGCCTCCTTTATCAGATTAGAAATTTTTTATTTCCCTTTCAAATTGATTTCCACCAATTTTTATTTCCCTTTCAAATTGATTTTTGCCTGTTTTTGAAACTTTGGAAAGCAAGCAAAAAAGTCAGCCTTTTGTTTTAGAGGAAGTAGCCAAGAAAATTTCATACAATTATCTATAAACAAGGCATAATACTAAAAATTTTGATTTGATTTTAAAAGTACAGGACTGGACAAATCACAATAACTTTTTATAGACGGAACTCTAATATTTTTTTAGAATCATCAAAGGGAAGTTTGCATCTCTTGCCTAGTTAGCATGAAACACGGAGACTTGATTTTTTAGACCAAGTAGGAAAACTAATTTTCCCATGATTCTTCAATGATTGAAGTATTTTAGGACTTGGATGATCAAGTCTTTTATGCCAAATATTGGTATCACCCGAGACCCCTTTTATTGCACTAAGTGTAGCTTTGTTTTCTTCTTCTAAACCATATAGATTTATTTGTCTTTGCCCTCTTGCCAGTATCATGTTCTCTTCAGTCTTAACAATAAAACCATGTGGGTTAAAAATAAAAGAACATTGTGAATCAGTAGTAAGTTGTCCAATTGAAAGAAGATTTTTCTTCAAATTGGCACTACTAAATGTTTTTAAATTGAGATTTTTGTTCTCAGTTTTGATAACAACATCTACAATATATGAGATTTATAGTCCTTGTCCGTTACCAACACAGATTTTATCATGCCCTTTGTAGAGAGTGATTTGTGCAAGTTTACCAGCATTGTTGGTCATGTGAGCCTTGGCTCCTAAATCAGCATAGAATTAGTAATCTGTACCTTCAAGTTTCATGGTGGCACAGGCTTGAGGATTCCTTGCAAAATTATACCTGAATTACAAACAACTGCACTATGATTAAGCTTACCACAAATTTAACATATGACAACATCGTGCTTTGTCCCTTTCTTTACTTTTGTTTCATTTAGATTTTATGAAGTTGAGATCTTTGATTATGTTCTGTTACTATTTTCTCTTCATCCTTTTGAATAATGATTATTTGCTTATGATTTTGAAGAGCAAGAATGAACAATTTTAAATTCAGGTAAAAGAGTTTTGTAAGCATCGCCATTTTGAAATCAGAATAATTTGGACTAAGATCACTAATAAGTTAAAATACTTTGTCATCATTCGGGATCTATTTCCTATGGCTGATAGTTTGCCACAAATTTCATTAAATTTTTTTTAGAAATTGTTCTAATTTTGAAGATCCCTTTTTGAGAGAATAGAAGTTATCCTTCAACCAGCTTTCTTGTTCTTTGATTGATAGAAGCATTGTTTCTTCAATGGATATCCAAACTTTGAGCAGATTTCCTCAACAATTGTGCTCAAGACTTCATTCTTCATCCCTCGAAGCCATGTCATCAGCAATCCATCATTGTTTCTCCAATAAACAAACTCTAAATTCCTAATTTCTTTCACTTATGTAAGGTCTATTTCACTTTGGAGGACCAAAAAGCCTAAAATTCAAAATAATTTACTTGATGTGTAATTATTGTAAAACTTTGGACTTACATGAAATTAACAAAAGAATAGTGAAGAATCGCGAGAGCTGTAGTCATTTCACGAATTGAGAGGACACTGCGATAGAGAAAGACGTAGGTATTTTTCTTTGGGTTTTTAATTTTTGATTAAACGATCAGAATGTGATTTTTACTCCAATTTCTCTCAATTTTGGATGATAAGTTCTTGACATCGCTCTTTACATTTGTTTATATCGAATTACGGTCTTATGGTTTTTTCTTGATTGGGTTTTTCACGTAAAAATTGGTGTCTCTTATAGTTGATTTATTACTTTAGATTTGTTGGTTTATTTTTCTACCTATTTATTTGTGGCGCACATCCTATTTTAATCACATAAAAAACGACAGAGTTTTATTTCCGCTTAATTTGCAGCTACTTTTGTGAGTCTATTTCCTAACACCTTCTATAGTTATGAGTTTAGATGGAATCCCTAAATTTTCAATGTGATATTCTAAGCCTAGTGTTATGG
Source organism: Citropsis articulata (assembly GCA_030449925.1). Classification (NCBI taxonomy): domain Eukaryota; kingdom Viridiplantae; phylum Streptophyta; class Magnoliopsida; order Sapindales; family Rutaceae; genus Citropsis; species Citropsis articulata. The sequence continues at coordinate 1,461,801 of JASUUH010000051.1, read as the reverse complement.
ACCGCCAAAGTTCCTAGCCCAAGTGCCCATAATTTTGGGCTATAGAGCCCAAGAAAAGGCCAAGACTGCTGGCTTGGCCTTACTCTAGAATTTTCTATCTCACTCTAACACATCTCAAGCTTATACATATATAGAATTATCTACACATTTCTAGCACATGTAAATATTTAGATATTTAAGCAAATTGGTAGAATTCTTTGTAACACTAGAGCTTGGCAAACCTCCTTATAAATAAGGCTTGACATTTGGCATTTGAAGTAACAAGCTTTGGGTAAGTAATTCAAGCACTCTTGTTAGCTCTCTTGTAAACACTTATTCGAGTAATACAATTTCTCTCATTTGGCTCAATTGCTCTCTTCTCTATAGTTCTTCGAAAACCACCAGGCTTAGTTAGTCAAAAAGCTCAAAGGCTTACTTAGTGACTTTCGGCAAGAGTTGTTTAAGTACCGCACGGGTTCGTTATACAAAACACTAATCTCATGACAAGTGATATGAAAGGTAACATTTGCACCCACATAAATTATCTCATGAGTAACGGCCAACCCTTTAAACCCATCACAAGAGGGCATTGGTGTGGATTCTCCACCAGAACCAAACTGCAGTCGCGAGGATGCATGGGCCCAAGGCAAGACTCATAGAAATTCTAAGGCCCTATCCATTGATGCCTTGGAGCCTCGCATGGCTACACTCGAAACGATTATGTCCCCCGCTCAGGATACCATCTGAGGAGAGTTTCGAGCCTTTCACGAAGAGTTACTGAAACTCCAGTTTCATCCAAGAAGAATTGCGAGTTGTCAGTTCAGATGTGGAGAAAGTCCACTCGGAATGGCATGGCATAAGAGCACACTCTCCGCTAGCCTGACTTTCTAAATACGAGTGATGCACGATGCATCATTGTACTGAAGCTCGACACTTATAATAGCACCCACAATGCCACTGTCGTGGATAACGTCCTCTTCAGGCTAGACTAATACTTCGATGATATGGGTGTATGAGACGAGACATCAAAAGTGGGCACAACACCCACCTACTTCTAAGGCATTGTACAACTATAGTTGCATTGAAAGCATAACAAAATGGGCGAAGGCATTTGCACCATTGACAATTAGGCCAACTTCAAGCAAGAACTCCAAAAGTAATTCACCCCAAGTAATGTGAAAAAAGAAGTAAGAGCGTGCCTACTCTGCCTTAAACGAACAAGTAGTGTTTGTGACTACATCAATGAGTTCATTGCCCTAATGCTTGAGATAAGTGACATGTCTGACAAATACTCTCTCTCTACTTCTAACATAGCCTTAAGGATTGGATCAAGACGAAGCTTAATAGAGAGGTGTTCAAACACTCGACGGCGCCATCGCCATTGCGGAATCGCTCACTGAATACTCCACCTAATTCAAAGACAAAAGGCCTGACCAAGGCAAAGATGGAGGAGAAAGCTGCTAGGACAAGGGAAACAAACGCAAGGATTGAGAGCAGAAAAAACCTCCTAGTAATAAGAGCAGGTAAGGCAAATCGGAGAATAAGAAGGAATTGTCGAAGCCTCGAAGTCCATACTTCATATGTAATGGCCCTCATTAGGTACGCGACTATCCGAAGAAGAAGCCGCTCAACGCTCTTGCAGGCCAACTCAAGCGCAACCCCACAATGTCCATAGAAGAACCTCAACTCAGCATGGGTTCTTTCCAATACTTCAGCACACTCAATCGTCAACAGGCCGCATTCAGCAAGAAAAGGCTCATGTAAATAAGTGCAAAGATAAAAGGCCAGTTCATTCACGTGCTACTAGACACATGAGCAATCCACAATTTCATGTCCGTAAATGAGGCCAAGCAATCAGGCCTCAAGACAACTAAGAAAGGAGACATGACGAAGACATTGAACTCACCTGCCAAGCCCATTGTGGGTATTAGACAAAGCGTACACATAATCCTCAATACATGGAGCAAAAAGCTTGACTTCTCCATCTTGACCATAGACGACTTTAAGATGGTTCTCGGTATAGAATTCTTCGATCAAGATCATGCTTTCCCACTATACGCTAAAAACTCCCTAAGCATCCTCGACGGGAGTAAAGCATGCATGGTTCCCACCGAGCGTGGCAAGTCCGAGAAAAAGATGCTCTCAGCCATACAATTTTAAATGGCTTTCAAGAAGGACCCAAAGTTCTTAGTCTCCATCCAGGATCTAAACGAAGGGGAAGATTACAGAAATAAACCAAGCCAAGTCCCTCCACAAATACAAATAGTCCTCGTTGAGTTCAAGGATATGATGCCTCCCAAGCTTTCGAAGAAGCTCCCACCTCATCGAGAAGTAGATCATGAGATTGAGCTGGAATAAGGCGCGAAGCTACCAGCTTTGGCGTCCTACCGTATGGCGCTTTCTAAACTAGAAGAGTTACAGAGACAACATAAGGACTTGCTGGACACAGGTTACATTCGCCTCTTAAAGGCCCTATTTGGTGCACCAGTCTTCTTTCAAAGGAAATATATGGATCGTTACAGATGTGTATCAATTATAAGGCTCTTAACAAGATCACCATCAAGAATAAGTGGTCAATTCTTTTAATAGCGGATCTCTTCAACCAACGTGGCAAAGCACGATACTTCACCAAACTCGACTTGTGCTCTGGGTACTATTAAGCTCGCATTGCTAAGGGAGACAAACTCAAGACAACATGTATAGTAAGGTACGAGTCTTTCAAATTTCTTGTCATGCCTTTTGGCTTCACCAATACACCCACTACTTTTTGCATACGTTTAAACAAGGTACTCCAACCATTCATTGACCGTTTTATGGTCATGTAATTGGACGACATAGTGGTGTATAGTACCATGCTCGAGGAGTATCCTAGTATTTACGATAAGTCTTCCAAGTACTTTGGGAAAACGAGCTCATCCTCAAAATGGAGAAGTGGTCATTCATTCAAAAAGAGGTAGAGTTCTTTAGCCATAAGATTGTGGGTAGAAAACTCATGATAGAAAACTCCAAGATAAAGACCATTCTTGAATGGAAGCCTCCCACGAAAGTGTATGAGCTTCATTCATTCCTTGGGTCAGTGAATTATCATCGACGCTTCATCAAGGGCTACTCGGCCAAGGCGACACCCTTGACAGATTTACTCAAGAAAAATAAAATGTGGCATTGGTCCGAAGATTGTCAGCGCGTATTCAAGGAGTTAAAGAAGGTAATTTCGAAGGAACCCGTCCTCACTTTTTTGGACCACTTCAAGCCCTTCGAAGTTCAAACAGATGCCTTAGATTTTGCCATAGGTAGAGTCCTTATGCAAGAAGGCCAACCAATAGCTTTTGAGAGTCAAAAGCTAAATGATGCAGAACGACGCTACACAGTGCAAGAGAAAAAAATGATAGCCATCATCCATTACTTGCGAGTGTGGCGACATTACTTGCTTGGCTTACACTTGACCATCATGACGGACAATGTAGCGACAAACTACTTTCAAACTCAAAAGAAGTTGAGTCCGAAGCAAGTAAGGTGGTAAGATTTTCAAACTCAAAAGAAGTTGAGTCCGAAGCAAGTAAGGTGGTAAGATTTCCTTGTGGAATTTAACTATTTGCTTGAGTACAAACCGAGTAAAGCCAATATCATTGCGGATGCTTTAAGCTGCAAGGCTAAATTGACAACACTTAACATGAGCCAACCAAAGTCCGATCTTGTCTCACGCATCAAGAAAGTCTTCCAACAAGACCTTATAGCGAAAGCCTTATTGAGGAAGGTGCCTGAAAGTAAGACAAAGCTATTTTGGCAAGAGGAAGGCATCCTCTCCACTAAGGCAAATCAGCTGTTCATACCAAGGTAGAGAAATTTACAGAAAGAAGTGATCAAGCTGATCACCCAGGAATCAAGCGCACCACCGCATTAGTCCAAGCCTCATACTTTTGGCCACACATGAGGGACGACATCGAGGTATACGTGCGAACTTATCTTGTGTGCCAACAAGATAAGGTGGATCACCAACTCCTGGTAAGATTATTAGAGCCTTTACTACTCGCAATAAGGCTATGGGAAAATGTCTCCATAGACTTTCATAACAACATTGCCCAAATTCGAAGGGTGCGGCAACATCATGGTCGTTGTCTACTGTTATAGCAAGTATACACTTTCCTTGCTACACCAACCAATTGAAACGTCAATGAAGTAGCCCGCCTCTTTGTCAAACATGTTATGAAGCTTTGGGAAGTTCCGAAGAGCATTATGAGTGACCGAGACTCTTTTTTTTACTGGATGCTTTTGGATAGAGCTCTTCAAGATATTGGGGACTAACCTTAAATTCTTAGTAAGCTTCCACCCCCAACTTTTTTTTTGTCTAATAGTTTCATTTGACAGGTTTGCTCTCTTGGCTCTCCTGTTTAAGCCTTGCCAAGATTTGTATACAGGAAAAAGAAGAAAAAACAAAACCTACAAGGATTGAACTTGATGTATCTCCAAGCCATTAATTGATCAATTCCTTTAAACTTTGTTGGGTATTTAATTAATGTTGGAAAATAGCATATTAATATGCTAATTTGTGGACACATTTTGAGTGGGTCCCACTTGTCGAAAGTGGAAAAACTTGAGAGATACGGATTCTACTCCGTGAATACTTCAGATATATGTATTTATTTACTCAAAATGGTGTATGGGTGAATGAGAAATTGCCTCTCAAAATGCACCCTTGAAGTTGGAAATTTGAAAGGAAATGAGGTTTATCCCACATGGGAAAAATAAGCCAAAGAAATTGTGTTTATATATAGACACTTATCCATGCATGAGTAAGAATATTAAGGATAAAGGCTCTCTCCACACGCGCGTGCGCAGGGGGGGTGCGAATCCTAAACTGATTTGGTTGAACTCGTGTGCGTACGCGAATGTCAGCCCAAAATTAACTAGTTTTGCATGGCCACGTTTTTTATTTCCTTTTGAATTTTTTTTTTGTAACAGTTTGCAATAATTTGTGAATTAAATTGAATTGAATTTTAAATTCAATTAGAATTTGTAAATGCTGCACATTATTGCCGAATTCAATTTGCATTGAATTGTTTTAAATATTGTGGCTGTTACAAACGTTTTACAGCCTTATATTGAATTTTTGAATTCAATATTCTGCTGCTGTTACAACTCCATATGAGTATAAAAAGGGCAGCTTCCCCTTCGTTTCGAACACACACAAACCAGCACACAGAGCACTTGTATTTCTTCCTCCTTCTTACGTCTTATTCATCTTATTTTATGAAGCAGGTGATCTGTTGTTGTAGTTTCGAGTAATCATGCAGCTTGACGATTACTCGTGCCCGTTGTATCCTGGGAAACAGTTACCAACGAACCTAAAGCACCGCAGTAAGTGGTAAATCTGTTTTAAGGACACTGTCTTACAGGCCTCAGGTTTACGTCCTTGTTTCGTTAATGTTTCTTTGCTATTTCAATATCAGTTCTTAAAATTCTGTTATTATTTAGCTGCTGTTAAATTTAGTTGTTTCCAATAACTTGTTAACTCACTGGTTTTCGATTTTTCCTACAATTAATAACTTTTCGGGTGAAACTAATTGAACCTGAACTTGATGCTCGGGCCAAAACCAGCAACTGGATATATGGTGACTAACAGTTTGTTTTATTTGAAATCATTGGAGCCAACCATTTTTATTATATTGAGTAATTCATGCGCAGTAGTTGAGGCGAGTATATTGATCTTCTTTTTTTTTTTTTTTGGTAGTAATATAATAGTTGATTATCTAATAAATAATAAATAATTAAAATTTTTTTGAGAGTATAGAGTAAATAAAGATAATTAATTTAGAATATTTAAATAAGGACTTCTTTAGCATTTTAAGGAGTGTGTAAGCAGAATTCAATTTTTTAATTTAAAATTAATAGAAGAGTCTACAAAGAAATAGAATGTTCAGAAGAATTTTTAGAATGCAAATGGGCTCACCAAATTATTAAACAAATTAATTGCTCATAGCAGTCAAGCTCTTTATGCGAAGTAAATCCTAATAAATCATAAGTTAAAGAAAATAAAAAGGCTAGATATTTTAGATCTACATTGTGAGAAATAAAAAATCATCTAATCTGAAAACAATCACGAGAAATTACCAAGTTAGATGAACGGTACCTGGAGCAAAATTTGTAATGTGTATAACTTTCAAAGCAAGCAATAAAAATCACTATGGATTAAAGGAAATGGCATGATGAAACAAGCAGATATATAAAATCTTCTCAGTAAAGTTGACATTGGTTTTCTCCCTCTGCTCGTACATGCCGTCGTTAAGCAATTCAATTTTAGTGTTATAAATCATGAGACCTCTAACGTTTTTTTTTTTTAACCCTTCTTGGATTTTGATTAGGAGGGGCCTCCTCCATTATCCTTGGAGGATGCCGGTATGTTGTTGCGGTCTCTATAATTATTTCAATTTTTTTATTGTCAAGAAAAGTTTTTCAGCTTTATATGTGATGTTTTTGTCATCTAATTTTTCCAGAATGCGGTAACTGCAATGAGAAATAAAAAAATTGCAGGTAGAAATTTCATTAGGAGATTTCAAGTTTTCTTTTAGGTTGAGAGTTGAAAATAGGGCAACCATTATTCATTTATATATATTTTAAAAAAAAAGTTCTCCAAGAGTATTATGAACAGGGAAAAGTCCAGTACAAGAGAGAGGTGTCGAAGGACAATCAACTAAGAAATAAAATATTTGTAATATCCTCAATTCTTCTAGGTTATTTTAGTCATTTTATTAGAGTAACAGTAATACCCTACTATAAAAAGAAAAGAAGCACTTTTCACTTGCAAAAGCGAGCAACCATTATTCATTTATTTATTTTTTTCAAAAAAGGTTCTCCAAGAGTATTATGAACAGGGAAAAGTAAAGTACAAGAGAAAGGTGTCGAAGGACAATCAACTAAGAAATAAAATATTTGTAGTATCCTCAATTGTTCTAGGTTATTTTAGTCATTTTATTAGCGTAACAGTAATTTGGTTTTTTCCCAACCCTTAGAAACCCTAATACCCTACTATAAAAAGAGAAGAAGCACTTCTCATTTGCAAAAGCTCACGGGCATGAGAGGAAGACAATTGGAAAGTTTTCATGACTTGGGATTTTTCCAAATTGAGTTAGGGGCTTTCGGAACTTGAATTGGAGAGTTATTCTGGAGTACTTCCGTCAATAAAATTCATTTGGGAACATCTATTGAAGAGGAATTTAAGTGCACGAAATGTAAGGGGAGGATTTGAGCGTGAGGGAAGTGATTCAAGCTTTCAAGTTGAATTTCTCACAAGGGGAGTGAAATTTCTATAATTTTATCTTCATTTTTAAAGTTAGATTCACATGGGAATAAAGTTAATTTAAAGATCAGTATACTTTGTTTATGTTTAGGGTTTCCAAAAAATGGGTAAAGCTCATCCCAAGCTAATTTTTTTATTATAAATATGAAAATTAAATCATTGAGGGTGAAATATGGATTTTTGAGCATAAGATATAATTTTGGCTTGAGGGTATTATGGTAATTCTCTTCTTATAAGTATGGATTCAAGAGTTATAGATTTCGTGATAAAGTGACTGGTCGAATTATGTTACAAAACACTAGTTGAGTTTTCTCATATTTATAAAATAATTATATAGTTTCCTTGATTAAGAGAGCTGGGAAAATGAATCAATCTACGAACATCAAAGCTTGAGCGTCCTCATTGTGAGTGGAGTATACTAAACTCATATTTTATATTTTTTTTATAGTTTTAATTTTAGTAAAATAGAGGTTGTTTAGGAGTAATATTTAATGCTTCGATTACATTTTCTACGAATAGATTTCATTATGGGTATAAAGTATACTAATCATTGGAGATGTTGGGTGATTATTTGATGAGATGATTTAACCATATTCCTTTTATAATGTGTATTATTATGGTTGAGGAGGTTGATTAATGAAGTTGGTTGAATATTGGGTTATTCTGAGAATGATGAATATTGGGTTATTTTGAGAGTGGTTATTCTACAAATTTAGAAGTTGGAAATGTCAATAATATAGGGGAAACTCGGTCGATTTATGCAAGACCTTTAATGATGATTTTATCTAGTGATGTCATGTGAAACTAGATAGACTGACACTTGGAGTTTGGGGGATAGTTTTAATATTTCATTTGCCACCCTGATAACTCAGTTTTCATGTATTCGCGTGTTTTCTTCGTATTTTGCAGAAGACAAAAATGGAGGAAGCTAACTATTCAGCTAAATATAATGAGCTTCAGATCATCAACACTGTGCCATTAACAGTGGTACGTGCCTCCCTCGAGTTATCAAAAGCCAAGAAGAGAAGAAAAATCTAGAATTCCTTTCATAGATGGCACAGAAATTGGACACCTGCTGGCTGGATGTATGAGCAGAGGGAAAGAACCAGGGTCAACTAAGTTAGAAACATTGACCAATTTGTTTCAACGTCTGATATCTTTTCATCTAGCTATTTGTTTTTTGTAGCTTTCAAAATTAGGTCTCGAAAAATAACGAAGTCTGCTCTCATGTTGTTCATAATACTAGCATTTTGATCAGAAGCAAAATATTTGTTTATATGTAGTTTTTATATATTTTGTGCTATGAGTGAGTAATATTGGCAGTTGACATTGATTCTTTCTCTTTGCTCATACATCTAGCCGTTTGGTAATCAAATTAAGTGTCATCTATCATATAAATACCTAACCTCTTTAACCTTCTTAGCTTTTAATTTGGAAGAGGTGCCACTATCAAATGAATGAGAGATAAGAATCACTTAAAGAATTTTCTTAACCAAGGCTGCTATGATATGTATAGACGGCATGAATCAATACCATTACTTATATGATCACGTATGACAATGATCAACACCGTTATGTGATGCACAAATAATAGTGACATAAACCATTATGCATGCACATATGGCATAAATCATCACCATTATGTGATGCACAGATAGCAAAGATTAAGAAAGATGTTGATGCGATTCAATAGTGCCCCGTCATATGAAGCTCTTTAGATGGAGATTGACTTGTTAGCTTTCCCAATTTTTGTCTTCTATAAAATTTCAAGAAAACACATAAATAAGAGAAAACTGAGTATCAAGGGACTGTTATTAAATATTGAATGCGTCATTTATTTGGTGGGTATGTGTATATAGCTTCCCCTCATGCTAACTAGGTTGGCCCAAAAAAAACAAAATGTAAGAATAAAGAGTGATTATTTTTTGATGTCTTATATTATAGACTGTTAAGTATTTGAGAAAAAAATAGCAAAAACTGTCATATCTTACTTAAAACATAGAAAACTGTAATTCATAGTCTATTTAAAAAAACTATAAAAGATATATATAGTTGTAGAGAGAGAAACGACATACAACATCCTCGACATTCACCCCATTCATATATTGCTCAGGATAGTTTTAAGATCTGACATGCCCCTGAAAAAAAAAATTTATGTGATTGGTGATTAATAAATTAATAAATAAAAACAGTTAAATCTTAATCATATATTAGCGCTAAAAGACACAAGATCTTTAAAAGTTCAAGAAAAGATCCTACTTTGAAATGCTGCAATGCACTATTATCATTGAATTAATATTCAAAAGCAAAAGAAGTAGAGACAAATAGATCAAGGGATCACTTAATTACTTGAAGATGAGTTGAATTGAGAATGAAATTTGGATTAAGAGATATTATATAAAGTCTCTTTCTCCATCAATTATTCTAATTCGTAAACTTTTACAATTAAGTAGTAAAGTTGCTGAATTAAAAATCAAAACTATTATCAGATCAGTGATTGAAGCAATCAAATATATTGATGGTCTTAGAGGATAACTAAAATAGCAAGCATATAAGCTAAATTACCCGATCCATTTGTTGAGAAGCCAATGGCGGCAATGATTATTTGAACCGTATTCTAACCTAGAAATTATGAAAGAAAAAGTGAGAGACGGTGAAAGAGAAAGATTGACGAATAACAAAATATTTGCCAAGCAAAATTTTATTAGATCTGGCGAAGTTCTAGTTTAAGAAGTAAGACTACAACCTTTCTAGAATCTTGGTCTTAGATTCGAGCCTCATTAAAAGGAATGAGGTGAAAACAAATGAGTCTCTTTTTTTTTTAAAAAAAAAAAGATCAGGTATGCGCTTCATGATCAAGACATCAAATTTGTTGATGATCTTAGCGGATCAAAGAAAATGTATAGAAAGGACACAAGCTAAATTACCTCATCCACCTGTTGAGAGTCAGAATCGGCCTATCTGAATTGTAGCATTACTATGCTAACCCTAGAAATAAGAAAAAGAAGGAGAGGGTTAAAAGAGAGAGACTGAAAGAGTGAGAGAGGAAATGCTAAAAACAACGGATAATCAGGTGAGTAAATTTGCTAAAAACAACGGATAAAATAGAGAGACTGAAAGAGTGGTCATTTTATTGAGCTCAAAACATGGCACCATTTGCACATTTGGTAAGTAAAGTTAGCGGATAATCAGGTGAGTAAATTAGCTAAAAATAACGGTTACCCTTATCTCACCAGACTACATTCCAAATCTATTTAATATGAGTATTGATAATGGGGTCAATATGGACCCTTGAATTTAAATGTTTTAGTCTTCATCCTTGATTTAATTTAGTTGATAAATAACTAGTTACTTAATAATTAAGATAATATTAAAGTTCATGGATATATTTTTATTTTTTATAATTTGATAGATATTTTCTAAATCGCTAACCAAATTGAAAATTGAATATGCAAATATACAAATTAATTTATGTGTAAATAAATTAGTTTTGTTCATTGTCTTTTTTTTTTTAAATCACTCATTGGCTAAGATTGAGTTGAATTAATTGTTGCAATATTTGTTAATCTAGCATTTTTTTTTTTTGGTTGAAGAAGAGATAATAATAAAAAGATAAACTAAGATTGAGTTGTGCTAATATTAAAATTCATATATTTTAAAAGGAAATACACAGAAGTTTCAATATACTATGCTTGTTTCTTTTCTTATTATTAAATCTTTAAAATACATGTTTAATATATTTGATAACCAGTAAGTTTAAATTTTAAATAATTAAAATTAATCATCCTATCAAATTTTTAATTTTATGGACTATTGATTAGATTTAACGATGCATATTTATACTACTATTGATGCTGTAATTTTTATAACAGTACTCTAAAGTGACCCTACTAGTTTATGTAAGCTTATCTTTAATATTAATGTAATTATAGTTAATATGTAAATTTAAGGGATAAATACTTGTTAAGTCTCTATACTTTATCATAAGAGCTCGTTTAGTCCTTATATTTATAAAAAATTACTTCAAGACGCTCTTGCTGTTAAATATGTTATTTTTCCTTACATTTTGCAACAATACACTTGCAACAACATTCTTGGGGATATTAATGGAAAGTAGAAAAAAAAATTAGTTTTTATCAAATTGGCCTTCAAAGTTAAAAATAAAAAAGTTAAAACTTTATGTTATTATTTTAATTACTTTTAGGATTAATTTGGTAATTAATTTTTTATAGATAAATTAATCAAATTTAAGAGCATTTTTATAGGAATATTATTATAAAAGTAAAGAAAAGCAAGAGTAATAATGTAATATATTTAATAACATGGTTGTCTTATGCCATGTTTTAAAGTATAAGTACTACAGGAGTACTTTGTTGAAACATAAGGACCAAAACAAGCACTTACCCTAAATTTAAGCCCCCTTTGACTTGCCTACCAATTAGGAATGTCAAAAATAAATAGGCGACGTCGGACAGAACTCAATTTCACTTGATAAGCCCAGGGTTCACCCCTGGACACAAATTTTATTAAAAAAATTCTAAAATATATATTATTCTAAAAAATTATATTTATTTGATCCACCAATTACATATATTTAAAATTTTATATATTTAAAGTTTATATTTTTCAACCTAATTTCATTAAAATAAAATTTAAAAACCACAAAATTTTATAACATTATATAGAGACTCATTCATAGCACGAAGATACACCACTCACGAACAGTCGGGCGCGGAAATTTCTACACATACAATCGCTGGCGCGGCGGAGATATCTAAGTATTAATTATAAGATAGGGATTGCTTTTATATATATATAATATTATAAAATATAGCCCGAATAAAAATCGACAAATATGTCAAAAAACACGTCTGGACTGGATCCAGGCATTGCCGTATGTGGGACCAGCCTGAGTTTTTGCCATCTGTACAAGTACGACTAAGCAACTTGGCTGCCAAAAACCTAGCTGCTTGGTTAGCTAAGCCAAGCAAGTCAACTAGGTTTTGAAAGGCATCCCTGACTATGCTTTTAAGTAAATATAAATTTAATATTATGTCACTTAAAATGCTATAAATATGAAATTATTTGATAAATTTTTATAATGAGTAGAGCCATTAACACCCTCTAACAATTTCATAAGACCTTTATTTTGAATGCTCCTATTAGTTAAAGAACTAAAATTACTATTTTTTCTAATAACCCCATTTTTAAATTGTTAAATAACCCTATCTTTTTTTTTTCTTTTTCTCATTGAACTTTAAAAAACAAAATTATATATATATATATAATGATCAGTAACAACATTCGACTAGATATAGAAGACTATAAACATACTTTTCCATAAGCAATAAATAAACTTTAGAGAAGAAGCCATAATGACTAATAAACCTACATGCTTCCTCGAATCATTGTTTATTTATTTTTCATTCATTTATTGAACATGGATAAAGCTTTCTTACTCAAAGAAACGAAAAGCTTTTCCACGAGCCTCTAATTGATCTAACCAAAGCATAGGCTTATTGTTTTATGGCTCAAAATTCATTTTTTTCTTTTTCTTTTTTAAATAATTCGTTCCTCTTAAAAATATAGAGGTGTGAAGAGTTCTTATAATTCCAATCAAGATTAAATGCGTAAATACTTATTACCATTGTTTTATAAGAACTATTAAGGGATGGCAAATGTATCACTCATTCGTAATTATGCTTACAAATATTATCAATTTTTAGGATATAACAGTGATTTACCGAACACTCTATGTAGCATCTTGACATCAAACTGACCTATAATCCTGCCTGACAAGTGACAGCCATGCATTTACTTTGTTGTCATACAACGGTGCTATACTATTTTTGTAAGGATTCTCCTAAGTTACATTACATGTAAGTTACAACTACTAATGGTGGTCAAATATTGATGCTAACTGCTCATATAGCCAGATGTTTACATTACACGTGAACTTGTGAGCTTGTCTTTTTGTCAAGGTTTGAAAATAAGATTTTGTTTTTTTTTTTTCAAGTCCAGTTTAACACCATTAAAATTCTTATAAGCTTTGAAATGAAAATATAGATAACATCCATAATTTTTAATAAAATTTCTACTTAGAATAGAATTTGTTTAATTTTTACAAATATATCTCTGAACTTGTGATCCTAATAAAATATGAAAGATCTTATGCACATAATCAAAATGACTTTTTATTTTTTTTAATTCCTTTTACCACATGCACTTCCCGTCACCATATAAGCATAATTTAAATAATTTCTCTTACAAGATTAATATAGGAGAATCAATTTGCGAATCTCTTGCTTTAATTTCTCTTCCAAGTTTGATATAGGTGAGCAGATTTGTAAATCTCTTACTTAAGGTGTCAGTCGGTGGCCCTTTACTTAACAAAAGCGGCATGGAATTCAGTGCCGCATTATTTAATTTTATAAATCCCATAATTGTGGAATTTTTAGGCAAATTTTGCCTACAAAAGGACGCTCTTTTTTTAGAGTAGAGCATCTCAATTTGAGGGCATTAATCCCTTCTCTTTGTGAAAAGAGAGCCGAGAGTTGTGAGAGAGATTCAAGAGCTTAAAATAATAAAGCTTTTAAGAGTTTAATGAATAAGAGTATTGGGTGTATTGGAGTATTGGCCTGTGATTAGTGTTAAAAATTAATGTTCATTAAGGGATAAAAATATTATTTTGTGCTTATATTATAATTTACATTTATATTTGTGTAACATTTTGTGAATTTTTAATTATATTTCTAAATATTTGATCTTGTGCATTTTTGTGTATTTATTAAGTAAAAATAATAATTTCACGCAATTCGAGACTCCAAAACAAATGTACGTATGTTAAATTTAGATTTCGAGTCTAAGAAGTTAGGTCATTATCGAGAAAGATCCACGACTTTTGTTGTGAAATTATAGGTTTTTACCACATTAAGTGTGGTAATTGTGAAATTATAAGTTTTTGCCATATTAGGTATAGTAATTTTAGTGGAATGAGTTAGATGTGCTTGAGTGAATTGAGCTAGGCTTATGTTTGGTTTGTGGAACAAATGTATGGGCATCATGTAATTGACTTTATTTATTTGTGTGGTGTGGATTGATCATAAATAAATATAAATAGAGTGGGGGAATAAATCTCCTTACACACATTTCTTCACTTCTTTCTCTCCAAATTCTTCTCCTCTTCTCTCTATCTTAATTATGTTTTAATATTTTGTAATATATTTTCAATAAATAAAATTAGTTTTACTTTCAATTTTCAAATATCATTTTTTAATTATATATAATTTAATTTCAATAGTTATTTTTATTTCAATTATGCTTAGATAAATACTAATAGTTAGGGTAAGGTGAAACTCTTAGTAAAAAAAATGATTAAATCAATTTTAATTATATAAATTAAATTATTTTCTATCTAATTTTATCCATATTTTGTATTTTAATATTTTAATTTATTGTAGACAAACATGGAGTTCGGCACAATAAATTCTTAATATCTTAGTGTAAAGTATGGTAAAATGATATTTTGACTTACTATAGACAAGTTAAATTTTAGCACACTACGTACTTAATCTATAATAAAGTTAATGGAAAAATAATTGTAATTTAAACAATTAATCTTTTGGGCAATAAAATGAAAATGAAAGGAATTTATTAAATTATATTTACTACTAATAGTAAATCCATAACCCTAACTAATTTTATTTCATAGTTTCACTTAAATTAAGTTGCATATATTTAAATTCTATTTTCATTTCTTAGATAAATTAAAATAAACAAATTAAATCTCTCTGTGGATTGGCCTCGAACTCATTGAGTTATATTATAACTCGAAACTTTTATACTTGGGATTAAATTAAATAATTTTGAGTCTTGTCAGCTTGTAAGACAAAATATTTCAATACTTGTATACCTCACATCACTAGTAAAAAATATTATCCCTTTGTCTTTGCTCACGGACATAAGCAAAAGCCGAACCATATAATTTTGGGTGTCCTCTTTGAGTGCCTATTCTTCATTTTTCCTCTAATTTCATTTTAGCTGTAGCCATACTTCACCCATGAATTTCCTAACAACGGTACTAAAGCTTTTGGTTGTCGAAATACTATTCACATGAATGGTACTATTCATATGTATCGATACTGTTTTGTTTCCTATTAATTACATTACTTTACCTTGGCGGATAGCAGAAATCAAACATGTGCCTTGAAACAGTGGAAACCAATCCTAGCAAATACATTTTGTGGTGAAAAGTGATGGCAACAAAATATGAAATTGATAAGTTTAATGGAAACAATTTCTTATTGTGGAAAATGAAGATAAATGCTATTTTGAGGAAATCAATCACCATGTACGGAAATTGAGTCGAAAACTCCCATGGAAATGTGGATTGGGAAGCCAACTAATTACTCTTATTTGCATATATTTAGATGTCTTAAGTATGTGATGTACAATTAATGCCCAAAAGAAAAACAAAGCTGAATCCAAAATTCAGGATATGTGTCTTCTTGGAAATACTGTGGAGTAAAGGGATATCATCTATTGGATCCCAATGTCAACAAGATGTTTATAGAAGGTCAAGTACAAAGGAAAGATGGGTTGGCAGCATTATAAAAGAAAAAATACTCAGTGATTGTATTGGTATACGTGGAAAATAATAAAAAAAAAATCAAATTCCCCTAAAACAGCACCAGAGCATAACAAATAAGAACCGGTCGAGTCTGAGGTTTCAGAAGTTTATCAGCCAACTTGTAAGAGATGACCGCCAATATGGCATTTAGAGTATTAAGGAGATCAATATTGTATACTGTCTTCTAACAAAGGATAGAGAGCCATCAACTTTTCATAAAACTTTAAATAATCCAGATGTTGCTTTGTGAATAACAACAATACATGAAGAAATTAAAAGCTTTACATAAGAATAAAACTTAGGAACTTGTACTATTAACATATGGTAAAAATGTCATTGGCAACAAATAGATCTACAAGATCAAGATTCAGGCCAATAATCAAGTGGATCGGTGATTGATACGGAAAAGTGACATTTGATAAGGATAAAATTATTAGTTTTTCAATTATTGTATCAATTAATGCGCTCATTATTTCTAAATTATTTTAATACTCCCCAAATATACTTTTATGTTAAATTAATTCACAATATATTAATTTTTATATTGTAAATATTTTTTTCAGGAATAAAGATGGAATTGGAATTGAAAGCGGGAACAAAGAAGAACTACTGGAGCAAAATTGAAGAGATGTAATAATTATAATAATATTAAAAAAAAAAAAAAGAACAACAAAACAAACAATGCAACCAAAGCTCGTGATGGTCATTCTGACTGACGGAGTTGTCGAAGCTCCTCAAAAACAAATGCTGATTCACCTAAATAGAATTGTAGAAATGGTGAGACCAGGTCGAATCCCTAGGGAACTATGTATTTTAATTTCTCAAAGTCTAAAACAATTAATTTTCCACAAAAATATGGATTAATTCCACCAAGATAATTGCTGGCGGCCAAGCCGGTTGTTGCCACGAGTCAAGACGCCATTGGATGAAACCAAGACGGAGAGCTGAACCGATAACCGGTTGAGGAATCCAAGGAAGCACGGTTGTAAGCTTTCTGGAAGTATTTCGGCTATCCGGTTAAGGAATCCGGTAAGCCGTTTTGCAGCTTTCTTCTTTCTGTCTCTAATCGGCTAATCCGGTTAATGAATCCGGTAAGCCGTTTTGCAGCTTTCTTCTTTCTGTCTCTAATCGGCTAATCCGGTTAATGAAACCGGTAGACCGTTTGCGATTGGTTTCGTTTCTGGAGTTAATTCGGACAACCGGTTATGGGATCCGAAAATCCGGTTGTGGCTGGTGATGATTCTGGATGCGATCCGGCTAACCGGATAGGGGAAAATCCGGAAATCCGGTTGCGCGTTCTCTCTTCTCTGGCGTTATCCGGACAGCCGAATATGGGAAACCGGTAGACCGGTTAATGCTTCTCTTGTTGCTGTCCAAAATCGGTTAGCCGGATGAGGGATTTCCGGTAAACCGGATGCTTGATTTTAAGGGTTTCTAAAGAGAATTTTATGAAAATAAATAAAACAAGACTTTAAAATTAAACAAAGAAATATCAATCTTACCAAACTTCCAATCCAAGGGTGTCAATTCCATCCAATTGCAATTTTGATCATAGGCTTAAATATAAATTACTCAATCCAAGAACTTAGTCTACTTAATCGGAATCCCGCAAAAAGTAATTATTCTCCTAATGTAATAGGTTCAAACAATCGCCCAAATCCAAACTTATCACTAATTTAACTGGGCATCATCGTTCCATATCAAATTAAGTGATAGCATTAAGAATAGTGAGAATGACTAAAACAAGATCAATTAATTCAGATTACTCCAATTTAATCAATTTGTATTTTTATTTCCCTAGAGCCTATCATGCAAGCTATGAATCATACGCCAATATACACACACATGAGCCAACTCTTTGCTACTCAATTCAATCATTCATGACAATTACGGATCATAAACTCATGACTAGCGATAGAAAAATAAATATTGAATTAAGGCGTCAACTCAATCAATATAAATAATTCATAGACAATAAGAACAAGAAATAAAAATTACTTGGATAGAAGAAATTCTTGTTAGGTCCAAAGCCTCACAAAACTACAATCGGAATTTGATTACCCCTGGACTGGAATTAAAAGCTTAGCCACTCATGGTGGCCAAACAAAACAAAAGTATTTGAGAAGAATAAATTGCAGCTGCCTCTTGCTTCCCACGTCCAGGCCTCTTTTTCTTCAAAGCTTGGGTGTCCTTTTATATTCACACGCCCTTTGCTTTCCTTTTATTGCTAGCTTTCCTTTTTTTGCTAGCTTTCCTTTTTCCTTGCAGTTTCCTCTTTTGCTAGCTTTTCTAATCCTTCTTGGCTTCTTCTCCTCTTAATGCTAGGAAACCGTCTCCTTCAAGTCAACGGTCACCCATATCAGAAAAGCCCAATTAAAGCTCTTTTATCCACTTTTATCATAATTCCATGATTCATCTCATAAATTAATTCATATATAATTTCCACGAATTAGCACAAAATAAATCAAGATATAAGGGATTTAAACTAAATATAATATGACTATTTATAACCTATCAAATTCCCCCACACCTAAACTATGCTTGTCCTCAAGCATATCTTAAATCATCATACCAATCCTCCCTTTTACTCATTCAATATCCAAGAATACCAATAAAGCTAAGCACACATCAATGAGTCGAATCATAGTGACAATCAAAAGAATAAGCATTCATAGGATAGAATTTGTAACCAAAAACACAAGCATCTTATCAATTCATCAAAATCAAATGCAGCAAGACTTAACACCCTCGCATGGTTTCGCTCAATGCTCTCAAAGTGTTTAGGGTGCGTGTTTTACTCTCAAAATCAAAGCATAGTATGTCATTACCATAGGCTTGCAAATGAATTAAATCTCCACCACTGCATATGAATATGATGCAAAAATCAAAGGGACTTAACAAGGGTTGAAATGGGGCTTAGGTTAGGGTATGGTAGAAGGAAAAATGAAGGGTTTAACGATCAAGACAAAGAGTTAATTACATGCATGATTTAGATGCCAAACAAAATAAACAAACACTCTTCTAAAATGATGAAATTTATCCCCACATTTAAGCACTTAAAATACTTGGAGAAACAATTTGATAATTCAATTGCTTTTGCAAATAATTCTCCAATCATCCAATCAAGGGAATAAATTTCACAACAGATTTTTTTTTTTTTTCTTTTTTTTTTCTTTTTCTTCTCTTTTTTTTTTTTTTTTGTTTTTTTTTTCATATTTCTTCTCTCTTGTCTTTATAGTGTAGTAAGAAAACAAGGATAACAAACAAGAAGGCTTGTGGTTAAACAATGTGTTAAAACAAATGAAAGGGAAAATAGCTCAAAGGGCTAACTAGGGAAAATAAAAGGTGGGTCTTTTTGAGTTTAAGAATTGGTTAAACCTAATCTTTATCACACTTAAGCATCAATTCAAAATGTGGTTCAACATACATTCATAAGCAAGTTCTAGAATAAACACACTAAGTTTGATGCACTCAATCAAAAATAAAGGAGCAAAATGTAATAAGTTGCTTAGCTCAAAAGCTCACTAGAGTGTCTATTTTGCATCAAGTCTTGTGCACTTTTCAATCAACAAATTAATGACACCATCGAAAATTTTAAAGAAAACACTATTCATGCTTACTCTTTCATGCATTAAAACTCAAAACAAAGATGTATCCCTAGCTTACAAGGTATTCAAAGATATTAAGAAGACTTAAAGCATAAAATTTTTATTTTTAAGAACATTGCCAAAATCCTCCCCCACACCTAAATAATACATTGTCCTCAATGTATCAATAAGTAAAACACTCACAAAAATAATAATGATAATGAAAAAGTAAATGAGAAGGGAAGAAGAAACCCCTCGGATGTGAGCGTGGACTCGAATGAGCTAGGAGAGGTTCCATGAAAGCTGAAAAATGTATGAGCACGATTTATCGAGGTTAATCTTCTTCATCAAGAACATCCGAGGCTTAAAATAAAATCAACGAAAGTAAAGAAAACTAAATATAATAAAGAAATGAAAATTCAAAAGCGAGATATAAAGAAAATATTCGGGTTGCCTCCCAAAAGCGCTTTTGTTTTATGTCTTTGTATTAGACAAAGTCGCAGTTTAATAATTCATCCAATGCCTTTTAAATTAGATTGTGCATCTAATTTTAGCTCATTCCCAACACTTCCTTGGGCAAAACATCCCGCATAATAGAATCAAGCACATCAATTTGACAAAGAGAATGCACATCAAGAGGGTGTTTCACATCATCAAATATGTTAAATTTAACAATCTCTCCATCAAACTCGATGCAGAGTACCTCATCTACATCAATTTTCGCCTTAGCGCTTTCATGAAGGTCTTCCTAATAAGATTGAAGCTGATTTGGAAGAAGGATGACCTTCCATCTCTAAGATGTAAAAATCTACATGAAATATAAGCTCATTAACTGCATACTCAAGACATCTTCCACTATCCCAAGGGTGAATATAAGAACGGTCACCAATTGAATAACTACACCACGATTGCAAGTCATTCAACTTTAAATCTTGGTAAATGTAAATGGCATGACATTAATCAAGCTCCTAAATCTAGCATAGCATGCTCAATTTTCTTTTCACCAATCACACAAAACATACCGATCCTTGCATTTTCTGCATATTCTTTTGTAACATTGTCGACACATTTTGACTTACCTCAACCTTCCCTTAGCTTTCATCTTTCTCTTGTCGGTGCACAACGCTTTCAAGAACTTTGCATATTTTGGGATTTGTTTGATCGCATCCAATAAGGGATGTTAATTTGCACTCTCTAAACGTGTCCGTAATCTCCTTTCTTGCTCATCTTCTTTGGGTTTAGCTAACCTGCCAGAAAAGGAGGTGTGGCGTGTAAGATGAAAGAGATAAAGGAGGATCGAATTTTACCCCACGCCTTATTTTAGGAGCTTCTTCATCTTCATCTCCTTGGCCATTTCAAATTTTTAGGTGGAGTCAATTCAAGGCGAATTTCTTTCCGCTCGCAGTTGAAATTGCACTACGCTCTCCTCGCTGACTTCAAGGTAACTTTCCGCACTTTGAGCTCCAACTTGCTAACACGTGGCTAATCGAGTGATTTGCTGCCTAAACTCGATGCTTGTTCTGTTTCGCTTGAAATCAAGAGTATCGTAGCAAGATTTTAACAATATCTTCCAAAGACATACCGAGTTGGGAGCTCGAGTCGTAGGGATCGAGGTGGTCTAGTAAGTTCGGCGAGGTGGCCTTTGTTGTCCTCCTCGGTTTCCATAGCTAAAGTTAGATGATCCTCCATCCGTGATCAGTGATTCGACAGGATCATACTTCCTTCGGCGTGCCTGTGAAACCCATTTATGATTGGCTTCGTGTGGAGTCTTGTGCAATGGGCACATATCGCAGGGTGCCCATGAAGTGAGCATATCCCACACGCTTTCACCGCTTGCGCCATGTACCATTTGACGAACCAAAGCAGCTTAAATCGTAAATTTGATTTTTAAGATCACTTACCTCGTTAACGTGCTTGACAGATCCTCCACCCGCCTGCACTAAATTGGTTGAGAAGTTTCACCATATTTGAAATCAATTGTTTGGCCGCCTTCCTGCCTTGTTCACTAAAGCTCCACCACTTGTGATCAATCATACTCCTATCCATCGGCAACAATCCTCATAGAAATATCGACGAGTTGATCCGAAATTACCATGGGAAAGCTAGCACATAATCGCTGAATCGCTCCCAAGACTCAGACAAATGGCCTCCCAAAGGATTTGTGTGATACCATAAATCTCCTTCCTAATACTAGAAATGCGAGGCAGAAAGAATTTCTCCAGAATAGCCTCTTCATCTCATTCCATGCGTGACAGAACCTGGTAGACAGAGAGCCAATCTTTAGCTTGATCCTTCAAAGAGAACGGAAAGCTCTAAGGTTGATTTCGCTCCTGACACACCATGTGGCTTCATTCCAGAGCAAACAATGCGAAATTCTTCGATGCTTATGAGGATCTTCTCCGCAAAACCACGAAAAGAAGGAAGTAAATGAATTAAACCAGATTTTAATTCAAAATCATTAGCAAAATTAGAAAAGTAATGCATAGGTCGTTGATTCAAATCAGCGCGGCGAGTTCTTCGAGAGTTCCGTCTCGCCATCTCTTCTTCAACTTCTCGCAAAATGGATGTACCACCAAGAGTTAAATCTATCTCGCTTCTTCCTCAAGACGACGCTTCTCTCTAGTCTCTTTTCTCAATCGACGCTACCGTCCTCTCGATTTCGTGGATTATACCGCAAATTAGAGTCCGGTAAGAACGGGTCATAAACTAAATCAAATAAACAATTAAACAATGAGAAACTAAAATTAGATCCCCAAGAACTGCGCCTAATTTTGACTGAGTTGTCAAGCTCCTCAAAACAAATGCCGATTCACCTAAATAATCAGAAATGGTGAGACCAGTCCTAATCCCTGTGAACTATGTATTTTAATTTCAAAGTCTAAAACAATTAATTTTCCACAAAATATTAGATTTCGCTACCGCGAGGTAACGGATCCGCTTAATGCAGTTGTTGCTTTTCTGATATTCGGCTTAATCGACAGTCGAACCGAAGACCGGGAAGACCGCTTTGTGAGTTGTAAGTGTGACTGAAAGATTCGCTAGCCCGGTAATCCTAGAACCGAACCTGCTTCCGCCTCTAAGAATTGAAACCGACCGCTCATGATCCTGAGAACCGAAATCCGGGATCCAAAATCCGTGGCCGTGATGATTTCGATATCCGCTTAACCGGATAGGAAACCGGAACCGATGCTGCTTCTCTTCTCGCTTATCCTGACAGCCGACATGGGAAACCGAGACCCATGACGCTGTTGTTCAAAATTCCGAGGATTTCAGAAACCTTTTTGATTTTTGGTTTTAAAGAAATTAAAATAAAATAAATAAAACAAGACTTTAAAATTAAACAAGGAAATATCAATCTTACCAAACTTCCAATCCAAGTGTCAATTCCATCCAATTGCAATTTTGATCATACAGCTTAAAAATATAAATTACTCAATCCAAGAACTTAGTCTACTTAATCGAATCCCGCAAAAAGTAATTATTCTCCTAATGTAATAGGTTCAAACAATCGCCTAAATCCAAACTTATCACCAATTTAACCGGGCATCATCGCTCCATATCAAATTAAGTGATAGCATTAAGAATAGTGAGAATGACTAAAACAAGATCAATTAATTCAGATTACCAATTTAATCAATTTGTATTTTTATTTCAGAGCCATGAATGTCATTAATACACAATATACACACACACGAGCCAACTCTCATACTCAATTCAATCATTCATGACAATTACGGATCACAAACTCATGACTAGCGATAGAAAAATAAATATTGAATTAAGGCCAACTCAATCAATATAAATAATTCATAGACAATAAGAACAAGAAATAAAAATTACTTGATAAGAAATTTTGTTAAGTCCAAAGCCTCACAAAACTACAATCGGAATTTGATTACCCCTGACTGAATTAGCTTAGCCACTCATGGTGGCCAAACAAAACAAAAGTATTTGAGAAGAATAAATTGCAGCTCTTGCTTCCCACGCCAGTGCCTCTTTTTCTTCAAAGCTGTCCTTTATATTCACTTGCTTTCCTTTTTATCAGCTTTTTTTTCTAGCTTCCTTTTCCTCTTTCTTTGCTAGACTTTTCAAATCCTTCTTGGCTTTCTTCTTCTATTATCGTAGGAAACCGTCTCCTTCAAGTCAACGGTCAGCCCACGATTGTAAAGCCCAATTAAAGCTCTTTTTATCCACTTTTTATCATAATCTCCATGATTCATCTCCTAAATTAATTCAAATATAATTTCCACGAATTAGCACAAAATAAATCAAGATATAAGGGATTTAAACTAAATATAATATGACTATTTATAACCTATCACTGACCATCACGTATATCAATATATATATAAATAAATAAATAAAATAATAAAATAATAATAAATTAAATATTAATAAAATAAAATAAAATAAGAGATTCCTTGCCTATAAAAGGCAAGCGAGGGTCGAAGCAAAAGAAAAAAAAGAGAGTTTGTTGAGTGCGAAAAGCCGAGGGATAGAGTGCTGAGGAATTGTATTTTCTTTCTTTTAAGTTTATTTTATTCTTTTCTGGTTATTTTTATGTCGTGTTAATTTAAAAGTTTTCTTGGATTTGTATGGTATTTTGACACAATGTCGACACAATAATATAGTTGTGGCACATTAGGCACTTTATTCCATATTTATCCACACACATAGAATTAAATGATATAATAAATAATTAGTAAAAGTGAGGCAAAATATAAAAATGAGAGAGTAAGAAAATTATAGTTTGAATCGAGAGGATCCTAACCTTAAAGATATTTTTAAATTTGTTTCAAATAATTTCTTTTCCCCACAATTAATTTTCTTAGTTTTATTAAATTTCGTATTATATATTATATTATAACTAGACACTCTTATACTTGGGAGTAATACACTTTTGAGTTGTGTCAAGTTTTTGGCGCCGTTGCCGGGGAATTTGCTAAATTTGGTATCAATTTGTCTTTACTTTATTTTTGTTTTTATTTTTTTTTATTTTTTATTGTTTTTGTCGTCTACTATCTAGCCGTCATTTTATTTTATTCCTTTTCGTAAAATTTCATTCAGCACCTCTCTTCTCTTGAAATCTTAACATTATCTATAAATTTTGTGAGAAACTTCACTTTAGCCCAAAAACTTCGCAAATCAGTCCTCAAACTAAATTACTTTCTTTAAATTTCTGCAATTTATTTTTCGCATTTATTTTAATGGTCGGTTTCACCGCCTAACTGTTATTTAAATTTTGTTAATTTATTTATGTTTGTTTATATGGTCGGTTCTACCGCCTAACATTTTAATTCCAGTTTATTTATTCTTGTACATTAATTTATTTAATTTTATATTCTATTATATGGCTGGTTTTAAAATACCGCCTAACTTGTTTTCTTTAATTTCTTTATTTTATGGCTGGTTCTAACCTACCGCCTAATATTTTGTTAATTGTTTCCTTTAATTACTTTGTTTTTATGGCTGGTTTCACCGCCTAATTTATTTTATTTCAGTTTGTTTATTTATTTATTTTTGCATTTTTGCTTATTTAATTTCCAGTTTATTTTTTTTTTCTTTCTGTAATTCTCATTTAGCGTTTTATACGTCATTAGTTTAGCTCACATCATTAGCATTGCATGCCGCTTGGTCTCGCATAAATAGCAAGTGACACCAGAGATCACCTTCACCACCTTTAGATATGGCTAATGTAGGACCTGAAAATTTTTCAGAGCATGAAGATAACCAAGCCTTACAAAATCTTCATGAACAACCTAGGACCCTTAGAGATTTCATGCATCCTACAAGAACAGGATCACCATCATGCATAGTCTTTCCTCCTGATGCATCACGTTTTAATTTCAAACTTGGTATCATTCAATTTCTGCCTACTTTTCATGGTTTTGAGTCTGAAAATCCATATTTGCATTTAAGAGAATTTGAGGAAGTCTGTAACACCTGCACTGATTAAAATTGTAGCACGAACATAATCAGACTTAAGTTTTTTCCTTTCTCACTAAAGGATAAAGCTAAAACTTGGCTACAAAATCTTAGGTCAGGATTAATAAGAACTTGGGATGAAATGCAAGCACAATTTTTGAAAAATTCTTCCCACCCTATGTAACAAATTCTTTTAAAAGAAAAATCACCACTTTCACTAAAAACTGTGAGAAACCCTCTACCAAAGTCGGATAGGTATAAAGAGTTACTTAACATTTGCCCACACCACTTTTTGAAACATGGAGGTTAGTGTCTTATTTCTACGAGGGATTAACATCCCAAAGTAGACAAGTCGTTGAAATGATGTGTAATGGTGAGTTTAGGATAAAAGTCCAAGATGCATTAGATTATCTTGACTACATAGCAGATAATGCACAACACCTGGGATACTGGTCTTATGAGTCATCAAGTAAACCTCACCATCTCCATCCGTGGAGGCATGCACAACCCAGGAAGACCAAGACCTTCAAGCAAAATTAGCATACTTAGCTAGAAAAGTCAAGTACTAGAGTCGAAAAAGAATGATCATGTAAAGTCTGCTCAAAATATTTCATGTTATGTTTGGACTTCATCGACCATTCTACGCAGGATTGTCCAACATTGCCGCCTTTGAGGAAAGTTTGCACGAACAAGTAAATGTCGTTGACAATTTCAAAAGGCCAAATCCCAATCCATACTCCCAAACTTATAACTCTGGTTGGAGAAACCACCCAAATTTCAGTTGGAGAAATGACAACCATGCACAACCTTCACAACCAGTTCCTCCACGTCAAAATTTTCAAAACCCCCAGAGTTACCCACCATATGTCCCACCAACAAGAAAAACTTTGGAAGACACATTGCATTCGTTTATTGAAAAACAAGAGTCAATCAATAACCAAACGATGCAAACCTTGACCAATTTGACAGAAACCATTTCCAAACTTACATCTGCTCTGACCTTGCATGAAAAAGGAAAGTTTCCTGCTCAACCTGAACCAAACCCTAAGAGTCAACAACATCCTCAAATAGGGAATTCATGAAACCAAAATATGAGTCAAGTCAAATTGGTTATAACCCTTCGTGGTGGAAAGGTTGCTGAAAAACATATCCTTGACCCTTGTGAAACTAGTAAAGATTCAATTTCAGAAAACCAAGAAGAGTCCGTCGAACCTTTAACCCATGAAGAAATAACCAACTCTCCTTCTGTACCCCCATTTTCTCAAGCACTAATCAAGCCAAAGAAATCAAACCACAGTCCAGAAATTTATGAGGTTTTTAAACAAGTAAAGGTTAACATTCCTCTTTTGGATGTCATTAAACAGGTGCCCTCTTATGCTAAATTTCTGAAAGATCTGTGCACAGTGAAAAAGGAAACATAAGGTGCAAAAGAGAGCTTTTTAGCAGTAATGTAAGTTCCATTCTCTCAACTAATAATGCTTAAATATAAGGATCCCGTTGTCCAACTATTTCACATTATTGGGGATCATAAATCGACATGCTCTACTTGATCTTGGTGCCGTGTTAATTTGCTTCCTTATTCAAGGTACCAACAACTTAATCTCGTGAGTTAAAATCAACTTCTACCACTCTTTACTTTGACAGATCGGCTAAGGTTCCAAAAGGAATAATTGAAGATGTATTAGTCCGAGTCGATAAATTCATATACCCCGTGGATTTTATTGTTTTGAAATGGAACCAATTGCTAATGAATGCAAACAAATTCCTGTTATATTGGGTCGACCATTTTTAGCTACTGCTAACGCTTTGATTACTTGCAGGAATGGAGTGATGAACTTATCTTTTGGCAACATGACATTGGAACTCAATGTGTTCAACATGTGTAAACAACCTCACCACCAAGAAGAAGATGATAATGAGAATGGGGAGATTGATCTTATCGAACCAATTATCGAGGAACACGCTCAGATGAAAATTTCTCAAATTCGTGGATATTTGTTTTACGGGTTCTTTTCAATCAAGTAAAGAATTAAATTATAATACTACTAACATATGCTCTACACTTGATTCTATGCAGGTACCTACTGGTGATGATCACCAAGCAAGCTTTGAAGATATGACACAATCTGAAGAACCAAACGAAGAGGAAGCACCAGAGCTCGAATTAAAACCTTACCGTAAGAATCAAGTGACGCTTATCTTCGAGAGCAAATGACATATCCTGGTAATTTCTTCCCAACTTACGACGATCAAGCATGTAAGTTGCTTTCAGACTTTAAAAGCATAAACCGCATTCGTTGGACCTTAAAAGACATAAAAGGCATTAATTCTTTAATATGCACACACCGAATACACCTAGAGGAAAATGCTAAAACAACTTGTCAACCACAAAGAAGATTAAATCCTCATATGAAAGCATGGTAAAGAATGAGGTCCAAAACTACTCGATGTAGAATTATCTATCTTATCTCCGAGCAAGAAATGGGTAAGTCCAACACAAGTAGTACCAAAGAAACTGAATAACTTGTAAAAATGAAAATGGTGAACCAATTCCAACACGCATTCCATATAGTTGGCGATGTGCATTGATTACGTAAAATTAAATGATGCCACTAGAAAAGATCATTTTCCACTTCCATTTCTAGACCAAATTCTTGAAAGAGTAGCTGGACATCCCTACTATTATTTTCTTGATGGCTACTCTGGCTATTATCAAATCCCTATAGCCTTAGAAGACCAGGAAAAGACCACACTCACATGCCCATTTGGGAACATTTGCATTTAAGAATGCCCTTTGACTTTGTAATACCCCGCAACATTTCAAAGGTGCATGCTAAGCATTTTAGTGACATGGTTGAAAATTGTCAGAGGTTTTATGGATGACTTAATCAGATTTGGTAATTCTTTTGATACGTGTCTTGATTATCTGGAAAAGGTTTTGGAAAGGTGTAAAGAAAAAGGATTAGTTTTAAATTGGGAAAAATGCCATTTCATGGCCATTTCTGGAATTGTCTTAGGTCATATTGTCTCGTCAAAAGGAATTGAAGTTGACAAAGCCAAAGTTGAAGTCATTTCAAAATTACCCTCACCAAATACAATTGTAGAAGTCCGTTCTTTTTAGACATGCAGGATTTTATGTGAGGTTTATAAAAGACTTCAAAGGTCATATCTAGACCACTTTGTAACCTCCTAATAAAAGACACACCTTTGAATGGACAAATGATTGTCAACAAGCCTTTGAAAAATAACTAGTCTTTTCGACATCACCCCAATAATGCAACCCCGATTGGTCTTTGCCTTTGAGCTAATGCGATGCCAATGATTATGCTGTGCCGTTTCGGACAGAGAAGGAACGTAAGCCCTTTGTTATTTATTACGCAAGTAGAACTTTGAATGTTGCTCAAATGAATTACACCACAACCGAAAAAGAAATACTTGTAATATTTGCGTTGGATAAATTTCGCTCAGATTTAATTGGTTCATCTACTATTGTTTATTCCGATCATGTCACGTGAGATATTTAATGACTAAACAGATGCCAAACCAAGGTTAATACGATGGATTTTGCTACTTCAAGAATTCAATTTGACAATCAAAGATAAAAAGGGTGCTGAGAATGTTGTTGCAGATCATCTTTCAAGACTTACAAACGAGTCTTCAATTGAAACAACACCCATTAATGATTCTTTCCCTGATGAATTTTTATTTTCTATAAACAAAATGCCCTGGTATGCTAATATTGTCAATTATCTTGTAACAGGTGAAATGCCATGTGACTGGAGTTCCCAGGACAAGAGGAAATTTCAATGTATGAAAAGCTTTTATCGGGATGATCCATACCGCTCAAGCATCGCCCGATCAAATTTTTCAAGATGCATACCGCATTTGAGGTAAGTAGGTCATTCAATTTTGCCATTCAAGCATGTGGTGGCCATTTTTCTTCAAAAGACAAATGCAAAAATATTGCAGTGTGGATTTTATTGGCCTACATTATTCAAAGATTCTTATGCATTTTGTAAAGTGTGTAAGAATTGTCAATTGGTGAGGTCCATTTCAAAACGAAACATGATGTCTTTAAACCTCATTCTTGTCATTGAAATATTTGATTGTTGGGGAATTGATTTTATGGGCCCTTTTCCATCATCATTTGGATTTGTATATATTTTGTCATTGTTGATTATGTTTCAAAATGGATCGAGGCGATTCCTTGTCGGCACAATAATCACAAAATTGTGATCCGCTTTCTAAAAGAAAATCTTTTGAGTCGATTTGGAATACCTCGAGCCATTATCAGTGATGGGGGAAAACATTTTTGTAATAATCCATTTGAGTTCTTAATGAAAAAATATGGAATTACACATAAAGTTGCCACCCTTTATCACCCTCAAACAAGTGGTCAAGTTGAATTAGCAAATAGGGAGATAAAACAAATTTTAGAAAAGACAGTTAATCCAAACCGTAAAGATTGGTCTCTTCGACTAACTGATGCACTTTGGGCATATCGTACTGCTTTTAAAACATCTTTAGGAATGTCACCCTATTGCCTTGTTTATGGAAAATCTTGCCACTTACTAGTTGAACTTGAACATAAGTCATTTTGGGCCATTAAAGCTTTTAATTCAAATCTTGATGATCTATGGCAATGAATCAATTGAATGAACTTCGAGGAATTAAGGAACGATGCATATGAGAATTCTAGAATTATTAAGGCAAGAACCAAATTTTTTCATGACAAAAGAATTTTTCGAAAAACATTTGAAATTGGTCAAAAAGTCTTGCTTTATAATTCTCGTCTTCATTTATTTCCAGGGAAGTTAAAATCAAAGTGGAATGGTCCGTTTGTTGTAAAAAATGTGTATCCATATGGTGCCGTAGAAATTGAGAATCCAAAGGATGGTGTCACATTTAAAGTTAATGGTCAAAGACTGAAACCATATCTGGAACACCAACCACGTGAAGCAGACACCGAAATTAATTTGAGTGACCCACCAAACCTCGATTGAGCCCTTTTCTTTTAACTTTTTGTGAATTGATTTTACTATTGCTTTATCGTTTGAATTATTCGATTTTTTTTTCTTTTCTTTTCCCTATATGAATGGAGTGCACTGCATTGTTTTTAATTGTGTGCTGTTTGACAAATGTGTTTTAACTCACCAAATTTTTATACTTATCATGAATACCTCCACGAGAAATTTCCTCATCGATCATCTTAAAACACTTTTCCATGTAAAATTTCACTTGAGGAAATTGATCCGATTTTGTAAATTACATCCTATTTGGGATCTACAACCACCAGCGTTAGTATTCCACGTTAAAGATCTAGAAAGACAACTCACAGAAATAGAGGATGGTATTAATGATCTACAATTGGAGCTGGAGGTAAATCAATAAAAGGACGAAGGTGAGTTATATTTCTTGTGTGTTTTGCTTTATTTTGTACTTTTCACTTTCGATTTGATTTTGCAGATCTGCTTTTGTTTGTTTTAATTCACTCTCCCGTATAAATGGCGGATAACTGCATTCGTGACTTTTTAAAGTCGGTATTCTCGCTTCCCACAATAATCGAACCCCAAAGTCAAGCATGGAAGAAATACAACATAAATTGCATTGCTTTCCTTCTCTCCTCAAAATGCTCTCAAGAAGATTTACAAAGCTCATAGAACGATCGCGCTTTGTTAATGATTAATAGGATTCCCGCCGATATTCACCGGTTAATCAAACAAAGGTCCGACTTGTGTGAGTTTTCCGATCCATTTGTTTCTTACATTCCCCGGTTTCGTAAAAGCACGCTTATGAAAAACGAAGAGCTGCGACTTGGCTCTAAATGTCCTAACTGTAAGACTTGCTTGCAACAAACCTCGTTGTAAAACTTTAGAATGGTTTCTATAAATCGCGAAGATAAAATCAAATTCAAGGATGGCATGAGTAAAGAATCGTCGATGATGAAATCTTACGATCTCGAGACGCATCCGAGCGGATTTGTCCAACGGAAATTCACAATGGAAGTTGTTCCAAAAGGAAAGTGCACGCTTTAGTCTGGGAATCGACTATAAAGACTGTTGCCGCTTTATAAGAAAACTGGATGGGAAGCCTATCCTCACCCATGTAGAGGCGTCAAGCCACATCGGACGAAACTGCAGGAAGATGCGAGCCAATCACAACTACGAATATGAGCCGATTTTAAAGCTTCACGCTTGCGCTTGACAAACACACCACCCCATTTACAGATGTATATCATTATGTCTGTTACCAAGATCCTTAAATAAGAGCTCCTTTTTAAGCATTCACAAATTGTTTCTTTTTAGAATTGTTTTAATGGCAGGGACTTCAAGCAGACAGCTTAAGAACATTTGTGTGCTTTCTGGATTTCGCTATGGAAAGTATAAGGAGTTCGTTCATGCAGCCATAGAGCTTGGTCGTGCTATAGCAGAGAGAAAACTACATCTTGTACATGGAGGAGGTGACCGAGGGTTATCAAAGCTTGTCTCTGAAGCTGCTTTCATTCGAGGAAGCCAAGTGCTAGGCATCATTCCAAAAGCCTTAAAACCTTTAGGATGCCTACCAGACCCACCAACTGGAGAAGAGTTAGTTGTCTCAGGTATGCAAGAAAGAATATCTGAAATGTTAAAGCATGCTGACGCTTTTATTTTCTTGCCAGGAGATCTTGCAACATTAGAGGCGCTAATTACATTTGCTTCTTGGGCCCATTTGAATATCCATCAAAAACCCATCGGTTTGTTAAATGTTAATAACTTTTATGATGGCTTAATAACATTTCTTAATCATGCAATTAAAAATTATTTCATTCCTTCCTCAGCGAGAAAACTCTTTATTTGTGCTCCCACTGCTAATGAGTTACTTGATCTTTTGCAAGCTTACAAACCAGAGCCAGATTCCATGACTTTGGCATTGGATTGGGCAACTGATGATGATGGCGGTAACTCTCGTAAAAAGTGTAAATTAGATTTAACTCTTCGTTTGTAAATATTTTCCAACAGTGACCAGGTGATATCTTCTAAACTCTACTCTTTTATTTTAAGACATTGGGGACAATGTCTCCTTCAGGTTGGGGGGAGGGTATAGTTGATAATTGTGGAATGTCTCAGTCATGGTGGTGTTTTTACTAATTTACGTCGGATAAAAATTTGAGTCGAAGATGGCAGAATATAGAATGTAGTGTCTCTAGAAACGCATCTTCATTTTAGAATTTTGTTTTCTTTAAAAAAAAAAGAAAAAAAAAAGAAAAAACCTTTTTATCTTAATCATCTCCCTTAAGTTTCTGCAATCAATCCAAATTTTTTTTTTTGATGTGTTCTTTAATTAAAAAAATAAAAAAAATTTTATTTTTCGGTGTAATCTTTTAACATTAGATAACATGATGATTTTCAAATTTTGGTATTTGTATTATCTTTGGCCTTGAGTTATATTACACTATGTTTTTCCCTTTGCATGTTGAAACGTAAATTGAAAAATTTGACGAGTGAAATTGATTAAGCCATTTGGAGGAATGTACATATCACGAAAAGTCCAAGCAAGTTTTAGAGCCTATTATCCTTGGAGAGTAACCCTATTTGCCTATACAGCTTCACAATTTATTGTACAAGATCTCTATAATTTCAAAAAAAAAAAAACTAAAAAAAAAAAAAAATATTGTGCAATCGCATCTAAAAGTCTATTAAACTAGTGGATATGAAAGATTATTTAGAACACTAAAAGATGACAGAAGGCCATCTTTGATCCGTTTGAGCCTTTCTAGCCAACCCTATTATAAAATATCCATAGTTAACCCCTTTGAGCCTCTAAAAAAAAAAAAAAAAAAAATCTTTTCTTTGATAACCTATCATCTTGTCCCACTCCAATGTGGAGTATCACCTTATGTTTTGTATTTTCCACCACCCAATTATGAAAATAATGATTATGTACGATAATGGTGCTATAAAAAAGGATATGTATAAATAAATAAATAAAAAAAAAAATCTATAAAAAAAATCCTATTTTTCAAACATATATTTTTGTTTTCCTATTATCCTTTTTTTTTTTAACCATAACCCTAGCCTACGTTACGTCCTAATAAAAGTCCTTCTTGATCTTAGGGAACTATAGTCTGAAGTAAAAGCTAGTGATATGGACTAAAAGATGTGGTGATGCATAAAAAAAAAAAAAATTTATGTGCCATTAATTCCTTGGGGCTTGAGATTATTTTATTTCTAAGCTGTGGGTATTATTTCTTCATCTTGGTGAGAGCATGTGATATTGTTTTATTATTCTCTCAAATCTATTTTCTTCTCTAGAGTGACAGTTTAATTCGGGGTATATTTTCTTTTGAGAGAGTCACTCTGAATCGTGAGATTTTGGGGTTTGATGTATCATTCTTAAAAGTGGTTTGATTAATGTAGCTCTGATAATTGATCATTGTACATTATTTTACTTAATTGATTTATGTGGGTGTGATTTTCTTTAGGCTGAAGATAATGCTTATACTTTTATTTGATTGTTGTCACTAATCTGATGAAAGAAGTGAACACAATGTTTAAAAAAAAAAAAAATTTTCAATTTGGTTTTGAAATTTCTCTAAATTTTTATCGCTTAAATTACTAGGGCCTAGCAATAAGCTGGTTGGGGGGTGTGATTGATACGGAAAAGTGACATTTGATAAGGATAAAATTATTAGTTTTTCACTTATTGTATCAATTAATGCGCTCATTATTTCTAAATCATTTTAATACTCCCCAAATATACTTTTATGTTAAATTAATTCACAATATATTAATTTTCATATTGTAAATATTTTTTCAGGAATAAAGATGGAATTGGAATTGAAAGCGGGAACAAAGAAGAACTACTGGAGCAAAATTGAGGAGATGTAATAATTATAATAATAAAATAATAATATTAAAAATAAAAAAAAAAAGAAAAACAAAACAAACAATGCAACCAAAGCTCGTGATGGTCATTCTGACCATCACGTATATCAATATATATATAAATAAAAAAATAAAATAATAATAAATTAAATATTAATAAAATAAAATAAAATAAGAGATTCCTTGCCTATAAAAGGCAAGCGAGGGGCGAAGCAAAAGAAAAAAAAGAGAGTTTGTTGAGTGCGAAAAGCCGAGGGATGGAGTGCTGAGGAATTGTATTTTCTTTCTTTTTCTCTTTTGTTTTGTAATCAATTTTCTTTGTAACATATTTCCAAAGTTCATCAAATAAAAAGAGTATTTTGTTTTCTTTCAATATGAGTAGCTAATTTCACTAAGCTGAGGTGAAGGGTGAAGCTCAAGGTTTCAATTTATGAGATTAATTACTTTTCTCAAGTGAGTTTTAAGTTTATTTTATTCTTTTCTGGTTATTTTTATGTCATGTTAATTTAAAAGTTTTCTTGGATTTGTATGGTATTTTGACACAATGTCGACACAATAATATAGTTGTGGCACATTAGGCACTTTACTCCATATTTATCCACACACATAGAATTAAATGATATAATAAATAATTAGTAAAAGTGAGGCAAAATATAAAAATAAGAGAGTAAGAAAATTATAGTTTGAATACTGAGAGTGGATCATGTAACCTTAGCATATTTTTAAATTTGTTTCAAATAATTTCTTTTCCCCCACAATTAATTTTCTTAGTTTTAAATTGACTACTAGATTTTAAATTCCCTGTGGTTCGACCCCGGACTCACCGGGTTATATTATAACTAGACACTCTTATACTTGGGAGTAATACACTTTTGAGTTGTGTCAATCGGTATCGTGCAAGATTGGTTGTGAAAGGTTATGCTTAGAAAGAGTGCACTAACTTCAATGAGATATTTTCTTTAGTGGTTCCACTTACAATTGTTAGAATAATCTCAGCTATATATGTTATATTTGACCTATTAGTAGAGCAATTAGATGTGAAAACTACATTTCTTTATAGAAAACTAAAAGAAGATATTTATATGCTCCAACTAGAAGGTTTTGTTGAAATTGGTAAAGAGAACTTTGTGTTGCAAGTTGAACAAATCTTTACACAATCTCAAATAGGTGCTGAGGTGTTACTATGACAGATTTAATTCCTTCATCATAAGCCTTGGATAAAACATGCTCTGTTAAGACCATTGTGTATATTACAAAAGGTTTAAAGATAATGATTTAATCATTCTACTGTTGTACGTGGATGATATACTAGTAACAAATCCAATAAAGATCGAGTCTATGAATTGAATGCATAGTTCATTAGAGAGTTTGATATGAAAGACTTAGGACTGCAAAAAAAGATTTTAGGGATGTAAATTCACCAAAAATAATATGAAGATTTGGCTTTTTTAGAAGAATTAATTGAAGAAAATCTTGTAGCGTTTCAACATGCAAAATTTTAAGTTAATTTTTACCTTACTTCCTGTTAATTTCAAATTATCCTTAAATATGTATTATAACAATGAAGCAGAGAGGAAGGAAATGTCTTAAGTACCATATGCATCAATAATAAGAAGTCTAATGTTCATTATGATATGTAGTAGATTAGAATTATACAACTGATAGGAGCAATTAGTAGCTATATGGCAAATCTTGGTAAAAAAACATTGAAAAACTGTAAAGAGAATTCTATGACACATCAAAGGAATGTCAGATGTTGGATTATATTATGGAGGATTGAAATTTATTGTAAGGGCTACTGGATTATGATTTTTTGGGAGATTTTTATAAAAGAAAATCTAATACTAGCTATGAGTTACACATGTGGGAGGAGTTATAAGCGAGGTTTTAAAACTACAGACTGTTATGGCATTATCTATCACAGAAGTAGAAATTATGGTAGCTACTTAAGCTTGCAAAGAAGCTATTTAGGTACAAAAGTTATTTTAGGAGCTCAGGTATAAAGAAGAAAAACTTCCTGTGTTTTGTGACAGTCAGAGTACCTTAGACATTATAAGAAATAAATCTAGCCTTTTAGGACAAAGCATATAAGAGTATAGTACCACTTTATTCGAGAAGTAGTGGAAGATGTATATGTGGATATATAGAAAATTCACAGTAAGGAGAGCCTAACAAATACTTTAACCAAGCCAACCAATGTTGATAAATTCATATGGAGTAGATCGTTTTGTGGCCTAATAAAGATGTAAGCAACATGACCATGGTGAAATAGAAAGGATAATGTGGAGACATGATTGATGAATGAAAAGGTTAATGGCTCAACAAAAGCCAACAACTTTGCTTAATAAAAGTGGCAACAAATTTATTTGATTTTTTAAAGCCCACAATTGTGGAATTTTAAGGCAAATGTTGTGTATAAAAGGAAGCTCTCATTTGAGAGCTTGGCATCTCATCTCAAATTGAGAGCATTAATCCATTTTCCTTGAGAAGCGGGAGCCTTATTAAAGAGATTTGGAGAGCTTAAAATAATTAATGCTTTTTGGAGTTTAGCGAGTGAGAGTATTGGGTGTATTGAAGCATTGTGTTACGCGAAAAAATATTTCGATACTTGTATACTCTACATCACTAGTAAAAATATTATCCATCTATCTTCGCTCGTGGATGTAGGAGAAAATTTGAATTACATAATTTCAGGTGTCATCTTTGTGTCCTTATTCTTCATTTTTCTGCAATTTCATTTTAGTTATGTCCCTACTTTACCCATCAATTTCCTAACACAAAGGGTATAAGAATTTTTCATTGTTTTTAATCTTTTTAAATATTGGAGGATAGGCAAAGGTCAAATCAATTTTCTAATCTCTTACTAACTTGTTTGGTCAGATAAAGAATGTTGCTTAAGAATTAGTTGGTCAACCCCCACTATAAGAAAAAAGGCAATAAATGGCAGACAATTTGTGACAGATTGTTGGAAAAATGATTTATATTATAAAAATATGATAGACTCGTGATAGAATTTTAGTTCTATCATAGATTTATGATGGTTTTGTGATAGACTTGTTGTCTATGAAGAATTTATGCTAGATTTATGTTATAAATTCATTCCATCAAGAAATTATGATAAAAATGAGATTTTGACCATGTTTGAACATATATTGATATATTATTTTATTTAAAATGTTATAAATAGAGTTTTAAAATTTACTCAAACGGTAAGTCTTAAAAAAATAAAACAATAAAAATAAAATCAAAACGTATAAAAATTAAAAAAAAAAAAACAAAATGAGCACTTTCCAAACATGGCTCCACCTCATTCACTTAGAAAACCTTTTGATTTGCCTCTTTTTTCTCTCTGTAGCAAAAATCTTTCCCTCCTCTGATTTCCTTCAATCCTTAACCTCAATGACAAAAGAATATCAATTAGATCTATTCTCTTTGTGTTCAATATGCTACAAAACCCAATTACTTCACTCTATTCACTTTTAGTTTCTCTAATTAACCCTATATTACTGTTATTCATTGAAGCCTCGAATTGCCATTTCCATTCATTGATTACAGTAAGGTCGTTTCTCTCTTTTACTTGCTTTAATTCGTTGTATGTTTTATTTGTGATTGTGAAAAATTTTGATTTGTTGTTTTTATCTATGATTTGGTTTGGGATTTTAGTTTTTTTTTTGTAGATAAGAGTTGAGAGGATGCACGTAAACAGTCACCATGATTCAATTTGTTTGATTAACCCTAAATCACTGCCAGTTATTAAAAAATCACCATTTTAGCTCGTCGTTAACTTGAGTTCGTAGCTGTAAGTTATGTTGTCCCTCTCTCTCAGTCACTTTTGTTCATGTGTTATATGAATTGGTTTATCTGATTTAGTTTAGGGTTTTGGTTTTTCTTTTTCTATTACTGTGGTATTTTTCTATGCTTATTTTGTTTGGTCCAAGTGTTTGCCTAGCATAGATCCTCTTTCCTACAAATAGTGTTTATTTAAATAAGCTCAATTTTTAGAATGAAACATTTGACATTTGACATCTCATATGAGAAAGTAATGTATATTATTTTCGGACAAGTTAGGAAGTAAATAGAATAATGCCTTTTTGTTTTGTTGATTTGATTTGCTAAATTCAATGGTGCCATTGGATTTTTTTAGTAGCATTCTGTTGACAATCATTTCGATGTCAACTAACCACGACACCTTTTGCTCTATTTATCAATAAACCTATTAAGTATACTTGGTAATTGATGGGTCAATTATTTTATTAATTTACTTGTTCTATCTTTCTATACATGACCAGCAAATTGTTTGTAAAATGGGGAAAAAAATCGGGTTTGATTGTTTG
This sequence comes from Citropsis articulata, assembly GCA_030449925.1. NCBI lineage: Eukaryota > Viridiplantae > Streptophyta > Magnoliopsida > Sapindales > Rutaceae > Citropsis > Citropsis articulata. Next base: position 1,423,189 of record JASUUH010000051.1, on the reverse strand, counting down.
TATTTGTATCTGAGTGAGTTAAAAGAAAAAGAAAATGGAAGTGGATTATAAATGGGAGTAATGTGTGAAAGTGCTCGTGAAAACGTTAGATGTAAGTGATAGGCTCTTACCTCAGGCTTTATTAATAATTAGCTTTTAGACAATTATATATTGGAGAAAGAAAAACTCATATGATGTTTGACATATATTTGTTGGTGATCGTTGCGGTGGATTGCTAGGGAAAAAAAAATTGTTGATTTGATGGCCAACAATTTTCGAAGCCTAGTACGTTCATTGCTCTGTTTAATTTTCTTTTCTTTTTTTTTTATAATATTTTACATTTTTTTCTTTCTTGAAAGCTTAATTTATCTTTGTAAGTTCATTGCTAGGAATTAATTTTCTTTTCTTCTTCATTTTTTCAAATATTTTACATGTTTTGCTTTCCTGAAAGCTTAATTATAGATCACTGTCAAGAGTTTGATCTCCCTTGGACATACTAAATCAATCATTATGCCTTTGACATACAATGAGAAGATGTATATGCAGTTATCTATAAAAGTCTTGTTAGTACATTGAATTAGACTGTCATTTGAATTTTTATTTCTAATTGATAAATTTCTGATTGAAATGGCTAATTGTTTTCTAATTTTTAGGTTAAATGTTAACATATTTAGGCTGTTGAGTTATGATCAATAACATATATAGCTTGTTGAGTAATGCTAATCACACATACTTTATGCCTTTTATTCTCTTTTGCTATTATTATTTGGACTAGTTTGTTATTGTATTTATTGATGACATCCTGATATATTCACATAGCAAAGAGGAACATGCAGAACGCTTGAGGATTGCTTTACAAACCTTGAGACATTGGCGGCCTTATGCTAAATTTAGTAAATGTCAATTCTAATTACACAGTCATATTATTGGGCTATTGATTTCTGTTGATGGTATTTATATGGATCCCCAGCAAATAGAAGCTATGGTGAATTAGGAGCGTTTGACCAATGTATCTGAAGTTAGAAGTTTTCTTGGCTTAGAAGGTTATTACCGCAGATTCATTGAGGGCTTTTCCAGGATAACTTTACCTCTAACAAAACTGACAAAGAAGAAAATGAAATTTGAGGAGACAAATGATTGTGAACATAGTTTCCAAGAACTTAAGAGAAAGTTGATTTTAACTCCATTTCTTACACTTCAATCAGGTACAGAAGGATTCGCAGTTTATAGGATGCATCCAGATAGGGATTAGGTTGTGTATTGATGCAGCATAGAATAGTTTTTGCTTACGCTTCCTGACAACTTAATCAACAAGAACTGAATTATCTGACATATGATTTAAAGCTCACAGCAGTGGTGTTTGCTTTAAAGAGTTGGAGACATTATTTATATGGAGCTACTTGTAAGATTTATACAAATCACAAAAGTTTGAAGTACTTATACACACAGAAAGAATTAAATCTAAAACAACGTAGATGGGTTGAGTTGATTGCAGATTATGATTATATTATTGATTACCATCCAGGCAAGCCGATTGTGGTAGTTGATGCTTTCAGTTGAAAGTCTTCTAGTTTGGTCTCCTACATAAAAGTTATTCTGATATATCAATTCACTACCATTCCGTTAAGAACGTTAAAAATTTGCTAATGTCATAAGAGCATCAAAGACATTTCTAGCTGTAAAAGTAAAATTATCTGTTAATTTGATAGATAAATTATCATTTTACTGCCAAGTTTTTAGGGGAATTATTATCTTACTACCAAACTCTTGGGGGTAAAATCAACTTTTAACTCAATTTCCATTAAACATTAACTTTTTCTTAACGGAATAGAAGTGAATTGATAATAGCGCAAATGTTTGGTAGTAAAATGTACTTTTCGGCAAACTATGGTACTAACATGATATGTCAGAATAACTTTGGTAGTAAAATAATAATTTTCCTTTCTCTAATATCAAAAGCTTACATAGTAGTATGTATATGTAATTGAAATTTTTCAATGAAGAGCAAGAATCTCACTAGATAAGGAGTCATATATGTACTTGATTACACAATTGAATAAACAAAGAAGATATACAAGTTTCCTAACTATGTGATGCAATTATGGGTAGTGGTTGTTGGAGGATATACGATTGACCTGGGGAAGCATGATTTGTGCTATTTTATAAGTATGGGCATGTAAAAAAAAAAACTCTTCTTAAAATAAAAAATCTCTCTCTAAACTAATAAATATTCTTTTATCAATAAATTACTGAATTATTTATTTATGATAAGTGAAAAACTTTGCTAAAATAATATTATTTTTATGAATATTCCATTGGTATATATTTAAAATTATAGCTTTAATACACACACACACACACACATATATATAATTATAACTTATTAGCAATTGAATTCGTTTCCCATCTATGCAAGCTAGGTCGAATGCCAAACCTCTTGTTTCCACTTTATAGATTTTGTTAACTTAGTTAGCCAGCAACCACTATATGCCTATATACATATATATTAATAATGTTCCAAAAAGGGATCTCATACTTTATTAAAGTAAGGAATCCCTTAAAAGATAAGAAAAACAAAAACTCCAATGCAACATAAGAGAAATATATTGTTTAACCACAAAATTTTAAAGGTATCAGGGTTTGAATGCTAATATAATCATATGATTGCACCCATCAATTCTTCTCCACTCTTTAGGTTCAAATAAAGTTATGCACAAAATTACAGAAACATCATGTAATTAATTAATGGGGTTATCAATCCCTCTGCCCTTTGACGTGCAAGGGATTTTCTCATCTCTTGTCTACATTCTTACAAGTTCTAATTACTGTTAAGATGTGCTTTATTGTTCAGCAACATGACTTGATTACGAAACTGATACTACGACTTCTTTAATCTCTTCCTTTGGAGTCGATATACACTTCTCATTATCTTCTTCCATTAACTTTTTTATTTTCATCGTTTTACTTGTTGAGTATATGTCTAATGGAGAAGAAAAAAAAATATATTTATCATTATCAAAACATTGTATTAGTTGAATAATAAGGAAAAAAATAGAAGAAGAAAACAACTTGGCAAATTCGCTCACTCGTAGAAACTATACAAGAGTTCATTGAACTTTGTTTCTATAGATTCATCAAAAATAGCTCCCGCAGAGTTACTTGAGACTCCCGTATCCTCCTTTGTTACTATTGTGAACGCCCCACCAAAAAGGGCAAAGGAAAAAAGAAGAAGAGGCATGTCGTGTGAAGAAAAAGGAGGCGGGTCGCTTGAAGAAAAAAATAAAATAATAATAAATAATAAAATATTTCATGCACAATAGTCATTTGATGGCTGTAAATAGAAAGGTGTTTTCCCTCATTTAGTGCATCCAATTTTTAGTTTTTCTTCTTTCATTTAGAGAGTGATTTTAAGAGTATAGTGATTTGAGAGTTTGGGTGTATTGGGGTTTTAGGTAGTAAGTTAAAATACCAAAATAGTTATAACTTCTTTTCACTAGTAAAATATTTATTCTTCTGTTTTCGCCTGTGGACGTAAGCTAAAATCTGAATCACGTAATTTTTAGTGTCTCTGTGTGATTCTATTGTCTTATTATTTCTCTTGTGTTAAGTATTTATCAACAAAATGACGGTAAAATATGAAATTGAGAAGTTTAACGGAACAATTTCTCGTTATGGAAAATAAAGATGCGGGCAATTCTGAGGAAAAATAATTGCTTAGAAATAACTGGGGAAAGGCCTATAGAAATCACTAATGACAAGTGGAACGAGATGGACGGCAATTCAATTACTGATCTACACATGGCACCTGCAAATGAGGTGTTATCCAGTATAGAGGAGGAAAAGACAGCGAAGAAAATGTGGGATACTCTCACAAAATTATACGAGGTCAAGTTACTACACAATAAAATCTTCTTGAAAATGAGACTCTTTACTCTTCGAATGGTAGAATCTATAATGGTGACCGACCGCATCAGTACCTTGAAGACTCTATTTTCACAACTCACAACGTTGGGTCATAAAATAAAGGAAAATGAACGTGCATAACTTCTATTTCAAAGTTTACCAGATTCATTTAATCAACTCCTCATCAACCTAATGAACAACAACCCAGCGGCAGTTTAGTTTTCAATGGTATTGCAGCCTCTGTATTAAATGAGGAGAGCAAGCTGAAAAAATAAGGTAAACAGACAAGCAAGTCCGCAGTAAGCGGAGGCGTTATCAGTGACGAGAGAAAGATCAACGGAATGTGGCCCAGTGAGAGTCACAATCATAGTAGATCAAAATCCAAAAGTAAGAAGAATGTTAAATGCTACAACTGTGATAAGAAAGAGCACGTCAAGAAAGAGTGTTGGAACAATTAGAAGAGAAGAGAAGGTAAAGAACCTAAGTCTTCAAATGCTCAAGGGTGTGTTGTTAGTACCTTAGATGATAGTGAAATTCTCTACAGTAAGGCAACAATTATTTTAAAAGGCAGAAAACGACTATCTAACGTCTAGCTTTTTGACTGAAGAGCTACCTGGCACATGACCTCTCGGAGAGAATAGTTTCACATATATGAATCTATCTCAGGACGATCGGTATACATGGGAGATGATCGTGCCTTGGAAATCGCTGGCATTGATACTATCAAAATCAAAATATTTAATGGTATAATTCGCATAATAGAGGAGGTATGGTATGTCAACGACCTGAACAAAAATATATTGTCTTTAGGACAGATAGATAGTCATGGGTGCAAAACTTATATTGAAAATAGGATAATGAAGATTGTTAATGGTGCGCTTATATTAATGAAGGTAGAAAAGATCGATGCTAATTTATTCACACTTAAAGGGGAAATACTATAGGAAGTCGATGCGTATATCGCGTCAAATGGAGAAGAATTAACAATGATGCGGCATCTTAAACTTGGCCACATATTGGAACAAGGTTTAAAGCCTCTCGCTGAGTGAAAATTGCTTCCACCACTCAAAACGGTAAGCTTACCATTTTGCGAGCATTATGTTATAAGTAAGCAACATAAATTAAAGTTCACTAGAGCTGCTGCTAGAAGTAAATACATTCTGGACTTAATTCATTCTGATGTTTGGGACTCACTAGACATATCCATAGAAGGTGCAAAGTACTTGGTGACTTTTATTGATGATTATTCCAGGAGATGTTGGGCATATCCAATTAAGAAAAATTCAAATGTGTTTCCAGTGATCAAACAGTACAAAGCATTGGTTGAACTTAAATTTGAGAAAATGATCAAGTGCTTGAGAATAGATAACGGTGGAGAGTATGCAAAGGGCGAGTTTCTTGCTTCTGTAAGTAAGAAGGTATTTAGAGACAGTTCACGATGGCATACACTCCTCAATAAAATAGAGTGGCGGAGCGGATAAATAGAGCTCTTACAGAAAAAATGATAGCTATATTTAGGACGCGTGTCTACCTAATTCATTTTGGGCAGAAGCAGCTAAAACTGCCTGTTATATAATAAATCGACCACTATCTACGGCAATTGGGTTGAAGACTTCGATTGAGATATAGACTCTAAAGCCAGTAGATTATTCTCACCTACATGTATTTGGATATCCTGTGTAAGTGATGTACAATGCCCAAGAAAGAACAAAGTTGGATCCAAAATTTAAAAGTTGTATCTTTTTAAAATATGCTAATAGAGTAAAGGGTATTTTCTATGGGACCCCATTGCCTACAAGATTGTCATCAGCAGAGATGTTATCTTTGTAAAATATCAACAGCAAAGGAAAGATAAAGATGATAGCACAGTAAAAGAAAAGTCAAGGATTGTGCCAGTTTATGTGGAAAATAATCCAGATGATTCAGATTCTTCTAAAGCAGCATCAAATCATGAGAAATAAGAACCAGTCGCGTTCGAGGCTCTAGAAGTTCGTCCTTCAACTCTTAAAAGATGACTGCTAGCATGGCACTCAGAATATGTTACAGAGATCAATGTTGTATACTGTCTTCTAATAGAGTATAGAGAGCTATCAATTTTCGATGAAGCTTTAAACAGCTCAGATGTTACTTTATGGATGACAGCAATGCAGGAAGAAACTAATACTTTACACAAGAACAAGACATGAGAACTTATACCACTACCACATAGAAGAAAAACTATTAGTAACAAATGGGTCTATAAGATCAAGAGCGATGGCAATGACCAAGTAGAGCGGTATCGTGCAAGGTTGGTGGTGAAAGAATATGCTAAAAAAGAAAGTATTAACTTCAATGAAATATTTTCTCTGGTGGTTCGACTCACGATAGTTAGAATAGTCTTGGTGATGTGTGCTACATTTAACCTACATCTACAGTAGCTAGATGTGAAAACCACATTTCTTTCTGGAGAACTTAAAGAAGAAAATTATATGCTCCACAGAAGGTTTTATTGAAAAGAGAAAGGAGAACTTGGTTTGCAGGTTGAACAAATTTCTATACGGTCTCAAACAAGCGTCGAAGTATTGGTATAAGAGATTTGATTCCATCATTATGAGCCTTGGATACAACAGACTTAGTTCAGATCATTGTGCATCTTATAAGAGGTTTAAAGATAATGATTTAATCATGTTGCTGCTGTACGTGGATGACATGTTGGTAGCAAGCCTTAACAAAGATCGAGTCCAAGAATTAAAAGTACAATTGGCTATGGAGTTTGAAATAAAGGACTTAGGACCAGCAAACAAGATTCTAGGGATGCAAATTCACCAAGACAGAAATAACAGAAAGATTTAGTTTTCTCAGAAGACGTATTTGAAGAAAATCTTGCGACGATTCAATATGCAAGATTGCAAGTTAATTTTTATCCTACTTCCTATTAATTTCAAATTATCCTCAAGTATGTGTCCTAGCAATAAAGCAGAGAGGAAAGAGATGTCTCGAATACTGTATGTATCAGTAGTGGAAAATTTGATGTTCGCTATAATATGTACTAGACCATACATTGCACAAGCAGTAGAAGCAGTTAGTTGATACATGACGAATCCTGGTGGAGAGCATTGGATAACTGTGAAGAGGATTCTGAGATACATCAGAGGAACCTCAGATGTTACATTATGTTATGAAGGATAAGAGTTTACTAACAGGGGTTATGTGGATTCAGATTTTGGAGGAGACTTTGATAAAAGGAAATCTACTACTGGCTATTTGTTTACAATTACTATAAGCTGGATTTCGAAACTGCAGACCATTGTGGCTCTATCTAGAATAGAAACAGAATACATGGCGGCTATACAAGCTTGCAAGGAAGCTATTTGGATACAAAGGTTATTGGAGGAGCTCGGGCACATACAAGAGAAAATTCTTGTGTTTTATGATAGTCAGAGTGCCTTGCATATTGCAAGGAATCTAGCCTTTCATTCTAGGACAAAGCACATCGGGATACAGTATCACTTTGGTCGAGAAGTAGTTGAAGATAAAAGTGTGGATTTACAGAAAATTCATACTAAGAAGAACCTAGCAGATGTTTTGACTAAGCCGATCAATATAAAGAAGTTTATCTGCAGTAGATCTTTTTGTGGCCTAGCAGAGACATAAGCAACATGACTATGGCGAAGCAGAAAAGATAATATAAAGATAGATTGATTCTCAGTCTAATCTCCAAGTGGGAGAATGTCAACGCCCTACCAAAAAGGGCAGAAGAAAAAAGAAGAAGAAACAAAAGAAGAAGAGGCAGACAGCTTGAAAAAAATAAAATAATAATATATAATAAAATATTTCATGCACAGTGGCCATTTGATGGCTATAAATAGAGAAGCGTTTTCCCTCATTTAGTGCATCTAATTTTCAGTTCTTCTACTTCATTTAGAGAGTGATTTAAAAGTTTGGGTGTATTGGGATTTTCGGTAGTGAGTTAAAATACTACAATACTTGTAACTCCTTTTCACTAGTAAAATATTTATCTGTTTTTGCCGTGGACATAGGCTAAAAGTCGAACCACATAATTTTTTGTGTCCCTGTATGATTCTGCTGTCTCATTATTTCTCAATTTCACTTTAGTTGCGTGTCTGCTTCACCCATCAATTTCCCAACAACCATCTTTCCACAGCTGTGTTTGGACAAAACATAGAAAATTAAGATAACACATAACACATAACTAAATAAAGATCAAAATATTATATAATTTTTAACCAATTATTTTTTTTCCCGAAAATTTGACAAAAAGATTAATAAAGACAGAGCTTGATTGACAATAATTAAAGGAAATTAATTACCTTGAAAGTTTGGACACCAACGGTAGCGACATGTGACGTCATTCAACTAAAATAGGGCAAAAGAATTATCAAATTGCTGTCTGTCATGGAGTCAAAGAAATTTCTGGCATGCTCATATCTTAGCCTCCTACTTGCTAAGAATATTTCTAGCAGAGAGAAACAAGATAAACATATATATAACAAGCTAAAAAAATAAAAGATGAAACAAAAAGCAGTAAGTGTGGAAAAGACACATTAAATTAATTACGAAACATGTTTGTGATAGGTCCAAGTCAAAGTCGTAAATTATATAATAACGATAGTATTCTCTTAGGGTGAGAAAAGACCACAATAATTTTAATTGGATTCAACTCCCTTAATTAATTACTATTAAAGAATTTAAATATAAAAGAAATTACCAATTATTCGTAATTCCTAAATAATATCCCAAAGAAATAGAACATTAACCGCTAGTTAATAGCAACAAAATAGTTAAAGATTATTCAAAAATAAAATAATCATTACTCAACCTAATTTTAAGCTAACAAGCTAGTAGACACGTAGTCAACAGACCGCACTCAACAACGTCCTAAAGTCTGTGCCACAATAATAGCTTTTCATGCCCCATGCATGACCAATCTCTTGGCTTATCATTGCCCCCTCATTTTACAGGAACCTTGTCCTCAAGGTTCACATTCATAAACCTCGTTTGAATTCATATTACGTCTCTCCAAGACTAGTAGTTGTAGACTCGTACACCTATGATCAGGTGTGAATTTCTCCTTACAATTAAAGCATAGCCCATAAGCCCTTCTTCTCTGGATCTCGTCCCAAGTAATCCTTTTTATAAGTGTTGTTGGTTTGAATTTTGTTCATGAAGAGAAATTAATAACTATTTGGTTGAAGGGTCTTGTGGTTTCCCTTTGGCGCATCAGCTGTTCATCTCTCATCCGGACAAGGCTAATAGCTTCTTTCAATGATTTTAGCCTGAACATTCTGATGTCCTCACCTAATTCAAGTTTGAGTCCTCCCATAAATGTCTCTGCCAAAGCCTTTTGTGTCCAACCTTGAACCTGTTTTCCTGGCCACTCAAATTTATTTTGATAATCACGTAAGTAGCCTACTTGTTCAACTTTTGACAATACTTCATCAAAATCCTTCTAATCAATAGGACTAAATCTTGCCCACAGTTCATCATGAAAATTTCCCATGTCACCTCCTTACCCTCTTTCTTATATGATCTCTGTAACCATTGTCACCATTGATTAGCCTTGCCTTCAAGGTGGAATGAGGCTAGAGATACTTTCTGCTTATTGTTGATAACCTGAAATTTAAAAAATCGATTAACACGATTAAACCATTCAGTTGGGTCGTCGTTAGAATACCTTGAAAATTCAAGTTTTGCCATCTTAAATGAAAAGTTTTGTCGCCCCCCTTCATGCTCCTCACAATTTGGGCATGTTGAGCCACTTTCATTATGGGCGTTTTGAATTGCTGCTCCTTTGGATGCCATAATTGTTTCCGTTAACTTGTTGAGTGTTTCTTCTAAGTGGTATAGCTTGTCATTTATTCCAAGCTGTATTCGGTTTATGCCATCTTGCAAACTGCCAAGTCCAGTTTCTAAGAGCTCAATTCTCTCTTTGTTAGTTGCCATGGATAACGTGGCTCTGATACCAATTGATAGGTCCCAATCAAAAATATAAATTATATAATAACGATAATATTCTCTTAGGGTGAGAAAATACCACAATAATTTTAATTGGATTAAGCTCCCTTAATTAATGACTATCAAAGAATTTAAATACAAAAGAAATTAACAATTATTCCTAATTCCTAAATAATATCCCTAAGAAATAGAACATTAACCGCTAGTTAATGGCGACAAAATAGTTAAAGATTATTCAAAAATAAAATAATTACTACTCAACCTAATTTTAAGCTAATAAGATAGTGGACACGTAGTCAACAGACCGCACTCAACAACATCCCAAAGTCTTTGCCACAATAATAGCTTTGCATGCCCCACGCATGACCAATCTCTTGGCTTATTAGTTTGCTTCCTTAAAGATAAGAGACATGATGCCATCAACTTCATAGACCATAGATTCCTCACCTGAAGTTGTGGAGGAATTGGATGAAGATTGTTCATCCTCAGTTCTCAAATTTTTACACTCCAAGTATAAATCTGACTAGGGAAAGAAGATAATACATGTATTTATATATATGACACGACTCAAAAGTATTAATACTCACAAGTATAAAAGTGTCTAGTTATAATATAACTCGGTGAGTCCGAGGTCAAACCACACGAAATTTAAAATCTAGTAGTAAAGTTAAAACAAAGAAAATTAATTGTGGGAAAAAGAAATTATTTGGAATCAATTTAAAAATATGTTTAGATTATGGGATCCATTCTCAATATTCAAACTATAATTTTAATACTCTCTCATTTTTATATTTTGCCTCATTTTTACCAATTAATTATTATATCATTTAATTCTTAACTAACTATGTGTGTGGATAAATATGGAATAAAGTACCTAATATGCCACAGCTGTATTAATGTGTCGACATTATGTGAAAATACCATACAGATCCAAGAGAATCTATAAATTAACATGATATAAAAATAACCAGAAAAGAATAAAATATACTTAAAAACTCACTTGAGAAAGTAATAAATTTAATAATTTAAAACCTTGAGCTTTCTCATTCACCTCAGCTTAGTAAAATTAACCACTCATATTGAAAAAAATATAACACTCTTTTTATTTGATAAACTTTTAAAATATTATATAAAGAAATTGATTACACAATAAAACAAGCAAAAGAAGAAAAAGAAATAATTCCTCAGCTCTTCCCCCACCCCCCACCCCCGGCGCGCGCATCCCCTTGCCTTTTAGGCAAGAGCAAATACAAGGGTGCATTATTTTTTTAATTATTATTTTATATTATATGTACCTTGAAAGGTGTAATGGTCAGTGGCAAGATGGCCACCTGACCATCATGGGCATGGTTGTCCATTATTCTTTTTTATTTTTTTATTTATTTAATATTTTTTAATTACATCTCCTCAATAATGCATTCTAAATTGCTCTAGCAGTTCTTCTTTATTCCTGCTTTCAATTCCAATTCTATCTTTATTTTTTTAAAATATTTACAAGATAAAAATTAACATATTACGAATTAATTTAACACAAAATTTATTGGGGGAGCATTCATATAATTTATAAGTTATGATGCATTAATCAATACTTTTAATGAAAAACTAATAATTTTATCCTTATTACACATACACTTTTTAGTGTTAATTAATATATATCAAGATTGAAATATCATAATAATTGATAATGGGATAAAGTCACTTTTAGTCTCCAAAGTTTCAGCTTACTATGTAATGAGGTATTTTAAAACATTGATTGAAATATTAATGTCTGTCGTAAACAGCTAAAATTTTATTTAGCCCCTTAAAAGTTAAAAATTCAATAGTTGTAGAGCTAAAATCTTATAGTAAGATAAACATTTACTGGTGGAAAAATAGATAAGAGTGAGGAAGCCAAACTCAAAACCTAAGGGATAAAAGAGTATTAAGCCGGAAAATAACTTTTTAGAATGCAGAAAAATGAATTACTGAACATATTTGTTGTATTAACGTAGTAATGCAGCATTTGTTTCAATTCTTTGGCCAAGACTTTGATTTCTTGGATAGAGGTTGCTGATGTGTTGTATCTTCGGTATTCCTTGAATCTATCATTAGAGCACTTTTCAAAGCTACTCCGTAAATGCTTGCAATATTCCTTTCAGAATTTCATTGCATCCCTCAAGAGTTCCTCAAAAAATCCGAAGTTGAGGCCAATCTTCATCTTTTTTTTCATGGCTTTCTTGCCAATGGCACGAGCTTGATTTACCTATGTCCGGGAGTAGAGTAAAAAGATTGGATCATATAAAATTTTTAATAAAGGAACAACCTATGTAATATGTTGTCACTTTAAAAAAGGTGAGCGGTGGGGCACTACTCTTCTTAGGTAAGAAAAACATATAATAAAATAATACATGAATAGTAACCAATTTTGGCTATAAAAGGAGGATACTCTTCCTTATTTTGGTATTCAATTTTGAGAAGCATTTTCTTGTATTTAGAGAGAGTTTAGAGAGCTTGAAATTATAAGCTCTTGTTATAGTTATTTGAGAGTTTGAATGTATTGGGGCTTTGAGAAGTGAAACAAAATATCACAATACTTGTAATTCTTTTTTACTAATGAAATATTTTTCTTTTGTCTTAGCCCGCGGATGTAAGGTGAACCACGTAATTTCTGGTGTCCCTATATGATTTTATGTCTCATTATTTCTCAATTTCACTTTAGTTGCGTGTTTGCTTCACCAATCAATTTCTCAATTGTGGTATCAGAGCTATTAGTTGTATTTTTGGAATCGGGTACTGTTTACATATACGATACAAAATGGAAGTACAATATAAAATTGAGAAGTTCAACAAGAATAATTTCTTGTTGTAGAAAATGAAGATGAAGGTTATATTAAGGAAAATAATTACTTAGCAGCAATTGGAGAAAGACATATAGAGATAACTGATGACAACAATTGGAATGATATTGACGGCAACGCAATTGTTGATCTACGATTGGCACTTGCAAATAGGGTATTATCTAGTATGGTGGAGAAAAAGGCAAAAACAAATATGGGATACTCTCACAAGACTGTATGAGGCCAAGTTACCACCCAACAAGATCTTCTTGAAAAGGAAACTTTTCACTCTTCGAATGGCGAAATCTATATCGATGACCGACTATATTAACACTTTGAAGACTTTATTTTCGCAACTCACAATGTTGAGTTACAAAATAGAGGAAAATAAACGTGGAGAGCCTCTACTTCAAAGTCTACTGGATTCATATGATTAACTCATCATCAATCCGACAAACAACACCAAGTAAATAGTCTAGTCTTCGACGATGTTACAGCCTCCGTATTAAATGAGGAGAGTAGGCGGAAAAATAAGAAAGACAAATAAGTAAGTTCACAGCAAGCAGAAGTACTATCAATGACGAGAGAGAGATCAACAGAACGTCGCCCCAGTGGGAGTTACAACTATAGTAGATGAAAATCGAGCAGTAAGAAGAATGTTAAATGCTACAACTATGGTAAGAAAGGGCATGTCAAAAAACAGTATTGGAGCTAACAGAAGAAAAAAGATAGTAAAGAACCTGAGTCATTAAATGCTCAGGGGTGTGTAGTAAGTACCTCAGATGATGGCGAAATTCTTTACAGCGAGGTAACAATTTTTTCAGAAGGTAGAAAACGGCTGTCTGTCGTCTGACTTATAGACTCATGAGCTACCTAGCACATGACCTCTTGGAGAGAATAGTTCCACACATATGAACCTATCGTAGGAAGATCTGTATACATGGGAAATTATCATGCCTTAGAGATCGTTGGTATTGATACTGTCAAAATAAAAATATTTGATGGTACAATTCGCATAATTGAGAAGGTACGATAGGTCAAATGCCTGAAGAAAAATTTATTATTTTTGGGACAAATAGATAGTCATGGGTCAAAAACTTATAGAAAATGGGATCATGAAGGTTGCTAGAAGTGTACTTGCATTGATGAAGGTAGAAAAGATCGGTGCTAATCTATTCAAGCTTGAAAAGGAAATACTACAAGAAACTGATGCGTGTGTCAGGTCAATTCGCATAATTGATGAGGTACGATAGGTCAAAGGCCTAAAGAAAAATTTATTATTTTTGGGACAAATAGATGGCCATGGGTGCAAAACTCATGTTGAAAACGAGATAATGAAGATTGCTAGAGGCGCAATTGTATTAATGAAGGTAAAAAAGACCGGTGCTAATCTGTTTAAGCTTAAAAGGGAAACACTACAAGAAGTTGATGCGTATGTCAGGTCAAATGAAGAGGAATTAATGATGATGTGGCTACTCAAACTCCGTTACATGTTAAAATAAAGTTGAAAGATTCTCTCAGAGCAAAAATGACTTTCGAGACTCATATCAGTGAACTTATCATTTTGCGAGTATTGTGGTACAAGTAAGCATAATAAATTGAAGTTCAGCAGCTCCACTGCTAGAAGTAAAAGCATTCTAGACTTGGTTCATTCTGATATTTGGGAATTGCCGGATATGTCCATGGAGGTGCAAAGTACTTGGTAACTTTATTAATGACTATTCCAAGAGATGTTGGGCGTATTTAATCAAGCAAAATTCAGACATGTTTTCAATATTCAAACAGTACAAAGCGTGAGTATAACTTAAATTGGAAAAGAGGATAAAATGTTTGAGGACAGATAATGGTAGAGAATATATAGATAGCAAGTTTCTTGCTTTCTGCAAGCAAGAAGGTATTTAGAGACAGTTTACAGTAGCATACACTCTTTAACAAAATGGAGTAGCGGAGCAGATAAACAGAACTTTTACAGAAAGAATATGAGTTATGTTAAGGACTGTTGGTCTACTCAACTCATTCTAGGTAGAATGAGCTAAAACTACTTATTATATAGTAAATCAGTCGCCATTCACAATAATTTGGTTGAAAACTCCGATAGATATGTGGACTGGAAAGCCAGTTGATTACTCCCACCTACATAGGTTTAGACATCATGTGTATATAATGTATAATGCCTAAGAAAGAACAAATATGGATCTAAAATTTGGAAGATATATCTTTTTAGAGTATGCCGATGAAGTGAACGGGTATTGTTTGTAGGACCCTAATGCCCACATGATTGTTATCAACAAAGATGTTATCTTTGCAGGAGATCAACTATAAAAGAAAGCTGATGATGACAGAACTATAAAGAAAAAGTCAGAAACTGTTCCAGTATATGTGGAAAATAATCCAGAAGATTCAGATTCTTTTAAAGCAGCACCAAAACACAAGGAATAAGAACCAGTTGAGTCCGAGACCCTAGAAGTTCGACGGTCAACTCGTGAGAGACAACTTCCAGCATGGCACTTAAAGTATGTCACAAAGATCAATGCTGCATACTATCTTATAATAGAGGATGGAGAGCCATCATCTTTCCATAAAGCTTTAAACAACTCAGATGTTACCTTGTAGATGACAACAATGCAGGAAGAAATTGAAGCTCTACACGAGAATAAAACATAGAAACTTATACCACTATCGCGTGGAAGGAAAGTCATTGGAAGTAAACGGGTCTACAAGATCAAGCGTGATGGCAATGACCAGATGGAGTGGAATCATGCAAGATTGGTGGTGAAAGGATATGCTTAGAAAAAAGGTATTGACTTCAACGAAATATTTTCTCCGGTGGTTCGACTCACAACAGTCAGAGTAGTCTTGGCAATATGTGCTACATTTGACCTACATCTACAGTAGTTAGATGTGAAAACTGCATTTCATTATAGAGAACTTGAAAAAAAAAATTTACATGTGCTAGCCAAAAGGTTTTTCTGAAAAAGTTAAAGAGAACTTGTTTTACAGGTTAAAAAAATCTTTATAAAGTCCCAAATAGACACTAATGTGTCGGTATAAGAGATTTGATTCTTTATCATGAGCCTTGGATACAACAAACTCAGTTCAGACCATTATGTATATTACAAAGGGTTTAAGGTAATAATTTCATCATTTTACTATTGTACGTAGATGACATGTTGGTAGAAGGCTCTAACAAAGATCGAGTCTGAGAATTAAAGGCACAGTTGGCTTGGGAGTTTGAAAATAAAGGACTTGGGATTAGCAAACAAAATTTTAGGGATGCAAATTTAACGAGATAGAGATAACAAGATGATTTGACTTTCTCAGAAGAATTACTTGAAGAAAATCTTACAGCGCTTCAATATCCAAGATTGTAAGCTTATTTTTGCCCCACTTTCTGTTAATTTCAAGTTATTCTCAAGTATGTGTCCTAGCAATGAAGCAGAGAGGAAGAAGATGTCTCAAGTACCGTATGCATCAGCAGTAGAAAGTTTAATATCTGCTATGATATATACAAGACCAGACATTGCACAAGTAGTGAGAGCAGTTAGTCAATACATGGTGAATCCTGGTAGAAAACATTAGAAAACTGTGAAGAGGATTCTAAGATACATCAGAGGAACCTTAGATGTTACATTATGTTATGGAGGATCAAAATTTATTTTCAGGGGCTACATGGATTCAGATTTTGCAGAAGACCTTGATAAAAGAAAATCCACTACTGGCTATGGTTTACACTTGCAAGAGGTGTCGGAAGCTGGGTTTCGAAATTATAGACTATTGTGGCTTTATTTATAATAAAAGTAGAATACATGGCAATTACAAAAAGCTTGCAGCGATGCTGTTTAAATAAAAAATTTATTGGAGGAGTTCAGACACAAACAATAAAAAATTCTTGTGTTTTGTGAGAGTCAGAGCGCCTTACACATTGCAAGGAATTTAGTCATTCATTCCAAGACAAAGCACATAGGGTTACAATATCATTTCGTTCGTGAAGTAGTGGAAGACGAAAATGTGGATTTACAGAAAATCTATACGAAGGAGAACCTCGCAAATGTTTTGACTGAGCCAATCAATGCAGACAAGTTTATTTGGAGTAGATCCTCTTATGGCCTAGTAGAGACATAAGCAACATGACAAATAGCAAAGCAGAAAGGATAATATGAAGATTAATTGATTTTTAATCTAATCTCCAAGTGGGAGAATGTCAAAAAGGTAAGCAGTGGGGCATCGCTCTTCTAAAAGAGCAGTGCCGCACTGCTCAACTAAGAAAAAAAAATAGTAATATAATAAAATAATACATGAATTGTAGCCAATTTTGGCTATAAAAGGAGGATGTTCCTCCTCATTTCAGTATCTAATTTTGAGAAGCATTTTCTTGTATTTAGAGAGAGTTTAGAGAGCTTGAAATTATAAGCTCTTGTTATAGTGGTTTGAGAGATTGGGTGTTTTGGAATTTTGAGTAGTGAGATAAAATATCACGATACTTGTAATTCTTTTTCACTAGTGAAATATTTTTCTTCTGTTTTTGTCCGTGGATGTAATCTAAAAGTCGAACCACGTAATTTCTAATTTCCCTGTGTGATTCTATGTCTCATTATTTCTTAATTTCACTTTAGCTGTGTATTTCCCTCGCCTATCAATTTCGCAATATCCACTCACAATAATCAAACTATTTGTATGATAATTGTGAGTGGTCTAAAGTTAAAAAAATAGGGAAAAGGGACCTAGATTAAATAAAATATTTTAGGAAAGATAATGTGACCTAATCTAAAAAAAATCAAAAGAAAATTCCAGTGTCACACTTGTAGCAAATATATGTATACACACACACACAAACCCATATATAAATGAAGCTTATAAGTCTAACCAAAATTCGAGCAATAGAACAACATGCAAAGAAAATTTAAACTTTTATGATAACTTCCAAAGCAATAAAAACCTAAATAGATCAAAAGAAATAGAATGATGGAACAGCCTTGTTAATTTTCTTAATATATTTGGCACTAGTTCTTGGTCACTAGAAATCTGAATTATGAAGCTGGTAGAAGTGAGTAAATGAAAGCGAGAATCTTTCTCTATGTTAGATATATGCAAGAAGACGCATGTTGACACGTATTATTTGTAAATGAAAGAAACAGCTTTGCAAATTTTGGATAGAAAAAAGGGAAATTATCTATCAACCACCTATTTTTTCTACCTTTTTCAAAAATACATAAATTGTTTTTGGCAACGCTTCACTTGAAGTTAACATTTTTCTCATTGGTCCACTTCCGTTATAACACTGTTAGAACTTTGCTGATATCATAAGGGTAAAATTATCATTTCACAATGACACAAAAGTGGACAAGTGCAAAACAAAATTAAAAATTATGTATTTTTGAAAAATGCAAAAAAAAGGTGGTCGGTGGATAATTTACTTTTTACATTTGAGGGTAAAAAAGTCATACACACAATATTCCGTTAGTTCTCTTAACAGTTTGAAGGCAAAAGTGGATAGGTGCAAAATAATGTTACTTCAAGTAGAATTCAGCTAAGGAAAAAAAAAGAATTGCATATTTTTTAAGAAGTCCGAAAAAAACAAGTGGTCGGTGGATAATTTTCCTGGAAGAAATAATTTTCGTTATTTATTATTAGATTTTGCATATCTTAATTATTTTACCCAAAGTAGTTTCAGATCTTATCTTAGACAGCTTAGGCAATTTTCAAGGGACCCATGTAGAAAAAAGGCCCACAAATAAATTGTTTATAATTATATAAAAATAAATATATTTCATAACCAATAATCTTACACGTATATAAATTAAAAATTTTAAATAATTCTTGTTAACATATATGTTTACATATTGTTGATTTTGATGATAACAAATAAGATTAAGAATGATTAAGTTTTTAAAAGCTTAAATTATTTTTTATACATTTTAAATAAATCATTATTTTCACATTATAAAGGTTTTATATTAAATGAAAAAATGATTTTATGAAATTGGTTGTTTTTTCAAGTTTATGGTTTAATTGAAAGTGTTTTGAAAACTTGAAAATTAACAAGTATTGTTTGAAATTATGGAGAAGGATTTATTTGAAAAGTGTTATAGTATTTTGGGCCATTTCATAATTTTAGAAAGTTTAGGATTAACGAGTATTATTTTAGAAATTTTAAAATTGGACTTATCTGTAAAGTTTTATAACGTTTTGGGCTATAGTACAGTTATAGAAAGTTTTAGGGTAAAGCTATAATTTTTGGTAAATAGTTCACTGTAGCAGTCACTGTAGCAAACGGCTAACCGATTATTTCCAGATTGCTAATCTTGAATCGTTTAGTAAGAACGGTTAAACCAAATTTATTTTGCAGGTCTCTGGAAATTAACCTTGAACCGTTTACGGAAAACGGTGAACCAATTATTTCCAGATTGCTAATCTTGAACCGTTTAGTGAGAACGGTTAAGCCAAATTTATTTTGCAGGTCTTTGGAAATTAACGGTGAACCGATAGTGACAAAAGGTTAATCGTTTATTTGAAATTTAGCTTAACGGTAAGTTTGACCAATCCAAACGGTTAACCGTTAACAGTTAACGGCAATCCGTTTTCTAGCAGAAAGTCAATAACGGCTAGTTTTTCAGCTCCAACTATAAATAAGCTCAATCAAATTCAAACAAGAAGTTTTCCAACGATTATCATTGAGCATACAAACTTTCATTGAGCTTTAAACTCTTGTATTCAACTCATTTATTCACACATTGAGCTTTCATTTGTGATCAAACAAATTGTGTGAGAGAAATTCATTTGTAACCCTTTTTGTAAAATCAAGTTGAGAGATTGTAAGTGTTGGGATACACTTGGGTTGAGAGATTGAGGATAATCTCTTGTTGAAAAGGTCCATTGACATCTTGGAAGTCAATTGTAAGCATTTGAAGCCTTGGAGGCTTGCTTAGTGAAATCCTCAAGCCCGGTGAGCTTGGAGGCGTGGACGTAGGCGAGGATAGCCGAACCACGTAAAAATCCTTGAGTTTGTTTTTCTCTTCCCTTACTTATTTATTATTGTGCTTTCATTGAATTTATTGTTTTCGAATTTATTAAGGCATTAGATTGGATTGTTGTGTGGTTTGATTAGGATAAGTTATAAAATACCAATTCACCCCCTTCTTGTGTTGCACACTTGTATTTCAATTCTATTAATCTTTTTTATAGGAATTATCTTGTAATTTGAAAAATAAAATGTTACTTGAGTTGTTATCCTTTATCCAAAGCAAACTGCCTTTACAATTAATCTTTATTAAACAAATTCTAACAAATTGTACCACTAAAACATTGCATATTCATTCTAAAACTCTAATAAAAGCCACGATTTTGGTTTTTGAAAAAAAAATTAATGCTTTTCTTTTTTCCTATTCTTTGCTATCACAGTAATCTTGTTTTCTTCCTTGAAATCTGCTTTTTGAGTAAGTTAATTTCCTATAAAAGACCTGCAGACGTTAGTATCACAATCTTTATTGTTATTATACTGTTCTCTTATAACTTAGTGAAGTATTCTTATTTATATGTGAAGTTTTTATTTTATTAAAAATAGCATGTTCTTGTTTGTTTCTAGTTTAATAATTTTCCATATCAAATAGTAGTTAGAAGATTTTTATGAGATGAATAAAATATAAATAACTTATGAGATGAATAAATATATAATAAATAATTTTTTAATTTAGGGTTTTAGTAACTAGTTAAATCTCATTGCCGCCAGTTTTGCGTATGTAGTCTAATTTACAAAGCATAAAATATTATTAAAATTCTAACAGTAATTATTTTTAAAAAAACTATGTATATTTGATCTAGATAGATTCTAACAAGCATTAAATGCATAACATCCAAAAAATATCTTGGCTAAAATTGGATACCATTAAAGGCAATTTCCTTTATGACATATCTTACCATTTTCACATTATTTAGTCCCACTTGATAACTTGCATCCATGCATTACTTTGTTAATCTTATTTGGGCCATTTCGAAAAAGTGAAAAGAAAAAGAAAAGGCTTTCACAATTTCTTCCTTTTTGGGCAAAGAAATGATTATCGAAATTTATTAATGAATTCAAATCTCATATTCGTCCGTATCCACAATAAAGTTTGCTTGGCTTTTATACCATATTAGACCTTCTTTAATCTTATCCATCTATATATATATATAAAGCTGGGACTTGAGGAAGTGATGTGGCATCACCATTTCTCATCTTTGTACACTTTTTATTATCTAATAAATAGAGAAATTTTCTTTTAGATTTGGCTTTCATCTTCTCATAGTTAATTTGATTGTTATTACACAATAATAATTATTTAAAGGTTTTAATGAGACATATTATTTGCAATGAACATCCAAGGGGGAGTGTTATGAATTTATTAAAATAAATATAGGTGTTCATAGCATATATCTCTTAGTCTCCCCATTATCTCCCATTAGCTTCCCTATAACTCTCACTATCTCACAAGGAATTATGATCCATAATTTTTCATTAATTTCATAGAGTGATTATGTAACTATAGAAGGAGAGCTCATCTTTTTATTTTGTACACACACAATTGGAATGAATAAAATCACTCTATAATATATTCTCTCATTTTATTCTTTATCTTCCGTTGCTTCTTTATTTGTGTTGCTGGCTAATAGATGTGGCATCACCATTTCTCATCTTTGTATATTTTCTATTATCTAATAAATAGAGAAATTTTCTTTTAGATTTGACTTTTCATCTTCTCATAATTAATTTGATTGTTAGTACACAATAATAATTATGTAAAGGTTTTAATGAGGCATATTCTTTGTAATGAACATCCAAGGGGGAGTGTTATGAATTTATTAAAATAAATGTAGATGTTCATAACATATATCTCTTAGTCTCCTCACTATCTCCCATTAGCAATCTTTAGCTTCCCTATAACTCCCACTATCTCACAAGGAATTATGATCCATAATTTTTCATTAATTTCATGGAGTGATTATGTAACTATAAAAGGGGAACTCATCTTTTTGTTTTGTACACACAGAATTGGAATGAATAAAATCACTCTATAATATATTCTCTTATTTTATTCTTTATCTTGCATTGCTTCTTTACTTGTATTGCTGGCTAATAACTTTTTTTGTTTTTTATAAGGTTGGCTCATCTTAAAAAAAAAAAATCAATTCATATTTTTTATCAGTTTCATCAAGTGTAAAGTAAGAAAAAAGGATAATACTAAATTCTTTTTTCAAAGCCGCGTGAAACGCGGTTCTATTTTCTAGTATATATATAAAGCTAGGACTTGAGGAGGTGATATGGCATCACCATTTCTCATCTTTGTACATTCTCTATTATTTAATAAATAGAGAAATTTTCTTTTAGATTCGGCTTTCATCTTCTCATAGTTAATTTGATTGTTATTACACAATAACAATTATTTAAAGGTTTTAATGAGACATATTATTTGCAATTAATTTGACTTTTTATCTTCTCATAATTAATTTAACTGTTATTACACAATCAATATATAACAATTCATTAAGAGACCCACTATCTTCTTTACTTAAAACCTTCTTAATCATAAATCTATATATTAGAGGTATATCCAGTCTTTATAATGGAAAATCAAAGTCTTTCACAAGCCTAGCTGATGTCTCATCTGCTTCATCTATTAAAGAACTTGCGAAGCCAGAAGATCCATACACCAGGAAACACAAGAATCTATTGGCTCATAATAACTTATTTGATAAGAATCACAACCACCAATTTAAAAGTAATGGGAGAGGGGCATCAAAGAAACCGGTGGTCGAAGGCCATGGTTCTAGGAATGACCATGAAAAGCTGTGAAATGAATCACAGAGGGGATTCCGACTCGATTGCTTCATCACATTTACATCATCTTCTACCTCTATATCCTCAAGGTGAAAAATCTAACAGCAATGGATCACCGCCACCACCTCTTCGACGAAACTCCCCCTAGCGTTCTTTCTCCTTCTTCGATCTACAATGTGTTGCTGCTGCAAGTCCTAACATATAACTGTTTTAGCATTTCATGGTAGAGATGTGGACAACAAATAGTATTGAAATTTAACTTCTTCTTCTTTTTTTCTTTTTTTTTTCCATGTTTTAAACCTGTAATTTAGAAGAAATTTCATGTTGTTGAAGTCTCTGGCAGTCAGTTTACTTCTTTTATCTTGTAGTCTTTGTCGATTGTACTTGTAGCTTTAGGTATGCCACTTATAATTTGTATTTTGGAGCCTTTATCTGCAGCTGTACTCTTCTTTTTTCCTTGCTTCCTTTCGCTTGTAGATGGTGACTAGATTGCTCTACTGTATCATACAAATATCTAACTATATCTTTTTATCTTTCTGAATTTGGCTGAATTTTTTTATAGTATTTAAACTACAAAATTACACTAGAATAAATAGATATTTACCCTTTTCTATTGTGTTCTTAAGTGTCTTATTCTTGCATGTACCCATATAATCAGTAGTATTTCTGGTGTTTTATTGTCTTGTTCTTCTATTGTTTTGGCGGTTGGACTATAATTGTTCAAATTTGATAAGGTTCCCCGTCATATGACCTCTTCCTTCCACTTTAACCCCTTTTAATGTTGAGTTGAGGTTTGATGTTTTGTTCTACTCAGACCTAGCAATTTTGTATGTCTATACATGTTTGATTACAGATATCGAAGTTTGTGCTACTGACTTCTCAGCAAGCATCAATCTAAGACCTCCACAACATTCTTCTTTTTTCAATTTTCTTCCAGAGCTCTAACCATGAGGATTTGTTGCTTTGGACTGCAATTAATAAACATTCTGAGGATTTAGCAATTTTGAAGATCAGATTTGGATGCTTTTATGCATGTAAGTTCCTATAAATTAGATTGGCAAGTTCCTTAAAATAGATAGGTGTCAGTGCTATTCTGCCAGTAAGTTTCTGTTAATTCGTAGTCATAGTTTACGCTAAAACATAAAAAGATTTGTGAATTATTAGCAGTTAAAGTTACAGATGATTTGAAAACACATCATGCTTGACAGATATATTAATAATAACCCAATTAGAAATATACTTATGGTGATCAATCTGAAGTGGAAAAAAATTCCAAATAGGTATTTCTTTGTCATGATCTCGTATACCAAATCACGGGATGATATTAGGATTGTATTTAATTGAAATCAAGTGGATTTATGATAAATCTTACTAATCGATCTTCATACTTAGTAAAATAAATATTGTATGTGGTTTGAGGGGATAAACTTTGATTACTGTCAATAATTATACTTTAATATGAAATTTGTAGTTTTTGAAACTCATAGATTAGTTTTTAGTTTTTGATATGGTATCAACTATCCAGCTGTGAGTTGACTTGAAGTAGATAAGCTAGAGACTACAATCAAAGATAAGTGAAGGGATTACAATTGATGTAGTTTCCTCCTCAAGATCAAATCGGTATAATAAATGAATTAAGCCAATACTTTTGTGAAATTAGAATCTGCAATACATTGCACCAGGACTGAAAAATACTACTAAAACTTATCATAATAATGTTGCTTTTATCTATATGTACGCATGTATTACTTCTGCTTATAAACTAACCAAATTCATTTGGAATCCCCGTTAAATTTCATGTGTAGAAAATCAGGAGTTCAAACTGATATATGAAAAACAGATACTTTCTAAGATGTCAAAGTTAGTCATAAAATTGATAGCATCAGCTAATTGACGTAGAAATAAATCAGTGATAGATATCGGAACCATTTGCTGAGTAATTTAATATGCTCTGTTATGTTCGGCGTTTATATAATTTCCTCATTGCCAATTTTAGATACCTTGAAAAAGGAAAACTATGAATAGGCCCAACTATATTTTCCTTGAGGATCATTAATTATCCCTTGCCATAGAAGTATATTTTTCCATAATATGATGTTGAAGACAACACAGTTCTCATAGTATGTTTTAAATAACAAAATTACAAGTCTAGGCCTTAGAGATTATTCAATGCATTCACAAGAAAAAAAGGATAATTCTAAATTTTTTTTTCAAAGCTGCGTGAAGCGCGGTTCTATTTCCTAGTTTATTAATGAATACAAATCTTATCCATCCATATCAAAAGAAATTATTTATAATTATGTAAAAATAAATATATTTCCATAATTAATAATCTTACATGTGTATAAATTAAAAAAGTGTGAATAATTATATTAATTTTTTTATAGGAATTATACTGCAATTTAAAAATAAAATGTTACCTGAGTTGTTATCCTTTATCCCAAGCAAACTACCTTAATAATTAATATTTTTCTTAATAAATTCTAGTAAATTCTACCACTAAAACGTTACATAGTCATTCTAAAACTCTAATAAAAGCCACGATTTTGGTTTTTGAAAAAAATTAATGCTTTTCTTTTTGTCATATTCTTTGCTATCACAATAATTTTTTTTTGCCCTAGAAAAATGCTTTTCAATAAGTTAATTTCGTATAAAAGACCTGTAAACATTAGTATCACAATCTTTATTCTTATTCTACAGTCCCTTATAATTTGGTAAAGTATTTCTTATTTGTGTCTGAAGTTTTTATTTTATTAAAAATAGCATATTCTTGTTTGTTTCTAGTTTTATGACATTCAATCTCACATACTGGTTAGAATGAGATGAATAAATTAAAAATAACTTATGATATGAATAAATATTTAATAAATAATTATTTAATTTAGGCTACTGGTAACTAATTAAATCTCATTGCCACCAATTTTCTATATTTAGTCTAACTTACAAAACATGAAGAATTAATATTATATATTTAACTTCGCGCACCATTCATATAATCAAAATTCTATCTATAATTAATAAACAAATATGTATATTTGATTTAGGAGTAATGATATAGTCACAAACTCTTATACAAACTTATCATGTACAAATTGGTGTGGCCTGACAAAATTAATTGAATTAAATATCTCATGGCTAACATGATTTATTTTTATTATTTTATATTTTTATTCAACCAATGAATTAATGTCACATCAGTTTGTACAAAAATTTGTGGCTGTATCATCACTCTTGATTTAGATAGATTTTAACAAGCATTCAACACATAATATCCAAAAGGAAAATGATCCTCTCCTGATCTGATCTCCTCTGGGCTTTTTAAGATCTCCTGCCATGTGTATTTTAGTGGTAGTGTATGGGTAAGATTCAACTTCTTTTACTTTTTTATTTATTAACTACCAATTAATAAATGAGTTATTTACTCATGACATGATCAGATCAATAGAGGATCCTGGTCATATCCAAAAATATTGTCCAAAATTACATACCATTCGAGGGTAGTTCCTTTGTGACATAACTTACCATTTAAACATTATTTAGTCCCACTTGACAAGTGACGTCCATGCATAACTTTGTTAACTTTATTTGGGCCATTTTCCCCCCAAAAAAAAAAAGAAAACTCGAAATTTATTAATGAATACAAATCTTATCCTCCCATATCCACGACAAAGATTGCTTGGCTTTTTCACCATCTTAGACCTTCCTCAATCTGTTGTTTGGTCATTCCTTGGATAGCAAAATAATTTATTATCCTCTCATTTATTACGTTGATGCAAAAACAATTATTACTTGCCTTCTATCGAATTTCTATTACAGTGAAACCTTAATAAATAAATGTAAAAATTGATAATAAATAAAATATGAAAATAATAATATTAAGAAGTTTTTTTTTCTTTTTACAACATCAATTTTCAGAATTCAATTCATTGCGAAATATATACATCCAAAGTTGTTTATTTTTTCTTTCCTCATCTTTATCCCACAAAATACTCTCCTTATCTCATCAGTTAGTGCAGATTCTTTCACTCCTTTTAAATGAGAAGTCGCGAAGGAGAAAGATAAAAATCTCTAATGTTTTAACACTAAAAATAAAAAATAGTTTAATGAAAATTGAGAATACTTTTGTCTTCGTGCTTTTTTAATCAAAGGCATGCATAACAGTAGTGACATATATGCCCTAGAAATTTTTTAACGAAGTGCGAGAATCTCACCATATAAAGATTCATATATATACTTGATTACACAAATTGAATAAACAAAGAAAATATTATATAATTACAAGTTTCCTAACTAAACCATGCTATTATGGATAGTAGCTGTTGGAGGATATGCGATCGACTTGGGAAAGCTTGATTTGTGCTCTTTTATAAGTATGGGCATGTATCAACAAAATTATTCTTAAAACAAAAAAATCTCTCTCTAAATTTATAAATATTCTTTTATCAATAAATTTACAAATTATTTATTTATTTATAAATAAAAAACTTTGCTAAAATAATATTTTTTCTTAATCCCAATAATATTATTTTATGCAAGTTTTACTGTATAAATATTTGATTGGTTGTAAAATATTTATCAAAAAATAGATTTATTCTAAAACATTTAGCTTTAAAAAATACATATATACATACACTTTTTAAATTTTATTTTTGAAATCATAATTTATGGGTAACTCAATTCCTTCCCCACCTAAGTAAACTACCTTGAATGCTAGACTTCTTGTTTCTATTTAATAGATTTTGTTAACTAAATTAGCCAGCAACCACTACATGCCTATATACATATATATTAATAATGTCCAAAGAGGGATCCCATACTTTATTAGAGTGAGAAATCCCTTAAAAGATAAGAAAAATAAAAACTCCAATACAACAAAAGGAAAAATATATTGTTTAACCACAGAATTATGAAGGTATCACATTGTTAATGCTAATATGATCACACAATCACACCCATCAATTCTCCTCCACTCTTTTGGTTCAAATAAAGTTATGCACAAAATTACATTCCCATGGATTTTAATAACAAAGGATACTAACAGATATCATGCAATGAAGGAGATGTCTCGAGTACTGTATGCATCAATAGTAGGAAGTTTAATGTTGTTTATGATATATACTAGATTAGATATTATACAACTGATGTGAGTGAAGAGCATAGAAAATTTGTGAGGAGAATTATATGACACATCAAAGGAATCTCAGATGTTGTCTTATATTATTGAGGATCAAAATTTACTATAAAGGGCTATGTGGATTAAGATATTGTGTGAGACTTTGACAATAGAAAATCTACCATTGGTTGTGCGTTACACTTCTAGGAAGAGCTATAAGCTGAGTTTTAAAACTATAGACTATTATGGCGTTATTTATGATAGAAGTATAATATATGACAACTACACAAGCTTGCAAGGATGCTATTTCGGTACAAAAGTTATTGTAGGAGTTCAGGTACAAACAAGAGAAAATTCACATGTTTTATAACAGTCAGAGTGCCTTGCATATTGTAAGAAATCTAGCATTTCACTCCATGACAAAGCATATAAAGGTACAATACCACTTTGTTCGAGAAGTAGTGAAAAATGGATGTGTGTATATGCAGAAAATTCACACCAGGGAGTACCTTACAGATGATTTGACCAAGCTAATTAACACTGATCAGTTTGTATAAAATAGATAGTTTTGCGGCCTAACAAAGACTGAAGCAACATAACAATGGCTAAGTATAAAGGATAGTGTAGAGACATGATCGATTCTCCATCATAGCTTTAAGTGGGAGAATGTCCAAGTCAGTAGCTCAACAAAAGCCAACAACTTTGCTCAATAAAAGTGGCACCGAATTTATCTGATTTTATAAGGCCTATAATTGTGGAACTTTTAGGCAAATGTTGGCTACAAAAGGAGGCTCTCATTTGAGAGCTTGGCATCTCATCTCAAATTGAGAGCACTAATCCTTTTTCTTTGTGAAGTGAGAGCCGATAATTGTGAGAGAGATTTAGAGAGCTTAAAATAATTAAAGCTTTTGAGAGTTTAGTGAGTGAGAGTATTGGGTACTTGGGTCTTGGGGTGCGAGACAAAATATTTCAATACTTGTATATTCCACATCACTAGTAAATATATTTTCTTTCTGTCTTCGCACATGGATATAGGCGAAAAGTTGAATCATGTAATTTCGATTGTCCTCTCTGTATCCTTATTCTTCATTTTTCTCCACTTTCATTTTAGTTGTAACTCTACTTTACTCATCAATTTCCTAACACAAGGGGCATAAATAAGAATTTTTCATTTTTTTATCCTTTTAAAAGATTGAAGGATAGGCAAAGGTAAAATCAACTTTTTAACCTCTTTCTAGCTCCATTGGTCATATAAAGAAAGTTACTTAAGAAATAATTGATTCACCCCTTGTAGGCTAACCTAAACAAGAGACTGCAAATATGAAAATAATTTAAAGTAGTTTTCCAATTAACAAAAATCACAGCATCATCCCTTTTTCTTTTATTTCAACTTGATTTTTTTAATATTTATATACAATATATTTATATAAATGTTAAATCAATGCCTAGCATAAAATTAACTGAAGCCCACTAAAGCCCAATATAAGAAATCAAGTAAAATAATCTCAAAGCTAGTGGAGAGACTCGAATCCTTCAACTTTGAGTTAGGGGAAAGAGGTGTCAATCAAACCAACCAAAGGAATGTTACTTCTTTCTACTATACTAAAGTATCTGCAAATAAATAAAGTTTTTCCTATAGAGTTTCTTCCTCAGATTTCAAACCAAGAACCCTCTTAGCGTTTCAGTATTCCATGGATTTTGATCCTTCGAGTGACAAAATAAGAACCATGAACTGAAAAATGTAAAAATCAAAGAAAAAGTATCACACACCAAGATTTATCTCATGATTGTGTTCATGAACACCTTGGATACAATGAAAATCATTGGCCAAACTATTAATCAGTAGCTCTTTTTTGGTTATGATCTTGATTCTTGGGACTACTGATCTATTTAAAAACATTAACCCAATATCGATCAAGCTCGTCTTAAACCTTGACATGTCCCATATACGAGGTCCACTGGTCGGTCTTGACATCAGCAACAGACCATGTAATTTCTGTAAGTGATCTTATACAGTCAAAATTAATTTGCTTTGTAGCAGCTTTCTTCCTCTTCCACTTTTCCTCCCCAGATTTGTTGCTTGATTCCGGGTTAAAGCTCCCTGCTGCAGCATCCAGCTGCATGCATGCGTGCGTTCATAAAACAATTAATTAAAAGGAAAAAATCAAATAGAAGCCAAAACTGAGCTTACTGATTTTGCAGGCTCCCTTTTATATAACTAGTAGAGTCAACTATCGGTGGTGTCTCGAGCTTCTGCTTATTTTTCCTCTTCTTCTTAGGTTGGTTGCTACCAAAATCCTGCATACCTATGTGCGTATAACAGTAAAAAATTTAAAAAATATATATTAAATTGAAACCAAAGCCGCGCTACTTATTGATTTAACACTCACATTAGTGAGGTCAATTACTAGTGGGGACTCAAGCTTCTGATGATCGTTTCTGGTGATTTCTCCTCTTCTTCGCTTGTTGGCAATACTTCTCTTCTTCTTAGGTATGTTGCTCCCAGAATCCTTGGCATAAAAATGAAAAAAATAAATAAACAACAAATTAAGTAGAAGCCAAAATAGAGATTTGCTTTTGCATGTTCACTCACATGAGCAAGCTTCTGCCGATCATTTTCCTGTACTGCTTGAGGAGTAATTGATTGAATTTTTTTCTCCTTTAATTTGAATTGCTTGTCAATTTCTTTAATTGACCTAAACTGCTTGTTTGTCCCAGGTTCATAATAAAACTGCACCTGTGAAACATTTATAGTCAGGTAGAGTACTTGCACCTACATACGTACGTACAGTTTTCTAGTCAAGAATTTTAAAGTATGAGAAAATTTAAGAAATTTTTAAAACTGCACAATTTTAAAGAATTATAAAATTAACACTATAAAATCGCATGATTTTAAAAATAATTTGATGAAAGGAAATCGAATGTTAAGACAACCTGGTCAATGTATTTCACATTGGCTCTTTCCCTCTGCTCATACATCCAGCCATTAGGTGATCCAAGTTCCCTGCTGTCCATGAGAGGATCTCTATCCCTTTTCCGCCTTTTGGGCTTTTGATAACCAGGGGCAGGCACCACTGTCAAAGGCACAACGTTGATGATTAGAAGATCAATAGGTTTAGCTGAGCTGTAACCTTCCTTTATGTTGTTCTTCTGCAAAATGCAAAGAAAATACGTAAGCACTGAAATAACTGAGTAATCAAGGTGAGAATAAAAGTTAAAAAAAATAAATATTTTTATTCCTTAGTCGTTTGTTACTTTTTTTTCTTTCTTTTCTGTTGATAATATATTTCTCTAGAAGGTTACTGCTGCAGAACAGTTTTTGAAAGAATATGAGTAGTGCTAGCTCTACCCGAAACCCACAATCGAAAAGGCACTTGAGATCCTAGAAATTTGAAACTACAATTTTTTTCTTAGTGCAAGTACTTTATTCTTGAAAAGTTTAATTATAAAAGCATCGTATGTAGAACTCAAATCTTTTCTTGACTATTAAAAATTAGGAATAATTGCTGAGACAACAACATACCCCATCGTGAGCTCCATCTCTCACTACACTTGATGGACGAGGCTGCAATTGACAATTATACTTTAATTAGTACAAATGTGAAGCTAAATAAGTCCACAATAATAAACTAATTGCCTGAAGATGAATCGAAAATGAGAAGGAGATTTGCATCAAGAGATATTCTAGCGTTGAATAAGTTACAATAGGGTTTAAGTTATAAAATTTTTGAAAATGAGAAACAGAAAATCACTATGACAATGAAGATTCATTGATACTTAATGAATAACAACCACATAAAGCTTACATAAATATTGCACGGTAATAATTTTAGAATTTTTTCTTAATAAACCCATATTTTAAATCTTTTCTCCACCAAATGATGATCTCATTAGGTTAATTCCCAAGCTTTTACAAACTGTACATTTGTTGAACTATAAAATATTAATTAAGCAAAATAATATCAGATCTGTGCCTCAAGCCATGCAAAACTTTTGATGATCTTCTGGGATCAAAATATAGCTGTAAGGACATTATAAGCTAAATTAATTACCATATCCATATTTTGTTGAGAAACCACTGGCGGCACCGATGAGGCCGCCATGTTGAAGTCCTTTAAATTGTCTATCATTGCTAGCATTATAAATTGAGAAAGAACGGTCGAGAGTGACGAAGAGATGAGAGAGAGAGAGCGAGTGAAGGAGCGGAAAGCAGAGTGAATAAATATATTTACTTCATGCAACATTAAGCACATTTGGCAATGAAAGGTGGCGGAGAAAACAACGGCTGCTTTCACCGCTCCGGTCCAAGTATCCTCTTGTAAGTAATTTTATTTATTTTTAAATATATAAATTGTCAAAGATTTTTCTTGGCAGTGTAAATAGACAATGACAAAGAATCAATTAAGATTTTTCTCCTCAACGTTAAAAGGTTTTGTGTTATCTGTATATTAATATTAGTGTTCAATTGAGATTTTAATTTATATTATAGTACTTTTTCTTTCTAAATTTAGGCTACTGGTAAAATCTCCTCACCTATTTTGTATATGTAATATAATTTACAAAACGTAAAGGATTAATTTATTTTTTCAACTTCGGATATCATTCATATTATAAAAATTCTAACTGTAATTAATCAAAAAAAATCTATACCTGATTTAAATAGATTTTAACAAACATTAAATACAAAAATCCAAAAATATCTTGGCCAAAATTACATTCCACTGAAGGCTATTTCCCATGACATAATTTACCATTTGCGCATTATTTAGTACCACTTGATAATTAGGGTTCATGCATTACTTTATTAACCTTATTCGGGGCAGCTTTTTTTTTTTTTTTTTTAAAAAAAAGACTGTTGCAATTTCTTCCTTTTTGGACAAAAGAAATAGTCATTGAAATTTATTATTGAATTTAACAAATCTTATCCACCCATATCCACAATAAAAATTGCTTGGCTTTTATACCATATTAGACTTTCCTTAATTTGTTGTGTGGTCCTTCCCTTGTATAGCAAAATAATTATGTGTGTGTGCATACATATATATACATATATTTATAAGGATATTTAGGCAAAAACAGTTATTCCTTTGTTACTTTAAGATTTCTATTACTGTAAAATCTTAATAAATAAATGTAAAAATTAATAATAAATGAAATATAAAATTCAAAAAATTAAGGAGTTTTTTCTTCTTACAACTTCGATTATTTGAATTCAGCTATTTACAAAATATACATCTACGGTTACTTATTTTTTCTTTACTCTTCTTTATCCCAAAAAATGCTCTCCTTATCTCATTAGTTAATATAGATCCTTTCAGTCCTTTTAAGGAAGAAGCCATGAATAGGAAAGATATGCAAACTGTAATGATTTGAGACTAGAAATTAAAATATAGTTAATTGAAAATTGAGAATATTTTTGTGTTCGTGTTTTTAATATCAAAGCCTTACTGAGTAGTGATATACATGTACTAGAAATTTTTTTATAAAGTACGAAGCCTCACTAGATGAGGACACATATATGCATTTGATTACTCAAAGTGAATAAACAAAGCAGATACAATATAATTACAAGGTTCCTACCTAAGCTATGCTATTATGGATAGTAGCCGTTGAAGCACATACAATTGATTTGGGGAAGCATGAATTTTACTCTTTTATAAATATAGACATTCATCAACAAAACTCTTCTTAAAACAAAAAAAAAATCTCTCTCTAAATTAATAAATATTCTTTTATTAATAAATTAATAAATTATTCATTTACCGATAAATGAAAATTTTCACTAAACTATAATTTTTTATTAATCCCAACAATATTATTTTATAGTAACAAAGTTCATTTTGAAACATATAGCTTTGAAAACATACATATATACATACACTTTTTAATTTTTATTTTTAAGTTACAACTTATTGGTAACTCAACTTCTTCCTTACATTCCTATATACAATATATTAATAATGTTCTAATAGGGCAATGTGCAATGAGGATTGGTTGGATAATTTTGTAGATAGTTCTGTGCTTTATTTACCAAAAATTCAGTCAGACCATAGGCCGGTTTTAGTTCATTTTGATAAAGAAGAGCGACAGGGTCAGGGGCAGAGACCATTTCGATTTTTGGTTGCTTGGCTCACTCACAAAGGTTTTGATACTTTTGTTGCTTCAAATTGGAATCCTACGGAACCCTACCTCCAATTGGCCCTTTCTTTCACTCGTAATGTCTACCACTGGAACAAAATTTCTTTTAGTAATATCTTCCAAAAGAAAAGACTACTTATGGCTTGCATTGGTGGTATTCAAAAAACTCTTGAGAGCTATACTACAAAGGGCCTCATTCGGCATGAATTAAAATTGAAAAGAGAGCTTGAAGCAGTTCTTACTCAAGAAGAGCTGCTTTGGAAGCAAAAGTCTAGAAAAAGATTGGATTATGCACGGCGATAGAAACACGACTTTCTTTCACTAGAAGTCACTAACTAGAAGAAGGAAAAACAGGATCGTGGCTATTAAGTATAAGAACGGGAAATGGCTGTATGAAGTTGAAGCTATCAAATGCCATACTGGACAATTGTTTTCCAAGCTATACTCTGAGGATAACATCCCGTCTTGGCAATACCATATCCGGGGCTGTTTTTCAGTGATTGATGTAGAAAGTTTGTCTTTCTTACAAAGGCCTATAGATGAAGCTCAGATTAACAACACTATTTTTAGTATGAAGCCCTTAAAAGCCCCAGGGATTGATGGCTTGCATGCCATTTTTTACCAATCTCAGTGGGCTGAACATGAGCCCCATGTTCAGCCTTGAGTAAAAAGTGTCTATAGATAAGACTATGTTATAATTTTTTACATGTTATTGCTGCAGCAACTTTTATCTATGCATTGGTTGAGTAATTGGATGTCATCATTACAAGTGATAGACATTCACGTGAAAGATCAATGATACATTGAAAAGAATTTAAAGAGATGGAAAAAAAAATTGTTGTAACACAATTTGAGTCTATTTGTGACTTCAGCCTCCCATAAGTGAATGTACTTATGTTTTACCTCTGAGTTAAATATAATATCTATGCACTACTGCAGTATTTCTGGCATATAATCAAAGTCACACACACACTTTGGACAGGATAAAGCCTAAGTCTAGAAATAAACTACTATAGCAAATTTTGCATGATTAAGAGTGTGATTTGAAGGTTGAAGAATCCTTGCGAGCTTGATGACAGAGCTAAGTTATTTGTTACATAATTGTGTAATTGAAGTAATGGTTTAAGTTTGGAGGCGTGATAACTCTATAAAATGAGAGCTATCATGGCACTTTTAAACTTAAATCAAGATTACTTGAAGAGTAAATGACATATTTTTATTGTATTTTAATTATATTTTGTATGAACATCAATTTTAGTTTATTTTTAATAAATTTAGTTTCTTTTAGAATAATTTTTTCTTTAGATAATATGCATAATTGTAGGTGACTAGAAACTTAAATTTCAAGTAAGATGCAGTAGTTGTTGCTGTAGCACCATTGCTATAGCAATCTTAGAGCATTGATAAAGAAGATTTCGTGCGAGATACTCAAAAGATTACAATATGGAGTTTCTAAAACTAGAAAATGGGCATCCTAGAATTTTGATTGTCCTAATTCTAAGCTATAAAAAGAGCAAACACGAAAAGAAAAAAGGGAGTCATCACACAAAGGAAAATTTGGAGAGAAAAACAGAAATCAATAGAAATTGAAGGATGACAGAGGAGAAATTGCTAAGATCAATCGGAAATCAGGTCTTCTTATTATTTTCTTATTTTCTACTTATTCATGAGGATGTATTTGACGGGTAAAACTCTTTTATTTATTTTTCTATCGCAAAGCATGAATTGAAATTGATTATAGTTTAGTGATAAACGATCTTAATTAGTGTTTAACTAACATAGACATGTTGCTCTGTGTTTGCCATAGCATTTTGTCTTAATTGTATTTATTTTAATTCTCTATTTCGGCTGACAACCCATTTAAGGATACTGGCTAAGAAAGAGCCTAAAAAAGGTTTGACTTAGTGGACCTTATTAAGACAATACTTGGATTTAAATTGGGTTTTCCAAGTTGAGTAATCTCAATGTGAATAGCACCATACTTGATTTAAAATTATTGATGAACTAGGGATTCACCTTGTACGATAAATAAAACCTAAATCATTTAATGTTATATTAATGTTGGCGTAACAATTGGTCACTGTTAGGTTGCATTAGATATAAGATATTCAACAGGCGGTAGCTAAGGTCATGAGAGATTCTGCCCAATGTTGTAAAAGATGTTGTAGCAACATGTTCTTAATTAAATAGAACCTAGATCATTTAATGTTATATTTAATGTTGGCTTAATAATTGGTCACTTTTAGGTTGCATTAGATATAAGATATCCAACGAGCGACAGCTGAGGACATGGGGGATTCTGCTCATTGTTGTAGTTGATGTCGTAGCAATAGGTTCTTAATTAAATAGCAACTAGATCGTTTAATGTTATATTTAATATTGGTGTAACAATTGGTCACTATTAGATTACATTAAATATAAGATATCCAACAAGCAACAAATAAGGATGCATGAGGGATTCTGTCCAGTGCTGTAGTAGATGCAACAAGTTTTTAATTAGAAAAATAGCCAACACCATTAAGTGACTTTATTTACTTAACTACTCTATTCTCATTGGTTTTATCCTTGTGTTTGATGTAAGAATTTTCTTTACTATATTTTTTATTTATTGCATTTTTATTTTAATTAGTTTATTAGTTTTATTAGTCGCTTTATTTTTAATTAAAATAAAACTGTACTGTTAAGATTATTGTAATAAGTCTGATAGCATAAATCCCTGTGGAGATAATTTGAATACTCATTAGTATATCACTTATTATGTACATTTGTACATTGATACTCGTATCATTAGAGAAAACACACACCAATTTTCAAAATAAACGTTGTTGCTCTCAAAGACTATGATTTCAGCAAAACAACCAAATTTGAAAAAAAAAATGTGTGGAGTGCCAAATGAACTCCAGCAATTCTAAAATCTTAAATGCAATTATTATAGTGTCTAGTATTCCCAATTTTAATTTTATAATTTTTCTTTTAATATATAATTTTATAAAAATCTCGTAACCTATATTGTTTAGTTAAAGTACTGTGGGACAGTTTTGAACTTATCAAGAAACAAATAGTTTTGAAAATATTTTTGGTATCTTATTGTTCTGAAAATTTTACGGGAGATATCCATGGATGTCCATAATAGTTTTGTATTATATTGTCCCATTCTAATTATTAGATTAAGAGTAAAAATATGATTATTAGACTTGTACAAGTTCGAGTTAGAAAATCAAGATTTTGGAATAAGTTGTCAATAGTTATGTATTGTATCTATTTAAGGTGTTTGATACTATTGGAGGCTTAAAGGTATGTTAAAATCATTGTTTTTGTTAAGATAAGTATTTTCATTCCTACTTTACTAGATATGTATGATTACTTTGATATTATTATAAGTACATGTGTTTTGATAATTCTTTAAAAATTAATTGATTTTCATAACAAAATTAGTTTATGTAAATGTTTTCAAATCTAAAAATGATGTTACTTTTATGCTTCTAACAAAATGTTCTAAATGCTTCTAAATATGTAATTTATTTTGCTAAATGACTATCTTTTATGAAATTATCTTTAAATGTTAAAATGGAATTTATTTTGCAGGACTAAGGTGGCGTTTATTTTTTAACTTAATGACTTAAAGTGGCTTAACTTAATTAATTAAGTTAAGTAGAAGTGTTTGTTTTTATAACTTAATGAGACTTTTTAGATAATTTTGACTTAATAAAATAAGCTAATTTTTTTAGCTTTTTACTTAATGGAGAAATCTGAATTAAGTTAATTACTTTCTAATGTCAAAAATATCCCTGTTTTATAATTTATTTTTCATGTCTATCCCAAAACTCACCCATATACATTTACCCAACATAATAATCTCATTATTATTTTTTAGCCGTCATGGAATCGCTGCTCACTTCGCTCCTCTCATCTAGTTCTTAAATCGCCCATTAATATATTATTTTACTTATAAATGTTAAAATATTGTGGTATTTAATATATTATTTCTTTTACATTCAAATTTAATAAGGATACAAATGTAAAAGTACATATTTTCAGTTTTTTAAATTGAAAAAAACAAACAACTTAATAGTCATTATTATGATCTTTTATGAATCAAATATGAATATTCTATTCACATATTTGATTAAAATTATGTGTGATTATTTATGAAAGAGCCAACTCTTGAGGCAATATAGAGACCACGTCTCAGCTAAAGTGCCATGTGCATTTTGCTATATATGAAAAATGAATTTAAATGTTTTGGCTCATTATCTATAGTCATTATGATTTTAATCCTAATTGTATTATATGATATATATGTTTTGAGCTAGCGTTAGGTTTCTGTTCTGAGCATGCACATGATATTCTGATTTTAATTCTATTTCTAGCTCAGTTACCAGAAGTATAAGTGACAATATATGACATGAGCTAACGTTTTATTTTTTGTGTGTATGTGTTATACTATTTGCTTTCATGATCGATTATGATAATGATATTTTGAATCACTTATGAATTTAAGTCGTTCTGTTATAATATGCCATTTTATAAAATTTATTATTTCCAATATATGTTTTGATAAAAAAAAAAAAAAAGGCTTGCAATATTTTTGGTACCCGATAATTGTAGTTTGTTGGGAATGATTTTACTTACCAAGTTGACGGTTCACCCCTTATCATTACTTTTTACATATAGAGTATGTTGTTGAGGTGTACTTATCTTTAGAGTTAGAGATTTATTTACTTTTGTTAGTTGAATAAGAGAATGATGAACTTATGCGTCCTTTAATTTTGTTTATCTTATGAACTTGTAATTAGAGCGTTCCGAGACTTTTGTTACGTTTATCGCTTTTAGAGAAAATATTTAGTATTAGACTTATGAATTTATTGAATAATATTTAAGGTATTTCAATTTGAGATTTTTTTATAAAGATTTGATATGTAAGTAACCTCCTTTATCATGTGCTCCGTACTTGTTAGATTTAGGGTGTGCACAAGGCAAAATCAAGAATTTTTATTACCCTACCCAAAATTTAAAAAAAAAAACTATATTTTGAAGTGATCATAAAAATTCATAAGTAGAAAGAAATACATTAGATAAGGGGGACATGAAGAACCTTATCTTTGTAAATATGTAGTTTTTAAAAAATAGTTATAAAAAAAAAAGAGTAGAAAACAAAAGGCAATTCAAATATAAAAACATTATTTTTCAATTATGAAATCCAACATTACAACCTATAATAACATGTAATTACAAGATTAATAAGTCAATTAAGAATTTTAAGCCAAATTAAATTAATACATGTAATTATAATCAATTAAATTAATACTTGTAACTTTAATGTTGAAATCAAGTACTTAATTATCAAGCTTAAATAAATTAAACAACTAAAATTTATTCATCTTTTAACATTATAAGTATATTATTAGCCAAAAGTTTTGATAATAAATTAAAGTCACTTAGTAAAAATGAATTTGAGCGTCGTTGTTTCTTTAGCAGGTGCTCTGACTCTTTTTTAAGAATTAGATGCTGATGATTCTCTTATTAAAAACTTCTCAAAATACTCAAATTTTATTTTCTAATTTGTCTTCTTGGTTATTATAACTAATAAATAAAATCTCAAAATTCACGTAAGAAGTTTCTGAAAATATTGATAATTTTTTATAAGTACTTTTACTATTAGTGGCAATTTTATATTAGATTGACATACTTTTTCTTTTCAATTAGAATTTTTTAAAATAAACTAATGCAGTAATAACATTTTACCCCTTAATGTTTTCAATCTATTCAATAAATATATAATTTAATCATTTTATAAAATAAGTCAGTAATTTCAATTAGAAAAAATAAAATTGAATTAAGTACATATTTGAAAATAAAATAAAAAATCTACTATAATATAAAATTAATAAAAATATGAGGGTAATCGAGCCAGGCATATATAATAAAATAAAATAAAAACTCTATTATTACATAAAATTGATAAGAACATAAGGGGTATAAATGATTTTTCTTGATCAAGATCAGGCTACAACCTGGCGTAGCCCAGCTGTATGTCTGCCACTAGTGTGCACTGTTTTATCTATTTATATGGATAATATATAAAACTTCTCTGTAGTGATACCATATATAAAAATAAACTCCTTAGAGTGATAATAAATTCTAATCTCAATTGGGGCTAGTTATAAGTAAGAATAAACTTCACATTTTAATAAATTATAATATTTTTAGATCATATATGAAGGAACATGCCTCTATAAAATTTTTAAGGATAAAAGCTAATTTAATCTTTATATTTTGAGATTAGTATCCGTTTAATCCTTATATTTTTAAAAATATGTCAAGATATCCCTATTGTTAAACTATTAATACCCCTACCGTTACTTTTTATTTTCTTTTAGCTTACTTTTGCAATATTCCCTCTTATAATAAAGTTTTTTTTTTCTTTAGACATGGACTGCAAAGAGCTTTTACTATATAATGCAATAAATTACAAGAAGGCAATAAGTCAATAATATTATAAGGACTCAAAATATTACCACATCCATTTTTTTAAATAAGATTCATAAATACCCAAAAATCATATAATGTTAAAATATCTTAATTGCATTTTGAAGATGAGTTTTTTTGTTAAAATAATTGTTTCATATATACTAGATTAATCACATTTCTTTAGATCTTATAGTTAAAGAAGCTCACGTTTTACTATTGCTGGTGAAAATTATGATTGGGAAATTCCTGATACATTAGTAGAAGCTAATAAAGGAAAAAAAAATATTATTATTAGGAATGATTAATCAATTGTTCAAAAAAACAATTGTTTATTCTTTATTAAAAAATATTAATGTATTTGGCTTTGTCATGTACCCCTTACATTTCACCATAAGCCAGATGACGAACGGGGAGGAATGAGGATGTAGAAGATCATAACATGAGTGATTCGATAAATTTAGATCCCTATATACCCACTAATGTGACAGTTCATTATATGATATTGTAGTACTTCGATATATGTTCCTGTGTAGCATATAATCCCTGCAGATATATAATCTATCTACATCTAGAAAGTTGTATGCTTTTGAAGAAGCTTCTATGATTTGGGAAGGAGTTTTGATTGATAAAAAACATGAATCTACTTCAACCGATATGCCCTTAGGCATGGCCATAAATTTTGTATTACCCATTGGCAATTGATGTAAAATTTTTACGAGAAAAATTCATCCCAACTGCAAAATAAATTTAAATTTGATAACATTTTAAAATTTTGACACAAGAATTATGAAAACAAAGATAAGAATTCAACGGTGAATTGATTTTTTGCTGGATATTGAATTAATAATTATTTGATAAGAGAAATAAAAAAATAAAATAAAATAATAAAAACAGATTTAATATTCGTTACAAAATCTGCTCAACAATGAATCATATTGTAAACTATAAAGGGAAGTGATGAATGGTCATTACTTCTCAAGGCAAAATGGCAATCTCTTGTTCATTAAAAAGCAAAATTATAAAAAAAAAAACACAATGCAATAAATACTAGTCAAGGTTAATTTTAATATTATGAGGGTTGTGTGTACAAAAGATAATACTATGAGGTTAAATAAATAAGAAATTCACAATATTAATTTTCATCCTAAATATTATAATGGTACTCATTTATCGGATATTCAAGTTCATAATTTGTAGAAGTATTGTTAATTTATCATACCATCCGATGAATATCACTTTACTTAGGTGTGATGATACGAATCCTCAAGCTTTCTGTTAGAATTTATTCTTGTTATGTTAAGAATTATTCCTTTGATTAACTAATTTTTTTTAATTTTCGGCATTAGTCTAGGATTCCTTTCTACATTATTTCCTTAAAATTGCTATAAATGGTAAAGTTTTGAAGATTTATTCTCAGGCAATAAACTAAATTTTAGTCTTTAGCAAATTTTGAGGACGATCCCCCCGAACTCTTGGTATTTGAGATGCTCAAAGAAAAGCTTATGAAACAGCTTAGATTAGGATGGATAGTATTAGTTTACAAATTTATCTTGTTAACAAAATGAGATAGTTTTCTTAAAATAATTCATAAATTTTTAAGTAGAAAATATTAGATTTTTGTTTTAATCCGTTTTTTACCTATAACAATTGTTTTAGTCCGTTTTTTAGCTAAAACAATTTTTTTTCCACTTCTTTAACCAATATAGTAATAAGGTCAGATTTATTTGTGTGGTTGTTAAAATTTAGAAGGTAAAAATCATGTTTTGAAAGTTTATAAACTAAAATGCATTAAAATTTGAAATGACCCGCCCTATACCCCCAGGACGAGTTTATTTAATCTCGCTTAACCGAATAAATAATAATTTTAATATCTAAGAATAATCTGGCCTAACTGAATAAATAATAATTTTAATATCTAAGAATTCTATCGAAAATTCGACAGAATCCTTCCTATAAATATAATATGCCCAACTCTGAAATTTATAAAAATTAACACTCCTAAAATAATTCCAAATTCAACCAACATCCACAACCAAGTTTCTTAATCAACATACCAAATATCATCCAAATATTATAATAATAAATACAGTAAAATATTCTTAATCTCGAATATGTAATAAATTATACAATCTAAAATGTCATAATAAAATATCTACGATTCCTAGCACCATCATGTGGCCCAAATATCAATCTAACAAATGTTGCTGGGTCGACTGATATACCTGCAAGTCTTATGGATGGAAAAATATAATAAAAACTAGGTGAGTATAAAACTCAGTGAGCTCAGACTCTCAGTGAGTGGATAATAATTTTTGAAAATAATTAATTTAAAAAAATACTTTAATTTTTCTCAAACCATCTCATTAAAGTATCAAAAGAACTTTAATAAACTCATTTAATTCAAATCATGCACTGGAATAATAAAATTACATAAATCTGCATAGAATAAATTAAATCATAACACTGATAATATCAAATATTGAATACCGAAAAACTATCACCAAACAAGTACACAGGGGAATAATCTCATCATATCCGGACCTAAGCGGATGGACAATCAGACAATTAGGAAACCATCATGTCCCGGAGCTACACGGATAGATGGGGAAAATATCATCTCATATATCTCATCTGTCTCATCTATAATCTTAATATCTGTCTGTATCTCAACATCTGTATCTTTGTAATCATTATACTGCATGCATAAGTAAAAAGGCGCAAACACATACAGCCTCTATATAGTCTTCGGAATGGTACAGGTCCTCTCATCTCTCGTTATCATTTATCATCTTTCTTTTATTCAAAACAATACTTATACATGAATACATAAATATATAGTCACATATGAAATCTCATTTTCTTTCCATGTAACATACCTGAAATCCACTTAATTCTCTTTAAAACTATTATCATGTATTTACTCAAAAACAATAATAAAATCATTAATCAAACTCATTGTTATAATAATAAACATCAACACGTAGATAAAAATATATTTTCTAGAAAATTATTAAATCAAAACACTAAATACTTATTTATCAAAACATGCTGTACTGTATCGTAAAATCAAAATATACTATGAAAATAGATTTTATATATTCTACTCACAGTAATGATGTCCAGACTCTGTATCAACAACATCTGCAGGCTGATTCTCGTTCACGGATCCTCTGAATTAAGTAAATGACATATTTATTATCCGTGACATGAAATACGTCTAACAGTACAAATTAAAGTTCGAAACCAACTTCTAGATAAAAAAAAATTACAAAATCAGCCTTATGTCTTAAAATTACCAAAATACCCCTGACATCGAATTTTACTAAATTACCGTTGGAACTATAATTTATCGAATCATCCTCTAAATCTTAAATTACCAATTTGTCCTCAATTCAAATTATAAAATGAATCACAAGTTTTTAATTTACGAAATTACCCTCGAAGTACGAAATTACAAAAATGCCCTTAATAACTTAAATTACCAAATTACCCTCAAAATATCAAATTACCTCACTGCCCTAATAAAAATCACTAAATTATCCATAATTTTTCAGAAATCACAAATTTACCCCAAAAGCTTTGTGAAATTACCAAATTACCCCTCACTGGTCAACGGTGACCAGACTTCAGTCAGCGGTGACAGGAAGCTCATGTCTGATAATTCAGACCTCGGTGAGTC
The DNA here is from genome assembly GCA_030449925.1 of Citropsis articulata. Taxonomy (NCBI): domain Eukaryota; kingdom Viridiplantae; phylum Streptophyta; class Magnoliopsida; order Sapindales; family Rutaceae; genus Citropsis; species Citropsis articulata. The sequence continues at coordinate 1,379,324 of JASUUH010000051.1, read as the reverse complement.
CAACGGTACTGGTTGTGGCCTCCAACGCCCGGCGACGGCGGCGAATCAAAGCTCCAAAGTCTGTGAGTTTTTCGGTGATCGTTCACCAGCAATCCGACCGTTTCAGGTGACGCGGTCAGTCGAAAATGGGCCCTAGTGAGCTAGGGAACAAGATCCAGGCAGTGACGTCACTCAAAACTAGCGGGATCAATGGGGCCAACAACGAGTCTTGGCCACGACTTTGCGAGCTCAATCACCGGCGTTCTGGTCGGTTTCCGACGGCGAGGATGGTAAGGGTGTGACCGGCGTTTCATAAGCTCCAGATCAGTACCAAGCACGGCCGGTGAGGTGGCCGAAAACGGGAGTTACGATCGAGTCAAAATGTGGGTTGGATCCGATCAAACGGGTCAAATCCGGTTCTCTCACTCCCCCCCCCCCTCCCTCTCTCTCTCTGCATTTATAAAAATAAGCTTCCTCTCTTTTTTTGTTTAATAAGCTTAATACAAATTAAACAAATACTAGACCCGTGACGGAAATGAAATCTGGATACCTGAGCTTTTAATCGCACTCGATTTGTGGCGATTTAACATTGTGATAATTTTAAAATAATTCAAACACGATATATTTAATAAACATGTAACATTTAACAACCTTAACCCACAAGGTCGGAAAAATCGAGTCGCATTAATTTCGCCAAAAAAATTTCGCAACAAGTCCGACAATTTTTAAAATTAGTATCGAAGGGGAAAAACTAAAAATAACACAATTAAAATAATTGAAGTGCATATGTTACAAAATTAAACTTCGGGATGATAAATTACTAGTTTTGATAATGAATTTATAAAAATGACTAGATAGGTAAATTTTCTTATAAGAATGATTGTGCCTTTTAAAAGTTATTAGAATAACATATATTTAAAAAAAAATTGTATTAAAATTCATTGATTTAAGAGCTCTAATCATTCGATAACCTGTATAACTCAATGCTCAACTTCAAAATGTATCCATTTGTCTTCTCAAACTTCAAAGTTTATTGATGTTTATGATCGTAGATCGATGATTTCTCAATTTAGCCACATAATAATGTAATCTAAGTAAACAGGCTGTATTTGCTCTGAAATATTCTTCTTAAAAGAGTCAACTACTGTGCACACACAAGAACTCAAACTCTAACCATATAAAGGGAGTAATTCATTACAAGCTAATGAGTAAAGAATAATCATAGAGGCATAATCATTTTATACAAATATGTTTGTATAAATTGTGGCAAGATGAGATTGATTGTATAAAACAAAAATGAGTCCATACAATTAAAAAAATAATTATTATGACTTTTCATAATTTTTTCACGCATACCAGTTTGCACACACTACTTTGTACAGAAACGTTTTGAATCTCATCATTATTTACGAGCCAAAGTAACATAAAGCAGTCCAACCATTTTGAAGTTTTTTTCGTGTCATTTTCCCGCTCAAGATTTCGCGTGGGATGCTACGTTCATTTAACACACACCAATATGTAAGCCCAATATCAAGCCCAACGCAATATGAGATAAAACAAGGGCCACGTTACCATTGAGCCACATGTGGGCCTGCCATGACAAATAAACTCACTGTCGCCGACTATGAGAGAATGAACTCCAAAACGCAAGTTAAAAGTGTGTAACAAGCCAGCAAGATGAGGAGGTGGCAGAACAGGCGTGAAACGCATGACTTAAATATTTAATTACACACAACTTTCAAGAATTATCCAAAAATAAATATCAATAAGAAATAATATTACAATGAAATGAAAAAATTACGCAACTGAACACAATCAAAGATTATTCGAGACAAAAGCGTGAGCCGCCTTAATAATAACAATAATATTAAAAATAAAACAACTGAAGCGAGGACGGTGAGATAGATAGAGAGATAAAGACTGGAACGCGAATAACAAAATTCAAGTCATAATTTATTAATACGTATATGTATTATATTATCCTTAGTGTTAATGGTGATGCAGATGTTTTGGCAATTAGGGTTTTGAAGAAGTGAAATGAAATCGTGATATTGAAAGCAAAGCTGGGGAGTGGAAGCTCTCGATTAGGGGAGTGTTTGGGGTCTTGTGGTGACTGGCTAGTACGTTACTGGCGTTCTGCTTCTGATTCTTCTTCTGAAACTGAAACCGACATTATGGAAATCGATTCTCCTCCTGATTTCAGTCCCCCCACGCCTCGTGATCGAATTGTACGGGTACGATTTTCATTTCAATTTCTTCGTTTTCTAACTTTTTTTTTTTTGTGAGTAATCAATGAATCGGTGATATTGTTATAGAATGTTGTATATGGAAATAAAGAAATGGCACCCATTTCAGCCTCTAATACGTGCATTTCTATTTATAAAAACAGAGGCTGATAAATATTGGAGTACCGGAGGAGTTCCTTGATTATTCTGGAATTGTTAATTTTGCGAAGAACGATAAATCACGGATACCAGAGCTGGTATCTACTATCTTGCCTCCAGATGAGGATGTGGCAGGAGTTATACAAGATGCCAAGGCCAAGAATAAAAAAGTCTCGGTGGGGCCAAATATGAAAGGGAGATTTCGTGAGAGCATGTTATGGTTACAATGGTTAATGTTTGAGCGTGAACCTGAGAAAGTTTTGAGGAAGCTATCAAAAATTGGGCAGCGTGGTGTTTGTGGGGCTGTTTGGGGAAATAATGATATAGCATATAGGTGCAGGACGTGTGAGCATGACCCGACTTGTGCTATTTGTGTTCCTTGTTTTCAGAATGGGAACCACAAGGAGCATGATTATTCGATAATTTATACTGGTGGTGGATGCTGTGATTGTGGGGATGTCACAGCATGGAAACGTGAAGGCTTCTGCTCAAGACATAAAGGTGCAGAGCAGATACAACCCCTTCCAGAGAAGTATGCTAACTCAGCTGCACCGATTCTTGATGCCCTTTTCATTTATTGGGAAAACAAGCTCTCATCGGCAGAATCTGTAGGTCAGGAAAACCCTAGAGCGAGTGATCATGTTGCAGAGCGTAGGAAGCTTGCAAATGAACTGACGTTTGCAGTGGTTGAGATGCTTTTAGAGTTTTGCAAGAATAGTGAGAGTTTGCTCAGTTTTGTTTCCAAGAGGGTGATCTCTGTCGTTGGTTTACTGGATATTTTGGTCAGGGCAGAGAGGTTCTCGAGTGATGTGGTTGTCAGAAAACTGCATGAGTTGCTCTTAAAACTGCTGGGAGAACCAATCTTCAAATATGAGTTTGCTAAAGTATTTTTATCTTACTATCCAGTTTTTGTGAAGGATGCTATTAGAGAGCACAGTGATGATACTATAAAGAAGTATCCCCTGCTGTCAACATTCTCTGTGCAAATCTTCACGGTGCCAACTCTGACTCCCCGTCTTGTTAAAGAGATGAACCTACTGGAAATGCTCTTGGGATGCTTGAGAGAAATTTTTGATTCCTGTGCTGGAGATGATAGTTGTTTACAGGTAATCCCCCCCTCCCCAAGCCCCCGGGTAATTGCAAGAATCATCATATGTATATGCATGTCCAATCCTTGAAATGATTTTGGCATGGACTCTATATATTTTGAGGTTTATCGCATTTGTAGGGTTTTCCATAACAGGTATTTACTATAAATTTTTATGACACTTTGCTATCTTCTAATGGGAGAAACAGCGTTATATGTATTTTATCTTTTGTAATTTTTCTCTGGAACAAAAGGAAAGACCTACATGGTCAATAACACCAATTTTTACAAAAATTATAACACATGAATGAGTTTAATTTGAATGGTTGAGATTTGAAACGTATCAATTCCTAAGGTGTATTAATTATGCCTGTGGAATGGTTTCACCAAGTCTATTGTGGAAGTCATTGGAGGAAACAAATTGCAAAGTTTTGAGTGGATAGGAGTATTCCTGTAAATTTCTGAGATGGATGTCTTGAAATATTTGTTTTCTTAGGGTTCTCTTTTTTTTACGTAAAATATTTCTATTCACTATTGGTTTTTCTGGAAGTTTTAGATTTCATTTTTCCCCCTTATTTCTTGGTCTTAGCATGGGTAGGTGATTTGTAGAGGTATATGAGTATAAGAAAATACAGAAATCTTTAGGTCTTAGATACATTTTTGTGATTATGCTGATTGAATTGTCAAGCTACTAAGATATTGGAGGATTTGCTGTTATATGAGTTGTTGTGTATATTATCTTATTGAATTGGTTTAAAATGTGGAAGGCATCCATTTTGTTATGTTTAGTTGTTTTTCTTCCAGTCTGTTGCCTGTAAATATATTGTCCCATTTATTAATGATTGTTGGTTTTACCTACTGACATGAAATATTTATATGTTGTTGACGTTAGTTTTGAGTGTATAGGTATCCATGCAATGCATCTGCACATGTTGTGCGGAGTGCATTTTAACAGTTGGAAATTTGAGGAAGAAAATTTTTTTTTTACCTCCTGCAGTTATATGCGTAGATAGATGGGGGAAACTGTTGATTCACCTCCTTTTTCATTGTTTGTTTCTTCATGAATTATGGTCCCTTATCTGCTAACTAGTTTGAGTGTACGTATTTGGTATCCTGACTACTCATATTTAAGTTGTCTATTATTTGGAAGAGGGTTGGGAAGGAAAGGTGAGAGTGGAGTACTTTTAGGTTCTGATCACACCTCTCTGTCTTTCTGCATATAATTGGAACTTAGTAGCGGGTGCTGCTTTCTACTGTCGTTAACTAGTATTCTGTTCTGGAGTTACTGGATGGTCAAATTGCATCATTTAGCTTATATCATGGTTTTTATCTTAACTTTGGATCCTGTAATGTGGCACCACTTTTGGAATTTCTTATCAACATTTTATCTGTGTAGTACATACAATATGCTTATACTTGTAGAATTCCTTGGTGGTCCATGGGCTGGCCTTAATCTGCTTGAACTTGATTTTAGACCCTTAATTAATCCAAATGAATTCTGACTGGTAGAATTTATGTTGCAATTGCATAATTTATCGATTTTAATTTTGTGGGTCTACTTAAGAATTAAGAGGATTGGTCTGACTTTTTTCTTTTGGTTCTTTCTTTTTCATGGTTTGACCTGTTTATTTCAGCAAATTGGTGAAACGTAGGTATTTATGTGTAAGCATAAGGCAAATGTCATATTGTACTGAGTTTTGTATACACAGTATTTCTTCTGTGAATTTCTAGTTTGGTTTATTATTAAAATTTTAGGAAAGAAAGTAGCTCATCAATCAGCTTACTATTTAGGACCATATTCAATGGAAATGGTGATAAATTCTCTGGCATTTGTTTTATTTATGCATTTTTTTCCTCTCCGTCAATGTGTCTGTTTCAGCGCTGAAACAGACACGTTGACAGAGAGGTTTGATGTTGCATTTTTTGGTTTGATGTGACGAAGTTCGTGGTATGCACTTTGCAGGTTGCAAAGTGGGCAAATTTGTATGAGACCACTAATCGTGTGATTGGAGATATTCGATTTGTTATGAGCCATGCTGCAGTTTCTAAATATGCGACGCATGAGCAGTTAGATATCTCAAAAACCTGGATGAAACTCCTAACATTTGTGCAAGGAATGAACCCTCAGAAGAGGGAAACTGGCATCCATATAAGAGAAGAAAATGAGTATATGCATCTACCGCTAGTTTTAGATCATTCTATTGCAAACATTCAACCTCTTCTGGTGGATGGAGCATTTTCTTCTGCTGTTGCTGAAGAGACACGTTATGATTTTATCATGTACAAACAAGATATTGGTGATGGGGACAACCTAAGGCATGCCAAAGTTGGACGCCTTTCCCAGGAGAGCTCTGTATGTGGTGCAATGGGGCGGAGCAGTTTATCTGCTTCTACATTAAAGGCTGATGATGTCATAGTTGATGCTGTTTCTGATGTTTTATTTCCTCATTCTGTAACATGGTTAGCACATGAGTGCTTGAGGGCCATGGAGAATTGGTTGGCAGTCGATGATAGATCTGTTTCTGTCAATGATATATTGTCTCCAAATGCCAGCAGAATTTCAGGTAGTAACTTTGTTGCATTGAAGAAAACATTATCTAAGATTAAAAAAGGTAAGTCAATTTTTAGTAGACTTGCTGGTTCAAGTGAAGCAACAGCTGGTATTCAGGAAAGTGGTGACCTGTATAATGCTACAAGTATGGGGAAGGAGAGTAAAATAACAATCAGTGGTGAAAGAGATATGGCTTCCTGGAAGTCTTCTGGTTTTAATGATAGTCAAATGGGAGGAGAATGTGCCACAGAATTAGATAACATACATGTTCTGAGTCTGTGTTATTGGCCTGACATAATGTATGATGTTAGCTCACAAGATGTATCTGTTCACATTCCATTACATCGATTACTTTCCTTGATTATACAAAAAGCATTAAGAAGATGTTGTGGTGAATCTGCTGCTTCAGAGAGTGCTGATACTGGTGCTGAAAAACCATTATCAGCAGTCTCGTTGGACTTCTTTGGGCATATCCTAGGAGGATGCCACCCATATGGGTTTTCTGCTTTTGTTATGGAGCATCCTCTACGGATTCGGGTATTTTGTGCCCAGGTTCATGCTGGAATGTGGCGGAGGAATGGAGATGCTGCCCTGTCATCTTGTGAGTGGTACCGTGCAGTTCGTTGGTATGTAATTGTGCTTTATATGTTGGATTTTACTTTTAAAAAGATAACTTCATTGTATTGTCCTTCCTTTTCTTTGAGAAGTAGGCTGGGGGTTTGCTTATGAGATTTCTGATGGTTCTCTCTCTTTATTTTTATTTTTATTCTTTCCAGGTCTGAACAGGGTTTAGAGCTCGATCTGTTTTTGTTGCAGTGCTGTGCTGAATTGGCCCCGGCTGATCTGTACGTCAATAGAATTATAGAGCGCTTTGGGCTGTCAAACTATCTTTCTCTGAATCTTGAACGGCCTAGCGAGTATGTGCCATTCTACAATCAGCCTAATACATCATATGTTTTGAACTAGTTATCTAGCTGTTATTTTATCTAATCAGAATGACACTTTCAAAGTTGGGATACAAAGTTTGCATCCCAGCTAATGTAGCACCAATAGAATTTAACTATTTGGATGAGAAATGATAAGACCTAATAACAAATTATTACTTGAACCTATTAGATTGGTGTCACATCATTTGCGTCATCAGTTGCAGTGCAAACTTTGTATCCTGTCTTTGTAAGTCTATCGTTATTGTTTATTTAGATGTCCCTTTCTTTTGGTGGTTACGGCTTCTGTATTTTACTGTGGTTTTGGATAGGAATCTGATATGTTATTTATTAAACAGTATTGATGCTATGTTAAAGATCTCGATATTTTCAGGTATGAGCCAATTCTGGTTCAGGAGATGCTCACTCTTATCATACAGATACTCCAAGAAAGGCGATTCTGTGGGTTAACAACAGCTGAAAGTTTGAAAAGAGAGTTGGTTCATAGGTTAGCCATTGGAGATGCCACTCATAGTCAATTGGTGAAATCTTTGCCACGTGATCTCTCCAAGTTCGATCGGCTTCAGGAGATTTTGGATGCAGTTGCTATGTACTCAAATCCTTCTGGTTTTAATCAGGTTTGTTTTGTGTCTCAATTATCCAATTATTTTTTTTCCATTGACCTTTTTTTCAATGGGACATCCTAATTTTTTCTTTTTGGACATCCTAATTTTTTCTTTTTGGACATCATAGGGTATGTATTCATTGCGATGGTCATATTGGAAAGAACTAGATATTTACCACCCTCGCTGGAGCTCACGAGATTTGCAAGTTGCTGAAGAAAGATACTTGCGTTTTTGTAGTGTCTCTGCATTGACCGCTCAGCTGCCTAGGTGGACAAAGATATATTATCCTCTTGACAGCATAGCTGGCATAGCTACATGTAAAGTAGTCCTTCAAGTAATTCGTGCGGTGCTATTTTATGCTGTTTTTACTGATAAACCGACTGATTCTCGCGCCCCCTATGGAGTTCTTTTAACTGCATTGCACTTACTTGCATTAGCGTTAGATGTCTGTTTTCAGAAAAAGAAGTCTGGTGATCAGTCATGTGACATTGGAGGTTCAACTCCCATATTAGATTTTGCTAGTGAAGAAATTGCTGAGGGATTAAATAATGGTGCTGGGAAACAAAGCTTGTTGTCACTTCTTGTTTTCTTGATGCGGATGTATAAGAAAGATGGTGCGGACAACTTTCTGGAAGCAGGCAATTGCAATCTTTCTTCTTTGATTGAAAGTTTACTGAAAAAGTTCGCTGAGATTGATTCTAGATGCATGACCAAACTGCAACAACTTGCACCTGAAATTGTCAGTCATTTGTCACAATCTCTTCCAAGAGATGATACTAGTGGATCATTTTCAGCTTCTGATAGTGAGAAACGCAAGGCAAAAGCTCGAGAGAGACAGGCTGCAATATTGGTGAGATATTTTGTGTCTTCGTATTCTACTGTTTTTGAGTTCTGCGTAAATAAAAAAAAAAAAAGGGCCAAAGAAATCTTGGAAGAGAAATGATATTTAGGTGGCTTTTGTTTTTCATCTAAAATCTAAATGAGTCTGATTTTTTCATAGATTTGAGTGGGTCTGGATACAAATGTCTGAATGACATTTTTTTTAAATATCTAACTATAAGTGACATGCTTATTTTTATTAAGAAAAAAATGAAACATGATTATTTGATGTTTATATCGTTATAACTCAAAACAGAACAAAGATTAGGTTTTATAGTTTAGGAAATAAATATATTTAGTAATGATATTTTTAGAATATAAAATTTACTCCTCATTTAAAACTTTCCTTATTCATATCAAAGTCATAAAAGTTTATTTTTTTTATTCAAATGTAAATGTTTGAAGACCAAACATAAGTAACAAAAAACAAACAAACAAATTTAGAAAAAAAATAAATTCTGAAATTAGTAAAATTTCTTACTTCAGATGTTTAACAATCAGGTTCTTAGTTTAAACTAATCCTTCTAGAATGGAATATTCGGATGAGTAGGGTGCTTTTATTCTTTGTTAGTTTGAATCTTTAGAATTAAAATCGCAGGGGTGGATGCATTATTTAAAACACACACACACACACACACACACGTGCGAAGCATTGTTGGTCTCGCTGGTCCATACTTTCTCACTTTTGGCCATTAATCAACCTGAGGTGAATGACAAACTTGAATTAAACTGGCTTTTATTTTGGCTGGCTAGATTCCTTTGACCCATGTAAAAATTATCTTCTCATCTTTATTTGATATGATATGCAGGAAAAAATGAAAGCTGAGCAGTTCAAATTTTTGTCAAGCATTAGTTCCAATATAGAAGATGCTCCAAAATCTGCTCCAGAGGTAACTAACTATGATGCTGAACATGTTTCAGAAGAGTCTGTACAAGATGCGTGTGCCCTTTGCCATGATGCTAATTCCAGAACTCCTGTCTCATACCTGATTCTTCTCCAGGTAAGTAACTACTTTGTGCATCTGCTGTCATATGAGCTCGTCAATGGACCTTCCTTGTTGAAGGATTTTGTATTGCTAAATTGCATTAACTGATTTCTTATTTTCCTTTTTTCCCTATGAAATAGAAATCTAGGCTTTTGAGCTTTGTTGACAGAGGTTCCCCATCATGGGATCAAGATCAGTGGTTGGGCAAGGAATGTGGCACTATTAGTGCAAACAACATGGTCAATCAATTTGGGACGAACACTCCTTCGGGTGGTTTGGGAGTAATTTCATCATGTCAGCTGGCCCAAGTTGCTGAGGAAGCAGTCAATCAGTTTGCCTACAATGGGAAACCTGAAGAAGTGAATGCTATTCTTGAATTTGTCAAGGCTCAGTTCCCTTCGTTGAGAAACATCCAAATACCTTTTACATTCAGCAATGGAAGGAAGTGTACTGCTTCTAGCATGGAGATGTTTGAACAAGATCTATACTTATCTATTTGCAGAGAAATGCATAAGAATATGACATGTCCAGATTTAATGAAGGAGGATGAAGAATGCTCAGTTGCTGAAGGTGGTTTAAAAAACAAAGGGAATTCTGATTCTTTCTTGCTTGGAAAATATGTAGCTAGTATTTCAAAGGAGATGAGAGAAAATCCTTCGGCTTCTGAAGTTTCTCGTGGTGATAGAATAGCAGCAGAATCTTTGGTTTATGATGGATTTGGCCCCATAGATTGTGATGGAATTTATCTTTCATCCTGTGGACATGCCGTGCATCAGGGATGTTTGGATCGCTATGTTTCATCATTAAAGGAAAGGCAAGTTCTCCCAACAACTAAAGGAAATTTGATTTTGTTGTTAAATGCCACAGATTTATTAATCACCTGGCTTTTTAGCATTTCTCAAGATGATCTGCTTGAGAATGTTGATAAGGTTCTAGAGTGGGCCATCTTGACAGGTTTTGCCCTCTTATGTTTCTTATTTGAGAGTTTTCACCAAGCAATGCAGCTGCATCTATAAATCTACTTGCAGCTGTTATGTGTTTTGTGTGTTTATATGCATGCATGTCGAGAGAAAAGGCTTAATATATTTTCTTATATTGCTTTCACAGATATAACAGAAGAATTATTTTTGAAGGAGGACATATTGTGGATCCAGATCAGGTACGAGTTTATAGGTTGTTAATGCCATTGAGTATTACTATTATTATTGTGGCCTTTTTATTTTCATTTTTTTAGTAGTCAACAATCAATGTTGTCCCTTGATCCTGCCTCTGCCCCTACCACAAAAGCATATGATCTCATTTACATTTCTTTCTGCCAGGGGGAATTTCTTTGCCCTGTATGTCGACAATTAGCAAATTCTGTCTTGCCTGCATTGCCATGGGATCTCCAGAGGATTAACGAGCAACCTACTGTTTCTGGTGTTGGTTTGTCGCTAGATTCAAACTCGTCATTTACACCGAGAGAAGAGAATACTTCTCTTCAGCTTCAGCAAGCTGTGTCTCTCTTACAATCTGCTTCCAATGTAGTTGGAAAGGCTGATGTTATTGAATCTTTTCCACTAATGAAGAATGAAATTATGGCGTCAAATGTTGAGGCTGTCTCTCGTCAGATGTGTAAAATGTATTTTCAAAACAAGCTGGATAAGTTTTTCGGATCTGCTAGGGTAAACCCCTCATTGATCATGTGGGATGCTCTCAAGTACTCACTCATGTCGATGGAAATTGCTGCTCGTAGTGAAAAGACTTCCATGACACCAATCTACGATGTTAATGCCCTGGATAAGGAACTCAAATCTTCCAGTGGATTTGTGTTGTCCTTGCTACTAAAAGTCATCCAAAGCACGCGAAGTAAGAATTCTCTTCATGTGCTTCAAAGATTTAGAGGTATTCAGCTTTTTGCAGAGTCAATTTGCTCTGGCACTTCCATTGATAATCCTGGTGGCAGATGCAAACGAGGAGGTACATGTCCTGTTACTTCTATCCCTTTGCATGTGATTTTTTTAGGAGTGGTGCTTTATGTCCCCTGTAAGCTTTCATTTTTAAGCAAAATTTTTATTGCTTTTGCTGCTTCTTATAATTGCACTTAACCAAATTTGTCCAACCATTTCATTTTTTTAGCAGTTGCGTTGCAACCCCTCCCGCCCCAAACCCTACCCCAAGTTAAGCATATCCCTTTAGGTTTGAATTCATGATCCCCTGCTTCCATAGCAAGAGGCAATCCATTGGGCTATCCTTTGGGAAAATTTGGCCAATTTTAAATCTGTGAAGGTTCGCAATTATTTCTGAAATAGTCAGAGGGAAATTTCACCAGATTCTTGTTTAGAATGGAAGAAGTTTCTTTTCTAAATGGGAAACGTAGAAAACTTTATAGAAAAGTCGAAGGGAATAAAGATTACAATTGTGAACCGGAGGTCTACAAACTACAATCTTCTGTACAGTGTGGAACAACAAAAACTATACAAAACTTAGAAAAATGAAAACCTTGAAACCCTAGACACAGGAATAAAAAATCCAAACCATCAAAATTAATCCAAAACTTAGAATGTTAGAAGTTATTGCTCACATAATGGAGGATAATGTAGTGAGTGATGTACAAAAGAAAGTTTGACAATAAGATAGTTATCATAACCTGGGTATATTATTAGCCTGTTTAGTTATGGCCCCCAGTTTATAGTACATTCAAGAAATCTGTTTAACGGTCAGGACTGCTTAAATAGGGAAGTTCTTTCCGGATCCTTGAAATAAAGATTTCTTTCCTGACAAATATGCTTTTGAAGCAGGAGTTTAAAGGTGACAGTCCATAAATGAGACAGACGTTTTGTAGAAAAATGATTGGATATCTGCTTCGGTTTTAACTAATTTTAAAAAAGAATTCTATTCAAAATTGATCTCACACGTCCTGTGCTTCACAGGTAATATGTTAAGTATCTTGAAGCATGCTGACGTCGAAGTGTCATATCCTGACATACAGTTTTGGAATCGGGCATCTGATCCGGTCCTTGCTCGTGATCCATTTTCATCATTGATGTGGGTTCTCTTTTGTCTTCCATGCCAATTTATATTATGCAAGGAATCCTTATTATCCCTTGTGCATGTCTTCTACGCTGTGACACTATCTCAGGTGTGTTACCATCTCTCAGTTCTCAATATTAGTAATTTCAGTGTTCTCTTGGAAGCATATATTTTTCTTATTCCAATGTGTTGTAATGCAGGCAGTATTAACATGTTGTGGGAAACTTCAATCCAAGGTTAATGAGCTAGGCTTTTCCGATAGCCTGATTAGTGACATCTCCAAACTTTTAGGAGAATTTGGTTCTGCTCAGGAGTATTTTGTTTCGAACTACATTGACCCTTCTTGTGATATCAAGGATATGATTCGTAGATTGGGTTTCCCTTACCTACGGAGGTGTGCATTGCTTTGGAAATTACTGAATTCTACTGTCCCACCTCCTTTCTCTGAGAGAGATCATGTTTTGGCTCGATCATCTCGTGGTATCAGTGAGATGTCGGATGGCAGTGACAATGCTTTATCAGATCTCAAAGAAATACAGGAAGTGGAAAAAATGTTTAAGATTCCCTCATTGGATGTTATTCTCAAGGACGAAGTGCTACGTTCTTTAGTGTTGAAATGGTTTCATCATTTTTTCAAGGAGTTTGAAGTTGATCGGATTCAAAGTGTTTTATACTCCACCCCTGCTGTTCCATTTAAGTTAATGCGTCTACCTCATCTCTACCAGGATCTTTTGCAGAGGTTTGTTAAAAGTGTTATTCATTTGATATGCTATTGACACTTGCTTAAGAATTTTCACTCATTAAAAAGATGTTCTTTGTCAGGTATATAAAACAGTGTTGCCCTGATTGCAAGTCTGTTCTTGATGAACCGGCTTTGTGCCTGTTATGTGGCAGATTATGTTCCCCAAGCTGGAAGCCATGCTGCAGGTATGCTGTCCATCCATCTTCACTTGGATTTATTAAGATAATGTGGTTACAGCACTCACAACCAGACCTGTTCAATATTAATTTATTCTTTGATGTATTATGTTTAAGGTGAACAACTATATTCCTATTTTTACAAATCCTCAATTGCTTATTTTTACCTTGAAGGGAAAGCAGTTGTCAAAGCCATGCAATGGCCTGTGGTGCTGGTACTGGTGTATTCCTGTTGATCAGGGTATGCTCTGCTCCTAGCTTCAACAGGAAGCTAAATATAATTGTGTTATGTGTATGCTGTTGTGCTTGTTGTTTACTTGCTTAGATTACTAATAATCTTTTTTTCTAATAGAGAACAACAATTCTGCTTCAACGATGTGCTCGTCAGGCCCCTTGGCCATCTCCATATTTGGATGCATTTGGTGAAGAGGTAATTTATTTAATTTGGTTTTTGTGTGTTTGCACGGTTGTAAATGCTTGTTTAATGTTTATTCTGTTGCTATTCAGTTAGTATTTTCTCTTTTATTTAGCATGAAAACAATAAAGGACCAACAGAAGTTTGAACTATACCATTTTCTCCTTTCTTATTGTCTCTCCCTTAGTAGTAAAAACTTTCTTGGAAATAATTAATTAAAGGTCAAAACTGAAACCTCTCTTTCATTTGTCTTGAGAAAACTTTTGCTTGCGCAACGTGAGACATTTGGACCTGGTTCCATGGTTTATCCGAACTGAGAATAAATTTTAATGCTGAAATCTTGTATCAGATTTCATTCAAGTTGCACATAATCTGGTGCTTTTTTGTCATTACTATAGCTACTGTTTGATTTTGTGTCCTGTTCCTATGCTTTGTTTCTTTCTTTGGGTGTACAGAATTGTATGGTTTTATGGCCAATGTGCTTTACACTTTAAATTTTTCTGTTGCAGGATACTGAGATGCATAGAGGAAAACCATTGTACTTGAATGAAGAACGCTATGCTGCTCTGACATACATGGTACTGAGAGTATTAGCTGATTTTTTTTTAATTCTTTTTGTTTCTTCAAATGAAATTCTGTATCTAATATCATAAATACTATGCTTATGTGGGACTCATGCTGTATTGGAGGTTATTTTTATTTTTTTTCTTTTGTTTTGTAATATGTTATTAACCATGTTTTATAGGTTGCTTCTCATGGCCTCGATCGGAGTTCCAAAGTGCTCAGCCAAACTAGCATTGGTGGTTTCTTCTTGATTTAGTTTGGGGTTCACATGTACCAGTGTAAGGTCCTTGGGAATATCATTACTGGCACTCGTTTTTCCACATTCACTCAACTATTTCACAAGTTCCCATCATTTACTTATGCTGAACATTTCATCTAAATTTTCTCAGGGGAAAAAAATGGTATTGCGAAATCCCAAGATTGCCAAGTTACTTGTATTTAATTTTATGAAGAATAAGTTGAGGATCTTGGATGCAGGGGTAGAATCTTATGAAGCGTTCAGCATATATAGGTCTGTTAATTGAACTTCTATTTGTTGAATTATTATTATTATTATTTTCGGTGTCTGGAAACAAACTCTTTTGTGGCATTCTGGCTGAAGAGAGCACTTGCACTTGCATATGTACACCTAAAGTAATCCTATTATTATGCAAGTTGGTGTCCTCTTCACACAATTGGCTAATTATTAGTTACTCAAACTTTGGAGAAAGCAGTATTGTAGTTTTTTTTTTTTTTTTCTCTTTTGGCCCTCTTGGAAGACAGTTTATTTTAGGCATCCAATTTGGGAGCATACAGTGATGAAACATTAAGAGATATACAATCTCTGATCGAGCAAATGGATATTTGGTTGATGAACCTGTATGTACCAGGGCTTCCAATTATGCCTTCTTTATTGTTTCCCCCACTTTTTATGACAAATTACTGAATATGCTATGATTCTTGAGTTTAGATTGACTGTTGTACTGAAGCTAAAGCTTTCCATCTGCTATTTCTATCAAAGCTGTTTGAGCTCAAATTTCTTTTAAGTATAAACCTGTTTTGGTTACTTAACACGGTAATAGAACTAGGTCATGTTTTGTGTCGTCCACGTGTTTATATGTATGTATTTGCATAGCATTTATTGGATGCTTATTTGTTTAGGTCAACTGTACAGAAGCATTCCCTGAAATTTGTGATTGATGGATGAAATCATAGTCCTAAGGTGAGCAAGTTGCTGTTTGGAGAAAGGAAGAGAGTAAGTTCTTTGAAATATAAGCTTCTATAAAATGCAATGGAAGAGGGCTGTCACAGGATGAGAGTTAGTGCGCAGCAACCCGTGCGGCACTTAGACGACCTCTAGCACGTAAGCCGCTAAGTAAGCCTATTACTCCTCGATCTAGCTAAGCAAAGACGTTTGCGGAAAAGCTAGAGAGAAACAAGAGCGTAATAGTCAATATATTTTTTATTCTACACAATTGAAAGTATTACAAGAGTGTTTGTACAAGAGAGCTTGAGAGCTTGTGTGCTTGTGTGGTGTGGTGGGTGGTGCACAAAATGAGAGTGCCCACCCATATTTATAGGGGTGTGAGTGCCTATTCTAGAGAATTCTACACAATTACATAAATATCCATGGGCCTATGTGGAGAAACCTAGAAACTTCTATCCCATTGGTAATTAGAGAAAACTCTAGTTGTTGGGCCTTGGTGGTGAAATTCCTAAGCGCACCACGGTTGTTTAGTTATATGGGTGGCCCGATTTCTAAGCGCAACCCCGCTGCAGAGTACATCCCGCCTTGAGTGCTGAGCGCATCCCGCTTCTAAGCGCATTCCTGATCGAGGCGGACTTTTGTTGAGCGAGCCCGTGTGTGCGGAATTTTCCCCCGATCATGGGAGATTCGCGCGGCTCGTGACATTCCTCCCTCGTCGCGACCTCATCCTTGCGCGTTTGGACTTGCTCGGCGATTAGTTGTGGACTTCCTCCGCGCGCGTTCCCCTTGAGAAGGCTTCGCCACTAGCTCCGCGTGTGGTAGTTTCCTTCTCCCGCTTGGTGTTCCGGCGTCCCCTCTTGTTCTTCCGCAACTCCTTGCCTTTGGATGGCGCATTGCGTGGCGCCATGGCTGCTGGCTTTGCGTGTCGCTCCACCATTTGTCTCGGTGGAAGCGCTGGAAACTTCGGAGGCATCACGTCCTTGACTTTGCCTTTGTCGCAGACGGCTTGCTGTGGGACTTCGGTTGGAGGGCCTTCGAGATCCTCTCCTTTGTTGGGTGGCCGGATGGAGACTATTGGGTCGGGATTCTTCTTGAATCCTCGCCTGCATCGCATGACCGAGAGCGCTTTCTCCGCTGGCTGTGCGCACTCGATCGGTACCACGCATGTCTTCCTCCCGTCGAAGATGCCTAGGGAGTTCGTGGCTGGAAGTGGGAAGGCATGGACCTTGTCGAAGAACTCCATACCGAGAATCACCGGGTACTCATCCATCGACACTATCGAGAAGTTGAGCTTCCTGCTCCACATCCCGAGCGTAACTCGTACGCCTTATGCAGTACCCGTAAATGGCTTGGCAGGTGATTTTACCGCTTTGATGGTGCCTCCGTGCTGCATTGCCTTGAGGCCTAAGCGCTTGGCCTCGTCTTTGGAGATGAAGTTGTGCGTCGCTCCTGTGTCGAGCAAGGCACGAGCGTCTTGGCCATTGATGTGCGCACTCACGAACATGAGCCCTTTCCTTGTGGGTGTAGGCGGCTGGCTCTTGAGCGCACCATGGTTGTTTAGTTATATGGATGGCCCGATTTCTAAGCGCAAACCCACTACTGAGTACATCTCGCCTTGAGTGCTGAGCGTCTCCCGCTTCTAAGCGCACTCCCGATCGAGGCGAACTTTTGCTGAGCAAGCCCGTGTGCGTGGAATTTTTTCCCGATCACGGGAGATTCGCGCGGCCCGTGACAAAGCGAACCTCGGTGTAGAGGTTGTTCGCTTATCTACTACCCATGAAACAGGATGAACAACTTTGAAGAGATGCACAAAAGCCTCTTAATGATGCTTAAAAATCATAGGTCATTTTTAGATGTGACAAGAAAGCTCTCTGTAATTATTTGTAGCAGGCCAGACACAACCACCAAGCAATTGTCTGGTTGACACGGGTCTTTTGCCTGAAACGTAACTGCTAAATATAGAGAATCCAAGACTTATAAACTCTACAAGGCTAGCCTTTGCTGGTGATGTTGGATGTGACAGTCTCCACATTTGGGATCATCTGTCCCAAAGAGGGTAAATTGTTATGTACCAATTGATTTCAGGCAGCTCTGGTGCCATCTATAATATAGTCTCTGCCAATAACCACACGTTAAAAGAGTAGCTTTTGTTTATCAGTTGAACAAACTGACGAACAGAGAGGATGGAAAGAGTATGGGTTTGATGCATAGAATCTGTTTGTTTGAATGAAACATTTCATGGTTCTCATCTATTACTAATAAAAAATACTGAATGGAGTTGGATGGTATGATTAGACTGCTGCTTACCCATTATATTGTAGTCTGAACATGCTCTTTCTACATTTTATTGCTGACATCTGTGTGAAAATAAAGATCGCTGTATTTTGTCATGAGCTGCTTGTCGAAGTTTATGTCAGTAGAACATTTCTTTTTGATCATCAAAAAAAAAATTATGAATAGATTTTTGGTGTTCTTGGCTTGGTGAATGGTTTTCCTTTGTCATGTGTTCGAATGATTTTGATTAACTTATTAATTTATGTGAATTTGCAGGCACTTCTTTTGGTCAGCTTGAATTTGAATGAATTTGGTGTATATCGACAGTCTGCTGCTGGCAAGTACACCCCCTCGGCTCCTCCTCTCAATGGTTGTACAGTCATCTGTAAAGCTTGAAGAAACCGCCGTTGCATTTATGTTTTGCGGTACTTCACTGGATTTTAGTCCATAACGCTGGGTGCATGTCATTTGTTCAATTGTGTCCTCGTTCTAGGGACTCAAATGTTTATTGTGCCGTTGGTTCTTCTTGAATCAACACACCTTCAGTAGAGTTAAGGAGTGCAAATGGACGGGGTAGTTCAACTTGTAAACATCCCCACCCACCTCCACCCCGCGCCCGCGCGGTGCGGCCCCACCCAAAAACCTTTTCCTCACTGATGTAGCATGTCTTGTATATTATTGTTAATGCTTTTGTTACTTGACAGACAGGTTTTCAAGAAAATCTGTTGATTACTGGGATATAGTTTAAGCCAATGATAAGTTTCCTTTAAACCAGGTGATTGGAAGTAATCTAGTAAATGGTAACTATTGGTTTGATCAAAATGAAGTGTGTCCACGGTCGGGGGCGGACCTAGAACTTCTCATCAGCCTGGGCATGCAATAAATTCTGTGCGAATGTTGGTGTATATAAAGGAGTTATGAGATACATATATCAATTAACGCGATATCAATTGACATGATATGAAATCTCCCATAATTACGGTTGATAAATTGTATTGTGCAACATTATCGGTGGGTCTGGCATTTAACTAAAATGAAATCTGTGTGGGGTGCATATTAATCGAAGGCTTTATACGGGTTTTCCTGTATGAATTAAACCTGCAATTCCTCTCGGATTAATATGGGGATGCAACATAAAGTCACCTTTTTCAAATTGTTTGTTGAATTTATTTATAATTATTTCGTGAAGCAATACATTTGAACGGTAGCAAATCAACCACCATCGGTAACTTTATTCACCGCTTCACTAATGTTGCCGCCATAATTCGATGTCCTGTGAACTAAGATTTGACGTCATTCGAACCCCAATTTGAAAGAAAATGATATGAAGCTGTTTGTTTACTAAGAAAATGTACAGAAAGTTCTGGAAATTCTTAAAGAATTTTATTTCTTAATTGCTTAAATCATTCAATATCAGTACAGCTGCTATTTATACTAACTATGTAATCGTGATTACATTATTAACAGATCTAACAACTAATCGTTATTAGACTAATTAATCTACAATGCACAGAGTGCTTCTAACAAACTATAACTAATCTGAAATGTCACCGAGGTAATCGCTTGCACGCTTGTTCTGTTTCTCCTTCATCTTCGTTTTCTCCTTCTTCTGTTCAGCATAGTGAGCTACTCTAACAGCCCCCCTCAAACTCAAAGGATAAAAATGGACATTGAATTTGGATCTCAAGTAATTAAACTTCACAAATGAGAGAGGTTTAGTCATTATGTCTGCAATCTGTTCTTCACTGGGTATATAGTGTATGTTTAACTCACCAGCAAGAACCTTGTTTCTAATGAAGTGCATATTAATTTCGATATGCTTTGTTCTTGAATGATACACAGGGTTCTTTGCCAATTCAGTGGCACTAACATTGTCACACCATATAGTTGGTTTCTCTTTGCAACATATTCCTAATTCAGAAAATAAAAACTGTAACCATGTCAGCTCTGCACTTGCTGATGCCAAGGCTCTATACTCACTCTCGGCACTAGATCTAGTTATCACTGATTGTTTCTTAGATGACCAGGATATCAAATTGTCGCCTAGATAAATGCAGTAAGCACCAACTGATTTTCTATCATCTAAATCACATGCCCAGTCTGCATCAGCGAATCCAGTAAGAGTTAAGCTTCCTTCTCTGAAAAACTTCAAGTCATAATCTTGAGTGGCTTTCAGATATCTTAGGACTCTTTTGCATGCCATTAGATGTTGCAGTGTAGGTGCAGCTACATATTGACTGAGCTTGTTTACGGCAAAAGCAATCTCAGGTCTGGTAAGTATTAGATACTGCATTCCTCTAGCTATGCTTCTGTAATGAGTTGGATCTTCTAGATAGTATCCAAGTTCTCCTTGAACTATCTTTTGTAACTTAGTGCCAGTGCTCATGGGAGTATCAATTCCTTTACATTCCGCCATTTCAACCTTTGTCAATAAGTCTCTAATATATTTCTTCTGTGACAAGTATACGCAGTCTGCATCATATAATACCTCAATTCTCAGAAAATAAGACAACACTCCCAAATCTTTCAAAGCAAATGTTCTGCTGAACTTAGTTATGAAACTCTCTAGTTCTGCAGTGTTTGGCCCTGTAATCAGTATGTCATCAACATATATAAGAACTATGATCATGGAAGCTTTTTTCTTCTGACAAATAATGATGTATTTGAACTGGTATTACTGAAACCCCAACACATTAAGCAACTCTTTGTCATACCAGGCCCTGGGGGCCTGTTTAAGTCCACACAGAGATTTATTAAGTTTGCATATGAAATCAGGCTTTTGAGTATCAATAAAGCCATCTGGTTGAGACATGAATACTTCCTCTGTTAATTCCCCATTCAAAAAGGCATTATTTACATCTACTTGCCTTATTCTCCACTGATTCATCACTGTTAGGCTAAGTATTACTCTGATTGTGGTTGACTTCACAACTGGACTGAATGTCTCAAAATAGTTAACCCCTGCCACTTGTTGAAAACCTTTTGCAACAAGTCTAGCTTTATACTTAGCTACACTTCCATCAATATTATACTTTACTCTATATACCCATTTGTTCCCCACCACATGTTGATCAGCTTGTCTTGGAACCAATGTCCAGGTATTATTTTTAATTAAGGCATTATATTCTTCTTTCATGGCTTGTAGCCACTGAGAATCATTCAATGCCTCTTGCACAGTGTCTGGTTCCTTGTGAATAAGTGCAGCAATATAAAATTTTGGCTTAAAGATTCCTGCTTTACTTCTGGTTATCATCTGATGGGTATTTGATTGTGAATGTGAATGAAAAGATGTATTGTCATGATAGTGATGTGGTGAGGTAGGATTTTGTATAGGTGAAATATGATTTGAAGGTTCTGGAACATATTGTATGGATTCATTATCTAATGGATATGTAGGTGGGGTTGACATATTATTTGTAGCAACTTGTTGTGAATGTTGATCAGTTTCTGTCTGTTCTGTATGATCTGAGTGACTTGTATTGCTGCTTCCAGATCTTACAGAGTTCAGATTATCAGTGCTGTTGTTTAACAATCCAGGTTTGAAAGGTAAAGAGGAGAAACGATAGATTTGTTGTGAAGTAAGTGGATTTGAAGTCTGAGGAATAGATTTTGTGTGGTTATGAAAAACAGTCTCACTAGCATAAAGAAAGTTTGACTCATAAAAAATAACATGTCTTACCACATATACTCGACCTGAAGAGTGTAAGCATTTATAACCCTTATGTGAAGGACTATAGCCAATGAATACACACTTACTAGAATGATAGGCAAACTTATGTTTGTTGTAGTCTCTTAGATAAGGGTAACATGCACAGCCAAAGCATTTAAGAAAATTATAATCAGGTTTGTGTTTATATATTTTCTCATATGGGGTTATAAGCTTCAAAACATGAGATGGTAGTCTATTGATGTGGTATACAGCAGTATGAAATGCATCCCACCAAAAGCTAAAGGGAAGTTGAGCTTGAGCTAAGAGAGTCAAACCAATTCAACAATATGTCTATGCTTTCTCTCAACCAATCCATTTTGATGATGAGTATAAGGGCAAGGATGTCTGAAAATGATGCCTGAGTGATTTAGAAAATCAGTAAATGGTCTATACTCTCCCCCCCAATCAGATTGCATCATCTTAATGGTTGTGCTAAACTGATTTTCAACCTGCAGCTTAAAAAGCTTAAAGACCTCTAATGCTTCTGACTTTAATTTCAAAGGATATATCCATGTATATCTGCTAAAGTCATCCACAAAACTTATATAGTATTGATAACCATCTCTAGAAACAACAGAAGATGGACCCCATAAATCCGTATGTATAAGCTCAAGAACATTTGAGGTTTTGGTTTCAGTAAGTAGGAAGTGAAGTTTATGATTTTTGCCCATTTGACATGCTTCACAGATATATTGATGTATTTGCTGTATTTGGTATGCAGGTAGATGAGTTAATTTTGTAGTTTTGAGTATATGTGTTAATATTTTATGACTAGGATGACCAAACTTTCTATGAAGTAAAATAGCTTTATTCACTAATGATTTACAAGCTGAATCATCAGTTTGATTACAAGATTTTTGAGGTACTGTAACACTAGCAGAAGGAATAGTAGAATTGAAACAGCAACATGAAAGCATAGACAAAGGTTTATTAGGACTTATATGAGAAAGAAAAGATGAATGTGATGACTGAGAGGATGATGATGATTTCAACAACAGCCTGTATAATCCTTTCTCAGCAAGGCCCTGCAGAAGTATTTGTCCCCTCAGAGAATCCTTCACAAAACAAATATTGCCAAGAAATTCAACAGACAGATTATTATCAATGGTGAGTTTTGAGATGGTCAATAAGTTTTTGGTAATGGAAAGAACCAACAGAATGTCTTTAAGTATAACAGGTGAGTTTTTGTGTTTAGAATTTGAACTTTTAAAAAGAAAGAATGCATCACCAACATGTGTTATAGACAAACCTTGTCCATTTCCAATAATGAGCTGATCTGATCCAGTGAACTGATCTCTGACATGCATATTAGCAATGTTATTAGTGATGTGGTGAGTAGCTCCACTATCCAGGTACCATCCTTCATCAGCTGGTCCTTTAAAGTTTGCAACATAGGCTGCTCCAGAAGCAGAGAGAACATATGGTGAGCTTACTGAAGTGTTCATATCAAGTGTTTGATAACCAGGATAACCAAGATACTCTGTAGTAAATGAGTCTTCAAATTGTGAAACAGATCCAATTTGTGGTTCAAAGTTGGCCACATAAGTAGATTTATGTCCTCTTCCCCTTCCATATTGTCTAGATTGAAGAACATAGTTGTCAATGTATCTGTGCCAGCATGCATCAATTATATGTTCAGCTTTATGACAGATTTAACAGATAGGCATATTATCATCAGATCCATTTCCATTAGGTATTGAAGATGAACCATGAATCATATTGAGATTATGCATATTATGAAACACTGGTCTATAAGCATAAGCATGCATTTGTTGTCCTTTGCCACCAGCATTCCCAGTATAACCTCCAGCTGAAAATCCTCTAGAGTATGCATTGTAAATCATTCCTCTACTTCCAATTTGATTCCTGTTTCCAGCATTAAATTGTCCCTGATATCCACTATAGCCACCTCTTCTATTATTACTTCTAGCCTGAGAGTAATTACCATTCACCATTCTATAATTTGCATTGAACATGATCTTAGCACTCTGATTTTGTTCCAATCTTTCTTCATGTGTTAAAAGTAATGCATAAGCATCATCGTATGACATTTTATTAGCAATAATTATTGAAGCAAGATCTAGATATCCAGGTCCTAGGCCATTTAAGATCTGCATTAACATATCTTTCTCATATATAGGACTTCCAGCACAGGCCAGTTTATCAGCAACAGCTTTAATCTTTAAACAATATTCTTCAACAGGCATATTTTCTTTTCTAAGAATATTCATTTCATATCTCAATTGCATAACTCTAGCTTCAGATTGTACTCCAAACTGTTTCTTAATTGATTTCCATGCTTCGAATGAATTTTCACAATTAAGAACGGTGTTTAAGATACCTTCACTTATGGATGATAATATCCAGCCAAGCAAGGTTTGATCCTAAGCTTGCCAGTTGATGAAAGCTGGATTATCAATTTTCTGTACTAATCCATCTGCTGTTATAGTAGAGATGTATTGTTCTGGTATAATTTGATTTCCAGAAATAAAATCTTCAAGACGATTTCCCTTGATTGAAGTGAGAACTTGCTTTTGCCAAATCATGAAATTTGATCGATCCAGTTTAACTGGAGTGCTGAACGAGAAAGAGATCTGTGATGATTGATTTGTATTCATTTGGTTTGTATTTGATGTTGTGCTACTTGAACTTGCCATTAGATTGGCTCTGATACCATGAAAGAAAATGATATGAAGCTGTTTGTTTACTAAGAAAATGTACAGAAAGTTCTGGAAATTCTTAAAGAATTTTATTTCTTAATTACTTAAATCATTCGATATCAGTACAGCTGCTATTTATACTAACTATGTAATCATGATTACGTTATTAACAGATCTAACAATTAATCGTTATTAGACTAACTAATCTACAATGCACAGAGTGCTTCTAACAAACTTTAACTAATCTGCTGAGCTGTCAGTTGAGCTGGCACTGCTTGCACGCTTGTTCTGTTTCTCCTTCATCTTCGCTTTCTCCTTCTTCCGTTCAGCATAGTGAGCTACTCTAACACAATTCAGTTCACGATTTGATTTATATTTTAGGTTAATCAAGAAATTAACTAAGTTAAAAGGTAACTGCTTTTGAATTATCTGCTCCATTGTCATGCGTAAGTTTGCAATACAATTTACAAAATATGTCCACCGCAAGACAGTCCAATTTAGCATTACATAGTCAGATCACGCATCGGAAAATGGACAATGCAAAAAGAATCGTATGAAGTAATCAATGTTTTCTGTTCAAAGAATCAAGGTCTGAAGCTTCACATATAGTGTGAGAGGAGAGAGAGTGACGTAAGATGTAAGACCTTGTGCTGAAGCATCATTCCTTCCGAGGGCAAATCTGTACAAAATTGTTGCAGTCAGTATTTCTTCATAGATAATTAATTCGGGATTTTGCCAGTGCTACTGTTCAAAGACAAGAAGCCTACTGCCACCGAACTTCATTTTCCATGGTTCGAAGAATTTCTCGTGTATCTCATTGCAAGTGATGTAGCCATGTCGGCAAAATAATAGCGTGCAGGTCCAAAGATATGAGAGCCGATAAGTGTGACTTCTTCACTATTGAATATTTGCAGAGAGAGAATTCAGTTGCCATTCCATAGAGACCGTTTGTGAATCAAGAATGTCTCCAGTCCTGTATCAACACAAATATGATAAAACGTGAATTGAAAATCGAGAAAAAGAAAAAGCATTTGCTAATTTTTCATACTGATGCAAAGTGGATACAAAAATATATAATTCAAAGAAGTATAAGGGGCTAGCCATAATATTCAGAACTCATATATGTTAAAACGTGATAAAACGTGAATCAAAGAATGTCTCCAGTCCTGTATCAACACAAATATGATAAAACGTGAATTGAAAATCGAGAAAAAGAAAAAGCATTTGCTAATTTTTCATACTGATGCAAAGTGGATACAAAAATATATAATTCAAAGAAGTATAAGGGGCTAGCCATAATATTCAGAACTCATATATGTTTCCAGGCAAAATTTGAATAGGAAACAAGGTAATTCAGAGTGGAGGTAGAAGAGGGCCTGCATGGAGCATTTTAGATTCATACTCGGTTATAGATAAACAGATCCAACTCTAACAAGCCTATATCACTGAGTTGCTTCAGCCACCACCACAAGGGCAGGACGACGACGTGCTGAGTACTGATTCTTTAACAGGCACCATTCCCCAATGTTGTTCTTTCACAAGACAGCAGTAATGTTGAACTAAAGTAGGCAAAATGTTATCCTTGCTTATGCCCTGTTTCTCAACCATTAATAGTAGCTTGAACAAGAAATAAGCATACAGAATCTAGATCATAACAGTTAGAACTAATACTTACAGCTTCTGCTCTAGGTCACCCCCTTTTTTGTTGCATGTAAACAATCTTGAGTATCAGTAAGAAGTTCCTTTCACGGACGGTTTCACAGAATTGGCATTACCATCACCCTTCTCTTTGTTGGAAGTGAACTCAAGTTGCCTCTCCGCGGACTTGAAAACAGCAGTACGTTTGGATCTTAACCGGTATGGAGGAGATGCATTAAAGGTCATTCCAGTGGGCTCAATAGAGCCACTAGGGCTTGCATCTTGAAACCGAGAATTTTTGGAATTGTTCTGATTGCTTTCCTGTTTACCGGATAAGCGAAACCTGTCACTTCCAGTCTCTCCATCTACCTTCCCTATTTTAGTGGCATCCAATTGCGCTTGAGCTACTGCCTACTGGCTTTCGCTTTTGAATTATGGATGGAGTAGAAGGGAAGGTCTTAGCAGCGATTTTCAAAATAGATTCAGGACTTGGCGAACTTAAACCACTGCCCTTCTCACAAGGTGGAGTGAAGAAACTAATAGGTGGTGTAACGGGACTACAGATGTAGTCATGATGCAGAGAATACGTATTTGAAGTATCTTTATCTAACAGAATAAAACTTTTTAACTCAGGGGACACACAGTATAAAGAACCATAAGTTGAGAGTTCCAACTTGCTTCTGTGTCCCAGTAAGGCAGTAGCTCTGTCTTCAACAAATTCACAGTGGACTGTACAATTCTCAAGCCTTGGCATTGACTCTGAGCAAGTAAGGTCTATGTTAGGTGACCCCGGATTACATTCTATACCTTCAGAATCCATAGACTCATTTGGACGGATACTTGATGATGTAGCCATATCTGGAATAAGAGCTGAGGGCTCTAACCGATCCTTGCCCCCTTCTTCATCTGGCTTACCTATGTCCGTAGTTCCTGATGTAGTTTGTGCAGCTGAATCTGAGTCTTTATTTGAACAAACAAGATTTTCAGTAGCAGTAGGCTGACTTGTATCCTTGGTGCCATTTTGTAGGCTACATATGTATCTATATCCCTCAGCCCCTTGTGAGGATTTGGCTGTTATATGCAAAATTAGGATCTCTGAAAAACTAAATGCAATTTAGAATCTCACAAAGTCCAACAGGATATTTGTTACCTTCAATATTAATAATATATTATTAGAACAAGGACTAATGACTATTGGAATGTAATAGAAAGATAAAGAAAACAATAAGGATGTTTGAAATGAAATTGTAGCTATCTGTCTGTATTTATATGGTTCAGTAACTAACATTGTACAATAAAATGGTAGAAGTTTGAATGATCAATACTTGGCTTTATTTCAATACTCAAGAACTGTACCAATGCTGAATCTTTCTTTTTTGTTTTGGACATCCAGGATGTGACAAGTAGAGTTAGTGATATCCTTTCGAGGCATTAAGTAGGACTTAAGGCTGCTTTAACCTGATTATACCATTCCAAAGATTAAGAATGTTGTTTTAAACATTACGAGTCCTTATGGGTTAGATTCTACTTCAAAAATTCTGTTAAACATTACAAACCCAAAGAATAAGGTTAAGGTTGTGCTAGATTCATATTTTGAGCTAGAATGTTTGCTTAGAATTCATCAAGCTTTGAGTGTCGATACTTTTACAGTTGAAGTTGCACTAGTGTTGTACCTTCAATTTCAAGATTCTTCCTTACTGCAGGCATTATTGACTAACCTAAGAGTTGTGTTGCTTGATGAACTAATTAATAAGTTGAATGATTCTATCGACGAGAATGCTTCTATCAGGGGGACAAGCTATTATTAGGCGACAATATGCTGTTAGGGCTGATGAATCTAATGAAGATGCATTATTATCTGACAATTCAGATAAAAATGATTGCAACAATGGTGATGTTAATGTAAAATTCATGCAAGCTGAAATTGATATGGTACAGATGAAGTCACTCTGGTTGATGAGGCTAATGAAGGCACTGCTAAAGCAGAAGCTGATTCAAATTCATATGGTAGTTTATCCAATGCTAATAAAGAGATTTTTTTTAATGATCATATTAAGCTTGGCACTATCAAACTGACTAATTATATACAGCAACATGAGTATAAAATGGGTGTTGATGCAAAACATAAGCTAAATTAGGACATATGTTTAGAGATACTGCTCATTTTAGAGAGATATTACATGAGGTGATGATTAAGAAAGGGTTTGCCATCAAAATAGTATATAGTGAGCCAAGATGATTTGTAGGTACTTGTAAAAAGGCTGGCTGTCCATGGTATGCGGCTAGCACAAAACTAAATGATAAAGTTGGTTTTAAATTGCGAGAATACAATAAGAAGTATGAGTGCAGACTTACCAGCAATACAATGAAAGTTATTTCTACTTGGGTTTCTACTAAAATAAAAAGTCAAGTTGTGTCAGGTTGTTGTTGACTCTAATGTGAGTATTAATTTTTTGAAGAATTATATACAAGAGATTTATGCTTTTGAAGATTGAAAAGATGACACTGTATTGAGTTAGAGCAAAAGGCACAACTGGAGGTATTTGGGGATCCTTCAAAGGGATATCAAAAATTGTTTAAGTATGTTGCAGCCATTCACAGAGCTAATCCAGGAGCAATATGCAAGGTGTTGTGTGATGATGTTTTTATACCTGACAAGGTATTATTTCAAAGATTTTTTGTTGCCTTTCCTGCACAAAGAAATGCATTTCTTAATGGTTGTAGACCTTTTATTGGAGTAGATTGATGTCATTTAAAGGATAAATATGGTAGAGTATTGTTAGCTGATAGTATAGATGGTAATAATGGGATTGTCCTATTAGCAGTATGTATTTATGAGATTAAGAATACAAAGACATAAAGATGGTTTATAGAGCACTTGCATAGTTATTTGGATGATGGAAGGCATGTGACTTTTATCTGTGACAAACAAAGTGGGCTGGTTAATGTAATTTTGAACATATAGCCTACTGCTTATCATAGGGCATGTTCTAGGCATGTTTATGCTAATTTTTCCAACTTATATGCTAGTGCACAATCGAAATGACTGTTTTTGAAAGCTACTAAAAATTATAACAAGCATGATTTAGAAAAGGCAATGTCATAGATAAAAGCTGTAAAAGAAGCTACATTTAAGTGGTTAAAAATAGAACTGCATGGTTATAATTGGTCAATCTACACATACGACAGAAATTGTATAGTAAACCGCGATGATAACAATGCATTGGAGTACTTTAACAGTTGGATATTATCAATTTTTATGTCTATTGGATATGTTATTTAATACAGTTAAGATAATATTTTTATAATTATTGTTGTAACCAGCCTTTTTTTTATTTTGCTGATTATACAAGTTTAAATGATTGACATGTATAGAATTGTTAGTCTTATGGCATTAATAACTAATTTTATTTATTTTCATTCTTGAGTAATGGCTTAAATTTATTTGGCTTGAAGAGAGAATTTGATAAAAATTTAAATAGAAAAATTGGGCAATGAAGGTATATTTGTAATTTTATTAACAATATATGGAC